>CM021100.1:145301676-146737417 GCA_007115665.2 Sequoiadendron giganteum | reverse complement strand
ATAAGATATATGTGGAGAAACCCTTTTGAGAAAAAAACTATGCACCCAAAGAGATCCAATGTCTGTATTAATCTTCAAGGAAGTACATCAATACAAAAATCCTCTCTAAAATCTAACAACAATTTGTTACTCTAACAACTTGCAAACAAACTCTACAAACCACCATCTCAATGCTCCAATATATAGAATTTTTTGGGAGATAATACCACAAATGGTATCCCAACAACAAGTAAAACCACCTAGAAAATCCCACACCCCCCTTAGCGGACAACCCATAAACATGGATAAAAATATTTAATGCTCACATGGCCTTCAAATGAGCGCCTAACCCATAGCCAATAAAAAATGGTCAATATTGAGTGCTCCATAACTCTTTGATGGCTCAAACCCAAAACATGCAAGCTTGGGCATCCAAACTAGGATAAAATACAAATAACATGCACTTTTGGGTGTTCCCCACCCAAAATTTGGACGCCCAAAAGGAATATGCTCCCAGCATGCTCTATAACTATCACCGTAGTGTGTCCACCTCTTTGAATGCAATTACAAATTTTCATAGGAAATTAAATAATAAATATTTTTCCCCTCATGTCCTCTACAACACTTTCCAAAGAATGTGGATACATAAAATTATCAACTTAGGATAGAAATTATAATGTCACCTATCCTAACACCTATCACAATGAAATATAAGTTTCAGGGAATCCCTAGTGTGTCTAGATTCACCTCAAAAGTAATGAAGATAACAAATACAAAGCTAGGGAATATCAACATGGAGGCATTCATGGAAGAGACATTTTCCCATGACGCTTCTCCTAGAGCTTAGAAGATTTCCAAATTAGGATTAGAACATGTGGCATCCTTCCTAGTAGCAATTCAATGCCCAAAACTTGTACTAGTTATAACCCTATAGATAGGAAATGCTATTACCCTTATGACACTGATATCATTGACCTATCTACACCTATTATTAGAGTAGTATTTGATCTCCCTCATGCTCAATTGAAAATTACAACTGAAGTAGAGGCACTTAGAGAGTATAAGAAATATATAAGTGGAAATCTTAAACATCTTAACAAAATATGGTTCAGGAATGAAAGAAATTCTATAGCTAAGATCCCATAAAATCTAACAAGGTCATAATTCTATTCTAAATTAGGGGACATCATTACTCTTATGTGCAAAGCTTTTGGAAAAGAGTAATTGAAAACGTATGACACATAGATGTTTCACTTCATTCATTTCATCCTAAAAGGAGAGGTGTTCCTAGATTGGGGCCATATTGTGTTTGACACCATTCATGCTCAATTGATCATTGTAAAGGACACAAATATTCTTCATGTCTTCTTATATGGTCTATTTGGCAACTAGAGTTGGAAATTTCCCATAATTGGCTACAAAAGGCATTAGAGGAGAAGCTCCTGGGTAGAGCAAGGTTTGGGAATTCTATCCCTAGTTGGAATTGAAGGAAGCGGATAATTTTTTTAAAAGAGTTAATGATGCCTTCCTATACCTGGTCATTAACCAAATCACTGGAAATATAGGATTCAGGATGATCAAAGAGGCCATTACCTTAATTAAAGACTAGGTACAATGGTTCATTCAGTTTCCCAAGTCCACTTATATTAGGATATATGGTTTTGACAAGGCACCCTAATTGCTCCCTAGATGCTATAGTGATAAGTTGATTTTAATTGAATTTTCCAAGAAAGTCATGGAGATGCATCTCAATTTTTTGAGCAAGCACAAAGAAAGATTAAAATACCCATTTCAATTGGGTTTCTATAGATATCCTTCCAGTTTAGCTACTAAGACTGCTTAGATGAATTACAAGCATTGAACCTAAAGATCTATGTCCCAAGAGATAATTTTGACCCAAAGGGGAAGATGAAGGCCCTTAGTTATTTTTTGTTCCCATTCCACAAACCAAACATTGAAGATTTTTGGGAAGATCTCTAGGATGATTTTGATGTTATAAAGAGGAGTTATGAAAGGTTGACCATCTTCTAGATAAAATAATTTAAAATAAGAGATGACATCCAAGAAGGGATATCGGATGATGGAAAATACTTGGATCCTATGTATGCTATAAGGTTGATAACAAGACAATGGATCTAATCAATTTGTCAAAGAAAGAAGAACCTTCTATTGAATTCATATATGAGGTCTTTGAAATAAGTAACGCGTGGATTGATTTAAGGATCAAAATTTTCAAGGGAAGGGAAAACCAACCTAAAAGGAAGAAACAATTTTCTATAGAAGAATATTCTTCATCAATTCTAGTTGGATATAAAAGACAAAAGAGAAAAGAGAAAGTACAAGGTCAAGAAGTTTTGAGTACAAAGAAGATAATGGAGAAAGTGACATAGGCTTTCAAAATATATTTGATAACCTTCAAGGCTACAAAAGCTAGAGTGGTGTCAGGGTTAGGTTTAATGCCTATTTCTCAAGTTCTCCCAACAAAGGATGTTCCAAAACAAGAGCTAGCAAAAGAATTTGAAGTAGAACCACCAAACAGTGAGGTGGTAAACTTGACCAATCTCCCCTCTCCCACACCAAAACCTCAAAATTAATAAGATGAAGAAGGCCACAAGATTGATCAAGTGTCCATATAAAACCTAATTCACCTAAAGATACTCCCATGGGGGAATGAAAGGAATTTGAAGATGAACCAATAGATACTTAGTAGTGTGAACAAGAGGATCAAGATGGTGAAGATCAAAATTTCATGATGAACAAAGGAAGTTATAAATTGATGGAGAAAGAGAAGAATTTTTGAACACACTCGGATACTGAGAGGGGGTGAATCGGTACCTACAAAAACTAAAACCCTTTCGGATAATATGTAAAATCAAACTATTAACAAGATTAGAAACCCTTAACCAGATCTGTAGCAGTTATTCAAATCAATAGCAATAAAATATGTGACAATGAACACACATGCACAAGATAACACCAGATTCACGTGGAAAACCCAAGAAGGGAAAAACCATGGTGAGTGTTAACTCACAATATAGAAGCTCACTACTTATAGAAATATAATTTTAAGGCTCAATGTCTATGGACTTGTAGAATAAGGAGCACAACCTTAGGTCAAGATACAAAAGAACTTATAGTATTAAGACACACAAATTTAGGCCTAGATACAAATTACAAGGACCTAATGAGATTCACTATCTCTAAGTAGGATACATGAAGATTTAGGAAATTACAACATATGTCAACAATACACTATATTGTGACTGTGGCGTTAAAGATCATTTCTCTTCTCTTTTCATAGCTCACTACTTTAATTCATCTTCTCACATCACTCCACACAAACACACACACACACACACACACCTTGCAACTTAAATGTTCTTGCATTTATATCATCTGCAAGATCTCAAAACAACAATAGTTTGGCCAAAAAAAATACAAACAATGACCTCAACAATCCAGCCACGAGAACATAATGTGGTCCTATCCAAAAGAGAGAGAGGAACAAAAACAATATTATTATATATTCCAATGTGATCCCAAACAACTCACATGTTGGCGCACAACAACTCAAGTTGGCAACAAGGAAATATGTAGATGAAACATGTAGCACAATAACAGTCGGCCCAAAAACACACTTGCAACTAAAATTATTCAATGCAGTTCTCAAAAAGCTAGTTTAGGACCCCAATGCATCTTAACACAACTTCATATGCTAGTTCAGACCCCCAAGCACTCCACACAAGAAAAATAACAAGCCCTATCAGCCAAATATCCACAAATTTCCTTAAAAACCACCTCAACACAAAATAGGGCACCAAGGAGGTCAATTAATGATGTGCGGACCATAAAGAGATGTTCCATGAACATCCAATAACACTTCTAGACACTTATTTCACACTATTATGCCATAAACATCAACCAAAAACAAAACAAACATGGAGTACTTTAACCCAAAAGCACAAAATACACAACCATGACATAGAGAATTAATAGATCAACTTGTGGTACACGCCATCTCATAAAAATTGAACTGAGATACTGGATAATTTTTGAGGGTACATCCACCAAGTCACAGGAGCAAAAACATCAATGTGTAGAAATGTGGAGCATTTTTTGAACCAGTCCAAACAGCTAGTAAAACTGCCAATACACTGCAAATAATAGAAACCTCCTCGGCAACACAGGTGACCTAGAAAGATAGGAGTGCAACATCCATAGAGAAAAAAACACTAAATCCCAATCTATGATACCATATCTTCAACAGTAGAGGAATGTGGAGCATTCTCTTAAACAATATTCACAACAACTTCTTGTAGCACAAAATTTCACAAACATGTGGAGGCCAGAACATCCTTGCAACAACACATACTTTCAGAAGAACAACAAGAGAGATAATACAACATTCTCAAGACCATCAACAACATCTCTCCACCAATAACATTACTTCTAATTCTCATCTTCCTGATTTTAATCATCTTAATATATCATCATGATATCACTTCTTCAGACAACAACCATACTCAATAGGCCTTTACTTGATATCAAACAAGGCATGACATCCAACCAAGAACTTATCATCAACAACATGCAATTATGAGTTCCAATGATAGCAACATCAATGACAATCAATCTCATGGGCATGCAACAACCTTCCCAATTGTTGACAACCAATGCCAACAAACAAACTCACCAAGTGTTGATATCACAACAATCTCATCAAGTGTTGAAATCAATGAAAACTAATGCTAACAATCTCCCCCTTTGGCATTGATGGTAACACACATCTACTCATTCTCCCCCTTCGACATCAAGGAAAAAGGGAAAAATATCTTCATTTAAATCATCAACACATTCTCAACACTTCCACTTCAGACAACACTAAATGGTCAGCAAATGCATATTTTCCTCAAGCTCCTCCTAAGGAGCACATTCTTTCTCCTCTTCAACCTTATCCCCCTTTGACATGAACTCCTTCTTGAAGTAACTAATAGAATCCCCCTATCAACAACAACCCCTAACAACTCCCCCTAAGAGGAATCCACCATCAATCCAAGCATAAGGATATATCTTAAATTACTCCCCCTAGACAAATGCACCAATTATGCATCTAGCAATAAGAGGTGGGGAAATTACCCCTAAATTTTGTTGTTGATACTCAAAAGTGTCCTTAAAAGCACCTTAGTGAAGATATTTGCAATTTGATCCTTAGTAGGCACATGCTCCAATCTAAATTCTTTCTTTGTAGCCTTCTCCCTTAGAAATTGATACCGGATATAAATGTGTTTGGTTCTTGAATGTATCGCCAGATTCTTGGAAATGTTAATTTCATTGGTATTATCACACAATATGGGGATGGATTCATCATATACCACCTTTATGTCCTTCAAATTCTACTTCATCAAAAGCACTTGGGTGTAGCAATATGTTGCAGCAATATACTCAGCTTCTATTGTGAATAAGGACACTAAGTCCCACTTCTTACTGAACCAAGAGACCAATCTATCTCCTAAGAAAAATTAACTTCCACTAGTTCTTCTTTGGTCATTCATCCTACCCAATATGCATCAGTATAAGCATTCAAGTAAAATTTATCATATTTTTTATACCACAAACCATAATCTGGATTTCCCTTCAAATATCTGAATATTCTTTTCACTACTTTCTCATGAGTTTTCTTAGGACTAGCTTGAAATACAGAAACCAAACATACTACATGCATAATATCAGGTCTAGAAGTAGTAAAGAACAACAAACATCCAATCATAGACCTATAAAAATTTTGATCAACCTCCAAAGACTCATTAGACTTGCACAAGTGACAACTAGTAACCATAGGAGTACTTACTGGTTTGGAATCCTCCATGCCAAACTTCTTCAACATCTCTTTAACATACTTAGCTTGAGAAATAAAGATTCCATCATTTAGCTAAACAATTTGAGGCCCAAGGAAGAAAGGAAACTCACCAATCATGGACATCTCAAACTATTTTTGCATCTCTTCTATAAACCTCTTACACATTTCATCATCTCCACCAAATATGATGTCATCAACATATACAACCACAATCAAAATCTTCTCTTCCTCAACCTTGATGTAAAGATTACTATCTATAGTACCTTTCTTGAAACCTTGCTAAAGTAAGTACTTGTCCAATTGAGCATGCCAAGCTCTAGGAGCTTGCTTGAGTCCATAAAAATATTTTTTTAGTTTGCATACCATGTTTGGATCTTCTAATAGGTAGAAACCATCTGGTTTCTCAATGTAGAATTCTTCCTCTAAATCACCATTCAAGAAGGTTGACTTGACATTCATCTAATAGACTTTGAAATTCTTGTGACCAAGAAAAGGGAGAAACATATTTATTGCCTCCATTCTAGCTATTGGAAAAGAAATTCTCCTCAAAATCAATACCTTAAAATTGTGTATACCCATTACATACCAATCTAATTTTTTCCTTACAACTTCGCCATCTTCATTTAGCTTGTTTCAGAACACCCACTTTATTCCTATCACATTCTTATCAGCTAGTCTATGAACTAATTCACATGTCTGATTATTTTCTATCCGATTCAGTTCCTCTTCCATTGCCTTTATCCAACCATCATCTTTGTTAGAATCATCAAATTTATTATGCTCTACTCTTGATAGTAAAAAAAAATTTAATTGCTCACTTGCTTTTGCAAACCTTCTCCTAGTCAGTACACCTTCATTCTTGTCTCCAATGATCTGATCTGTAGAATGATTCTTCTAAAATTATTTTGTTGGAGTCTTGGGAGCCTTCACTGGTTCTAGTTCCTTCTCTTCTTTATCTTCTTCTTCAATGTAGGGAGACATATTAGATCTGCAAACCTCTAGTTCTTGTGAGATCTAACACTGTGAGATGAAAAAAATATGCTAGCCTAGATAAAGTGGCAGCCAAACACTTCTAAGCTATTAACCTCATCAAAACAAGAGAAAACAATGAAATCATAAGGAAAATAAAAGCATTAAATCAAAACACTCCCCATGCTTGAACTTGAATCACTTCCCTTGTCTCTCCTATTTCTCCTTTTGCAATCTTTTCCCTCAAATCTAAAGTTGTATTTGTGCAATAGCCTACAAATTGTAAGTAGAAAATTGGAGATAAATGGTTGTTAACTTGAAAATGGGAGAGGAAGGTTGCTTATATAGACAACCATTCGAACGGATGACCAAGATCGATCATCTAGAAGGATTCCAAGATTGACGGATGAGAATGGATGAGAGGGAGGTTACGAAATTAAAGGCCAAGATCAATAGTTGAGAATTGAAGCAACCAGAATATGCCATTCATGGAAGAGATATGACGCCCGATGGCTATGACAGAAATAAAGGCCATGAGCAGGGCATCTTTGATCAAAAGGAGGGCATAAATAGATAATTTATTTTAAATTATTTATTTGAAAAAATGGAGAAAATGGACAAGTGCATAATAAATAATTCATTCGAATTATTTATTTGGAGAAAATGAAAAAGGAGTATTTAATTAAATCAAATTGTGAAATAAATTTAATTAAATGGGAGGGATGGAAATTAGACATTGATAATTGATTTGCATTATTTATTCAAAGGGGAGGAGAATGACACATAATTAAATAATCTTGACAATTATTTAATTATAGAAGAATGAAAAGGTCAAATTATTATTATTATTATTTGACTATAGACAAATGATAAAAGATAAATAATTCAACAAATAATGATTTATTTAATTATTGAAGAAATGGGATGTTAGTGATGCAATTAATTTATTTTAATTGATCAAGATAGAATAGAGATTAGAAAGTGAATTAATTAAATAATTAAAAATTATTTAATTTATAGAGGAATATGATCAAGCATAATTAAATAATTAAAATTATTTAATTATTAGAGGATGACGACCAAGGAAAAATGTTGCTTGTAGACCTAGGACATTTTTTAGTGTCTACGTTTTACCCCTCTTTGAAATAATATGATTTGAGTGTTGTGTCAAAGAATGAAAATAAAAATAAGGTTGAGATCATGCCCCAGCGTGCCTCAACAACAAGGTACAAGTATGCCCCCTCGAGAAAATTTGATAATTTTTTTTTTTTAAAAAGGAAAAATTTGGAAAATTATCTCGATAAGTCAAAGGGATGGCTAGGAATTCGATGGTGAAGGCAGAATTGGATTTCAAGATCGATAAAGAGGTCAAATTCAAGGTTAAGGGCTTCAAAAGGTGCGACCGAGAGGCAAGGCAGGTCAAAAACCCTAATTTTGAACCTATAAATGGCAATTTGAGTTTGAAAAAGGGTCATTTTCACATTCCAAATTGAGAAATTTTGAGAGCTCAGAGTGATTAGTCAGCGAGAATGTCACCCATTCAAGAGGCCAGCCACCGCGCATATAAGATCTGCAGCTACCGTTGACCTGAGGGAGCGCCCCCGGGTACGTACTACTAGCCCAACTTTTAATATTTTTGTTTAACGTGCATTTAGCTTAGGAAATAATTTAGCAGGTAATTGCATCACAAAATTTTGTGACGCAATTGAATTCACATTCGATGCATTCGATAAGAGGTTCGTTGCAATCATCTTGGCGTGACGCAATTGCATTAGGGTAGGGGAAAAAGCGTTTGTCGTGCGATGCATAAATTTGTGTAATGCAATTGACTTTTCGAGCCACATATGTGATCGATAAGGATGAAAATGATTGGGTGTGATGCATGTGTTAGGTGAGTGACGCAATTGCAATTATCCATCGATTATGAATATGTGTGATGCATTTGTTAAAATTACGACACAATTAGCTGGTTAAAAACGTGCCCCAAAATGGGAAATTTTGACTTGGTCAAATTAGGTTCTAGTTGTCAACTGAAGGTCTAGGATTGACATTATTGGTTGTGAGGTGATTTTAGGAGTGTCTACCTTTGATTTATACTTGAGGGTCGAGACTAGATGTGTTTCAACTGCGAGACTAGTTCGGCGAGGAGGAGCAATAGGCACTTTTGGACTTAGGATTATTCTATGTGACCTATATGCATGTGATTAGGGCAAGTAAGGGGATGTTGATAGAACTAGCAGAGCGGTGGCACTCGAAGACAAACAACTTCCATTTGTTGACAAGGGAGGGAACAGTCACCCTAGAGGATGTATACAGGATATTGAGGTTACCCATTCACGGCGAACGGGTATGATACGATTCGACGTGGGGGCTATAGGCATTGTATTATTATTATGAGATAGATGATGATGTTGAGCTTGGGATCCATGGGTATGAGATCCGATGACCAATTTGATTGTGTTTTACGTGTTTTGATAGTAGGATTTTTTATTCCCGATCATAGGGGTCACGGTTTCCCAGTTGGATGGGGAGAGGTGATTGGATCGATGGTTTCCTTGGGGATAGTATATTGGTGGGGACCATGTTTGTTGGACATGCTTTATTTTTAGCTTCATGATATCGCCTATAGAGGAGGAAAAAGTTTGAGTTGTGGTGTGACATTGTTAATAGTTTGGGCATGGAAACACATAGCAGTGTTTCAACCACCAGTGGTTTGGCAAGTGGTGGGCAATGCGCCATATTCTTATCTTTATTAGGGAGTGTTGACCCAAACACATGTTGGAGATGTGGGTTATTGGAGGCATGCCTAGACACATTGGTGAGCTTCATTTGGAGACCATACAAGACTAGTTAGTTGTAGATAGATGAGGATGACCACTTGCCTTAGTGTCGACAACCCAAGTATCTGAACAGGAGGATAGTGCAGTCGTAACACATCATTGAGAGGTACTTATTAGAGAGGGTCAGATGGAAATTTGGTGAGAGACAAGGGGGTCACATTTGGCACAATAGAGTATCGGTGGTCATCATGAGAGGTGCATCCCTGGGGTCCATAGATTGTGACTACTACAGTTGAGCAGAAGATAGATGTCATGCAGGCATTAGATTGGGAGTGGCGAGGTGGGGAGGTGGATGCAAGGACCACACCAAAGTATGATGCCTAATGGTTAGTACATATACCTATTTCGCTCACATATCTGTAGCACCTAGCACCAATAGAGAGTAGAACAGGAGCTTGAGAGGTCGACGGGGAGGCAGAGGTGGGAGGGGTGGAGGAGATGAAGGATGGGGGATGGAGGAGGATGGGGGGATGTAGGAAGATGGGAGGATGATGGGGGTGATGGATGAGGAGGACGAGGAGGATGAGATCGTCATAGATGGAGGAGGGACAGAGGATGATGGGAGGCTAGAAATCTTCCACCTATCCAAGAGGAGGAGGAGATGGAGGAGGATCATCCAAAGGTTAGGGTGTGGCAGAGGTGTTAGCATAGGTAGGAGAGAAACATGTAGAGGTGGTACAACCGGAGGTGATGAGGTTGAGGCCGGGGGAGAGATGGATAGGAGATGTCGGAAAGAGGAGAGGAGGAGGTTGAGATGGATGAGGTAGAGTGGGTCCTTCATGAGAGGATCAACATGGGAGATGAGGCAATAAGGGAGGAGGGCCAAGCAGATGATGGGACCTCTGAGTAGAGGATAGCCATGCTATAAACGTGTGTACAAGAATTGGAGGTAGAGTTGAGGATAGTCACTGCTAAGAGAGATGGCCTTAAGGCCGAGATAGATGATTTTCAGATGGAGAGGGATCTGGTAGTCATTAGTTGGCAACAGACCAACCAACGATGATCAATTTCATAACTACATGCAATGGGTCAGTTGTAGAGGTTGCATGAGAGTATGTCAGAGCTAGCAGGGCCAGTTAGTATTACAGTGACTTATATGAGATATTTCTACCGCCTGAGAGGAGAGAGCCCTCATTTTATGAGATTGATAGTGGTTCATAGGGTAGATCATGGGGTAGGACTCACAATAGACGAACACGGAGCAGGTCTGAGGGTGAGACTTCAGATGCCATACGATAGGACTCCTACCATAGAGAACAGGACCAAAGATGCACCTCAGAGGGAGGACAGGGATGCTCCAGAGATAGGAAAGCAAGGTAGTTCTAGGTAGAACATCTTGTTATTTATGTTTCACATGTGTTAGACATTGACATTTTATTATCGATCTTGCAAGCTCCACTTTTATTGGACACATCTTAACATTATACCTGTGACACATTATTTTTTGATTGATATATATGATATGATTTTAGCGGTGGTTGATGACATGTGTTTATGCATTTATGATGACATGCTATGTGATGGATACTCATTCTATGATTATGGTGTTTTTAGATTCATTTTATATGATGATGATCTGCAATGCTTTATGATCATGTTTTATGATTATGTTTATGATTTGTCTTATGATCTATATAGATGATAAATACAATGTGGATGATGAAATATAATGATGTAATATATTTATGGTTATGGATGTTTTTACTATGATATGCATGGATGATGAATGAAATGACTCTATGTTACGAACTTAATATGATATGCAGATGTAATCTTAATGTTAATGTAATGAAATGTTTGTATGATAATGCAAAATGTTTGATGGAAATATGTAATGTGAATGCAAAATATGATGTTTAATGTGACATGTTATAATATTATTAATGTGATGCAATATGTGTAAAATGAAATGTAATATTATGAGAAAATGCTTGTGTGATAATGCTAAATGTCATGATAGGTAATGTCTAATATGAATGTAAGATGTGATATTGGTTATGATATTGGATATGATATGTCATCTTTCTATTGATGTGATACTATATGTATGGGATGCAATGTTATGGGAAATGCCATGCCATATGATATAATGGATTGTGATGTAAAATGCAATACTAATGTGCTAGAGTGTTAATGTGATGATGCTAGTATGATAAGAAGATAAGAATTCTATATGGGTGCTCTTTATATTTTTGGAATTTTCTTATGCAAGTATGTGTGACTCGAGATGATAATGCGATCTATGGTGAAAATGATTTATATGACACTTTCTAACATGACTATGCATGCAAGGTATTTTTGTGTGTCATGGGACTCTGTCAAGATTTCTTAATGTGAGAAAGATGAATGTTAGTGTAAAAAGGAAAGGGAGATGAAAATTTATATGGGAGAAGATGAGGGACCAACCTTCGTACTTCCATTTTTTATATTTATCATCATTGGGCACAAAAATTATTACAAATGGAACACAAACACCATGGTATGACATAGACCAAGGTGTTCAAGGTGACCATTTGTGAGAGACAAGCAATTAAAAGACAAAGCCAAAATACAAGGAATTCCCCAGCTCATACTAAGGATCCAATTATCCTAGTATTTTTTCCAAGACAAACCATAGACAACAAACAAAGAAAAGAGGCCATGATCCATCATTGTCCCTCTAAATCCTTTAATAGGGCATCCTCGAGGAGACTAGTAACATGACTTAGAACCAATCAAAAGATCAGACAAATTCAGACCAACAAAGTGTTTTCCAAAGAGACAGTGTTTGCCAATAATATTGATAAGATTGTTTGATACAATTGATTAGGTTGACCAAGATGACTAGGATTTGATTGATAAGTTTGAAAAAGGTTGAAAATTTGATTTGATTGACTATGCCTAGCATCAAGAAGGATACATTCTGACTAAGGCAAGATTGATTGACCAAGATGACAATATTGATTGACTTGATAAAGATTGATTGACAAAGCTGACAAAGTTGATTGATCGCGCCTGATTAAGGCAAGATTGATTGACAAGGTTGACAAGATTGATTGATTGTTTGACAAAGATTGATTGATATAACCAGGCGATGTGATGATACCCATTTCTAGGAAAGACATATCCTATTTAAGGCGAGGGACACATCTGATAAATTTGACCAAGTGAAAAATGTTGACAAGACACCTATCTGCAAGAAGGACACATCTCGCTTAAGGTGAATGAACAAATTTACAAAGTCTAATCTCAGGAAGGATGCATCCTGATAAAAGACAAGAGATAAGACCGAATGAGATAAATGACATAATTCCCCACTCCAATATTGATTGATGATAAGAGAATTGATTGATTTGAAAATTTATTGATTGATTGAAGACTAAAATAATTGCTGGTTGTTTTCCTATTGATTCATGATTGTGTTGAAATAAGGATTGGTTGCGGACCAAGAATACGACCAGACTCAACAAACCCTAAAGGACTAACCTAGGTGGCCTCGGGGGATCATCAATTTATGGTCTTTCCTACATTAGACACACAGAGACCTCATTCGACACAACTTGGCTTTGCCTTATTTGAAAAAAGATGGAGTCATGATTTTATTTGGACAAACCTAAAAGGACTGACCTAATGTCTCAAGGGCCCATTTAAGATGAGCCTTGCCTATGTATCAAATGCACAGAGAAAACATAGTTTGACCCTACTAACACAAACTAAATCTAACTCAGACTCAGACTCTACTTTTGGAGATTTTGAAGTTTTTTGATGTTTTTGTATTTTGAAGCTTTTTTTATTTTTTTGGATTTTGATGATTTATTGATTTTTTTGGATTTTGATGGTTTTTTTATTTTTTTTTATGGTTTTTTTTGTTTTGGATTTTGATGGTTTTCTAATTTCTTTGGATTTTGATGGTTTTCTGATTTTGATTCCATGTGTCGGATCCCATGAAGATGTAAGTCAAGGAATTTCCCCCATTCAGGTAAAGGACCAGTTTATTATGTGTGAGGGGAAAAAGAAGACAAATGTAAAGGATGATCATGAAGACAAAGGATACCAGATATCGGTCATTCTCAGGCCATGGGAAGGATAACAAATATTTATTATGGATGAATGAGACTTTATTATGGATGATAACTATAGGGATCATGATAAATGCATGTGAAAGATATCCAAAATCAACCAAGCAGGCATGCACAAGGATCCAAGGACAAACATGATATTGCCCCTAGTCAAGTTAAAAAAAAATTGATAGGTGATGATGATGATGACAACATTGTTTGATATGGGAAGGACACATCCCAAAACAACATGAGGATTGGGAAAGATATATCTTCTGGATGATAATGTAACTAAAGGATCAAGGTTTGCAACAAGGCTGGGAACAAAGCCAATGAATGTTTTGGATGACACGCTAGAGTGCATAGCAAGATTGTATGGATTAGGCTTGTTGCATTTGAAATTAATAACCTTAGGACTAGATGGGATTATGGATGGAACTTGGATAAGTGGATTAGAATCCTTAAACCAATGACAAGGGAAACCAAGTCCAACAATAGGTATGAAAGGATAATGGATTGATTTTGGAAAAGGATAAGAGACATGAGGATTATTGGATGGAAGAATTAGGATATGATCTCCAAGGACTATTTCGCATTGGAATGTTGGACTCAAGGGAACACTGAGAGGGGGGGTGAATCAGTGTTCAACAATTATTCAAACTCCATTCATTCAAAGCATAAAACCATTTCACCATTGTATTAAATAAAAGATTTATGCATTCAAAGTAAGCATATACCACACCATGACACATAGATTTTTGTGTGGAAACCCTATTAGGGGAAAAAACCATGGTGGAGATTAATCCATAATTTGAGCACTCAAAATATAGTTGTTTATAAAAGGAATGCACTTGCATTCAGGCGCACTGCCTAGAGCTCACTGCTCAAAAGAGAAAGGATTACTACCTACAAAAATAAGATTAAATCCATCTAAGGGGTGAACTAAGATAATAGCATCTAATCATGCCAGGTAACAGTTCTGGTGAAGCTCATGGATCTTATTCAGGATCTGCTTTCTGACTTTATGTTGTGCTCTGCCCTATTCTGCTCTTTGTTGCTCTTTGCATCACTTATGATCAAATTCGCATTACTACTCTGCTGGATCTCACAATTCACACTTCTAAATATTCATACACCATGCATGCCCACTTAAATGATAAAAACAATCTCTTATATATATATATATATATCTGTGATCAAAGACTTATTCATCCAACAGTCAGCTTCATAAAACATTAAGTTACTTTTAACTTGTCGGCCAGATCCACCACAAAATATTTATGCACATCCTTCAAAGTTTGTTAGTACAAAGAGAGGACCAAAATAACACTTAATCCAACATGGAGACTTATAATTAATTCTATCTTATACATCCACGAATTCCATATTTGTCGGGTCGGCCTTCTAGCATAGATAGTTAACAAATTATTGCACTGTATCTTGTAGATCACTTACTAGTGAGTGTGCATCAATACCAAGATACTAAAAGCCTTAACAGACCTTCCTCAAAGATCCACAACTCAAATGTTTTGTCCGATGGGGTGTTTAGATCAACTTTTGTGCCTTTAACCAGATGCCCTGTTCTTTAATATGTCTTGTTGGTAGGAGCCAAAATTGTGTTGCACTATGGGATGCAAGACTTGGGTTGCCATCAATGACAACACTTACAAGCCAATATCTTCAGCCATATGCCAACAATCTCCCCCTTTGGCATTGATGGCAACACTTTGTGAAAAATGACTAAGTGTCAGAATCATTATAGGTTAATTAGCCAAACTACTTGTTGCACTTTCTCCCCCTGAGATTCACAATGCATTTTTCACTGCATTATCTCCCCCTTTGACATCAATGACAAAGAAAAGATGCCATATGCCCAAAAAATTGACAAAAAACGTGCTCAAAATCATCAATTCTTCAAAAATTTAGCACATATATGCTTACAGTTATTCTCCTTTGATCAAAATTTCAAGAACTTGAAAACAGTTTGTTGTTATCTTTAGAAAATTATCTTATTGTTTTTCTTCACATCTGAAAGAAACTTCTTTCAGCCATCAATTGCAATTCCAATGCTAATAATCAAGCTATTTTCCTTGGAAGTCTTGTTGATAATCTCAATGAGAGATTCAAGAATTATGATTACTTCTTCCAATTTTTCACCATTTTGCTGAATTTCCACCAACTGCTCCAGCCTGCACTCAAGTAAATCTTTTACCTTCCAAAAGGTGTCTACAAGAACATTCTTGGATAGTTGAATTTTTATTTGAGCTTCCTGTAACTCTCGGATTCTTCTCCTGATAATTCCATCTAGATCCTAAGACATGTCAAAGCTTTTACCAATGTCATTCAGTTTTGTCTAAATCTGATCCAACTTCTCCTTGTAATTGTTGACTGCATGGGGCCAATGAACACAATAGTTGTAGATTCTTGTGGCAGATTTAATGCATTGTCTCAACTCATTCATTTTCTTCTTTAGCTTGGCAAGGGATAGTCTGAATTTTTCCTTCAGGTGAGAGATAATTTCACCTTCTTCTTTTCCTTTTTCTTCAGAGCCCATTGATTCTTTGCTACACTCAAAGAATGTCCTTCAGACTTTCCAATCTTATCTTACAATGCTCAATATGAGCATTTAGAACTTCCAGAATCAAGTCCTGATCATATGATGGTCTAACTAACCACCTTGCAATTTTCTGCATACCACCTGCACTTTGGATAAGTTGTTGTAGCTTTTCTTTTGTCAGATCTTCTTCATCATTACTACCTTCTTCTTGACTAGATTCATTCGCCAGTGGATTCTTAGGTTCTTCATCAGATTCTTCATCTGGAATGTCTACAATTTCTTTTTCTTTCCCTTTTCCCTTAATCCTGGGAACTTTTCTTTCCGGAGGGTTGTATTCAATGATTTCCTATCCTATTTTTTGTCCTCTATCAGTGCTACCGAAAGAGGAACCATCTTCCATTATTCTTATCAGAGGAAAAATATTAGCTGATCCACATTTTACAAGAACATTCTTACAGAAACTTTCAAATTTTGAATCCCAGTTAAACAAACTCTTAGAATAAGAGTAAATTTGGGTGGATACCGGTATATCTGATTTCCATGCTACATTGTCAATTTTTGGCAACAAATTCAGAAAATACATAACCAGACATATAATTAGAGTTCCAAACCTGACTGTAGGACTTTGGAATGGTGTTTCCTTGAGGTGTGATAAATAATATCCTAGCAATTGATCCATGTTGTGTGTAGGATCCATCAAAATACAGCATCCATTGTTGTGGTGTGATGGTGAGAACATTTGCATCAATAAATTCAATGCTCATTGGTTGATTATCTTGTAGAGGTGCTTCAACTAACTGATCAGCTATGACTTGTCCCTTGATGGATTTTTGATCTACATATTGGCTATCAAACTCACTCAAGATCATGACCCATTTGGCTAGCCTTCTTGTTAAAGTTATTTTGTTGAATAAGTATTTGAGTAGATCAATCTTTGTTATGAGTTTAACTATGTGAGTTAACATATAATGGTGCGGATTTTGAGTAGCAAATACCACTTCCAAACAAGCTTTCTCAATGAAAGTTTAACTAATCTAATAACCATTCAAATTTCTACTGATATAGTAAATAGCTTGTTCCTTTCCTACAGGATCTTCCTGTGCCAATAAAATCCCCAATGAAATATTTTTTATTGCTATATAAATTAGTAAAGGCTTTCCTTTTGTAGGTGACTCTAGTATTGGTGGAGACATCAAATATTGCTTTAGTTGATTGAAATTAGTTTCACATTTGTCATCCCATTTGAAAGAGACATTCTTATGTAATAAGTGATTGAATGGATGAATCTTGTCTGCTAGTTGATAAATGAACCTTCGGATTGACTGAAGCCTTCCCTGTAGAGACCATAGTTGACTGATGTTTCTAGGTGGTGGCATCTCCATAATAGCCTTGGCCTTGGCGGGATATACTTTAATACCTTTCTCTGAAACTATGTACCCTAGAAGCTTCGTCGATGTTACACCAAACGCACATTTCTTGGGATTTAATCTAACATTGAACTTTTCTAGACGAGTGAAAATTTTATCTAGAATCTCAAGATGTCCTTCTCTAGTATATGATTTCACCAATAGATCATCCACATATTCCTCCAAAAAAATTTGCATCATGTCATGGAAGATGGTGTTCATTGCTCTTTGATATGCAGCCCCTACATTTTTCAACCCAAAAGGCATCACGTTCCAGCAAAATGTTCCCCATGGACAGGTGAATGTTGTCTTCTCTTGATCCTCCAGTGCTATCTCGATTTGATTATAACCTGAGAAGTCATCCATCAATTATAACATGGCGTGTCCAGCTCTCAAGTCTACAATAATGTCAATGTTTGGTAAAGGAAAGTCATCCTTCGAACATGCTTTGTTGAGATCCCTGAAGTTAGTACATATCTTGTTACTATCATCTGGTTTAGAAATAGGTGTGATGTTTGATATCCACTCAGCATAATCAATTGGACAAATGAAACTGGAATCTAATAATTTTTACCTTCACCAACAAGGCGATATGAGGATGCATTGTTCGTAGCTTTTGCTTAACAGTTTTTACTCCAGTAGGAAGAGATAAATGATGCATTAGGAGATCTGGATCTAAACCCAACATATCAAAGGAAGGCCAAGCAAAGTTGATATTTCGTTCTTCATAGAACTTGGTGAATGACAATTTTCCTGTTTAGTCATTGATGTTGCCTGACGTAATGTCTTTACTTTATCTTTTGTGCCCACATTGATAGACTAAGTTGGCTCAACCAACACTGAAGATCTCTTGTGCTAATGTTCAAAAAGAGTGCCAAATCCCCCGTATTTTAGCGCCTCAAAAAGCTTTTCACTGTCAGATGCGCTCTTTATTTTTATTTTTTCTAGATCTAACACTGCCATTAAATGGTTTTCACCATTAGATCTTTTGTTCATATTTTCATTTTTGCGGCTGGAAGATTTGACACCCCCTTGACTTGAAGCTTCATTATGAGTATTATGGATAGAACTTGTGTCGGGTTCTTCAGAACAAAGAGTTAACAATTGCATCATCATTCGCAAAGATAGGCGCGTTAGAAGGTTCAGTTTGTTCCTAGTCAATAAGCTCGGGGTGTAGTAAGGGTAAAAGATCATCGGATTGATGAAGGTCAATAGCAATGAAAGTTTGAATAGAAATTTCATCATAGTTTTCGATAGGGGTGTCGAGGTTTATGATGTTACTCTCCTCCAAGTCTATCTCGCTCAAATTTTGTTCATCCTCGCTTGAGTCATCGATATTCTGTGATCCAAACACAAGAGGTCTAGTCCCTGAGCTTTGTCCCTCCTCACACATAGGTGCATACCTTTGTATTACATACATTTTTTTGTCTTCAAAAGATACCTCAGATAGTGAATCCCACTCATACTCATTAGAGTCTGTCTCATAGCTATCACTAGCTTGCAATTGTAGGATTCGCTCAACAAATTTTTGGGTGGCTTCTTCTTTTGATTCCTCGTTATATCCCAATCTAGTTTTGTCTCTTACTTGAAGTGTGA
The DNA here is from genome assembly GCA_007115665.2 of Sequoiadendron giganteum. NCBI lineage: Eukaryota > Viridiplantae > Streptophyta > Pinopsida > Cupressales > Cupressaceae > Sequoiadendron > Sequoiadendron giganteum. The sequence goes on along the minus strand of CM021100.1, from coordinate 146,718,176 downwards.
GAGGTTGAATAGGTTCTACAAGTCCTTCTTTCCTTGCACCAATAGGTCCTTGTACTTCATACCCCATCTTCTCTAGAATTATCTTTCCTTTTCCATATTTATCTATTTTTATGTTGGGGCTTGTTGATGTAGGTGCTTCCTCGTCTTTGTAGAGCCAATTCAGGATAGCCTTATCTTCTAATTCATCAATCAAAATGCCAGCCTTTACAAATTTTCCATCTAAAACTATGATAGGTTGTGATAATTGTTGCATTGATGTTGAAGGTTATCAATAAGTTCTGGGTGAAGGCAACAATTGTGAAAGACATAAAGATTGTTGAATGGAATACTCTCCTATCCCTTTGTCTGTTAACTGGATCTTTCCTTTAAATTGCTTTGATAAAAGAGTTTTCATTATTTGATGTAGTAGAATTAGCAATACCTTTGTCCTTTGATTGGTCCTTCTTTTCAACCCACTTCGATACAATATTTGATTGTCTCACATTGTTTGATGAATTTGGAGTGTTAGCTTCCCTGTTATGAGGAATGAAAGTATCTTGAGCTGCTTTAAGCATGTTACATTGTTGGGGATTATTTGAATCAGCTGAGATGGTTATTTCTTATCCATTGATTGGAAACTTTAAGCACTAATGGTAGGTGGATGGCACTGCTTGCATCTCGTGAATCCACGGATGTCCCAAAAGTATATTATATGTCAAATCTTTGTCTAACACTTGGCAGATTATGTCTTTCACAATTGGTCCTACTTGGATAGGTAAGACAATCAATCCCTTGGAAGATCTCTCTTTGTCATCATATGCTTTTATTATGATTTTTCTTCTTGGATCAATAGCATTATCAAAATATCCTAGTGCACGGATCAATTTTAAAGTATAGATATTCAAACTAGCTCCATTGTCTATAAGAACACACTTCACTTGGTGTTTGTGAATGAGAACCTCAATATGGAGGGCAGCATTGTGTGGATGGTTTAGTGATACATCATCATGCTCAAAAAAGGATAGGTAGAGAGGATCGGTTAAGTGTCCCACCATAGCTTGGAATTGGTCAAATTCCAAATTATTGGGTACTGTTGTGGCAACAAGATCTTGTTCTAGGATCTCCTTGTGTGCTGGTGATATTTTCAAGAGTTCTAAAATTGAGATTTGTGTGGGTATTTTCTTCAACTGATCAATTATGTTGTACTGATTTGTAGGGGCAGCAGTTGTTTTGATTATAGTAGGAGTATCAAATGATTTATTTATAGCTCCTTTCAGTATTACCTTATCTTTTTCTCTTGTTGTCACATTGACTAATTGATATCCTTGATTCTCTCTGATTTTATGACGTTGATCTTATTTTCACTTGCAGCAATGTTTTTGGTTTGATGATCAGCTGTAATGATGCTATTACTGTCATTAATTTTTGCGTTATGAGGTTGATAATAATTTGTAATCACATCATCAATACAATTTTTAGCAGCAACAAATTCATTTATTTGATTTGCAACAACAACATGGTCATGTTCATCACTGATTTGAGCGTTGTTCATTTGATCTTCAACTACCTCGATATTGAGAATAGTGGAATCATACACATAGTTTATATTTTTTTCTTTACCATTTGAAGAGGATGATTCACCTTTGTCATAATTTGGTAGAGGGTTCTTGAAAGCACCATGATCTTTGTTTGTTTGTGGTCCTTCGACAAATATTTTCTTGTTTTCAATCAAATCTTGGATCAAATGTTTCAATTGCCAATAGTCGTTCGTTTTGTGACCTTTGTTCTTGTGATAGTCACAGTAATGTGTGTCATTCCACCAAAATGTTTTGGCTTGTGGATCCCAATTTTGTGGCTCTTGTAATGTTACAAGTTTGGCTTCAATAAGTTCCTTCAATGTTGATTCCAAAGATTTTCCTAAAGGCGTGAATTTCCTCCGATTTGATAGCTTTTTGAATGGTTGTGATTTAGATCCAACATTGTTTGAATTGTTGTTTTCATTTGTATTTAGATTGTTGTCTTGGTTGTTGTTTTGAGTTGTCTTAGTTGCAGCTGATGTTAAATTAAATATTGGTTTTGCATTTTATGTTTCAGTCACAGCATCATTGTTTCTAGCATTTCTATATTTTTGCCAAAACTTGGGTTTATCGTTGTCATTGTTGTGATTAGAGATATTGGCATTGTTTGATCCTTTTGTATGTTTTTAGGACCCCTCTCTTGACCAAAGATTCTTCTATCTTAAGCCCATTTTCAATAATTTTCTCGAATGTGGGTGGACATTGTAGTACAGTCTATAACTCATGTCATCATTTAAATTATCAATGAATAGTTCCATATTTTCCTTTTCAGGTATGGAACATGGATATCTTGCAAACAGCCTTCTCCATCTTTGCAAAAATGAGAGAAATGTTTCACCTTTCTTTTTTTTAGCATTGCAAAGATCCTTCATTGTGATATCATGTTGTATATTATATGAGTATTGAGTTATAAATTTGTTAACCAGATCTTCAAAGGATCTAATTCCTGGAGTTAATTTAGAGAACCCTTACATGGTCAAGAGGATATGTTTTTCCATTGTATTTATCGTACTTGGGAAATTCACACTATTTTGGAAATGGAATCAGGTTCATGTTTTGAGCAAAAGGATATGGACAAATATCCTACAGCAAGTATCTCTTAGTAGTTCCAGTCTGCATATCTTGGAATTGTTGTTGTAAGGTTTGTAATTGATGTTTCATTGCATCCACCTCAACTGTATTTTGTGGATCAGTCTCAGATCTTTTAGGTGTTCTTGTCAATCTATTAATATCAAATTCCTTGAGAACTTTAACACCCAGATCAGCTAATATTAACAGATACTTTTCCCCATCCTTTTCCAGAATTTTCTCCATAAACTTATGGAACTCAGGGTCTTGTTTCATAGTTTGTATTTCCTCTTCAAATATTTCATCATTATCATGTTGGTTGGATTTGTTGAGCAGATTTTCCTCAATCTCAGACATGTTTCTTCGAATTTTTTTGATGGTGTTTTCTGCACAGCAACGACTCAGATAGAATATGATATCCTATCTCTCTTGAAAGGTAAATCTCTATGGGAAAAGAGATAACCCCAAGGTCTCTAATGTCAGGTCTTGACAATGCAAATAAAACAACTCAGAGATAATGTGAAAATGTTGGTAATCACAAAGGGACCTTACTACAAGCAAACACGGGACTCGAATGTATCAGATCTAGCAATAATTTGATAATTTAAACCCTAAATCTAACCCAGATAACAAAGAAATAAAAGAAGAAGAGGTTTTGGAGATAATTCTAAGACTACTTTCAACCCTAAGATTGACAATTCAAAAGATAAGATGCTCAAAATGGACCGATCTCTCATAAATTATCTCCTGTTCAACCCAGATAAATTTGCAATCTTACAGAAATAGTACAATCTTCTAAGGTGTTAAAGATTTTCAAATCATGCATATTCACTCAAGACAGCCCTATTGCAATTGAAATGAACAAACATTCATAATTGAACTAAGCACAGTTTTAAGTCCAGGCTAACTTTGCAAAGCAGCTAACAATCAACTAACTGCAAAAAGTATAGACTAGAGATCACTGCAAACATTTCAAGAATGAAACCCTAAGCATCACCAAACCATCTAACAATAAACTTAAGCAATTTTAAAGATAGAATAACAAGAACCATGCCAGTTAAAACTCAACACAAGGAAGATACCAAGTCACAATATCCTTTCTTATATTAAATCACCCAAAATGGCAACAATTCCAGTCTTTTGTTACAGCACTTTCTTGAAGATAAACCCTAATTACAATTTGCTCAAATGTGAAATCTTCTAACTTTCCACTATTCTATTCTTCTATGCTACTCTATCACCTTACAAATGAGGCATCATGCTCAATTTATAGAGAACCCCCCAAGATAGGTCGGCCCAAATAGGGTTTACAATAATAAACATCACACAATAGGTCAACCCTAAAAGATATTTGAAAACAACATGAAATATGCACTTTGCACCAATTTCATCCAAGTTGGCCTGGGGTCTCAAAACTCGATCCAATGCATGTGAATAATGGGAATCACAAACTTCGATGTAGCCCTATATAACTACTTCCCATCCTTGTCTTTGGCATGCTCCACTTCACCATGCACTGCCAGTAATACTCTGTCTAATTCAGCAATAGGTGGCATAGGAAAAACCCTAACTTTCCTCTCAAGAGACTTGATTTCCTCTCTTGACTGATTCACTGTACCATCCCAATCAGCCCTATTCGTTTGACACCTGTCAATAACTACAATGTAAGTTGTAGCATCATCTAGCTGATGTTCAGTAACTGGACCTTCATTGATTGGAGAGTAGACATCTCACCACCACCTCCTTAATTGTTCCAAACTGAGATGCTTCGGAGCAAACTTATTTTTCCCTGTCATTATTTCGAATAAGGAGATACACTTATCATAAATACTATTCAAAGTGTCCTCAATCTACTAGCCCTATTTGTGTATCTTCTTCAAGGCCCTTTGCCTCATTTTCAGAATCTCAAACCATTCCCAAGGCTCTGCAACCCTTGAGAAAGGAATAATTACATCCTTCACCAATTGATCCTCAATGTGCTCCATAATTGTCCTCATTTTTTGCAGCAGGAGATCTATATCCTCCTTATCTTGGGCTAGCATAGTCTTTAGCCAATCAACTAATCTGATTGTATCCTTTGCAGTTGATAAGATGTCCTTGATGGCACCATCTCCCTTGGTCTGTACTCCCTGCAACCAACCAACCGTAGCATGTGTAGTGCCCTTCATCTTTTCAAGCTCTGGAATTGTCTCTTGAGGCAAGAAACCTGCAGCAGAGGAGGAAGAACCAATGGACTACAAGGGTTCCATCAACTCCTACAAGTACCTCTTTAGTCTCTCATTTTCCTTCTCCAACTCATGCCTAGTTTGCACCTCCTTCCTTAATCGGCCAAGGATCACAACATTGGAGCCTTCATACTCCTCAATGTCTTGTTCCATGGAGGCATGTCCTAGATCGATGGTTTGCACATGATAGTCCTTTGCAATCACCCCATCTCTATCTTTATTAGGAGCAGGGGTAGCAATATGGGCCACCCTATTATTTGATCCATCTCTTTCAATTCTGGAAATGACCCTAGCTTTCTTCTTTGTCTTTCCTTTTCCAATGTTATCCATTAGGTCATCCCAATTGGGAGGAGTGTCCTCCACTATAACCAGATTTCTCTTCAGTTCCCTATCTAGCCAGCCTGGAATAGTGGACTCTGTCTACACCCTATCCTACTTGTCTTGTTCCTCTCGAACACTGGATGCATCCTTCTCAATGTTTGGCTCATTAGGGATCTCCCTAGATGAATCCTCCTTGTCCTGACATTGCTCCTCCACTTTGTCTGGTTCTGGTGAAGGAATCTTAGCCGGTATCTCCTCCTTTTGAGGGGATTTGTCCTCATGTACTTTTATGGGTGAATCTACATAGGCCACCAAAGGAGACTGTATTCCCTTGTCAATTTTTTCCTCTCCATTGTATAGATTTCCCTCCTGGAATTCTTATTCTCCCAAGTCCTTAGGATCTTCATCCTTCTTTGGTTCTTTTGGCACACTACCAGTCTCTTGAGGAAGGGGAATGTCGTCCTGTTCAGTGATAGGAGCAATCACAGGAACACTTCCTTTTGTTGCAGCATCCTTTGGGGAAGCAGTCCTTGACCTCCTCATGTACACCTGTATTTTCTCCCCTGAACTCTCTACCTCTACCATAGGTGGCTCAACCTCCTTATCAGTCCTGGAAGTTCCCTCTTCCATCTGTGACAATTTCACAAGTCTTCTTTTCTTGGAAAAAGGAGTAGTGGTATCTACCTCTTCCTTTTCTTCTTCACCCTTCTCAGCCCCTTTTTTCCTTGAAACATGCCTTCTCTTCTTGGAAATGGGCTTTCTTTGTTTCCCTGCTTCTACTACCTCTTCTGTTTGAACATCCCTAACCTTGATCTTGAAAGGAAATCCCACCTTGGCCTTACCCTTGGGATCCTACTCATGTGATTCCTCAGAAGTAGAATGAGACTCCAAGTCTCCCATTAAATCATAGGTGCACTGCACACCTTCACTCTCCAATTCTAGCATTTTATGCTTAAGCCACAACTTGGTGTACTTGATCACTGGAGTCATAATCTACTCCAACTCAGTCTTTTCCTCTTCCAGCCAATCAACTTCTCCAACTGGCTTGTCCTTCACAACCTCAAAGATGTGGCCCTGAATCAGATTCCCATCTTCTTCAACTTGATCAGGAATTGTCTTTATGTTATATAACCTTACTAAGTCCGTTGGCAACCTAGAGAATTTCTTCTTTCTAACATCAAACTCATCACCAAGGTTAGCCCAATAGTCTTCAATGTTGTCCTTGTGACTATACTCTCTACTAGCCTTCTTTTGTGCCTCACCAGTGATATCAAACTTGGCCCTCTTGGAATGGAAGGAGAGACCAAGAGTACTCATCTCTTCCTCAAAAGCATGGGTTAACTGGATGGAAGGGCATACCTCATTAGTGCCTATCTTCAATGGGAAGTCATTGCCAAACCCTATCTTATGTTTCTCCCCTTTAACAATCACATCAAAGTCACATATTTTCCTTGTGACCTCCAGCAATATAATATGGTATGTTGGGTACCTTGGTAGTCTATAGGGAGCCCTTTCACAACCATCAATTCTTCTGTAAGAGAAGGTAGGGAACTGAATGAACCAGGCTCCAAACCTTTTGATCAACTCTTTGGCCTTGTCCGAAATTCTAACATGTTCAGCACCCTGCAGCAAGCTGGTGATGTACATGGTGAATGCATCATTCACCCTCCTATAGCTTCCTCCACCCAAGTGTAATTGTGGATACACTTCATAGATCGCATCCTGCCCAAACACACCTCTGGTGCTTAGCCCCTTGTATGGGTGAAATCTTGCAAGTGCATACACCAAATAGGAAGTCATGGTGAATGTCTTTGTCTATAGGACATTGCACATTTTCTCATGTATCACTGCACTTATAGCACCTTCCTAGTGGTAATCTATACCTTGCTCCATTCAATCAATAACATTAAACATCCAACTCTCAAATACCACTGCATTCTTCAATCCTACCAACCTGTTGAGGAGTGTGATAGCATCATAGTACTCTCTTTTGAATTTGAGCCTAACTAGCTGCTTGGGCAACTTTGGAGAAGAGTTGATAACCTGCTGGGGCTTAACAACATTCTCCTCGTAATACTTCTTGGCTGAATCCATATCAAAAGCCACCACATGTGACCGATTAGGCATATCAAAGGTCCAAGCAATGGACACAGGGTCGAAGTTCGCCACAATCCTTCCTTGAGGACCAATTATTCTTTGTGTACCCTTTTCATAATTCCTGGCACACTCAAGCACCAACTCATAACACTAGACCGTAGAAGGGAATCCAGCCACATGTGCTAATCCAGACTCCAATGTCCTTCTGGCCAACAAAGGGAAATTATGTGTTGTCATCCTTGCCTTAAACTCTTCGTAGTCCCACATTCCCACATTGGTATTAGTAATCCCTGACTAGATGGAAGTTAGTCTACTCTCAGGAATCCTACTCTTTATATCCATCTTCACTCTCTCTGCCTCGAAGATAGCAAAACCTTCAGCACTTGGATCCATTGCCTTTCCTTTGCCATGCCCAGCAACAGCTTGTCCTGATCCTTCCTGCAAACAAGTAAAGACACCAAAATAAGATCCAAGATAAACAAAGTGTCTAAAATCCATATTAAATCAACCATCTCAAAGTTCGGGACTTAGCCTCCCTCGCAGAATCCAGACTGGAGAGGAATTCCGGGGAAATGTGAAACAGGCATACAAACATCCATATAATCATTTAATTAATCTATTTAATCAAGGAATCCTTTGACACAACTTAGCATAAGTTCATTTGATCCTTTAAAATGCACAATCACCAAGCAAATCTTCATATAACCATCAAATTCTTCATTCTCACAAAACCTCAGAAAAATCTGCCTTGGATGGAAATCTCCGAGAATGACAACAATTTCAACAATCCGGGAAGATGAAGGAGGTGCAGAACATTCGGGAAAATCCCAAGGGTGCGGATTCTAGCGAAATCAATACAATTTTACCACTAACACCTGACTTCAAGAAAAAACGACCAAGCAATGGACCCCAGAGAAATCCAGAGGCAACGAAAATCCGCAAGACAGGTAAAAACCCGGATTAAAGTGCATTGCGAAGAACAAAGAGGAAATAGGAAAACTCGAGGAATTCCGACAAATGGGGAATTCCATGAAGACACTGAAAACCCGAACACCTACGTTTCTCTCGTCCTCACCCAAATAGATCGAATGATCACGAATTTAAGAACCTAGAGCTCGACAACGACTTGACCTAAACCTCCAATGAATCAACCTTGAATTCAAAACTCACCTCTCAGTAAATTGAGAGGGATTGGTTATGCCCTAAGTCAAAAACCCTAAATCTTCTGCCATGAAAGCACAGAACGGCTCAAGCACAACTTGCTTGCCTGCAAAGATAGAAAATTCATGGCAAATACAAGCAAGCTACCCGAGATAAAATTGAAAGGCAAGCTCAAAACAACACCCAGGAATGGAACCCGAATAGAATGGGAAATTCCCCAGCTTAGAAACGCAAAATGCCAATTGGAAAGACATGAACCCCCAAAACGCCCAAGAAGCACGCACTCAATAAATAAGGGCGTAGAAATGAATAACATGAAAATGCATACAGCAAAGCAATCCATCAAAAGAGAGAGAGAATTCACATACCATGAGAATAGAGGAATCGAAATCAAGAAACTAGCAAGAAACCTCAAAGCTCGAGCAAAACACGAATGGCACTCAGGAAATCCAACTGCAATAATTTGAATTGACTCCCAAACGCACAATCCAGCAATGATACTTTAGGCTCAAGCACTCCAAACTCAAATGGCAAGAAAACAATAAAACTCAAATGGCAAATCACTTCCATAAATCAATATAACACCGCCTAAGAAGTCATGCAATCACCCATTAATGCGATTGACAAGACAGCGTAGACCAAATCCGAGAATCCGATAGAGCAACGGACTTCGGAAAAATCCGAGCATGACGGATTTCCGCAGACAACCAAAATATCCGGGCTCCAACAAAAAGCAGTTGTTACCAGGCTCCAACAGGAAGATTCTATTTATTAGACTAAGTTGACAAGTATGATTATGCAACTTCATTTCTTGGAGTAGGATGACTGATCCTAATAATGAAACTTGGCTTTTAATCAAATGTGTTTATTTAGACACCTTTGGATGATAGATCTGAGTTTAATATCAAGAATTTCACTTGTAAGGTTCAGTTTTTTGAAGGTTTTAAGATTCTGGTTTGATTTGAGAAAGGTTTATGTTCTGATAAAATCTAGTTTCTAATGTAAAAATTTTGACAAACAATGAAAATAGCTCTCTAGTTTTTGCTTTGGTGAATGCGCTATAATAGTCCTCTAATGCACTAAAAGAATTGGCAGATGCGCTAGCAATTTGGTTTGATGTGTTGTTAAACAGGTTGAATGTGTTGTATTGTTCCTCCAATGCACTATACTTTTCTTTCTATGCGCTAGACTATTCCTCCTATGCATTGGATTGTTACTCCTATGCACTAAAAAATGGGTCAATGCGCTGTAAAATAGATTGTATGCTTTATAACAGACAGTGAATGCACTAATTTGAAAGTTTTTTAGGATTTTGACAATCTATTTTTTCTCTGGTTTTTTACAGTGAATTTGTTCGACTCCAAGGTATAAACTTCTAATTCGATGGCCTTGTTTCTAATTTGCTTGTTGTGGACTATGGAAAATGATTGCTTTGATTGGATGATTTCCTTTTGAAAATGAGTTACACACACAGCAACAAGTTTGTTGTTTCAAATCTACACATTAAACATACAAAGTGTGTTCTAGAATCAGGTATGATTCTTTCAATTTTCACTAGTATGACACAATAAAGACAGTTCAAGCACTTTTCTATCTCAAAAGGTCACTAAAAATGCCACAACCCACATCTTGAAACTATGTCAGCTCACACAGCTATATCACCCCCTAGAGGGCGCTCGTTTTTTTGCCTTTCCTGAGTATTAACCAAAGTCGAATCCTCCACTTTTGGCCAAGGTCTCTAATAGTTATATGATGAGTGTCTTGGGGGCAGATTCTTCCCTCTCCTTGCACTGTGATATAGAAAGTGTTTGGAAACTGACATAGTTGGATTCTAACTTAAAGTTCGTAGATAGGGTTTCCATTCGGAGGGGCAAATAGATAAACTCCCTCAGGAGACCTCCCAACCTTTAGAACAAAGGATTTAGGGATGGTTATCTTGCACACTTCCATCGAATATCGAACTTTCTCTGAATTCACTTTTGATTATAGTGGGTTAGAAAACCTGGCTTTGGTTGTTCCCACTTAGGTTGTTCCCGTAGGGTGAATACTTTTTCCCACTACGGCAGGCCTTCTAAAGGTGTAAATAAAGCATGAAAAACGAGTCTAACATTTTGATCACCCAGTGAAGGGGAGAGCATAAGCCTATCACTTCAACCACAGTAAATAAGGGGTTCAATTATCCTTTTACTTAAGCTAGATGCCTAACTTAATAAAGGAAAGCAATGATAAATTCAAAACCCTACAAACACCATTAGTAATTTGTAATTTTTGTCTTTGACCGCATAAATGTTTCAAACAACTGTCTTTGACCAACGTACCTTGTACTTGTAACACAAAAAACAGAGATTAATATCCAAAATGATTCAATTTTTTGTAAAAATAGTCCAATGCACTAAAACTTTAAGCATATGCGCTAAAACTTAGATGCACCAAAGTAATAAGTGAAAGCGCTGAAAGAATTATCAAATGTGATATAACAGTGGTTGAATGCGTCGAAACAGTACTTAGATGCTTTGTAATAGTATTCAAATGCGCTGAAATATTTATTGAATGCGTCGTAAGAACTTTTGATTGCGCTAAAACATCATCACGTCAAAATATTCAGTCACTTTCGAGAAAATGTTAAAATATGGGGATTTTCCCCACGGTGGGTGCCAATTTATGTGTGTGGAAAATATGTGTAAGTGAATTAAATAACAACACACCTTAATGCAACATTATTAGAGAATTCAAACAATAGATTTAATCTATTTGAAGCATAATAAAATATCTAAAACCGTTTCATTTCTCTCTAACTCCAAGGATTTATTAAATCAAAGTGACTCTCAGATTGTATGCACTGTGATTGTTAAAATGATAACCTAGAGAATGAGAATAATGATCTAAATGATATGTTGTGACATGATTATGATTTAATATGATTACTAAAATGATTATATTTGATAATTGCTAAATGTTGTATGCTAAATGATCTAATATGATTCCTACAGATTAAAATTGCATGCAAGTGGGATCCATTTCTTGTAGCAAGAGGTTGCTTTTATAGATTTTCAAAGGCAATTTGTGATGTGGCAGTAAACAATGGTTCAGATTTGATCTAGATAAATCAATGGTAAAAGATGAAGAAGTTGGAGAAGAAGAAGGGGAATGTTTTCTCCCAACAAAACATTCTGGAAAGTGATTAGGAAGAAATTGTGGATCCATGAAGCCAACTATTTCTAACTGTTAAAGTTTGTTTCAAAATTGGCTAAAAAGATAAAGTAAAATTGAATGCAACTTAAAGCTTTCAACTTTATTGAGAGAAAGTTGTAGACATGTGCTCAATTAGAAATTTGAGTTATTGAATTTTGGAGGGAAGAAATATTATTAAATAAAACAATTAGAATTTTGTTTATTTAATAAAAAGGAATGATAATTAAACAAACTATGTGATTTTGTTTATTTAATTAAGATGAAAGAATTGGATAATTAAATTAAAACAAACTATTGAATTTTTTTATTTAATTAAGGTAGAAAATTTTGATAATTACATAAAAACAAACTATTGAATTTGTTTATTTAATTAAGATAGAAGAAAATAGAATGTGAACTATATAAATAAATATTTCTATTTATTTATAAGTAAATGAATTAAAGGTTAATTACTCAAATATTTGTATTTAATTAATCGGATTTATCCAGACTATTTTTAGGTGTATACACTACTTACGAAGAATATGATGGGGGAGATGTTTTCCTTGGTGATAACAACACTAAGAATATTATTGGCAAGGGAGAGGTAAATTTATGTTTCAGTGATGAGAGAATTAAATCTCTTGATGATATTTTGCATATTCTAGGACTTGTGAGAAATTTACTTTCAATATCCAAGTTGAATGATTCTATAATGCATGTGGCATTTAACAAGTCCGGTTGCAAGTTAGTAAGTGGGAGTTTGGTGATAGCTAAAAGATTTTGGATAGGGACTTTGTTTAGGCTAAATGCCTCTACTTTATGTAACTCCAATGTAACTAGCACTGAAAATGCATGTATGTTGTGGCACCATAAATTGGGTCACATTAGTGAAAAATGTCTTAAGACCATCCTTAATAAAAATTTGGTTAACAATACTTTTGATTATTTTGTTGGAAAAAATGATTTATGTGAGAATTGTGTATTTGGTAAACAAAATAGATCTTCATTTTCTAATGGAACTAATAAGGAAAAGAGATTATTAGGGATCATTCATTTGAATGTATGTGGACCAGTTGATGTTGACTCTTTGGGCAAATCTTGGTATTATGTCTCTTTCATTGATAAGGTATCAAGATACACATGGATTTATTTTATGCATTCTAAATCTGAATTTTTCACTAAGCTTAAGGAAATTAAGGCCTTAGTTGAGAAACAATCAGATTATAAGATAAAAGTGTTGAGATCTAACAATGGGGGTGAATATTGTTTGAGGGAATTTGATGAGTTCTATAAGCATGTAGGTATTGTTTAGCAAAATACTAATCCTTATACTCCCCCAAAAAATGGGGTAGTAGAAAGAATTAACTAAACCTTGATGGGATATGTTGTAGTTCTTCTCTCATTCATGGGGAAATCCAACTAATTGTTCCCTTGCAAATGTGAACACATACCTAGTAGTAGATCATCTTTTATTCAAATCACTAGCCATATCAGAGTCAACATATCCTTGAAATTATGTATCTTCTCCGCTAAACCACAAAACATGATGTGATGTGCCCTTCAAGTATCTCAAAATCCATTTTCCAACTTTCCAATGGTTTTTCCTTGGATTACTCATATACCTATTGACCACTCCCACTAGATGAGCAATGTTGGGTCATGTGTAGACCATCGCTTACATAAGTCTCACAATAGCAAAGGAGTAAGGCACTCTTTTCATGTTTCTTTTTTCTTGTCTTAAGGCACATCTTGGAAGATAACTTGAAGTGATTAGCTAGAGATATACTCACTACCTTGGAGTTCTTCATACTAAATCGATTTAGAACCTTTTCAATATATTTCTCCTAGGACAATTTATTTTTTTTCTTCTTTCTATCTCTAATAATTTTCATTCCAAGAATTTTCTTCGCAACACCCAAATCCTTCATTGAAATTTTATTAGCTAGCTATTGTTTTAATTGTTCATTGAAAATTTATTAGCCAACTATTGTGTTAATTGGATAACTACAGCCATGCTAGTTCTTGTCACTAGCATATCATCAACATATAATAACAATAGCACAAATTCACCATTCTCCAAGGTTTTATAATAGATACAATGATCATATTCACATCTAGTAAAATTTTGTTCAACCATCTTGTAATCTTTTAAAATTTTATATCAATAAAAATAACATAACCTTTTACCAATAAAAAAAAAATTGTTCAACCATAAAAGAACCAAATTTTAAATACCATTGTTGAGGAGCTTGTTTCAACCCATACAAACTTTGATTCATTCTACAAACTAAATCCTCTTTCCTTCTTTCTTGAAACCTTTAGGTTGTTTCATGTACAACTCTTCTTCCAAATGACCATGTAGAAAGGTTGTCTTGGCATCAAGCTACTCCAATTCAAGATCATAAATGATTGCTAATCCTAGCCCTACTCTAATAGAAGTCAATTTCACAACTAGTGAAAAAAATTAGTGAAATCAATGCCCTTATGTTGATCATAACCTTTAACCACTAATATGGTCATGTATTTCTTCTTCACACCACCTTCCTTCAACCTATATACCCATCTATTTTTCAATGTTTTCCTATTAGGTGGAAGAGAAACCAAATCCCATGTGTGATTGGTCATCAAAGACCCCATCTCATCTCTCATAGCTTCCATCCACTATTTGCAATCTTTATCATTACTTGCTTCTTCAAATGTAGTAAGCTCCAATTGATCAAAAATTAATAGATGTTGAATGAAATCATTGTATTTAGAGGGGGGCTTGCGCTCTCTGGTCGGCCTTCTAACTCAAGGGATCAATTTATGTGGAATACCTTCTTCAAGTTACCAATATGGTGTTCATGTTGTGATAGATCTTGTGACAAAGATTGTGGACGAACATAGTAGGTATTCGGATATTCATTCTCAAGGTTTAGTGACATACTTTATATGTTAGGTGACATATTTTGATACTGATTTAGCAGGTTGTGATGTTCCATGTGGCAGTATAGGTGATGGAACTTGCGGTAGACTATGGTATGATGAGCAACATACTATGAGATAGAATTTATGAATGGTGAGCTTGTTGTGAATAATTTTTCTTCTATGGTTGTTGTTGGGTATGAATGTGATGTTGCAATTTAAAAAAATAAGTCCCAATTGTGATGTCATTCAATAGAACATACTCCTTGGTTGATATCCCTTGTTTTGGAGCCAGACTTGACATTACCTCTTCATTGAAGATCACATCTATGGTTTGCATGACCTGTTTAGTGATAGGATCCTGTAGTCTATAACCATATTTTTCATCTCCATATCCAATGAAGATACATCATTTTTACTTCATATCAAGCTTTGTTATTTTTCTTGTGGAATATAAACGAAAGTTTCACACCTAAATGCCTATAGATGGTATGAAATCCTTTTTCCCAATCACCTCTTCAAAAACATCAAAATCTAATCAAGAGGATGCACCTCGATTGATCAAATACACTATTGTGTTTACAACCTTTGCCCAAAATTGTTTTCCTAAATGAGCACTTGAAAGCATACTACACACTTTTTCCAAAATGGTCATGTTCAACCTTTTTGCTGCATTCTTTTCTTGTGGTGTAAGAGGAACAATTTTAATACTTTGAATACCATTCTCTACACAGAATTGATCAAACTATATAGAACAATATTGTACTATCACCCTTGACAATTTCACACTATGTTTGGCTCCCTCCTAAGTGCATGTGCCTAATTAAGCTTATAAACATTTTCAAGAAATTGAATTAAATTCAAAAAATTGAACTAAATATTTACTTAATGAACATTTAAAAAGGTAAATTGGGTTGGACTAAGGTGCCCAGGCCCTTGTCTTGCCTAATCTGGTCCTAAATCTAAAGTTTTATTATTGGCCTTAATATGTTTATTAATCCAAAATCAAATGTCAACTTATCATAATGGTTAATTTGAAATATGTTGAAACTCATAAATAAAAGTCTCCCCCTTCATTCGAACATCTAAGTCTTCCTAATGCAATTTTGATCCTAAAGGGAATTAATGTGATTTGAAGAGCAGAATAAGCAAAATATTTACAACTCTTTCAACCAATTTCATGTTTACAACATATCAAGAAATCCATGTTTATGCATAATATGATGTTTCATGTTTATGTTCATTTGTTATTGTGAGCACCAACATTTGCAGGATCTCCAAGCATCTTTCAAGTTATCCTTGTATGTGATGAGCCAAGTGACTTCAGTCCTACAAGGAATGCAGATCTGAGTGGTAAGTTGTAGTAGTGTCATTTATTATTCAATTTTATCCATTTGTCTCTACTTTCCATAGAGTATGTGTTCCATGTCATTGTCATCATAGTAGTTTGTGGAGGTGGAAACACCAAAACAAGGTTCGACTAAGGAAAACCCCTATACAACACAACCCTTCTTCCCTTGTCCTTCTTGCAGGTGACAGGTCTAAAGTGGATTCAAGTGGATTGAGATCTCAAAGCAACAAAATTATAATGCAAGCATTCAAGCACAGTGTTTCATTGAATAAGGGCAAGATGATTACTCGCAAACTATTGAACTTTGAAACTTGATCTCGATTG
This sequence comes from Sequoiadendron giganteum, assembly GCA_007115665.2. Taxonomy (NCBI): domain Eukaryota; kingdom Viridiplantae; phylum Streptophyta; class Pinopsida; order Cupressales; family Cupressaceae; genus Sequoiadendron; species Sequoiadendron giganteum. The sequence continues at coordinate 146,701,995 of CM021100.1, read as the reverse complement.
TCAAGAACCATCTAATTAAGATGCATCTGCATTGGTTTTGAAGCCCTGGAAATCATCATTTGTGGGTTGGGGAACCCACGCCCCTATCCAATCAATTCTACTCCAAATTAATATGCCAAGTTCTCTATCTGCATTCTTCAATTCTGCTTTCTATTTTTGTACTTCTACTTTGTATATTTCATATTATGTAGCAGTTCGTCTTCTTAGTCTTAGTACACATAGTTTACAAGATTTCATATCTCATTAATCATCCCATCATCAAAATCAAAAAGAGGACCAAAACTCTGACTAGTTGTTTGGCTCTCCCTTGAGGATAGCAACCAAATAGTTTCTCTTGGTTATTTTTGTGTCCCCTTGTGTTTTATGGTGGAATGAGTGATTTAGGTTAACCATTGGCCTTGGAACCCATTTCACTATCTCACAAATATTCACCCTTGTCAAATTTTTAAACACTTAATTTTACTGGCGATTTGGTTTTCTACAAATGTCTTGAAAGTTCTAAATATGCCAAAAACACCAAATCAAGGTTTGACTAAGACAAACCCCTATACAGTATAACCCTTCTTCCTTTGTCCTTGCAGGTTACAAGCCTGAAGTGGGTTCAAGTGGATTTGATATCTCAAAGCAATAAAACCCTAATACAAGCATTCAAGCACATTCCTTCATTGAATTAGAGCAAGTTGATTACTCACAAACTGTTAAACTTCAACTTGATCTCGATTGTAAAGAACCCTTGGATTGAGATGCATCTGCATAAGTTTTGAAGCCCTGGAAATCATCATTTTTGGACTAAGGTGCCCACACCTCTGTCCAATCAATTCTACTCCAAATTCATATGCCAAGTTCTTCTCTATTTGCATTCTTCAGTTTTGTTTTTTTGTTTCTATACTTCTACTCTGTCTATTTCAGATTATGTAATACATCTTCTTAGTCTCAATTCACATAGTTTACAAGATTGCATATCTCATTAATCATCCCACCAAAATCGAAAAGAGGACCAAAACTCTAACCAACTATTTGGTGCTCCCTTGAGGACAGCAACCAAATAGTATCTCTTGGTTATTTGTGTCACCCAATGTTTTATGGTGGAATGAGTGATTTAGGTTAACCATTGGCCTTAGAACCCATTTCACCATCTCACAAATTTTCACCCTTGTCAATTTTTAAACACTAAATTTTATTGGTGATTTGGTTTTCTACGAATGTCTTGAAAGTTTTAAATATGCCAAGAACTTAAAAAAAATCATTATATAGACCCAAACCTTCCTAGTGCAACCATCCAAAAAAAGTATCAAAATAATTAAACCCACCAATAGAAACTACCTCTGAGTGGCCAAAGACATTGAAATGCACTAGCTCCAACGGACATGACTTCTTTTCATTTTTCTTCGCAAAAAATCTTGTCCTCTTCAATTTGTCATAAATACAATGCTCACATAACTCTGAATCTATCGATCTCAACCCTGAAAGCTGATTCTTCTTGTGCAAGATCCCAATACCTTTCTTACTCATGAGACCAAGCCTTTTATGCCAAAGCTTCGTTCGAATGTCCGCAATTGCCATTGAAGCTCCCACTTCTATCTAACCCTCCAATACATACAAAGTATCTAATTTGTTTTCTCTAGCAATCACCAAGACTCTTTTTGTCACCTTCCACATACTTGACTCAAAAGTAATGCTAGAACCTTGAGCATCCAACTGTCCAACTAAAATCAAATTTATTTTGAGTTGAGGGACATGTCTTACATCCCTTAGCAACCTGTTGTTACCATTATTCAATTGTAATATCATAGGCTCATCATCACCAAGGTAAACTTTGTCAAAGTTGCTGATTTGATAATTTTTAAAATACTCCCTATGTGATGTAGCATTAAAAGATGCTCCTAAGTCAAGCACCCAAACATTTATGGTGGCTTCTCTTATAAACAAAACAAGAGCACCTGCATCTTTTTCATAAACTGCATTTGTCTCATTTTCTTTTGACCAATTTTCAATCTTTTTTAAAGACCAACAATTTCTTTTCATGTGGCCTTCTTTACCACCATACTGGCAACTTACACTGCTGCCCCTAGATTTTGATTTTGTGTTGACCATTGATCTCCATCTATGATTATTTTTATCTCATTCTTGTCGTCTCCCTACAACTATCTCCCTACAACTGATTACCAAAGCATCTCCTAATGATGTACTTTGATTTTCCCTTTCCATGTCCTCATTTAAAAGAATCCCAACATCATCTAATTTTAGCGCACTTCCCTTCTTATCAGATACTGAGTTACTAAGAGTCATAACTCTTTCCCAAATATCAAGTAAAGAACACAACAATAAAGTTGCCTCGATCTCATTGTCTAAATTGATCACAAAAATTAACAGACCAATCAAAGTGTTATATCCATTCAAATGATTTGCGACATTGCCACCTTCCTTCATTTTCAAATTGTACAATTTCTTCATTAAGAATACCTTGTTTGATCCAAAGACCATCCCATACATGTCTAATAAACGATCTCATAATCCTTTCGTTGTCTTTTTTGTTGAGACATTAAATAAAACATTGCTAGCTAAGGAGAAGATAATAGTTGCCACTGCCTTCCTATCCAATTTGTCTCAATCTTCATTGAACATTGTAGCAAGCTTTTTTTATTTTCCTTCCAACATGATTGAAAGATCGTTTTGGATTAACAAAGCTTTTAATTGCAACTTCCACATCCCAAAGTTTTGGTCTGAGAATTTTTCAATCCTCCACTTATTTGCCTCCTCCATCTCTTCTTGTTTGACAGTGGGTTTTTCAAGTTCTTTTCAATGCTCTAATACCAATTGTTAAGAATTCAAGGCAGATAAGAAAATAAAATATCAGATCAACAATAAACAGACCACATAAAATTTTACACACAAAATTACATGGTTCACCAATGATTGGTTGCATCCACAGCGAGGAATTCATCTCTTATTGATTGCAGCAATTACAGAGAAGTTTTTCATCAATAATACAAATGTCTCAATCCCCAAATTTTATTGACTGAATGTTGATGGTATATACGACTTGTACTTAACATATCCGAACAATATGATTATGCTTATGAAGCTAATACATGCATTACTTCTCTTTTGAGAAACAATCCATGCCCCGATTGATGACAATTTAATGTACAGCAAGTGAAATGCGGCATTTCATTACACATTACACATAATCACTTGCAGAGTCTGTTACCAAAGACAAGCAATATGAGGTATTCTCATTGAACATATTATAACAGATTACAAATTCCCTTAGCAATATAATTAAAATTTTGAATTTGAAATCAAATGCCAATTAAGGCCACTGTTAAAACCACCATTGCTATGCATCTTTTAATGGCTTTAGGCAATGTGGATTTTTGTTTTTTGAGATAAATCGTTGCTTCCAAATGACAAAGGGATTCAATCTAGATGAAGGATGATGTAGACACGAACAAAATGTAGTATTTAATGCAAAAATCTTCGGTTGAAGGAATATACTTATGCAACCCAAGTACTAATAAATTGGGCAAATCATTCACTGTTAGCGTTCATTGTCTACATCATTTTCTGAACACAAATTTGCTGGTAGTCATCACAGTTATTCAAATGTCAAACACAACAACTATCACCTCAGCTTCTCTGTTGCAATAGTGCGAGCAATTTCCATTGCATATTCTATTCGTGCAGCATCATTTCCCTATAACACAAAACCGAACAACTGCAAGCCTTGAGAAATGAAACATTGTGAAGTCAACATTTATTACTCAAGACACTTTAGGAATTGCAAAATCTATAAAATTGAATACATCTTAAACTTCATTTTTCAACTAAATTTTATTTAATATTTTATTATGTGAAATGAGCATTTGATAGATTGCACATCAAGTAGCTTACCTGTCCTTGAGCCAGTCCACCTTTGCCACCCCCTCCATTACCTTTAAGGGGCTCTCACACTTTCCTCAACCAATCCAATACTGCAAGCCCCTTCTTTGCTACCGACTGTGGTACACCAGCATAGACAAGAACTTTATTTGTTGCCTCGTCGACACTAAACATCATGACAGGAATGTCCTGCATTGCACAAAAGAAGCAGCTATCGATATAAGTAACAATGATGGCTCAGCAAGGCTGATTACTAAATAGAGATATATAAACTGCTATTCATACACACCAAATGAATCAACATATTAACCTTTTGTTTCTCCATAAATTTAAGAACAGCTTCTCTGATTGCATTGGCATCCAAACCCACATCAATTCGTGACACACAATAAGCTTCATCTCTTAATGATAACTTGTTGGCAAGTTCAATGGCTGCAGTTATTGCTGCCTTCATATTTACTTCTGCAGCTTGCTTTTGAGCCTTTTTCACACGGTCCTGACATTCAATCAGATAAAGCAGGTTTTAATAACAATTCTAGTGTTATCAGTCAAGGATAACTTTTTATGCACATTCATAAGAATATTCAATTAAGTATGAATTGAATTACAGAATTATGCACAAAATATTTAAATGTGGAGACAATACCTGCAATTTAGTTATTTTTCCTCTGAAATCTGCCTTTTTAGCTGCTGGAATGACAGCAGAATCCAACGAGCTCTTCAATGAAGCCACCTCCTGCTTGGATAAACTTAAAAAATTATTCTACGATGCACCAAAACAAGTTAAATTGAAAAGCATTCATGAACAGATGATATAGGTAAAAAAATTGCAATATACCTAATAGACGAGACACCTAATTATAAATTATAAATATTCTCAATTACCATTAAAAACTACTAGACACACTATTATTAGCTCAAATTAAAATAGCTGAAACCTAAGTTATGAAAATAGAATTAGATATTTTGTTGAAAAGGTATAGAGCATCTCGAAGAATGTGCCCAACAAGAGGTGCTCTCTATAGAGGTTATTGGTGTCTCGGGTCACAAGGGCTCTTATCTGAACCGTACAGATCTTCCTATTGCTGCTTATCAACAACGTCCCTCAATTGCCACTTGGAGAGATTATTGGTGACACTAGTCAATAAGACCGTCTGGATGCTCTATTAACTCTGATGGCTCAAGAGGATCGTTTGAGTGCCCTTGATCCTAGTTAATTTAGAATGTGCTTTTGTATTTCTATTGGATTGCATAGAATAGCAAGTTAGTTGGATTCATGAAACCAATAAACTGCAATTAATGAATACTAAACAATGCCTAGTTATTGTAGTTTTAGTGTGATTATACTGCAATCCATCAGAATAGGGTAGTAGGAATCTTTATATATTTCTATAGCCTCTTAAATCTAATAGGCTTTACTAGCATGCTAATCCCTATACATTATCTAGCAGAATAAACACAAATATGCAAGTAAAACTGACGAAATCTCACACTCATGTATGCTCTGTACCAGAAAGCACAACGATTAGACCCTAAAAGTTATTTTAGAGCCGTTTCATGTTTGAGAACCTAACAGGTGAATTGCTGATATAAAGATGATAATAATTTATCAAAGTTGCATGGACACGGATACGGATACGGATACGGATACGGCCATTTTTTAAGACCCCCAATATGGATACGGCTGGATACGACATTCATAAAAAAAACATACACATATTTTCTAAGTTATTGGAGGAGATTTTCATTACTTTAAAAGCAAATAAGAAAATATAAATTTAAATAATATTAATAATTTAGTAAAGAATAAATAGTTAAATATATATTAATACATTTTATTTATATTTAAAGAATAAGTTTTAATTTGTAAAAATCACTAACATTTAAACAATATAATATAAATATTAAATATAAATATAAAATTATAAACAATTAACTTTTTTAAATTTGTAAAAATTAAAACACCAAAAATATAGTAGAGTTGTATTGGAAGAAGACTTAGAAAAATGGGTTGCTGAAATAGAAAAACATTTCATTTGTCTTCCTCATTTGGTGTAGGTTTTATTTATACAAAACAAAACAAAAAATTGCATGATTAAAGTTTTTTAAGATAATATTTTGGAAGATTCACGTCAGCTTTTTTGAAAATCAAATCACATAGTATCCGGCATGGCTGGAAAATCAAGGTTTTTTGGGCATGTGTGGGTACGGTATCCAACGTGTATCCATGGCATATCGCACAAGTATCCATATCGGATACAGGGATATGCATGCCCAGGGAGGGGCAGGGGCGTATCCGGCTACTCTGTATTTTATATAAAAAAATACAGAAGAGGATTTGAAATTTGTACACATGGTTTCAGGTAAATGAAATGACAAACTAATGATGCATCTGGAAGGGAAAAAAACAAGAACGAAAAAATATAAAAGAATAGAAGCATGTCCGACATTTCAAGAAAAACAGTTACCTTCTCTAATGCAGCTCCCTCCAACTTTGAGGCATCATTTAAACGTGAATCAAAAGATGCTGCAGTTTCAATTGCCTCAATGGCTGCACCAGTTGTAAAAGCAGTTATTCTCCGAACACCCTTTGCAATTCCTTCTTCAGATACAAGAGCAAATGCTTTTGCTTCTTGTGTATTTGACAAGTGTGTCCCTAAGAATTCCAAGATGTCAGTAATATTTTTGAAGACCCAATTCCAAGTCTAGGACCCAATTTCAAATTATAAAGTGATGCCTACCACCACAAAATTCTGTCGAAAAGGATGCCCATTGTGGGTTATCTGGATCTACTAGAAGATCCTCAACACATCTTCCAATGGAAACAACTCGAACAGGATCAGGATAAACCTGCACGCAGACTCATAACATGGTCAAATTGCAACTGAGAACTTCAAAAGGTATAGCAATTTCGTAAAACAACACTAGCTTTTACGATTTATCCTAATGGAACAATTTCTGTGAGTTCAACCCTTGTTTATGAAAGTTCCTTACTTCTCCAAACACAGCTCGGAGACCCAAAATGCGTTTTGCCTCCATCAGGCTAGCTTCTTTTGCATATACATCTAACTCATCTTGAATCTGCTGATTTACAATTGCCTCTATTTGCTTCAAAGCATCGGCATTAACAGGTTTGCCTGCAAGAAATAACACAATCAGAGAAACAAATGATAGTTCGATGGCTCAATAACACCTACAGACATGTCAGCTATAGGTCACTTGTAAAGTGAAGCTGAAAGTATATAAAATATGTACATTGAATACAAGTACCCTAACCATGTGAGAAATCAAAGCGCAACTTGTCTGGAGCTACCAAGGATCCCTTTTGATCAATATGATCACCAAGTACGGACTGCAAACAGAAAATAAATAAGTTTTAGCATTGGTCATAATATCAATTAATATACATCTTGCCCCAAATCAAATCTGGATGGTTAAACACATACCCTCAATGCATAGTTTAACATGTGAGTACAAGTATGATTGGGAGCAATAAGACCCCTCCTTTCATAGTTCACCTGTTTAAATGAATATTGATCAAGGTTAAATATAATGATAATTGTCCAAAAGAATCCGCAAAGAACTTGTAATTCATGAAACACACAATCATTGATTACCTTACAAATGACTTCATCCCCTACACATATCTTGTCTGTTTCCCCTAGAACAGAACCCATATGAAGGATATAACCACCATATATTTGGGCATTCCTAACATCAAAAGATCCATATGGACCCTCACAGATTCCAGTATCGTAGATCTGAAAACAATCTCAACAGATGATTAATCAAAATTTCATAGATTATTAAATATATAATCTTGCAAATCTGAGCTGAATGCTCAACTATTCTTCATCTGGTTTAGTAAAAGTTGCAAATTAGGGTTTGATATTGAAATTTTGGGTGCATTTAAAAAACAACCACCTAAAAATTGTTCTCTGGGGAAAGAAACCATTTCCAAGCAAATAGGTGCCAATGAGAATTAATAATAGCTAAAAGAGACTCCTTCCAAAGATTGTACAAGTGCAATTTCATAGGCAATTATTTTTTGCATTAGAAGGTAAAGGTGAAGTAATTTTATGAGTCGCCATTAAAAGGAGACCAATTTGGTGTTTGAAACCCCCCATTCAAAAAACCCCCAAGTAAGGTTTTCAAGATTTTTTCTATATTTACCTCATGCATTCAAAACCTAATCCATTTAAAACTCATTTGTACATATTTAAAACTTGGCAAGCTGTTGTTTGACTCAGACTAGGACTTGGTGGAAAGACTAGGCAATTAACATATGATATATCAAAAATTGGTTTTAATATCTTTCAAGTTTCAAATTGGTTTTCTGTTTTCTTCAAGAACTCACCTGAGGCTGACATCCCAGAAATGCAAGTCTGCTAAAACTCACTAGTCTCAGATGTCAGGCTCGTCTCTCTGAGCCTCAGTTGCAGACTCGGATTCACAAGCCCTCCACAAGACTCGCCAAATCTCGGCACCAAGATCTAAATTGTATTTAAAGTTGACTCATGTGCAATCAAAACCTGATCCATCTACACCTCAATTATACATAACTAAAAACTAACTACTATGACATTTCAAAAGTTATGCTCTATAAATTTCTTGAAGTCCAGTAATAAACATTTTCCACTAAATGTGCTTGCAGAAACCATTAATGCTGAAAATGTTCAAAAATTAAAATACATATTTTGGAGTTCTAATTACATATTTATATTCTACTTATGTTAAAAATATAGTTTTTTTCTTTCATTTTTAGCCTTCTTTCAATCCAACTCCTCTTGGGATTCATTTGAAAAACAAAAATAATGTTGCACAAAAAAGTTACCTGTCCTCCTTGCTCTGCATAAAAGTTAGTAGTTTCAAGTACAATACCAACATCCTCTCCAGCTGATACAAAATCCATGAACTCCGATCCATTATAGATTGCTTTCACTTTACTAGTATGGTGCTGTAAACAGAATTTAAGAAAATGTCAACATTAGCCTACCAAAAGAATGCAATAACTTTTTAGATGAAACATCTAGAGAAAGAAACTTATATGCAGCAACCAAACAAGTAAAAGCCATTAAAGAAATCGACAGTAGATTTAAAAAGTGTACATTTATGGATAGAAAGAAAAACTTTAAGTAAATAAATTGTTACACATCTAACACAGGATACATCAAGATATGTGATGGCCAACATGGGCATACATAATATTTCACTTAATCATTTTTCAGTTCCTAGATTTAACACGTGGTAATCAGCCTTATTGGGATTAGAGGATTATTAAAGGCCAATGATTCTATATATAGGAGGTAGTGAATAAGTTGTTAATCATAATATTTGTGAATTTTGCTCTTGTAAGATTTTGAGGTCACCCCCATGAAGAGACTCAGTCTAATAAAAAAAGTGTTCTCTATTTCATTCATAATATGTGGATCTGCTATAATCAACTCTTGTTTGTGCATTTATTGTGCTATTCTGCCATTAGTATCTTGTGGGTCTGTTATGAGTATTGATGTTAATTTGCTCTTGCACTAATAAGATTCATTACAAGTGCTATCAGAGCAACTATTAAGCAAATATTCTGGGCACGTGGAACCATTCAAGAAAACAAAGGACAAAATTTTGGGTAAATCTGTAATTTCAAGCCATTTTTTTCTACTTTAGACCAGTTGTGTGTTTGAATTTCAAAATCAAAACATTTTAAGATGAAAGAATTTAGGATATATTCATCTACATTAGGGAAACCAGGGTTTTTTTAAAGGTCTGGATTCAGCTTTTCACCAACATTATAATTGCTAGCTGACCTCATTTTTTAGATATTTTTGCTATTTTGGATTTTTCCTTGCATTCTTGTGCAATATAGCAAACATTTGATCCATCTTGGCAAGGAGGTCACAATCGCACTTTTCTAGTAACCCTATTTTTTTGTCTTACATCTTGGTAGGTCCTTCAGCTTGAGGGAAGGCCAAATCTACTACTGCTCTAGGCAAGCCCCTCCTTCAAACAAGAAACAGAACCAAATGAGCTAATAGCAGAAGAGGAGCAAGCACAAAATGGGAGAAACCACTTTGAGCATATCAATTACCCTATGTCAATCCAAATAGTCAGTTTGCAAGGATCAAAGAAAAGATGATACATTAGTAAGGGATAGAAAAAGCATTGGAGAACTTGAAGAAAATAGTGAATTCACTGCAAAAAGAGGACAATCCCTCTTGTTACACAAGGTGATCAGATTCAATTACTGAGGAGTTATACAATTCTCACATCACAAACATAACCTCAAAATGATTCCTTTCGATGGGAGAAACTTCACCATCAATTGGCACACAATTTACATAGTTTGGATCCTTTCAAATACATGTCTCAAATGAAACAATTTTTGAACATCAAGGAGGGATTAATTAAAGAAGAAAGGAATGGGAAGAAAATAAGGAAGTGACTCTTTCAAAGCGCAGAAATTATGAAGGGTTGTACTCTTTCAAAGGGTAGTAATTGTGAAAGGTTGTGACTCTTGCAAAGGGCAGACATGATGAAGAAGTGTGACTTCTCCCTTACATCGGAAGATATAAAGGGGAGAAGGTTTCATTTGAGGAAGACATGCAAGACAGATCAATTTGGAAAATAATTTATTATTTCTCAAAAAGGCAGCAATGAAGAGTGGTGTCTCAATTCTTATGAAAAGTGGTGACTCTTCCACCAATAAAGTATAAAAGAGAAATCATTCCAAGCATTCAAAGATCACTTATCAATCATCACTCACCAATGCATCAAATCAGCACTCATTCAATCATCACTCATGAATCCATCAAATCAATCATAAACTATAAAAGCAAGCAAACAATCAATCAGCAAATCATCATCATAAATTATCAATTCATTCAATCAATCAAACATACAAACATCAACTATTCAAGCATCAACCATTCTAGCCTCGAATCATTCAAATATCAATCATTAAGACAATCATTCAAATATCAATCACTAAGACATCAATAAGAAATTGAAAGAATTCAAAAATCAAATTGATGAATAATTTTAGAATATAAATTAAGAAGAGACATATATGTATATTGCAGAAATTAAGTTATTGCAACCATGTTTGGAACCAATGTGAAATGTTTGATAGGGAGATGCAGCAGTACTCATTCCCTCATCAAGTATGCCAACCCCAAGATGGATGTGCCAATACCTAGGGCCAAGGGGCTGAATGACTCAAAGGCTCATTTCGTGCCCTTGGGCTTGATTGAGTACAGGCTCCCAGTATCCTATCATGCTTTCCCATCGAATTCCTCATATGGTTGACTGTCGGAAATAAGCTATGAAATGGATCCAAATGTATTTGGGATATTGTGTTTTCAATAGGGATTATCTATGATCATAATACTTGATGATTAATTACAGTTTTCTCTAAGTCCTGTTGTAATTGTGTAATCCATTTATAGAATACTCTATGTAAATAAATTGTATTGTTGGAATTCTTATTTTATGGGCAAAAATCAGGTATATCCCCAAAAGGGGACATTACATTCCAGCATGCCTTTCATGGCATAATAAGCTAGCACACATTATAATTGGGCATTGCATCAATGACCATCCACCTTAATGATGTTTAAATAAACTAATTTACTCATCACTATTGTATATACTCCACTAGGCAGGCAAAGACACCGGAAGCATAACAACATTTCATAGTCAATGAAGATATTATATAAAATCCTCTAATTATGCAGTCAAAAACCAGAGAGATTGTCCATCCAGTCCAATGAGCTACCAATATTCATTGTTTTCCAATATATGCAATGACTTAAAAAAAAATCCTTAAATACAAAATGCCAACTTGTTGCAATACAATCTCATACTAACCTGATTCCAGACATACTTGCTTTTGTCATCCGTTGGAGCCACCCCCCTTCTCAACAACTCAGCAGTTGCTTCAGCCTCCATGACAAGAATTTCCCCACCTGACTGCTAAAGTGAAATTAATGAGACAAATATTAATAAAAATCCCAAATTTCTTATTGCCAAGTAGGAAAGATACAATATGATAGTTCTGTCCTATTGCATGTCTGTTTCGATAATGTATTGAGCAAAAATAATAGAATAATTGCAGATATCAAAGGTCCTTATTTGTCACTTAAATTAACCCTCAATCAAAATTGTTAATTTCTAGCATGATCTTATACGCATCAATGTTGATTCATTGAATAGTTCAGACATCCCCAGTATTAAATTACTGCAAGCTATATTACTATGAATTTCAATGCGCAGTGTTGCTAGGATTAACCCTAATTAATCCGTACAAATACTTGTATTATAGCCATCTACACATTAAGGATGTCATGATTCAAACACACAGCAACTACTGTTTTTTCCAATATCAAGAGAGAGAACACAGTAATGTCAGTTACACAAATTTCCAAATAATCATGAGATCAATCATCTGTATCTAACTTTATGGTCAGAAATTTAAGAGTGCATTGAAAGCAGATGCACTAAAAATTACTCCATGTTGTAGAAAATTAGCATCCCTTTATCTATTGCAAATCATGTCAATATGAACTAGTTTCAAGGAATAAAAATCATGTCTAGGTACCACACATGTATTTCAATCTATACTACTTACTAAAGAAACAAACTCACCCTCCCTCGAGCACTTCTTGCCTTCTGTCTAGCTTCTTCCATTGCATCGTTGAAGCCATCTACATCTACCTTCAGGCCCATTTCTTCTGCCATAAGCTGGTAACAAAATTCCACAGATGGTTTGTATATCAGGTAAAGAAGAGCATTAATCCATTGCAATTTCCAGACCCCAAATGGTTTAGAAAGGAAATGATGATGACAAATCACCTGTGTGAGATCCATTGGAAACCCATATGTGTCCCATAATATGAAGGCATCCTATAATACCAAAAATAATGTCAGTGTCAATGTTCTATTTCCATCAAAAGCAACAGAAGAAGTATAGATAATGAAATCAAAAGATATCCTCTTCACCTTCAAAATCGAGAAAATTTCTATAAGTTCATTACAATTTGCGTAAAGTGAAACACTTGGAACCACACTAACTTCAAAGTTAAAGCATACATACAGAAGAAGCAATTTAATTCTCCAAGCTATATGCTACAGGCAGCAGCAGTTAACATGATAAAATAACTACACTTGTACATCCAACAGAGTATTCATATGCTCTGACTTCCTTTGTTTTCCTAGCATTATTGAATCAGTGCATTACAAATTTACAACTGAGTATTCAGAATGACACAAACGCAGAGCCAAAAACTGCATTAACGCAACTAACCAATGGCAACAACCATAATGCTCTCTTATTCTCTTAGGAATGTGATCTCAATTCCAATTGAAAATATAAAACTTCAACCATCAAACAGCAAATTTGTGCCACATAGTTGATATCAGCAAAGTAAAATCATCAATACGCCTTTGGCAAATCCTCTTTCAAATAAAATAGTAGCAATCACATGATTAGCAGCAAGGAAATATGATTCATTTTCTCAAGGAACCAACGCTCAAGACAAAAATGAGACTCCAAGCCTAAGATGTAAAATTGTATAGGAAAAAGCAATTTGAGTTTAATCTATTTTAGAACTTTGACATGAAAAACAATACAGCAATTTACATCTTATATCAAACCATATTCAACAAGAAGTCAAATAAAGGGATTGAGTTAAATGGCCCTTGGTCTATTGGTGAAGTTGAATGGCTCACAAAGAACCCAAGAGATCAAGTCTTTCTGAGTGCATAGGACCAACACCAAACAAATGGATGAAGCCAGATCATGCCCGAGGTGAATTTGGCAGCATAACCTACAGTGGCAGCATAACCTAAAGTAATGGTGTGAGCATGTTCACCAAAATCCCTTTCAGTGACAACCTAAAATTTAAAATAAATAGAGGGTAGGTGCCTAGCAAAAGTGCACATTATTCACAAATCCAATTATAAATATAAAACACCAACTACCCTTTAGAAATAAAACAATTACCAATAAAAATATATAGCAAAGAGGACAGAAGAAGAAGAAGAAAAAGTGATGTAAAGAGCAGCAGAAACCAGAGATATGAATTTTATTTTAAAAGAGCAATTGAAAATATTTTATAAGATGAATTTTCAATTGCTATAAAAATTCGCATCACATTAAGAATTGGCTAATTAAATAGCTACAACAATAGCAATTTTATATCTCCCAAAGCCATGTCAGTGTAGAATTCCCCGACCAGATTGTCAGTTTCTAAAAGCCCCCACAATGATTTGTAAATTTATTCAGCCGCTGTTGTTTCCCCTTCAATTCCCTCTTTTGTGAAATAAATAAATTTGCAACAAAACTTATTATGGAGAGCTGAGCTAAGCCATGCAGAGTATGATTTGAGGCAAATAAATGAGCTAATTGTGTGTGCAGCATATTGAAATTACAAATTTCGATAGAGATCTAGCAAAAGCCAAAAACTAAACAAATGAAAATCTCTTTCAACCGAATCGGGTACGGATACGGATACGGGTACGTGGGTACGGTACGCCGGTACGGCAAAAAACAAAAAAATTGTGGGTACGTTTGGTACGTCCGTACAAAAAACATATAAAAATCATAGATATATCCATATTTGTAGCCTAAAAAATAAAAACAAGAATTAAATTTAGAATACCATATATCATGTATATGCTAAATAAAATTTAGAACTACCATAAATATTACAAATTTGAATATTACATAGATATATTGAATGTCAAAATTTGATTTATATTTATTATTTTAAGATTTTAATGTTTAAACTTTAAAGTTCAATTAAATACTAAAATTAATTTATAAATATAATAAAATTATAAATGTAAAATGTTTAATATTAAATAATAAATATTTATTAATATTAAATAAGTATGAAAGAAATTAAATATAAATTAAATAGTTTAAATTGTATGTATAATATAATAATATTATTATTATATTTTAATATTTCAATATTACCCTAAAAAACAATATTAAATTCTAATAGTTAAAACTTAAAACATTAACTATAAAAATTAAAAATAAATTATAGATTTAAAACTAGTATTATATTATATTTTATAGACAATATTACCATGAAAAAATAATATTAAATTTTAATAGTTGAATCGTAGAACTTAAACGATAAAACTAAATTGTAAAAATAAAAAATAAGCGTTTGGGTTTTTCATGGATTCTGAAATCCGCGCGAATGTTGTGCAACCTCTTGCAGTACGCAATTTTTCTCTGAAACCCACGCGTTTATCCTTCTGTTGCTTCCCTAAATCGCGTGCCTTTCTCTTGCTGGAAGTCGCAAGAAGGAAAAACGAAGAAAAACGAGCAAAAAAATAAATAAAAACGGGTTAGATTTTTCAGCACCCAAAAAACGGCAGGATTCGACCAGAAAAATCAAAAACGTTTGCAGCTAGTAAAACCCGTGCCCAGTTCGATTCCAGAGAGTTTTTTGAGCGAATCCGATTCCGGTACGTACCGTACCCGGAATCGGCCCTCAAACCCTGCCGATTCGGTAACTTAGCTTTCAACCACTGTGGTTAAGTTTGAAATTAAAAGTCACAACTGTAAAAAGACAACATTATTTAGAAAGCTATGCCATGTGGTAAAATGTCATGATTAGCCAGGAACACAAACTTTGCCAAGGAATTTGCAATAGCTTTCAACCTTGAAAGACCCACAATAGTGTAGCAGAAAAGAGCACAATCTAATCTAAATTAGGCCAAAAGGGAATGAATCAATACAGGGATCGAAAGAAGGAAACCAAATTCTGAAGCAAAGAAAATAATCCATCATATTTCATGGACCAAAGTTCAAAATGTGCTTCTTATCCTTATCTGAATGAAACTCTAGAATGTAGAAGCCTTTGAGCGCACGAATAAATAATTAGTTCCCCTACCAAGAAATGTTTCCAAGCAAGAGACATCCACTCATGGAGATCAGCCAATTTTGGCCAAGAATTGTGAAATTTACAAATAAAAGCATGGCCCCTCAAATACTCCTTACACTCAACAACCTTTGAATCCATTGAGATTTCGCGAATACTAGTAATTTTTATTATTGGTCGTTCAGCAATCAGCTTGAACAAAGTGTCACCAATAAGTGCACAGGTCACATACAGGCAATTGCATAATATTTCAGGAAAGCAATCTGAAAGTTCATTGTTGTTGCCAAGTAAAACAGTGTGAGGAAAAAAGAATAAAAAAGAACTAAAAAAAAATTAAAATGTCAAATCTCAATCAGTTTGTTAGCAACTCTAAAATAATTGGTTGAGTTCAAAGCAGGTTCACGCTGGTTCATCTAAGCCTAACCCACATACAGAAAACAGAACCCTACCAACCTTTTAGCAAAACCACACCTGTATCCCAACCGAGATTAGATTGTACTCAGATTCAGGGGTTTTTTGCAAAAAACCAATAGCATAGCTTGAGAGTATATGTTGGAATAAGAACAAGCATTATGCAACAAGGAGTGCAATTAGAGACTATTGGTTCTATTGTTCCATTACATTTCACACAGCCATATAATTATTTGTTATGTTTGTTTTAAAATATGTTGTTTTATTTCTTTGTCTCTTGAATTTTTAAATGTACAGATTTGTAGAAAATAAGCTCTAAATTTTATAATACATATTTTGTTTGTTTTCTTTGTTTTAAGTCTCCTTACAAGCAAAAATATGGTAGATGTCACTGTTGTTCGTTGTGCAGGGTTCGAAACCCCTAATGATGAGGAAGTAAAGAGGTCCATTTTGACTCCAAAGGTGGTTGATGTGAAGGCCAAAATTTAGAAGCGACATCAATGTGGAGGAAATGGTGCACAATCATGACCAGTGGTTGGACAAATAAGAGGAACAAAACATTGTTGGATCTGATTATTTCTTCCTCAGGTGGTTGAACTTCCTAAAATCTATTGATTTAATGATTAAAATGTCAAGCTTCTACTTTAGTTAGATGTAAATTCATATTTCCATCTAAGTTGCTGAATCGGGTACGGGTACGAATACAAGTATGTGGGTATGGTATGCCGGTACTGCAAAAAAAAAATAGAGGAGTGGGTACATTTGGGTACGTCCTTACAAAAAACATATAAAAATCATGCCTAAAAAGTAAAAACAAGAATTAAATTTAGAATACTACATATCATGCATATACTAAACAATAGAAGTAGTAGTGGTGGCCATTATGCTAAAACAAGTTCAAAAACAATTAATCAATTATCAAACAATAAATATTAAATATTTAAATAAATAAAATTAATAAATTGATATATCATTTTCGAAAAAAATAAAATTATTTAAATTAACACTTCATATATTATTTATTAAATTATTAATTTATTAATGTATTATTTTAAATTTAAATTAAAAATAAATATAGTTATACTTTACAATATAATAATATATTATAGTCTATTATATTAATAAAATATAATAATAAATAATTTAACATTTATTAATTTACATCTATGATTATATTATAATAAATTTTAAAATTGAAGTTTAAATTTTAAACTTTAAAATACACAATATTAAAAATTTAAAACAATAAATAATAAATACAAATTAAATTATGATATTATATATTAATAATAATTAATATATATTATAAATTTATGAAACAATTATTTATTTAACATTTTTAAATGTGTATATTATATAATAATAAATATATAGTATTATTATTATATTATTAAATAAATTAATAGTAATACATATAATTATATGATAATAAATTTATATTAAAGTTTAAACTTAAGCATTAGCACTTCGATTTAACAGAATGAAAAAGAAGAAGAAAAAAATGCATCATTGAGCGAGCAGGAAGCTGGAGATTTCGTCGCTCTCAGTCGCCTTGGTCTACCTGCAACCGCCCGCCCCGCCTCAAATTTCCTGCCTGTAGCCAAACAAACTCGCGTCTGAGATTTCGCACCTGCAAACAAACTCATTGTCGTCGCCAAATGAACTCGCACCCAAATGAAGTCGTGTTTTTTCGCAGAGAAAAACGACGGCAAAATGATGAATGAAAATAACGATTAAGGGTTTTGGCGGTTTGTTTAACATACGTAAAAGCCAGAAAAAAAAATTGATCCGTGCCAAATGCCTCTGAATCGTTGAAAAAATGCCACGTCATTGGAAAAATGTTCAAATTCGGCAAGGGAAAAGCAGGTCAGTTTCAGGCAGCAAAATCCCGAACCCTGACTGATTCCACGGGGATTCCAAGACGTACCACTTTCCAAAACGTCATGTACCTGAAATCGGCGGGGGAAATGAGCGATTCCGATAACTTAGATTAGATTTCCATTCTATTTTTATTCATATTTCCATTCTATTTGTTTATTTTTTTATATTTTTAAAGTTAATGTTTAATAATAACTACAATTCACAAAGTCTTTAGTTGTCCTCCTTCAAGTTTCTAAGGGAGAGAAGCCGCAATGGGCTATGTATATGACGGCATAGATAGCACCAAGGAGGTCATCAAATCCATCTATAGTGGGGTTGAGCATAAATATCATCGCACTTGGGACATCACTGATTGGTAATGACACCATCAACATCACAAGCCTTTACATGTAGTTGTCTATTTCTTGAATCTGAAATTCAAAGCAAATGAAAAGGTTTTGAGTGGGTTCTAAATGATTGTAGAACAAATGGAACCTAATCCTCAAACACGAAGTGAAATCATTTCTTAGATTGAAATCTACAAACTTGTGCAAACAGACCTCTTTGCACAAGATATATGCAAGGCAACTCGAACAACATTGTAGCTAGGTAAAATTCTATTAATGGTGTACTTTAAGTTAAAAACATTTTTTTTTTCCTCATTAATGTTTAAACTTTAATTTACAATGAGATTGGATTCTTTTATTTTCTCATTTCAAATTGCATGGTGGGAGAGGTCTGGTGATAAGGTGTCAAATCTTTTAAGGATTGCAAAACTCATGCCTTTAGTCAACCATGCAGAAATTCAAAATGTGAGTGCAATTAGAGTATGTCTGAACACACAACGCAAAAGGCACAAAAGGTTGTCAATGCAAAGGTTGAATCATCATGTTTATGTTCATTACAACCTTTGTCTTTGTCACAAACAAATCTTGGACGCTGACTAATATTCCATCACTCTAAAGGAGATTGATCCACAATCAAATTAGATCAACACAATTAATCATCACATCTTCATTGAAGAGGATTTTGCATGGATTGGTCAGGCAAACCTAGAGGCAAAAATAGTAGCCATTGTGTTGATGCGTGTTTTATGACACACCAAACACTCTAGAATAAAGAATCCAGAGACACTCTAATCCCTCTTGAAAAACTACCTCATATGCTAAGATTGCAAGAAAGATCATACGGCAATTCCAATGTTTCGTAAGTTAGTTGTGGATAAGCTTTGTGGTCGTTGTGATTTGCCGATAACACAAAGGGACTTATGCTAGGCTTGTTCAATTCACAATGAAGGTCTAGACAATAAAGCTCTATTGTTTGGGTCCTGGATCAAACAAACTAAAAAGGAGATAAGGGTTTAGAATTTCTAATCTACTTCCTAAGAATCCAAGAGACGGTATTAACCTGGTGAAACCAATAACAACACTTTGCTTCACCACGCTCAACAACAACTACACAAAGTGGGTGCAATCTTTTGGGGTTTTGTGCTTAAGATTTCTTTACTACGAACAATACCATCAATAGAACAACATTATTCGAGGTAAACATTGACGCATCCACATCAAAAGCTCAGTCTAACTTTACGCATTGAATGAAATCATCCATTCAAAGAAAGTATGAGCAAAAGTTTCACCATAAATCAATACTTGTCCGATCTTGCATTCGTCTAACATACATGAAATGAAATCTAAACTATGATGAGGGATAAGAACCATGCCAACTCCAAAATAAGAGAAATAATCACCATCAATTTGAACAATGCATTACTTATTACTTTGGCAGTCGTATGCAACAATTTACTTATCTCAACATGTTTTGCAACATGCTCCCCTGCTTTACAAACGAGGGATGAGCTCAATTTATAGGCTCCCCAATTACAATTCAATGGCCAAGATTGATTTAGAATCAACGGTCGAGATTACAAAATAAAACCCTAATTAGGGCTTGTCATAACTAACTACCTCTCGACCAATGAGAAAATTACATTTGAGAACACTTGTCCCTTTTTGCTAAATATGAACCAACAATAAAATAGAAAGTTGTTGCATGGTGGAGTGTGAGGTTCATTGAATCTGGACATATTGACTTGGTCGAGGCACTACTTTAGCAGGTTGGATGTCCTCCTTGGTCACCTTGTTCATTTTTCCATGTTCTTGCCTTAGAATATTTTCCCTACCGATGACTCTATCCTATGTGCTTGTTTCTTCCTAGCTTTGATCTTGGATTCCTTTTGAGACTTTGATTTCTTTTTCTCACCTATATTGGAAGTCTCGCCTTGGAGCACATGCTTAGACTTGAAGTCATTAAGGTTTTCTTTCCTAATTGCTTTGAAATTCCTACAAGCGCCTTGAATTTGGAGAAAAACTCCCCTGTGCTTTCGCCACAATGGAGGAAATTAGAACTTTCTCTATGAAGTATTTCCCATACTTAGCCAAATTTTGGCTATTCAATTTCATTTTGTAACACCTTCACATGGACCATTCAACACTTAGCCAAGATTTTGGCCATCTCTATGCTCGAATGAACTTTGCCTGTGGATTTGCCTTCAATTCTGAGTTTGGCTTGTGCTGAGTAGGGTGGACTCCATCCTTGGACAACGAGTTTTTTCACTTCCTCTTTATTTTCCTCTTGTTTTCTTTCCAACACTTAGTCAATTTTCTGAATTTCCCTCCCCAAGGTATCAACACTTAGTCAATTTTCTAAGTTTTCTTTGGCGGACTTCATCTTCTCTTGGGCAAGGCAAACTTTGAAGCTGCTTTGGACATGCTTTCTACTCACGTCGGACTTTCTTGGTTCTTGGACATTGCTTTGATGAGGGAGGTCAGACTTCACTTGAGTTTTTCCAACCTTTTTTTTTTACTTAGCCAAATTTTCAAATTTCCTTGGCTAGACGTACTTGACCTTGTGGCTGAACATCTTCATGGCGGACTTGGAGCTTGTCTTGACATTCTCCTTTGGAGGGCGAACTTTACCAACTTCATGCCAACTTTACCCTGGGCGGACTTCACCTTGTCTTGGACATGCTTGGGCGGACTTGCGAGTTGTTCATGCCATTCCTTCATGTGTTGGGCGGACTTGCCTATGCTTTGTGCCATCCTTCCATATGCTAGGGCGGACTTGGCTTATGATCAAGCCATCAAACTTGGGGCGGACTTGTCTTTGTGCCAAGCCATTTTCTTACCTTCCCTGGCGGACTTGCTCATTGTCCATGCCATCTTCTTTCTTCTTGCTTGGGCAGACTTGCCATTAACTCATGCCATGCCCATTCTTCCTATGGCAGACTTGCTCATTGCCCATGCCATTTCTTCATGGGCAATTTTCAGATTTTTCAAAGTTTTTCACTTATTTCCATTTTGGTATCTCCTGAAGTTGATGTTGATGAAACCATGACTTGTACACTTTCCAAAAATAGAAACCCTTCCAAAAATAGAAACTTTTCCAAAAATAGCAACTTTCTTAAAATAGCCCCTAAAAAATAGGAAGTCCAGAATAGGCCAAAAATGCCAAAAAAAGGTCCCTAAAAAATAGGGGGTCGGGGTGAAAACCCTAAAATTTAGGAGGTGTCAGAATTGACTGAAACGACAGTCGGTCTTTGTCCTCCCTCATTCCCAAGCCATCAAACTTGGGTGGACTTGGTCAAACTTCATGCTATTTCCTCATGTGCTGACTTCCCTATGGCTTGTGCCATCTTCTACTTGTGCTGGGCGGACTTGGCCAAATGTTTATGCCATCTTCTTTAAGCCTTGGGCGGACTTCACCAAGGCTTTTGCCATTTTCCACATGCTAGAGCGGACTTTCCTCCTTCCCAAGCCATCTCCCATCTTCTTGGAGCGGACTTGGCTTGCTTCCATGCCATTTCTTCATGGGCGGACTTCCCTATGGCTTGTGCCATCTTCTTTCTCCTTGGGCGGACTTGCCTATGGCTTGTGCCATTTCTGACTTAGGCTGGGCGAACTTGGCCAATGATCAAGCCAACACCTTGGGGCGAACTTGCCTTCTCCTCAAGCCATCAAACTCTTCATGGGGCAGACTTGGCTTGCTTCCATGCCATTCAGCTTGAGGCGGACTTGGCCTTGTGACATGCCATTTTTCTTCCTTCCATGGCGGACTTCATCATTGTTTATGCCATGAAATTCTTCATGCTTGGGCGAATCTGCCATTAATTCTTGCCATGCTCAACACTTAAGCAAATTTTCAGATTTTTCAAAGTTTTCACTTATTTCTATTTTGGGATCTCTGAAGTTGATGCTAATGAAACCATGCCCTGCACACTTTCCAAATATAGAAACTTTTCCAAAAATCGCAACTTCTAAAAATAGCCCCTAAAAAATAGGAAGTCCAGAATTGGCCAAAAATGCCAAAAATAAAGTCCCAGAAAAATAGGGGGTCGGAGTGAAAACCCTAAAATTTAGGAAGTGTCAGAATTGACTGAAATGACAGTTGATCTTCGTCCTCCAGGCCTTCTAAGCACTCTGATGACATTTATGCACTGATTTGGGCTCAAATTCATTACTTGGCTTGGGTGACCCTTCAAAAAACTCAAACTCCTCATTGTAAAAAAAAAAAACATGGTAATTAGCAATTGCGACACCAAGGGAAAAAACCCAAAAAGCAAAAAAAACAAGAGGGTCCCCATTTGCAATGGGGCAATGTGTGAAAAGGTCACAACACATGGCAAACAAGGATAGAGTGCAAGCATACCCCTCAGATGTTAATGTCACTAAAACAAAAACAGATATCATGACTCCATCA
The DNA here is from genome assembly GCA_007115665.2 of Sequoiadendron giganteum. Lineage (NCBI taxonomy): Eukaryota > Viridiplantae > Streptophyta > Pinopsida > Cupressales > Cupressaceae > Sequoiadendron > Sequoiadendron giganteum. The sequence continues at coordinate 146,679,196 of CM021100.1, read as the reverse complement.
TTAACGACAACCTATCTTAAACTGTTGCTCCTGTGTAGGACTAGTCATACAACTACAGATGTTAGGACAAGTAATGCAGGCTCCTTTAAGCCATAGTTATACTTACGATAGTTCATTTGATGACATTGATTTCACAAAACATGAGTTTTGTATACACTTGACAATATTTATATTATATATATTTAAAAGTGTTATTTCCTTCAACAATAATCTGCGTACATGTATGTCATGTCCCCTTCTCAGTGACATCTCTCGGAGTACAGGATTGGCCTATCACACGACCCTCGTAGGCCGATAGACTGGATAGAGGGTCATTTCGGAGCTTGGCTCAACTTCAGTTGGCAGAGTTTGATCAGTAGGCTTTCGTTTGGGCTCGATCAGAGACTTCTTGCTGAGTTGCTATTTTTAGCAATTCCTGGCAGTCAGCGTGGGACCCCTGCTATTTTTAGCAGTATGGCTTTGGCGGCATTCAGAATCACTTCAGTGTTCGTCAGCTTCAGACGGAACAGTCATCGGATGAGTAACGAGAGAAATATTAATATTTAATTGTATTAATTAAATATTAATTATTTAATGATTATAATATAAAGTTATAATATTAAATTATAACTTAAGTGATTCTTCTTGAGGGGTGCGCCATCATCAGAAGGGGCCAATTTTTAATTATATTATATAATTAAAAATTTGAGTTGAGACTATTGAAAAATTAAAAAAGAAGAGAAGTCAAATTTTTAATGAACCCTATTATTGAGGAAATCGCACTTATGAGAAATATAAGTCATTTACATTGAAAATCGAGCCATTATGTCATTTTATGAATTGAAATTGATCAAGTTTTGTCTGAGCAAGAAGCTTTAGGGTTTCAGTCTCGAACTCATTGGGGAACGAGCCATCTCCATTGAAAGCAGTTCAGAGGGTGTGAAATAACATCTGATTTATTGCCAGCACAGAGGTTTCTTCATCCAGAGGAAATTACAGAGCTTCAGAGATTATTTTATCTTTAGAGTTCTATTAGTATTTTTCATCCAGAGAACATACATCTATCCAGGCGCCCCATATTACAGAGTCTGGACATTTATTTCAAGGGAGCCGTACCTTTTGCATTGATTGCTGCTGCTACAGCCGTACCATCTGTCAGGCCGTACCATTAAGAGGGTCGTACTTCTCACACACAAGGAAACGCCTCCTCTTTTGGTTATCCAGTTTCACTCATCCAGGCGCCTAGACTACTGGACCATTTCTTAAAAATCAGACGGAGAGATGAAGGTGTAATCATTGCAGCCGTACCATATTCAGCAGATTATTTATTGCTGCAGCAAATCAGGTTTTCATAAATATCACTGCCTTTTTAATTTGCATGTATCTGGATCGTCATTGTAATCATTGCAGAAGTTTAAATAATAGCCTGGCATCAGTATTTGCTATTGATACTGTAGTTTTTAGTGTTGATTAATTTCTATTGAATTTATTATCATTTTCAAGCAAAATCGCAATTTCTCTATTTCATGCAAAAAAAACCCAAAAACCACAAAAAAATCAAAAATTGCAAAAACAAACAAAAAACTCAGTCTGATTCAGAAACAGGGGAAACCAAGGGTTTCTACAATGTATGCTTGATGTATACTTGTGTATGTGATCAAAGTAGCTTCTATTCATTTAATTTCTTATGTCTTCAAAGTCTATTTATTGAAGGGTGCATAATAAAAGCTTTAAATCTTTAAAAAAAATTATATTTTATAGTTTTTTTAATTTGCTAAGTCTTTACAAAATGTTAGATGGGTCTATGTGCCAAGTCTGAGTCCAAGTCCCAATCAAAAAGCATATTGCCAAACCTAAGCCAGGTCCAAGTCTTGTAACTATGGTTGTGAGAGAACTTTAGAGCCTGCTTTTGGGAAAAAGAGGGCCAACTATTTCAGCAAACAGCCCAGAAAAGGGAACGGCTGACATCTAGATGAAGAAAGCATAGTTAACCTCTTTGGAGACATTTTGTTGTGCAAAAGGATGGTAGAGTTGGGGGAGGGTACAAATTACAATGTCAATAAGCAATAAGAGTCTAGTTTAATAGCCAATGGTCAGTGTTGCATCCATGAGCAAGCATTAGTAGATGATATTTAATGTTCAAATCATTCTTACCCTATCTCTGCATTAAAAATAATTTTGTACTTTTCACTAGTATTAGTATTATTTTTATGACACTAAGTTACTCAAATATTACCTGCCCACTAAGCTTGTTATCCACAACTTCTTGTGCAGCCTTCTTGAATTTTTCAATGCCCTACAATCAAAAACAAACAGCATCATTTAGAACGTAAAATAATCAGAATCACATTACAAATGTAAATGATTAATACATATATTGATCTTAGACAATATCACAAGGCAACTGTTTCAAGGTGTGATGTGACAAAAGAAAGAGTTAGCACTTGTTTTTACCAGAGTAGTAGGCTTTCAAACACTCAAAAGCTAAATGAAGAAGTATTCAAGTTCTAGAGATAAAACTTAAGGAAAAGCATTATAAAGCATTATAAAGAAATAAAAATTCCTTTAGGACCCATACCAAATAATCTCAAAAGAATTGCATTTTTGGACCACCTTTATTCTATTTCCTTTCCCTTGCTTAGTTCAATAATGTTTTCAACTATGTTTTCAGAAATTAATTTTCATCCCCAGTACCCTTAAAAGATGAAACTTGTAACTGAAGATCAACGACAAAAACCCAGTGACTTGCTCCAAAAAAATATTTTGACTGATCCTTAGACATATAAAATGTGGGCAGGCAGCCAAACTTCCCCTTGAAAAGTAAAGGGGAGGCAATAGAACCATGATACATATGCTAACAAGAAAACTTATTGACGAAAAAAGAGGACCTCCATACTACCTTAATCAAAGTCCTCCCAAAGCTCAATTCCTCTTCTGCAATAATTTCCATTATCTTCTTTTCATGTTGCATCAATTCAGGAAAAGTCTTACCCATGACTTTAACAACAATGCTCACCAACCTAGCCAGACGAGTTATCTCATCAGTCAACAAGATCAGTTACATTTTTTAATAAAATGATCAGGCTTCATATTACATCTTAGTTTTCAAACCTAACCTAGTAAATTGAAACCAACAACTTCCAAAAGAAACAACTATGTGAACTAAAGACAGCACAAATATTGCATCATAGAACACAAAAAAATGGTCATTCCAACATCTAAACAGAATTATGCTAAACTACTAAACCATTTGTTTCAAGAGAAGATGTAGTTGCATACCCGCTAAAGAACCCCTCTTGAGCTTTTAGAACTTCCCGTCCATATCGAACTGCTCGCCGAAGAATACGTCTAAGTACATATTCACGACCCTCATTACCTGTATGGTGCATGCAAATAGTCCATGAGCACTTGTTATAAGAATTGAAAGCAAAACCAACTCCATTGTATGACACAAAAATTTTCAGATGGCATTCAAGTTAAAACACATGCCATGAGTATAATTTTTTATTACATACGAACAAAACAAAGATTAAAAAAAGGTAGCAACACAATGAGCAATAACATGATTTAATATACATTGAATAAATTAAATAAAATAGAAAATCAAATTTGCAGAAATATGTTCAAATTCAAAACTTAATTTGGATGACAAATCTAAACTTGTTTGAAGAAACAATTCATAACTACATAATAAGCTGCTCTATTCAGTACGATACAAAAAACTTGGTCAAACAGAGTGTCTAAAAAGGTTTCTGCCAACCGAACATTTCTAGACAGACAAACGAAAGAACTTCTTTCACATAAGGATTATTTACAAGGGTTTTAACTTACATACTTTTCATCAATTGTTGTACTATTTTTTTTCTGATGATGGCTGGGATCCTAGAAATAACTTGGACCCTTCCTTTTCTAGTGACCTTCCTAAGCTGATTTTTAGCCATGCTAGAACTAAGGTCATGACCTTAAATAGCTATGATCTCACCTACTTCCTCTAAATACTCCTTGATTGAACCACATTTCAATAATTATTCACATCAGTTCAAAACTTCAAACCATCCTCTCAAACCCAAGACGAATTTCTTGAAAAATAATTCACAGCTTTGTTAATGGCAGTAATAATCTGATCACATCTCACTATTCCAGCATCACAGACCACATATGTTGAAATATTTTGTCATTGATGTCAAGGATTGCATTTAGTGTGTGCTGGAGTATTGGCATGGATGTGCATCTTCAGCTGGTCATGCCAATTCTCTGCAGGACGTGGTTTATGTTTAAAGTGTTAAGTGTAATTAGAGGAATCAGGAGGTGCCTGGTTGTTAGCTTGCAATTCAAAGATGGATATGCTGGAGGTACGTGGTTGTTAGCTTGCAATTCAAAGATGGATACGCTGAGTGGATGTCACCATGGCAGTTATGCCACATCAGCATTGAACTGACAAAGGGGTTCGGGTCATTTGAAGAGGCTTTGGGCTCTTTCTTCTCAACTCCACTGGCTTTCTGAAGTTGGATTCATTATCTGAAGATGTCTTTATTTTAGGCTCAGAAAATGAAGTGGGGTGGCTTATGGATTCGTGGTTTTCTTAGTGACGACTTTAGTCAAATGAATGGGATTGAGTGTAGGAGCAACGGCTTAAGTATCTTCAGCCAACTCCCTGACTTGTCTATTTTAAGCGACGACCTCAAGAAATGTTTCTGACGAGTCATCTATTCTTTCTGTGACGGCTCCTTCATTGCAGCGACGGATTTCGCTTGCATGAGAGGATATTTCGAATTCATGGAGTCCTCTTTTTCAGCGTTTATTTTGGAAACGCTTTGTATTCATTATCTCCATCGATGCCTTTTGATTTTCGAGGATACGAAGTTCACATATATTATTGAATGATTTTCAAGAATCGGGTCTGTCTTGCATGGATGTGATTAATGAAAAAACCTTTGCCATAATTTTCTTGGCACAAGTTGCATAGTGCAAAAGACTTGATCATTTAATCTATTGTCATCATTTACCTTTGTATGGGGTGAGTTTGTGGATATGCTCAAGTTGAGTCATGCTCAGTTTGTGAGAATACTATGATCAAGAAATAAATCCTCAGTCATATTTGTTTTTGAAAACGTTTGATTAATGAGTCAAGTTCATGGGTGCGAAGGTGCCTGGAGACGTGAGGAAAGACTTTGATGTCGATTCTGTGCAAAAGTCGTGAAATGTGACCATCCCTTATTGTCGCAAAATATTAACGGGTTTAATGCTGCCTTCGTAAAAGACCATTATAGATTGCAAATTATTTAAGTTGCGACGATATAAGTGTTTGTGCTTTGAATTTTCTCAATGAATCTTGCGTGTAACAGAGTGATGTGATATGAGGTCATGGATATCTAATCGCCATACATTGAAGGCACGGGTTAAAAATCTTCAATGGATTATGCATAAAGATGTGATCATGCAAGTCTAGTTCAAAGTGTGAAAGCTAAAAAGTATGCATACATACATTCTTCAGTGTGAGCTTTATTGTATCTTCAGTGAATCAATTTTGAGGATGTGAGTGCAAAGTAAATCCACAGTCGAGTCTATCCTTATAGCAAATTATTCAAGCCGGGTGTGTATGAGTCGACTCTGTGCAGAGACATGATCACTCGTGTTAGCCATGTGAACTAATTCAAACCTTTTTGGAGTCAAAAGAACTAAATTGGTGTATTCAAGAAGCATTTTCGATTAGTCTTGCATGTTGAACTTTTGCTGCTCTAAGTTCTTATGTATGGGTAAGTTGTGAAGGACGTGGGTATTGAAATGTTCTTTTTATTCTTCCAAGGCACAGGCTGTACAGTTCATATGTATGCCATATGCTGATGCAGACAGTGGAGTATGAAAATTTGAGTGCAGAGACTTCAGCAGTATCAATTTCTAAAAGGAGTGCATATATTTTGTGTTAATGTTGCAAAAATCAGTTCTCTTGATTGGCCGGTTTGAATGGAGATGTGTTACATGAGGATGTTATTTGTTCCTGAATTGTGTAGTGGATTGAAGTGAGTTTGGGTAGTCTGATTCTTAAATTTCTGAATTTGGACAGTGTTTATGCAAACATGAGCCTCTCCATACAAGTGAAGGATGTGCTTGTAATCAAGAATGCAGCATTACAGAGTTGTGAATATTCTCAGTGAGTTGGTGCTCACGCTGGAGTTGGTGCTTCAGTCGTTCAAAGTTGGTGCTTTGAGGAAGTCGGTGCTTCCAGTGAGTTGGTGTTCACTCTTGTAATTCGTAGATTGTAGTCTCTTGGGTTGTGCCCATTTGAATTTAATAGAAGCAATAGTTTTGTCGTGGTTTTTTACCTGAAAGGGTTTTCCACATAATATCGGTGTTCTTGTAAAATGTTTGCTCATACTGTTTTGATTGTTGATTCTTATGGTTTCAAGTTCTAAAGTTTTAAAATACCGATTCACCCCCGTCCCCCCTCCCCACCCTCTCAGTATTTTTGGGTGCTCTTCAACATGACCTTAGGATTTCCTTTGCCAATTTAGTGTTTGTTCCCAGCAGTTGTGAAATCAAAAAAATCACCATACTCCACAAGGTGATAGGATTTTTCATGTCCATTCTCTCCATAAATTGGAGATGGAAAAGCACTTTTCTTTATGCACCACATTTGCTCTGAGATTTGAGGGCGACACCACAATTTGTACACAGAATCAAGAGGTTTTCTTGTCACCCTTTTGCCTTATGAGGAGTTAAAGCTCACTCTTGCTGGCCTATTTTCCCATTTAACTGGTTCTCTGAGTGAATGCTTGTGTTCAATCTCATTTTCATAATTATTTCTTGTTGATTGTCGTATTCTAGTAGTTTTAAGCTATGTTTTTTTTTTTTTAAGCAAACTGCTATCAGTGAGGATAGCACTCCTTTCCATTAAACTCCTCTTACAACATGAAAGATACAAGCAAACACCAAGTGCAACAACTACCCACACAAAGTAGCCTCTAGATTACAGAGTTATCAACCCTGTAGCCAATTTTGTCATCCTATCCACCCCTCGCTGAATGCTCCACCACTCATTCAAACTTACCCTGCGGGGGGTGCCTATCAAAGGATTTTATGCTTTAAGAGCAACGGCCACATATTCACCAAAAGGAAGCTAAGCACCACCTTTACATATCAATTTCCACCCTTAACACCTTCCTCATTGCTAGGTTTATGATTTTATAGAACATGCTAATTGTGCAACGGGAGTCTCATCCAATACCTCTCCCACACCTGAAGTTGCCTCATACTCTGGTACCATACTTGAACCCACAACTCCCCCTTCCACAACATAAACTTTCTCCACCAAGTCCTCGAAGCATTTACAGAGTCCAAAGGGGAACTCTGATTTTGATGAAAACGGTATCTTCTCCCGCCAATATTGCTTTCCAAAGGGATGGAGAGAAACCTGATGAAGCAACAAAGGGTTGCTAATATAGTGGCTGCGAGATTGGCCTTCCGTTGTTTGACTAGCATGCATTTGCCAAATTCTTGTCACACCGACCTTTGAAGATCATCTCCCAGATAATCTCGCAACCTGGGCCAAGTATGGGGATTTGCCGATTGGCAATAACTTACCTCCTGATCTATGCCTTGGTTGGACAAGTAGTCTGCAATCTTGTTAGCCTCTCTATATGTGTGGGCCAAATTAACATCCCCCAAAGAATTTATTTTTTTCCAGAGTCCTTTCTAGCCAATGATTCATCTTCCAACTTTGTGCCTTTTTCTCTATGACCGCTCTTAGCACCACTTGAGAGTCCCCTTCTATGTCAACTGAATCAAAACCTGCATTTGCACAAAAGCTTATACCTTCATACAATGCACTCCATTCCGCTTCATTGTTTGTTTCGTCAGGTAGTTTAATTGAGGCCACCTAAACCAACTCGCCACAGTCATTTCGCATAATGAAACCAGCACCTGAAATTCTTGGATTTCCCTGCGAAGCCACGTCAAAATTCATCTTTAATCTGCCTTTTAGGGGCAAAATCCACTTGATTTTGCTTTGGTCCACACTTTTTTTTAGAAGAGAGATTTTTGGCAGAATTAGTTTAGGCCACTTCAAAACCATTTTGTGATCTGGTGCAGGAGCACCCCTTAGTTCATCTAGGAAGGTTGTTACTTGGCAATTTGTTTTAGATCAAAGGTAGCATTCTCTTTCTAATTCTTGAGTTTGTGCCTTAGAGACATTTGAAGACATGTCATGTGTTAGGGAAGGTCATGTTGACCATTTGGTAGATTGTGGTTTGGATACAAGGATGGTTGAATACCTTTGTAGACCTTCCTAGGTGTTAGTTTCTTTAAAATGTGACAAATAAGGCCTATTGGAAGACACACAAGCGGCCATGAAGCAGTTAGGCTCGAGCTCAACTGTTTAGGAAACCTTTTTAAGGTGTGTCTCGACCTGAAAGGGGGTTGGAAGCTTTTGTAATGCTAAAAAGTTCATGAATACCAGCGTGGACAGTGAGAAGAACATGTAATTTTTGTGTTTGCTTTGCATTTGTGTGATTAGGAGCGATCATGGCACTGTAAATTGTTGTAGTTTGTAGTGTAGTGTGTTTTAAGCTTTGTGTGGTAGTATTTTAGTTTGTGTGATCAATTTTCAGGCGTTGTTTGTTTAACTAAGTTGTTTCTTTTTAGTTGCTGACCTGACAATCAGTCTGTAAAGGATGGAGTTCTAGTTACATTCCCATTGTACTTTGTGTACGGGCCCTTGGGAACTGTGATTAGGCTCCATGTCTGTAAATAGGTTAGGGTTAGGAGTGGTTAGGAGTCAAGGAATCATGGAGAAAGTCTTCTCCTAGGCGAGCTTGACAATGCCCGGCTAGGAAAGACAGGAAGTGCAAGGCACTTGGTTTGCAGGGGTGACCTTTCCCTGTCAAGTCACGTGGTGGAGAGGCAGATAGATGCCTTGCAAAGGCTTGGCATGAAGGAGGAGGCTTCACCAACCCATTTGAATGGAGAGCAAGCTGACAGTTCACTGTGTGGTCAGGAAATGGCCTAAAAAGGGCCTAAATTGCTAAATGGAGGGTTATGGCTGTGTACGGTTAGATGAGGATGGAGACCTCCAGAATCTTTGAGGGATAGACACCAGGACCAAGAATCCTAAGAGAAGAACCTGCATTCTTTGGAGAACTTTAGACTTCTAACCTGATTTCTCGGAGTTGGAAACCTAATAGGGGCTCTTGGCTAGTAGTCTTTTTAACCCTAGATGAGGGTTTGGTGAGAGCGATGGCCAAAGGAAGTAAGGTGGACTCCCTAGAACCATATTAATGATGTGAACCTGTTAGAAGCATTCCCACACCCCTGCAAAGATCAAATTGAGTGTTGAGGTTGGGTTAGCCTTTAGGGAAGATTAAGGGCTAAGGAAGAGTTAAAGGTATTGCACCAAGATTGACTTGGTAGGTTGGAATTGAGATAGAAGTGGGGTTGGCCAGGAGAACCAGGGGTACCTAAACATGAGGAAGGTCCTAAAGGTTAAGGTGGATAAGACACCAAGGAGATCCTGCTAGTAGAGATCCAAAGCATGGAACGGTGATTGTTCCATCCAACCCTACCCTATCATGATCCCAGGTTGAAACATAGTTGAAGTTTCTCCCCTTTGTTTGGTTGTTCAAATGCTTTGTGACACCCAATTCTATTTTAAATAAAAGATTTTCAATTGTCGAGGCTTTGTCTTTGAATAAACGCGCATTCCGCCCCTTCCAAATATGCCAGATCACCATTGCCGGCAATACAAACCATAGGCCCTCCAATGCTAATCCTGTATACAGGGTTGGCCATGACTCAAAAATTTCTCTTAATTTTTCTTGCAAAGGAGCACTCCATTCTAATTTGGCACGAGCAAAACTCCAACAGGTTTGTGCCACTTCGCATTGTACCAGGAGATGGTCAAGAGTTTCTTCTTGTTTGCAACACAGAACACATCTGTGTGGACCCACCACTCCTATGTGATTTAGTCGTTCCCCTGTTAAAATTCTCTCGTGAATTGATGTCCAAGCAAATGCACCTGCTTTTGGGAGAATCCACCTCCCCCAACACAATTTGTTTGGCCACAATACTACATTTGTTTCCTGTCTCACAACCTCATATCCCAATTTAGCTGAATACTTCCCAATTTTTGCTGCGCACCACAGTCCTTCCAAGACAAAGAACCTTCTCTTTGAGAGTTCACTACTTAGCCTTTGTCTTGTTTGCACATCCACGAAATCGAACTTTTTCCACTTTGCTTCACCCAGTCCACCCTGGTTTTCAATATACTGGCAAATTTTTTCACCATAAACCAGAATCGAGGTATTCACTACATTCTCTATACCTGGCATCTGATCCAATGGGACACATCCCTTCCATGAATCATGCCAAAAGGAGGCCTTACTTCCATCCCTTAATTGCCAAGTGATATGGTCTGTTATCATCGGCCTGCAGCTTAACAAGAAGTTCCAAATGATAGAGCCCCTTCCAGGGTTTGCTATTGTTAGAATATGCTCTTTGTCTTGGTTGTCCAGATATTTAGCTTTCAACAATTTGCACCATAGTGCATCTTGGTTTGTGAACATACCCCACACCAAATTTGCCCCTAGAGCTCTATTTTGTAGTCTTGATCTTTTATCCCAGCACCACCCTCCTTTTTTTGCTTGGCAATTTCCCATGCTAATAGAGGAATTCACTTCTTCTCATTTGAGCCGTCCCAAAGGAATTTCCTTTGAATGGTTACAATTTGTTTGCTGGCTTTTTTTGGGATCTCGATGTAGGAGAGAAAATAGACCGATATGGCTGCTAGAACTGCTTTTAACATTATTACCCTTCTTGCTAGCGTCAACCATTTACCACGCCAGCATTGGACTCTCGTTTTGCATTTATTTATTGTTTCCTCCCACAAATTTCTCTTCACTGCTTTGTGGAATAGCGGTACGTCCAGGTATTTCGCAGGTAAATTTGCTAATTGGAAGCCCAGAACTGTAACTACCCTTTTTTGGAACCGCTTCGGTGTATTGAAGAAATAGACATTTGAAATTTCTATATTTATTGACTGTCCTGCTTCATTACTAAAAACTACTAATGCTTTTTTAATGGTTTCAAGTTCTTGCACATTTGATATGCCATACAATAACGTGTCATCTGCAAAAAGTTCGTGGGTAAACAAGTTAACAGATTGAGCAACTGAAATACCTTTCCACATACCTCTTTGTTGGAGCTTGTTTATGTGTCTGCTGAAAACATCTGCCATTATTACGAAGAGAATAGGTGATATTGGATCACCTTGTCTAAGTCCTCTTGCAGCTTAGAAAAAACCATGGGGAGCACCATTTATAACGACTAAATATCTTGGAGTGGATATAGAGTTGTATAACCACCTTAACCATTTTTCCTCGAATCCAAATTTTACCATTGCTTTCATCGAAAAATTCCATCTCACCTGGTCGTAGGCTTTGCTTAAATCAGTTTTTAGTATCATCCCCTGTTTATTAAGTTTCTTTAAGATATGTACAATCTCATGTGCAACAATTATCCCATTTGTTATGTGTCTTCCTGGGACAAATCCACTCTGTTGTTGTGTAATGATTCTAGGCAAGATCTTCTTTAAACGGTTTGCCATTACCTTTGATATGATTTTATATACTGTATTACAAAGCGAAATGGGCCTATACTCTTTGAATTTACCACTTGACTCCTTCTTTGGTATAAGTACAATGTTTGTATTGTTTAGGTCTTGTAGTATCCTTCCCTTCTTCCTCGATTCTTCCACAACCTTACTGAGTTCCTCCCCCAAGAAGTCCCAGCAGGTTTGATAGAACCGTCGGGCCCTGGTGCCTTGTCAGGTGCCAATTGGAATGTGGCCTCTTTAACTTCATTCATCAAGATTGGGCCACTTAGCATTTCATTATCTTTGGCGGTTACCATTGGATCTATATCGTTCACCATGCTGCAATTTAGAGAGTCAGAATCACCTTCGCCACCCAACAAAGATTCGAAGAAGCTCACTCCCAGCTTCGTGATCATTTCATTGTCTGAGATAATCTCCCCAACTTGCTCGATTTGAGTGTTTTTGTTCCAACTCTTTATTTTTGTTGAATTGTGAAAATAATTTGTGTTGAGATCTCCCTCTACCAACCACATTTCTCACGATTTCCCTCTCCAGTAGCTTTCTTCTCTTGCCAAGAGCTCGCCATATTCTACCATCAACTCCTTTTCTTTATCAAACTCCATGGCAATCATACCTAATTTCAACACCGTTTCTCCCAGAGCCGCTAGTTCTTCTTCTATTCATTCTTTTTCACTAAAAATATTTTTAAAGTAGTCTCTATTCCACACCTTAAGATGCTCTTTCATGCGTTGTAGTTTTTTTTGAAAAACGAACATCTTGGTCCCTTCCACTTGTATTGGCACTTCCCACCATCTTCGCATTAATCCCGGCAAGTCTTCACTCTGTAGCCACATTCTCTCGAAGCGGAATTGCCCCTGTGCTAGGGCCAAGGCTTCCTTAATTGTTATCTCCACTAGGAAATGGTCAAATATTGCTATTGACTAGATTGAGGCTTTCAGCAATAAAGAACCTTGCAACCAACTTTCGGAGAGTAGAAACCTATCTAACTGCTCCACAATGTTGGTGTATCCTTTACGCCTATTGTTCCACATATAGACACCATTGCTTGTTTTGATATCAATTAAACTATTCTTTTCGATGAAATTTGAAAAATCCTTCTGCACTTGTGTTATTCGTCTTATGCCTCTCGACTTTTCATTGATGTGGGCTATGGCATTAAAATCCCCGCCAAATATTATTTTCCCTCAAGTTGTTTCATAATTCAAACTAATGTCGTCCCAAACAGCTTTTTTATCCTCATTTTTTGTTGACCCATAAACGTTGAAAAGAATATATTCATTAGGAGATGAAAACATTTGTACCTTAACCTTCATCCAGTTGGTCTTCGAGGATATGTGCGTAACGCTTGTCCTTGTTGGGTGCCACATTATACCCAATCCACCAGAAGCACCAGTAGCATCTTCGAACAATCCTTCCCAGCCTTTACAATATTTGCAAAAAAGAGTTGCTTCTTCACCTTTTAGTTTTGTCCCCTGTAGCAGTAATACATCGATGTTGTGGCATTCTAACTGGCATTTGACTAGTCTTCTCTTGTTAGGAGCATTGATGCCCCTAACATTCCAAGTTAGAATTCTCATTTCCAGCCAAGGGAGGAATTGCCTCCCTTGGATCTCAGCATATATGATTTTATTGATATTTGTTCACCGTTTAGTGCCTCTTCTTCGAGTTTCTGCTTGTTTGTTTTCTGTCCTACCTTTGATCATGAAGCTGCTATTGATTTTTCAGCGCTTTGTGAGATACTTCTTTGCTCCAAAATATCCAGTCCTACTTTTGTACCTTCTTCAAGTATCTGGACTTCCTCTATCATTGGATTCCCCGGATCCTCGGGTTGAGTCATTTCCACCAAAGATAACATTTCTTCTTCTTGTTGTGTTGCATCTTCCAGAGGTGGCATTTCCAAAATGTCACCATTTGTTTCTATTCCCATCTCTTTTGTGATTTTTGGTTTCCAGGGGAGAGCCAACCATCCTTTTGGGCTTTCTGTCTCTTAAAGGATTCCTTTATTTGATCCATTCTCCTTATCATTCTTTGGTTTCTCTACCCAAACGTCCTTCTTTTTGGGTGGGAATCTTTTACAATCAGCCTCAAAGTGGTTACAACGTCTACACTTTAAACAAAAGAATTTTTGGTTCTCTATTTCAACCGTTTGACACCACTCTTGACCCTTAACTGATAATGTGATGCTTTCGCGGATCTCTTTGATTGTCACCACCTTGATTCTGGCATAGATCAAGGATTCACTATCCCTTAGATCCACTTCCACCGTTCTACCTAAGGCATCACCGATCCTTGTTAGACATCTACCTGACCAGTATTCATATGGCAGATTATATAGCCTAAGCCATACGGGCCCTTGCTCCGGATTGAAATTTAAAGGGTTGAAGTTTCGTTCCCACTTTTGCAGATAAATGAAGTTTTAAGCTATGTTGCAAGTATCCTTTTGAACTAGATTAATTTCTTTAAGCTAGTAGCAAATTTACTGGTCAAGGTAAGGATTTGCTATAGTTAGTGAATGGTGAAGTGGAATCTCCACTCCTGTTTATAGACCACCTTGCCCTCAAAGGTAGTGGGACATGAGGATGTCTCCTATGTATCCCCCCTTTTCAAAAAAATTCTAATGTACTAGTGATGTTTTGAGATATTTTTCACATACCTAAGGTGTTTCGTCTTTCAAGTGTACTTGAGGACATCCCCCATCTACAAGGAACATTTCAAAGACATCCTAACATCAGCCACCTCAATCACTGTATACTCTAGATGCATGGTGTAAAGCAAGGTGGTGGCTAAAAAAGCAAACATGGCAAAAAGCAACAATCACAGACAACAAATAATAACCAATGTTCCACAAGTATCCTTGATGCAAAAACCTTGTTTCTGAGATGAGCAATGTCCTAGAGATGGAAGTAGAGACAAAAAGTCCCCCCACTACTTCCAAGACCCTATCCCACAACCATCTAAAGGACCCCTAGGCATCTCCATATCCTTGTTTAAAGAAACAAGTTTGTAACTTTTTAAAAATTACAAAAATAAAACCTAAAATAAAAGGAGGTCCAACAAGGTCCCCCATTGTAAAAAGCTTATGGATATGCTAGTCCAAGCTCTATAGCAATCATGAAAAAGAAGAGAGGGAAGTAATGAGGAAGTCCTTTGCACTACTAACAAACAGTAATTTAACATTAAAAAATTTGATAAAGAAGAGTTGAATACACAATGAAGGGGCTTGTAGCCATTTTAACAAGTAAAAAATATAAAATTGTTTTGTGTAGTGCCAAATTAAAACTTGAGTAATCAAATTCTATATTTACTTTTGGTTTGTCAAGTCAATTTTGATTCTAAGTAATGCTAATAGTTTAGAAAATAAATATAATCATATTAGTAAAAATGATTGGATTCCACACATGTACATTAACAATGCAAATTGTTGCAGACCTCTTTGACAAGTTGTATTCTTTAGCAAAGATGTTTGGATTCCACGCATGTACATGAGCGATGCAACTTGTTGTGGACCTCTTTGTCAAGTTCTATTCTTTAGTGAATCCCTTACTAGGGAAACTACTGAAACTCCGAACTGATATTACAAAGCAACCCATCCAAAATTTGGCTAGCATTGACATATGTGCTTTTATTCAATTAATGAATAATATTGGAGTCTCGTAATCTTTTTCAAATGATGAATGTCAACAAATTTTATTATCTTTGAAAACTCCAACTACAGTAACAGTGTCAGAACTTGCTCAGATTGTTAACAGCATGGTCGACATTAAGAAATAAGACAGTGCAAAAGATGATCCTACAAAGTCTAGCAATGGAGTTGTAATGTCCCCTTTTTAGCCCTATGCTTTTCAGTGGCCAATAGCCCATTTCCTGAGTCTCGTGGGCTACTTAGAGGCATTTTTAGGGTTTCATAAATTCTTGGAGGTTTATTGTCAATTGTTTAGGGGCTTGTTGCGGGAGTTTGCCAGAAGGGTTTCTGGATCTTTCTAGGTTTTCAAAGAGCTTTGGTGGTCTGTCACATTCATTTACGTCAGTGACTATTTTTGGACTTACTTTTCATCAATGACTATTTTTAGTAAGTTACGACAACTACTCGGAATGTGCTCAAATGGTGTTTGGAGTCACTATTTTTAACAGTATGCTATTTTTGGTAAGTGTTATTTTTGGCAATGGTTTGGCAATAGTTCGGCACGTAGTTACTATTTATGGCAGTGTGGTAGTGCAAAATTGGCAAAGGCTTCTCCAGCTTTCTTGGAGTTCAAAAAAGGAAAGTTTAATAACTTATGTTATTTCTAATGTTGCTTTTTGGGCGCCCATGCCTAGGCTTTATAACTTAAGTTGTTTTTAAAATGTGGGCCTCTCATGTGGATGCCAATATTGGAGGATTATTGCATTTTAGAAGGTTTATGATTACCAAGACAAGTTGGACACCTAGGTTGACAAGTCAAAAGGATTTTAAAAGATTATAATATTAACCCAAGAATGTGGCGTCCCTTTTTGGAGGAAATTTGGAGTTTGAACTTTTGGGTTTGGAGGTTATTTATATGCTTCTCTTCCTCCTCATTTGGTTATCCAATTTTTATCACAACGAAGTGCTTCTGAAATCATTTCAAACTGTTGCTTTGAGGTTGATACACCTCCTAGTTCTTCTTCAGTTTCAAGTTTGCAAAATAACTCCTAGATGAACAGTGGATGCTTCTTCATTCAGAGGTTGCAGATTGAGCTTCATTGGTGATGGCTTCTTTCATGTTTTTTCATCTTGTGAGTTTTGATGTTTTCTGACATTCTGGTGTGGGTGTGAGTTAGTTTTCAGTTTGATGATCATTTTGGAGTGTTTTTATCAGTTTTCTAGTTGTTGGTTTGTGAAGGGTTGAAGCACGTTTATGTTCACGCTGACTTGAAGAGTTGATAACATTTTGTGGGCATTGGCTCATTATTTTCCTCACTCCTAGGCGCCCCTTTGCTTGGAGTTTCATAATTTTTGGCGGAGTGTTTGATTTTTCCTAGCTGGTCGCCCTTGTTGGGAGGCCGTACAGTTTGCAAGAGTTGCCTTGGGATTCATGCCAAAGTTTGCTTGCCGATTTCAGGGAGTTTCTCAGTTGGAGGTTGGATGCCTAGTCTTGCTTCATCCATTGCAACAAATTTGGGATCATTCTGAAGTGTTTGGAGGAAGTTATGATGTTTTCTTGATGGCTGGTCAAGTTTTCCAATTTGCTGCCCTATCATATCAGACTACTGTTGCAGCGTATCAGACCTGGTATTTACATTATATTCTCATATTTTCATGATGCCATATCATTATAATGTGTCAGGGATGGATATCTGATACTTGGGCTTTCATGTAGTTTGATTATCTCATGATATATTGTATTAGACATCATATTGTAATGCTGATATAGTAGTACTAATCAACTTTCATCCTTCAATTACTTTGTATTATGCTCCCCCTAGATAAGTGATTGAGTTTGCTTTACTTTCTTGTTGCCCGCTGAAAAATGGAAGTGGTTGGCTATGCCGCCAAGTTCTTTACTTTACTTTACTTTCCTGTAGCCCGCTGAAAACTAGAAATGGTTGGCTTTGCTGCCAAGTATTTTACATTTCTCTATTGTCTGGCTTGCCGCCAAAAGCTCATTTTACTTCCAGCTTTGATATTGTATTCAGATCCCCTTGCACCGTATGCTCTCACCTTTCCAACTCCGGGATCTGGATGATCAAAAAGTGAAGGGTTGCTTCTAGTTTGCTTATCTTTACATTGGGCTAATGCTAACGGGTGAAGTTTGTGTGAAAAATTGGGAAAAAACTAAGGGGGTATATTACAAGAGTCTTGGTCAATGGTACAATTGCCACTCAAGATAGGGTTGAATACATGTTGACGCTTATAGTAATGGGGTATCATTTTGAGCCATGTTAACACTCATAGAAATAGTGCCTCAAATGTACTGGCATTCGAGTGAAGTTACATCGGTTTGACAGCATGAAGTCAACGGGACCTTGGGATGACTCTCCTCGACATCCCGATCGCTTGGTGTTTTCGAAGTGTTGCATTAGCGGTAAAGCTTCATCGACGAGACAAGTCAATGTCAAAGGGAGTCTCTTGATAGTCCCTTCAAAATTCTGATGACTGTCATGAAGCTGCATTGGGCAAACATTCCATTGTCGAAGGGAGTCTCTAAGTTGTCCCCTCGATAACCCGATGTGAGGCTTTGTATCTTTGTTGAAGTGACAATACACTATTGTCGGGACATAGATAATAGTCCCTTTGATATGGTGATGGTGCTCGATGGATGACTCAGATCCAAAGGATCCAATGGTACCCGCTACCCCGCGGTGCCTTGGTGGGACCCAATCTGTACCTCAGCAATGGTGCGGGGATTGGTTCGACGGTGGTGACATGGACGTCTCGTTGGTAGTGGGAACCACGGTAACAAAAATAGACATTTTGATGTGACCTTTCTATATCGTTGGAAGGTGTTATGATGTTCCCCCGACATGGCAATGTGTTTGATCGACGGTCGTAGTTATAAGAATCCAACGACACCTGCTGGCCCATGCCTTTTGTGGTGGGTCCCGAATAGACTCCGAGGGAAAGCGGGGATTGGTTGAGACCGAAGAAAGCCAAGAAGGGCTTGTATCTAGGTGACGATGAGAATTCAAAGAGATGTGTTTTCAAGTCTCTTCGACATTCCAATACATCGACAATGGAAGAAGGTATGACAGTTACGACTGTTCAGTTCGGTAGGGAGGTGTAACGATTGTCTACCTGGAACGATTAAAGACTATGATATGGTGCCATAGTGCATTGAGAGAAAGGAGAGGAGAGTGTGAATCAGAGAGGGGTTATGCTGTCGGACTATCTCCAGATAGAACAAGATGTAGATCTCTTGTAAAGGCTTAGAGCCTGTAATTGTATCTATAACTATATTTTGTTGTTGATTAATACAATGGAGATCTGGGCTTTTGGAGTGTGAGATTTTTTACCTGAAAGGGTTTTCCCCACGTAAAACTTTGCGTTCATCTTTTTTGTTTTATCTTTCATGTTTGTTGATTTTGTTTATTGAATCTGTTTTTGTGCATGTTGTTGGAATTGGTTAAATTAGCATGAGCCTTTCTCAAAAGGATTAATGTGGGAAATGAACTATGTTTAATTCCGCTTTGTGGCATAATAGTATGTGTTTTTGAGGCAATCTAAAGAAATAAGAGTTACCTAAGACACTACTGTTCTCAGATGCTCTTTTTGGGATGAACTAAATTTCCCAACAAGTGGTATCAGAGCCTTCTTATGGGATTTGATTCTTCCTAGTGTGTTTGGTTCTGAGTATTCCTTCGGTGAAGATTTCTTAATTTGGCAAGCTTGAGGAAATCTGAAGAAATCGGCTGATGAATTGATCCTTTGGTGAGTAGATGTTCTTGCTCTTTTGTTTGAGTTTCAAGAGACAACACGCAACATGAAGGATGCTGAAGATGGAGAAACTGGAGCTGGTCATATTGAAATGTTGTGATCTAAGGTTCCTAGTTGATGGTAGTATAATCCTGATGCATGTGGTGGAATATTTTGCTTTATGGTTGTGTTGCCGCAAAGCTTTCATATTGGGTGTCTGTGTGAGGGGCTCCCTGATGATATGGAGAAGCTTGGGTTGTTTCTTAGCTATGGAGCAATGTGCTTATGCTGGGTGTTTTTTCCTAGTATTGGAAGGCATTGTTTTTTGTTACCCTGATTGCATGAAGGCTATGGAGTTGATCATTGGATGATTTGAAAGCTTCTGCAATAGCTCGTCTAGCTCGTCTCCCTCACATGCATGTACATGTTGGTGGTTATGGAGTTGGCCTAAAATGGGCCCAGAGTTTCTGAAATGCCTTTTCCTCTTATGGATGTTTTGTACTTGCATGACTCAGATTCGTGCTTTAGGGTCTGAGGGTTGTATAGGTTTTCCTAAAAAATCTATGGTGATGCTCATTCATGATAATCCATTATTCTGATTTAACCGTTATGTTGTTTCTTGTTTCAATTTTTTGGTCTTTCAGATGTGAAGTGGGTATGGGCGTGCATGGGCGTCTTTCAAACATAGGATTTTGCAAGTTTTGCACGGTCAAGAAAAACTTGTGGTTATGTGGAGCTACAGTTAAGCTATTTTCTAGACCTTGGCTTTTGGGGGTGTTACTAGATGAGATGGTTGCAGTTCTACATATATGCTTCTAGCATGAAGTGAGGAGGTGAGATGCTTTCTCTGCATGGGATTGTTGGTACGTGATTAAGACACTCAACATTTTTGTGTAATGCTTGGAGAGGTTCCTGACCATGGTGCTCATGTTGTAGTTTTGTTTGGCAAATCGGATCTATTGGTATTCTGATGTTTGAGTCATGAGAAGCTACATGATATCTTCTGTAAAATCCTGGTTTTGCATGATACTAACATCATGATGAGTTTGCACGTTCAATGTTTGGGATCTTCGGGTTATGCAGTTGGTGGATTAGCTACCCATTGGCTACAGTGGGATAACCCGGAAGTGGACTGTCAATATCCACGAGATTGATACAGAGTTGGTGTAGACTTCATCAGTTGACCTTGCCTGTGCTCATTGGTATATTGGTGTGTGTTGCTTTAGGGTGAGAGGATGATGTTAAAAGAGCATGATAGTCCCCTGTGGGTACCTATAGCATGTTGTATCATGAGGTCATAAATAGTTTGGATACACAATCCTGTGTAAGCCTTTGACTGTGATGGTATTCTTTTTATGCTTGGTCTAGAGATCTTGGTGTCACTTGGAATTGTTGTCAGATGGACATGTTGCTAAGTGGACCTGAATGATTTTCGGGTTAGCAGATGTTTGGTCATGATGCTTGGAAAGCTCGGTTGTCACAATTCAACGAGAGCTTTAGCAATGACTATAGATTCATCACTTAGTGATGGATGATCTTCTTTAGTGTTGCAGATGTTAGTAAAAGGAGCTCTTAGATCATGTTGTTGCAGAAGGGTTCTTTCGCATTTGCATGGACACTATTTGAAGATGTGTAACACCTCGGAGCCTTGTGTTTTTTTGGTTGAGGTGTTGATGGTGCTTGTCAGGTGATATTGAGTTTGTTTGTTTTATGTCATGGTATACTCTTGATTCTAGATTAGAGTTTTGGCATGATACTTTCTTTGGTATTGGTTATCTTCCTGGATGTTTGGTTTCACATTACATTGCTTTGAGATTTGGTCAGAGTTGTTGTGATCACTAACTTGTGGTCATGTTTTTCCACTTATGTTCTTGGGTGATGACATGGAGGTTCCTTTATCTTTTTCCTTTGTTGGATGTGGAGAACTTGGGAGAGCTATGGAGACTTGTGGTGAGAATTGTTTTTACAAGTTTACAGGTTTTGCATATCATTGTGGATGTTCCCTGGTACCACATGATGATGTTTTACACTTTCTATATGATGCTAATGGTAGACTTGGTATGCCTTGATCTTTTACAAATTTACATTACCCATGCAGTGGGAGCTCTTGGATGTGTATGTCACTCTTTGACATGTTTGCACATGGAGTTTATGATTACGGTTTATGGGTGTATATATTTATGTCATAAATTTACTATGTTTTGTATACCTTGGAGGTATGTGTGATTGGATGGATTAGCACTTGTTGTGGGTGCTATTTTCAGTCATGTGGGTTAATCAGTTGGATGGGAGCAATTAGTTTCCTAGTTGTTGTTCTAGCCGATGTTCTATCTTGTTTTTTGAAGGATGAATTCACAGTTGTGTTTAGGTTGAAGCTATGAAACTAATGTTGTTGATGCTTTTGTATAAGTTGTGAGCACAGTGGAGTGGTGGCAGTATGTTGTATCCTTTGTTGTCAGTTGGATCTGTTGCAAGTGTCTTGGTTTAGACTGTTGTAGATACACCATGGCTCGTTCCTTTCCTATGGAGGATGGCCGGAACCGTTGCCTGAGATGGTGGACATCTTGAATGTTACTACAGTGACGTCAAGAGTTGATTGGTAGCCAGTACATACTTCATAAAATGGGAGAATGTTGAGAAATAGTGCCTCAAATGTACTGGCGTTCGGGTGAAGTTACATCGATCTGACAACAAGAAGTCAATAGGATCTTGGGATGACTCTCCTTGACATCGCGATTGCTTGGTGTATTCAAAGTGTTGCATTGGCGGTAAAGCTTCATCGGCAAGACAGGTCAATGTCAAAGGGAGTCTCTTGACAGGCCCTTCGACATTCCAACGACTGTCATGAAGTTGCATCGGGCAAATATTCCATTGTGGGAGGGAGTCTCTAAGTTGTCCCCTTGATAACCCGATGTGAAGCTTTGTATTTTTGTACAAGTGACAATATATTATCGTCGGGCCATAGATAATAGTCCCTTCGACATGGTGATGATGCTCGATGGATGGCTTAGATCCAGAGGATCCAATGGTGCCCACTACCTCGCAATGCCTCGATGGGACCCAGTCTATACCTCAACGAGGGTGCGGGGATTGGTTCGATAATGATGACATGGACGTCACATTGGAAGTGGGGACCACGGTAACAAAAATAGACATTTCGGTGTGACCTTTCTATATCGTTGGAAGGTGTTATGATGTTCCCCCGACATGGCGATGTGTTTGATCGACAGTTGCAGTTATAAGGATCAAACAGTGCTTGTTGGCCCATGCCTTTTGTGTTGGGTCCTGGATAGACCTCGAGAGAAATCGGAGATTGGCTGAGACCGATGAAAGCCAAGAAGGGCTCATATCTAGGTGACGATGAGAATTCGGAGAGACATTTTTTCAAGCCTCTTCGACATTCCAATACACCAATAGTGGAAGAAGGTATGACAATTATGATTGTTCAGTTTGGTAGGTGTTGTGACCTATTTCACACATCGCCCCATTGCAAATGGGGACCCCCTTCTTTTTTGCTTTTGGTTTCTTGCCTTGGCATCGCAACTGCTTATCATCTTTTTATTTACAATGAGGAGTTTGAGTTTTTGAGAGTCATCCTAGTCAAGTTGATATTTTGAACCCGTTTCTGTGCTTAGACGTCATGGAAATGCTCAGAAGGCCCGGTAGACGAGGAACGCCATTGCTTTCGGCCAATTCTGACACTTCCTATTTTTTAGGGATTCTGCTTTTTTGCTTTTTTGCTTTTTTTATTTTTGGCGTTTTTAGGCCATTCTGGGGTTCCTATTTTTTAGGGATGCTTTTTGCTTTTTCTATTTTTGGAAAGTTTCTATTTTCGGATCCCACAGAGCATGAAGTCAACACGCCTCCAGAAATCATGAAAATCAAGGTAAAATGGCAAAAGTTTTGAAAAATGGCTAAGTCTGAGAAATGCGCCCATGGGAAAAGAATGGCAGACAAAGCATGAAGTCCGCCCTACCTTTGGCATGCCAAAGGTAGGCACTGGCAAGCCAAAGGCTGAAGTCCACCATGGCATGAGAGGCCTCCAAGTCCGCCATGGCATGAGAAACATGAAGTCCGCCCTTGCCTCTGGCAAGCCAAAGGAAGGGAATGGCGGGCCAAGCTCAAAGTCCGCCCTAGCACAAGTCTTGGAGAAACTCACCACTGGCAAGCCAAAGCATGAAGTCCGCCCTTTGCAGAGAGAGCCAAAAGTCCGCCATGTCAAAGAGCTTGCCAAGTCCGCCCCTGTCCAAGCAAGGTCAAAGTCCGCCCCAAAAGTCAATGGAAGCCAGCCTCCAAAGTTTGCCCAAGCCAAGAAGAGATGGAAAAGGGAAGGTGAAGCTCGCCCAAAGGAGAGAAGAGAGATTTGTCTAAAGCATTGGCCAAAAATACGCCAAGTATGGAAGATGGCCAAGCCATCATGAAGTCCGCCCTTCCTCAGCATGATAGAAGTTTTCTAAGGCACGGAGAAAAATGTGATTGGCAAGACAAGGATGAAGTCTGCCATACGGAAGTAGAGGATGGCAAAGAATCATGGCAAGTCCGCCCTTGCCTTTGGCAAGCCAAAGGTAGGCACTAGCAAGACAAGCTCCAAGTCCGCCCATGAGAGAAGTGGATGGAAAGACAAGCCTCCAAGTCCGCCCATGTCAAAGAGATGTCCAAGTCCGCCCTTGGACAAAGCAAGGCTGAAGTGCGCCAATGTCAAGGAGAGGTTGAAGTCCGCCCAACTTTGGGAGAGGAAATTTTTCTAAGGCATGGATAAAAAAAAAAAAATATATGCCTAGAGAGAGAGGGGATCAAGCTAGCATGAAATCCACTCCTCGGCATGACGGAATAAAATTCTTTGGCACGGAAGGAAGAGTGTATGGCAAGGCAAACACGAAGTCCGCCCAACTCAACATGAAATAAATTTCTAAGGCATGTACATAAATGCAAAATGGCAAAGAAACCTCCAAGTCCGTCCAACCCAAAAGGAGAGAGAAAATTTGAAAATTTTGACTAGGTCAGATGTTTGGTTAAGTATAAAGTACGCCACAAGAAAGGAAGTGTCTAAGCATTGGCAAAGTTCACCCAAAGCAATGGCAGGCACAAGGCAAAGTCCGCCTTCCAACAAGAAAGCATGTCCAAGCATTGGTGAAGTCCGCCTTCCAACAGGTCCAGCCACAAGATCAAGTACTCTTAGAGGAAAATGCATCTTGTCCAACCAGCTTCAAAGTCCGCCTTGTCCAAGAGAAGATGAAGTCCACCTAAGAGCAAGATGGAAATAGCACAAGGAAGACAAACTCCGCCTTAATAAACGAGCAAAGTGGTGCAACAACTATGAAGTCCGCCAAGGAAAACTCATAAAATCAGCTAAGTGTGGAATTTTCATACAATAAAAGGATCAAATTTTGACTAAGTGTCGGAAAGAAAACGGGAAAAATGAAGAGGAATAAAGAGGAAATAAATAAAATTCTTGCCCAAGGATGGAGTCTGCCCTACTTGACGCAAGCCAAACTCAGAATTGAAGACAAATCCATAGGCAAACTTCATTCGAGCATAGAGATGGCCAAAATCTTGGTTAAGTGTTGAATGGTCCACATGAAGGCATTACTGAATGAAGTTGAATAGCCAAAATTTGGATAAGTATGGGAAATACCTCACAAAGAATGTTCCAATTTCCTCCATTTTGGCGAAAGCATAGGAGAGTTCTTCTCCATATTCAAGGCGCTGGAAGGAACTTCAAAGCAATCAGGAAGGAAAAGTTCAATAACTGCTCAAAGGGGAGACTTCCAGATTCTGATGCAAGTGAGAAGAAGAAATCAAAATCTCGAAGGAAATCCAAGATCAAAGCTAGGAAGGTACAAACACAAAGGACAAAGTCATTGGCAAAGAAAGATATTCTAAGGCAAGTGCATGGAAAAAAGAACAAGGAGACCAAGGAGGACATCCAACACGTTGAGGTGGTGCCTCGTCATCTTCCAACCAATCAAATTGTTCCAAGTCAACATGTCTAGGTTCAATGAACTCGACTTATCCATGGAGTTGGTTTATATTTAGCAAGAAAGACAAGTGTCCCAAATTGTAATTTTCTTATTAGTCGAGAGGTAGTTAATTGTGACAAGCCCTAATTAGGGTTTTATTTTGTAATCTCGACCATTGATTCGAAATCAATCTTGGCCATTGAATTGTAATTGGGGAGCCTATAAATTGAGCTCGCCCCTCATTTGTAAGGTGTGAAGTGAGTAATAAAAAAATTGTTGCGACGAAACTATTTCCGTTTATAAAAGCTCTTGTGCATGATTTGCCAAGAACAACTTTTATTTTCAAGTAGTATGCAAGGTTTAATATTTCTCCTTCAACACTTAGAGTAGAATTAGAATAGCATTTCATTTACATGTTGGTTAGATGAATGATAGACTTGATCGCAGTGGCGGATAAAATTTTGCTCATACTTTTGTCAAGTGGATGATTTGCACTCGACGTGTAAAGTTAGTCTGAGCCATTAAAATCGTGGATGCTTAACTTCTGTTTGTTTTGATTATCAATTCGAACATGAAAACCATTATCACCTCCGTTGAAGATTGCACCCGCTTCGCGTAGTTGTCCGAAGGAGGCGAAACGAAGTGTGGTTACCCATTTTGTCTACTCACTGCTATCTCTTGAATTCTTAGGCGTAGTTTAGATCTCTGAACCCTTATCCTTTTTGCCTTTTTTTTGGAAAATCTGAAGATACCCACCGAAAGAGCCTTCAAGGATAAAACCGTCTAAGTCTCCAACCTGCAAAAAGAATTTCATGTAAGTCCCCTTGTGATTACCAGCAATCACAACGCCCACTGGCCTTATCCACATGTCAAGACCTGACCAAAGAAACCTTGGAGTTATTGTATTGTCTACTAGATTTTTGCAAACACTTTTCAAGAGAGGATAAGAGTGTCCTTTGGGCATTTTTATTCTGTGTTCGGTGGCGTACTCAAAACACACACCAACAGTAGGGAGGTGTAACGATTGGCTTCCTGGAAAGATTAAAGACTGTGATATGGTGCCATAGCGCATTGAGAGAAAGGAGAGGAGAGAGTGAATCAGAGAGGGGTTATGTTGTCGGACTATCTCCAGATGGAACAAGATGTAGATCTCTTGCAAAGGCTTAGAGCTTGTAATTGTATTTGTAACTGTATTTTGTTGTTGATTAATACAATGGTGATCTGGGCTTTTGGAGTGGGGTTTTTTACCCGAAAGGGTTTTCCCCACATAAAATTTTGTGTTCATCTTTTAAGTTCCATCTTTCATGTTTATTGATTCTATTTATTGAATATGTTTTTGTGCATGTTGTTGGAACTAGTTAAAATTTGCATGAGCCTTTCTCAAAAGGATTAATGCGGGAAATGAACTATGTCTGATTCCGCTTTGTGGCATAGTAGTATGTGTTTTGAGGCAATCTAAAGAAATAAGAGTTACCTAAGACACTACTGTTCTCAGATGCTCTTTCTGGGATGAACTAAATTTCCCAACATAAATTTGCACATACAAAAATGTTTGTTTTTGGGTGAATAGGGGTTTGCCTTAGTCAAACCCTGGTTTGGTAATTAAACCTTGATAATAAAATAATGATAAATGGAAGGAATCAATGAATGAGCAATGCTATGTCACAACTCACCAAACCCTTAATGGCTGCCCTTAGAGGACTGAAGTCTAACACATCACTCCAAGGAGTTTGATCTTGCATGAATTGGCTTGAATGATTGCTCGATTTGACGCTTGAATGCTTGCTTGAATGCTTGAAGCCTACATCACAATGTTAGCTCCAAAGCATGACATGAACACACATGAACTTTGACATCATGATATGATCTTGATTGTTGTTGTAGATGACTGATAAATCTGCTCTTCAATCCTCTTGATAATAATATTTGCTCTTGTGATCTCTTGATTATGCAACTTAGATTTGAATTGATCAAATAACTATGTATTTATAGGTGTTTATCTAATTTCCCAAAAATTAGATTCCACAAGCCGACATTTGAAACTTGAATTTGAATCATTAAAATGTCGCCAAAAAAATATTAAAAATTGGGTGTTGGCACTTAAAGAGGACTCATTCACCCAAGACCTAAATCTAGGACACACAATTTCCAAGGTGTTTAAATTCATGTAGGCAATTGTTTAATATAAGTTTCCCTTTCGGAAAACAGGAATAATAAGGCTTTGGAAAGCATAATTTAAGTAATTAGAAGCTTAATTAAGTCCAATTAATTAAGAGGATACAAACACAATATGAAAATGTAAAGGTGTACATTTTTCTACACTACATTTAGCCCCCATTTTAGTGAGAGTATGAACTTATGCTCAGACTCACACTGAAGTAGAAAAATATATGTCAAGTGGGGTTCAAGCGTACAAATGTTGAAGAGAGAGGATGTCAAAGATCAAGGAGGTGACCAAGCCCCCAAGATCAAGATCCCATTGCAAACCAACATAAGCACAAAGGGACACACACATATGTATGATATGAAGCAACAAGACAAGATACACAAACATACAATGTCAAAATTAATGCAAAAGGGATGAACTAGCAAGTTGTATTATGCCCCATCCATCAAACATGCTCACATGGCTCCACTAGCAAGCAAGTTGTGTTATGCTCGATGGCCATGAAAAATACACTCACAAGGGCTAGTGCAGTTTGGTATACACTAGGTGAGTCCCCAAGACAAAGATGAGAAACACACACTAGGTCTACAAGGTGTGTACTCATAAACACATGCTTCACAAGGCTAGCAAGTTGCATTATGCTAGACACTCATGGAATAGGATAAAATTGCTTCATAAGGCTAGCAAGCTGCATTATGCTAAACACTCATGGAAAATGATCAAGATATTATGCCAATGCTACACTAAGTTCAACCTCTATGAACAAAGTGAAGCAAGAAATGTCAAAATGTCAATGAAACTCATGCCAAAATGAAATAATGCCAATGTAAAGGTCACACTTCCTAGGAGATGTAAGCTATCATCACTAAGAATGGAACATGCAAACCATGGGTGGGGGGCAATATGCCCCCCACTTAAAATGTCAACTTTCTATGTTGGTATTTTAAGAAGAAAGAGGGGAAGAGGGAGATCCTTGAAAAAAATGCACACCTCTCAAAACTAGTTATCCTTGCCCCCCCAAGCATAGAGACAAGGACAACCATACTAAAGACTATCATGTTGCTGCCCTGAAAAATATGGTTGCACCTGAGATTGTACCACCATGAATGGCAACGAGCAAGACACATAAAGCTACCAATGCCACATAGTGATGAGCAACATGATAGGATGAAAATCATTATCAATTAGAGGAAATAGGTGCATCAACACAAAGAAGAGCACCATAGTCCTTAAGATGTTGAATTTTATTGCTCAAAGCCTTACACTCATTGGTGGAATGACCATCTACTCGACGATATGCACAAAATGAGATTTTGTTATAAAATTTCTTTTGTGTTCTTGGAGGAAGAGTAATCAAGCGTGTTTTGAGAAGCCTCAACAAGATAGTCTCTTGTTCAATAGTAGGGGACATTTCTTTCTCAGCACAAGATGTCATATACATAGTAGATGATAAGGCATTAGATGAAGATGAAGATGAAGATGAAGATAAAGGTTGGAAACCTTGACCCTACTTGGAAAAGTATGGTATAGACTTCACTTGATTTCTATCACTTTGTTCCATGTTTTCATTATATCCATGTTTAGAAAGGATTTTGTATCCAAGACCATAACATGCTTCCAACTCAAATAAAGAGATTTTATGCTTCTGAGAAGGATTGGCTTCTTCACGAGCACACAAACCCTTTTTAAATTTTTTGAAGTTATGTATCCTCCTCTCATGAGGGATGGGAGTTGAAGAGCCCCCATCACCACCATGGGGTGATGTTGTTGATGTAAAACCAAGTTGAGCAAATGAAACACAAGAGTCTTTAGGTGTAGATTGTGAGGTTTTGTACTCTCCTATAAAGGAGGGTGTAAAATCTAATAGCCCCTAGTCATCATCTAAGAGTTTCATTGTGGATGAAAGACAATTAGTATTACCATCAACTTGTATAGGTTCTACTTTTGAAGTTGTGATCAAAGTATTAAGAGAGTTGGAAGTGTTATGATCATGTTGAACTTGTGAGTTATAACTTTGTTCATATGCTTCAACTGTGTATATCTTGTTGTTATATTCAAACTTCATCCCACGATGAAAAGTAGACAGGACTCCTTTCATGGCATGAATCCATGGTCTCCCTAGGAGAAGGTTGTATGAAAGAGATCCTAGCATGATATGGATAGGGGTAGACAAAACTACAAGTCCAACCTCAATGGGTAATGTGATCATTCCTAATGGTTGCCTATTAACATTGTCAAAGCCACGAATATTAACATCATTCAGTTGAATAAGCTTCTTGTCCACACCAATTTTATCTAGGAGATCAATGCTACAAACATTAAGACCCGCTCCATCGTCTATGAGGGTGCACCTAATTGCAATTTCATTAATGATCACCTTTATCATTAAGGCCTCATGTTTTTTTTGGATCTCAAGCAAGGGTAATTCATGTTGAGGGAATGTGATATCCGACTTTATCACTTGCATACAATCAAATGAGGTTGCTAAATCATTCAATTTAACAAGAAATTGGATATCATTCTTCTACAAAACTTCTTGGAGCATCCTATTGTATGTAGGTGATGTTTGAATCAAATCCCAAATGGAGATGTTTATCGGAGTACGACGAAGTTACTCAACAAGATCATACTCTTTACCAATATGCTAAGGAATGTTGTATGTGTGAGCAATTGTGTCATAACTTGGTTCCTGCAACACATTATTACTACAAATTTGCC
The DNA here is from genome assembly GCA_007115665.2 of Sequoiadendron giganteum. Classification (NCBI taxonomy): domain Eukaryota; kingdom Viridiplantae; phylum Streptophyta; class Pinopsida; order Cupressales; family Cupressaceae; genus Sequoiadendron; species Sequoiadendron giganteum. The sequence continues at coordinate 146,649,395 of CM021100.1, read as the reverse complement.
TTGCAAAGTTTAAGATAGCACCTAGAGGTTTAGGAGGTCCTATAATGGGAGGTGACTTAGGAGGTTCACTAATTGAAGGAGATCCAATTTGTGTGTTCATAACCTCAACTGAGTTACCTCGATGACCTTTTATTGAGGGGGGATCTAATGTGAACTTAGCATCTTCATCTATGCCTTCCATCTTACTGCTTGTTGAGAGAAATGTATCAATGATATCATCTTCCTTTACTACCATATCTTCCCAAATGGGTAAAGCATTAGAAGAGGGACAAACAAGATTCTCATGAGGCTCAATAATTGGGTCTTCTAACACCAAGATACCTTCGTTACAAGTAGGAGAGGTATCAGGAGAAGAACAACTAGGATACTCATGATTGTCTATGATTACATCCTCTTGTACCAAAGTTTTAGTGGATGATCTAGGTGAGATGAAGTCCTCAAGGGCTTCATCTAACATGTCAAAGTCATCACAACTAAAGGGCTTGGTAAGTATACAATGTGCTTGTGGAAGGAGATCTAACATGACTAGATTACTATGCAATGTATGAATTTGTGCAAAAATGAAAACTAACTACCCAAATTATGCAATGCTCCAAAAAATGTAAACAATTGTCCTACAAATTTGATGATTTTCAATATTGAAATGCAACAAATATTTTCCCAATTTTGCAACAAATCAAACAAAATGACACTTTTCTTGCACATGCAATAAAAAAAATTCAGAATTTCAAAACAAACTTCTGAAAGCTGGAACAGACTAACAATACAAAGACAAAAGACTGTGCAAAAGTTGTTTGGGACACCTATACAAGGACAAGTTCACCCTAGGGCGAATGAGTCCTTGGACAAGGTTCTGAAAAGTGTAAATTTGAAGTTTTATGCTATTCTTTGATGTTTCTTTCACCAGTTGCAAACAGGTTAAACAGTGACAGTTTTTCCAAATTTTTATATGAAATGGAAATGCAATTTTAATGACAATGTATGAACAAAATGACCACTTTTTGAATGCAATTTTCAGATGTAAAATGCAATATTTAACTAATTTGAAAATGCAAAATTTTGAACATAATGATTTGATGCAAATTTGAAACAAAACTATGCAATTTTTCACTTGTTTTTGAGCTAAAATGAAAGATAGAATGAACATGCAATGAATAATTTCAGATTTTAACCACTTAATGAATGCAATATGAATATAAATCTGATCTAAATATGATTGAAACAAACCCTAATGAACCTATGATGCAATATGGAATGCCATGTTTTTGAATTTTTATGACTTTTTAGAATGCAAAGATGAAACCCTAACTAAGGAATGCAAACTAATGTAATGCAAAACCTAGATCTAGGGTGAATTATGGCAAATTTCAGAAGATACTTCCATCTCTTCTTCCCATGAACAAATTATAGAGGCCTTAATAATTTATGATCAGATTGATAATGCAATATGAACTACAACTATCAACCATTGTAGAGGTTGAAAAGGAAATTGCAATAGGGTTACCGGAAATCCTCCTATCTAAGCCCAAGAGCGGACACTCACCCTCTTGGCCACAAGTGGCAGGCACATTGGACATCCAGCATGTGGTGGTCTACTTAGATAGTGATCTTGTATCTGCTCCCCTTCCTTGTATTTCCTCTTCCCCTCCATATGATTGCTTAGTGTAAAACAAATGAATTAGAATCTATTATCCACATTTATATTAAAGAATCATAATTACTTATAAGACTCAGTAATTGCTGCAAGCATCATTATTGCATAATCGAATATAATACATTTATTCATTTAGATGCATACACACACACACACACACACACACACATATATATATAATCATATTATCACTTTTCGAACCTGTTATTTACTTCTTTAAGATCTGTATATATCTCTTGTTCTGCATATTTTCCCTGCTGTGTATATCAATTACTGATTATATCTGTAGTTGCTGCTTTTCCTGTATGCAGATTTATTTCTTAATAATTCCATTCATGCTGCCTTCATTTGATTCCCCCTTCAATATTTATGCTATTCAAAAGATATGTCTTTTGTGGAGAGGTGTCATTCCAAATGGATGTGTCCCTTAAACTTCAATCACTGCTTTTAGTTAGTAAATTCCATCGCTGCTTTTCAAAGATGTATTTGCCCTTATAATTCCCTTTGACCGCTGCTTTTGTTTAACTTCAAATTATTAGAATATGTACTAATAATATAGTCGCTGTCCCTTTATTAATAGCATTCACTGCTATTTGTTAATACGTATTTACGAGAATCATATATATATATATATATATAATTTTATATTACTAATATAACTGAATTTATTGTCAATATGCTTATTATATATGTTTTAGTATTTATATCATAATGCTTATAATTATAATAATAATATTTAAATTGTTTAATATTTATATCTATAAAGTTATTTATTTATTCGCATTGCAATGCTTGGGTTTTTAGCATTGCAATTTCAGGGGCATGACAAGAGAGTATCCACATTCCAATACATCAAGGAGCAAATCATTCAACAATGGAGGTTTATGGTAACTTTTGAGTTTATTGATTGTGTTGTTATCTTGTTTTGCTTTCATTGTTGAACTCTATCTGAGGTTTGTGATAGTTAAGAATAGGAATCTCTTGCATTGCATTTGGTTCTATTTCAATTTCTAAATTAGAGCTTACAACAATATACTAATTTAATTTGATATCAATTTGTGAAAACTTGAATGTTATAATATATATATTGAATTCATTATTCATTGGTTCAACATTAAAATAATACAATTAATACTTAGCACCATATGGCTCATCATGAAGATCAAAATCAACATCATCATTGACATTAATGATGTAGGTAAATTAGTAGAACCACATGCAACCCCACTATCACTTGCACTAGAAACACATTGGGTATCCGACTCCACAAAAAGTAAAGATTGTGTGGCAGCTGAAAAATCCAAATCAGTTCACTCTGGATCTACATCCCACAACTTTGTGCCTCCTTCCTTGTACCCATTTTGTCTATGAGTAACAAGGTGCAAGTTGGAATACACATAAACTAGCTCTTCCACCTTGCTTCCAATCGGTTGCATTTGACTGAGTGGATAAAAAAGGAGTATGTACTCCAATTTCACGCAAACGAAGAGGAACTAGCAACCTATTGAAACAAAGTGAGAAGGTTACGATTATAAAATTGTATATCAAACTTTAAATTTGAAGTTAATAATTTTACTATTTTTAAAATAGTAAACATAAATTTAGAGAGTGCAATAAATATTTAAGAAACTTACTTGCGATAAAATTTTGACTTCAAGAGTTTGGAGGTGTGGTGATGTATGGCCATTCAGGTACCACCAAGCATGAACATCCTTCCTTTACTTGTTACTAAGAGTAGGACTTTGACCATTGAAGGCTACAAAATCAGAAAACTCACTTGTAACTAAATCCTCAATTTCATGATCAAGGAAGAGTTTAGTAAGTGCTTTCCTACACCTGTCACTAACTTATGTATCTTTGCATGGTGGCACCCTTGATGGCATAGCAAGAATTTCATCACTATAAAATTTGGGAGTCAATGCAAATGCAAGATGTAATGGGGTGGTCATTTTGTTCCATTGCTGAACAAAAATTGTTTGCACCTCTTTGAAGAAAGTTTCTTGAAGATCTTGCTCTTTTTCATTGATGATGAATTATATTTTCTCGATCATTGAGTCAATTCCATTGTATACCTCTCCCAAACATGGCTTATCCATGTCAGTAAAATAGATCGTACTCATGGTGGGCTTAATGAAACTAAGAAGATATTCCACTTGTTCCCACCAAGTGTCATCTAAGATTATCTGCTTTACATTTGTTGCCTTTTCAGTATTGGATTGCCTTTATAGGGTCCAACTTTGACTAATAACCATGCTAGAAAGTGGCTCCCGCACTTTCACAAGTGACCTCAAGACGATTGTGTTGGATGCAAATCAGGTTTCAAAAATTAAAAATTAAGATTTAAATATAAAGAAGACGTGCTTGAATTTAAAAAATAAATTAGTAATTACTAAAGTGAAATGTAAAATTTAAAAATTGAAGTGTTCCAATTACATTCAACAACTCCAATAGTGAAAATGTTCTAAAAATGGCTTGTGACAAGTGATTGTTTGCGATGAACATCTGGATCTCTTCAACCTCGACATAAATTTGTTTGATCCAACTTATTTTCCCACCCAACTTTTGTAGCATGAGGTTGAGAGAGTTAACAGCACAAGGTGTCCAAAACTCAATCAACATACCTACAACTCTACAATTCTTTGCATTGTCCGTTATTACTTGGACAACATTTTGAGGACCTACATCCTAAATTCTTTGTATAGGATGTTTGCAAAAGTTGTGCATCCTTCACCTATCACTCACAATCAACGGCTTTCAAAAACATTGCCCCTTTAGGGCACAATGCAATCACATTGATTAATACCCGAGTTTTGGCATCCTTCCATCCATTAGAAATAATTGAAACCACTATTTGTTTCCATGAATTTCTAATGGGAGTCAATGCATTGTCTATGTTTTTTACCTCCTTTGCTAGCAAGGTATACGCACTTTCTCATAACCTGGCCTTGTGTACCCTTGTGGAGCCTCATTTTCTTTTTCTCAACATATCCTGCCAATATGGTGATCGGACAACATTAAATGACAAAACATTTGCATATAGACATCTTGCAACGGTTTGATCTGCAATCTCTCTAGCATCATTCTTAAATGCTCTCTCTAATGGCCCTTGCTTCTCTTCACATTAATAGGTTCTTGAATTCTACCCAAAAATGAGTGGCTCTCTACTACAACATTAGTAAAGTCACTATGAGATGGAGAAGCAGGGGGCCTCCTTGATCCCCTTCCTCTCCTCGAAGGATAGTTTGTGCCATGAGCAAGTCTTGCATTTGCTTCCTCTTGCTCTCTAATAAATTATGCTATTTGTTAAGGTGGTAACCCATCACCATCCTTTCCTAGACATGCTTTGATTCCCTGGAGGGGAATGGCAAATAGATGGGCTTTCACACGATTGTACCAGCTAGTATACCTCACATTACAAAAACTGCATATCCAAACTAATGTTTCTCCCCTTTGAACTTGTTCTATCATTTGTATAGGTTTCCATAAAGGTGAATTTGGATTGGTTTTGAAGGTGGGTCAAGCAATAGAACTAGTACTGGTTGGCATTATATTTCTTACAAAAAATTCAAAAAACAATTATTAAACAATAAATGTTAAATATTTAAATTATATATTTATTTTTAAATAATTTAAAATTAACATTTATTATTTATTATTTAATTTATTAATAAAATTTAATATAATTATAATTTAAGATTTATAATAATAATTATTAATTATTGAATTAATACTACTAGTTACATATAAAAATTATAATATAATAATTAATAGTATAATATATTTATTATATTAATATATACAATATTAAAAAAATTAAAATAACTAATAAATTATTAATATAAAATTTCAATCAATAATTAATAATTCAAATTTCAATTAAGTACAAGTCTATTATGTTATAATTATATTAATATAATATTTATTATTTAATGTTTACATCTATTATAAGAATTATTGATTTATTAATATATTAATATAAATTAAACTACAAAATAATAAAATTAAAAATATTAATAATTAAAATAATAAATACAAATTAAAATTAAAATTCTTTATATTATGTTAATTAATAAATTAATATTAATTTACTATATTATTATATTAGTAAATTAATATTAATTTATTATATTATTATATTAATAAAATAATATTAATTTATTATATTATTATATTAATTAACAATAATTCAATAAACAATAAATTATAATAATCATTATAAAACATTTAATATTAATAAATTATATTATTATGTCAATTAATAATAATCGAATAAACAATATACTATAAATTATATAATGATAGAAAATATTAAAATTTAAATGTTTTAATTTTTAAACTATTAAAAAATTAAAAACTAAAAAACTACAGGCACCCCTACCTAGCGGACCATGGAAAACTAGCGATGCAAAAAATCCAACTCACAACCTCTGCTTGCAACTCGCAACCTTTGCTTATGACTCATGCTCACGTCCTCTTTCGCTCTCTTAGTCCTCTTTCACCCACAACCAAAAATTCAACAGAAAACCTTTGAAATGTATTTTTGCAATCAAAAAATGGAAGCAGGGAAAGTAAAAGCTTTGAAACTCAACAAAAATTCCGCAAAGAAATGTTTTTAGGTTTTCAGCTTTTTACCATGCAAAAAAAAATCAAAAACACCTTTGAAATTCATGCCTACTCTTCAAAATGCTTTGGAGTCACGTCGGAAGTGCCACATCGACCTGAGATACATCAAGATTCGACCAAACAAAACAAAAAAAGTTTCATACATGGAAAACACGAACCCCATCCAATTCTGCATGGTTTTTTTGCATGTACCCAATTCTAGGGCATACCATACTGAAATCAGCAGTTAATCCAGGTGATTCAGCAACTTAGCAAATTTGTAATGAATCTATGTAACCTCTAAAGAATGAATATAACGCATAGATTTGAACTTGATTGAACGTCTCCATGTATATTGTGTTTATTTCTAGACTTATTGCTGATTAGTTAGCCAGCTAGAAGACTATAAAACCCTTGCAAAGCTTTTGTAATTTTTTTAAGATTAAAAAAAAAATGTTCGAGTCTATTTGTAGATTGCTAAGTAGGCTCATTTGATAGTCTACATTTTCTGTTATCTTTTCATATGTACGTGTAGAACCTAGTTTACATATGTGCTTGTAAAGATATGGACTTCAATGATATCAAGCCATTAAGATGTCACAAAATGGTTTCAGTCATTATTTCTTTTGTACGAATTCAATAACGTTGTTGCCCAACTAGATTTAGGGACCCTTCTGCATTAAGCTCAGCTTCCATTCACCCCCAACACACCCAAAACATTCAATTTTAAACATCTTTTTAATTTGTACTGATCTAGTGTGCTCAAAGTGCCAATCTAAATCTGTATAACAGCATTAGGAGTTACCACAAACCATATCCTACACACTTTGATTGGAAAGTTATTTGTAAATAAAGTGCAGGACTTTGAATGTTCAAACCAGCATATAGATATGGAGTGACAACCTGAATAGGGGTATACTATGCAATGATGCATCAGGTATGGTTTGTCAAGGTAAACTTGTGTTTCCTATAGTTATATCTATTTAGCACCTTAGGGAAGCCCCTCTTGGTTTAGCAGAGCCAAAAATCACAGGATATTTTACCCATCTCAATAAACTGGTCCATTGCTGCCCAACCTGAACATAAGTTTGTGGTTTTCCTCCTAAGTTTGAGACCCCTAGCACTTAGGACAAAATTTGGCTTTAGGCATTTGGGACCTACAACTCTAGGAACCAATAAGATGGAGATTTATTATCGCATAATTTTTCAGGGGTTATGTTGCCAAAAAATTTCAAACTCATGTTTGTTGTTCTTCTATGAAGACTTTAGCCTATTGATGTATTTAACCAGATTTGTTTTGTCAATATATTGATTCGAAATTTGGAGGCTAGGTTTTTATCTGAAGAGGTTTTGCCAAAATAAACAATGTCATTGTGGTATAATCATTTGTTTATACCTTGTTGAAACTACTAGATTATGTTTTGCATGCATTTATCTCCTCTTTGATTAGTGTAGGCAGTGTTTCTGCTATCAGCTTCCTTTCATGTATGAAGGGAGCTATTCATTCAAATTCACTAAGAAATTACTCTCTGCTGTTCACAGCAGAAACAAGATTGTCTTTTCATATCTTTGAAGATTTAAGAATAGAGTTCCTGCAAGTTGGACCTTAAATATCTACTTAGAACACAACACTTCACCTTGCTGTGCTGGAGATTGAATCCCTAGGACTTTTTGGTAACTATGTGGCATCAATTTGACCACAAGAAAAATGTGGATAAAACCCCACATGCCACAACCTGTCAAACTGGGCTGTTTTTCAACCCCTACAGAAACTTCTCCAGCTTTTTATTTGAAATTAACAACTTTTTCATATCTTTAAATCATCTTCATAGCATTAGTTGCACTTATATTATTTTAATTTCACAAAATTATTTAAGTCTTACTAATCATCCCAAAGATCTTAGTAAGAATGAACTCTAATGTAACCTTAAGTACAAAACTTGTATTGGCCTTAGCTTGAAGATCTCAAACTAAAATAATCCCCTCTCTAAAGTTTTAGAAAATCCTTGTCAGTGAAACACAAGAAGTTTCCCAAAATGCCAACAAAATAGTCCAACAACAAAAAATACAAGAAATTTGACTAACCCCAAAATCTAAAGAGGGCTTGAAAAACATGCTTGACTGTTCCTTTTGAAAAAATTTACAGAGTTCATACTTCTGTAACCACATTAAACCGTTCTATATAATACAATTTCTTTCATAGCCCTTCAAAGAGGAAAATATAGCGACAAAACAAAACAAAAACATAAAACAGGCCTACATGCCAGGTAGCAAGCTAGAGTATGAACAAATCTATTTAGAGGCATTAGAAGATGAAAATAAATTAAACAAGAATAAAATTAGAAACATAATCCTTCATTTGTAATGGAATGGTTCATCTGGGCAAAAAGCCTTCCGCTATAAAATGCCAGTGTTTGTATATAGTCTACCACTATTCTAGAAGGCAAAGACCTTGAAATATAGAGTTGATATTGTTGGTGTGTTTTGAATACCCACCAAACACAGAATAAAATGCCCAAGGACACTCTATCCTCTCTTGAAAAATGATTGCAAATACTTAAGAAGATGATGCAATAACTCCAATGTTTCTTTTAGTCAGGTCATGACATGTGGATAAGGCCAGTGGGCGTTGTGATTTGCTGGTAATCACAAGGGGACTTATGTTGAGTTTGTTTGCAGATTGAGGACTTAGACAGTTTTATCATTGAAGGCTCTTTCTGATGGGTATTTTAGATTTTCCAAAAAAAAAGCAAAAAGATAAGGGTTTAGAGATCTAAGCTATGCCTAAGAACTCAAGAGACGACAATGACTAAATAAAATTGGAATAACCGCACTTTGTTTCGCCTCCTTTAGGACAACTTACGCAAAGTGGGTGCAATCTTCAACGGAGGTGATACTGATTTTCATGTTTGAATTAATGATTATCCAAACAGAAGTTAAGCATCCACAACTTAATAGCTCAGGCTAACTTTACACATTGAATACAAATCATCCATTCAACAAAAGTATGAGCTTAATTTCATCCACCACTGCTATCAAATCTATCATTCACTAACAAACATATAAATGAAATACTAGTTTAACTCTACTCTAAATGTTGAAGGAGAAGATGTAGACCTTGCACACTATTTGAAAACAAAAGTGGTTCTAAATAAATAATGTATTAGAGCTTTTATAAACGGAAATAGTCTTATCGCAACAATCTCATACTACTCACTTCACAAATTGAAAATGAGAGCATGCAAGTTTATATAGAGTTCCAAAAAATGAATAAATGGCCCAGATTAAAAATGAGCCGACGACCAAGATTGAAACAAATAAACCCTAATTAGGGTATCCCAAAATAACATGAGTGAACTCAGAGTTTACAAGGTGAGTTGGTGCCTGGAGCTATTTTCAAGGAATTCCATCCCTATCCTCCCACATTGTCGTGTGCTCAATGAATCTAGACACGATTAAGGCAACTTCTTCCATGGTGACCTGCGGAAGCATTCCGATCCTGAACTCCAGTCCGTCCATACTCTCGACGCACCTGACAAAAATGTCTTCCCATTCTGGCTCATACTTTACAAAAGATTCCCAGATGCCTAGGAAGTTCGCCATTTTAGCCCAGTTCTACTTCAGGATAGGCCCAGTGATGGAAAAGAATTCTTCTCGCACCTTCTTCTTCAAAGCCTCCAACTGCAAGTCGTTCTCCCGAATGACCTCTTTGTCCAGGATGTTGGCCACCATATGGAGGATCTTGGTCTGGACTTCTCTAATCTGCTCTTCTACTTTAAGCCCATCAACCTTTACTCTTTCCAACATCTCCCCTCGTGTTGTCAAAGCCCAATACCAGGTGTGGAAATCGTAAGCTGCACCTGCTGCAATGACACCTCCATCTATTAGTTCTTGCTTTGGAATCCCCTTCAGAATCCTAAGGCAAGGAATTATCCTTTCCTGTACATCCGAAAGGCCATCCCACATTTCTGCCAAGGCTACCAGTCTAGAGAGTAAAGAAGTGGCCTAACCATAAACCAAGGTCAATTTCTCTATGAACGTATCGGCTTCTGTGCCCTTGACCGCTATCCATTCTTTAGCCTCCCTAGCCGTGATCCTGTCTTCTTCCATATCCTTTGCTGCCTCCTGTGAAGAGTTTGGGAGAAAGGGAGTTGCCATGTCATCCTGATCAAGTGGCTTGATCAGATGCTGGATGTACTCTTTCAAGCGCTCAATCTCCAGCTGGCACTCTATCCTCTTTGCTACCTCCTTCGCCAACCTCGACTTGATAGTGGACACTGAATTGTCCAAGTCTTCAATTTCTTGGCCCTTCGTGGTTGGACCCAAGTCGATGGTCGTGACAGTGTACTCATGTGGGGCTATGTCTTCCTGTGGCTTGTCCACTGTTGGTACCGCAATCTGCACAGTTCGGTTGCCATCCTCATCCCTCTATATGGTTGAGAACTTCTTGGTTGGCTTCCTGACTAAAGTTTGTGTAAGTCTGGCCAAGAAGTCCGCAGTATCATCCTCTTCTGGCTCTTCCACTCGCACCTGTATCTTCATCCTTTCCTTTAGCCAGTCTGGGATTGTGTGTTGTTCCACGCCATCTTCTTCTGGCATACCTTCTCCGTCGGGAGCGTTCAAAATTCCTCGAAGGGCTGAAATCATTCCCTCTTGAAAGTCATCATTTTGGGCGCCTACATCATAATCAAACCCCAATATCTCTGTGCTCGTGGGAGATGGCGGTTCATCATCGTTCGACTGAGGTTCCATATTGTCTTCGGGAATTGGAGAAGGATCCCTAATGTCGGCCAATGAAGCATCAACGGTAGCTAGGATCTCCTCAATATTTCTAGATGTGGCAGAGCGTGAGGACTCTACCCTTGTTTGCTTCTGAGCCGGCTCCTTGCCTGCAGCTATCTCCTTCCTTTTCTTGGAAGTAGTGGCCTCTATCATGTCTACACCCTAAGACGCCTCCGCATTAGAAGAATAGGACTCCATTTCGCTCAACATATCATAAGTCAACGTTACCTTCATCCGCCTTAGTTCCTGGATCTGCTGGTCAACCCACCATTGTGTGTACTTGACAACTGGTCTTATCAACGTGTTCAAGTCGGCATGTTCGGGTTCTGACCACCTTACAGCCGGCAGGGGCAAGCTCTCATCGAAGCACGATTGTAACTACCTTCCATCCTCCTCCAGCTGATCGGGCACTCAGCAAAGCTCGATCTTCCGGATCAAGTTAACAGGCAATCTGGACCACATTCTTCGTTTGACTTCGAACTCGTCTGCAGCGTCTGCCCAGAAGTCCTCTAATTCGACCCTGTGCCTATACCTTCTCCCATCCACAATCTTAATGTGATGATGTGGGTCGAAGTTGTTCCTGGACTGATAAGTGGCGAAGGGGTAATGTTGTATTTCAAGCCTGGCACTCTCAATTGCCTGTGTTGACGAACACGTCTCCAACATGTTCCCTATAAAGAAGGGAAAAGTGGCTGCTGCCTTCTGCTTCGTCCTCTGGAAGCTCTGGTATTCTTCCAACTGTCGCAACACTTCAAGCAAGACCATCTTGTCCGTAGGAAAGATAGGCAGTCGGTATGGATTCCCAGTGAATCCCTGAATTCTAATATATGTATACCTCGGATACTGGATGAACCATGATCCATATTTGCCTATCAAACTTTTGGCATCATGAGTCAGCCGTTGGTGTGTGCCTCCTTGAAGTATCCTCGTTATGTACATGAGGAAGGCATCGTGAGCTCATCTGAAGTGGGTCTTCTCACTCAACTGCAGCTGTGGATAGCAATCGTAAGACTTCAACTCATTTTCACCGTTGCCAACCGTGCCTTTGCAGATCAAGCCTGCATACCTGTACGTCCTAGCCAACATGTAGATGACATAGGAACTCATATAGAAAGTCTTGGTCTTCTCCAGGTTAACCAACTGCTCATAAAGACTGTTGCTTATCATGCATGACCAGTTGAACATTTTGACCCCTTTTGTGATATCCTCAATAAAATAATACATCCAGGTCTCGAAGGGTGCTCCCGAAGGGTTGCCAACTATCCTGTTCAGTAGGACAATAATATCCCCATAATCTTCCTTGAAGTTTGTGCACAACAGCTTCTTCGGCATCTTTTTGGCTGATGCTCTCGGTTTGTCCAGCCATGATTTATTAATGTTGGCGGCACAGAGGTCAAGTTTTTCATCATACAGCCTCCTTGCGTCCTCCTTGGTTTTGTAGACGGTCTTGGGATATGTAGGGATGCCAAAAGCCTCCTGTATGGCAACTTCTCCTAGATGAGCCAATATCCTCCAATCGAGTGCAACAATTCGCCTTTCTTGAGCGTCATAGTGGCGGGCGCATTCTACCATCAGCTCAACACATTCAATTGCAAGTGGGAATCCGGCAGCCTGAACAATCCCATTTCTCATCATTCTTTTGGCGATACGTGTCGGCAGGAATCCGTCGTGCCCGTACATCCTTTGCTTGAATTCCTTGAGGTCTATGTGCCCAAGGTTGGTGTGTAATATTTTTCCATTTTGACTTTATTTTGGACTCCGGCTGTGACCCTTTGCTGGCGAGCTTCATGAGCGCTTGTCTGGACGGCTCTCCTTGGTTGGTCATCCACCTGCAAGTATAAAATACTTAACATTAATACGAGACCTTTAAAAACTCTAGTTATTCCGGGGTGTTTATTTGATAAAATCACACTTTCAGCTTGTTTAAAATAAAATTTCTGTGAAAAAGCAAGCTGAAAGTAAATAAATTCGCCAAGCATTGAATAAATCTCGTGCCGGAATGAATGTAGAAGTTAGAAAAGAGTAGAAAAGTGTTGCCAATGAATTTCCAAACCTCTGAGTTTGTCCTCTGGCTGCAAATGAAATAAAATTTCTGAAAATATGATCACAGAAGTGCGCCAATCTACTGACAAGTGCGACTTTCAGCAAAGAAATAATTTATTTCTTTCCAAAAATCACGTATTCCGACACGAAATTACTTCTTCCACTCACGAAGAAACTTCATTCTCACTATCCTTTCCTTCAAAAATTATTCCTTGCAGATTCAAGAGAGACAACTTCTTCTCAATCGAAATTGTGAAAAATGAGTTGTTGAAACTCATTTTATGGCTGAGAAGTGCGATTTTCTAAACGAATTGCTTTCTTTTTCTTGAGTTTCCTTCAATTTTCGAAACGCTTTCTCTTCTTCAATAAGCAAGTTTCTAAATTTTCTTGCAGTCGTTGAGGCAAGTTTCTAATTTTCCCATGGCGCCACCTCTGTCTGAAATCTTCAGCTTCCTTTAAAAATTTGCCTAAGTGTTGGAAAAATCTTGAAAGATATTGAATTAATTATCAAAATTAATTTCCCAACATGTTCAATCCTCGAATCATGGCAAATTTAATTTTACCTAAGGTGAAATAATTTAATCTTCTAAGTAATCTCCAGATTTTGAATTTTTAATTAAAATTCTCTAAGTGTTGGGAAATAATTAAAAATATTAAAATTCCAACCCGTTTAAAACTGATACATGGCTAAATTCGTTTGTCCGTGGCCATTTATTTTATTTTCCAATTGTCTGCCTAGCCAAAATGTGCTTAATAACTCGTCTGCCAATTTTCAACTCTTCGGGCGAACTTCTGGCCTCTCTGGACGTTTATATTTAGCCAAACAATTCACTTTCTCTCTCCTTCTGGGTTGGGCAGACTTGGAGATTTCTCTGCCACTTTGCCATTTTTTTATCATGCCTTAGGAAATTATTCAAGCTGAGAGGGATGGTCTTCATGATTGCCTTGCCTTACACTCTTCCTTCCTTGCCAAGGAATTTCATTCCGTTTCGCCGAGGAGTGATTTTCGTGCTCGCTAAACCTCTTCTCTCTCTAGGCATTTCTCCATTTTTCATGCCTCAGAAAAATTTTGTTTTCTTAGGTTGGGCGAATTTCTTCACACTTCTTTGTCAATTGCGTATTTTATCCTTGCCTTGTCTATGGCGGACTTGGACTTCTTCCTTGTCCAAGGGCGGACTTGGAGAGTCTCCTTGCCATGGCGTACTTTACCTCTTCTTCTACCTTGGGCGGACTTCACCCCTTGTCTTGCCACTCACTTGGCTTGGGCGGACTTTGGAGGCTTGCTTCCATTGACTTTTGGGGCGGGCTTTGACCTTGCTTTGCCTAGGGCGGACTTCACCCTTCCTTGTGCCTAGGGCGGACTTGGCCTCTTCTCTCGCCATCCATCCTTCCTTTCTAGGGCGGACTTGGAGATCTCTTGTGCCATGGCGGACTTCAACCTTGGCTCGCCATTGCCTATCTTTGGCATGCCAAAGGCAAGGGCGGACTTCATGCCTGGCCTGCCATTTCTTCTCATGGGCGCACTTTGCCAGACTTAGCCATTTTTGGCAAACTCTTTACCATTCACCTTGATTTTCATGATGACTTCTGGAGGCGTATTGACTTCATGCTCAGCGGGATCCAAAAATAGAAACTTTCTAAAACTAGAAAAAGCAAAAAAAGCATCCCTAAAAAATAGGAACCCTAGAATGGCCTTAAAATGCCAAAAAGTAAAAAAGCAAAAAACAAAAAAGCAGAATCCCTAAAAAATAGGAAGTGTCAGAAATGACCAAAAGCACAGGCGATCCTCATCTTCCGGACCTTCTAAGCCCTTCCATGACGTTTAGGCACACAAACGGGTTCAAACTCTTAACTTGGCCGAACTAACTCTCAAAAATTTATTCAAATTCTGAACTCTAAACGGGCAACGCAAAGGGCGAAACCAAAACTTGGGGGTCCCCATTTGCAATGGGGCGATGTGTGAAATAGATCACAACAGATATTTCCTTAAAAAAATTACATAGTTCAAACCATAGTTGGAAGACTTGCCCTAGAAAAAAACTCGCCAAGCCAAAAATTGGCGAGTCAACAAAAACTCAGAAAAAAACCTCGGCAATTGTTTCAATTTTCTTTTTGCATTTTTCGCATTTTTTTTGTATCTGCCAAAGACTCGCGAGTTTTTGGCGGCGAGTTAAAGTCATAAAGACTTGCCGAGAAAAAAACTTGCGAGTTTTCTGTGAGTCTGCCAACTATGGTTCTAACTTCATACATTTGAAACAGAAACAATGCATCCCTGTCACATAGTTTCTTATATCACACTTGAAAGATGAAAACTTACCAAGAATGATAAAAATTTAAAAAACAAAATAAAGTGGCCTGAATACCAGGTAGCCATACTAAAGCATGGAAAACCTGTTGACAAGCCCTACAAGAAGAAATAGATATTTAATAACAAGTCGAAATAAAATAATTAATCTGTAATAACACACTTCACCTGGGCGAGAACCATCTGCAATAGCAAATGACAAAGTTCTTATATGGTCTGCCACCACCCTGTAAGCCATATCAACTTTATCCACATCATCTGCCCCCACTTTACCAGAATAAGGTTGGGCTCCAGTTGCCTTTAAAAAATGAAAAGCAATAATAGATGAATCAAAAAGGCAACAAACCCAGCTACATCTAGCCATAAATACAGAAATCAACCATATAGAAGTCATGAAGATATTTATATGTTAATTGCTCATCTTTAAGTAGAAATTAACACATGAAAGAAACTTTCAACAGACTTGCCTGCTGCAATGCATCAAATATAGGCACAAAAATATCTGTGTCATAATTGCTCAACTTATTCTGGAGAATTGATGTCAGGCGTTCAAATCCCATTCCTGTATCAACATGCTTTGCTGGTAAAGGCTTCAGAGATCCATCATTCTCCCTGTTAAACTGTGTAGCAATTCAAGGATTAGCTCAGAACAAAGAACAGGTATCACAATCTGCTTCCGGATTGATCTTGTCTAACATTTAAAAAGACTTGAATTTTCTCTTAATTCCAGATGGGCAAACATTTTAAATGGAATGCCAAACCCAACTCGCCCAAAAAACAACAAAGTCAAGAATCATACCTGAATGAATACAATATTCCAGATTTCAATGCAAGTAGGATCATCATAATTAACTAAAGAAGCTGCATTGCAGTTTCCTAGTCTATCAAAGTGGATTTCCGAACATGGCCCACAAGGTCCAGTATCACCCATTTCCCAAAAGTTATCCTGAATGAAAAGAATTATTTTAAACTTACATTTAATAAAAGAAAACCTATGCATTCAATGGATGAAAAAATAATTAATCGCAATGTATAAATGAGAAAGGAATAAGTCCAGAAGACCTCAGAATTCGCATAAGACCTGCCAGGTGTGCATACATCTGGTAGGAGTGATCAACACAAATACTTGTTCACTTAAATGGTAAGCATGTCTGAGGATGTCACGAAAAAGCAAATTGTGAGTGACTAACGATGAACTGTTTATTACCTTACAACCAAACGGTAGAACATTCCCAGGTGGTAGATAAGTGAGCCAGATATCTCTGGCCTCACTATCAGCAGGAAGTCCCAACTTTTCATCACCTCCGAAATAAGTTGCATATAGGCGGTCAGTAGGCAGCTTGTATACCTGCCATTTCATATACACATTCAGTTATAAAAACGGAAATAGTTCCTAGTACAGAACATTTGAAAAAAAACAAGGTGAAACCAATAAAGCTTTATAGAAAGCTACGATAAATGCTTGAGCACAATATATATATGGTAATTAACATTGGCAAATATCTTTATTATAGTCTGCAATAAAAATTAATAGATAGAAATAGAAAGAGGGAATCACACACTTGAACAGTTTTACAGATGAGAACTCAACAGCCACATATGGTGTACATAGCTGGAGATCATGAAAGCAAACATTTCAAAAGCTGTATATGGCTATCACTTTTAAGAACGTCTTTGCATAGCAATAATAGAGGATGCATTATTGTTATGAGTCCCTATATCTGCACACCCATGTGACCATGGTTTTCCGCTTAAAACAGTTGCTATTTTCATTTGAGCTATAGCAGCATACAAATTTGTAATATCTCAAGAATGTACCTTCTATCTATCTATTATTCTTATGAATAATTGAATTCTTGCATGAATTAAAATGTTAAAATGTCATAATGACATGTTCTACAGATGGCAAACATATTTTCCTGTAAACTATTCTTAGAATACAAATATTATACAAACAGTGTTATAAAGTTCCCAAGACAGTTGTTATTACTTATTTTGTTAAGGGAAAAAACTAGTATTATTCAGATTGCAGGGATGGATACTAACTTAAAAACAGACACTTTGGGGCATAACCAGCCTGGAATTTAGAAAAGATTCCATGATTTCAATACAAATGTGAATACTGAGTTTTATAGCTTCTGTTATTTAAGAAATGCAAAGTCAATCATTGATTGTCCTGTCAAGATATAATCTGAGGATCTTTCATCACAATACTTCTCTTAAAAACTGCTTAAAAAACAGGATGACAATTAGAACCAAGTACCTTTTCCCCACAAATCTTAAAACCATATAGAACTTAAAATATGAAATTAACTTGTGAACCATAGTACACACCTAATATACAGTTTAATCCACAGGAATCTACAACTTTAGGGGAGAAGCATAAAATTTGCAAATATATGTCAGATAGGACTTGTAGTACATGCCTCTGTCAACAATTCCCAGGCCCACCCAATAGCTTCACGTTTAAAATAATCACCAAAAGACCAATTGCCAAGCATCTCAAAGAATGTATGGTGGTATGTATCCTTTCCTACATCATCAAGATCATTGTGCTTGCCTCCTGCACGTATACACTTCTATGTATTGCAAGCACGCTTGAGTTTCCCAAGTGGAGTATTCGGGTGTACAGTACCCAAGAAAATAGGTTTGTATTGGTTCATACCTGCCAAACAAAAAACACAATTTTTATTGAATGGAAGCAAAAAAATTAAAAAAATATGAAACTCACTTCTGATAAACAAATTGCAAACAGTGTTGCTCTTGTATTTTTCAGCTAAATTTTCATATTTGACTAAAGTCTAAAACCTTACTTAAAAACCTTCCCATAATCAATCCCAACACATGGACTTAACTTCAATGGTTAATTGTTTCAAAGTTCCAATCAGGGAAAATAACTCAAAAGCTTTCTTTGTCAATTTGTGATAACCCTCCACTGTCCTGGCTATTTTAAAAACATGCACTAATTCTTTTTGATGCCAGAGCAACAACACTTTGGTACTTTTGCATTGAAATGTAAGATTATTACTCAATGCCATCTAAGAAAAAGATGATTTTTAAGTCCTTTAAGATGTCCTCTTTGCATGAATGTTCAACAGTAGAGCTTCACTTATGCTTCAGTATCCCCACTCAGTGAGGATATCAACTAGATTCATGGCCTTACTCAACTTGAATTAGGTTTCTCAATATGCCTGAAGGATTTTTCTCAAAATCAGACATTTATTGAGGATTTGGTTAGGGAAAATAAAGAGACAGTTGATAGGATTGCCTTTTATCCTAGAAAGAGATGAACAGAGTTAGAGATATCACTTGGCTCAAGACTGACACTATACACAAATTGAATTAGTATTTACCTTTTCATCATTTCAATAATAGACTGCTATCCAATAGAAGCGGATCTGACCTCAGCCAGAAGGCCTATGATGCAAACTCTATCAAGTTAAATTTGGTGGGCCTACCATAGGAAACACAACCTGATAGGAGACGGGCAGTTGTCCTGGAATTATAAAGTGAGATTATTTACATTTGTTCTCTAGACTTAATAAGAACCATTAAAGACAATGTGAAGTTTCACAACAAGATCAAAGGTGTGAAAATGTCTTAAAAATTAACTTAGCTGATATTATAATTGGTGGAGTTTCTCAAGTAGCCATAAGCGTAGCACTGATGCAGGAGTATACTAATTGGACTTGCAATCCTTTTTTTATTTAAAGTAGCTTTAGAAAGATACTTTAAATAAAGTGAGAAATCGTAGAAAGCATGTATATCAGCTTTGAATTTGGAAAGGTAGATTCATGGAGAGCAAGTAAAACATGTAAACTCATTTATGATGTTGATTCTAGATATAGTTATAGTGTGAACTGTGAAGTGTTTTAAAAAATTATCTCTTGCAAAATATTTCTTATTTTGTTGTACCTTATCTTTGGGTGCATGTTCTTAAAATTTATTGCTTCCCACTGCATCCTTGCTATAAGAGGAAAAAAAAATCAATGATGTGAGTCCAGATAGAAACTGATTGCATCTTACGAAAAACGGTTCAAGGTGACAACACTAATGGAGTTGGAAGCAAATCCTTTGAGAATAGCTAGGCAATCCAAACATAAGCTATGACACAAAGGTCCATGATCTTGTTTGCATTCAGCAAAAATAAATTTTGGATCTAATTCAACAAAGATAAAATTTGCAAAAAAGGAAAAATCGTGATTGAATTCAACTAATATAAATTTTAAAGTTCTAATCTAAATATGAAATATTATTAAACTTAGTAAATTAACAATTATAAATCTAAAGTAAACATTGTAAAATATTAAATTTCAATGTATCGAATTTTAAAATTTTAAAATTAAAAGGGTCACATTTTAAAATTTAATGTAAAAAAAAATTATAAAAACAAAAGCAAAGACCAATAGTAATCCAGCAAAGCAAATAAATAAAGACAAACAAAACCTCAACAAATCAGACTTGCAGTCGCCTCAACACATTCTCTCAAGCTCACATGATTTTTTCTACACCAACACCAAACATGTTCCACCTTCCACAAATCACATGAATCGACAACATTGTAGATATTTACTCAACAAGATAGTCTACTCTAGGTTCTACAATAACAAGCGGCAATCATGCCACCCAACAAAATCAACCCAGGAGGGGAAGATTGTAAACAACCATGTACTATCAACAAGAGAAAGATTATCACAAGACAAAGACTTGCAAGACAAACACCAAGTGCTTTTCCATATGAATTTTAGGGAAAACTACAAAAAAAAGATTAGGTTATTAAAGTAGTATTGTAAATATTTAATGGTCATCTTAGTTGTTAGCTAGTTGCTTGTTTACTTTCAATTTACTTAGTTTGCTCTAGTTAGTTTTAGAAACTTTCAGTTTACAGTTTTTGTTCACTTTAGTTCACGACTATTTCTTTTTAGAAACATCATCTTGTAATTTACTATATAAGGAGTATTCCTCTCCTTTGTTTAATAACGAATAATGATAATCAATTACCATTTCATGGTATCAAAGCAAAGGTTGATTTTTGGCGAATTTTCGCAATAAAATTTGTGGTCTTTACCCTAAAAATTTTGAAAAAAAAAAATTGGAAGTTTTTTTGTTCAATATTTTTAATAAGAAAAATCGTGGGTTTTTTAAAAGAAAAAAATCATGAGATTTTTTTTGAGAATCACGGATTCAATTTTTCTACAGGTTTCGCTGGTTACTGAACAAATTTTCGCAACCTATTTCAGAGGGTTTTTGGCGGATTTGTGATTGTAAAAATCATGAGTTTTTTTTTTTTTAACGTTTTTTCTTCATCATTTTTTGTGTGAATCACGCCGATTTTTGGCGCTGAAAATCGTGCGCATGCTCTTTAAAATGGCGCGCGAGGTTTTTTTTGGCGTGACGGACTGCATTTTGCACAACAGGTCTGCATTTTTGTGCAAGGAAAAAATCTCGACCTGCTACCAATTTCATCTGGTTTTTCTTGCTTGTTTTGCTCAGAAACGTGGGCGTTTTTCTTTTGCATACAAATCTACGTTTGAACATCAATGGTTTCTGGCATTTTTGAAGATTTTTCTCCTCCACAAATCGTGGTTTGTGAAAATCGCATTTTCCAGCAATTTTCTTGACGGATTTTTGTGTGACTGAAGTATTTCTACGACCTAGGGTTTTGTGCCTGTTCTACAAAATTTTGTGCCTAGGGTTTCAAACCCGAGGAGTGTTAAAAAAAATTTCTCGATTTTTGGATAAAATCATGGTATTTCCAACCTCTGAGTTTATCTTGATTCGTGGGATTTGTGCCCCCTGATCGCATCGGGATTCGTGCCAACTACTTACCTTGTTTTTCATGCCTTTGGAAAACAAGAGGGATGGCATCTTTGACCAACATCATGTTGGAAAGTAGTCAAAGGTTCAATGGTAAAAACTACAACACGTGGAAGCAGAGGATGCTCACCATCTTCAAATACAGATGTCTGGATTCGCTTGTTCTGGGTACAGAAGCTCGTCCCACCACTACGAGAAAGGACTAGGACAAGTATGATGGCAATAATTGAGAGGCGGTTATGCATCTCAAGTTATCAATCACCGATGAGATGCTACTAGAAATACCATCTAGTAAGACTGCAACGGAGATCTAGAAACACTTGAAGGATCTTCATGAAACTTCAGACAAGGGCAAGGCGTTCTTCCTTAAAAATATGTTGTTCCCCATTATGATGGATGACAAGATGTCTTTGTAGGATCACCTGATGAAGATCAAAGACATTCACAATCAAATGGAAGCCATTGGTCGCAAGATGGAAGAGGAGGATATGGTGGTCATTACGCTGAAAAGTTTACCACGATCCCACGAGCACTTCATTGAAACTCTCAACATTACCTCCACCAATGTTGACCTGCAGTTTGATGAGTTGTGCAACAAGCTCTTGCAGCAAGATAGGTGGAAGAAGCAGTTTGGGAGCAGCAAAGACACTCCCAGTGTTGAACACGCGTTTACTGCCAAAGACAATGGCAAAGGCAAGTCCACTCAGCAGAAAGGACAAGGCAAATCGGAGGAGAGCTCCAAGAAGTCTTTCACATGCCATATTATTGTGGTAAGACTGGCCATATGAAGAAACATTGCAAGAAGCAGTTGGCTGATCAAAAATCCAACCAGGAAGGGTCTCAGCAGAGTGCCCATGTTGTAGAGCATACTAAGCAAAAGGAGTCTACCTTTTATGCATTCATAGCCAGAAGACCATCATATTATGGGTAGACTTGGTTTAAATTAGTAGAATGACCATTAAGGGAGGGTATTAAAGTATTATTGTAATATTTTATGTTCATCTTAGTTGTTAGTTAGTTGCTAGTTTACTTTCAGTTAACTTAGTTTGCTTTAGTTAGTTTTAACAAACTTTTAGTTTATTGTTTTTGTTCACTTTAGTTCACAACTGTTTCTTTTTAAAAACATCGTCTTGTAATTTATTATATAAGGAGTATTCCTCTCCTTTGTTTAATAAGGAATAAGGATAATCAATTACCATTTCATAGGTTTTCTTTAAGTTCGTTGAATTTTGAATTTCATGGATTAAATTCAATGAACCCTGTGACATAGAGCATGAGTTCGTTGGGATCAACTTCATAACATCAAAAGGCTTATTCATAGCTATTGAAATTTAATTTGCAAATGACATTGTGAAGCATACTTTAGTATATTTTGAACCTCAACCATGCAACTCCTATGAAGTACACTACGAATTAAACCTTTGGACTTCATAGGTACTGCATGATAAGTCATGTTAGTGAAGTAATCCACATCTTCATTAGATAACACTTCATCTTCTTTTTTTGGAAACCACCAAGAAAAAAGATAAATGATTTGGTCACTATCAATTTATGTAAACATTTGATACTATAACAATATTGCAATATAATCTTTCTTGTTTTCTTGGATATAACAACTAGAGATATGTAATAACAAATCGTTGAGCGCAAAACATAGTTCCTACCTACAATGCATTCTTAATTTTCCTTACACCCCTTCCCTTTTGGAAGAGTGAATTCACACGCTTTAATGAGTGTGGCTTGTGTTTAATATTGAATGAAGAAGTTATAATGTGGTGGTAACTTAATTGTAAGTTACTTTCTAGACACAACTAATGTAGTTTTCAATGTTCACATCATTAACATAAGCAGTAATTGCTTGAGTACAAAGTGTTACATTATTTCCTACTAATAGAAACCAGAGATAACTCAAATTTGTCCCAAAATTCAACAACGAGAACAGCAACAAGAGGTTTATGCATTAGATCAGCAAATTGCTCCTAAAAAGACTAGTTGTGAAGAGAAATATCATCAATCTCAACCAATAGTGAAATGTAGAGCTAATGAACCTCAATATGCTTGGTAGGAGAATGATAAACTAGGTTCTTCACTAGCTTCAAAACTCCCAAATTGTCAAGGAAAAATGGAGTCAAATCTAATTGGAGGAAATTGCATATCACTCAAAACCTAGAATAATCATACTACTTCACAACTAGCATTAACTATTGCTTTGTATTCTACTTCAGTGGAAGATAAGGCTTTTGCTTTAGTGTATTGAAGCTTACTCTGCTATGAAAAATCTCTTCAGCCCAAGAAAAATATATAGGTAGTAGTTGATCTTTAGGTATCAATATAACCAACCCAATCAATATCCATTTATCTCGGCAACTTGAAATCTTTTGTCCTCTAATAAAGAATGCCAAAGTAGAGTACCTTTCACATATAGCAACACTCATTTATTCTTATGTAAACAAGGATTGGGAGCAAGTGAGAAATACAGCTAATCCTAGCAACTCCACACAAAGAAACAATTTACAAATGCATTAGGGAGAGGTGATTAAAAATTATAGACCACAATTCACATTACCACTCGCCTACAAGCATGTGACCCAGCCACAAGGCATTACAAATAACTCAAAAAGTGTTCTAACATCTCTGCATGTTCACCATAGTCCTAAATAAACCAGTCGCAAAGTAACTCACAGCTTTGGTGCTCCCACAACCCCTTTACCTATGTTGATCTTTATACTTTCATTATTTTTTATAGGGGGCATCAACCAGGTAAGCAAATGATGGCAACAACAATCAAAAATAGGCAAGTTAAAAAACGTCAATCAAAAAATGGAGGCCACCAATCATAATATCCACTACCTCACTAAAACACCCAGCATAAAGGTGTTGTCAGTATTGTAGATAATACACCTACAACCTTAGTTTAAACACCTAAAATACAAGGGTGAGCACTAGTCCATTAGGGCCTCAACAAATAGGTCCAAAATGTTTAAAAAGAATGCCATGCAGGTGTAAGTTCCAACTCGGACTAAGTAGAAGGTTAAACACACACCTCAAAGAATTTTCCAACATTTGTTGCATCTTAGAGGCAAACCCACACAAGAAATCAATAACAAACAAAAAAAAACACTTTGCAACAGGGTGCAGGTCCCAATCAAACAGATGTGAGCCAACACTATGTTGCCACAAAAGTTTCAATAGCCAATAAGCATGTGGACCCATAAAGGAAGCTACCCAAACCACTCAACAAGAAACCAAAAAAGGACAAGAGTGATACACCCTGTTTCTAAATTACCAAAGTACTTTTACCTTTATGAGTAAAATATGTTTTTAGTACATGATTATGCTTTGATGAATTTCAATGGATGAATGAAACCTAAGTCACAGTATTCGCTGAATTTTTGGCATGAAATTCGAAATTCGTCGAATTTCTGGAAAATTAAAAAAAGTCGCTCAAATTCGTTGAAATTCATAAGGATATAAATTTATTAAAAAATAATCTCAAAAAGCGTTTACATTTTAGGGTTTCTGACGGAATTTTTTTATAAATATGGAGCCGCGACAGCCAACATCATGTCTCTGATTTTCGACGAAGTTGAAGAACACGCGAACAGGAAGCATTCAAAAGTTTTCGCCAATTTTCACAGGTGTTTCATTGTTTTAGAAGGTCTTCAAGGTTGACCTCGGGTTTCATTCAAAGCCGCCGACCAAGCTCGGGTTTCATTCGAAGGCACCCTCTCTACTCAAAACGTTTAGCTCGGGTTTCAGTCGAAGCCGCCGACAAAGCTTGTTTCCGCTGTCCAAGATCATCATCAAACCGCCGACCAAGCTCGACGCCTTCTGCAACTTAATCGCGCTTGCATCCTCATCGCGTCTACATCCTCAGAATTGAAAGGTAGGCATATTTTATTTATATTAGCTTTCTTAATTTTTATTTTATTAATATTAGGTTTAATTTTAGGTTTTATTATTTTATAACATTACATATAATATTTATTTTAGTTTTTATTGTTTTATTAATACTAGATTTAATACTGTGTTATTCAGGTAGATTTAAATTAAAAAATTTAATATTGTATTATTTTATATATATTTAATATTAGGTCTTTAATATTTTATGAAATGTGAAATATTAAATATTTTATAATTTTATTTGTATTAGATTTATACTAATAAATTAATATTTAAAAATTAATATATGTAAATTTAATATTAACTTAGTTTCAACTTTCAATATTCAATTTTTTAAAATAAAACTAAAAAAAATTGCAGCAACTTTATTTTGTTTTTAAAAATTAAAATAAAAAGTTAATATATATTTATTTTATGCTTTTAGTTTTAATAATTAAAATTAAAATAAAAAAATACTATATTCTTTATTTTATGCTTTAAAATATAGTGTTATATTTTGTTTTTAAATTAAAATATTTTATTTTTATGTTGTATAAAATAAAATTTAGTATTTCTTATTTAAATTTTTGAAGTAGAATGACAAAATTAATATATTTTGATTTTATGTTTTCAAAAATAAAATTTGTATTTTGTCTTTGAAACATACAAATTGTTACTTTATGGCTCCTCAGAAATCAACTACCGAGGCATGGAAATATGTCACTCGCAATGGTACAAGTCTCACATGCAACAAGTGTCAAAAACCTTTTACTGGAGGCTTGACAAGGGCAATGGACCATTTCCTTGGTATTTCAGCGGGTGCAGGAGGAGGTGTTGAAGCATGTCCAAAAGTTACCCCAGAAATGAGAGCTGCTTTAGAGAAAGAACAGTCCTCTTCAATTGTAGCAAAGATGAAGAATGCACAAAAAAAACAGAGAATTCAAGAGGATATGTCTCAATCTAAACACACAACATCTATCATGTCTTCCTCTTCCACCTTACCTAGGCATGTGGGTAAATCAAAAGAAAGTGGAACATTGAACAGTTTTTGGAAACAAGTAGAGAAACAGCAGGTGGATGATGCATTAGCTGATTTATTTTACTCAAGTGCTATTACATTCAATGTTGCAAGGAATCCACATTTTCGTAATGCAATTCAGAAAGTTGCAGAGTTTGGCAAAGGGTACACACCCCCATCTTCAGAGGCTTTCAGGACAACTCTTTTGCAGAGGTCAAAAGATAGAGTGAGTGAGAAATTAGTTGATGTCAAAGCCTCTTGGAATGAAACAGGTTGCACTATATTGAGTGATGGATAGTCAAATATATGTCAAAGGCCATTGATTAATGTTTTGGTATCTTTTGTTGATGGTGTTGTGTTCTTGAAAGTGATTGACACCATGAACCACAAGAAAACTTCTGAGTATATTTTCCAAATATTAGAGGAAGCCATTCTTGAGGTAGGGGTGGAAAATGTGGTTCAAGTGGTAACTGATAGTGCAGCAAATTGTGTGGGAACCGGAAACTTATTACAGAGAAGTACCCAAAAATATATTGGAGCCCATGTGCAGCTCATTGTCTTGATTTGTTGCTTCATGACTTGGCTAAATTCCCATGGGTACATGAAGTTATTCATAGAGGGAGAGCAATTGCAAATTTCATACGGAATCATCATCTCACATTGAGTCTTTATAGGCAGCATGCATCCAGGGAGTTGTTGAGGCCTTGTGAAACAAAATTTGCATCATTTTATATCACTTTGAAAAGAGTGGTTGAAGAAAAAGCAGCTTTGAGGGCTGTTATTTGTTCCAATCAGTGGGAAAATTGTGTGCTTTCAAAAGGTCCTAAGGGAAAGAACATAAAGCAAATCATTCTAAACAGCAATTTTTGGGAAAGTGCAGCAAAAGTTTTGCTTATATGTGAACCAATTGTTGGCGTGCTTCGTATGGTTGATGGTGACACTCCTTGCCTTGGCATGCTTTATGAAAGCATGGACCATTGTAAGGAATCTATTCAAAAAGCACTAAATAATGTAGAAGCCGAATATATGGAGATATGGGAGATAGTTGATTGTAGATGGAAAATGATGCACACACCTTTACATCCAGCAGCTTGCTTTTTGGAGCCTAAGTTGTTTTCTATTAATAGAAAAGGTGATTCTGAAATTATGGGAGGGTTTTTTGAAGCCATTCAAAAGTATGAATCAAATGCAACAATTTCAGCACTAATCAGAGATCAATGTTGGGAATACAAGAAAGGAGAAGGGATGTTTGGAATGGCAGCAGCCAAATATGACTTGGCACGTATACCTGGATATAAATGGTGGTTGGACTATGGAGGACAAACTCCTGAGCTACAAGGGTTTGTTGTTTGAATTTTGAGTCAGGGAGCAAGTTCATCAGCTTGTGAGAGGAACCGGAGTGGCTTTGACCACATTCATTCCAAAAAAAGGAATAAATTGTTGTCTGAAAAGTTGGGAGATCTTGTCTATGTTCGCAGCAATTTAAAATTGTTCATGAACAAATCAACAAAGGACTCTTCCTCACAACAAAATCTTGAAAACATAGCAATGTCAGTTGCAGATGAGCTTGACTTTGCAGATGATGAATTGAGTAGTGATACAGATGATGATGATTTAGCATCGCAGCCAAGTGCTCTTGATGACTTGGAGCTTTTTTGAAGTTCTAAAGTCTTGACTGTTATTGTACCTTTTTGACAAAAGTGTTAATGTTATATAGATCAAATAACCAACTGAAAGCACTCAGAATAATTGCAACACATAAGACAATAAACATAGCAAGATACCCTGGGAAAACCCTCCTCCTAAGGGAGAAAAACCCAGCAAAATATATCTCTTATACATTGTAGGAACAAGAGCAGAAATCTGCTTACAACTCAGGCCCAGCACAAGGGCGAATTTGATACAATGAATAATAGCACCTCTCCTAGATGCAAAGATACAAACGAATATGTTTCTCCTTGAATTCGGTTTGCTGCTGCAGTATGATCTGCTGCTACACAATGATGATCTGCTGCAATGCTACACAATGATGATCTGCTGCAACTGTAAGATCTGCTGCTACAAAATAAAGATTTGCTGCTGCTGCTGAAGATGATTCGCTGCTCAAGTATGAACTTCTTCTAAGAATGCAAATTATGATGAATGAACTTGATGATCTCTAATGAACAAATACGACCTTGTATATATACAAAATTAGGTGACTCCTCAACTAGGTCGGCCACCAAGAAGGAATAAATAATTTACAAAATAACAATATAGGTCGGCCCAAGTAAGTAAATAATAATAATCTCAATATCAAATTAAATAGCCAATAGGCTATTATTTAATTTGGTTTATTCTTAAATTGTGTAGGTTGGAAGAAGCAGCCCGAAGCTGCTAATAACATCAACACTCCCTCTCAGCTAGGGATGATACTTCCAGCTACAGATAGCATATCACCTCATCGTGATAAGGAGCTTATCACCTCATCGTGAAAGCAAATAAGATATCACCTCATCGTGATATCAACCATCATGGCTACCTCCATAGATGGTATGCACAAGTGCTCATCACTCAATGTGATGTTGTCACCTCAGCGTGACTTTCACCATGGCTCCCCCAGAGGGTGAAACACAAGTACAAGTAAATCATCACGGACTCCCTCACGTGATGTTGTCATGGAGTCACACACATGACTTCCACCATGGCTCTCCCAGAGGGTGGAACAAGGGCTTTCACCTCAAACTTCTCCTAAGAGAAAAATGCATTAACAAGGGATTTCACCTCAAACTTCTCTCAAAGAAGAACTCATTAAAAGAAGAAACATTGATACTCAGACTTCCTCTCAGCTAGGGCTTCATTCTCCACCATATCAAGCTTGTCTCGAAGGTACACAAACATTATCCTGAAGAGATGCTTGATGAGAATGATTGCCATCTGCTCATCAGTGTTGATATACCTCAACTGAATATCTTTCCTCAATACCATATCTCTGATATAGTGGTATGCTTAGATTTGTCATGAAACACTTGGAAAGACAGAAAGCTTATCAAAGCTTTGATTAACACAATGGATGACAGTTGGCTTCAATGATTGTCCAACCAATCCTGCAAGGAGCTTTCGAAGCCACACTGCTTCTTGAGCTGCCACACAAGTTGTAATGCACTCGGCCTCTATTGTACTTAGTGCCACAGAAGACTGCTTCCTGCTATACAAGGATATCATCGCAGACCTCAACTGAAATAGCATCTAGAGCAACACAACCATCTTCTTTAGGTCCAGTAGGCTCCCTCTGAATCTTCAATCACTTGCATCAACCACCTGACCTCATTGTCCAAGATTGTCTGCAACACTTGCCTTAGAGAAATGGTTTCCAGCGCACACCTCTGTAGAGATTCAGGGTTGTCCTCTTCAACCGCATCCCAAATCTCTCTATTCTAAATAGGTTTGTGTAGCTACCAATGTTAAATCCAGGTTGACCTGACTTGAGCAATGTAGAACCCAACTATTGAAGAGGTACTTCAATAATTTAGCATCTGGCCTTGCAACACTGCAACCCTTACTTATTCTTAGCGAGTCATAAAACTCCCTCTTAAGATTAATTCTTCCTCTTCGAAAAGATGTCTTCAATCATTCACTTAGTCCCATAGCTACAAGTAGAGTCTCCATTCTTCAACCTATAGGATGCATCAAGCTCTTCTTGAAAGAAATCTCTTACGCTTCTTGATTTATCCTGAAAGCATTAAGAAGAGATTACTAATAGGTCATGGGACACAACTATCTCAAATAGATGTACCATAACTAGGAGCATAAATGTTATAGCATGAATTAATAACTACAAAACAATTCATGAGCATTAATCAACCATGCAATACTTATCTCAAGGGATTCAAAATCTCCTGAGTAATAGATAATTAATTCATCAATCATGACATGTCTTTCTTTCAATTTCTCGGAAGAGCTAATCTCAACAAAACAAAAGACAAACTTGACAAATTAGCATGATACAACTTGCAATGAATAATTCTAAAGAATCTTATCACAGTGATCACTATGTACTGGTCACACATAATCCTAAGTAAATAATGTCAGATTTGCACAACTCAGCAAACTGAATTTTAGCCTAGAAGGGTAATTACAATCAAAACAGGGAATACTTATCTCTTAAATATTCTGAAGGGTGGACACAATATGATACACTACTCTTGCGCTCAGAACAGTCCACAACCTTCACGGTTTGAACACAGGCCCCTGGCAAGGATAAATTTGAACATGGTCTTTGACCTTTCAAATTTACGATGCACTCTGTTTCCTGCTGCAACCCACCAGATTATGAAATAGATGCAACACGCTTACTAGCAATACACGATGAATGAAGGTGACACCAAATGATCTCATCCACTGGATCACAATTCAAGAGAAAACATGATCTTTACTATACACATGATCAAACAAATGTTATCAGATTTGCACAATTCAGCAGACTGAGTTTTACCCTAGATTTAGAAATATAAACAAACAAAAGAATACTTATCTGGTTGAAATCAAGATCTCCTTAAGTGTTGCACTTAAACGTTGAATGAAACAGCAAGGAGACTTCAGCCTTGTATTGATTCTCAATGGAACTTGCATCAGCATCATCCTCAACATTACCATCAACATGCAACTGAACATAAATACCATGATACAACAGTTGTGAGTCTTGAAACAACTTATTACTTAAGACATATCAGATACTCCATTCTGATCTGCCTCCAAAAGGTTCTTCATCGCAGTCAGAACTGTATTTGTAAGAGGCAATCCATCATTCATTCCAATCAGAAAAGGTAGGCTTCTTGTTTCATTGAAATCCTTCTTCCCTCTGACATCATATAGCAGATCTTATACGGATTGTATGACTCTCAGGAATTATATCTTCGCTGCTGCAAATGATGACTTGATAACATGCTTTGGTCAAAATCATAATGACAGCCCTGCACATTTCTCAGTTGCCAAGTAACGAAAACTTCTGGGCCAACAACTTAAACACTATATACACTATGCTCTTCCCTCAGCATCGACGATATACACTATGCTCTCAAAAAAAACATAATCACAGAGATACACGCTCAGCAATGATAATCAGATCAGTAACTTTACTCAATGATTTTTATCAGGTCTGAATGCAACATACATCAGTCCCAATGTTGCATGCCAGCTTATTTCATTGACAACTTTGTCCAGACCTTATCTTCAGACTGCATAATATATCTGATCAGATCTTTTCTTGGACCCACTCTGATACCATGTTAATGTTATATAGATCAGATAACCAACTGAAAGCACTCAGAATAATTGCAACACATAAGACAATAAACACAGCAAGATACCCTGGGAAAACCCTCCTCCTAAGGGAGAAAAACCCAGCAAAATATATCTCTTATATATTGTAGGAACAAGAGCAGAAATCTGCTTACAACTCAGGCCCAGCACAAGGGCGAATTTGATACAATGAATAATAGCACCTCTCCTAGATGCAAAGATACAAACGAATATGTTTCTCCTTGAATTCAGTCTGCTGCTGCAGTATGATCTGCTGCTACACAATGATGATCTGCTGCAATGCTACACAAAGATGATCTGCTGCAACTGTAAGATCTGCTGCTACAAAATAAAGATTTGTTGCTGCTGCTGAAGATGATTCGCTGCTCAAGTATGAACTTCTTCTAAGAATGCGAATTATGATGAATGAACTTGATGATCTCTAATGAACAAATACGACCTTTTATATATACAAAATTAGGTGACTCCTCAACTAGGTCGGCCACCAAGAAGGAATAAATAATTTACAAAATAACAATATACGTCGGCCCAAGTAAGTAAATAATAATAATCTCAATATCAAATTAAATAGCCGATAGGCTATTATTTAATTTGGTTTATTCTCAAATTGTGTAGGCTGGAAGAAGCAGCCCGAAGCTGCTAATAACATCAACAAAAAGAACATATTCGCAAACGTGATTTCACATGTTTCTTATGGTTTATATTTTATAAATGTGTCATCTTTTTGTAATGATTTCAAATCTATTTATAAATGTTAAACTATTTAAACTATTTTATGGATATATTACTTATATTTATTAAAAAAAAAAAAAAAAATTACATAAGGCGAATTTGATCCGAATTTTGTACTTTTCGAATTTTTTCCTTGCCAAATTCGAATTCAAATGTTGTGACTTAGAATGAAATGTATGAATATGCATTATGATGAATTACTTTTTAAATACTTTAATGATGCTTATGATATATGATGAATGTGATTTATCTGTTATCAGCTAACTACAGACATGTTGCTCTAAGTTGGATGTAGGAAAGGTTCAAACCTTCCAGAGGGGGAGGGAGAGTATCACCTAGGAGAGGAGGTTGGTTTGGGAACCATTGGTATATCTATCTAAGTAGACACACACACTTGCTACACAAAATAAGGGAATTTTGTTGAGTCTGAAATATACTATCCTAGAAGTATGCAAGGTTTATAAAAAATTTTGTTTGATATATGAATTTATTCAACAAAATTTGCATACAAAGTATTTCTTGAACAGTAGATAACTATCATAAAATAAATGCACGTATCACTGAGCTATTTCAGAATTTAATATATAATTCATTTGTCTAATAATTCACCCAAAAAAGCTTTATTCCATTTGCAGAATTTAACAAAAGATGATAAGCAACAAGAACCTAGAAGAAGTATGCCGAACTCATAATAGAGTTGTTGTTGATCACTCAGAAATAATGTTAGGAGCCACGAGTTGGCATCAGCATCTGTATATACCGGATTTTTGACTTCATGCTCTGAGAACTGCTCAACCAGTGCTAAACATTGTTGTACAGGTCACAGGGTTGTCTCAAATTGCAGCAACTCAATTTCATGCTTAATCACATCCTACCATGATGCCTACAAATTGTTCCTACTCGCCACAAATGCTTCCACTACTTCACGCCTTATACCAGCGCCATTATCTTCTACACCTCAGATATTAGCATTCATTGAATGGGGTTTCCGTCCCAATCAATACAGAGCCAGGGATTTTGTCCTGAAACCAGCTTCTTCAAGACTCGAGAGAAATAAAATCATAATCGTTTCTCAATGAATCTTCCCTTCAATTCGAGTCTTTTTATCAACCATAGTTGCCAAATCCTTCTTCAAAAAGCAGTTG
The DNA here is from genome assembly GCA_007115665.2 of Sequoiadendron giganteum. NCBI lineage: Eukaryota > Viridiplantae > Streptophyta > Pinopsida > Cupressales > Cupressaceae > Sequoiadendron > Sequoiadendron giganteum. Next base: position 146,616,114 of record CM021100.1, on the reverse strand, counting down.
TTTTCCTTCAGGAGAGCTCGATGTTGCCAAATCCTTTCTTCAAAAAAAAACAGTTGATTTACTTGAAAGATATTATTTCCATTTGAAAACCATTGATGCCTTGAATAAATTTGATTTTCATTTGAATAATTCGTCCTTTTTGGCTTTAATAAAGACTTAGGCATTTAGAATAATTTTAGGCATTTAAATTATTCTTGAGAAATCGCCTAGAGGTAATTAAATTGTCACTTAAGTGGCCCTGCCAATACTCCAAATGAATAATTAAATAATTTCAAATGACACTATAACTTTTTAGGCTCCAATTTAATTATTCATATTATTGCCTTAATGACTAATATATTTCTAACCTCCGAGAATATAAAGGTTAGAAAAATCCTTCATAAATTATTATTACGCGAAGAGGGACATTACAGTCCTCCCTTCTCAAGAATGCTGGCCCTCTAGCAATCGCAAATGAGGATGCTGCAGAATTTCTTCCCCTTCCCCAAGTTGCATCCTCAGCTGGTAAATCCTTCCATTTGATCAGGTATTCTCAAATCACCTTATTTCTCAGCTTCCTCTCTCTCCAATCTGCAATACCTTCAGGAACTAACACCAAGTTTCCTTCTTCATCAAGTGGAGGAAGCTCGAGAGATGCCACAACCTGCTGACCCAATGCCTTCTTGAGGCAAGAAACATGGAAGACGTTGTGAATCTAACTGCGCTCAGGAAGTTCCAATTCATATGCAACTTCACCAATTCTTCTCATTATCCTGTAAGGGCCATAAAAGTGTCGCTTAAGATTTTTTGCACCACTTTTCTTCAATGAGGATTGTCTGTATGGCTGCAAACGCAGAAAAACTAAGTCTCCAACCTCAAATGATCTCTCAATTTTGTGCCTATCTGCATACATTTTTTGTCGGTTCTGAGCATGTTGCAGATTATCCTTCAATGCCTTGAGAATATCCTGATAGTTTTGCATTGTCTCCTTGGCCCGTGTGACCTTGCTATCATCAAAGGCCAAATCTACAAATGATAAGACATCATACCCGTATAAGGCTCTGAAGGGAGACATGCCAATCGACATGTAGTAGGTGGTATTGTAGCAATACTCACCTAAATGTAACCATCTGATCCAAACACGCTGTTGCCTTGACACATAATTCTGCAGATATCCCTCAATCCACTTATTTACTATCTCAGTCTGACCATCGGTTTGAGGATAGTAACTTGTGCTTGGTGTCAACTCTGTACCTACCAATCGAAACAACTCCTACCAAAACATGCTTAAGAATCTGTTGTCTTGATCACTAACGATTGTTTTGGGGAGTCCATGCACCCTGAACACCTCTTTGAAGAATAATTTTGCCACCTGAACTGTGTTGTAATCGGTAGATATAGCAAAGAAATGGGCATATTTTGTCAATCTATCCACAATTACAAATATGCAATCTCTCCCCTGGACACATGGCAATTCTGTGATAAAGTCCATGGATATCCCTTCCCACTTTTGCTCAAGTATCGGCAATGGCTGCAAAAGGCTTGCAAGGAATGTGTGTTCTGCATTGTTCTGCTGACAAGCCAGGCATTCTCTAACATATTGCAACACATCATCTTTCAAACCCTTCCAGGTGAACCTCTCACGAATCTGACGATAAGTTTTGAAGAACCCTGGATGTCCTTTTAGAGGGGCATCATGCATGGCCCTCATAATCCTAGCCTTCAGCTTCGATCCTGGTACAAGATAAATTATGTTCTTATAATAAATGATGTCACTGACTATTGAATATCTGTCATTATGTACCCGACCATCAATCAAATCACAGGCAAAAGTGTTTTTGGTATATTCGGCCACTAACTAAGATTTCTAGTCAAATGAAATCTCAATGAGAGAGCAAAGTGTTGGTTTCCTGGAAAGAGTATTAGCAGCAATGTTCTTCTTCCCCTTAATGTACTCCACATTGAAGTCATATGCCTAGATCTTGCTCACCCACTTTTGTTACAGCTCATTCAAGTCCTTTTGCTCAGTAAAATATTTGAGACTATTGTGGTCAGTGCTGACGACAAATTTAGTCCCCACTAAGTATTGTCTGAACTTAGCTAGCGCATGCATAATCGCTAGCATCTCCTTATCATAAGAAGAGTACAGCCTCTTAGTGTCTCTCAACTTCCTACTCTCGAATGCAATCGGATGTCGATTCTGCATTAGAACTGCACCAACTCCTTGACCCAGTGCATCACATTCTAAGACAAACGGCTGTGTAAAATCTAGCAATGCTAAAACTGGACATGAGCTCATGACCTCCTTGAGCTTGTCAAATGTCACTTGTGCCTCCTCAGACCAAATAAACGCACCTTTCTTAGTAAGGTTTGTCAAGGATGATGCCAACTGAGAGACACCTCTCACAAACCTTTTGTAGTAAGACGCAAGAGCACAACCCCAAGAAGCCTCTCAACTTTGATATGTTCTTCGATGGAGGCCAATCCAAATCATCTATATTTTCTCTTGGTGTACCTTCACACCATCAGCTCCAATCACATGTCTGAGATAGAGTATCTCAGTCATCCCGAACTTACACTTGGAAGCTTTCGCATAGAGCGATTGGGCCTCCATGTTACTCAGCACTACATCCAAATGATGCAGGTGATCATCCCAAGTTCTGTTGTATATCAGAATGTTGTCCAAGAAGACCAAAACAAATTTTCGCAACTGCTCACGAAAGGTATGATTCATGCACGATTGGAATGTGGTTGGTGCACTCATGAGTCCGAATGGCATGACCAGGAATTCAAAATGCCCGTAGTGACAACAAAAAGCAATTTTGTGAACATCTTCTTCTCGGACTCGTATCTAATGATAGCCCGAACGAAGATCAATCTTAGAAAAGAACACGGCCCCGTACAACTCATCAAGCAATTCGTCGATCCTGGGAATAGGGTATCTGTTCTTTATGGTTTTCTTATTCAAGGCCCTATAGTCAATGCACATGTGCATAGTCCCATCTGTCTTCTTAACCAGAACAACTGATAAGGTAAACGGTCTAGAACTGGGCAGGATGTGTCCCATGCTCAGTAGCTCCTTGATGTCTTCTCAATCTCCTCCTTAAAATGGCGTGGGTGTCGATAGGGCGTAGTTATGACTAGTTTAGCCCCCTCCTCAATCTCAATGACGTGCTCAAACCCACGATTAGTTGGCCGACCTGGGGGAATGTCTCCAAATACTATCCCATGCTTATCCAACACTGTCTAGATGTCAACATGGTAGTGTGGTTTGTTGTCTGAGGTAGGTTTGGTAGAAACAAAGCACTGTACTGCCCAATCCACCTCCCCATGTTTGAGTAAAGCCTCCATCCTCCTGGCTAACACTACTCGAGGACCATTGTCGGACATAGCCTTCAGCACAATCTTTTTATCATCAACCATAAATTCCAACTCCATCCTGCGGAAGTCTTGAATGTACCTCCCAAGAGACTGCAACCACTGCAAACCCAAAATTGCATCAATATTACCAAGACTCAACACATAGAAGTTATCAATCAAAGTGTAATCTCCAATCTGGATGCTAAGTTGGGGAACCGTCCCGGTGCAATTCAACTGAAACCCATCTGCTACAGTCACATTGAATCCCGAAAACTCCTCAATCTGTAGCCCACACTTCAGCACTAGACCCTCATCGATGAAATTGTGCATGGCTCCACTATCCACCAAGCAAACCATGTGTTGTCCCTTAATGACCCCCTTTAAACAAAACAGATGAAGTCTAGGGACTCCAAATAGTGAGGCTATGTTGCTCTAGGGAGTCTCCTTGGCTCCATAACCATCCAACTCTAACTGTGGAGGCAGTTCCTCCTATCCACTGTCATCTCCAGTACTGGTCTCATGACCATCCTGCTCCTCATCATCTGAAATGACCTCAATCAAATGAACCTTGCCTTTCCCAAGGCAACGATGGCAATGATTCCATGGCTCCTTGCAGTAGAAACATAACCGTTTCCTGCGTAGCTCATTTCTAGATTCCTGATCAGATTTCGATGGGGTGTTCTTTTTTTTGATTGAAACTCTTTTGTTTTGGCTGAAATCCACCGAGGGCCTTTCTCTGAGGCTCGAAGGAAGGTGTAGTCTCCAAATCAAGGGCTAGGCCAATAGCGTCATGTAATGTACTAGGCTTATGAGCCTTCACTAAACTCCTCAATCTATCACTTAGACCCTCAACAAACAGCATAGTAACATGCCTCTCAAGCATATTAGGAACCATGACTGCTATCTTCTAGAACTCATTGGTGTAAGTCTCAACATGCCCGATCTGCTTCAATTGAGCCAAATCCATGTAGTAAACCTCAATATCCTTCCGATCAAAGTGTGCAATCAGTTTATTGACACACTCCTCGTATTAACGTATCAAGGCATGATCCTGTGATACCAACCCATGGTGCCACCAAACATATGCTACACCCTCAAGGTGCATCGTAGCAAATTGTATGGCCTTTTCTTCCTCCATAGGTTTTAAGGACAGGAATGTGTCAAGTTTATGCACCCATGATTTGGCACTTATCTTCCCGCTTCCATCGAAGGTCGGTAGAGGAATCTTATTTAATGCTTCCTTGTATTCCTTGGGTTGAGTGCCTTGATCGGTCTGTCTTCTGAGTCCCCTTTCTTGCCTTTCCAATCTGACTTTGTTTTTATCTCTCCGTTGATTCATAAACTGATTCAAATTAATCAATTGCCTCACTTCAGCTAGAAGAATTTTGTATTCCTCGTGAGTCATCATAACATCATCAGTGATGTGTGTCTCTTCCTCCAACTCCAGAATTGCCTCCATTTCAAGTTGTCTTGTCATAAATGTAGGACATACAGGTCGATCAGACCTTTTGCTCGTTGTCCTAACAACATTAGTGGTTGTTCTGTCACGATTACCTTGACCAACGTCACTTCTACTATGGCCACTACTTGATCTACTCGATCTAGCACGATCCACTCTCATTTGACCCATGGCTGTAATCATACAATCCTGAAATTGTTGTAACATTTGTTGCTGCTGCTGGGCAAAGTTGGTCAAGAAATTGTCAAGTTGATTATTCGAATTCCCCAACGGGATTTCACCACCTCTATCCCCCATCCCAAATTTAGTTGGGTTAATTTCAGGCCCTTCTTCCTGTTGTCCTGACCTACTTTTGGTGAAATCTCTATGTGACATGCAAAAACCCAATTTCACAACTGATCAAAAAGGCAACATGCAACGTTTTGGGTATCCTCCAAACTGACATGCAATAATGAATCCCTAACAGGCTGGCAGGATTCTAGGCTCTAATACCACTGAATATACTATCTCGGAAGTTTGCAAGGTTTATACAAATTTTCAATTGATAAATGAATTTATTCAACACAATTTGCTAACAAAGTTTTTCTTGAACAATAGATAACTATCATAAAATAAATGCACGTACCAATGAGCTATTTCAAAATTTAATATATAATTCATTTGTCTAATAATTTGCCCAGAAAAGCTTTATTCCATCTGCAGAATTCAACAAAAGATGATAAGCAACAAGAACCTGGAAGAAGTATGCCGAACTCATAATAGAGTTGTTGATCGCCCAAAAATAATGTTAGGAGCCACGAGTTGGCATCAGCATCTGTATATACCAGATTTTTGACTTCATGCTCCGAGAATTGCTCAACCAGTGCTAAACTCTGTTGTACAGGTCACGGGGTTGTCTCAAATTGCAGCGACTCAACTTCATGCTTAATCACATCCTACCATGATGCCTGCAGATTGTTCCTACTCGCCACAAATGCTTCCACTACTTCACGCCTTATACAGCACTATTATCTTCTACGCCTCAGATATTAGCATTCATTGAATGGGGTTTTCGTCCCAATCAATACATAGCCAAGGATTTTGTCCTGGAACCAGCTTCTTCAAGACTCGGGAGAAATAAAATCATAATCATTTTTGAATGAATCTTCCCTTCAATTCGAGTCTTTTTATCAACCAAAGTTGCCAAATCCTTCTTCAAAAAGCAATCATTTTCCTTCAAGAGAACTCAATGTTGCCAAATCATTTCTTCAAAAAAAACAATCAATTTTCTTGAAAGATATTATTTCCATTTGAAAACCATCGATGCCTTGAATAAATCTGATTTTCATTTGAATAATTCGTCCTTTTTGGCTTTAATAAAGACTTAGGCATTTAGAATAATTTTAGGCATTTAAATTATTCTTTATCGTAAGAAATCACCTAGAGGTAATTAAATTGTCACTTAAGTGGCCCCACCAATACTCCAAATGAATAATTAAATAATTTCAAATGAGACTATAGCTTTTTAGGCTCCAATTTAATTATTCATATTTTCCCTTAATGACTAATTTATTTCTAACCTCTGAGAATATAAAGGTTAGAAAAATCCTTCATAAATTATTATTACGCGAAGAGGGATCTTAGTTTTGTGTCAAGAAGTGCTAAGCCTAAGATGATAGCTTCTTGGTTGATAGGAAAGTTAGGTTTGGTTGTCTGTTAACCTTCCTTGATTGTTTAGCCAAATTGAGCTATAGTGTTTAAAACTCTTGTGACTGAGCATATGTTATTTATTGTGTATTTAAAAATGTATATATGGATACATACATATATAATATATATATGTATATATATGGTGGCGCATATATACGTATGTATGTAGGTATGAGCATACATAGATAGTAATATCTACGTATACCCATACGTAGATATGTAGTACATATGCAGGCACCCAAATGATAGATATATATATATATATATATGTACTTAACTGATTGTTATGTATGTATACATTAATATACATATATTTGTGTAAATGTAATATATACATATATTAATATATATATATATATATATATATTAGTGATAGTTATATGTATACATATATATTTAAGTTGTTGTTATATGTATATATATTAATATATATATTATTTTATACCAAAATTCATAATATATATATATACTAATGTTATTTAAATGCACGATGGCAGCCATATTATAAGGCATGAAATGCCACATGATGCATGCTAAGGTGGCAGCAAAGCCACACAAAAGGCAATAACTTATAACTGTTTTAAAGAGTTGTTGCTGTTTTAAAGAGTTGTTGCAAGGTGTGAGATTTAAATGCAATATCATGCAATACATAAATGTTAATCTGCTATGCCATTTTGGAATTATTTGACTGAGTAAAAGCGCATTATGCAGCCCACGTATGGGGCAAATGAATAAGTATTTGAGTTGCTTTTGTACTGGCTTTTCAACGTGCCATTTGAAAGACTTTTTCAGCTATGTTTCAAACTGCCAACAAATAGAAAAGGCAGCACCTAGCAAGCCAAGTCAATTTGGAAGGAGATAGAGTTGGTTTGAAAGTCATTTTACAACTGATTTCGCAGAGCTAATTCCCATGGCTGGCAAAGAAATCTGAGAGGTGGCAGCAAATAAGCAGAATATAGCTTTCTTTAAGGGATCGACCTCTTCTCATTTGCAGTATAAAAAAGGATCAGCAGCTCACAATTTGGTTGTTCATTTTCAATTCATTTTTTGTGTTCTTGTTATTCTGAGCAGCAGCATATTTGAGAGATAGAGAGCATAGAGTATTCAAGAGTTAGTGAGGAGTTAGTTGTTTGAGAGGAAAGGCTGTTATTTTAGTGGTGCATTGCTAAGTGGCTGTAGCTATCATATTAGAAGCAAAGAAGAGAAGAAATAGCTGAGAGGAGAGCTGAGAATAGAGGAGGCAACAGTTTAAGACTGAGACATTGAGCACATTTGAAGCAAGAGGTTGCAGGAAATTTGATTGGAGCTATTTTAATTCAGGCATGGTTAAAATATCTCTTTCTCATTCTCATTTTAATTCTGATTTTAGGCTTTTTTATTGTCTAAAATTGCTTGTGCTATCAGCGAATGCAATTATTGCTATTGGAAAGTATGTGAGTGCATGTACAAATAGCTAGTTTATCTATGCATAGATCTAAATTAGAAATACAAGAGATAAGGTGGATTAGGGAATCAGAAAAGAATAATAAGTAGTTCTCCTAAATTATATTATTAGAGTATGATGCATTATGTGATTATAAGCATTATTTATGAATATATTTGAGAGGAAGCAAACCCATTGGAAGGTTAATTCTTTCAGAAGCTGTGTTTAACCCAAACAACCAGCTCAAGAGAATAACATAGCAAGAGAAGCTAATAGGGTAATAAGATATTATCCCAATTATATAGTATTGTATTTATAATGCTCGAAGGAGTTTATATTGCTTTTCAACAATAGGGTTTGAAAACGTATTAGAAGTGTATACGTCCTTATTATCTATTGACTGCTATCATTTTATATTTTGACCAAGAGTCTATATTATCATTACCTATTCACGGTAGTTTAATCTTAAAGAAGAGGACATTACGTCTCAGCAAACCAAAGCATAATGCGAGGGGATTGTAAGGTGCAAAAGCGCAAACTCCTCTCAAGTAGAAAATGTTCTCCAGATTGGATATGAACTTACCATACTTTTAAACATGTGAATATATGTGCCATATTGAAGGAAAAGTTATATGAATGTCTATGTACATACAAACGTAGGTACCTTATATAAATTAGGCAAAGGATAACTTGGAAGGAAACCATGAGGAATCTGGAGATTGGTCAAAAGGTTCTTAGTTGAGTTATCAGAAATTAAACAGCTTAATATGTTGACTTATTATTGGACATTACTATGAATATAAGATTTAATATCGAATCAAATCAAATGATATTTAGTCATGAATAACCAAATTGGTTATGGCGTCCTAGAAGGACGGAGCCATATTAGGTATGACAACAAAGAATCTGAAACTTAATACGAAGAAGTAATCTTCAATTCAAGCTTAATAATAGATTATTATACATATCGACATATTGTCAGTGCTTTAGATTGAGACCAGGTGTGTCTAGTCAGTAACATGGTGTCATCAGTATTAACTAATTTTGTATGCAATAAGAGAGTAGTTACTCCCATGGTTAAAACTAAGGACTTGAGTAAGACACAGTTGCCTAGACCCTAAATGTTGCAAGAGCATAACTTGGGTACTCTAATCAAAAGAAAATGACCAATTAAGTCGATTACTGACTTAGAAAGAAAGAATTTGAAAAAGAGGCAATTGCCAGACCCAGATTGTTTCAAGTATGTAACATGGTATTCAAGAGATTGTGCCAAACCTATTTGGTCTATGAAATCAAAGTTAGTGTGTCATCACTTTTGAATGAAATCTTGTTTATGATTGTTAAACTTGGGGGCAAACCAAGAGAAGAGTTAACCACAAGTCAGTAGAGTTTCCAAGTCGAGTAAGGGTGGGTGAACATATGACACCGCTTCTTAGAAAATGGATTTGATTAATATCAAAACTTTGGCCAAAGTAGGTGTAAAAGTCGCTGCTTACACTTTGTCAGTTCACTGTGATCTAGGTTTGCATAGCTAGTCAATAGTGTCATGCATGGTTGGAGGGTATCCATAGTTGTATGGCCATGCTTGTTATGTAGGACACAACACCAGATACTCAGATGTGCATTATTAGAGGTTTCCATACCAAACTCTTCATTGAAGGGTAGGGCCACTTCCGATTAGGAAGGTGTGTGGGGGACCGCTAAGTCCATGGTTGGAGGAAAAGCGCTTGGGTGATGCTCTCCCTCTTGCAAACAACAGTTGAGGCTTGTGAAACAAGTGTGATCCAGATGAGGACACCTTGACCATTGAACTCTTGTGAGATATGAATTTGTATATGTATATGATCATGAATCAATTGTAATTTGTATTTGAAAAGAAGAGTTTCATTTACTCAGAATTATGTAATGTTATTTCATTGATGCAATGACGTGTGAAAATTATTTAAGCAATGTACAATTATGTTATTGAAAAAGAAAATTTAATTTCTCTATTTTTGGAAAACTTGTGTTATTTACTTTCTAAGTTAAAACTTAGGTGAAAACTGTTGATTAAACATTGGGTATGTTACAAAGAGACAACTTGAAAACACACAAAATTAGAGAAAAACCAAAATTTGAACAATCGTTGATTTTGTGTGACACAAGATTATGGGTGACCAATATGCTCCAACATAAAACATGCTAGGTAAGGGTAATATTCCACAAGTTTTGGGACTCATTAACATTTTACAAAATCTAGAACTATAACTCCATGCTTGACAACCTCAAATGCATTCATCCAAGTTGCTTCATTTGTTACCTTGTTCTTCCACATGACCAAGTATTCCCTATATTCCTTTCCCCTTGTTTTTTCAACCTCATATCGCCCCTTTTTAGGCAATTGTTGCACACATTCTTCCTTTTGAAAATGAAGATTGCACATTCTTCTTGACTAGTTTGCCCTTCATAATAATAGTACAAATCAAAAATGTTGAAAATAGGTGAAATATTTACATCTTCAAAAAGCTCTGTCATATGCATTAGATTTAAACTTCCTTACGACTTTACATGGCCCGACCTTCTTCAATTTCAGCCTGTTGTAGGTCCCTTCGGAATATCTTTCTTTCCACAAATAAGCTAACACCAAGTCTCCAACCTAGAGATTCTTGTTCCCCCCTCTTGAGATTTGCATGTTGCTTGTACTTCATTGTACATTTCTCCAAATTCTTCGTAATGTCTTAGTACACTCATGTATGGAGTCAGCAAACTCTACTACCACTTTTTTCTACCCAAATCAGCATTATTTTGCAAGTCATCTACCCCACTTGGGTTGTACCCATACATGATTGGAAAAGGAATTTTGGGTGTACTCATGTTAACTAAGTTATTATAAGCAAATTTTGCATGTGCCAAGATCAAATCCCTTTGAGTAGGCATGTTTCCACCCAAAAATATCAACAGATTACCTAGACTTCTATTGACAGCTTTTGTTTTCCCATTAGTTTGGGGATGATTGGCCGAACTAAAATTCAGTTTTGTGTCTAACCTCTTCCACAAAGTGCACCAAAAGTGACACACAAATTTAGTGTTCCCATCTAAGAATATGCTTTTTGGTAATCCATGAAGTCCAACTATCTTCTTAAGAATAATGTAGCAACATGTGTGGCATCACTTGACTATTTACATGAGATAAATTGTGTTATTTTGAAAAAGCTATCTACTACCACATAAATGGAATCATTACCTCTTTCAGTCCTTAGTAGCCCAAGAACAAAGTCCATAATTACATACTCCCATGGCCTCTCTAGAATAAGGACTAATATAACCTAATATATTAGCTCTTCCTTTTTGAATATTGACAAATTCTATTGCCGTACACCATATTCTCACATCCTTACCCATCTTTAATCAATAGTAAGTTTCACTCACTTGCATCAATGTTTTGTCCACTCAAAAGTGCCTAGCTAAGCCTCCACTATATTTCTCCCTTACTAGATCTTCCCTCATGGATCCTTGAGGTATACACAAACACATTCCCAAGAACAACAATCCTTCCAGAATGAAGTAATCTAAGCATGGTATCAAATTTTTGTCTATTGGGATCTTGCATGCAACCCACGCCTGCTTGAAATTTGAATCATTTTCATATAACTCCTTCATGGTGTCAAAACAGCAACCTCTACTCTCATTTCATTTAGCAACAAGCATCTTCTAGTTAATGCATCAATTACCAAGTTTGATCTATATTTCTATACTTCAAAACAAATGAATAACTTTCAAGAAATTCAACTCATTTTATGTGTCTTTGATTGAGTTTACCTTGGCTGTTTATGTACTACAATGTCATCTAATCCATAAGTAGAACAAATCTATTTGGTAGAAAATAGTGCCTCCACTTCTTAAGTACTTGTATAATGGTATAAAATTCCTAATCATAAACTAAGTACTTTTTAACTTCATTCAACTTTTCACTAAAATAAGCAATGGGATTACTTTCCTTGCTAAAGATTTGTCCAATATTTATCTCGCTTGCATCGCAATCTACTTGACACACTTTGTCAAAATCAAGCAATGCTAAGACAGGATGTTTTGTTACCTTCCCTTTTAAGAACTAAAAACTCTTTTATGTTGTTTTCCATTAAAACCCACTCCTACCACCTTTCATGGTTTATGTGATAAATGCACAAATGCCATTGAAATTCCAAATAAATTTCTTGTAGAAGTTTTGTTGAGCCATGGGAACTTCTTGCCTTAAATGTACTTTTTGGAGATGGCCACTCTACAATGGCTCTTTCCTTTTATGAATCCATTCTCGAACCATTCTAGGAAATGACAAAAATCCCAAATACACTAGCTCATTCTTAATAAATTGCATTTCTTTGAATTGATCAACATTTTTTTCTTCTTTAAACCCTTGCAAGACTAAGCTTAAATGTTTCAAATGTTCCTCCTTTATTTTATTGGAAATCAAAATGATATCCAAATAAACAATGGCCAACTTCTTAAGAATAGGCTTCAATAGCTCATTCATCAACCTCAAGAAAGTGCTTGATGCATTGGTTAATCCAAATGGCATAACCAACCTCTTGTACAACCCATCCTTTATCTTGAATGTGATCTTCCATTCATCCCTCTCTCTAATCCAAATCTAATCATACTCCCTCTTAAAGTCATTTTTTGTGAAATATTTGACTCCACTCAAACAAGCCATCAAGTCATCCATTCAAGGTAATGGAAACCGACACTTTATTGCTATCTTGTTGTTGGCTCATGAATTTGTGGATATGTGTCATTCATCATCATTTATGGGTGCTAATACTACTAGTACTGCAAATGGGCTCAAACTTTCCTTGCCAAACTTTTATCTAACAACTCTTTGATCTACTTCTTCACTTCCACATTCTCTATTGGTGTCACCATGTATGCTGCCTTGTTTGGTAAGCTTGCCTCAAGAACTAAATCCATGTGATGACTAATACTCCTAATGGGTGGTAACCCATCTACCAATTCCTTTTAAAGAATTCTAACACATTCTTCCAATTAATTTTTCACTTTTGGGAACTTCATCTTCCTTCCTTGTAGTATTAACTTCTAAAGGCCAAGAATAAAAGCATAGCACATTCTTTCTTCTTTCATATAGTTTAAAAAGTACTTTCCAAAAACCAAACATACCTTCAAACTATTGTCCACTTGTTCTCCCATCCTTCAATGAGCTCAATATGAATTTGTTCCCCTCCTTTACAATAGTGCAGGTGTTCATCTTGCTATTATGTACAACCCTATAGTCATATTGACATGGTCTCTCCAACAAGACATGACAAGCATCCATAGACATAATATTACACAATACTTCATCCTTATATGCACCAATCTAAAAATGTATTAGACATTGTTCACTTACCAAGAGTTGATGCTCTTTTCATAAACATGAGACCTTGTATGTTCTGGAATGTTTGATTCTCTTTGGCTTGAGCTTCTCCACCATCTCCTTGGACACCAAATTGTTTGTGCTTCCACTATCAATCAAAACTCTACATTTTCCATTAGACTTGCATCTAGTCTTGAATAGATTCTTCATGTATGCAAGCCCATGATCTTCCTTCTCTAATTTTAACAACACCCTCTTGATCATGAGAGACTCTTATTGTTCCAATTCTTTTGTATGCCAAGATGATACTATAGTCCCCTTATCAACTTGGGCAATGTGGTTTCTTGTCTCACTTATTCTTCCATGGTCATGCTATAATTGTGTACATTCCAAGGCACTATGACCAGCCTCATTTCAAGAGGTATTAGATTCCATCTCATTTGCATCATTACTAAAACATTCTCTTCCTCTAAGGGATCTCCCTCTTCCTCTTGAGTTGCTCTATTACTTTCTAGAGAGTTTCTCTTCTACCCTTAAGGCATATTAATCACCCACCTCCAATGATCTTACTCCAATCATGTTGAACTCGTCATAGATTACCCTTTGAAGCTCATTAATATATCTTGCAATATTTTCTTCATCATTTTCCACATGAATGGCTCAAATATTGAGTCTACAAAACTCCTCTATGTAGGACTTAACACTCACCTCCCTTTGTTTCAAATTCTCCAATTCCTTTAATAAATTGAACTAGTAATTTGTCATTAATTTTGCGACCATTCAATCCCATGATCAAACCTTCTCTTTTCCTCTCCTTTGTCAATCCATCTACACATGATCCCACCACAAGGACACATGACCTTTCAACTTAGTATTGGCAAACTTTGCCCTCTTCTGTTGATTTTAAGATCAGATATGAAAGCAATCAGAAAATGCAACACATGAGACAATGAACAACACAAGATACCCTGGGAAAACCCTCCAACCTGAGGGGAAAAACCCAGCAAATATATCTCTCATATGTTTCATAATAATAGCAGAAATCTGCTTACAACTCAAGCCCAGCACATGGTCGAATTTGATACAATGAATAATAGCACCTCTCCTTGAAATCGGTCTGCTGCAACAGAATGACGACCTGCTGCTGCAAGATGATGCACTGCTGCTACAAGATGATGTGCTGCTCAAGTATGAACTTCTTCTAGGAATGCGAATTATGACGAATGAACTTGATTAACAATTGATAGATCATCACCTTGTATTTATACAAAACAAGGTGACTCGTCAAGGAGGTTCGCCACCCTTTAGAAATAATAATTTACAAATGATAACAAGGAAGGTCGGCCCAATAATAATAATTATTATTTCACAATAAGATATTGCTTAATGAGTGACGTGCCTCTTCATAAGATATGCTTTGACAAATTAAATAGCCAATAGGCTATGTATTTAATTTGTTCTTCATGAAACGAACTGGGCTGGAAGTAGGAGCCCGAAGCTGCCATGTAACATCAACATCTTCAAGTCATTCATTCACTCAAAATCAAAATACTTTTCCATTTTGGAAATCCAATCTATGATCTCCTCGAGGTTCAAGCTGCCATTGTGACAGAGTATCCATCTGTGGTTTGTTTCTTATGTTTGACTAACTCTCAAGAATGGTTTGTTCATGTAGTCTTCCATTTCTCCTTGGCCTACTACTTATTCTTTTTCATCTTCATCCGTGTCTTCAATGTGTATGCCTCTTCTCTATGGCGCCTATACTACTTCTAGTCTAGCCACCATTGCTCTTAGCATTTATGTCATATCAATGTTTCTTTGACCTCTTGATCTGCCTCTATGAGTTGTGCCTTCCACTTTAATTCTTTGTAGTCAAAGGACCCTCACACCTACAATAATTTCTTTTGGCTTTTTGAGACTAACTCCTTCAAATATTTCAGCAACCCAATGAGCTAACCAGCTCTAATACCACTTGATGCAAACAAAAATTGAAAGCCTAGAGAAAGGTAGTCAATCCTATCATCTCCACATAAAAGAAACAATTTATAAACATAGTAAGGAGAGGAGATAACAATAACTCAAATTTTATATACCACAATTCACATTACCACTCACCTATAGACACACAACCTAGACACAAGGCACTACAAATAACGTAGAAGATTTCTAACATCTCTATCTTGTCATCACAATCCTACACAAGCCAATAAAAAAATGTTTCATAGCTTTACTACTCCCACAACCCCTATTACTTAATCTTCATACTTTCGTTGTTCTTTTATAGGGGATGTCAACCAAGGTAGATGTTGTTAGCTGATGAAGAATAGGCAAGTAAAGGAAATGCAAGTTAGAAGAAAGAAAAAAAATGTCAATCAAGAAATGAACACCACCAACCATAGTATCCACAACCTCACTAAAATGCCCAACATAGAAGGATGAGTACCAATTCATGCAATCCTTAGCAAATAGGTCTAAAATGCTTTAAAAAGAAAGCCACATAGAAGGAACTTCCAACTTGGGCAAAGTAGAAGGAAAAACACATAGGACTCCAAGAATTGTCCACCATTTGCCACATCTGAGAGGTAGACCCACACAAAATAGCGCTAACCAAAAAAACAACCACTATAAAGTGGCACAAGTCCCAATCAAACAAATGCGACCAAATGCTATGGTACAAATCGAACCAAAATAATTTCAATGGCTAGTCAACATGTGGACCCATTAAGAACGCTACCCAAACCACTTAGCAAGAAACTAGAAATGGCCAAAAGAAGACCTTAAAACACACAAAATTAAAGCAAAACCAAATTTTGAATGATCATTGCTTTTGGATGATGTAGGATTGCTAGTGACCCAACTGATCTTGTATATGGTTGCTTGCCAATGAACAAGCTAAGGTTGGGCTAAAAGCCATGCGAGATAACTAACACCAAAATAAAGATCCAATCAACTTGATGTAAAATGTATCAAACCACACACCCATTGTCTATAGATTGACTCACCAACCAATGATGAATCATCATAAGGCTAACAAATTTAGCCCAACCTTATAAACCCATTTGCATCCAATACGATCATTTTTTAAAAGCTCAGTCCGATCTCCATAGTCAACCCTCTATAAAAATTGGTCAACAATTTCCTTAGTCAATTCTTTCAAAAAACTTGGGCAGGGGCCCTAGCTCGGTTGGCTAAATCTTTCATGTTGCAGGAGGTTGGTCACGAGGTCTAGTCTCCCCCACCCTCGTGGTACCGGAGGGCGTGTTGCGCCAACACCTCCGGTCACGTTAAAAAAGTTTACCCGGCGCACTGCAATTTATAGGGGGTCGTGCTACCCAATTCCTACAATCTAAAAAAAAAAAAACTTTCAAAAACAACATCCAACCCCTTCAATTAGTCAACTCTTGACAAAAATTTGTCTCTAAATTGATAGCAATGACATGAATTTCTCCTTCATTTTGACAACAACAATTCTTCTTTTTTCTCTATCGATCTTAGTGTACACTTCCCAAAGGCTTCCTCACTCTAAATCATTACACCCCCTAGGGCTCCCTCACATGATACCAAATTCTTGAAAAAAATTAATGTGTGAAGTTTATGAAAAATTGAGTATGATTCTTGATACTTGAGTCATGACACTAATAGGACTCCAACATCATTTCTCTTGTTCAACACGTGCCATAAAATTGAGGCTCACATCAAATCTTGGATTCTAAGCAACATAGCCAAACAAGTAAATAGAAAATGGGCATATACATACCTATTCCATTTCAAACTAAGCCATAGGAATCTATCAACATGGATTTCTCATCTTATCTATTGATTACCACACATCAACAAGCTCTATGTTTGTTTTTGTGGATTGTTCTTCTAAGATGGTGATCATGATTGCATGCAAGAAGACAATGTACCTAAAAACAAATGCAAATTTTCTTCAAGCACAATTTGTTACAATTTTTGGATCCTCTATCCATTGTTTCTAATTGAGATCCTGAATTTTCTAGTCATTCTAACAAGCTTTGTGGAATAAAATAGACCCAACTTGATAGATTCATAGTTTTCTATTCTCAAATTAATTGACAAACTAAAGTGATTTACACTTTAGTCCAATTGTCGCAAAAGTACAATAATGTTTACTTGAACTTAGGATGACAACTTTTCACACATTCAACATGCCTATAAAAAAGCTATTCACATTTTTACAAAACATCAAATTTTAGGGGCTAATGCAAAGGCCAAGGAAGGGAAAAAATGGAGAAATTCCTTCACCATATTCGACAGGTGTATCACAAGGTTTGGCAAATCCAATTTACCAACAACAAAAGTAAAAGGCATGTCACAATTGTCATTAAACTTCAAACACATTTTAAATTGATGACAAGGTTCGATTGTGCACTCAAAGAGAAGGATTTCAAAGTTTTCACCAAAAATCCTAAGCCCATTGCAATATGGTCCCTACCCCATACTTTGCACAACTAGTGAGAATGCATTCATCCTAGTACTTCTTCCATAGTTGGGCGTGCATCCAGTTTGGCTTTGTATACAAAAAGAAAGCTTTCAAGGTTTTCACCAAAAAACTTATACCACTGCAATAAGGTCCCTACACCATAGTTTGCAGTTGCACAAATAGTGAAATGAACTCGTCCTAGATCTTTCTCCATACTTGGGCAATGCATCCAATTTTCTACCTTCAGCTTTTGAACTCATACATACCACATTTGCTTGAGCCTTGGGCAGTTACACGTCTATAATATCCCGAACCAATTTTATACGGAATTTTTGCAGATTTTCATAGTTTCATTGCTAAGGCATTTCATCAAACAGTTTTGCAAAAATTTGTTCTAGAAGAGTTTCCACTTGTTTTGAAAGAGTTGTGTGAATAATTTTCAGAGCAATAGTTTCCCAATGTATATGATCAATAACATTATTATTATAAAATATTAAGGCTCAATACAGTTACAAATAATTTCTTTTCCAGATATTGATATTGCTGATACAAATTGCATTACACAGGAAATTCTGGACAGTAAATATGATTTCAGTTTTAGCACTCAGAAATTATTAAATAACATTTGTTAACCTGTAACAGTTCAAACTCCTGTTGCAGCTCCCCAAATTCTTGTACGGCACAATTTTTAGAGTAAATAATAATTCCTACTATTGGTTCGACCTCCTCAGGTAGTGTTATCACCCCAAACAAAGTTGCACCGCCCCTTTGACTTTTCCAAAACTGTTTTTAAAATATAGAAAAACCTTAACACTTGTTTTGTCTCCTTCGTTTTGCTATGCAGGTTTGTCCGAAAAGGAGAAAAAAAGATAATTCTTATTTGGAACAACAAAATCAGAAATATTTTTTGTCATTGGTATTGGGAAGCTAGATACGAAAAATACCAGCATTGGCAAAAAGCAGAGTGGGATCATCCAGCGGAACAACGGGGCTCGATTGCCAAAATTTGTGACCTTTTGACTCGAAAAAACTGATAAATTCCTCTCGCACCCGATTTGCCGGCCACTGGACGCCATTGCCGATTTCTATTTTAGGGCTCGGCATGGCTACAAATTATTATTTTAAATTCCTAGCTCCTACAAAATATTATTTAAAAACCACAGCCCTGCAATTTATTAATCAGAATTCTGACCCTGCAAATTATTCTTTCGAACACCAAAATATTTTCCAAAACCCTGGCACTGTAGGTTTCTTTTTGAAACGTTAACCCTGAGAATTATTTACCACATCTGACACTGTAGATTTTTTCCTATAACCTTAACCCTACAAATTGTTGTAAAACCCTAACATGGTATATATAAAATTCAGGCCTTTCAAAATCTTAGATGCTGCTCGCCATTATAAATCTTAGATGATGTTCAGCGCTAAAAATCTTAGATGCTCGACACTAAAAATCTTAGATGCTCAAAACTAAAAACCTATAGTAAACACAAAAATTAATAATAATAGTAATAATCCCATTATTTTTTAGCAGGGAAAAGTTAGGGTATGACTTGACCAACAAGTTTGAGATTTACGAATTTTTTTTAATTTTTTTTTTATGAATAAGCAAATATCTATATTAATTTAGAGATAAGAATATATATTCACAAAAAAAAAGGGCAGGTGGTAAGAAGACACACCCCAATAGTCACATGGGCAAAGCCCAAAAAAACTAAAATATCAAATCACATGGGTCAAGCCCAGAAGTTTAAAAGCATGAAAGAAAAAATTAAACAAACAGGCCATTAAACGGCCAAAGCAATGTCAACAGAGCCTAGGGGGTCTCTATCATCCATGTTTTTCCTTCATACATCAGCGGGGTCTGGAGTGACGTCAGGAGGAGCACCCCAACCATCATCAGCTTTATCTTTATCTTTATCTTCTTCTTCGCGTCGGAACAAGATTGCAAGAGCCAGCCGCAGAAAACTTTTACCACTGACAGGTCATCCAGAGCCAGAAACAGGAAGAGTATCAGAGGGCCACCCAGAACCGCCACCGCCGCTCTCAGTCGCACCACCAGAAGGGCATCCCTGAGCAACCCACGGCGAAGGAGAGCGGGCACACTAAGGAGGGCGAGAGTCCCGCCGAGCAGGGGGTTGAGATCGGAGGCGAGCAGAGCCACTCCGTTGTCGGCCCCGAGAGGGTGACCAGCTACGGGAGGAAGAGGGCGAATCAGGGACCCGAGCCACAGCACACGGGGCATTGCCCCAGTGGTCCAAGAGGACCTGAAGGTGAGCCACTTCCAGTGCAACTTTATTAGCTTGCACTTGAATCTGTAAAAGAACATTAGAACAAATAACTGCTTTATCATAGAGAGAAATATTAACATCTAATTGAGAATAAGCAAAGATGCAAGAGTTTTTGTCTTTCCAGATGCTGAAGAGGATTTCCACCCTGAAAGTATGCCAAAGCTGAGTGAATTTAACAGGAATCCCTGGTGGATCCCCAAGCAAAACCATATGCCAAGAAAAGGGTTCTGATCGGAAAGGGCAAAAAAAATCATGTATCTAAGTCCAGAGTTTCTGAGCTCTGGGACAAAACCAGAAAAGATGTTTGAAGCTTTTCGGCTGCCCACAAAAAGGGCAACGAGGGTCCTGGACCCCCAAGTGAATAAGTCAAGATCCCACAGGCAAGCCTTGGAAAAGAATACACCAAGCAAAGTGGGTTAGCTTGGGATTAACACTTATAGACCAAATGGCATCAAATCATCTCCGCTAAACATGAGCAGAGGAATTAAGCAGCCACCTCTGGTTTAAACTGTTGATCATAGGAAAATGGGGTGAAAGCCACCTGTAGCCAAGTCGTGGCTTGTAGCTCCTAAGAGGAGTGTCTGAGAACCATTTCCAATCTTTCCACCAAGGCTTATGGCCATGAATGCCCAATTTATGGAGTGTCTTAGCCGAAATGGCGTGCACCAGCCCATCAAAGGTGGCACGGTCCTGGTTCTAAAGGTTGTGCTAGGCTTTAAAAGTATCTCACTGCATAATACGCATCGTGGGCCGGTGAAAAAGTTGCTGCAGGGTTTGAATGCCCTTTTTGTGAAACCTGAGGGCTTTGAGCCAAGGCGACTTGGCCAGAGGTTGGCCATTTTGAGTAAGAAGGGGAGACCACCAGAGGTTCTGTTGATTGAGCGAAAGCCCATCACAAAAGCCAACTCCAGCCCATCGGAGCCAAGACTTGATAGCCTCCCAGGCCTGCCAAATGCTTTTGGCCATAAAAGTTCCAACAATTTGAATAGACTCTCTCATAACCAGGAGGGTTTGAAAGCCTATCCCTTTCCAAGCGGGTCTGTGAGTAGGAAATTCGGACTGGATGCAGTGCCTGAGAAGAATCTTCCAGGCTTTCTCTCTGGTAAGGGCTCGGATAATCCATTTGACACAAAGAGTAGTCCTTTGTCGTTGAGTGGAGAGCCGCCCAAACCCTCCAGAATCCCTAGGGAGGCAACAAAACTCCCAAGCAACACGATGGAAACCCTTGTGGGTTTCAAAAGAAGCCCATAAGAAATCTCGCAGCAACTTTTCAAGCCTATTGTAAGCAGCTTTGGAGGGAGTCCAACAGGAAGAATAATAAACATGCGTGGCTGCCAAAATTTGAGAACACACCTGAAACTTACCGGCCAAAAAAAGAGGCTTGGTAATCCAGTTTGCAAGCTTTTGCTCAACCCTGGAGAGCACAGCCTACCAAAGCTCCCTAGGGGAAGCCTGGAAGGCAAAGGGAATGCCCAGAAGGCGAAAAATCTCTCCCTGCCTGATCCACTTCCAATTATAAGTTTGAAACCACGCAGGGGTGGGTAGCACAGATTGTTTGTAGCATAAATTCTTGTTCCATTGGATGGCCAAACCAGAGGCAAGGCAAAAAGTGTTAAGATAATCAAGGGCAGCAATGATAGATTCCTCTTCCTCCAAGAGAGTGAGAAAGGAGTCATCCACAAAGTGACCATTAACAAGCTGTTCCTGCAAATTCGGGAGAAGAATCTCTTTGACACGCTATTGAGAAACAACATGGGCTAACAAGTAACCAAAGCCTTCAACAGCCAGAACATACAAAGAAGGGGCGAGAGGACACCCTTGACGAATGGAGCGAAAAAGACCAAAGGCAAAAGACTGGCGGCCATTAATGGTAATGCAAGTCGAAGCATCAGCAAACAACATTCAAACAGACTGAATGAAGTTGGGCCAAAACCCCAAGGCTTGCAACATCGCAAGAATGAAAGGCCATTCAATGCAATCATAGGCTTTAGCAAAATCAATTTTAATGAACACGACTTTCTAGTTTGAGCATTGGGCCCACTCCATGCCTTCCTAAACAACAATAATATTATCCAGAATAAACTTGGATTTGATGAAACTAGTCTGCTCAGGGCGCACAACTTGAAGCAAGAGATGGCGGATTTTCAAAGCCAAGGCTTTGACAATAATCTTATAGGAAACATTGAGGAGCATGATAGGCCTCCAATTGCAAATATCCTTTGGATCCCCAGGCTTAGGTATGAATTTTATATTGCCCTTATTTATTAAATTACCTAGATAACTGGTATGAAAAGATTCAAGATAGACATGATGTAAATCACTCCCAACACAATCCCAAAGAGCTTTGTAAAATTCGCAAGGGAAGCCATCAATCCCAGGAGCCTTGTCATTGGCCATAGAAAAAACGGCTTCCTTGAGATCATCAATTGTTAACAATTGATCACAAAAATTGATTTGGGTTGAAAAAAGCCTATGTGGCACAACAGCAAGGCAAACCTGAAGAGCTTGTTGTCGCACAGGCGTGGAATCCTATGTAGTGAACACCTGTTCATAATGGCACACAAAATCCTGGAGAATGTCGAGAAGCTTTGAGAGCACCCAAGTGCCATCCTTAATTTTTTTGATGCCTGGGGATGAGTGCCAAAAAAAATTCTTTGGAGGCACGATCACCGATCTTAAGCCTATGAATTTAATTTGAAAAGTTTGTCTAGGTTAAAGGGGGCATTTGTGCTTCTTTTTTTCCACTTGGGCGGGGTGAGTTATTTCCATGAGGCAAAAAATGTTTCCCTCATAATTACATTACACTAATAATATAATAATATACTACCATATATTTTTTTTAAATTTATATAAAATACTTGAAAGACATGCAAGGTTAATTGTTTTGAAAGATAATTATGTGGGAAGATTGGTATAGACAATAACAAATAATTTAAACAAAATAAAATTTAATGTGAAGTTTTATTTGTATGTGGAATTAAGTAATATTATTCATAAATATAAAAATTCAAAACAATAAAATTAAATTAAAACTTATCATGTTATCAATACTTTTTTACTAGTTATTGTGATATCTTTCTATTATAAATAAAAAAATAAAAAATAAATTAAATAAAAAGGGGAAAAATCATTTAATCAATAGAATCTAGCATAACAAACAAAGAATCGGACCTTATCCAATAAGGGCCCAAGAAGCCCGCCCTGCAATATAGGAGCAAAGCACAGAAAAAATCAAACCACTCGAAACCCGATGAACACACCCCATTACCCATGCATATCCTCATGAATCAACCTCTTCAATCTTTGGGAAAAATCCAAGGGAAGATGCTCTCAACCACCAACATTCCAATTACTCCTATGCTTAAAAGCCCATTTTGCCAAGCAATTGGTGATACTATTCCACTCCCTCGATATGTGGACAAAGGAAACCAAATGCAACAAATTGCTCAATTGATGAATCTATCGAACCACCGAAGCCAACTATCAATTCACTCCATCAAAACTATGCTTATTCAACATAGTAACCAGGATCTGAGAGTCTGACTCACACATGACCTTGTGCCAACCAAGAGCACAACCCCTTTCTAGAGGAAAAAGGATACCAAGAGCCTTCATAAGATTATTAGTTTGTTGACCCTCATGGATGGAGAAGAAGAAAGTTACAACACCCAAACTATCCCTCCTAACAAATCCAACCCCAGCATGCCCTAGATTACCTCTAGAGAATTCATCTATATTAATCTTTAAGACACCAGCAAGAGGCGGAGTTCATCTACCCCCTCTCTAGATTTTCCTATTAGGGATTTGCCTCCCCCTTGAAAAAGCGGTCCTCGATCCATTCCCAACTAATTTCAATCCTTGCATCATCTCCACCTCTCTACACTCTAAAGGGATATCCACCTCACACTTAGCATGGATAATCTCTTGAATCATACCAATAATCCTTTGTCATAATTGTTGAGCCATCATCTTCTATCCCTAAAAGATATTATAGTTCCTTTCCAACCAGATTTTCCAAAGGATGCAAGAGGGCCCAACTTCCAAGCCACTTGAAGAAACAAAGCCTTAACAGGTGGTCTCCCTAAACTCTTCCAAAAATCAACAAGATACGAAGCATGCACACATGTTTATTTCCAAACATCCCACCAAAGGTGTCAAATGATCTTAGAAAATGTGCACTGAAAAAACAAATGTGAAGAAGATTCCCCACTGCTGCCACATAGAACACATACAAACGGCCCCTAAAAACTTTGCTTTCGCAAATTATCCTGAGTGAGACGCCTATTACGAGCTACTAACCAAAGGAAGAAGTTACATTTAGGCCAGGAAAACTTATTCCACACATTCTTCCACTAAGGGACTTCATCCCCCCATATTTATATGGATCCAATTCTTGGTATCTAGTACCCATAGAGTACACCCCCTAAGATATGGACTCCAAGCTAAGATATCACTCTTCATCAAAGAATTGTGAGATCTACCAACTAAAATATGAGATAACTCTTTTGGATACTTCTTAGAGTCCCCAAGTGGCCACTCGTGAGAATCCTTCCACTTAAACACACTCACCTATCCCAAACAATTAAAAACTTTGAAGTCTTCTACCCTAGTCCAACTACCCTCTAAGAAGCGAAGACAAAGAGACTCTTAAGGGTGGATACATGATCATGATTAGGGGATAGACATTCCATGAATCAAACCAAAAGAGGGCCATATATCCCTTTTTGTAAATCTAAATAAAACCTACTTGATTAAGCTAACACCCTTTTTAAGAGTGTCCTAAATCATAGACCCCTTACCCAATAAGAAAATCCTAGGAATATCTTCACTTTCCACTCCCCTCAAATACTTAGAAGAAAGGATCTTAGCCTAAGCTGGATCTTGATTAGTGCACCATCACTAATAAAGCTTGGTAACCAAGACTTGACCAATGAGAACAACTTGTTGCAATCCAAGGCCACCCTCTTGTTTTGGTCTATATATAGTCTTCCACTTAACCAAACTCCACTTTGATGAGGCTAGATTACAAGCCCATAAAAATTGTTTACAAAGAGCATCTATCTCCTTAATAAATCTTAAGAGAGCAACTTGCACCAAGCACCTATAAATAGGAAGTGCTTGAACCACAAATTTTAATAACATCACTCTACTAACATAGGAAGGCCACCTGAAAGTCCAATGGTTGACTCTTCCATGAAACTTAAATCAAGCACATTTTTCCAGGTCCACCTAGGCAAGGGGTCAGTAAAGAGGGGAATACTCAAGTACACAAAAGGAAGAGCACCAATATGATATTTGAGAATCCTTTTTATCGTAGAATGAATAAGAGGAAGGATATTGAAGAAAAATATGGAAGACTTTGCTTCATTAATCCTTTGCTCCAAAGTAGCGAGATAGATATCCAAGGCACGTCTAAATTTAGTCACTTCTCTTATTTTGGCGACTCCCATCAAAGTAGTATCACCCACAAACTGTAAGTGGGAATGAGGAGGCAATCTAGTACCCCAAATCCACCCTCGAATACACTCTTGTCTCACATGGGTGTTTAAGATTCTTCCTAATCCCTCAGCCACAATAATAAATAAATAGGGTGACAAAGGGTCTCCTTGTTGAAGGCCCCGTGATGCACCTATTGATGTTTTTATCACCATTTAATATAAAATTTCCTAAATTCTTTTTACAAGTTTTTAGGTTTGTAGATGCCAAGTATTGTTGAAGAGGGGGAAAAAAGTAAATTTTGTTGCTTTTTGAGAATGTCAAGATACATAGATGTGTCTTGAAGAAGTTTAGGGTTTGTTGTTGTTGGTATTGAAAAATTCAAGAGAAGATAGCAGTTTCTTGTTCCATCGATCAACCACATGCAGGAATTTGATAGGTATCACCACGTCTCAGGGATCTATGGAGGCCCGTGAGAATTTCTAGGAGTTTATTGAATGTCTTATCTATATTGTAAAAACTATAATCTCACCATCATACTTTCCCAGGATTGATTTATATGACCAAAAGCTTTATATTCTATAGAGCTTTCGGGTATAAGAGAGCCTTGAAATAGAGAAGTTGATTAAGATCTATGGGTTTAAAGAGTTTTGGGAGAGTTTCTTTTAAGTATATAAGACTAGTGTCATGGATTTAAAATGAACAATATGTATATTGTCCATCATCTTTGAGTATTACAGTGAATGGAGTTACTAAGTGTCCAAAACTCTTGACAAATTCTCAAACCACATGCCCATATCTGAGATATGAAATGCCTAATTGGTGCAGGAGCACCTCAAGGTCTTTTGGTGAGATCTTGGCAATTTTGGCTTGTGGGTGGTTCTAGACAACCACCAAGGTAATAAGTAATAATTGATAAAGTCCCAAGGGTGAATTGATGATTGTGTAGTGGGAAACTAGGTTAGTTTAGAGCCTTGAAGTTTGGAAAAGTCTCAATGAGTAGATTAGGCAAAACTAGACAATGTTGTCTTGGAAATTTGGCCTAGAAGTTGGAAAATGGCTTAAATGATGCTCTAAGCCCGACCCAAGGGTCCTAGAACATGGGAGAAAGGTATATAAGGTCAACAAAACCCTAATACCTAGGTTGGAGGATTGATTGTACAAATTGAGATTTGAGAAGGAGATTTTGTGACTTGGAAGAGTGCAAATTTTATTGAATTTCTGTGTTTGAGCCTTCATCCAATCAATAATGGATTGAAAGAACTTTTTTTATGCTTTGATACTTTCATTTGAGTCATTTACTTAATTTTTGTAGCATTAGACTAGTCATCTAGACCAACTGGTTTTCTGTTTTGCAAGTTTTTGGTGTTCTTGGTCTCATTGCCGGTTCAGGCCAGTTTTTGAAAATAATGATCCCCACTTGAATTCTCATGGAAAAGCTACCATGGCCACTTGGAATCAAGTAGGGGACTATTTGTATAGTTTAAATATGGTGTGTGGTGTCTTGGTTTGTAGGGGTGATGATGAATTCATCAAGCACTAGGCGAGTGCAAGTGCATTCTGGCTAGTGGCTTGGAGAGGACAGCAGCAAGGAAAGTTGCTAGATGGATTGGTTTGAGCCAATCAAGAGTATGGGAGTGTAGGAACATGTATCTCAAACATGTGTGTGCAAGGAGGAGAGCTAAGGAGGTCATTGAAGCCCTCAAAGAAAGAAATAGAGCCCAAAACCCTAGAAACCCTTGAAAATAGGGGGTTTAAGGACAGTCCTATGTACAGAAACTTGTGGGACCTAAGACCTAGAAAATATTGAAGCCTAGGAGTTCACTAGAAGGAATATACAAAAATATTTGGGGGTTGTTGAGATCGTTTGTGAGAAAATCCAAGAAAACTGGTTTTAGGAGGCATAATTGGCCAAGAAGGCTACAAGGCCTAAAATTGAGTTTTTCAAGAAAGCGATGAACAAAGGGTGAAAGAAACCACCTAGATGGATCAATGAGGAGACAAAAAAACTAAGGGATGGCTATAATACCCTTCTCTAGCTCTGGAGTGGTTAGGACACATTGAGTCAGTGAGGATCCCAAGGAAGCCTAGTGGTGGAATGGGAGTGATGGTGAAGAATTTGAAACTGGTGGAGAGTCCTACATGGTGAGAGGGGTTTAGGAATGATCCCTGAGTAGGGTAGAGAGGAATACCCTAGGAAGACCAGAGAATAGGTCTTGGGAAGAGCAAGGGTGCTCTTGAGTTGTAGGACTCCCCATCAAATTGGTATCAGAGCCAATAAAGGCTTGGGAATTGAGAAGTGTATGTCAGAGGGAAGTGAAACCATAGGAGAGAACACCATGGTGACCAATGTAGAGCTAGCTAGAGATTTGACAGAGCAATAAGAAAAGAATAGATGCCTCGAAGAAGCTATGGAAGAGATGAAGCACAAACTAGAAGAGGTGGCAGAGACTGCAAGCAAGATGAAGGTATAGTTAGCAGGGGATAAAGATAAGGGTAAGAATCAAATAGTGGAAGACATAAAACCAGAACCTGACCCTCCACTAGCAGAGAAACCCTTCCTCAAAGCATTGAAGGCATTGAGTGGCAAGGCACTTGAAGGTGTCCTTGTGTTCACAGGAAGAATGGATGTAGAGTTGGTTATGGAATGGATCGAGGGAATGGAGAATCACTTTGAATGTGATGGTGTTACTGAGGAACAAAAGGTGAAGATAGCCAAATCAAGGCTAAGAGGACAAGCACTAACTTGGTGGAAGTTTCTGCAAGAAGAAAGAGAGAAGGAAGGCATGAAACCCATAGGAAGTTGGAAAACTATGGTGGCTAAAGTGAAGAAGAACTATCTACTCGAGGACTATGATATCCAATTGCACAAGAAGAGGCAAAATCTCAGACAAAAAGAGTTAGATGTAGCTGCCTACACAGAAGAGTTCCAAAAGCTAAGCCTTAGGTCTAGAGTGCAAGAAGTTGAAAGCATCAAGGTTGCTAGGTATTTGAACAGCCTTAGATGGAACATACAAGAGGAGTTGAGTCTCTTTACACTTACTAACCTCCGTAGTTGCTATCAAATGGCTATGCAAGTGGAAGAGAAACTGAAAAAGAAACAAGATTCTAATACCAGGGGTAGAGGAAGAGGTAGAGACCCTAGAGGTGGACATAGAGGAGGTTTTGGTGGAAGGAGCAATGAGAATAGAGGCCAAGGGGATGCTAAGGTTGGTGAAAAATCCCATGAGTCAAATAATAGAGGGGGATACAGAGGTAGAAGTTCTAACAACGGTGGAAGAGGTCGATCCGGAAGCTTTGGGAGAAGCTCTCATTTTGCTTCCATGAAGTGTTATAATTGTGGACAGTTGGGTCATCTGACTTATAGGTGTCCTGACAAGCCAGCATCTTCACAAAGTGAGAGGAAGATCAACTATGTTCAATAAAAGGACTGCTCCAAAAATTCAGGGGTGAGTCTAGATTTAGAGAAAGGAGAGAATCTCATGTTAAGGAGGATCTTGATCAAAGCACCTACCGAGGATGAACACAAACAAAGGAGAGATCTTTTTAGAGTCAAGTGCAAGATACTAGGTAAGGTTTGCAAGGTCATCATTGACTTAGGATCAACTGATAATGTCATATCAGAGGAGGCAGTACAGAAGTTGAATCTCATCAAGATACCCCATGTGTGTCCTTACAAGGTTACTTGGTTGAATAAGGGGCAGAATACATTGGTCCATGAGCAAGTATGGGTTGAGTTTACTATAGGGAAGTATCAAGATAGAATATTGTGTGATGTGTTACCAATGGATGCATGCCATTTGTTGCTAGGTAGACCATGGCAATATGACAGGGAGGCAGTACACCATGGCAAGGAGAATAAGTACTCATTCAAGAAGGATGGAGTGACTTACAAAATTCAGTCTCTAATAGAGGAAACCACAGTGGAAAAGGAAGAATCTAGTGCACTTTTGATGAGTGGAAAGGAATTCCTAAAGGACATGAAGGAGGAAGAAGGAGTGGCCTATGCAATCATGTTGAAGCCAAAGGAAGAGGAATTACCTAATCAGCTACCTATGACAGCAGAAGTGAAGCGACTGTTGGATCAGTTTAGGGACATCATTTGTGAAGGTACACCAGCTACACTACCACCTAAGAGGGCAATCAATCATCAGATAGACTTTATACCAGGAGCAACACTACCTAACAAGGCTGCATACAAGATGACACCGAAGCAAAATAAGGAGATAGCAAGGCAAGTCCAAGAACTTTTGGACCAAGGGATGATCAGAAAGAGCATAAGTCCATGTGTTGTTCCAGTGGTGTTGGCACCTAAAAAGGGAGATAAGTGGAGAATGTGTATTGATTCTAGGGAAATAAATAGGATAACCATTAGATATAGGTTTCCTATTCCTAGGATAGAAGACCTAATGGATTGTCTAGGGGGTGCTACGTACTACTCCAAAATTGATTCGAAAAGTGGCTATTATTAGATTAGGATGAAAGAGGGGGATGAATGGAAGTCAGCATTTAAAACCACTGAAGGGTTGTATGAATGGTTAGTGATGCCATTCGGGCTTCCAAATGCACCTAGCACTTTTATGAGGGTGATGAATGAGGTCTTGAAGGACTTTATAGGAGTCTTTGTGGTAGTCTACTTAGATGATATCCCCATCTTTAGCAAAACAAAAGAAGAACATATGAAACATCTAGAACTTGTGTTGAGGAAACTTCAAGAGGAGAAGCTCACCATAAATCTTGAGAAGAGTGAGTTCATGAAGCAAGAATTGGTCTATCTAGGATTTGTAGTATCCCAAGGGAACTTAAAGATGGAAAAAAGCAAGGTGGAAGCCATTCTTAGTTGGCCTACTCCCAGGACAAGGAAAGAAGTTAGGAGTTCCCATGGATTAGCTCAGTTCTATAGGAAATTTGTGAGAAGGTTTAGTGAAATCTGTGCACCGATTCTTGACACCATTAAAGGAGGACTGAAAACAAAGTTTGTGTGGACCAAAGAAGCTAATGAAGGATTTGAAAGGTTGAAGAGGGAGATAGCTACCTAACCTGTCCTAGTTTTACCAAGTTTTGACAAACCATTCATAGTGGAATGTGATGCAAGCAACATAGCAGTGGGAGCTGTCCTAAGCCAAGAAGGCAGGCCAGTAGCATTCTTTAGTGAAAGGTTGAATGAAGAAAAGTCTAGGTACTCATCCTATGACTTAGAGCTATATGCTTTAGTACAAGCTCTTAAGAAGTGGAGGCACTACCTATTGCCCAAGGAATTTGTGGTATACACTGACAATTAGGCCTTAAGTTACATCAATACTCAAGAGAAGCTCAGTTTGAGGCATATCAAATGGATGGATTTTTTGCAGTCATACACCTTTACCATCAAGCATAAGAAGGGGGTTAACAACAAGGTTGTTGATGCTCTTAGCAGGAGGTTGCTTACTATCCAAGATATACAGCTACAAAGCACAAGGGTTGAAGGATTCAAAGATTTATATGAAGGAGATTCTAATTTCTCAGTGATCTACAAGGTATGTACTGATTTTGAGAACCATTTTCACAGTGAATATGCAAATTATACTTTGCAGAATGGTCTATTGTTTAGGGGGAAGCAATTATGTGTTCCTAGAGGTTCCATGATGGAGAATCTTATCCAAGAAAAACATAATGGCAGTTTGAGTGGTCACTTTGGTTTGAACAAGACACTAGACTTAGTGGAGAGGTTCTATTGGTGGCCTAAAATGCAAAGAGATGTAAGAAGGTATGTTGAACAATGTGGAGTATGTCAAAAGGCAAAGCGAACATCAACAAATGCAGGTCTTTATCAGCCATTACCCATCCCAAATAGACCATGGGAATGCATAAGCATGGTCTTCATAGTAGGTCTACCTAGGACACCGACTGGTCTTGATAGTGTGTTTGTTGTAGTGGACAGATTCAACAAGATGAGCCATTTCATACCATGCAAAACAACACATGATGATAGTCACATTGCACACCTATTCTTCAAAGAGATAGTGAGGATACATGGGTTGCCAAAAAGCATAGTTGCAGACAGAGATGTGAAGTTTATGGGACACTTTTGGAAAACTCTTTGGAAGAGGCTAGGAACCAACTTGTCTCATAGCTCAGCATATCATCCTCAAATGAATGGATAGAAAGAGGTGATCAATAGGGTACTTGGTAACTTGTTGAGATGTTTAACTAAGGAGTATGGACAAGGATGGGAACAAGTGATTCCACAAGCAGAATTTGCTTACAATGATAGCACAAATAGGACTACATGTAAGAGTCCATTTGAGATAGTATATGGCTTACATCCAAGGGGTGCACTTGAGCTTAGAGATCTGAAAGGTTATGAAGGAATCAGTGGTCATGCTGATGATTTTGCTTAGTCAATGAGAGAGGTTCATGAGTAGGTGAAGAAGACATTGATAGAGGCTAATCAAAAGTTGAAGGCAAAAAGAGATGAAGGGAGAA
The DNA here is from genome assembly GCA_007115665.2 of Sequoiadendron giganteum. NCBI lineage: Eukaryota > Viridiplantae > Streptophyta > Pinopsida > Cupressales > Cupressaceae > Sequoiadendron > Sequoiadendron giganteum. The sequence goes on along the minus strand of CM021100.1, from coordinate 146,584,221 downwards.
GAGAATTGCAATTTGAGATAGGTGATATGGTGATGGTATACTTGAACAAGGCAAGACTATAGAAAGGCATACCAAGTAAGCTACAGATGAAAAGGTTAGGGCCATGTAAAGTGTTGGCTAAGTATGGTTAAAATGCATACAAGGTGGAGTTACCCAAGGAGATGTCTATTTCTCCTATCTTTAATGTGAAGGACTTGGTGAAGTATAGAGGACCAGACATGGAATAAGAACAGTACAATGCTGAGGTCAGTAAGGATGTGGAAGGACTCAAGGTAATTGATTAGATCAGACCACAAGTGGACAGGATTTTAGACTCAAGGGTGAAGAAGAAGACTAGGCACAAGACATACATGGAGCACCTAGTGAAGTGGAGACATCAACCAGAGTCAGAGGCTACTTGGATAGCAGAAGATGACTTTAAGAATCATGGAATTAGTGAGAAGCTCTCGACACCACAGGTTCCTTAACTTCTTTGTTGCAGGGGGAGAATGGTGCAGGAGCACCTCAGGGTCTTTTGGTGAGATCTTGGCAATCTTGGCTTGTGTGTGGTTCTAGCCAACCGCCAAGGTAATAAGGACTAACTGATAAAGTCCCAAGGGTGAATTGATGATTGTGTAGTGGAAAAATAGGTTAGTTTAGAGCCTTGAAGTCTGGAAAAGTCTCAATGAGTAGATTAGGCAAAACTAGACAATGTTGTCTTGGAAATTTGGCCTAGAAGTTTGAAAATGGCTTAAATGATGCTCTAAGCCAGACCCAAGGGTCCTAGCATGTGGGATAAAGGTATATAAGGTCAAAAAAACCTTAATACCTCGGTTGGAGGATTGATTGTACGAATTGAGATTTGAGAAGGAGATTTTATGACTTGGAAGAGTGCAAATTTCATTGAATTTTTGTGTTTGAGCCTTCATCCAGTCAATAATGGATTGAAAGGACTTGTCTGATGCTTTGATACTTTCATTTGAGTCATTTTCTTAATGTGTGTAGCATTAGACTAGTCATCTAGACCAACTAGTTTTCTGTTTTGCAAGTTTTTGGTGTTCTTGGTCTCATTACCGGTTCAGGCCAGTTTTTGAAAATAATGATCCCCACTTGAATTCCCGTGGAAAAGATACCATGGCCACTTGGAATAAAGTAGGGGAATATTTTTATAGTGTAAATATGGTGTGTGGTGTCTTGGTTTGCAGGGGTGATGATGAATTCATCAAGCACTAGGCGAGTGCAAGTGCATTCTGGCTAGTGGCTTGGAGAGGACAGCAGCAAGGAAAGTTGCTAGATGGATTGGTTTGAGCCAATCAAGAGTATGGGAGTGTAGGAACATGTATCTCAGACATGTGTGTGAAAGGAGGAGAGTTGAGGAGGTCATTAAAGCCCTCAAAGAAAGAAATAGAGCCCAAAACCCTAGAAACCCTTAAAAATAGGGGGTTTAAGGACAGTCCTATGTACAAACACTTGTGGGACCTAAGACAGAAAATATTGAAGCCTAGGAGGTCACTAGAAGGAATCTACAAAAATATTTGGGGGTTGTTAAGACCGTTTGTGAAAGAAACCATCTAGATGGATCAGTGAGGAGACAAAAAAACTAAGGGATAGCTAGAATACCCTTCCCTAGCCCTGGAGTGGTTAGGACACATTGAGTCAGTGAGGAGCCCAAGGAAGCCTAGTGGTGGAATGGGAGTGATGGTGAAGAATTTGAAATTGGTGGAGAGTCCTACGTGGTGAGAGGGGTTTAGGAATGATCCCTGAGTAGGGTAGAGAGGAATACCCTAAGAAGACTAGAGAATAGGTCTTGGGAAGAGCGAGGGTGCTCTTGAGTGGTAGGACTCCTCATCACTAATAGGAAGTAGAAGAGGGTTATAGTCATACCAAGACAAATTTCAATCAAGAACAAGATATTTTGAAGAAGTCCCATGAGCTAGAAGAGCGGGTTACATGAAACCACATGTGCAGTCTATAGATAAGAAACACAAACACAAAGACAAAGTTGGATGGAGTTGTTACCAAATTTCACTAACAGCTCATTCAGGTAGAGCTCTTTGATTTAAAACTATAAAATAGGTACATTTCTTAATCTTTCCTACATTGCATTCAAGTGCATAAGTAGAAATCAAAAGATTACATTAAAACATTATTGCATTTATACAAGTGCATATAACATAGGAAGGATTTACGCAAATATTTTATGAAAATAAATTTTATTGATATTAAAAGTATATACTGTCTCACACAAGCCGTGAGACTAACTTGTTCAATGTAAATGAAGAAAAGTATATATATTGATAGGTAAAAAAATAAAATGCACATGTAAGGAAAGAGGCCAGTCATTGCCTGAATGACTGGTTCAATGTGTGTTGCCTTGCTTTGTTTTCCACCTTGAGTTTCTTTGTTTCCTCCTTAGCTCCATTTTGCTCCTAGTTCCTGCATATTAGTGATAAAATGTTGTTAGAGCAATGAAGGTCTCTTATATTAGATGTACAAGCACCCATAAATATATAAACTAATCCTCTAGATACATTAAACAGTAAGCATCATGAAGAATGTTCAAGAAACAACAGGAATATCAAACATCTCTATCATATGCACATGTTTTTCTAACTTGTTTGCTTCTTGTGCAGATATAGGGAAAGCAGTGTTGTTGTTTTGTTTTATCTAATTTCAGCATGTGGGTTAAAATGTGGCCCCCACAAGGGTTGAGCCCAACATGCTGCCCTCATATCAGTTGTGAGGGGTCGAAGTGTTTTGATCTTTGTGCATTACCTTGATTCTTTTCTGCATATTCAAATAAAATCAAGATACTAAAAATATTCTTATCATATGCATATTCACCTCGCTAGTCCTGTTACTCGGGTACTTGCAGGAGAATATCATTACTAGAGAGGTAAATATGCATATGCTAAAACATTTGTCCTTATTTCTCGGGGACTCTCTCAAGATATGTCGGAGGAGACTCAAGTAAAGGTGTACAGTTAAAAGGATAGTAATCACAAGGCTTATGCATAATATAATGAAAGATGGGCAAGTCCAAGTGACTGTTGCAGCTAGAAATTAGGGGACAAATTTTTGTGTCAAAGAGAGCTATTAAAAGACAAAGCATAATCATACAATGCCAGGGCACTGTAGGTGTTAGTTTAATAATGTGGAAAGAGAGACATTCAACAATTCAGAACATGACACCAAATAATAGTGAGCAAAAATTATGAAACATTAGACTTGGATGGTGTTGAAATTTTTAGTGACTGAGGTAAGACAAAATAGAGGGTTCAAAGATAACCATTATGAAGTTTAAGCCACATTTTGTTGCTCTATGTGGGCATATTGCATGTGTTTTGTGCTTGGCCTTACAGTCTTCACCTTCAAAAATGAAGAACATATACCAGTGCAACCATCAACAAAGAAGGAACTGAACTAGAAGAAAAAGATCTCCAAAGGTTGTGCAGAGACCTACAGAAAGGACACATCAGTTGTTGCAAGAGTTGCAAAAATTTGTGAGTAAACTTGAAATACAATCAAGGACATAAATTACATACCAATGAGGAAGATGACCACAAAATTTTGAAGGAATATTTTCATAGTCATCAAATTCATTGAATAAGATCTCTAAGACAGTGACAAAGGCATTTAATCCCAACCAAGGCCAATGACTGAGATCTATGACAGTCTCCTTGAAACTGGCGACGCTCTAAATGTGAGAGTACATCATTCACTCATTATGAAAGGTAGAGTTTCAAGGTTTTTGGTATCATGAACAACATTCTCTTTGTAATGAATGACTGAAGAGAGGATCACAAGAACCTCTAGTATGAGTTTATCATCAGAAAACATACATAAAATGATTTCTCAGCAAGCTGTAAGTGGAGAAAAGATCAAGCATATGATGAAAATCAATAGAAGGGTTTTCGAGAGTCACAAACTCATTGAAAATTACAAAAAAAAAACATGACTTGCTACGAGAATCAACAAAAATTCTCACATTTGCATAAATGGTGGTCACGGGTTTTGATAAACCCATACACATTTTTGATGCATGTAGCAATCCATAGAAGTACAACCATGAAATATGAAAACAAAAACTGAGGGTTTGATAGCCCATTTCAAATATGTGTGAAAAGAGCATCGTAGGGTTTCATCATTTATGTTCCTTCAAATTGAACATGATAAATACACAAAAATGAAATTTCTTTTGCTTATTTCTTCAGGAAATACTCAAGGAATGCTTACCCAGGTGTTGTCTATTTTAATACTCTAGTATTCCTATCAGAATTGCTTTCACAAGGTCCAATACTTGTTTTCCATGGTGGCCAGAATAAGGAAAAAATGAGCCTAGAATGTACAAGTTGATACCACAACCTATGTTTTCTAATCGAAATACAAAGGAAAGGAATCCAGATTATTAAAATGGAGAATGGGTATTGAAACCCTTGTTCACAGAGAGCCCTTAGCACCTGCATTGAGAATGATACACAAATATGATGAGGAGGAAGAACTCAAAAATGCCACGAAATCAAGGGGATGAGTATAGCATGGCCGCGACCTGTCATACAAAGAGTTTCCCTTTTTAAAAAATTTATGGAAATGAATACAAATGCAAAAGGGAAAAAGAAGTTTGAGCCATTTAGTATGTACAAAACCCTCTAGAGATTTAGCTACAAGAATGGCCACGGCCTGTATTGTCAAGTGCCTCAAAATATTCCAAAAAATGTTCCATTTTCGAAAGAAAATACTTGAAAATAATAGAGAAGGTGTGGGAATGCAAAAGGTGTGCATTCTGTCAAGAATGGCTTGTTCTTGAGGTTTACTTCTTCATAAATGAAATTAAAGACAAAATATTTTCAGAGAAAAGAGTTTACCTGAAATTATTTTATTTGAAATTGCAAGAGAAAAACTTCAAAAATTTAAAAATCCTCCATGAGAATGTAGAAAAGCTCTAGAACTTCTAGAAACCTAGGTCGGCAACATAGCTTCTTCAAGAAGCTTCAGGGAGAATGAAATGAATATTTTCATTTTGGTATTCATTTTGTTCTTAGGGTTTGTAATGCCCTAAAATACCGATGGCATTTTTTATCAATGTTTTAACAAAAATAAGTGCCAACTATTACATGTCCCCACGGGTTCATAATGTTTTCATGCCCTAGGCATTTTAAATGCCTTGTAAGGTTTTGTAACTCTTGCAACATATGATGCCTTGTACAAAATGACTTATACGTTGTAAATGTATGCCCTTATGGCTTGTATGGCCTTGTGACTGATTTTATTACCTTGACCAATGATGGTCGACTTCAGGATTATTGCTTTTGCATGAGTCATAGTTGTAAAACAAATGACTTGGTTGATGTTATTATAAATCAACAAGTCACTTTGTTACCATAAATGCAAAAAAAGGGGTGAGTTTGTTGATACATGGAAGTGGTTATTAGTCGATTAATGCTTTTGAGAGCATATAGGAGCAATTATAAGAGGTTTGCAAATATATGGAGAGCATTTAGGGGTTTTAATTGCTTTTGGGAGCCTTTTAGGGGTTTGTTTTCTAAGTCATGATGTTGGACAAAGTCAAGCTTGACTTTTTCATCTATTTGGAGCTCTTTTAGATGAGATCTAGTGGCTAGATTTTAGGCTTTTTGGAGGCTTATGAAAATGAAGATTCTAGAGCCTTTTTTGGTGGAACTACTTGGATTTGATGCATATAGTCTCACTTTGGACTCATTTTATAGTTAGTTCAGATTATGCAGTTTTTTTTACTGAGTGACTTTTGAGAGTCCTTATATAGTTTTTGGCATATTTTTGTAACTCTTTTGATATGGAATACAGAGGATACCTTGGTTATTTCTGGTAATGAAATCCTTGCCTTTTGTTCTTTGTGGTTTTATGTATGTTAAATGATTTGATCAAGCTATTTGTGAAACTTTCATAATTTCCTTCTAGCTTTGTCTCATAAGCTATACCTTTCTGCAAATAGTGTGTTTAAGCAGGTTGTTAATTGTGTCTAAAAATCCATATTGCTTGTTGATTGTGAAGTTAACCTTCCCTTTAGCTATCAATTGTGCAAACTTAGTTCCTATCAGTTGAAGCCTAGTGTTGAAGTCTCTGGTCTTCATTATCCTTGTCAGTTTGGTGTATCACTTCATGTTTACTTTCAGTTGTAGTCATTTCAAATTTCTTCTTCTTCCTTTTCCTTGTAAGTTTAGTAGTTTTAGGTGATAAACCAACTAGGAGTCGGCCTCATCCGAAGATTCACTCCATCTTTAGGTCACCCATAGCCTAGGAGTGTTTCAATGTTCCTCCAAAAAGCTAAGTTCTGCAACTTAGGGAGGGTGCATTTCTGAGAGATAACAAGAGTTTGCAACAATAGATAGTGTTAGATGAATTTATAGACAGTTCATCTAAGGACATGGTACATGTCATTTTTTGACAAAACACAGTTCTCATGAAATGTTCAAAAATATAGTCTATTTTTTTTCTAGTAGAAGGTAGTGGTCTTCAACTGTGAGAGTCCAAATGCAGAGCGGGTCAATGAGAAGACAATAGACAATGAAAAGCTCAAGGATAACAAAGAAAATGATAGATGATATGCAACATGACAACATGAAGAGTGAATGAAAGTCTTATGAAGGAATATATTTCAATTGTATTGAGAGATTGATGGATTTGCACAATGCACTCTTCAACAACCCCACATAGAGCACTCTATAATGAGCAGTGGTATAAAAGAGAGTAATCTCTTGAATGCATAATAATGACATGAAAAATTTGGCAGGGCAAAAGGTATTCATTGAAGAGTGCCTTATCTATATAATTCAACATGAAGATAGTCAAAAAAGTGTTATGGAGGACAATCATCATGAAGTTGTCAACACACAATCCTATCAAGAAATCTAATGACAGTTCATTGCAAAAGTAAGGCAATCCTTCAAAGGAATTTCAAGTAAGGGTGTGACACTCCATAGGGGATATTCAAGTGGGAGATGATTAAGAAAAAGTTATATGAAGAAAAGAAACATGATATTAAGATCAAAAGTAATAGTTGTGGTCAAAGGGCAAGGATCTTGCATGACAACTAGTAGTGGTACTATGGGTAAAGACACTGTAAATGAAAACATATGGAAATCATACGAAAATTAAAAGGATGATGTTGAGGGTAGTCATCACAAGTCAAGTGATTATGAAGATATGATAATAATTTGATAAAAGAAGATAACCCTCAAGTTGAAAATCCTAAATGAAGGCAGTGACTTCACAAATAGAAGATGGAAACAAATAAAAGGACAGTCCAATCCATATGAAAATTTTAAAATATTCTTATGATAGTTTGTGAATAAAGATAGTCACAATGATGAGGTTCCATAAACAAAGAAATATCTCATCAAAAGAAGCACAACCAACTAAGTGATAGTGACAGTCAAGCTTATGGCTTAGTAACAAAGAGCATTTTGTTTTTGTCAATATGATGACAATCTACAGAGGACAATAAAATGGTATTGACAAATGCTTGAGATATGCATGAGGGTAGTGTAAAAAGATAGTTTTTACCAAGTACAAAATTATAGTCCAATATGCATGGGGTGTCAAACTTCATTGACCCAAAATAAGACCAGGTCATGTAGGCAGGACAGTCAATTAAGGAGATGAAAGTCGATAAAAAAAATGATAGGACAGTGACAAACACATTTAATCATAGTCACAAGGCAATGATAGAAGGCAGTGAAAAGACATGACAATAAAAATTTGCAAGGAGTTTACATGCCCAATAAAAGGGGAAGAACATAATGTTTGTTGAGTTGACAGTATCTAGTCTATGGGAAACCCTCAGATTATAGTGAATAAATGGTGGATTCATACTAGTAGTTTGAGAACAGTTAAAGGTTTCTTGACCTAACATCCACCATGTTCCTCTTACCACCATGTTTGAAAAGGACATTGATGCCATAATACCGAGCATGTAACATAACATAAAATAGTGATCATAAAGCCTTTTAAGAAACAATTCCATAGCAAAAAGAGACCAGCCTACAACTTTCTATGAGAATAAGAGCACAGTGACTTCAAGATGAATTTTAAATCACAACACAAAGGACTATCACTATGAAATGGAGGCAGAGGTGTGTGTTTGACAATGGGATAGACATGAATACATAATAATAAAGCACACTAATCTTCACATTGAGCAAGAAAGAGATAAAGTTCAAACCCAATGACAATATTATGAGGTGGAAGGTGCTATGTTCCATGACAACTATGATGGCAAAAAGGGAATATTTGATGAAAGTATCAAGACAATATAAAACATGTGTTGATTTCTTATCCATCATAATATCCTATGCCCCTAAGATGATTTTGACCATTTCAAAGCTTTCTTGCACATGTCTAAAGGCTCAAGGAATAGAAGTTACAGTAGTTGGGTAAATAATGAGCAATCAAGGACATCATGCAAGCATCTAGGAGGGAGTTATTAAGCAGTTAAGGTCAAGATGGTGATAAGGACAGCAGGTGGAGATTTTCTAGGGTAGTTTGCAAGCATCTAGGAGTAGTTCAAACACCTTCCAAGGATGTAGGAGCATCATCACCAGTTGAAGCACATTTCAAGGAGCTTTACCAAACAACTTTAGAAGACCAAGTCAAACAGGAACTTCTTGGGCATGCAAAGGAGGTTGGCCTATTTTTAAGCCTTGTCACTTTGTTTAATTTAGTCCTTGTATTCTTTCCTATGCTTGGGATAAGATATAGGACTGTTAAGATAGCTTTTTAAATTATTTATTTTTTCTTTTTGGCTCTACAAGCAGAAAAGGAAAATATTGTAACTCAAAAAAATTAATTCCCCCTAATTTATTGGACTTAATTAAGCTTCTAATTTGCCAAATTATACATTCCAAAGCCCATTTTTTGTCATTTTTTGAAGGAGGACAAGCATTAAACAATTGAATTCAATCATTAAATTGTCCCCGACTTTGAGTGTCCAAGAAATTTGGGCCAAGACTCAGTCGCCCATGGGCGACTAAGTCCCCTTTCTTAGTTGGGACCCAAATTCAAATATGTTATTGGTAGTATTTTAACATCCAAAATTCAAATATGAAGTGTCAGATCTTGAAATCTATTTTTCAAGAAATTGGATAAACACCTATAAATACCCAGTCTTTTGATCATTTGAAATATAACACACACCCTTTAGCATTCAAGAGCACAAACTGTTGTCAAGAGTAACATTATCAGATTTTATTACAGTAATTCATGATCCAACATCATCTCAAATTCTATGTGTGTTCATGTTCATGTTATGTGAAGTCTAACATTGTTCTAGGTCTCCAAGAATTCAAGCAAATCTATCAAGCAAGATCCAATTCTTTGAAGTGATGTGCATGATTTTAGTCCTTCAAGGAAGCCATTGAAGGGTGTTGAGTTATAACATTATGTTCATTCATCATTTCCTTCCTTTCTATTAAGGTTTTATCATTGACATTGCCATTACGGAAGTGGGAACACTTACATGAGGTTTGACTAAGGCAAGCCCCTATATGGCACAACATTTTCCCTCTTTGTGAATATGTGGGTTATAGGTCTAAAGAAGATTGAAGATCCATTTTGCATTGTTCCATTTTTTTCATCAACCTTATCAAGATACGAAAACTCACCTACAAAATTTATTTACAATATTTCGACAATGGGACAACTAGGAATCGAAAGCTCTTGATCCAGCTCCAAAGGACCTCAAAATTTGAGGAAGACACTCTAGCAAAGACCCAATCACCCAAGGCGATTCAATCCTACTACAACACTCAAATCCAACTTTTGGCGACAGGTACACATCAGTCTACACTTTCCAAATCCACTTGCAAAATTATGTTTTTGTATATCTTTGGGAAATTATATTTATCATATCATGTCATTCAGTCTAATTAGTTCAATCATTCTAAATCATTTCCAATTCATTCCTATCCTCAAAAAGATGCAGATCCAGGTTTGATTGACTCACCTAGGAGGTTGTAAGTCAATCTATGCTCCTTGTTGATTTGCATCCTAATGAAATTATAGAAATTATGGACCCCATTGACCTTAAGCTTTAGACATTAAGTTTAAGGTCACCACATTTTTATGTTTCATTTTGGTGAACCTGATGTTTGACATCATGGCTTTATGATTCATTAGTCTTTTAAACCCTATATCTAGGTTTTGCATCATTGTGTTTTGCATTTCTCATATAGGTTTTGCATCATTATGTTTTTCATCATAAAAAATTATTAAAATCCAAAAAAATTGCATACACATTGCACCATAGCTTGCATTACAGTGTGTTTCAATCATTTAGATCATATTTTCATTTCAAAATTGCATATAAAAGGTGTCATTTTATTCCAAAGTTGTCATACATTTGCATTTCATTTGTATTGAAAAATTATAGAAAAGAAATCACTATCAAACCTATTTGCAGATATGAACAGTAACCTTAAACATCAATCTCAATATTCAAATTTTGAATTCTGGGCAACCCTATCCTTGTATAGGTGCTTAAACAAGATTTTTCACACTATTTTCTCTTTGTCTGCTTAGTTTCATTATACTTGCATATCCTTGTTTTGGAACCAGTAACTAAATTTTATAAATCATTTTACATTTAGTTCAATTAGTGAAAGAAATTGCATTGTTTAAAATGAAAATTTGCATTCAAAATCATTACTTTCAGGTCTCTGCATATTGCAATCAGTAAATTATTGCATGCTAGATCTGAATATTGTATTCACATTTATTCAAAAATCTTCAACATCATTACATACTTGCATCTTACATCAAATTGGGATACATTAAAAAAATTCTAGAAATTTATTTACTATTTCAATTGTCTGCAAGTAGATTTAGAATTATTAAGCAGTGTAGTTTTCGGTCAAACTTCAAACTTTCATAGCCCTAACCAAGACTCAGACGCCCTTGGGTGATCCTGTCCTGCTTGTCTTGGCCAAACAGTTTTTTTCTAAGACCTTTACTACTTTGGTCCATGTTTGCTTATGTTGGCTACTTTCTATTTTTGAGTGTTTTTTGTACTTATTAACAGTTTGGTGTTCATATTGGGTGCACTTTTGGTGTTGTGAAACTTGCATGAGTTTCATAACCTAGTGTCTTATTGCCAATACTTTAGTGAGGAATAATTTGAGATTCGTGGCATCCCACATTGTTGGTACTTCCACCATGGATCTTGAGTTCTCCAACCCTTTCACAACAAGTGTTATCAATATTCAACCCATTTTGGACTCTATTCCTGATGTTACCATGCCAATAGAAGAACCTACCTTTATCGATGTTGAGACTACGGTTGCCCATGTTCCCAAAGACAAACTAAGAAAATTGCATAAAGACCTAGAAAAAATTCAAGAAAATGTAAGTACTGAACACTTTGTTGGTACCACAATTCCTATAATTGACAACATGTGAAAATTGCTTAATTGACAATGGCTAGTTGTGCTCAAGCTTTGGGATACACCCAAATCCTAGGAGGAAATAAATTTTCCCTCCCTACCACTATAACCTCTATTCCTACATACACAGATCCAACTATTGCTTCAACAATACAACCAAGCATCAGGATAACTTCAACAATAGGTTTTTCCACTATAAATGCTTATTTTTTTGGATCTTCACATGTTACACCTCAAGTTCCATCCCCACTTATAACTTCACAACACAGTATCCCACCAAATACATACACCATTCAACCATATTCACCCCATTCCTAAAATATGTCAAGCAATGATTCTGTCATAAACCAACTTTTACAAAACGTAACATCACTTTAACAAAAAATCTCAAGAATGAACCAAAACCAAAATGGACAACCATCACAATATATGAAAAGGAGCTCATTTTCACTTGAGATATTAAAAGCGCAAATGCCACAAAACATAGAGATCCCCCGATTTGACAAGTATAATGGTAAATGGGACCCTAGCAACCACGTATCAACATATTATGCCATGTGTACTGAATTTATTTTTGAGGATAAGATCCTAGCTAAAAATTTTACCAGGTCATTAAAAGACATGGCCTTGGAATGGTTTTTTTCATTGCCTAATAATTCAATCCACTCATTTAAGGAGCTTGTTGATGCTTTCCTCAATCATTTTCAGGTCAATATTGGTCTTAAGATCAACATAATTGATTTAATGCGATGTAAACAAAAGCAAGGAGAAAAGGTTACAGATTTCATGAATCACTATTAGTTAATATTATTAAAAGTAAATATAACTCTTCCTAATGTGAAAATCCAAAGAATGTTCATTGACAACTTGCAAAAGGATATGAGGGAAAAAGTCTTACTGATAAAATATCCATCCTTTATAAGTTTGTGCACGATGCTTCGTGAATATCAAAATTCAGTTAATAAGTATGATGAAGCATCTTCATCAGCTCATAATAAAAAAATTGAGCCCATGCATCAAAATAGTTACCAATCATTCAAGAAGCCAAACAATAACTTTTTAAAGATAAATCCATCCCAACACAAGACATGCCAAACCTCAAGTTGCTGCCATAAATTCAACCCCATATCAATTTAGAGCAAAAGATAGATAATTTACCCCACTACCTGATTCTCTCCATTCAATTATATTGCAAATTTTGGATAAAAACTTAATTCACTCACCTCCAATTAGACCTATGGATACAACCAAACCTCTACCCTCAACTTTTAATCCAAGTGCCTTTTGTTAATATCACCGCACAAATGAAAATGATACAAAATGATGTATGTGTCTTAAGCACCAAGTTCAAGACCTCATTGATTCTAATCACATTCAATAGGGTAGTTTTAACAATAAAGGGAATAAGTTAGTTGCCTCGCCTAACCAAAATTTGCAAATCTTTACCAATCCTATGCCTAATCATTCAACCAAATTTGTGCAAGCTTGTGATGTTAAGAATGATGAGATGAATATTGATACACCAAACAACATAAATAATGATTACAATAGTAATGAACATGGTCTACAAACAATGGTTGGTTTTGTTGATGTGCAACCTCGTAGGGGTGAAACTACCATACTACTTGACATTGCTTTCAGTAATTAAGATGCACTTAGGCATGCACCCGATGGTCCTCTCTACTTTGGTGGTCATATCAATAAAAAACTTGCTCAAGGAATACTTATTGATCCTATGCATGTAGAGAATGTGATCACTGAGGAATTCTTGTTTGTAAAAGATCTTTATCAAGATACCTATGAACAATTGAAAGCATGGATAAAAAATCATGATGGTTTTGCTCGCCCGATGATAGTTCCATCACTCTTCCTCTCAAAGTTGGACCCAAAAATTAGATGTATCATTCTTCATCATCTCGTCATCAGACCAATCTCATGTGAAGCCAGGCTATTCATGACTACACTCCATACATGTCGTCCCATTGGTTATCCACAAGTGCATAAATTTTCCCTTTGGAAATGAGATATTTAGAGTGTACCATAGTGGGTTTAATCCTTTATCTTCCCATGGGAATTTTTCATTGGATTTCTTTTGGGATCAACCTATGGCACCTATAAAGCCTCGCGAATATTTATTTTTCAATTCATATCAAAAGTTTAAGGAAAAATGCATAGCAGAATTATCTCTTAGCAATGTTCCTGAAGGTGATAAGTCCATGGTTATTCCTTCTCCCTAGCCCATCATGGATGTACCTGTGATTGAGCTAAAAACCCTTCCAAGTAACCAAGATAAGTACAATGTAATTCCTCCACCCATATCCTATGAAAGACCAAGAGATAATAAAATGATTTCTTTTGTGTCTCCAAAGATAAAACAAGTTTATAGACCTAAAGAGACAATGATTTCCCAACCCTCGGTGGTTCCTTAAGTTCCTCCCCTAAGTGAAGAAATGAAACCCATGGTTGATAAATCTACTCTATTATATCATAGTAGCAAAGACGTATACTGACCCCATATTTGTGGAGCCCTTAGTGTACCTTTCTATTTAGTTTTTCTCATTTCATTTTGGGGGAAACCCCTTATCATTATGTAGCTTTATTTGGAAGCATATAATTGGCATAGGGCTTTCCAAATAAGCTCTTGTGATATTTTCTTACATGAAATTTATCATTTTTCTACTTTAAAGTAATTTCTCATAGCATGGTGTTTTGTAATTTCTTTAAAGTGCCCGGACATACATTAACATTATTGTTTTGCTTCACTTTGTCCACAAGGGTTGGACTTAGTGGTGCATTGGCATTGACTTTGATATTTTTTGCTTCACTCTATTCATGAGAGTTGAATCTAGTGTAGTGTTGGCATTAACATTTTGATCATTTTATGGCACCTTATCAAGGTTATCATGGAGTATTACTCTTGGTATGGTTTTCATGGGCACACCTTGTAGACCTAGTGTGTGTTTCTAGGTATTTCCAAATAAGCTCTCGTGATCTTTTCTTACATGAAATTTATCATTTTTCTACTTTAAAGTAATTTATCACAACATGGCATTTTTTAATTTCTTTAAAGTGGGGGAATACATTAGCATTATTTTTTTTCTTCACTTTGTCCACAAGGGTTGGACTTAGTGGTGTGTTGGCATTAACATTGATATTTTTTGCTTCACTCTATTCACAAGAGTTGAATCCAGTGTAGTGTTGGCATTGGCATTTTGATCATTTTATGGCATCTTATCAAGGTTATCAAGGAGTACTACTCTTGGTATGGTTTTCATGGGCACACCTTGTAGATCTAGTGTGTGTTTCTCATTTATCCACCTTGTTATGGGAACACCTTGTAGACCTAGTGTGTGTTTCACATTTTACATTGTCTTGGGGGCTCACCTAGTGAATATCATACTGCACTAGCTCATGTGTCTCTTGGTTTATGATTCACCTAGAAAATATTAGACTTTGCGATGGTGTGAGTCACAAACACCTTTTGTATGGACACATAGCATAATATAACTTGCTAGTCCATACCACTTTTCTTTGCATTTCATGTTGGCATTGTATGTTAGTGTATGTTGTATGTCACGTATGTGTGTTCCTTTATGCCTATGTTGAGTTCCCAGGGGATCTTAGATCCTGAGGGCTTGATCACCCTTCTTGATCCTTAGTCATCTTATTCTTTCAACATTTGTACAATTGAAACCCTCTTGACACATTTCTCTACTTTAATGTGAGTCTGAGCATAAGTTAATACTCTCACTAAAGTTGGGGCTAAATGTAACGTAGAAAATTGTACACTTAAAATTTCACATTATGTTTTGGACCCCTAATTTATTGGAATTAATTAAGCTTCTGATTTGCTAAATTATGCATTCCAAAGCCTAATTTTTACCATTTTCAAAGGAGGATAAGCATTAAACAATTGCATTCAATTATTAAATTACCCCTGACTTTGAGTGTCCTAGAAATTTGGGCCAAGACCCAATCTCCCATGGGCGACTAAGTCCCCCTTCTTAGCCGTGACCCAAAACCAAATATGTTTTTGGTGGTATTTTAACATCCAAAATTCAAAAATGAAGTGTTAGCTTTTGGAATCTATTTTTTGGGAAATTGGATAAACACATGTAAATACCTAGTCTTTTGATCATTTAAAATATAACACACACCATTTAGCATTCAAGATGACAAACTATTTTCAAGAGCAAGTGAAGAGCAATATTATCAGAGCTTATTATAGTTGTAGATTAGGAATATTTAAGGTTAAAGGCATTAATCAATAAAACTAAAACCCTAAAGACCTAAACTAATAATGAAGCACAAATAGGCATGGAAACGCAAAAGAACAAAGCAATATTACCAAAGTCTTCATGCCATGATTGATTCACCTCCATTTTCCTTCTCCATTTTGCTTGATGTGATTGATTTACCTCAAATTTTGAGTATGCAATAATAGCCTAATGACAATTTGATAGAAAAATATTAAAGATTGAATAGCTAGAGTGTACTTGCATAGTCTGTGTGTGTAGTGTCAAAATGACAATGGCATGCCTCTTTTATAGAAAGCCAAATGTGAATGAAGGGTTGATATTAAAATCCAATGATATATGACAATCAATTACCAAGATTGAAAGATAATAGGGTTAGGGCTAAATTAGGGCAAAGATAAGACTTGGACGGTTGAGATTAAATTATAAAATAATTCAATCAAGGGTGGAAATTAAATGAGATGCGAAGAGATAAGAATGGCATTGATAGATAGAAAAGCATGAAATGAGAGGTTGCTGGAGGAAAATAAATAATTATAAAATTACTTAATTTGGGAGGGAAAGTGGATAATTAAATAATTTAAATAATTATTTAACTATAAAAGAAGAGGGAAAGTTGCTTTTTCAATTAAATAATAATTTAATTCAAAAGTGGGAGAATAAGGAAAAATTAGTAAGTCATTAAATAAATAAAATTTATTTAATTTATGAGAGAAGAGGATAATGAATAATTAAATAATTGAAATAATTATTTAACTATAGTAGAAAATGACAATAATTAAATAAATAAATAATTATTTAATTAAGAAGAAAAGAAGACATTAGTGACATAATTAATTAAATAAAATTTATTTAATTAATCAAAGGGGGGAAATAAAAGAAAAGAGATGAATTAATTAAAATTATTTAAATATTAAGGAATAAAAAGGGATTGGTGAAGAAAAATAGTGTTCGCGGGTAAAGGACAATTTTTAGTGTCTACAATAGCAATTCAAGATCCAACATCATGTCAAATTCTATGTGTTTTCATGTTCATTTTATGTGAAGTCTAACATTGCTGTAGGTCTCCAAGCATTCAAGAATTCAAGCAAATCTATCAAGCAAGATCCAAATGTTTGAAGTGATGTGCATGACTTCAGTCTTTCAAGGAAGCCATTGAAAGGTGGTGAGTTACAACATTGTGTTCATTCATCATTTCCTTTCTTTCCATTAAGGTGTTATCATTAATAGTGTTATTGTGGAAGTGGGAACACTTACATGGTGTTTGACTAAGGCAAGCCCTTATATTGCACAAAATTTTCCCTTTATGAATATGGGGGTTATTGGTCTGAAGAAGATTAAAGAGAGTTTGAAGATCCATTTTGCATTGTTGTATTCATTGTCATCAACCTTATCAAGATACAAAAACTCACCTACAAAATTTATTTACAGTATTTTGATAATGGGACAACTGGGAATTGGAAGCTTGGATCCAACACCAAAGGACCCCAAAAATTGAGGAAGACACTCTAACAAAGACCCAGTCACTCAGGGCAACCCGGTCTTGCTACAACACTCAAATCCAACATTTGGCAATAGGTACACATCGGTCTACATTTTCCAGATCCACTTGTGAAATATTGTTTCCATATGTTTATCTTTGGGAAATTTCATTTATCATATTAGGTCATTCAATCCAATTAGTTAAATCATTCTAAATTATTTCCAGTTCATTCCTATCCTCAAAAAGATGCAGATCCAGGTCTGATTAACTCACCTAGGAGGTTGTAAGACAATCTACGCTCCTTGTTCATTTGCATCCTAATGAAATTATAGAAATGATGGCCACCATTGATCTTAAGCTTTAGACATTAAGTTTAAGGTCACCACATTTTTATGTTTCATTTTGGTGAACCTAATTTTTGACATCATAGCTTTCTGATTTGGTAGTCTTTCAAACCCTAGATCTAGGTTTTGCATCATTGTGTTTTGCATTTCTCATCTAGGTTTTACATCATTATGTTTTTCATCATAATTTTTTTATAAAAATCCAAAAATATTTCATACAAATTACATCATAGCTTGCATTATAGTGTTTTTCAGTCATTTAGATCAAATTTTCATTTCAAAATTACATATAAAAAGTGTCATTTTGCGCAAATTTGAAGCAGAGAAACTTTAGATTGAAGGTTGGGAAGTTGTTGACGATGGAAACCAATGGACCATGGATGCCCTCCTCACTAGGAGCATGAGGAAGGGGTTAACAAAGAAGGCAAAATGATTTGCTCTCAGTGTTGGTTGGGATCTCAGTGGCCTATACCGTCTCATTTTTTGAGCTCTCATATTTTTTACTTGCTCTTGATTTAGGCATGCTTAAGGTTTCTCTTATCTTTTCCATTTTTTTTGTGCTCCCCACTCGTGGATCTGAAGCAGTATCTTTTATTTAATTTGTTCTTATTTTGGGAGTGGGCCCTAATCCCGCAACTTATCTATAAAAACAAAGTGTCATTTTGTTCCAAAGTCATCATACATTTGCATTTCCTTTGCATTGAAAATTTCTAGAAAAGTAGACACTGTCAAACCTATTTGCAAATAGGAATAGTAACCTTAAACATCAATCTCAATATTCAAATTTTTAATTTTTAGAATCCTGAACAAAGATTCAGTCACCCCTGGGCAACCCTGTCCTTGTATAAGTACTTAAACAATATTTTTCACACTGTTTTGTCTTTGCCTGCTTAGTTTCATTGTACTTGCATATCCCTATTTTGGAATTAGTAACTATATTTTATAAAGAATTTTACATTTAGTTCAATTAGTGAAGGAAAGTGCATTGTTTAAAATGAAAATTTACATTCAAAATCATTACTTTCAGGTCTTTGCATATTGCAATCAGTAAATTATTGCATGTCAAATTTGAAATTTGCATTCACATTTGTTCAAAAATATTCAACACCATTGCATACTTGCATATTACATCAAATTGGTATACATTGAGAAAATTCTAGAAATTTATTTACTATTTCAAATGTCTACAAGTAGAATCAAAATTATTAAGCAGTGTAGTTTTCGGTTAAACTTCAAAATTTCATAACCGTTGACTAGGACAGTGGGACAAAAACTTAACTACAAAATTTATTTACAACATTTTGATAGTGGGACAAGCAGGAATTGGAAGCTCACATCCAACACCAAAGAACCCCAAAATTTGAGGAAGAAACTCTAACAAAGACCCAGTTACCTAGGGGTGACCCAGTCCTGCTACAACACTCAAATCCAACTTTTGGTGATAGGTACACATCAGTCTACACTTTCCAAATCCACTTGCAAAATTTTGTTTCCGTATGTTTATCTTAGGGAAATTGTATTTATCACATTAGGTCATTCAATATAATTAGTTCAATCATTCTAAATAATTTCCAATTCATTCATATCCTCAAAAAGATGCAAATCTAGGTCTCATTGACTCACATAGGAGGTTGTAAGTCAATCTATGCACCTTGTTGATTTGCATCCTAATGAAATTATAGAAATTATGGCCCCCATTGACCTTAAGCTTTAGACATTGATTTTAAGGTCACCACATTTTTATGTTTCAATTAGTGTAGATTAGAGTAGGTGAGTACCAAGGGAACCAAACCTCTTTAGAGGTTGATTTCCACCATTTGAGCTCACACTTAGGGAGGTCATCCCATGTTTCACAAGGTAGTTGAGTTCTATACTCAGTAAGGGTGTGTACTTTAGTGATAAAAACACTAAACAAAGTAGAGGGCTCACTATTAATAAGCACACAATAAGAAGTAGACACAATGCAACTCATCACCCAATTGATCTAGTCATCACCAAACCCAAAAGAATTGAGTATATTTTGATTAAATGGTCATTTCACCCAATCATAATATTTAGGCATGTCTAGTTTAAATAGCATGGCTTTATCCTTGGAGTTCTCCATAAAATGAATGGCCTCAACTGCAGTAACCACCCCATACAAAATTTGCATGCCTATCACAAATCCGCCTTGCTCTTCATAAGTAACTCTGTTGAGTCATGACTTAAATCTCTTTGCAATTAACTTGGATATGATATTATAAACCACATTGCATAGGGCTATTGCCCTAAATAGATCCAATTAATTATCCCCTTCTCTCTTGGGAATTGAAATGAAGGGGAATAAGTGAGGTAGGTTTTGAATGAGGGTAATGTACCTATTTCCTTACTTCCATTAGGAAAAAGAGATCCCCTAGGGAAAGATTGACTTTCAACCCTTAGGTGAGTCAATTTTGATGGGTATCTTGTTGTTTTCTTTATGATTGAGGATGGGGTAAATCACCTTGAAATGCACTTTTGGGAGATAAATAAAAAATACCAAATGAATGTAATTATGCAATGTAAAACATGGATCATCAAATTAAAACCTTAATCTAGTAGAATCCACAAAGTTCTAGGAGATATGAGATGAGTATGAATTTATGCACCTGTCACCAAAAGCTCCTGTTGAGTGTCCTCTTGGGACATATTCACTCTAGGGCGAATGGGTCTTGCTACAAGGATCAAAAATCTATTTTCACAGTCCTTTGCTCCTAGATCTGCACGATCGATTCCTCCATATTTCACAGTCAAAATTAAATTTTACAAGTGAGTTTCTATGGATTGATGACAATGTTGACAACTTTGCAAAATTGCACTTTTGATCAATCTTCAATCCTTCTTCACCTGCAATTTTTTTTTGATGAATAGGAAGATATCTATATTGATATAAAGATATAGTTACAAATTCACAAAAAAGGGGCGGGTGGTGAAAAGGCACACCCAGAATGTCACATGGGTAGAGCCCAGAAAAGCCAAAATATCAATCACATGGGCCTAGCCCAGAAGTCCAATAACAAAAAATAAAATTAAGCAGCCAAAGCAGTGCCAGTAGATCCTGGGGGATCCCTGTCATCCAAATTTTTCCCCCATACATCAGTGGGGTTTGGATCACCTGCAAATTTGAAAACACAAAGAGAGGGAAAATTGTTTGTTTTTGGTGAATGGGGGTTTACCTTGGTAAAACCTTGTTTTGGTAATTAAACCTTGAAATGAAATGAAACATGAATGGAAGGAATGATGAATGAACACTAGCTTGTTGCAACTCACCAAACCCTTTAATGGATATCCTTGAAGGATTGAAATCTAACACCTCTCCAAGGTATTGATCTTGCATGAAATGGATTGATTGGATGTTGTTCTTGATGCTTGAATCTCGACTTGAATGTGTTGGTGGTTTTTTAAATAGCCAAGCAAATCTCATCGAGCATCAATGAATTTTCCAGATTCAATCCTTGAATACCAAGGAGGTGATTGGCCAATGAATGAGAGGAAGCTATAAGGCTTCCCTCCACTTTGGGCTTTGCAAAATTCGGGAGGGTGATCCCATAATGTGTATCCTGCAATCTTTTAAACAATTATATCACACATTGTACAATAAGCAGATATATTCCCATTGAAATGCTAAATAGATGAAACCCTTCAAGAAACTGGCTATTCCTTTAAAAGGATTAAACACCTAAAGTTGAGAATACAACATAGTGCGAACTTCAAACAAAATAAATTGATTATAAGCTTGTTTATGAATTTTGTTCTTAAATTGAAGCATCAGAATCATAGAAAATGCATCAAAACCTATTAAATCAGTTTCTTATCTTAGGGCAAGGAGTCAAACCATAATAAACTGAACTATAAGGTAAGTTTAATTTCAAACATCCATGGTATTTGTGTAATTGCATTACAACACACATACTAAATGCTCATATTCTATGAATACTTATCAAATCCACTAAACATTTGAATATGAAATAATGCTTTAATCAAGGTATTTTAACTGATTCATTAAATCAGAGCCAAAATTAAAATATATTTCACTACAAAGCACAATGAAAACTAATGAAAGATCATTAATCGGGTTTTCATTAATCATTCATATGAAATATTATAGATGGAGAGACAATAGACTCAAAGGTTTGCATTGCTCACTTAGACATGCTTGAAAACCATAAAATTGACAAAACTTATTTGCTTGACTCAAAACCTAACATATACACTCAAAACGTATTTTCTCTGTGTAATACATTTGCATTTTCAGATAGATCCAGAATTCAAAAAGAGACCCACACAAATGGCTTTGAATTCCCTTTTATAGAAACAAGGGAGTAAAACAAGCTTCAGGCCAAAGGGTAAACTTGTCACATTTTCATTTGACAACTAATACCAATCATTCCATGAGGAATGGTTACAACAAACAGAGAGAATATTCTCCCATAAGACAAAATTTGCTTTTCAGTTGGTGGATATTCTCACGCCTTCCAAAAGGTAGTTTGTTGAAGAGAGTGGTCTTCAAACCGTTGTAGTGTCATTATTCCCTTTACCAAAAGACCAAAAGGTATGCAGAAAAGAAAAAACCACATAGATCAACATCCAAGTCAACATTCAACACTAGTCCAATTCACCAATAGTTAGCTTTATCTATCACATTTTGAATTAGGAGAAACATATTTCTTATACATTACAACTTTTAAGGACGAACCTGTACTATACTCGACCATGTATATATGTTCTCCATAACTGTGCCTACAACTCCAATTCATCAATGAATGTCTTCTTCCATAATTCATATTATGTATTAGAAGGCCAATTAAATCCCAGAAGTTCATCCATCTTCTTTCTATAAGGAACATATTTTTCCATTACTAAATTGGCTTCTTTATCAAAGTCTTCCAAGAAGCTGATGGTGAAAGACAAATTCTCAAGAGTATTCTTCAATAAATCATATCAACACTTTCACATATGAGGGATGCTTGGGAAACAATAGTTGTATCCACTTTATCTTTCCATGCTTGTAGAGGTTTTACCTCATCATCTGTGTGTTGGATATCTGGCAACAATACCAATTTTGCCTCATCAAATTTTGATTTTAATTCTCTTATTTTTACCTCCAAAGGAGATGCATACCCTTGAAACCTTTGTTCCTTAATTTCATTAACAATTTTTTATGTTGGGCCAATCTTTGGATATTTATCCTTCTGATGTGTGGACCCAAATGCTATGAGCTTTAAATTATCAACCCCAAGGATCCATCTGTCCATGATTGGAGTGGCTAAATCTTGTCTCTTTGAGACAACCTTATTACTTGCAACATTAAAGAATAATTTGAATGAATACTGTTTAGTTTACCTTGAATTTTCTCATTCATATGTTCCAAAATAGTATAAACAATTTTTTAATTATTCTCATACATTGTATCCTGAACCCGTGCCAATAATTTCTTATATACCTTAATCTGCAGAAATAGTTGTTCCTTGTAGGCTCATTTGATGGAGCTACACCTAATGTGCTTGGATCCTCAACTGGAATTGGTTCCTGACCCAAATTTTATGGAATTATTGCTAAGGATTGCTCTGGTGGAGGAGGAGGAGATTGGTGATGTGCAATTGGGGAAGTGGGTGCAACATAACATGAAGCTAATGGGCCTTGGGTCTTCAATATTTCTAATTGTTGCTTGAATAATTTCAACTCAATTTCTAGCTCAACAACCCTTTTTTGACTCTTGTTATATTCATCAATGATCTCATTGTGTTTACTTTTGTACAATTCTCTCTCTACAATGACATTCTCCACTATTGCCTTAGTGAATTTAGCAACATTAACTATCATTTCTACTAATTCTAATGTTGGAGTGTCAGAGACCCTTTTGATAATTAATTTCCCACTAAATTTGGTAGGATCTACAACTTTTGGCCTTCTAGACCCCATAGATAATGACCAAAGGGCCAAGGCATCCCATTCTTCACTGAAGGTTGACCCCTGTAATGCCAATTTAGCTTCTTCCTCTGTTTGAAATAGGGGATTTTCATGCCTTCTTATTGTGTCCAACATAATTGCATCTACAATATCCCATTATGGTAGTAATAATACCCCACTTTTATGCACTAGAGCTTTTCCCTCTTTAGGTGTGATATTTTAAATTTCCTTCCTCATCACTTTCCTCACATTTGCTTGCACAACTTCTTCAGGAAGTTTTGGATGCAAGCTCCTCTCCTTTGCTACATTTTTTGCATATTCTTAGGCCTTAGCTCTCCATACAAAATCCTTGAATTCTTTAGTTTCCACAAAAGAATCATCCTTCATAAATTTCTTATAGGCCTCATGCCTTAGGTCATCTACATTGTTTAGGCCGCTATCATTCGCCTTTCCCAATATAAGGCTGCTCTCTCCTGTGCTCTATGCAACCTCCATTTGGGGAGAAGGCATTCCTTGTTGCATCTCTTCTGGTGTGACAAGATTTTTATCTTCTTTAGACTCAGGGTAATCAAATACCCCACCTACCTCAATCCTTTGCCTCTTAGCTGGTGGCTACTCAGATGGAGATGGACCTCTAGGAGGTGAATCAATGTCAATTATGACAAGGGAAACTTGTGTGGGAGGAAATGGTGCTGACATTATAGGAGAAGATGCTCTTGACCCCTCTGATGCAACAAGGGTTGGAAGTGTTTGTTGCTTTTTTATTACCTCCTTCTTCCTGGAGCATACACTGACCTTTTGTGGTGGATGATAAGAGGTTCTCTCCTCCAATGCTCCTACTAGTTCTTCTTCAACATCCATTTCTTTCCCCTTATCTAGTATTATTTGTTCCTCCCTCAATACTCCCACTATACTCTCAAAATTGTCAAGAACATACGTGGCCCTATTAAAATCACCCTTGATATTGGGCATAGGGTCATAGTTGGGATATGACTTTGTAGCTTTATTCACCATTTTATTGAAGGTGAGATACTTTTCCTTCCTCTCATCCTAGACTTGAAAATCAAAAATGTTCTTGATCACATCTTCAAGATAGTAAACGTTATGGACGAAGGAGCCAAGCCTATTCTTTGCTTTCAAAGTAGCAATGAAACCCTCCAGGTCATGGTCTTCAACTTGTAAGGTGCAAGAACCTGCTCCAATTCTTTGCATCCTCCCTTTTCCATCACATAATCATAAACTATAGTCCACTTAGGGAAGAATGAGCCCTTCTTCTATTGCTCAGGTAAGTGCACCATTTGTGCTCCCCCCAATTGCCTCATGAATTCAATGAATCCAATTCTTAGTGGCACATCTCTTGGTAATGCATATGGGTTCACATTTGTCTCATAGACCTTGAAAATTATTATATTAGGGTATGGAATTATGTCCCCCCAATTATGAGTCAAATTCAAATCAAGCCTCTTCTCCCTGGGCCTCAAAAAATCATGTAACTCCCTTGGAATCCTTGGTGGATTAAAGACCAAAAACCTTCTCAACTTGGAGGAAAAAACATTTTGAAAGACAACATAATCAAATTTCAAGTCATCTTTATTCAGAATCCGAGTCCAAAATTGGACTGGCAATTCAATATCATCCTCTACCTTTTTTAGTGTCATGTCTTCAAAAAAATGCTTCTCTCCTTTGAATAAAAACATGTGCATCGGGAGAGAATACCACTAAAAACTCACCCAATTCTTACCTGCCTTCAGTGTAGACAAACCTTGATGAATGTTTTATGCCAGATATGTGGCATAATCATATACTACATTATAAGTTGGGTGTTGCAGGTGTGTTGCCATATACGTGAAACCTATTGGCATGGTGGATGGCAGATCAAAACTAAGAATCTGGTACAAGGAGAAAACTGTTTTCTTGAAGTGGTTGGAAAAATGCTTCATGGGAAAGGTCTCCATTTCATCCTTTCCAATTTTTACCTGTTTCAAGACTAGATTTCCCAACCCTAGTACTTGCAATATGCATGGGTAACATTGTCATCCTGAACAAAGCCCTTGTATTATCATATTTTATTCTGAAGGTTTTGAGGTCAATAGGAATCATATCTTGACTCCACTCCTACAGCTTGAAGATTTCCGCAATCTCGTCTCTAGTTATCTTTACCATCTCAACACCATCATATGCCTTGACTACTCTTGAAATAGGGTCATACCTCACAACTACATCCTTTAGAAAATCAACATCCATGTATACGTTGGGCACAACTAACTTTCCCATATCCAATCTCCAGGTGTTACAGATGGGAAATCCATAATTTCTTTTCCCAAACCATTTTGGAACATTTTCCAACCTGTGTATGGCACATCGACATCCTTGATGTTGCATTGTTTGTCAAGTAACCCCTCTTTAATTTAAGGGCCATAAAATAGAGTTGTTTCCTCAACCTTCTTGTTGGTTGAGGGTTTCAATTGGTCAATAATATCTTGGGAAACAGGCCTAGGTGCGGTTTCAGAACTAAAAAATTGAGCTTTGGGAGCCATTGATAACATATAAGTTTTAATTAATCTAGGGTTTTGCATTGGAGAGATTCAATACCTAACCTTTTGTTTAAAACCTAGGGCATGGATTGCAAGTAAAAATCTCAACAGGTTTAAAAGGATTTCAAACCCTATAAGCAGCTCAAAACAATTTAAGGCAATTCAATCGACATGTAGAATCAACTTTGACAGCAAGATATAGCGAAATTTACCCTAATCCAAGACAATTTTACAAAAAACATAGAGAATGGTGTTTGTTTTCACTTGTGACTTTTACGCTTGAAGAAAACCCTAATTTTGGTCACCTTGAACTCTATAACGCTCACTTCAATCTCTTGGATGCTTTAAAACTTATTTACAATCTTCAATTATACAAAAAAAGCAATCTTTTATTGCCTTTAGATTGGATTTGGGTAGGTCTACATGTCATTTCCACCATTACTGCTCACTCGTGTGAAGCAGAACGACTCCCATAGCCACATCTTCAATTTTGAATATCAGTCATTGATCATCTTGTGAGATGGCACGTTGGACGACTCATATTGAGTCAACAAAGTTTGAATTCTTGTTGCCTTCGCTCACCAATCTTGTGCCAATCATATTTTTCCACCTAGAGTGTTGACTCATTCATTCTGTGGGCTCCACCTTTTTCCAAGCGATGCGAGAAAATCCACATGTCGATCACCCGCTAACCTCGCTGCTTTTTATAAAACAATATTTTATTCTTGTGGGGTTGGCGGGGAACGGTTGAGATTAAATCTCCACACTGCATCTCGGTTTTTGGTTTGGAACTCATGGTGTCGAACATATAAGTGGAGATCAGGTCCCACACCTTTAGTCTGTACATGTGTCTTCAACTCGCCGACCTCGTTGCTTTTCTTAAAACAATATTTTAATCTTGTGGGGTTGGTGGGGAACAACTAGGATTAAATCTTCAGATCCAACCCTCGACATTTCTGCACATGCAAAAAAGTTAGTCTTAAAAAAGGGAACTGACTAGGTCGACGAGACCAAGACCCATGGGATTAAAGGCTTTAAGACTCAAGTCATTTTAACGGTAAATATTTCACTTGACTTAGGAAATATTAATGCGATGATAAAACACTTGATGATCGACAAACCTAGACCAAGGGGCCGGTGACAATACGTTTCTGATAACTTTAGTCATGACAAAAATGACCTGCAACCGGGTATAGCAAGTCAATGAAGGAATATAACGCCTAGGGAAAAAGACTACGCAATTTAAAATGAGGGATTTTGAACCAAAACCCTAAACCCTACCCTAAGGCATAGATGCAAAGGATAATGACAAGGCAAGGAACCATTGCAAAATTGTCAAAATTTAGAATCTCCACCAGTGGCTCCTGCTCGAGGATGCATACCTCTGGTGGGTATGGAAAGAATTAAGATCTCATGGTTGAAGCAGACCAACACAAAGAAACAAAAAACCAAGGAGCTTGCCAGGACAAGGAAAACATATGCAACCAAAAGCAAACACACCAAACCTATATACAATAATTATAAAACTATACAGTTTACATGGAAAAAAACCTATTTCAAGAGAAATAGGGCTTCAAGAATTGTCCATGTACTGGAAGCTCAAGAAGTTCACCTGTTAATGATTGCAAGAAGTATGAATCCTCCCCATGTGTATCTGAGATCAGATATGGGCCAGCCATAGAGGGTCAAATTTGCCATGTTTTCCTTTTTCTTTTGCTCTTGCATTCCACATCAAGACCATGCTTTTGACCTCAAACTTTCTCTTAGTGTCTTTATTATCATATAGATTCTTCATTTGAAGTTGTAGCTTAGCATTTATTTTATGAGCTTCTTTCATCAAGCGCAACTAACTCTTCTATTCTATGTTGCATCTCATCACAAATGTCTTTTTCATATTCTTGAACAAACCTATACATTTTCAACAAGTTGTTGTGGGGTATCCTCGCTTCTACACCATATACAAGGTTGAATGAAGATTTTCCAATGAATTTCTTGATAGTAGTCCTATTAGCCCACAATGCAAGTTGCAACTTTGAATCCCATGCCCTTTTATTCTTCTCAATCACTCATTTGATGATCTTCATAAAACTCTTATTGCTGGATTTTGCTTGTCCATTTCCTTGAGGATGATAGGGGGATGAGTAAGAGATACTTATTCCATGCTTACTACAAAATTCAGTGAACTCCTCAAATCTGAAACACATGGCATTGTATGAAACAATTTTATGGGACTCTAAACCTAATCAATATGTTATTCATCAAAAAGTCAATCACTACTTTACTTGTTGTCTTCCTTGTGGGGATTGCTTCCACCCACTTTGTAAAATAGTCTATTGCAACAAGTATCCAAGAGTGTCCCCCACTAGAATTCTCTAAAATCTCACCAATAAAGTCAATTCCCCATTGCTGAAAAGGAGCCTGAATTGAAATCAGTCTAAGTGGAAAATTATCTAAGAACTTCAACTTACAGTGAATCTTTGGCATGCATCACATTTCTTGACAAATCTGTGAGCATCCTTAAACACAATGGGCCACCAAAATCCTGCTCTTAGTATTTTATGAGTATTGGTCTTTTCCATGTAATGATCTCCACATGCTCCATTGTGCATTTCATTTAGGAGTTATTCTACCTGATCTCCATCCACACACCTACGCAATACACCCTCTGGGCTTCTCCACCAGAGTTCATCATCAATAGTGATGTATTTAATAGCTTGCAGCTTTAAGGTTCTTTTCTCATTATTAGGAATACCTTCAGGACATTACATAGTCTGCACGTATTCCATAATTCTCCTATACCACCCACAGGTTTGCATGTCACACATAGGTGCAACATTTACATGTTCTACTTAATTAATTTGGTTTGCTTTTAAGTTGGTTTCAGCCATCAACTTAGCCAAACCTTGACCTCTTACCAATTTTATAATCTGAAAATCAATATTAAATTCATGGATCCTGTTGATCCATTTGTATCTTCGTCCTATGGTCTCTTGCTGGGTAAAAATATCCTTGAATGTAACACTTGGAACATATGCCACCATAGTTGCTCCCATCAGATATGTTTTGAAATGTTTTACAACCTTAACTAGTGCATAGGCTTGCTTTTCTATGGCATCATACTTAAGCTCAGCAGCCTGCAAATACTTGCTGAAGAAAGAAATAGGCTGCTCAAAGCCTTCATTATTTTTCTGTAGTAACACTCTTGCCATAGTATGAAATGAAGCAAAAGTAAATAACTGAAATGGATTTGAGTAATCTGGAGACTTGAGCACAAAATCCCCCTTGATGGCACATTTTATATCTTGAAAAGATTTGGTGGGATCTTCTATCCATGCTATCTTTTTCGCCCTTCTTCAACATTTTTGAGATAGTTCTAACAATCTCAGCAAAGTCGGTGATAAATCTCCTCACAAAATTGATTTGCCCGAAGAAGGATTGAATGCCTTTAGATTTTTAGGCTATGGAATTTAATCTATTATTGCCACATGCTCATGATCAATCTTGACCCCATCCTTAGAGATAATGTTCCCTAAAATCTTACCTTCCTTAAACCCAAAAATGCATTTCTTAGGATTCAAGGAAATTCCATATTGTAGTGCTCTAACAAATATCTTCTCCAAATGTGTACAATGATCTTCATTTTTGCTATGTGCAGTCAAGTCACTTTGGTATATGTCTAGGAATAAATCAATGAAATCAACAAATGCCATATCCATTTCTCTTTGAAATGTAGCACCAACATTGATTAAACCAAATTAAATTCTTATATACACATGGGTTCCCCATGGTGTAGTGAATGCAATCTTATATTGTTCAGATTCTTTTACCATAACTTGGTTATAGCTTGAGAAGCTATCCATCATTGATAACAACTCACACCCTATCACCTTCTGCAACATAGCCTCCATATTAGGCAGTGGGTAGTTGTCTTTCAAGGATGATACATTCAAATTTCTGAAATCCACATAGAGTCTCAGGTCAACATTATTTTTCCTAATTGGAAACAAATTGGAAACCCATGAAGAATGGCTTATAGGCTTGATAATACCAGCCTCCCTTAACTTCATGAGTTCTTCTTGCATTTTAGGCTGTAATGTTGGATTTATTGGTCTCTGATTCTTCCTAAAAGGTTTGACATCTAGTTTCAAAGGTATCTCATGCTAAAAAAGATCTTCTCTATAAGCTTTCAAGTCATCGTATGACTAGGCAAACACATGTCTATATTTTCTTAATAGAGCAATCAACATGGTTTTTATATGTGGTTTCATTTTCTTCCCTATATATACCTTCTCAGGAGCATTCTTAGTTCCAAGATTAATCTCTTCCAAATCTTCCTTGTGAGTAGGTGTCTGATCATAGCCATAAAAAACCCTTTCCAAAGCAACCAACTCTTTAGGAATCTTTTTTGTTTTCAATTAGATAACCTCATTGCCAAACAATGTCTCTTTACCATCAACCTCCACAACCAATGCCCCAAAGTCTATTTCTTGACTTTCATACTGATCAATACATTGCAAGAATTTCAAAATATCTTTATCATCATCAAAAACTTGCCAATTGCAAATATTGTTAGGTACTATAGGTTGAGTGTTCACCTCTACTTTTGAAATACCAATAAAAGTGGTATCATCTGGTTTGATAGCAATATTTTCTAGCAAAACTGCCCTCACATTCTTTTCCCTTTCTATCCAATCAATGTTAAATGCATCAAAAGCTTCAATGGTATCCCAAACTGCATTCCTATACTGCTTAAGTCTTTTACTTTGGAAATAAACCTAGACCTAACTTGGGACATGACTAATTCAGAATCACCCAATAATTTTAGCATTTTAATGCCATGCTTTGAAGGTAACTTTAAACCAAGTAGCAAAACTTCATATTTGGCTACATTGTTTGTGCAGGTGAATTTCAATAAGAAAGAGTATTTGAATGTATTACCTTGTGGGGAGATCAGGATAACTCCTGCACCTAAGCCCTCCTTGGAGCAAGCTCCATCAAAATGCATGGTCCAAAGAGCATCTTCTTGTAGCGCATCTATGACTTCTCTCGCAAGTAGTGTAGGCTGAAATTCTACTTCTTGTTGTAATTATTCAACTCTAAAAGTATCCAAACTAGTACCCACAAAATGAATTCTCGTTGGTTCCTCTGCATATATAGCGAGCTCTTGATTCTCTAACAATCTTGACATCCTTTTCATCAATGGAAAAGGTAGCATATGATAAATCACATTATATGCTCCCACCCATGGACACACTCCATTATCTTGACAACAACATTCCATAGCTTGGTGGGATGTCTACTATTGTGACACTCATGTATAACTCCCTTCTCAGGGAATGTTGCAAGCTTGTAGGGGACCCTATTAATTACTCATATGATAGGCACTTCTCTTGAATCTATTGCATAACACTTTCCATAGGTGCTATCAATCTTCAGACCCATTTCCTTCATGATTTCCACTAGAATAACATTAGAAGAGGATCCTGAATCAATCATGCAATTCTTGAGCAACTTCCCATCAATAATCAAACTCAGAAAAATGGGTTGACCTAACTTGGGCATGCAGCGATTGTAGTTCCTAAGTATATTTGAGGGTTTTCACTAGTCACTCCTTCCATTTCATCACTCTTTTTTTGACTTTTGCTCACTTTGGGTGGATCAATCACCATCTTGTCATTAGAGGCCATAGCCACACAATTAATGAGGGCAACTACCTTGTTTTTATGTTCATCAATCCTCATCATCTCCAATAATGGGACTGCAATCTTAACTTGAGACAACATTTGAAACATGTCCACAAGAGAATACTTTGGTAATTCATAAGGTATTATATCCTTTTCCATTATCTTATCACTTTTTTTTTCACCTTTTTCAACACTATGCTTATGATCTTTAGCCTTTACAACTAGGGATATAACTTCCCCATCTATCTTGACATTATCAACCTTTTTAGCCCAAATTCTAGCTCCTTTACTTTCTTTGGGTTTTGCCTCCTTCTTCTTGGTTTCTGTCTTGGTCCCTTTGTCACCTACATTCTTTTCTTTGATGAACATGCTTCCAGGCTTACCTTGATCACCATTCACAACTCTATTTCTCAGATTATAATTATTCCTTGCTCGAGTAGCCAATGCAATTGTCAGATTTTGGATTTCTTCATTTGATGGTATTCTCAGACAAATTTTATCTGATTCAAGATTATAAACATTGCAATCATCATCTCTCTCTTCATCTAAGAACACTTGCTGGTGGTATACACTCACTTCCTCCCTTTTCACATCCACATCACCTCCACAGTGTTAGAGTAAAGTAATTAATTAACTTTACTCTCCTCTTAAGATTTCGCCTTGCACACATATTAGTCATTTAATAATTAATATTAATTATTAAATGCACTCACCTTTAGGATTAGGTTTTCCTTTTAGGTTTTGATCTCCTTTTATAAGGATTGATCTCTTGTATTTCTTTGATGCACTATTCATTTTTCTGGAATACATCTTGCACATTGTGAGAGCCAAACCCTTGTCTTGATCTCTCTCTCTTTCTCTGTGACAAGTCTTTTGCATGCAGGTATTGATCGGGTTCTGTGGATTTGCATTTCTCAAATCCTACATGGTATCAAAGCTTAACCTTACCACAACCCTGTAGAAGAGATCTCTGTTGTTTGAATTTCATCAGAAAGTCCTCAATGGAGGGAAAAGAATCAGGGACAAGTGAAGTCAACTCTGCCTCAATCTGTAGTGCACGAAACTGATTGATGGTACCAAATAAATCATTGAACTTGGTCCACATTTCAAGAGGACTGTTACATGCATCAAGATGAAACAAATCCAACAATCGAAGAAGAGGAAATCCCTGAATGTGAGGTGAAAATGGAAGTCCTGGATGATGCGCACTGAAGAACGAAACAACAACATGAGTGTATGAATAACAAAATGGTGAATCAAACAACTCAAGATGATCCTGAAATGGAATCTCCAATGAAGAAGGGATAACAGGTGTGTTGAATCTGTCATCTGTGAGGAAAGGAATATCCTCATATATGGCCTCAACAACTGCACTTGATGGCTCGATGAGTGGAGCAACAATGTTAGTCACAACTGAAGAGGTATCCTGCTGAACAAATGTGATCTCAATAGGAGGAAGAGGTGTAGAAGTCTCAACACTAGTTTCATGAACAGATGGAAGAACACATAAGTTCAAGTGACCGAACTTCTCCTCAGATACTGCATGCTCTCTTTTAGAAAGAGAGGGAGATGGTGGACCAAATTGTGTAAATGCATACAATCGGGAAGAATGATCAACTGTCTCTGTTGCAACAATGTTGCCAGTCTGAATGTCTCTGATGTGCATTGAATTAGGTGTGAACTCAACTGTCTTCCCTGTCCCACTGTGAGCAATCTGATAGATGGAGAGAAGGTTAGTGGACAAAGATGTAACACATAGTACATCATTGAATGTACCATCATCAATATCGATAGAACCTTTCCCAAATACACTCATATAAGTGTTATTACCCATCAATATGTGTGGTGAGGACGCAGCCTCGAAAGATGAGAACATATCCTGAGAAGATGCCATATGGTGTGAAGCACCTGAATCCAGTAGCCATCTAGATGAATGTGAACTGGTGGTTGCACATAATGCATGACCCTTATGTGGGGCCTGTCCATCTATTTGGAATGATGGTGAAGAAGAAGACCCGCCTGAAGTAGATGAAGAAGAGTGATGAATATGGTTCTTCTCAAGAAGAGCTGTCAAATCTGAAACCTGTTTTGCATATCCATCTATCTTCTTCTCATAACACTTGGACTCATCATGTCCTAGCTTAGTGCAATAAGCACAGTTAGGTCTATCTTTCTTTGATGATTCCCCCTTAGGAGAAGGTGAATCAGAAGTCTTCTGTGAACTGGAATCCTTTCATGCATTGTAGTTACTTTTGCTTTCTTGCACTAGTTTGTAGCTGCACTCTTGCTCATCTTTAGAGTAAAGTAATTAATTAACTTTACTCTCCTCTTAAGATTTCACCTTGCACACATATTAGTCATTTAATAATTAATATTAATTATTAAATGCACTCACCTTTAGGATTAGGTTTTCCTTTTAGGTTTTGATCTCCTTTTATAAGGATTGATCTCTTGTATTTCTTTGATGCACTATTCATTTTTCTGGAATACATCTTGCACATTGTGAGAGCCAAACCCTTGTCTTGATCTCTCTCTTTCTCTGTGACAAGTCTTTTGCATGCAGGTATTGATCGGGTTCTGTGGATTTGCATTTCTCAAATCCTACACACAGGGCTCATCATTACAAGAATAATCATTGTAGGGGAATTCTGATTCAGTCATGAGCACATTCATGATTTCATCTTGATCATGAGGGGAATAAAAACCTACTTGATCATCTTGTGACTCCTCTACAAATCTTGCAAAAAAAAATTGTTGTGATGAATAAGGTAATTGACATACTACACACCATGGAAAATCTTCAGTAACATTTATAGAATGCTTTTGCAGTGAGTTAGGTGTGCCTTGAGCTTAAACATTGTTTTGATTGTTGTGAACTGGCTTTCCATTGTACCAATTAGTGTGATAGGGATAATCTTGCAACCTTGGTGGCCTATCATTTCTTTGGAACTGATTTTTCTCATTCTTTTCCACCTTTTGCAACAAACTGACAATCTGATCCAATTTTTCATCAAGAGCTACAACTTTACCGACTCTTTTATTTTGAGTTCTAGGATTCTTCAAAGTTTTAGGGTCATCTCTTCTCCCTACCTTGCCCAATGCTCTTCTATTGTTTTCTATGTGGACTACCATTTTATAAGCATCCCTCAAAGTATGTTGATCTTTTTCTCTAAGTAAGTAACATATCTTTGAATCAAATGCATTCTGATACACCACTAAGCATGCACTTTCATTCAGCCTCAAATAAGTTGGAACTCTATTCATGGATTTATATAAAATTGCATTAAATTCAGTCACCATTTTATTCCATACTTTTGTGATATTATTGAAGTCATTTAACATAAATCTAGGATCAGTCTTATCTTCGTATTGGTCTCTAAAAACTCTGTAGAAAGCATCTTTTGAATCAATTCTTGCATCTGACAAGCTTCTATACCAATCTCTAGCATCTTCAATCAACAATTGCATGAAATACTTCATTGCAACATCATCATCCAAAAGCTCAAAAATCTTCAACAAAACTTTGAAAAGATTTTAGATGATCTTCACCACTGAATGCATTATTACCAGTGAACTTAGGAAAATGTTTTCTTGCATTATTAGGAATAGGATTTGGATATCCTGGGATTCTATCAAAGCATAATTTCCTATATCTATCAATAGGGACTCGTCTTCTTACAAAGGGTCCCTCTTGTTCATTTTGGTTGTCATGATTCCTTCTCCTATCATAATTGTTTTTAGGCCTTCCAATGTCAACCACGCTTGGTTGGGAATCATGTTGATCATGTTGTTGAATAGTCCTAGCCCTATTTTCTGGCTGTGAAGACGAAGTGGAATGGTTTGTATTGGACAAAGGGTTAACATTCGAATGGGGATTTGAATATGATGCATGGGGATGAGGGATTTGGGTTTCAGGAATAGAAGTCTTCATGGTAGATTCTAAGAAACCTAGTTTCTTCTTCATCTTTGTGTTCGCAGCTAACAGTTCCATCTCCTTCAATATTTTTTGTAACTCCTCATTTTCCTTTACTAACCTATTAGTCAATTAATCAGTATTATTGTGTTGTGTTCCTATGAGAGGAACCTCCCTCATTTATCTTCACACCTTTGACAAGTTTCTTTCCATTATCAACAATCTGGGAAACAACATTTGTATTACTAGGGATAGTATTTACTACAACAAAAGATTTCACAGTAAGATTGGTCCATGTATTTACACAAGAATTGTCGGCTGAGGCAGTTATAGGCCCACTATCTATAACCTCTCTAACTGTAGGACCAGTTGTATGGATAGATTGAGCCGCTAATTGTTCTATTTCTCTCATTTTCTCAACTTTTCTTTGTAGCATGTCTCTCTCAACCATAACTTCCTTTATCCTTTCTTCTTTCTCCTTATCCCTCCATCTCCTCAACTCATATAGTCTTAATGATTCTCTTCTAAGTTGTTGAACATCATTGAAGATTTCATCCTCTCTTGGTAAGGTGGTATTAGAATCTGATGTCTCTACAATTCCACCATAGTTACAAGCATATTCATGAAACCCAATTAACAAATCTTGAGGAAGAGGGATATTTATGTTAGAATTTGCGACCAAATTCCTTGCGGAGCTAGCATGACTAGCATTTACATTATCTTGTTGTATCCTTTCCATCTCTCTTCTCTGTTTAGTTGTTAAGCCTTGATTTGAACGTTGCTCACTCACAATAATTTTCATTGTAAATTTCCCTCTTTAAGGAGAAGCATCATCACTTAACTCTAACAAATCTATTTCATGTTCAAAACTAGAACTAGAATGAACTTCACGCTTAGGAGTTGGATGAGGAGTAGACTTACTTGTTCCTGTATCCTTTGCTTTCCATTTTTCATGAGGGTTCTTCTGTGATTCTCCCTCCAATCTTTGCTTTGGATGTTTCTTCATATTGGCCTAGGTTCCCCGCATTTGTGTCTATATCTTCTTTGCTCTTATCAACCTTTTCAATTTTCTTCTATTTTTCATGTTAATTTCTTTGATAACTTCAGGTATTAGCACACACTGGTGCAAAGATTTTAGAGTCGCCACCCAATTTGATTGGGACTGATTCATAGCAATGGTGCTACAATTTTATGCAAACTTTTACAAGACTCTTCACATTTATGTAGGATATTTAACATTAACCCTTATAGACTCAAGCAGGCTTTGCAAATATGAGGTAATTTGGGTTGAACTTTGGTCAACAAATTCTAAACATAGCAATGGCAAGAAATCTAGAGAAAATTCGAGCAATGATTAACAAAAACTCAAATAGACCGACTCTAATGATAAAGTACATCACTATAAATCATAGTTATCTTAGACAAGGGACATTGGAGAACTAAAAAATTATCAAACGTAGTCTCCCCAACAAAGTCACCACTCTGTTGGTGATTTTTAAAGAACCAAGCAAATCTCACCGACCATCTATGAATTTGCCAGATTCAATCCTTGAATACTCAGGAGGTGATTGGCCAACGAATGAGAGGAAGCTATAAGGCTTCCCTCCTTCACTTTTAGCTCTGCAGAACCTGGGAGGGTGATCCCACAATGTGTATCCTACAATCTTCTAAATAATTATATCACACATTGTATAATAAGTAGATATATTCCTATTGAAATGCTAAATAGATGAAACCCTTTAAGAAACTGGCCATTCCTTTAAAATGATTAAACACCTAAAGCTAAGAATACAACATAGTACCAACTTCAAACAAAGTAAATCGATTATAAGCTTGTTTACGAATTTTGTTCTCAAATTGAAGCATCTGAATCAAAAAATGCATCAACACCTATTAAATCAGTGTCTTATCTTAAGGCAAGGAGTCAAACCATAATAAACTAAACTATAAGGTAAGTTTAATTTCAAACAACCATGGTCTTTGTGTAATTGCATTACAACACACATACTAAATGCTCAAATTTTATGACTACATATCAAGTCCACTAAACATTCATATGAACTCATGCTTTAATCAAGGTAATTTAACTGATTCATTAAATTAGAGCCGAAATTAAAACATATTTCACTGCAAAGCATAATGAAAACTAATGAAAGATCATTGATTAGATTTTCATTAATCATTCATATGAAATATTACAGATGGAGAGACAATAGACTCAAAGGTTTGTATTTCTCATTGTCATGTCCCTTTTTCCAAAAATAACACTAAAAATAACAAGTTTCCACTATCTAGAAATAGTAAGTCAAGGGTTGCCGAATACATTGAATTTTTTTATTTATTTAATATTTATATTGTCCTAGTACGATATTTATCTAAAGGACAAATAAATATTAATTATTTAGTGGTACCAACATAGGTGGGTCATGATTTTTGGAAAAATCAATTTAACCTCATGTAGGTGCCTCAAAAAATGTATTTTGAGTTGTCAAAAGATGCCTTGTAAGTGGTATAATATGAAAGGCTAAATTTAGAGGTGTTATAATGCATTTTATGACTTTTGTAAGTGCCTAAAATTGGGGAGGAATATTTGCACGTGAATCCAATGTTTTTGATAGAAGTTTCTAGATGATAAAGAGACTTTAAATATTGGTCATTTTGCATGCTGAGGGATCTTTATGCATTTTATAATCTTATGCTTTCTTCAGAGGCTGAGAAACCATCGAAGGAGTGATATTCCAGGCTGATAAACTAGGGAGATAGAGACTTGTAGGTAGTGTGTTTACAGGACTCCAGAGGTTGCAACAGAGTAGAAGGAATTTGGAGATTTTGACAGTTTTAGTGTTTTGTGTGTGTTGGAGTTGATTTTTGGTGGTTTTGGAGCATTCTTGTTTTTACAGGTCATTGCATGTTATTTCATGTTAGTGGATTAAGAATATTTCATTCATTTTAGGGGTTTGGATCAGCTTTGACCAGTTGGGTATTGCTGGTTTCATTTCGGGAGTGTTGCATGTGTAGTTTTTGTGTGTTTACAAGGTGTGTTCATACTTTTGGAGTGTTTTAGGTGCAATTTATTATATCAATTTGGTTTGCTGTTGTTAGCAGAAAATACCTTGTTTCCAGAGACATATTTGAATGTGATATTTCTGCTCTGAGTTTTAGAGTTTGGATTGGTTGGTTGTGTTGTATTTGACATTAGTTTAGGTGCTTATTTTGGTTTGCATCATTAGGGTTTTTCTTGTATTTTGCTGCAGCTATAGCTTGTTGTAAACAATAGTTAGTAACAAAAAATATGATGTAATTCTCATATTCAAAATAGTAATAAAACATCATATATCAGTTGCCCATTTTCCTAAATTATATTTGCATAAATTGAAGAAGATAAATTTATACCCGATTTCATTATTTCATGTAAATTGCAAGATCTAAGTGATTTAATATTTTGGTTTGCATTATATGTTATATTTTCTAGCAAGGGACATTACAGTGGTATCAGAGCTGTGATCTTGCTAGCCCGAGGGTTTCAAAGATGCAACCCACTAAATCTAATTTATTTCAAGAAGGTGGTTACTTTAGACTCACTCACTCTTCCAACCCCACGAAAGAATTGGTTATGGATCTAGCTACTATGAGGGATTCATATAACAATATGGATGACGGTTTCAAGAATTCAGTCCCCTATAGTGATTTCTTAATTCACATGCAAGGTATGATGGCACTGAAAGCTATAAATTACACCCAAGTTTGAGTGAGAAAAATCAAGAGGATATCCAGGATCATGGAATAAACCAAATGTCTCTACAAAAAGAAGAAAACATAGATTTACAAGATAAAGGTAAAGAGATCTTATCTGAAGAAAAAATAAATTAATGATTCCTAATGGGTTTACTTGGCAGGACAATAGTTGTCTCAATAGAGTTAATGAGAAATCAGCTTTGCATCTAGAAAATAAAGAAGAAAATGTACCAATTGATTCCCAAGAGATCCAAGAGACACCTACAAAAATTCTTAGCATTGAAAAGGAGCCAATGTCATGTGAGAATGACAATGTTGCTGAAAATGTTTCAAAAATTTCCAGGTCTGTGAAAGGAGGTAAATATTTTGATTGTTTATTTGATTACAACTCAAGGAATAAGGATGAAAGGAGAAGTAAGGAATTATTGCACCATTTTGATACGAAGTTATCACATCATTCTCATCATAATAAGAAGTATCCTAATGGAGATGAAGAGATGAAGGGAGAAAAATGGAAAGATAATTTTTTCTCTCAGCTTCAAATTTATTCATCCATAATGGTGTGGGATCTTGGAGCTACAAATAAAAAGATACATAAACTGAACTTCAAGTAACTCATGAAGACTGATTTTTTTTGTGGTTTGAATGTCATATCTACAAAAATATTTTATAGCTCAAGAATCTCCACTTCTAGTTGCATGAGAGTAGCACAATGGAAGAATGGTGATGTATCACAACTTTTAGTTTTGGAAAAGAGGATGAATTCCTTGATGGCAGCCCAAGGTATGAAAAAGATTCTCAATTTTCAGTTTTTTTGCCTCTTTCTATGCCAATACAAAAAAAATTTCACCAAAGGAAGCATGCTAAAAAGGATAATAGATTAAGAGATACAATTTTAAAAATAGGACATGTAGATTCATTGATTCAAATTCAACATTGTTTTTGCATTTGGGGTCTAACTGATGTTATGAAGGGAAAGGAGGATAGAGGATTAGATTTCATTATTAAATTCTTCATATCTTGCATGGGAATGGAAGGGAAATTCATGAAGATCCATCAAGGTTATTTTATAAGTTCTAATGAAGTTGTAGGAGTTCAATGTTTGCAATTCATGAATTACTCCTTGGAACTTAATTCTACAATTGAAGACAAAGGTATGATGCTTGGAATACTCCATGTTCTAAGAGAAGAATTCATAGTTAAAGGGACTACTCATAAAGGAAAACCTCTATGGGCAGAAATTTATGTAATGAAGGAGAGCATGCAAACTATTTTGTTCTTTGGTAAGAAACATAACCTATCCTATGTTATTCAATTGATTCCAAATCGACAAAAAATGGTGCTTAGAAATATGTTCCCAGAATTGTTACTAGATAGAATATTGTAGCATATAGATAGCACTTGGAAATAGCAACAAGCATACAAACTTATGGAGAGGGATTTCCACCATAGATGGTTTATGTGTTCACATGCAAAGGTGCAAAAGTGCAGAAAACTTATTGTTGGTAATTCTTTAGGAAGGCCACCTAATGAAGAATGTAATAATGTGGTTCAAGATGAGGTTTCCATATGGACTGTGTGGATGCATGGAGGCTTCATTGTTTTCTCAAATTTTGTGAAGGCCCAACTTCTTGATGACTCATGGATTGCGATGAAGGTATGCAATATTTTGAAACTAGTTAAGGTACATTTTCATGATGGAGTTTTCTTTGTGTTGCATCAACCTTGTATGGTGTTTATACTCACATATATGAGTTTTTAAAGAAGTAGTAATTACCATCACTGTTGTGAGTTAAGGATTTGTGTTGAGTATCATCCTATCTTTGAAGAAGCCATCATAGATATTAGGAAGTCAAGGTATGACAATGGTTATGTTACTTCAATAAACAAATTTCATACATGAGTGTTATGTGGTATTTTTGTTGTGTGTGAATGTGGTGTTTATGCTCCAAATCCATTCCAAGTTTTGGAAACTATATCTTTCTAGTTTGGGCACTTTTTGTTGTTGATAAGGGTTGACAATGCAGGGAGAAAAATACACTATGTTATTTGGCAGTTTGGTCTATTTTGTATACAAATATTTATGATTTTGTTACAAAATTTTATAGTGCTGATGTTATGCTATAATAGACCCTTTTGTTTTTTTTCCTTATCATAGATCAATAATAACCAAGAGAAGATTTCTTGGAAGTCTACAAAACAGAAATTTATCATCAATATTATCGTTTCTTTACTAACTAGTCACCATAGAAATTCATATGTACACTTAAAAGTGATTCGGAAGGCACTTGCGGATAAAGGTTGGATCAATTTTAAAATGATAGGAAATTCTAATGATTTACTTGCAACTATAATTTTGGGAAGTGTGTTGGGTGATCAATATGTGCTTGTGAATGGACACGAAAGGTGCATAGTCTTCTACCAAAATAAACTATTACTTGTAGATCCAATTTTTGGGAAATGGTGGTATATTTTTTTCTGTTATATGATGTTAATTGTTGTTACTCAATAGTACCATTTTTATTCTAGATCAGATCT
Organism: Sequoiadendron giganteum; assembly: GCA_007115665.2. NCBI lineage: Eukaryota > Viridiplantae > Streptophyta > Pinopsida > Cupressales > Cupressaceae > Sequoiadendron > Sequoiadendron giganteum. Next base: position 146,542,413 of record CM021100.1, on the reverse strand, counting down.
TGAAGTTTCATTTAACATTCTTGAAGTTGAGGCAAAGTTTGAAACAATTAGTGTTGTTTTTAGCAAGGTGTATCTCCACAATACAAAGGTAAAAAGGGTAATTGCTCCTTAGTTGTGTATTTTATGTTGTGATAGATTTATTTATTGTCATATCAGTCCTATGGGACATAAAATCATATTTGTGATGGGATAAGAAGTTTCAGATATTTCTGGTACAAACTACCCAGTGCTAGTGCATACATACAATGGAAACAGAATAAACTTTTTCTTGCAAATCCAATCTTTGAGAAATGGTGGTGTAAATATTGTTGCTACATGATGCTACTTGCTATCCCTCTATAGGGATTTTCCTATTATAGATCAGCTAATGGAGTTGAAGGTAACATCCCTTGAGTTGAGGTAAAGTTTGGGCTTACTAGTGTGCAATTCAACTATGTATATTTCAGTGTTTTGAAAATAGAAGTGGTTGTTTTTTCCCAAAGATGTACTTTCTATTATAGAGGATATAATGGATGTTTTAATTGTCCTAATGGCTACAAAAACTAGATCTATATCATTGGGAAAGGTTGCAAGAGTTTTAGGTTTGATTCATCACATGCTAGTGCTTATATACAGTGGGAGACTCATGTGATGAATTTATAGAATTTCTTTTTGAAGATGTGGTTCAGATTCAGAATTGGAGTGAATGTATCAAATATTTGCATGGATATTCCTATTGGTTTTATAGCATTGTCATACAAGAATCAGATTTTTCAAGTTTGCACAACGTCCCTTGGCAAAAGATGCAACACCTCACAAGTACACGATCAAGGTTTGTGATGCAGTTTGAATTATTTTATCATTTTAGAATAAGGATTCTTGAGCATTATGGTTGTAATTGCCCGAGGACAGTAAATTTTGGGAAGGGAGGACTTGTCATGTCCCTTTTTCCAAAAATAACACTTACTAAAAATAACAAGTTTCCACTATCCATAAATAGTATGTTAGGGGTTGCCGAATACATTGAAAAATACTATTTATTTAATATTTATATTGTCCTAGTACAATATTTATCTAAAGGATAAATAAATATTAATTATTTAGTGGTGCCAAAACAGGTGGGTCGTGAGTTTTGGAAAAATCACTTTAACCTCATGTAGGTGCCTCAAAAATGTATTTGGAGTTGTCAAAAGATACCTTGTAAGTGGTATAATATGAAAGGCTAAATCTAGAGGTGTTATAATGTATTTTATGAATTTTTTAAGTGCCTAAAATTGGGGAGGAATATTTGGACGTGAATCCAATGTTTGATAGAAGTTTATAGATGATCAAGAGACTTTAAATATTGGTCATTTTGCATGCTGAGGGATCTTTATGTATTTTATAGTCTTATGCTTTCTTCTTTAGAGGCTGAGAAACCATTGAAGGAGTGATCTTACAAGCTGATAAACTAGGGAGATAGAGACTTGCAGGCAGTGTGTTTACAGGTCTCCAGAGACAATCTCATCCAGAGGTTACAACAGAGTAGAAGGAATTTGGAGATTTTGATAATTTTAGCGTTTTGTGTGTGTTGGAGTTGATTTTTGGTGGTTTTGGAGCATTCTTGTTGTTGCAGGGCATTGCATGTTAGTAGAGTAAGAACATTTCATTCATTTCAGGGGTTTGGTATAATGACATGATGATCAACTCCTCAACTCTTGAAGCACAAGCATAAAGCATCCATGAAGAGCTTATCAATGACAAACACATGATCAACTCCTCTTCTCAAGACCAACTTTTGACATCAATGACAAACACATCAACAAAATGATTTTTTTTTCAATTTGTTTCTTGATGTCTTGTGAACGTCACTTTTTTTTGAAAGTTTCAGCATTCCAAAATTTGTTCTTAAATTGATAAAAAAAATAATGAAAACAATTTTAAAAAAATCTAAAAAATTATAGGAATAAACTTCATAAAAAATTCTACATTTCATTAGTTTACATCATTTTGAAATTCAAAACATAAAGACCACTTTTATGTGGTCAAATTTTAGATTTTTTTTGCTGTTGGCCGATTCCTTTATAAAGTGTGACACAGGTTTGTATTTTTATCCAATAACAAATCTATATTATTCTAAGAAGATTGTATGGATGATGAAATGATTAGGATGGATGAAAAGATGCTTAGACTAATAAATCTATATTAGTCTAAAAAGGGGTGAAGTGATTATGGAATTATTAGGATGGATGAAATGGTGCTTAAAATAACAAATGTGTATTATCCTAGCGGGAGTGAAGAGATGATGATATGAGTAGGATGGGTGAGGTGCATATGGTTATTGGAAGAAAAAAATGAGAGGAGGGACGAAAAGATGGATGAGGATTCATGTGCACATAAAATCAAGGATCAAGTGGAGTGATGAAAACAAATATAATAGGTAGATGGGGGATAAAGATGAAGGATGAATGAATTATAAAGATGTGGGATAAATGGATGGGAGGATTTGGAGTGCCAAATTAAAATTACCATGTAGTGATCACTTAATTTGAGCATGGGATATTGTGCACCAGGGTATAAGGAACCAAGGTGACTTTGTATCACATGCATAATACTTACTCAAAAAAGAAGAAGGTTAGTCCAACATCTCACAAAGTCACAAAGGGATTTGGTGGACATGATTCTAGAAAACCAAAAACACAAAAGGATGCCCTGGCATAACACAAGATCACAAAGGACCTTGGTGGGAACAATGCAAGACAACCAAGAAAACATATCATATCATGGTGTGCTTTTGACTAGATTAAAGGGATTTGATGGGGGAGATATGTGGGATAATGGATGGGATGTTGGAAAGTAGATGGATGGAGTGATGGGAGGTGAGTGTGATGCGGGGATGTTGTTAGGATCAACATTGACACATATTGTGACATGGATGTGAAATGATTAGAGGAGAAATAGATGGAGGATGTGGAACGGGTACCCAAAATGGTTCTCTTACAACACATTCTAGGTACCCATTCCACATCCTCCATCTATTTATCCTCCAATCATTCCACATCCATCACAATATGTGTCATAAGAGAACCATTTTGGGTCCTCATTCCAATCATTCCACATCCTCTTACATTCACTCACGGTCCTCATTCCAATCATTTTTCTGTAAGAGAACCACCATGAGTGAATGATTTGACTGTCAAATGCGTCATTCTGGGCAACATATGTAGTATGGAAGACCTCGCATCTGTCACGCCATACAACGACTAAGGCGTTTGAAGGCTCGTATGCGGCGCTACATAGAATGATTGCCTCACACTCCTAAAAATCAAAGTTCTCAAAATTTTCAAAAAATATGGTTGGTTCACATTAGGTTCACCAAATGTAGATCGGGGTAGAATTTTGGAAATAACATGAATCAGTGATAACAACCAAAAAAAATCCAAATCCAAGCAATAATGACCCTAATCCAACAATGAAGTACAAATGACAATAGAAATCTAAATAATAAAGCAATAATACTCAATCTTTATGCCAAAGTTGATTCATCTCCATTACTTTTTCTATTTTGCTTTGTTTGTTCTTAGATTTTTAGTATGCAAGATGTATGATAAGATTGATGTTGATGCAAGATAGTAAAACCTCAAAGACTATGGTAGAGGTTGGAATGAAGGTGATGACTTGCTTTTATAGAAATACCAATTCAAATGAAGGGTGAGGATTGAATGATGAGGTATGATGATCAATGGATGTGGTTAATTCAGAGGAAAAGATATAAGGATGGGAAGGATAGACCAAAAATCAAGAAATTAGTTGAGATTTAGGGCATGGCTAAGAAGGAATAAATTAAATATTAATAGCAATTATTTAATTTAGGAGAGGGAAAATCAATAATTAAAAATAATTATTTAATTATAGAAAAAAGGTGGAGTGAGAAATATTAAATAATTAAAAATAATTATTTAATAAAAGGAGGGAAATTATAAATAATTAAAAAATATTTAATTATGGAGGGAAAAAGCTAATGAATAATTAAATAATAAAAATAATTATTTAATTATAGATAAAAATAGAATTAATTAATTAAATAAATAAGAATTGATTTAATTATAGAGGGAAGAAGAATAATTAGTGACGTAATTTAAATAAAATTGATATTTATTCAAATTAATAAAAAGAAGAATAAAGATAGAGTGAATTAATTAAATAACTAATAGAAGAATATGACATAAGGAAATAATTAAATAATTAAAATTCTTTAATTATTCAAGAAAGTAGGCAAATTAGTGAGAAAATATTGCTTGTAGGCTTGGGACATTTTTCAATGTCTACAATAGCTGCCAACAATCTCCTTAGTGTTGATATCAATGACAATAACTGCTAAAATATAGTAACAACCGTATGTTCTTGGAGTAGTGAATTGTTGGTGCTTGTATAAAACTATTGAAAAAATAGTGGAAGAATGCAATAAATTTAAGACAAGGGAATATACAAAGAAGATGTTAAAAATAAATATTGATTAAGAGCTAATAGATATTGAAATCAAAGTTCCCTATGTCATGGAGTTTGCTAATGTGGATTCTTGATTTTTTATGAATGAAGAAATTTTAGATAGGAAAGATGAATTTATTCATGAGAGGCGAATAAAAACCTATAATAGTTGGTATGAGTTTTCCACAGTCCGTGTAGTTACAAATTTAGCTTTTAGATTCAACTGTGTTAGCTCTTCCTGATGATGGATCACTGAGTGTGATCCGAAACGTCGACAAAAAAAAAATAACACAGTTGAATCCAAAAGCTAAATTTGTAAAAACGTATAATTTCAAACAAAGCATCTTAAAAGGTTGCAAAATATGTTTTGGACATTGTATAATGTTGTCAATAAAACATTAATGGAGATTAATGATAATGTAAATAAAATTGGATGCTAGGTGTATTATGAACATAATGTTCTCAATTCAATGAAAATTTTGAAAGATCAATTTGATAGTATGTTAAAGGAAGAATCACCAAGTAGGGAAAATTTTAATTCTTCATGATCTATCACTAGGTTGATGAGAGTATGGGTTTCTTGTGAAGAATTTAAGAAGAATATTCTAGAGTAAAAACAAGTGGATGATTTAATTTTGAACATTTATAAGGACCTAATTCAAATTTTATAAAGATATTAGTTGATAAATTCTAGTTATGCAATAAAAGCAATATTAAAGTGGGGCAAATGAAAATTGTGCATATTATTATTTTTATCTTATATTACAATATTTGAATGTGAAGGAGTATTGACAACATCAAGTTTCCATAGTCTATGACAATTAAGAGCAAAAGTATTTATGTGTGAAGGAGTAGTCAAAATGACTCTTTACATTCTGTGTATTTTTTTATGTGAATTTTGGAGGGAACACCTCTTCATATTCCCTAGTATTAGAAATTGCTATATATACTTGTAAGAGACTAATTATAAAGGGGTGCCTTTTTTTTCCTCTTTGGGTTTTTATTTTGGTGGAAACCCATGGACACGAAATGGATACAAGATACACAATTTTACTTGCATCTTTATGGGGTTTAATGTTTTAGTTTTTGAATCCTAAATTTATTTTGTCTCCATATTTCTATGCATTTAATTCATTAGATCTTGATGGATTCAATGTGTGCTTATGTTGGAAAAAAGCCACACTTGAATTGAAGATGGACTGGCCACAAAGTGGGTTGGTAGCTCAATGGTAGAACACTCCAACATTAAATGAGAGGTCTTAGGTACAAGTCCTAGCCGGTCCATGAACGCAAAATTCAATATGGTATCAGAGCCAGATCAGGCTAGGAGCTCGAGGCACAACAAATGTGGCTTATGGGGGTGTTGGAAAAAGACACACCTGAATTGAAGATGAAATAGCCACAAAGTGGGCCAGTAGCTCAATGGTAGAGCACTCCAATGCCAAATGAGAGGTCATAGGTTCAATTTCTAGCTATTCCATGAATGGAAAATTCAACATGGTATCAGAGCCAAACTAGGCTAGGAGCCCCAGGTGCAACAAATGTGGCTTATGGGGGAGGGGGGGTGTGTTGGAAAAAAACCACACCTGAACTGAAGATGGACCGGCCGCAAAGTGGGTCAGTAGCTTAGTGGTAGAGAACTCCAACAACAAATGAGAGGTCCTAGGTTCAAGTCTTAGCTAGTCTATGAATGCAAATTCAACATGTTATAGAGCAACAAATGAGAGCCCTAGGCGCAATAAATGTGGCTTATGGGGGGGTGTTGGAAAAAAAGCCATGAACTGAAGATGGACCGGCCACAAAGTGGGTCGATAGCTTAGTGGTAGAGCACTAGACAACAACAAATGAGAGGTCCTAGGTTCAATTCCTAGCTGGTCCATGAATGCAAAATTCAACATGGTATCAGAGCTAGATTAGGCTAGGAGCCCTAGGTGCAACAAATGTGGGTTATGGGGGGTGTTAAAAAAAACCACATTTGCTACACCTAAGGTTCCTAGCCTGATCTGGCTCTAACACCATGTCAAATTTTGCATTCATGGATCAACTAGGACTTGAACCTAGGGCCTCTCATTTGCTGCTGGAGTGCTCTACCACTGAGCTATCGACCCACTTTGTGGTCAGTCCATCTTTAGTTCAGGTGTGGTTTTTTTCCAAAAGTTCAAACAATTGATTCTTGGATGATGGTGAGGTATATTATGTGGTTGAGTGGACAATAATTCATACTTTGCAAGAATTCAACATCAATATTGTGTTGGGATTGTGTATAAATGATTTGATAGAGATTGGTTTCAAGTTGCATCTTTCCATTCAAAAAATGGTGTATAGAAGGATAAAAGATGATTTTAAATTCATCTTTCTTTCTTAACTCTTTATCTTTCCCATTTTATTTTAGTTTCTTTTGATATTGGTGTTATTTTAGGATCTTAATGATAAATTTCAAATCTCAAAAGGCAATAAAATTTGTTAATTTTCGCATGACTATTCATCTTCTTTTCACATAATCATAGAAATCTTCAATTGAGGGATTCTAGTAATCCTTATGTACTTTTTGATGAATAATTTTAAGGCTAGCCACCTTTCAAGTAGGGAAACCTTTTCCATTCCACCTTCTAGTATTCATAACTTGTAGGCATGTTGGCGTGTCAAAAAATGCATCAACACTATGCTTAAGTGGGTTTCCACCCTTAATTGCAACATATTGGCTCTCAAAAATACACTTCATATCCTTTAGAACCGTTATTCAAAACCAGAACACAATTAAACAAGATGGTATGTGCAAGAAGTTGGGTCCAATTTTTGGCCAAAAAGTGGAAGTGTTTTTCTGAAAATCAAAGTTTGCCACAATTGGACTAAAAATTTGAAGCACTTACACATACAATCTTAAGAAAGTATAGCAATATGAAATGTAGGATTTTGAGTCTAGTTTTTAAATATGTAATATATTTTAATACCTAGATGATACAAATTAATTTTGTATAGGATTATACAGAAAATACTTTTTAAAAGTAACTTTTTTAGGACCACACCATGCACGTGTAACCAACATAATTTGACCTAAATAAAAGTATTTTTATAATTCTTTTTGAGAAAAGATGTATATTATAGTGAAGTTTGATGAGGATATTTTTTTATAATTTTTTTTAAATTATTATTTTTATTGGTCCTAATTGGTGTTTTTGAAAACCCCTCATGTACAACCAACATAATTTGAGCTAAATAATCATAAAATGAATTTTTTAATTATGTAAAGAATAATTCCTAGATTGGTAACATATAACTTGAAAAAATTGTAAAAAATGAAAAGTTATTAAAAAATACTAAAACCTGACATTTCAAGTTATGGTCCAATTTCCTAAAAAAAAATTAATAAATAGAAAAAAAAAAAATTGAAGAAGAAAAAATATGATGATAAAGAAAAATAGATGAAATGCATAAAGCAAATACACAAATAGAGATTTTATGTACCCTCACAGTCTTCCTCCTCATGGATTGAGCTCACAAGATGCACCCATGTCTTGCAGACTTTCTCAAGAGCTGATAATGGATGTGGTTGCTCAATAGTTTATCAGTGTGATGGTAGGATAGAGATGGATTGAATGGATATTTGGACAACATAAGGCTATGGTGAATGTGAATATGAAGAACGAGAGACAAGGCCTCAATATATAGAAATTTGGTGAGATGAACCAAGGGCTAGGATCGATGGGTTAACAAAGGGGTTGAGATTAAAAGAGAGATAGAGTTTGGATCAAGGTTGGGTGGAGTATTAGCCTTGTGACAAGTGTCACAAGAGGGAAAGGGGTGAAAAAGTGAGGTGTGTGAGCACACATTGGGAAGAGTGAGTGGGGGTAGGTGAGATCTCACACATGTGAGAGGAGGTGAGAGAGATGCTTAGGACACTTGTCACTTAGTGAAAAGTTTGAGGGGAGGTGTAGGAATTTAAAATTAAGAAATAATGGTAATGAGGATTATGGATGAGGGTTAGATCAATTAATTGGGGATTAATAGAATTAATAGGCTGGATTGAGTTAATAAACCAAGGGTTTATTAACTTGGATGTAGTTAAATATTGGAGAATGGGTTGATGAGGATTAGGAAGTGGATAAGGTTAATTAATCAATTAACTTAAGTGGGATTAGGGAATTTTAGAAGAATATGGGATTTTTTATAGTTTTAATTAAATAAATGTAGATTTATTTAATTAAAGGTGGAGGACAAAGGTAATGCGAAAATTGATTAAGTAAATAATGAATATTTATTTAATTAATTATTAGGATAAGGGAAGTAGGTTAAATTAATTAATTATATAACAAGTATTTATTTATTTAAATATTATTTTAGGTGTCTATACAAAAGTCATAAAAAATACATATTGTCACCTATAATAGATTTTAATTTCATAAGAAAAATAGAAAAAGTTATCAACCATATTGGTAAAGTTGGTCTTTTCTCTTGTTGTTAACATGGACTTGTACTTGTAGGTCCAAGGCTAAGGATTGGGTTACCATGCCTTTACCAAGCTTAAAACTAAAGGAAAAGCATGGGTTGTGATTTCAAACTTTTAGGAATAGGTACCCGGTTTAAAAAATAGAACGAGTACCCATTCTATATAAAAGAAAAATGTGTACCCATTTTAAAGTGGGTACCCGTTCCTAAAATATAATGGATACCCATTACTAAAATAGATTAGGTACGTAGTTTTAAACTAGTACCTGTTCCTTATATATTCCTTATTTTTCTCCTATTGGGAAAAATGACCTCACAATTATTAAAAATAAATAAATACTTTTAAGAAACAAGTACCTATAGGCTTGAGTACCCGATACTAAATGAGTACTCTTTTTTTAAAACGGGTACCCCATACTAAATGGGTACCTTTTTTAAAAACAAGTACCTATTTTCGTTGGGATATTTTCTTTTCCAAACACTTCCCCTATATGTGGCCCCAACTTCTTGCCTTTACCCAATATGTCTAAGGAAGAGAGAAGGGTTCATTAATAAGGAGCAAACAACTAGAGGTCAACTAATAGGAGAGGACACCTCTTTTTTTTACAATTTGCAAAATCTAAGAGGTTGTTTCCCTTGAGATCACATAATAATTAAAGAGGAATGAAGAATTACAACTATCTCTTGAATAGCCATTCCATAATGGCAACCATGAATAGACCTCTTGGACTCACTACTAAGAAGATGAGATAGGTATGCATAAGCAAATACAGATAGAAACAAGTATACAATACCAAAGATGAACCCACTTATATGATTTACCCACACAAATGCACTCTATGACTAGTCTCACATGAATCACTTGACATTTGAATAGTTTTAGCTCACACAAGATTCATCATAGATTATACTATAGAGCATGAGAGTGGGCAGGACACATCCTACATTAATATTGGAAAGGAAATATATTAAATTTAAATGATTGAAAAGTGACATGGAGGGAGGGGAAACCACTACATATAGGTGTCGCCATCTTGGGAAAATAAGTCAAACCCCATCCTCAACATTACATAATTGTAAGTTCACAATGAAAACTAGGTACACAAAGTTATCAACCATAAGCGAGGATTTATAAATAATAGTTGCATAACTCTAAGTAACCAAAAATATTAATGCAAAAGAAAAAAATCTTGAAAATCCATGATCAAATAAGATAAACCCATATTATAGATTGAAAATAAAAATTTAAAATACTTTTTAAGAAATTTTATAAGCCTTTGAGTAGACCAACTAATCAATCCCTCCCCAAGTTAAAACAAATGTAACCTTATAGATGAGCATAGCATGTCATCTCTTGAAATAATCTAGTCAACCATGAAGACACTCATGACATAAAGAGATTCCTATATTTATAACCTTTTTTGAAACTTATAAGAGATGAAAGGATGAGAAAAGTAAAATAACATTTGCCTTAGAAGTTTCTAATTTGTATACATTGCAAATAAAATAGGGAAAATCCCCAAGCTAACCAATCAACCTAAATACATACCTAATCGCTACTTGTATAACAATGAAAACTCTATTATAGTTCAAATTTTTATCCACATGAACATAGATACAAGTGACACATTACATCAAAGTAACTTTTGCACATTGTCATAATTAACATTTACTTATAGGCCAAAAATAATAATATTTGTATAGTAATGATTTGCTTTAGATCTACATTAGAATACACTAAAATAGAAAGAAATAAATTCCAAGTAGATGCCTACAATAATATGAAATACCTTTGTACTTTATGCAAATTTAACCATAACCCATACCTTATAGTAAATATATCAACCAAGAAGAGGTCACCAACATTTCTTATAATCCTCTATTTTGACTTTGCACACAATTCCAAAAAAATCTTTAATATCATTGATGATGACTATCATGGACTGGGCCATTAGACACAACCATGTTGGCAAGGATGAGAGAAGACTGCCAAATACCACCATGTTCCTATCATTGTCCAAATTTGAAAGAAAAGCCTTAAAATAGAGTTTATAGAGCACAACCCAAAAAAAATACAGTGGTAGAGCTCAAACACTACCCTAAATACTATCAATGGGTTGTGGAGGTCCTTTAAAGTATTTAGGCAAGACAATCAATCCCAATAAACGGCTTATATAATGCTTATAGCAGCTGTTCTTAATTGTAGGTTAAAAATATTTCAAAATGGTGTATTCAATTGTATGAGACATATGGGCATAAACAAGTTATTACATTTGAACATTGAGCACATCATTGTTATCAATGTGGTAGATAGGAGGATCATGTAGTGACTACATGAGGTGCAAAAGAAGTTGTATTATTGCAAGATTAGCTTATTGAGTGCAATTTAATCCAAAAAAACATACTATCATAATTATAAATTGTGGAAATCTAATGTCTTTTATTGAAACCAATAGTAAAAATATGCTATGTGACGTTTATTAATTGAAACAATGGACAAATGTTGAAGAGTCATTGGCCATTGAGAGAAACAAAGGGGCTCACCACCTGGGTCACAATAAGATTGCCACTTCTAGGCACCACTGATATAAATCCTATTTGGCACCGAATATCTACAACTGCTATCCTGTGCTGCTCCACATAAATATGTGCCACTGCACCACCTCAAAGGCCAGGTGTAATTCCACGACTAATTTTGGAGAAAATGTTTGGTTTATTGCTTTTCTTGTCGTTTCATATGACTGAGATGCTGAGCTTCAAGTGACATTTTTGTATGATTCTGCATGCAACACAACAGCCTACTGTTCAAAAAAGCAAAGACTGATCAATCCAGCACAGGCTGCCTCTCAATAATGTAGTAGCTTTATAAAACGTCAAATATACTCATTTGATGTGTCTGCTAAATATGGCCACAAACTCTATTGAGAAAACTCAGTACTACACTCTTTCTATGATCAAATTGCTATTCGTTATCAACTAAAACTCCAGAGCCTAGAAAAGATTGTGATGTGTTTGAAGTTGAAACAAATTGTCTCAATACCTCTCTTTCAAAGATGCAAGTGTTTCGACATTGACATTACAACCACGAATACAGACAAGACAGTGAGAACATGAGGCAAACTCACTACATTTCTCTCTGAAATTTAGATCTTCTCCCTTACATTAAGATCTTCTGTACAATTAAATGATGTTGATCTTTTAACCATATATGAGATTGTAACTGTTTTGTTTATCCATAAGATCAGAGGCCTTCATATCTTAGACTTATTTTATGGTGCTTGTCTGTAAACATGTATTTCTTTAGCTTAACTACAATTTTACTCAGTTGCTTTTATCTTTTTACAGTTGACTGAAATTCATTTCATTAACATGGGAAAAGAGAGCATATGGTAAATTCATCGTCAGCAATTCCCCACTAACAATTCACTCCTAACAATTCATCGTCAATAATTCATTGTCGTGACATATTTATCGTGTATACAATTCACCACCAACAATTCACCGTTGTGATATATTCACGCGTATACATTTTTTGTGCATTCAACAAAATCTCTGTACTTTTTCTTTTTTGGGTTTGAAAAATGTATACATGGTGAATATACCATAGTGATGAATTGGTGGTGGTGAATTGTATACATGATGGATATGTCATGACGATGAATTGCTGGCAGTGAATTGTTGGGGTAAATTGCCGGTGGTGAATTGTTGGAGATGAATTTTCCTACAGCCCGGAAAAGAGATATCATGTAAAGAAATTTATAGTCATAGGTTGTTTTAATTAAAGGGTAAATAGATTATAAAGGACATCAAAATGTCTTCAATAACAAAAACATTTAACAATTCAAAAATAATTAAAAAGTAACAAAATTTATAGTCATATGCTAATCATAATTATAAAATAATAAATTTTGAAAGATCAATATAATTTTCAAAGATCAATTTTAATTTAAATGCACATAATCTAAATAATGATCATCAACAACAATTAATCAATTCTAATTTAAATGCATATAATCTTAAAAAACATCATGTTTTTATCATGAGATTGCATTTGATTTCATATTAGAATGTAAAAAATGTACATCTACATTTCTAATTATAGGAGAAATTTAATATTTTTATATAATTATAATTATAGAAATAAAAAGATTAAATTTGATAATCGTATGACTGCAATTAAAAAATTTATTCCTAAAATACAATTTAAAAAGAGTATCAATGAAAATACAGATTTTGAATAGACTATTGAAAGTCATAATTTTTTTTATAGTTTAATATATTTAATCTATAAAGTCCTAATGTTTATGTTGGAATATTTTTGTCTATGCTGTTTTCATGTGTATAAAAATCTGCCAACTTTTAGGCTTGAGAAATTCTTATGACCAGTTTTATACCTAACATTTGATAAAGAAACTGAATAGACCATATTCCACCTTTATTTTTCAATAGACATTCTTAATGTTGATAATTTGTAGTAGTAAAGTTTAGCACGTCTTCTATGCTCTCATTGAATGCAATAAGAGACGCAGAGTTGCAAACTAAATAAATCCATCAATATAGATGATGACAAAATGCTTTAAGACAACTTTCCTAGAAGCTCACATAGCAATGAGTGTCCGTACAGATGTCCTTTTCTCTTTATGCTATTTCATGCCCATGAAAAAAATTATATCTCGTAGTTTAAAATATTCAGTTTTAGTTTCTGATCTATTGGAAGGAAATAAACCAAAACCTTCCAAATAAGTAATAACAATAATTAAATATTAGAGTAGTTAATTAAAATAATAATATTAAATTTGAAATGATAAAGAAGGAATAAGGATTTGATTTCAATTATGGAAATGAAGTAATTTATTCAACATCAAATTCAGTGATCCAAAATAATATTTAATAATAAGATATGAAACTTATAAATTTTGATAGAATGTTGCATGTTTTATTTTTTCTTTATGTTGAATTTTTTCTTACGGAAATGATCTTTATGCTTGTAAACATGAATCGAATCCACATTTAGTTTTTACCAATATAAATGACTACACACTTTTTGATGTCTAAAATTTGTTCACCTTGATGTTTGGAAAAATAGGTAGTGTTGATGAGCACCCTTCGGAGTTTGCTAAGGGAGGATCTTCTCTAATATATCAAACCCCTATATTTGTATTAATAGTTTGGAACAAAAATCGGAGGCACAAGCAATTGTGTACTATGCCCTAGTCTATTGCTAAATGTGTAATGCTCTTGAATTAATCAAATGGACATTGCTTGCTATCAAATATATTGGATGCCTACAAGTGAACTAAGTTAATGTAAAACAAGCTATCAACATGAGAGTAAAGAACAAGGAACCTGTTGGTACTCAAAAATGCAGGTTTTAACCTCAAGAGTATGCAAGACTCTTACAACATTCTTGGACAACATACAAGGCCAATTATACAATCAAACCTTCTACTCTTTAGGTTCTGCTAGACCTAGGTGGGTGAACCTATATGAAATATGCAGATTTGGGAATGAATTTCCTACTAAACAGTCTACCCATAATAGCAATTAGGAATGGATAGACAAAATAATACTACAATTACCTCTACTGCACAAATAAAGGTTTTGAATGATTTGTTTATAATAAATTCTTTACTCTGGGATATGGCGGACCGGTGCCTTCTTTCTACTGGGCAATGGAGTTGAAAATGTTACAATTTACTTATAGATATTCCTCCCTGACATAATTTAAGTTGTTAGACACTCTATGGGATGAAGCTTTAATGACTGGCATATGACTTCATCAATTCATGACTGGCATAAATAGTGTTGAAATATTTTCTTACTCAGCTCTCTTTCAACTATCCAAAAGAAATCCCACAAACAATATGATTTATTTAAAGGAAATTTTAACTCTGACTTGCAGACACCAATAAATGAAATCATACAAAGTGAATAAATTCACTTTGAATAATTAAAACATATTTGACATTTGAATTCAAATGATCGAAAGACTCCAAATTGGAGAGAACTTAATCAGAAATTTACAATTGTAATACCATCACAACGAAAACCAGAAGGGAATTCGGTTAAAAAATCATCTCCATTGCACTATTTCTAGAAGGTTTGTTACATCATTTTTTCACTCCCAGTCCTAGAAAATCTCCCCCTGTGACTAATTTTTCTCAAACATTTATACAGCACAACTTAATAATCACGACCTTTCATTTTTAGTTACAGCCATTTGAATTTTATGACAGAGATAAAAAATATTTAATTAAAATGCCTTTCAAAAAATTAAATATCTTATTACAATAGTTCAATCTTTGATTTTCCATTAATACCTTTTCCCGCCTTTGATTTTAATTTTATTAGCACTTTATACTTGATGCTACCTTTATCTTTATCTCCCTATGGTTTTCATTGTTTTACCGCTCTACCGCGGGTTTGACTTTTCCACCCATGGTTGCGCGATGACTGGCTTTGGCGGTCATCTTTGTTGCTTACCGCACTACCGCGGTCTTCTTTCTGACTCTCCCTCACTGACCGCTACCTGTCCACCGTGGCCACCGTGGTCATTATTTTAGCGGCTACGGTACCGCGGTAACCGCTACTCGACTTGCGACTTACCATCCACCGCGGTCTACATCTTCGCTACGTGCGGTACCGCGATAGCTGCTAACTGTCATCCTTGCTGCTAACTCACCGTCTACCGCGACCACTGCGGTCTATGTTCAGACCATGCGCGGTATAGTGGTAATCGCTTATCGACCGCTAGGTTGCCACTGCCTGCCAACAAACTATGTGCTAACCTTTTACCGCGCTACCGCGGTCACTAGCTTGATTGCCAGCGGTACTGCGGTAGCCGTATCTTAACCACTGGCTGCTTCCACCGACCGCTCGCTAACTGCTTGCCTTCAACTGCCAGACCATTTACCGTGCTACCGCGGTGTATGACTTAACCGTGTGAGGTAGCACGGTAAACACTTTATGCCTATCTGTTAACCGCTACTGCCATACCGCAGGCCCATTGTGTGAGGCCTCGGTAAGGCGATAAACACATAGAAATGAAATATTAAGGTAGCGGTAAGGTATAAAATAAATAATGAAATGGACGGGGATTTAAAAAAAAAACCATTTTTTATGAAAAGATAGGAAAATGATGGGCTAAAATAGATTGAATCACTTAGGCTTCAATGGTAAATATGAGGTTTAAATGAAAAAACCCTTAGGATTTTAAAATGGGAATATTGGTTCTAACAATGGCTCTTATTAAGGATGAGTGATTTTGCAAATCATTGCAATAATCTAGAGTATCTTTGGTAGAGCAGATCGAGCTAAAAGATATGAAAACTGAAAGCCACGACAGATGGAGGGAATGAACAAATGAATGGTAGGAAAGATGGAGCAAATGATCCTAAACTACTGTACATGGAAAGGAAAGCAATGCTTTCAAAAAGGGAACTCTTGAGAATGTCCATGTATTGGAAAACCCAGACCCTTCAAAATTTCTTAAACTACTGTGCATGGAAAACACATTTAAAGAGGGTTATTAAGAATTGTCCATGCACTGGCAATCCTTGACCCTCTGCTGATCCTTAAGAGAAGAAAAACTTTAAGAACTGCCCATGTACAGGCAACTCCTGCTCCTCTCCAGACATGTTCTGCAGGAAATACGAATCTTCACCTCCTTTACCAGTTATCACAAAAGGACCTAGCCATAAAGCTTCAAACTTACCATGCTTCCCCTTATCCTGACACCGAGCATTCCACATCAAAACCAAGTCATCCTTTTCAAACTTTCTCTTCTTGGCCTTTTTATCAAAAAGATATTTCATTTGTGACTGCAACTTCACATTATGCTTTTGAGAAACTCTTCTCACTCCATCAAGCTCTATAAGCTGTTCCATTCTTTCCTCCATTGGATCAGAAATATCCAAGTCTTCTTGCAAAATAAAATTATAACCTGGCAAAATATTTTACAATGGCATCCTAGATTGTGTCCCATACACCAATTCAAATGGAGATTTTCCAGTTGTCTTCTTCATCGTAATTCTGCTTGCCCACACAACCAATCTTAACTTCGAATCCCATGCCTTTTTGTTAGTATTCAATACCCTCCTTATTATCTTCAAAAGATTTTTATTACTTGACTTTGCCTGGCCGTTTGCTTGTGGACGGTATGGGGTAGAATAAGAAATACTGATTCCATATATTTTGCAAAAATCTTTAAATTCATCTGATCTAAAACACATCCCATTATCTGTGATCAATTTGATTGGAGTGCCAAACCTAGTCATAATATTCTCCATTAAAAAATTCACTACCACTTTGCTCGTTGCTTGCCTAGTTGGAACAACCTCTACCCACTTAGTAAAGTAATCAGTGGCCACTAGTATCCATCTGTGCCCTCCACTTGATCTATCTTGTATTTCTCCAATGAAATCAACTCCCCATTGATGAAAAGGTGCTTCTACCTGCAAAGGTCTAAGTGGCAATGCTCCTTGATACTTCAGTTTTCCCAAAAATTTATGGCAAGCCTCACACTTTCTCACATACGCAAAGGAATCATTGAATACCCTAGGCCAATAATAACCAGCCCTAAGAATCTTGTGTGCAGTAGTCTTAGCAGAATAATGGCCTCCACACACCCCTTCATGAAGTTCTTTCAAAACATATTTTGCCTAGGATTCATCTAAGCATAACAACAATATACCATCCCTATTTTTCTAGAATAAATCCCCTTTGATAAAAACATATTTAGAAGCCTACAACTTTAAAGTCCTCCTTTGATTATCATTCAACCCTTCAGGGCACTTCATGTGTTTCAGATAATGCATTACATTTTTATACCATGGAGTATCCTCAATACTTGCTATGATTTCACCCTCACCTTCCACATTGCAGATCTGGTTTGCTTCAATGTTTGTCTGTGCCATTAGCCTGGCTAGACCCTATCCTCTTACCAACTTGGTAATTTGAATCTCCATGTTAAATTCTTGAATTTTATTAATCCACTTGCATCGCTTCCCTGTCACTTCTGTCTGTACCAGGATATCCTTCACAGTTGCATGTGGGACATAAGCAAATACCTTAGCTCCAACAAGGTAAGGTCTGAAAGCCTTTGCTGCTTTGACCAGTGCATAAGCCTATTTTTCCATAATGTCATATTTCAATTCTGACCCCTGCAAAGATTTACTGAAAAAAGAAACAGGTTGCTGATAACCTTCATCATTCTTTTGTAACATAACATCAACTATGGTATGGAATGAAGCAAATGAAAAAATCTGAAAGGGCTTAGTAAAATCAAGGGATTTTAGGATAGGGGCTTCCTTGATACTTCTTTTTATAGATACAAAGGCATCCATAGCTTCAACAGTCTAGTCCAATTTCTCTCCTTTTTTCAACATAGATATAGGTTTAACAATCTCAACAAAATTGGACACAAACCTCCTAACAAAATTATTTTGGCCAAAGAATGACTGGATTGCTTTGATAGTTTTAGGAATGGGAATTTTATCAATGGCCTCCACCCTTTCAGGATCTATCCTAACTCCATCTTTTGATACAATATGCCCCAAAATTCTACCCTCTGTAACAACAAAATGACATTTTTTAGGATTAAGACTTATACCATACTCCAAGGCTTTAATGAAGATATTCTCTAAATCAACAACATGATCCTCTGCCCTTTTGGAATAAGCAGTGAGGTCATCCTGATATACCACCATTATAGCATTTATCAGATCTGAAAATGCCACATCCATGGCTCTTTGAAAGGTAGCTCCTGCATTTGTGAGACCAAATGGCATTCTTATATAGACATACGTTCCCCATGGTGTAGTGAATGTTGTCTTGTACTATTCAGACTCTTTGAATTTGACTTGGTTATAACTAGAAAATCCATCCATCATTGACAATAGCTCACACCCTATTACTTTGTGCAATATCGCCTCCATGTTTGGAAGAGGATAATTATCTTTTAGGGAAGCCACATTCAAATTTCTGAAATCTACACATAGTCTTATGTCTCCATTTTTCTTCTTGACTGGAACCAAATTTGAGACCCACATTGAGTGTCTAATGGGTTTTATGATACCTCCATCTCTAAGCTTTGCTAGCTCCTCTTGCATTTTAGGTTCAAGAGTGGGGTGAATAGGCCTTTGCTTCTGTCTGAATGGCTTCGTGTTTGGCTTAAGTGGAATCTCATGTTGAAAAATATCTTCTCTATATGCCTTCAAATCCTCATAAGACCAAGCAAACACATGCTTATATTTTCTCAGCAATATGATCAACATTCTGTTGATGGTTGGGCTTATTTTCTTTCCAATATAAAACCTCTTTGGTGCTAGTTCAGTTCCCAAATTTATTTCTTCAATATCCTCTTTCTTAACAAGTGTCTGCTTTATGAGGGAACGATCACTCCCATCATACACCCTCTCCAAAGCCACAAGCCCTTTGGGAAGCTTGTTAGTTTTAAGCTGCAAAACTTCCTTCCCAAATACAGTCTGTCTCCCATCCATTTCTTCCACAAAAGCATTGAAATCAATCTCTTGTGCTTCATACTAATCTATACAATGAAGAAACTTCAAAAGGTCAGTATCATCATCAAAAAATTTTCAACTATATATATTGTTAGGGACTGATGGTCTTGTTTTAAACTCAACCTGAGACACTCTTGCCAAAGTCATATCATCCTTCTTCAAGGCTACATTAGCCAAAAATCAGCCATCAAGTTTTTAGATCTATCTATCCAATCAATTGAAAATGCATCAAATAGTTCCACTGTATCCCATACAACATTCCTATATTATTTCAACCTCTTGTTCTTTGCAACATACTTTGATCTAATTTGTGACATAACCAATTTAGAATCTCCCAAAATAGACAACAACTTAATCTTGTGTTTGAAAACCATGTTCAAACCAATCAACAAATCTTCATACTCAGCCACATTATTTGTACATTCAAAAGCCAACAAAAATGAATATTTCAATGTTGTACCTTTAGGTGATATGAAAATTACTCCAGCTCCATTACCTTCTTGACTACATGCCCCATCAAAGTATATTTTCCACACACCTTGCTGATTTCTAGAAACAAGTCTATTAATTGGGTCAGTATTCACTAATTCTGGCTGAGATAATTCAATTCTGAAACTCCCCAAATCTATATCGCAAAAGCAATTAAGTTGTTCCTGAGGAACACACTCAACAATCTAATTAACCCTTGGTTCTCTATATAACTTCACCTCTTCACCTCTAATTGGTATGGTGGCATATGATAAGTCAAATTGCACATTACCTCCAACTGTTGTAGTCCATTGTCTTGATAGAAGCATTCCAAACTGAGGAGGTGAATCAATCACAGTTATATCAATGTTATAAGTAGCTTGTGGGTAGGCTGCTAGTCTTACTTCTACATCTTTCATAATCCCCACTATTGGGACATACCCACTATCCATAGCATAACATTTACCGCCCTCAATATCTATCCACATGCCCAGTTGTTTCATTACCCCTATTGGCATAATATTCATAGAAGCACCTGAATCTATCATGCAATTTCTTACCAATCTACCATTTATGAGCAAGGTAGTGAAAAATGGATCAATTTGAGGTGTATTTATCAATACATCACTTAAACAAACTTCTACAACTTTTATCTTTCCTTTCTTATTAGCAATTCCCAAATTCTCATTTTTTTCAAAATTTATATTTTGATTCCTCCCACTAGACATTAATTGAATAGCACTCTCCATATACTCCTTAATTTTCATCATTTCAGGCAATGGGACAAACATTTTTAATTGAGATAAGGCTTGAATGAAATCAAAAGAAGTACCTTCAGTTCTGATCACCTTTTTTGATTCTGTCAACTCTCCTTTGTTTTCCTCTTTCTCCCTCCTTGATGTCTGATCCATCTTTTGTGTGTTCTTGGAGGATTCTTTCTTCTCTTGTTTGGGGATATACTTCTGTTCCTTTTTATAAGGGTGCTCATCATTTTTCCCTTTTGATATTTCATGGGGCATCTTTTTATCTTTCAAGAGTATTCCTCTTGGAACCTCTTCATCCTCATTCATTGTTCTATTTCTCAGCTGATACATGCTTTTAGCCAGCTCAACTACTGCAACAATCAATCTTTTAATTTCTTCATCAGTTGGTCTCCTCCTATTTCCCCTATTAGGCTGATATGCTATGGCAGGAGGAGCTTGTTCATCATCACTTTCTTCGTAGTCAGAAATTTTTTGTTGTTCTGACATGTGAACATTATATTTCTGATGACCAATGTCATATTCATATCCCTCTTCTGAAGATGAATATCCTTGCTTTGCTGAGTGAAGAGTATGAGAAGTCAAATAAATGTTATTGTCTTCTTCATTACTGTCTTCTGTCATGTCTCTTCTTGACACTGACTGAGCTACAACACAATGTTTTGAAGAATGTGGCAAGTCACAAACTGAACACCAAGGACTATTATCAACCATGTACGTCCCTCTTTTCTTCAAAGGATCAGGTGTCTCTTTATTTTTTGGCGCATCCATCACTGGCTTTCCATTTCTCCAATTTGTATTATAAGGCATATCATGTAGCCTCAACCTCTCATTCTTATATGTGTTCTCTTGTTTATTTGGAGGAGCATATTAGGGAGCCATTGGTTTATCCCTGTTGGCAATCATCCCTGCATCTTTCCTATTGTTTTCAATGGTGAGTGCTATCCTTTGAGCTTCAACCAAATTTATGGGACCCCTGTTCCTGAGCTCATAACCTGTCTTAGGATCAAAAGCTTTTAAATAAATACTCAGTGCAACAGGATCAACCAATTTAGATCTAGGAGGTATCTTATTATGCGATTTAGAAAAACTCTGGTTGAAATCATAAGCTGACTCATTTTGAGGCTTCTGAATAGTCACTAATTCATGCAATGCAAAATCAGGTGTATATTGATTCCCATACTGCTCAAGAAATTATTCATAAAACACATGAATAGAATTAATAGAAGTTGTTGGCAGACTATTGAACCAATCTCTGGCATCTTCAATTAGTGACATCATAAAAAATCTCATTTGTTTAGCTTCATACTGCATATCTAAATCTTGCATAAAAGCATTAAAACTCCTTAAATTCTCTTTAGCTGCAGTAGCACTACTTCCTGTGAATTTTGGGACCAAACTTCTCCAACTGTTATCCATAAGGTAAGGGCATATTTGTAGTCCAGCCAAGTCAAACTGCCTAATCATGGTTGCATATTGTGGAGGAGGATTTTGGTAGTACTGACGCTGGTACAATGGATTGTTATTTGCCACATATTGTTGACCTTATGGGGGTATATGCTGCTAATAAGGAGGTGGCTGAACACCTTGATTTTGTGGTGGAACATTTTGATATCTACCTTGATACCTTGGTTGATTTTGGTAGGCCTATGAGGAATTTGATGGGCCTGCATTATTTTTCCCTTGCCTACGAGGTGGCACATATTTTTGCAGATTAGCCATTTGAGTACTAATCTGCACTTTCCTCAATTTCAGTTCTTCAAGTTCTCTAATTGTTTGGAGCCTCTGCTCATATTCTATTCTTTCCCTTTCCACTTCTTGTCTCTCATGTTCCAGTCTTGCATTTATTTCATCCCTAGCCATAAGTTCATAATTCTCCTCAGAGGCTGCTTCATAGCCCAATCCATCCTGATTTTCTTCAAGAAAAGCCATTTTCTGATCATATTCATGTTGTCTTCTTTCTCTTTCAGCTTCAAATTCAGCCATGAATTCTTCAACCTTCTTAGGATCTGGTTGGTAAAAGGGATTCCTCTGTTCCTTAGGAATACAAGGTTCTTTGGAAGGGCTGCTTTCATTCACCAATGTTCCATAGGAATTGTGTATCTCCAGTGATGCTTTTGATGTTTTATTTTTGTTTGATGGTCCTATGTCATCGGTCACCTTTTTACCTTTATCATTCTTCTCTATCCATTTATTTTTGGTATTAGGACCATCACCATCTTTGTACAAAGACCTTCTTCCTTGCATTTTGGGAGTCATTGTGATAGTTTGAACTCTAGGAAGATTTCTTTTTGATATATATTTCAATTTATCAGTCTCAATGTATTTGTTCATTTAGAGTCGCCACTCACTTTCCAAAAGTGAGAAAATATGCAATCCTTTATCCCCAGCGGAGTCACCAAACTGTTGGTACTCAAAAATGCAGGTTTTAACCTCAAGAGTATGCAAGACTATTACAACATTATTGGACAACATAAAAGGCCACTTATACAATCAAACCTTCTACTCTTTAGGTTCTGCTAGACCTAAGTGAGTGAACCTATATGAAATATGCAAATTTGGGAATGAATTTCCTACTAAACAATCTACCCATAATAGCAATTAGGAATGGATAGACAAAAGAATACTACAATTACCTCTACTACACAAATAAAGGTTTTGAATTATTTGTTTATAATAAGTTCTTTACTCTAGGATATGGTGGACCAGTGCCTTCTTTCTACTGCGCAATGGAGTTGAAAATGTTACAAATTACTAATAGATATTCCTCCCTGACATAATTTAAGTTGTTAGACACTCTATGGGATGAAGCTTTAATGACTGGCATATGACTTCATCAATTCATGACTGGCATAAATAGTGTTGAAATATTTTCTTACTCAACTCTCTTTCAACTATCCAAAAGAAATCCCACAAACAATATGATTTATTTAAAGGAAATTTTAACTCTGACTTGCAAACACCAATAAATGAAATCATACAAAGTGAAGAAATGCACTTTGAAGAATTAAAACATAATTGACATTTGAATTCAAATGATCGAAAGAATCCAAATTGGAGAGAACTTAATCATAAATTTACAATTGTAATACCATCACAACGAAAACCAGAAGGGAACTCGGTCAAAATATCATCTCCATTGCACTGTTTCCTGAAGATTTGTTAGACCATTTTT
The DNA here is from genome assembly GCA_007115665.2 of Sequoiadendron giganteum. Classification (NCBI taxonomy): domain Eukaryota; kingdom Viridiplantae; phylum Streptophyta; class Pinopsida; order Cupressales; family Cupressaceae; genus Sequoiadendron; species Sequoiadendron giganteum. The sequence continues at coordinate 146,518,597 of CM021100.1, read as the reverse complement.
TCACTCCTAGTCCCAGAAAATCTCCCCCTGTGACTAATGTTTCTCAAACATTTATACAACACAACTCAACAGTCATGACCTTTCATTTTCAATTATAGCCGTTTGAATTTTATGATAGATATAAAATATATTTAATTAAAATGCCTTTCGGAAAATTAAATATCTTATTACAATAGTTCAATCTTTGATTTTCCATTAATACCTTTTCTCGCCTTTGATTTTAATTTTATCGGCACTTTATACTTGACGCTGCATTTATCTTTATCTCCCCATGGTTTTCATTGTTTTACCGCTCTACCATGGGTTTGACTTTTCCACCCACGGTTGCGTGGTGACTGGCTTTGGCAGTTACCTTTCGCTGCTTACCACACTACCACGGTCTTCTTTCTAACTCTCCTCCACCGACCGCTACCTGCCCACCACGGCCACCGCGGTCATTATTTTAGTGGCTATGGTACCGCGGTAACCGCTACCCGGCCTGTGACCTACCATCCACTGCGGTCACCGCGGTCTATGTCTTCGCTACGTGCGGTACTATAGTAGCTGCTAACCATCATCCTCGCTGCTAACTGACCATCTACTGTGACCACCGCGGTCTATGTTTAGACCATGTGCGGTATAACGGTAACCGCTTATCGACTGCTACGTTGCCACTACCTGCCAACTAACTATCTGCTAACCTTTTACCGTGCTATCACGGTCACTAGCTTGAATGCCAGCGGTACCGCGATAGCCATCTCTTAAGCACTGGTTGCTTCCATCGACCGCTCGCTAACTGCTTGCCTTCAACCGCCAGACTGTTTACTGTGCTACCGCGGTGTATGACTTAACCGTGTGCGGTAGCGTGGTAAACACTTTATGCCTATCTGTTAACCGCTACCGCCATACCGCAGGCCCATTGTGTGAGGCTGCAATAAGGCGGTAAACATATAGAAATGAAATATTAAGGTATTGGTAAGGTATAAAATGAATAACGAAATGGACAGTGATTAAAAAAAACCATTTTTATGAAAAGATAGGAAAATGATGGGCTAAAATAGATTGAATCACTTAGGCTTCAATGGCAAATATGAGGTTTAAATGAAAAAACCCTTAGGATTTTAAAATGGGAATTTTGGTTCTAACAAAACCACAAACAAGGATACCAATATGGATGATGATTCCATGAAATTTCTTTGTAAGGAATTCTTCATTTTGAATTATACAAGGTCAAACATCCATGAGTACTGTTGTGCAGTTTTGCACCCACACCCCTCTGAAAGTGGGGACCCTCTGTTGGCTTGGTCTTTTGGCCTATTTTGGTGGCTTGCCCCCTCTTTGTGCTTATCTTTGAAAATCTATGGGTTTTGCTCTTTTGTGCTTGCTTTAGTTCTGGGGGTTCCTTTGTGCTGAGTTCCTGTTAGTTTTGGGATCTTGCGGGTGTCCTCTTCGGGTGGTCTTCTTTTGCCTTCTGTTTTCTCCCTTGTTGTTTTTGTTTGGGGCCTAAGGGTTGGTTTTCTCCCATAGCTTTCCCTTGTTTTCCTTGTTTCCTTTGTTCTGTTGGAGGCGAAACCAGGATGGGGCTTAACTTTGAACTTTTGCTAAGTTCTGAGTTCGGTTCCCGTTCCCGTTTTGGCTCCGCTCCCTGCTTCCTCGCTTTTCTCCATCGTTTTGTTTGTTTTGTCCTAAGGGTCACTTTCCTCCCTTAGGTTTTCTTCGCTTCGCTTTCCCTTTCTTTTGTTGGAGGCGGGACTGAGATGGAATCAAGCTCCAAACTTTTCAAAGTTCGCGATTCTTTCCTCATTCCCGTTCCGCCTCCGCTTCCCGCATCCTCATTTTTTGTTGTCTCATTTGTCTTTGGCCTTCGGGTTGGTTCTCTGCCCTTAGGTTTTCTCCGGTTTTCCTCTTTTGTCATTTTTTTGGGGCCAGGACTGGGATGGAATGTTGCTTTGAACTTTGGCAAAGTTTGGGTTTCCCTCCCTATTCCCATTTCGCCTCTGCTTCTGCTAGGGTGGGTTTTGGTTCCCATTCTGCCTAGTTTCCCTTTGCATTCCCTTTGCATTCCCTTTTAGTTTCCATTACGCCTTTGTTTCCGCCGGGGTGGGTTTTGGTTCCCGTTCCGCTTGGTTTCCCTTTGTGTTTCCTTTTGGTTTTCGTTCCGCTTTCGCTTCCGTCGGGGTGGGTTTTGGTTCCCGTTCCGCTTGGTTTCCCTTTGCGTTCCCTTTTGGTTTTTGTTCCACCTCCACTTCCGTCGGGGTGGGTTTTCGTTCCACTTCTGCCTAGGTTTTTCGCTTGGTTCTCTGACTTTGGAAATTCTATGAACCTAATTGGATTTTTATGGTATATTTGGCATTAATGGTGTTGTGTTTGAATGCAGGTTGGATCGAGCTGGAATTTGCAGGATGTACTTTCAAGATTTGGGCATGATTTGCGGATGCAATCAAGTGCACTTTGTAGCTACTATCACGAGACCCATTCCTGAACACAAGGTCGGTGCGTTTGGTGTTCATTAATGGCGGGCATATTTGGTTGGTGGATTCAGCCTAGTTTTTTTCGATCTGGGTTGTCCGTTTGCTCGACTCTGGCTTGATTGGTTGCTTGTTTTCCTCCTGTGTACCCACACACATTGCCATTCACATAGGTGTTCATTTATTGTTGGGCGTGGCTCGAGGATCTATCCCCTAGTTGCGTGCGATCCCAAGTTGATCTGATGGGGTCCTTGCTGCATTCATTGCTGAGTGGTGGGTTATTGCTGACTGTCGAGCCTGATATGGTTGGTGGCCGTGGTTTCTTGTAACCCTAGCTCTGTTTCTCATGGGCCTGGTGTTTCTATAAGTATGGAACTCTACCTCTTTTGTAAGGGTTTGACTAGGTTGGAATTAGTAGAGATTGGAAAACTAAGTCATAAGACTCGTAATCATTAGAGTTAGCAGTAGGGTAACATGTTAGCAGATTAGGAGTTAATTTTTACATTTCAAGCAAGTGTTGTAATAGACTAGAGATGTTGTAAATATGATGATTTAATATAAAGTGCAGAAATTGTGTCATGATTGGTGCCCCCTTTGCATTGGATAATCTTGCATGTTTCTTGTTCCACCTTTAAAATCGCTTGAGAATGTTTGGATGTAGTTTAGATCTAGTTCATAATGCTGATGATTTAATAACTGGAGTGTTGTAGCAATCCCTGGTTGATATCTTAGGCAACTTATTGATTGTGGGAATGTTGTGTAAGGTCAACCTACACCTCATATTCATGTGCTTAGATCAACTGTGTGTGTTCATTCAGCCTTCTTGAATGAGTGCCTACAACCTGAAAATATTTAACACCCTAGAAGATTGCACTGTTCTCTGTAAGATTGTAGGTATAGCCTGGGTTGACTAGAAACTAGTTTAAGGGATTGGTCCATTCAGAATATTTCATCATTTGCATGATTAGTCTTACAAGTAGTATTAGCAATCAGGTCGACTAGAAACTAGTTTAAGAGATTGGTCCATTCCAAATATTTCATCATTTGCATGATTAGTCTTATAAGTAGTATTAGCAATTAGAACTTCTGAAACCCTCATCTTTTGCTATTTCTTTTATTAAAATGGTTAGACCTTGAAGTTAAAAGCATCACCATATCTTAAAATTGATGAGTTTAGAGCTTCCAGTACTTGTACATAAGACCCCTTGTGATTACCAACATATTCACATTTTATCGCTGAGTTTGTTCTACTGCATTATCATAACTTGACACCTGAAATACCTTAGGGTTATCTATCTGTTCATAGAGATCAACCTTTTAAGAGAGATAGGATAACTTCTATTTTGTCTGAGTTGTTGCCGTGCAAAAACACCAAAAAACAAGTAGCATCTTACAAAAATATGAAATAATTATATAATGCTTAACAATATCAACAAATAAAAGGTAAATTCAAAATAATTTTTTTTTTGTGCATAGGACCCATAGAAATACAGTGATATCCACTGGACATGGTATGAGCCATGAAAATAAGTGATATTTTCTGGGCACATTTGGAACCATAACAAGAAAGTGATATTTGTGATGTAGAGTAGGGGTGGATGTCTCTTACCAATCATAGTTCAATCAGTTCCGAACAACCTTTTCACCTTGAATACCCTAACTTGGTACTTTCTCACAGTTTCTTCAATTTTGCTTGTAGCATTCTAAACAGTGAAATTTCAACATAACTTTTAGAAAATAAGTCCTACCCACAAACCAAAACCAATTTTAGATATACATTAAACCCTTTAGAAACATATCTCAAAAGCTCATAAGGTTTCTTTGGAACATATCCATCAAATCTCTATAGCTACGTTTGCACAAAGCCTAATTAGGCTCCTACAACAAGGCAATTAATGGTTTTATAATCCAAACCTAAAATATCCATTTCAAGACATTGGAAAAATAAAATTAGGTCTGCACATGCATTTATCATCATCTAAAATGATCCCATAACCATTCTTCAACAAAACCCTACCTTTATGCATCAAAATTGCTCAAAATAAGCACTTTTCCAGCCTAGGGCATCATCTTGTTTCCACAAAACCCTCATCCCTGCTCTTTCCAACTCAAAAAAAATGTAAAGAAACCTATCTAACACCATTCCACTAATTTTTAGAGGTTTCCATCAGTGGAATGGTCTTTTATTCCATTTTTACACCCTCAAACCCTCAAAAATAAGGTTTCAAGGCTGCCTTCAGTAAAAGTGCGATAAAACTCTCAAAAATCAGTGAAATTCAATGAGACCAAAACCAAAAGAAATATAGTTCAATTTTACATCAACTATAAATCATAAAAATTCCCTATAGAAATGTACAATGTTTTTGAAACAAAAAAAACGTTGGAATTTTCAAAAAAATAAGGGTTTTGTATTGAGTTCTCTTCAAACTACAAGCCACCAACCTTGGTCTCACCTTCTCAAGGCCAATTTGAACATATGAAATCATTTAAAAAACTTCCCTTTGAGTTCCAATGACCAAATAACTTATTTCCCCACAACGACCCTTCATATTCCTCATTTTTGCAATTTTGCAATTTGACAACTTTTGCAAAGTTGACAACATTTTGTAAGATTTTACAACTTGACCCCACAAACCTCCTAGCAACCTAAAAATGACTCAAAAACATGTGAAATGGTCAAAAAATACCTTATTACAAAATTAACACACCTAGAACTCAAAAATTACAAAATTGCCTCATGGAGGCATGCAATCCACTAGGTGCTCTGCACCAATTTGTTTTAGACAATGGAAACCATAAAAAGACTGTGATATCTATTAGGAATTGTCAAAGCCATAAAAATAAATTGATATCTATTGAGAATAGTAGAATCCATATTTGTTGGACATGGTGGGAGCCATCAAAATTAACATGAAGCCATGAAGAACATTAAGTTATCGTCATTATCATAGTCATCAATATAACATTAATGATAATATATGGTCCCACAATTATTGGGAGTATGCATTTTACACCTTAGAAGTCCTAGTGCTAGTTGTAGTTATTTAATAGTTAAAAATGTTAAATTCCCATATGGACTATACTTGGAAGGGATCATAAGAATAATCTATTGGAAAGTCATTGAATGGGGGTTACTAGGTGGACTATGATTACCATCTTTGACTAGCCAATAGTGGTCACTTATAAGAGGATGGATGTGTAGACACCTTTAATTGATCAATTTATCCCAAATCTCCCATTTTTGACAATATATTAATTTTAAATTACATTTTAATTATTTAATAAATATTCACATAACGATATCACTATCTCATGACTCATCCAAAAATCATTTCCATTTTTTTTCTAAAATATAACCCTTTGAAAATAATTATTTACCTAGTCTAATGTCTCCCCTTCTTCCAAAAAATAAATAATTTATTTATTTATTTGATTTGTCTTTTTTAGGCACTTTCCATTATCCATCCCTAATCCTTCATTATCCCATAATTTCCTCATAATCATTTTCATTGGGGTTAATCAATTATTAAGGATGGATTTGACCATCCTAGATCCCCACCAGATCCACATGTCCTCTCAAGTACCCACAAGGAGTAGTTCAAGGTATGGGTCAACCTTCTATTCCATAATTTTAAATCTATCCATAGTACCTTAGAAGCATGGGCAATACTCCTCTTTGTCATGAAAGGAGAATTTTAAATTCTTCTTTGTACCCAAAGGAATAGGTGGTGACAAAAGCCACCTTTTTGGAGATCCTTCCATAGTACCTCCAAGTACCATATTAAATCTAATCCCTCTACTAACTTCCATGCAACATCTTACCCCTTGATCTTCCTATAATCTTGGATCCACCATCCTCATCCAACCTCCTCTTGCCACTTATCATCTTCTTTATGCTTGAGAGATCTGAAGCATTGTAAGCCATTGATCTTTGAAGTTAATCCTATCTATCCATCCATTTGAGAAAAAAACTATAAATCCACCCCAATCCAAGTCATTTGCAACACAATCCTTGAATATAATTTTATGTTGCTAAATTGTGAGCACACATCTAATTATAATTCAAGTGTTTTCTTCTTGTTGTGTTAGTTCAATTAATTTGTTTGAATTTTTAATTTGAAGTAAAATTTCATAGCATACATTTTTGACATCCCAGGTGGGATCCACGTCCCTAAATCATAAATAAAAAAAAAAGTTTTTAGTTTTATGTTGTTTTAGGTTTTATTTTGGTAGTTCCATACTATAATGATGAATGCATTCTATTTTTTGATGATTGTGCAAGATTCTTGAAGGGAACACAATCTATTGAGAGGTGGGGATGAATTCGTAGATCAAATCAATTTAAAGCTCTTTAATTCAATGCAAATGTCAATCATTAAAATTGAATCAAATCAGATATTGATAATCAAGCAACCACATAAGCACACACATTTTCACATGAGAACACCAGATGGATGTTGAAAACCAAGATGGAAAAAAACACATGGTGAGAATAGCTACTTGGATCTATTATCCCAATCTAGCATCATAGAGAAAAAATATAATGAGAGAATTTTCAATATTAAGTAGGAACCACCTACCAAAGACACAAGTCCCTAATTGTATCTATAGGCACCAACCTATTAGAGACACCAGTCCCCAATACAGGATCTATCAAAACAATGATTAGAACACTAGTTCTATCAAATTACAAAGATAAAGCTTACAAATATTCAATGCTGATTACACAAATTCAAACATTCTTCAGCACTTCTTATGATCTTTTAATGATGGTGCATAATTGAGATGCAAATCACATTGAATAACACTAGCTCACATAAATTCTCTCACAATCACATCCTTGTGTATTCACTCACCACCTTCTCTTTAATTAATCATACACACAACTTCATTCAAGTGATCTAAAGTTTAATGTTATATACAAGAAATTACATTAACCTCAATTCATGTTGGCTAGGGATCTGTAATTAACTAGGATGACAAAAGGTGGACCTTTAAATTCAAATTTTATGAAACATGTAATAGGTCAGTCCTAAATTAAATTTGTTGACACCAAAAGAACATGATGTTGTGCAATTCCAAATGAACCTTAAACATGACCTATCTTAACACTCCACACTAACGATAGGTGTCGTGCGCTACTATCCATTACCGCATTATTTTGAAACACCAACAAGCAAACACAAAGAACTTTTTATCACTTCAATATTTTTGCATGTTAAACATATCTTCCAGAAACTCTAGAATATGATAGAATGTATGTGTAGGAATACTCTCCTTTCAAACCACATAGAAGAACTAATGACCAAAAGATAATATCGAACATATAACTATATTGCCAGAGAAAACACTTTTCCCTAAGAAACTGAACTCAAACATTCTGAATCAGACTTCTTGATTACTTCTAGATCATAGTGAATGGATGCATGCATGATATTATAGGCCTAAATTAAGGATTAAGCAACTAGATGTGAAATCCTCAAAGTCAATTGATAATGATAATTCAAAGTAATATTACACATCACTCTTCCAGAACACCTCTATCATCATGAATATATGTAGTATGATACTACAAACAATCAAATTCTTTTATCAATATAGCTAACAATATATACTTCCACAACTCAAAATGATATGACAATAAAGTTACATTTAACTCTCACTGATCTACTAACCAAGAAGAAAATACACAAGAAACTGTGTATGCATATAACATAGCACCTTAATTTTAGTTGATACTGCCAACAAAAGAAGAATAGAGGGCTATTACAGTAAAAGTTGTGGCTGAGGCAAAAGAATGGAAACATAACCTGAGAAGTAGACCCATGGAGGAGGATCAAAGAATACCAAGAAGCATTTTCATAAAGGAGCATAATAACAAAGAAAGTATCCCATCTAACCAAAACAATGATGAAGTGAAGAAGCATCAAAAGAATGTTTAGAAGGAGATTGCAAACATTGAGCCTGAGAAAACATCAAAAGATGAAAAAACCCAAATTGAGGGGAAGAAGATCACTAAAGTTGACAAGGCTGAACAAGGGATCACTGCCCTTGCATTTGACATGGCCCAAGCATTGGATCAGACAAAGTTGGTAGTCCCCTTGATGGAATTGATGAATATTGATGAATTTAGAGACATTGCCCTCAAAATGATCACTAACACATCCCATAAATAGAGAGATTTCAAGAGTGAAGTGAAAACCACAGAAAGAGAAATCTCAAAAGCACCAAAAGTATATTTAGGAGATATACTCAATAAGAACCCATCTCAAGTTGATCCATTCTATAAAACCTTGGTGATACATAGTAAAATGGTAAAAAAATGCATGATTGATTCAGGGCAACAATTAACATTATGCCTCTAGATTTTATGAAGAAACTAGGCCTATGGGTAAACACCACATATGGAAAATTCTATGCTATGGATAATAGATTAGTCCCTATAGTTGGAGTGGTGTGGAATGCAAAATTAAAATTGGTATCATATCCAAAGGCAACATACAAAACAAAAATCACTATGGTTGATACCCCTCCTTACTATGGGGTGTTACTATCAAGGAAATGGACTACAACAGTTGGTGGGAATGTTCAATTAGATTTGTCATATGCTACTATACTCGTAAATGGAAAAAAAAGTTAAATTATATAGAGAACCTAGGTTTGAACATGTAATTGAAATATTCGATCCAAATAAAATGAATTGATTTTGTGATGTAGACCTGGGAAGTTTTAGAATTGAACATTCAAACCCAAAGATACTATACACATACCCAATTGTTAAAGATGTGTCCAAAAATGAACATGGCATATGGAAAATGTAGTTTGATGGAGCCTGCAGTAGAGAAGGAAATGGAGCAGGGATTGTTTTCATTTTACCAGAAGGTATGAATTTCAAATATTCATTTATGCTAATGTTTGAATGCACAAATAATATAGTAGTATATGAAGCCTTGTTGCTAGGATTGAATATGGCCCTCAAACATGGGATCGAACTTCTAACTATTCTTGGGGACTTTGAATTAGTTGTTTCCCAAGTGAGATCAAAATACTCCACAAAAAATAAAAGATTGAAGCAATATAGAAATGTTGTGTGGGATACTATTGAGCTCTTTAATGCTTTCTCTATTGAGTGGCTTGATAGGTCAAAAAACTTGATGACTAATTTCTTGGAAAATGTGGCCTTGAGGAAGGATGATGTCACCTTAGCATGAATTTCACAGGTTGAAATCAAGATAGGGCTTGCAGTCCTTGATAATATATACAATTGAAAATTATTTAATGATGACACAAATCTAATAAGTTCTTACATTGCATAGATCAGTATGAGGCCCAAGAAATTGACTTTAATACATTTGTGGAAGAAATTGATGGCAAACAAACAATGTTTGTCCAAGAAGTTGTTTAACTTAAAACAAACAAAATTCCTAGGGGATTGGTCGCACTAGAGAGGGTGTTTGATGGGAATGATAGGGAAATGATGAAGCAAACACTAGTGAGAAAGGATGATGTTGAGGAAATCAATCTTGGAACTGAATTGGGCCCAAAAAAGGTATACATTGGGAAAAAGATAAGCCCTACCATCAGAAAAATGTTGATTATATTGTTGAGAAAATGCAAATATGTCTTTGCATGGTCATATGATGACCTTAAGGCATACAAAGAAGATTTGTTCCAACATGAGATCCCATTAAAGCTCGATGCGAAACCATTCAGGCAAAAATAGAGACCAATAAATCCAACTCTAGAACCTAAAATGCATGAGGAACTTATGAAGCTCAGGGAAGGAAGTATTATCAAACCCATCAGGCATTCCACTTGGGTCTCTAATTTAGTACATGTCAAGAGGAAGAATGGAGACATAAGACTATGTGTGGATTTCTAAAATTTGAATGTATCATCTCTAAAAGACAATTACCCACTTCCAAATATGGAGGTTATGTTGTAGAGGGTAACATGTTGTGAACTATTATCCATGATGGATGAATTTTCAGGATATAACCAGGTAAAATTAAAAGAATCAGAACAATATAAAACTACATTCACCACCTCTTGGGGCACATATGTGTATGTAAGAATGCCATTTGGCCTAATGAATGCTGGTGCAACATTCCGAAGGGCCATGGATGTTGGTTTCATTGATCTAATCAATGCAATCATGGTGGTGTACCAAGATGACCTCATTGCATACTCCAAGAAGGCAGAGGACCATGTTGCACACCTTGAGAAGATATTCATTAAAGCCCTAGAATATGGTATATCCCTTAATCCTAAGAAATGTCATTTTTTGTAACAAAGGGAAAATTATTGGGGCACATAGTATCCAAGGATGGAGTTAGGATTGATCCAGAGAGGGTAGAAGCCATAGACAAAATATCTATTCCTAAGACTGTGAAAGCCATTCAATATTTCTTTGGACAAATAAACTTTGTGAGAAGATTCATCTCAAAGTTTGCTGAAATTGGCCCATCTCAAAAATGCTGAAAAAAGGGGCTAAGATTGATTGGACTGTAGAAGCACTAGACGCATTCATATCTATCAAAAGAGCAATAAAGGAAGCCCCAGTATTAAAATTTCCCGACTTTAGTAAGAATTTTTAGATATTTTCATTTGCATCATACCACATGGTAGCAACAATAATGCTCCAAAAGAATGGAGAGGGACATGAGCAACCTATATCTTTTTTTAGTAAGTCCCTCCAAGGATCTGAACTAAAGTATAATATTACAGAGAAGCAAGCATATGCACTTGTCAAGGCAGTGAAGGCCTTCAGACCCTACTTGGTTGGAGTAGAAGTGATTGCATATGTTCCCAACATTGCTGTCAAAGAAATATTTATACAAATTGAAGTCACAACAAGGTGCAAATGGATCAATAAAATTCACTAATTCAATATTGAAATTCAAATCACTAAACTAGTTAAGAGTCAAGGTCTGGCAAAATTAATGGCTGAATCAAACCTTGAGGCATCTCAAATCTGCAATGTATAGGGAGAAGAGGATATGATTGCAAGCATAGAACACATCTCTTGGTACACTGACATAATGTACTACCTAAAAAATAGAGAGTATCCTAAGAATTTGAATGAAAATAAAAAAAAAGGATATTAAAGCTACATGCTTCAAGATATGTCTTCCTGGGTGGAGATTTATATTGGAAAAATAGGGATGGAGTGCTACTACTATGTCTGGATGAGTTGCAAGCAAAACATGTACTAAAAGAGATGCATAGAGAAGTCTGTGGTGGACACTTTTCAGCCAAAACCATCACCCACAAAATCTTGAGGGCTAGATACTACTGGCCTAGAGTTTTTAATGACTCTTTCATTTATGTAAGAAAATGTGAAGCTTGTCAGAAGTTCTCTAGAAAGATGAAATACCAAGGGGCACTACCTCTGAGGCCATTACAAGTTGAAGCTCCCTTTCATAAATGGGGGATTGATTTTATTGGAGAGATACCAGAAAAATCCAATGGAGGTCACAAGTGGATATTGGTGGCAACTGATTACTTCATGAAATGGGTAGAAGCCATCCCAACAAAATAGGCCACCAACAAAATTGTAATAGATTTTCTAATGGGAAACATCATTACAAGGTTTGGGACACTTGTACGAATAATTACAAATAATGGTATGTGTTTTAGATCAAAAGAATTCAAGAAATTATGTGAAACATATGGTATTACAATTTCATATGCCTGCCCCTACCATCCATAGGAAAATAGGCTAATTGAATCAAGCAACAAGAATATCCTAAAAATCATTAAGCAAATGTTGGACAAAAGAAAAAGGGCTTGGGACTCTAAGTTGAGGATGGCAATATGGGTAGACAAGATCACTGTAAAGAAGTCAATTGGTAAGTCACCTTTTGAGCTAGTCTATAGAACACAAGCAAGAATGCCTATACAAAAATTCTTGCCAATTCATAAGTTTATACTCCAAGAAGACCTAGACATCCCTGATACCATGGAAGAAAGGATGGAACAATTAGCTGAATTAGATGAAATCAAAAGTTTGGCCAAAGAACAAAATGCAAAAAAGCAAGCACAAATGAAGTACTTGTTTGAAAAAAAGGCCAAGGACAAGAATTTTGAGGTAGATGACATGGTCCTGTTATGTAATGCAAGTGTAGACACTAAAAATTATCCCAGGCTTACGATTTCTAAATTCTCCATCATTTCCCCTTTTGTCTTTGATAATTAAATAATTTTATTTATTTATTTATTTTCTAAAGTCGTAATTCTTCTATCAACTTTTATTTATTTAATTCATTTTTTTATCTTTATTCCTCCTTGATTAATTAAATAAATTTTATTTATTTAATTACGTCACTAATTAAGTCCTCTTCTTTCTAAAATTAAATAAATTCTTATTTATTTAATTTTTGTCCACTTTCCACTATAATTAAATAATTATTTTAATTATTTATTTATTCATCAGCCTTTTCTCCCCTAAATTAAATAAATTTTATTTATTTAATTTGGTCCACTCTCTTGAATTTTGAATTAAATCATTATTTAATTCAAAAGGATTCATTTTGTCACATGCCTCTATAATTAAATAATTATTTTAATTATTTAATTATCCATTGGCCATCTAAATTAAATAATTTTTATTATTTAATTTCTCCTATCACCTCTTTATCTGTGCCAATCTTATCTTCCACATCAAATCTTATTTGTTGACATCTCATTTAATCCTAGACCTTGATTGAATTATCTCATAATTCAATCTCAACCCTTCATCCTTATCATTTTTCCTAATTTAGGCCTAACCCTATTTTATACTACAATTTTCAATCTTGGCCATTGATTAAGACATCTTATTGGCATCCAATCTCAACCATTCATTCAAATTTGTCTTTTCTATAAAATAACTTACCCTTGTCATTTTCATTATCTACACATATTATGCAAGTGTATGTTGCTAGTGTGAGATAACAATCTTCAATATTTTGTTGGTCACTTGTCATAGGATTATTATTGCACACTCAAATATGAGGAATATTATCATATTCAAGCAAAATGGAGAAGTGCAATGGAGGTGAATCAATGGTGGCATGACGATTTGGTAATATTGTTTTATGCTTTATGTCTTTATGCTCATTTGTGCTTCATTGCTTATTAGGGTTTGATTTATATGCTTTATTGCATTAGCCTTAATATTTACCCCTAATTAAATTGGTGAATCCGATGTGAATTTTGAGGAATTTTGGAGTTGGATCCTTTTTGTTGTTGGTTTAGTTAGCTTTTTTTTGCTGGTTTTGCACCATTTTGGGACAAAACCCTAGTTTCAAAGATTCAACCATATCTCTCAAACGGCTATGTATTTTCTCACAAAATTTTTTCTAAAGGTTAGAGACAATATCAAGAGGTTCCATTCCAAAAATCATATTTTTTTGATCTTTTTTTAATTTCTTATAATTTTTTTCTTATTTTTCATGAAAAATCAATTTTAAGAGCAAATTAGCATTTTTTTTGGATATTTTTATATTTTTGGAAAGCTTTCTAAATTCTAGTGGGGTACCATTCTTTATGTTTTTAATTTAGATGAAAAAAAATTAAACAAAACACAAATCTTTGAAAATTAGGGTTTTACAAAGATTTGCTTATATCTCACAAATGGTTGAACATCTTTTTACAAAAATGTTTCTGTAGATTTGGGATGATGTTGGGCATCTCCAGGAAAAAAAACAGAATTTTTGGACCTATTTTATTTTTTTTAATAATTTTTCATGAAAAATTAGTTTTGGATGCAAAACAACAATTTTTTTGGATTTCTTTACATTTTTGGAAAGCTCTAGAAATTTCAATAAGGGAATTTTTTTTCCAAAAATCAGATTTGTCTTGACTAGCTAACTCTCTAATATTAGTGATCAATTATCTTGTTAGGGTTTTGGCTTTGTTGTTGGTTTTGTGAATTTGCAAAAAAAAAACACTTCAAAGGACAAATTGGATCAAGTGGACAAAAGATTTGGAGCTAAAGAAAGTCTAGGTGCACACATTCCATCTTTTATCTCTGATCACTGCTTGTTAACACACTTCAATTTGGGGCTTAAAACGAACATCTTGTTTTCTGTCACATCATTGAAATTGGGCTTATAAAGAACCATTGTCTTCCATCACATTTTGGATTTGGATTAAAATGAACAAGTGCTTCCATTTTTTGCTTACACACATTTCATTTCTAAAGGGAAATTAACAACTGTAAGTGTCCATCAAGTGTGTGTGTCCTCCAAAACACCTCACTTGGTTCACTTTTGTCACACCCCTTTTAGGAGGCCTTCTTGGAGCACACATCCCTCTAAGGGACGACCTCAATCCAAGTGTGAATCCAAATAAACGCATCTTTGGGAGTTTAAATATTGTCACTCTTGGCTAAGCCCCAAAGAAATTTATACCTTTGGTAAGTGAAGGTGACGGGTGGGTTACCCCTTTCTCCCTATTGTGTGGTAGGATTTTGCTTTCAAATCATCCCTAGTCAAATTTGTGCATCCTAGCTTAAGACCATTGGCCAATCTTCCCACTTGAATAATTGCTAGGATTTTTATTGTGCTTGGAAGTGTCTTCTTATCATAATAATTTGTATTACATCTAGCATCAAATCTTGTCTTGCATGTGTGAATTTCTATTCAAGATTGAAATCTTAATCAAGTGAGAAAAATCAAAATAAAAAAGTAATAAAGTAAAAAATAAAAAAATCTAGGTGTCCTCCAAGTCAAGTTATCTACATTATCTCCAATTCAAACTTCTATTGCTCATTTTCATCCTAGCCTTTGCATTGTCATTTGGTCCTCACCACCATTTCTGTAATTCACCTTGATATGCTTGCTAGTCAAGTTGAATACCAATTACTCCACGATGGTCAATACCAACAAGCCATAGACTTAAAAAGATAATTCATCCAATCCAAATATAAATTAACCTCAACCCATAGTCAACTACCCACATACCCTTCTTACCAATAATCCATAAGACCTAGTCATTCATCCATCTACCCTCACTATCAAGAGTCAATTAACACAAGCCATACCATTAATCCACAACAAGTGTCCACTTATCACCCTTATCCTAACCTTGACAAGGGAAAATAACCTTCCACTAATCCATTCCAAGCCTCCACATCCTATTTTATTCCATCATCCACTAATTCATTCCAATCCATTTCATCTCAATCTACATCCAGTCATGAAAATACATCTAGTCATGGTCTCCAAAATAACATCCCGATGCCTAAACTTGAGGATACATGTCAAAAGGAAAGTCCAAAGCATGACATCACAACTTCACCTAAATGTCAAGATAAAATTAGTCCATCCCATGATCCTATCCTCAAGTCCATCCATGAAGTCATTCTAGATAACCATGGCATCCAAAATACACCTATCCATGATCAAGATCCCATTCCCAATCATCTTAGCGAAGACAAACCTATCTTTGATCAAGATCCTACCATTGAACAAGGCACCCAAATTGATCCACTTATTGAACTTTATACCATCCATGATCAAACATTTGAAGTGAATCCTATCCAAACTCCAAACACCTCAATTTCCCAAAATGAAACACTTACCTCCTTGGGACACATAGATAATCAAACAAGCAGCATGGAAAACATTCAAGAAGAGCATAAAAAGGCTAGTATGGATCAAGAAGAACACAAGGAAGCTATCATTGACCAAGTCAAACATGAAGGCAAAAAATATATTGTTGATGCCAAAATTTGACAAGGTAACAAATATTTGTGGGAAACTTAGTTAAAGGGGGGACCTATTGTGCTAAACTTAGTAACCTCCAAATTTTAAAGAATCCGACTCTTCTATAACTGGGGTTTTGAATGGGAAAAGGAAACAAATATAAAATAAAAGGATCTAACTAAGGCGATGCACCAAGACTTAGATGTAAATCACGATAGACCTATCTTAAAGACGTGATCTAAGGGCCCGTTCAACAATTTGCTATGTTCAAAGTACAATCATAAAAGGGAAAGACCCGAATAGTTTATTTTATGACACAAAATAATTTGCACAAAACTATACCGAAAGAAAAGAGTCAAAGACATGATTCCAAATCAGCTTTCTATTCAAATCATTGAAGTTGCAAAAAAACTATTTCAGAAACAACACAGTATAAAGTTATCAATAGTTAAGAGACAGAAAGGCCAAATTATAAAGGGCATAGTCTATGATTTTTTTACAATTATCAAACAAAATAAAGGCCTGGTGTCTTCCTAATCCTTCTATAGATATTTCAAACTAGAAAATATCAACTCTATAATTGCTATTTCGAGTGCTTACTAACTAACTAGTAAAACAAATAAAAACCTCCTTAACTTCACAAGAGAAGTAGTATATATAGCCAAGGGCATCCACTGCTTGAAAATTCATTAAAAGATATCCATCATGAATCATAATGATTTCAAAAATGATTCATCATGGCCGTTGTAACTGAAAGATTCTCAAGCATGAATCCAGTCACTTGCCAACCAAATACATTCCCTGAAAAATGATGGCAGTGGTCCCAATCAATACTGTGTGAACAAGTGTCACCCCTTAGCGAAAGCAGTTAGAGCACACGATAGTCTGGTAGCCTGGTGATTTCACCTGTTTTCTCTTTGTATATGGCCACACCAAAGGAACACATGGTGAAATTTTTCAACTTGCAGTTCGTTCTCCTCATCCTTTGATGAGAGCTTGTGATGAGAAGACACGTGGCAATGTCTTCGTTATTGACACCATTTGAGGGGCCCACCAAAATTTTGCATGGGCGAAGGCTACCTGGCAGGTAATCGAGATCTAAAAGAGAATGGAAGGGAAGTTCCCCTTCATTTAGCACTTTGGTGAGATGTGGTGGCCTTCGGTTGAGGGTGCCAAAAGACTATCGGGAGGATTTTCAAAAACATTGGAAGTGGTTGAAGGTCGGGCAAGACATCAAAATAACCCAAAGGGAGCATGGGGGTATGAAAATATCCACAACTTTTGGTGACTACTAGGGGAGTTTCGCCTACAGAATAGTGAATCCATTTTTTTTTGGTTTTGTAGACCAAAGCTTTATTCCTTGGGCATTGGAGTTAGGCTTAGAAAGGGTGACATGTAAAGATAGCCAGTCGGCTTCAGAGGGCATTGATATAGAGCGCAAGATCTCGTGCACCTCATGTAGGTCAATTATTTATTTAAGAGACAACATCACAGATATCCTAGAACCATCCTCAAGCTAAAATAGTGGCCATTAGATCTGATGAGTTACACCCTCAATGTCAATTATGACCACAATTTGCTTTGTGGAAGCCATTGATTCATCTAGGAGAAAGGGAGAGGGCAGGCCCATCTGGGTTAGTTTTGAAAATCTTGCCTGAACACTGTCCATTGTTTGCCCCAATGTAACCAAGCATTGTTGAGAATGAAGGGTTGCCTCTTGGCATTGAATAAAATCCCTTGCGACCCTAGCGGTGGCCTTCTGATCCTTGATCCCTTCTTGTTCCGAATATTTTCTTGGAACCATGTATAACTTACCAAGCAACCTTTCTGCTTCAGGAACCTTTTCCGCTATGGATTGTGGGAGTTATTCCATTGTTCCACGCACCTCTCTACATAAATCTATTGCTTATGCCATGAACCAGAGTGTGGGCTAGAGTGTTGGGCATAAAGCCTTAACCCTCTCCCTATAGGAGGCATATAGTTGCTGGGCCACTAGGTTGAGGTCTGACTGTGGAGGAGAAGTTTGAATGATTCTTTTCAAGAGATTAATCTCTGCATCTCTTGTCCCAATCTCCTGCATTAGCCCTTCAATTTTTTTAGTGGAAAAGGTAAGCTTCTCCTTTAATTCATTTTGTGCGGCCATTCATTTCTCCTTAGCCTGGCTTCGGTTCGCAGACTCTTGATCTAGGGAAAGTAAAAAATTCCTGATATCTTCCTAAAATTGAGCCTATGCACTTGCTTGGTTTGCCTCCTTTTCTCGCACCATTTTCTCCAGATGGGCATTCAATTGTTGTAACTCTTTGATATTATATTGAACCTCATGCTCTGTCTGGGCCAACTTGTCGGATAATTCTTGATTTCTTGGTTGCAGTTCAACTATGCGATCAGACTCATGGGCTTGTAATTTCTCGAGCTTCTTTGCAAGCTAGCCCGTTCTGCCTACACATTTTGTGCAAGGCGTACCCTTTCTGCTTCCTATGATTTATCCTTGGCTAACACGATGTCCAACCTTTCCTTTACATTCTTGAGCTCGTCTTCCATCTTCTTCAATTTGCGACCAGACTTAAGAAATTCAGTAGTCGCTACCCATTGTGTCTCCTCAAGTAGCTTGAGTTTATCTTGCGGTCGGGCAACACGCAAATCCAGTCCGATGGCATGGATATCGTAATCATTAGGATGCATTTCCCCCTGTGGTTTGATAACTTTTGGATGCAAGGTTGCGAAATGTAGTGATTGTTGAGCCTTGTTATAAATTGTATGGATCCTATGCTTCGTTGGCCTCTTGGCCTTTTTTTCTCTTTGATTTTGGAGTCGGAGAGCACAAGCCTGATTTGTCATATCGCTCTGAGATAAGAATTGAATTGGCGATCTGGTGCGCTCACCTTCAAATGGTGCACTAGGAGGGACAATGAAAGGGAAAGAGAGGCAAGTGAACTTAAATGTATTCTTCTTCGGAAGGGGGACCATGAGTGGAGAGAAAGGAGGTATGCTCCAAGTCCTAGGTGAGGAAGGTGTGGAGGGGCTTAAAGGGGATTGGTGGTGGTAAAGGAGATGCAATGGGCTCCGATGACTGTGAAGGTTGAATTAGAACTAACTCAGATGATGTAACAAGGATGACAGCCTCAAACATCAATGGGGTGGAAGACATGGATGTGGAAAGGAGGAAGATGGGGATGCTGAAGGGACTTGGGCCAATGATGGGGCGGGTCGTGGGGTAGTGAAAACTATCTATTTGATATTAGAAAACTGGGAGAAACCTTCCATAGTCATTGCAAAGGGGAAAAAGAAAGCTAGGCCCATACTTGGGGTGGTGGGCAATGAAAGGACTGTGGAAGAAACAAGAGATTGTGAGCCGAGAAGAGGGGAAGAGAGAGATACCTGAGAGGTTGATTCTATCTTCGACGCTTGGTTGACTACAACCTCCTACACACAACCTCCGATAACTACATCAATGCGCTACCTTTTTCTTGACGCAGGGTTTACCAAATCTACCACCTTTGTTGATTGCTATGTCACTTCAGGCCTCCTTGTGATCATGAGCCGAGGTTGTGAGGAATCTGATCATGATATACTCATTCGAACACTCCTAACAATAACACCAGGTTGCATCTCCGCTTTGTGTTTTTGCTTTCCCTTGTCAGAGTGTGGCCGAGCATCTTCAATTTCGGGCTCCAACATGTCACTTGTGTTGCTATCTGAATGTTCCAGGTTCTAAAGGTTATCAAATTTATCATCGATTTTATACACCGATGGGTGCTGGAAAGGGTCAGTGGTGGTTATTGATCTCTTGGTGGTAGATCCAAAAATCCTGAATCTTCTCTAGTTTCCAGCCCTACTGCCTCTCCAATTTATTTTGGAGGGTAGTACTTATGCATTTATTTTCATCCACCTTCCCCTTGACAAGATAGAAGCCAAGCCATGATGACCTCCGATTATTCGTCGGTATCTGAGCCAAGTTCACCTAGATTCGGTTGATATCTTCAGGCAGATTTTGTTGCACTTCCCAGTAGGGTCGAGGGCTATGCTTTACCTTAATAAATGTGTCACCCAATTCATCCTCAGGATTGTAGTCCCATTTATCACAAATAAGAACCGACCTGAGGTGCTCCAACTCAGTCTGAAGTAACCCTGCTAACTTTTTCTTCACCATGATCACTATTTTGTAGCTTATAGGGCATTTGAAAACCCCTCGCTTTTTCTTCTTTGGGTCAGAGAAGAAGTTCCAGTCCATTATAGCCATTTTTCGGAAGACTTCGAGGGCTAATACCCGATCGATGATGTATGCAGGGAGTTGGGTCGGATCTTTGTAAAAACCACGAACTTGGACACATGTAAATTCTTCACTGAGGAACTAGTCGCATTTTGGGAATAGGGATTTTATCCAGCCCGTCTGATTTCCTGATAGCCGATAGTAGTCACTATCCTCGCCAAGATCGTGCAAAATCTAGTTCAAGAATTTATGTGAAAATGCATGATAATCATAGGTGGAACAAAGGATGGGAGTCCATACTGAGACTAGCTTTCGGTGCTTATGCTCATCAAACACAAACAACTCTATTTTTTCCTTGAAGAAATTGAGATTTTGATGTAGAAACATATAGGCGAGGAGAGAAGGATACCTAAAATTCCCCATAGTCTCGAACTCATCGATCTGTTTCTTCATATCTTTGATGATCATCCCCACGAAGTTTTACCAGAAAGGCTCCTTCTGTCTCTTGAATTGGAAAACTAGACCCAACTGAGGTTCAGACATGATGTCGTCATCATCTAGGCTGAACACAAAAGCCATCATGAAGAAGGAATTTTTCATATCCACCTATTTATAATCGACACAATGATTCAGATTTTTCAATGGTGCCTTCCTATCCTAGGGCCTTTCGGTTTCAAAATTATAAAAGTCGAGGGCATTTCTCCTAGTCCTCTAGAATTTGGAGCCCTTTTTTCTTGCTAAAATTCTCCATCGACCGTTCTATGGTCCCCATTTTGAGAATGCACAACATATGCCTAAGAGCCTCCACTCTTAGCATGAATCTTAGCCTCCTTCCTTCAATGGCACCGGTCGCTGAATTGAAGCGCCGAACACTTTCACAAATCATTTCTGAG
Source organism: Sequoiadendron giganteum (assembly GCA_007115665.2). Taxonomy (NCBI): domain Eukaryota; kingdom Viridiplantae; phylum Streptophyta; class Pinopsida; order Cupressales; family Cupressaceae; genus Sequoiadendron; species Sequoiadendron giganteum. Next base: position 146,497,356 of record CM021100.1, on the reverse strand, counting down.
TAGTGGTGCACATAAGGGACCATGTATTGGGGAAGCTTGAAGTGCCATTGCTTGAATGGTAGTTGATTTTCTTAAGATTTATTCCTCCTAGCAAAAGCAGCCTCCCTTAAGCCCTTAGGGTTAGTCTTGAGCTCGAGGTAATAAATATTATCCCACTCCTCTTTTACCAAGCTAGCATCTCTAACTGCACCCTTCTTTGCTGACCGTGTGTGAGGCCATTTTGGTTTCTCTAGGATTCCAGGCGTAGCATAGGACTTATGTTCCTCAAAAACATTAACCATGGGTGCTACGATTATCGCATTGGCCAAGATTTGAGATGCTTCACCAAGCTCACCCATCTGTGGGTTCTGGGCTACTTCGGGGATAACAGATGCCATTTTTCTCTGAATTTCTGAAAACTTTCTACTCAATTCTTTGTAACTCTGCACTCTGATAATTTCTTGCACAATCCTTGTATCAAAATTTCTTTGCTTTAAAAAAATGCATGCAACACTTTCTTTTATGTCCTTCTTGAAGTGGTAGATGTCGGTTGCTTTGCCTGCATTAAATTCGGCATGTACTACCGACCTCTCGATTTTTGCAAAATGAACTACTTGTCATTTTCAAATGACAAGTATTCATAATAACCCCAAGTTCTTCCACCCATAGTGTGATTTTCCTTGGAATTTGGGTCGGTGATTTGAAGGCGGGCCAAGAGTTGCGTGCCATAGTAATTAATACCCCCAAACGAAATGATTATGCCAAGGTAAGCGATATGCCTCAAATAGATTTGCATTTTTCTTGGGCAATGAGAAACACCTAGTTGGATGACACCTCATCATTCGATTGAAAAGGTTGCTGCCAAAAATTGCTAGCAGCTTGTGCTAATTAATTAGCTTGCCTTGATTTTTGATGTAGTAAATCGTACCTGCAGATGCAGCTTGTTGAGAATTTCAAACAAGCCTTGGTGCGGTGTTCGAGGAAATGTTGGTTAATCTCATGTTTATGGTATGTGGATTACCATGCTTATCCCTACCTTTCTATAAATAGACGTCTCATTAGTAGTAGAATCACACTTAGCATTTTAGTGAAATCAACATTAGGCGTGTGGTTTAGCCTTTGGGTAATTGTGGTCTGTTTAGTATTTGTGTAGAGTTCGGATTTAGGCTCTCTATATAAGGTCATTGTCTAACAGTCGTATAGAGGTTGACGCCATGGATACCCCGATCAGGTTGACCTCTCACAAGCCACAAATGGCCTTTCTTGGCAAAATTTCAAGCAGGCGTCTGAGGAGGATGACGAAGAACAAACATTCCTTGGCCATTGTAGCTATGAAATGGGTCTTGGGTCAAGGTTTCCTTGAATACGAAGATAAGTATAGAGTAAACACTAACGTTTTCTCTCATTTCATGGAATCATTGCTTGATATTCAAGTCCCTAAGCCACTTATCATCCGCTTGGTAATTGAAATATTCTCGAAGAAGTACCTGAATGGTCTTGGGGAGGTGGTGGAAAATGTTGCATTTGATGGAGGGATCCCGACTGTGGGTGACCTTCGTAGGTTCATTGTAGAGGACATAGTTGTCCCGTGGCTACCATTCCTGAGCGACCTCCGCCTTCAGTCATGAGAATTTCACCGTCAGAAGGTTACCCGTGCATGGTACTTTTTATTCAGGATGTATAACGTGGTGCCCTTTTACGACATTGACTGGTACATTGAATTTAGGAACTTGGTGTTCCCACCTACCACTGCTTCTTCAGATGGTGCTGCTGGTGTAGCTTAGGATGAGGTGGTGCCAAATGATGTTGTTGTTGCTGCTGCCTATAAATGAAAACTCTCCTTTCTTCCTTTAAGACTAGGACTATGTTAGTCCCTTTATATATAGCCTAAAGAAGGATTTATAGCATATATAAGTATATATACTCCTTTGAAAGCGTGGCCTTTGAGCCATTTTTCTATTTGTAATTTTGAAGTATATAAATATAATGAAGGCGTATCTTATATTTAACATCTCCGCCCTATTGCGTAATTTTTTTTTTGGAGCATTTGTGTTGTTTTCTGTTATCATAATGTAAGTGTTTTCTGTATAATGGATTAGGAAGACCAATCGAACAAAAAGAACGAAGAGACCAAATAATTACAGTAACTACATATTTACACAGTAGAACCGTTTTATTGAACTATATAGAATTTTTAAGTGAATTCCCTTAATAGGAACCCTTGACGCTCCTTTTTCTACACTTTTTTATTCAAACGCCTTGTGTTACTATAATCATTACGAGCGAACCCTCCTTATCATCAGATTTCTTGTGCCGATCGATTCTTAACCCCTGATGACTGAATTTCATTACCATATCCTTACCATCCAGTCCCTGAGGTAAACAACTATCTTGTAGAGGAAGCACAATTTCTCCCGCTATGCCAATTGATTCCATAGAGGGTGGTGGGTGGTTCCTCGCTGGCGTTTGGTTTGGACTCTCTTGGATCAGAATGAGGCTGAAAGTCCAAATGTTGGGCTTGATTTAAAATTCAGTCTTGAGATTCACTAGACTTTTGGTTTGGCACGTCGATTTGGCTTCTCTCTTTGACTAAAATATTGATTGGACAATGCCGAGATCATATTCTCTTAATGTTTCATATGACTAAGCCAACAATTGTTCATTTTCTTTTGAAAAATGTATGCATCCTTTTGAATCTTGATGTAGGATGCTCCCTCTGACTTTAGGATTATTTTCCTTTCTGATTTGACCATCCGCATAATCATCATCAATTGTTACGAACTTCCTCTTATTATTTCTGGTATTACCTAAAGGGGAACCTTCAAAAGTGACCAAATTCTTTGGAAATTCATGGAGTTCTTACTATGCTTCTTGTTTGCTCTTGCTTTCGGTCACCCCTGATTGGAATCATTTTATAACCTCTCCTAGTTACACACTATCCAAGGTGATGTGTTCACCATTGTTGAATACTTACCAACTCTTTCCATCACCTAGTTTTGTGAGTTGGAGTATCATCTGCTTGGAGCATTGGTTGTACATCGGGTTTGGTACTAGCTCAGATTGAGATTTGATTTCGGCCAAGCTTTTTGTATCATCACTTTGTTCTTGGGGAACAACTTGAATATTGAAAGTTCCAAAGCTCTTAATCAAGTCCCGAATCTTTCATTCAGAGGATCTTGTATGATCATCCCTCCTAGTATTGATATTATGAACTTGATTGTTGATTAGTTCAAAGATCCCAAAATCAAAAACCTAGAGCCGATCTATTTGCTTGATGTCAATTTGGTCTGTCGAGTTTAAAATTAATATGAGGCCTTTGAATTCAGCCTTGTCGCTAGGACAAGATAAATGGGGTCAGAGGGACTTGATTGTATCCTTTCTACTTTGGGGAGTTAAGTATACTTTAGCTTCTGTATCGATCTCGTATCTTGCACCATCGAAATGTAGTGACCATAGTCCGGTCGTTGAAAAGCCTTTGGGTTTTCCTGCCACTTTCAGGATTGCTTGATCCTCATCATAAATGACATAAGTTTCTAGTCCAATGGCATGATAATTGCTGAAAGGATCTTTATCAATAAACTCACTTAGGAGAACCTCCTCTTGATCAGTATGATCTCCAATGATTTCTTCATCTTCTAGAAGCTCCGTGCAATACATCTCTTATTTGGTTATGGAAGTGTGAGTTGATTCAAATATTGCACTAGCTTCGTTTGCAACATGTTTGAGATGCAAAGGTTCAGACTCTAGTTTCATTTTGGATCCATGCTTGGTCCTTATAATCAAGTGTGACCAATCTAAAGAAAGGTATCCACCTAGCTTGGAAGTGAATTCTCTAGATAGGCACATACCAAAAATTGGAGGGATATCAATGATCATGATATCTTGCTTGACTATGATATTTAGGCAGATAAACAAAGTTAATGGAAGGTCCTTAATGATTCCCACAGTATTGACCATATGACCATCCAGTTTCATGATTTCCTTATTCAAAGGTTCATAGCTTAATCCCAAGGGTTTAGCTATTAGCCTGGGCATGACTATGGTGCTGGCACCACAGTCATCATGGAATTATGTAGTAATTTCTCACCCATAATAAGGGTTAAGAGAAACGGCCTCAGCTTTGGTTTTTCTTCATCGATTTTGAATGTCGATTCTTCTTCCCAATCTTTATTGGGGGCTTCTTCTATAGTATTTTCAAGAACTTTGGTCGATTGAAATAATTCATTAGTTTCATCTTGAAGTGATTGCTCCTTTGGTCCTACAATCGAGTCTTCTTGAAGAGCCTTTTGTAATAGTGTAATTTGTTCCAACATAGCTAGGATTTCCCACAAGGAAATGTTAGTAGACAATTTCTTTAACTTCTCTACCACATCTAACGGTGGTGGAATCTATTGCTTTTTCTCCTTTGCCCTAATGGTTATGGTATTCTTTTGTGGAAGGCTTTGTGTCATTGTCACAGGGGCACTAGTCTGGCGGGCAAGATTATTTTCAGGCTACTAAATAACCAATTGTGAGTTGACTGTTTCATCGGCGGGTTTCTCTTTGGAGCACGTGTTGTAATCATACTGCATTTGCGAGGTTTTAGAAGTGGATGCTTCGAATGTGAACACTGCTTCCTCCCCTTCCATCCATGAGAAGAGGGCGTGGTCTGGAGCTATGTTGGTTTCTTGTTCCAGAGACATTCCCTGCATTTGAGTGGTGAGTACCATGTTTTCCATTTGTAAAGAAGTATATGCATAATCCCCACCATCTGATATTGTGCCTTGACTGTGCTGCTCTGCTACCTTTTGTTGTAGATTTCCGCGTGGGAAATTTCGGGGCATATGCAAATCACCGCAAGGAAAACACTAGGGGTTACCATCACCGATCAATTTTTTTTGCCCTACAATAAGCTCTCTACTAGAACTTAGGTTGGCATTCTACAATGGAATAGGTACCAATACTATTTGACTTGTTGGCACTTGAAATTTTTTGCAAGTGCCTCCCTGGAATTGGTTTTATTGGTAAGAGGGCCTTCTAGTTTGATAATTCTGATAGGCCGGCTTTGGAGGAGTTGCCTAGTTGTGTTTTATGATAGTTTACTCATTGGCCATAGCTTGCAACATTTCCTTTATGTCGCTCGTCTCATCTTTTGATGAACTAGTTGTGACATTCTGTGGTGTGCTTGCATATGTGTACATAGATTATGAAGGAGCAACCGGTGCAATTGTTGGTGTTGCCTGAATGTGAACTGGCACTTCGGGGAATATAGACATGATGAGTCAAGGCAATAATTTTTTGGCATCAATCAAATTGTTCTCTACTTTGATTGCAATGCTATATGCGTTCAGTAAAGTGGTTCCGTCGAGCGACTGGATCATCATTGAGATATCAACGTTGATGGATTTTAGATAAAACATGAACGCCAAGTCAGGTGGCAGGTGGATTGCATCCTAAACTCTTAGCCAAGTTATGTGGAACCGAGCATTGAAGTCGGTTAGGGCCTCATATGAAGCTCATTTGATGGCCTCCAGTTGATGATACTAGGAAGACCTATCTCCATTGTTCGAGAATCTTTCATAAAAAGGATCTTCAAGTTGATCCTAAGTGTCAATAGAGTTAGTCGGTAGAGTGCGATACCAATCTGACGCTTTTCATCTTAAGGAAGCTGCGAGTAGCCTCAATGCTATGTTTTGATCTATAATTTCATGTACCAAACATATGTTCATCACATCTTGCAAATGTTTAGACGGGGTTCTTGAACCATCTTCGGTGAACTTAGGGATATATTTTAGAGTAGATACCGGGATGTGGGCTCAAACGGTTGGTGCTACAGGTGTTCTAAGAGGACTTTTAATGTCCCATGCCACATAATTCTGATAGGCGATAGGTAGCATGGTTGGTGGAGAGTTTGGGACGTTTACGTGACAAGTTCTAGTTGGTACCGATCCTAACAGTGGTACTAACAAACTAGGGTTGTTTATTGTTTTGGATCATGTGATGGGTCGGTGACTCATATACTTGCTTAAGGTTTAAGCACATTTCACGGATCCCACCGGCGTGCCAAGAAAAATAAAAATTGTTGATGCCAAAATTTGGCAAGGTAACAGATCTTTATGGGAAACTTAGCTAAATGGGGGACCTATTGCACTAAACTGAGTAACCTCTGGGTTTTAAAGAAGTCAAATCTTCTATAACTAGGATTTTGAATGGGAAAAGGAAACAAATATAAAATAAAAGGATCTAACTAAGGTGATGTGCCAATAATTAGATGTAAAACACGATAGACCTATCTTAAAGACACGATCTAAGGGCCCGTTTAACAATCTGATATGTTTGAAGTACAATCATAAAAGGGAAAGACCTGAATAGTTTATTTCATGAAATAAAATAATTTGCACAAAGCTATACCTAAAGAAAAGAGTCAAAGACATGATTCCAAATCAACATTCTATTCAAATCATTGAAGTTGCAAACAAACTATTTCAGAAACAACACAATATAAAGTTATCAATAGTTAAGAGATTGAAAGGCCAAATTAAAAAAGGCACAGTCTGTGAGTCTTTTACAATTATCAAACAAAATAAAGTCCTTGTGTCTTCCTAATCCTTCTACAAATATTCTAAACTAGAAAATATCAACTCTGTAATTGCTACTTCAATTGCTTACTAACTGACTAGTGAAAACAAAAAAGGCCTTAACTTCACAAGAGAAGTAGTATATATAGCCAAGGGAATCCACTGATTGAAAGATCATAAAAAGATATCCATCATGAATCATAATGCTTTCAACAATGATTCATCACGACCGTTGTAATAGAAAGATTCCCGAGCATGAATCCAGTTGCTTTCCAGCCAGATACATTCCCTACAAAATGATGGCAATGGTCCCGATCAATACTATATGAACAAGTTTCGCCCCTTACCAAAAGAAGTTAGAGCACATGACAGTTTGGTAACCTAGCGATTTCACCACTTTTCTCTTTGTATACGGCCATGCCGAAGGAGCACGTGGCAAAATTTCACAACCCGTAGTTCATTCTCCTCATCCTTTGATGAGAGCTTGCGATGAGAAGATATGTGGCAACGTCTCTGTTATTGGCATCATTTGAGGGGCCCACTGAAAGTTCGCACGGGCAAAGGCTATGTAATAGGTAGTCGGGATTTGAAATAGAAGGGAATGGAAGTTCCCCTTCATTTAGTGCTTTGGTGACATGTGGTGGCCATTCGTTGAGGGCACCGAAAGACTGTCAGGAGGCTTTTTAAAAACATTGGAAGCGATCGAAGGTCGGGAAAGACATAAAATAACCCAAAGGAAGCATGGGGGTATATAAATATCCACATATTTCATCGATCAAATTGACATCTTAAAGGAACAAGAAGACACAAGAAAATTAATGAATGACAAAGCTAAAATATCCTATCAACTAGGATCATCCACCTTTGTCAAAGCAGGCTTTGTTGCATATGAGAAAATTCCAAGCATTAGTTTCCATATACACAGTGATGGGTTAGCATCTTGCTTTGAAAATGACAAATACCCCATTGCAAAGAGAATATGTCAAAGCATGCAGTATCAAGGAAGAGGAATAGGTATACATGAGCAAGGCATTTGGGAACCAATATAGTTTTATGAAAATCCTAGAAATCAAGGTCTTGGTTATTCTTTAATCAAGAAATCAAATGGTGTTAGTGATACCTCCATGATATTAGGGGATACTTTATCCAATACAAACATCAAAGTGGGGGCCATGAGTAGTAACACTCCTTCCATCCACACCATAAAAAATCATTCCCTCAATTGGAACCAACAACAAAAAAAGCCTTACAAGTCTAAAGTCCAAAATCAAATGTCAAAGGCCATTGAGTACAAAAATCCAAGTGGACAAATGAAGTTAAAGTGGATCCCAAAGAAAAATGGATCAAGTAAAGAAAAGAGTTCAATTCAAATATCCAATCAAAATGTGGAGTCACAAGAAAAGAGGTCTCCCACATATAATAAATGTCCACCTCCTTCAAAATGGTCATCACAAAAGGCATATAAAATTCATGGTTCCCAACACTATCCCAATCAAAATTCCAAACTTCATCATTCACCATCCCAAGTTTGGAAAATAAAAATTCCTACATCCAAAATGCCAAATAGTCCATCCACACCTAATCCATCATAATATTACATCTCACCTAAAGTCTAAAAATCCCATGTCACAAATCCATCACATCTTGGCAAAGAATATTTATCATAAGGACTCTCATGGAACTCTATCACGATGTGCGTATTTTGATAAAGCCAAACCTAGTATCAAAAAGGATCACAATGACATCAATCGGTTGTATGCAAGTGCTATGATCTTGAAAAGACAACTAATCCATAAAGGTTATTATTGGCATGTCATGATACCAAAATCTACATCATCACCATCAAAGTGATCATCTAGAAAATTCTAAAAAATATAAAATAATTAAAAAATAAAAAAATAATAAAAAAAATAGTAGAGAGAAAAAATTCATCCAATAGTGAAAACCATTCTTATGACGCTTTGGATAAGTGCCATGATGAAAACTTGGAAAATAGGCATCATGTGTAAGACCAATTATCTATGTGGACTATTACACTTGGGGGCAAGTTGTCTCATCTCCCATACCTTTCTCATGAAATTTTCCATCTATCCATTTAATCATATCATTCCCATCCATTTTCCCGTCTACTTTGATCTTGACAAGGACTAAGGTACAAACATAAATCATGCTTTGGGAAATTTTTTGACATGTCTATTCTTTGATCATACACTACTCATGAAATATCATGTCATTGCCTTTATAGCATTATCCAAAACCATACCTTGGAGAAAATAAATTATTCCTATGCGACATAGTCCTTTGAGACCATATGATAATTCTTCTAGCCAATAGTCCTCATGTCTCCTATATTTTACCAAATCCATCCATCATTATTTCATACCTATCACATGTCTTGGTTCTCCTTTGTCATTGGTTTAAGGATTCTAATCCACTTATCCAAGTCCCCTCCATAATCCTATCTAGTCCTAAGGTTAGTCATTCCAAATGCAATTAGCCTAATCCATACAATCTTTCTATGCATCCTAGTGCATCATCCAAAACATTCCTTGGCTTTGTTTCTAGCCTTGCTGCAAACCTTGATCCTTTAGTCACATTATCATCATCCTCATGTTGTTTCGGGATGTGTCCTTCCCACGTCAAACAACGTTTTCATCATCATTATCACATATCAATTGGTTTTTAGCTTGACTAGGAGAAAGATCATGATTGTCCTTGGATTCTTGTGTGTGCTTGCTCGCTTGCTTGTAGGCATCATTCACATGCATTTTTCACGATCCTTATAGTCACCTTTCATTCATAAAAAATCTATCCCCCATCATCTTTGTGTCTTCCATCATAACGCTTGACATCATGTGTCCTTTTGCCTTTTCATATTCCATTCCATTTCACCACAAATAAATTGGTCTTATACTTGACTTGGGGAAAATAATTGAACTATATCGTCTTTGGATCCTACACTTTCTATTGGAGGTAATTATATCAAAATGACAAAAAAAAATCAAATATTCTCAAAAAAGATAAAAAAATAATATAAAACTATCAAAAAGACAAAAAAATTAAATATTCCCTAAAAGACAAAAAAAACATAAAACCTAAAAAAAAACAAAAAATTAGAACATCTTAAAACACAAAAACGTCCAAATAACTTGCAAAAATCCCAAAAACAGAGTCAAATTCAGTCATGTCAGTTAGTCCATGTCATTGTCGAACTATGTTGCCTCTAGGACTAAATGTAGGCAAGGCCATCTGTTGATGAGCCCCCAAGGCCACCTAGGTTAGTCCTTTAGGGTTCGTTGTGTCAATCAAATAAATTAGACATTGTCAACATAGACACAAACAATAATAAAAACATTAGACAAGTCACACATCAGCAAGCCAACAGGTCAACAAGGTCACTCAGTCAAACTAAACAAATTGTCAAAACTATCAAAACAGTCAAATAATTGAACTGTCAACCAGTCAGACATATGTCTTGTATAGGATGTGTCCTTCCTGAAACCAGACATTGCCATTTAATCAAACCTCATCATTCACCTTATACAAGTGGTTGCATGATCAAAACTAGATTCGACGTCTTATACGACATGTGTCTTTCCTAAAACCAGGTTTTGTAAATTGAATAACTATCAAACCAATCAAATTTTGGCAAAAACACTTACTAGATGTTGAAATTTGTAGCTTGTTTTGACTTATCTTTTATTTTGTCTGTCTTTGAGTCATGTTCCTAGTTCCTCAAGGATTTCCCATGAAGGATTTAGAGGAGCGATGATATATCTTGACTCTTTTCTTTGATTGCTGTTTGTGGATTGTCTTGGGAAAAAGACTGGGGCAACTTGGCCCTTAGTATGAGCTAGGACATTCCTTATCTGCGACTGTATTTTTTGCAAGTGGATGACCTTGCACACCTTGGTCTATGTCATACCATGGTGTTTGTTGTCCATTTGTGTCATTTTACCACCCAATGATGATTAGTGCGGAGTCTTGTCTGATAAAATATGCATCTTTAAAAATGTCTCAACTAACATCCATATTCTCCATGCTAACATTTCTTCTATGTTGCTTATCTATTTTCCTCTTATCCATTTCGAGAGCACACTCGTGTTCTTTGAACCCGCCTATCCTCTCAAGGGGGCATACCACAACCCTCCTCATCATCCTTCCTCATTTTCTTTACATTGAGGCATGTTTTGACTGAATTTCTTTGACACAACACGGTAAGCTACATTGTATCAAAGAGGGGAAAAATGTAGACACTAAAAATTGTCCCAAAATTGCGATTTCTAAATTCTCCATCATTCCCCCTTCTGTCTTTGATAATTAAATAATTTTAATTATTTAATTATTTAATTATTTTCTAAATTCATAATTCTTCTATTAATTAAATAATTTTAATTATTTAATTAATTCATTTTTTTAATCTTTATTCTTCCTTAATTAATTAATTAAATAAATTTCATTTATTTAATTACATCACTAATTAAGTCCTCTTCTTTCTAAAATTAAATAAATTCTTATTTATTTAATTTTTGTCCACTTTCCACTATAATTAAATAATTATTTTAATTATTTATTTATTCATCAGCCTTTTCTCTCCTAAATTAAATAGATTTTATTTATTTAATTTGGTTCACTCTCTTAAATTTTGAATTAAATCATTATTTAATTCAAAATGATTCCTTTTGTCACATTCCTCTATAATTAAATAATTATTTTAATTATTTAATTATTCATTGGCCACCTAAATTAAATAATTTTTATTATTTAATTTCTCATATCACCTCTTTATCTGTGCCAATCTTATCTTCCACATCAAATCTTATATGTCAACATCTCATTTAATCCTAGACATTGAATGAATTATCTCATAATTCAATCTCAACCCTTCATTCTTATCATTTTCCCTAATTTAGCCCTAACCCTATTTCATACTACAACTTTCAATCTTGACCATTGATTAAGACATCTTATTGGCATCCAATCTCAACCATTCTTTCAAATTTGTCTTTTCTATAAAAGAACTTACCCTTGTCATTTTCATTATCTATACATATTATGCAAGTATATGCTGCTAGTGTGAGACAACAATCTTCAATATTTTTCTAGTCACTTGTCATAGGCTTATTATTGCACACTCAAATTTGAGGACAATTATCATATTGAAGAAAAATGGAGAAGTGAAATGGGGGTGAAGCAATGGTGGCATGAAGATTTGGTAATGCTGTTTTATGCTTTATGTATTTATGCTCATTTGTGCTTCATTGTTTATTAGGGTTTGATTTATATGCTTTATTGCATTAACCTTAATATTTACCCCTAATTATAGCAAGGTATCAAGATAAAGGGAAATATGGTAAATTTGAAGCTTTGTGGCTGAGTCCTTTTTTCATCACAGTCAAAGGAGGTGAAAATTCTTATTATCTCCATAACATGTCAGGAGAAGATCAAGAGTTTTCAGTGCACGGACAATTCTTGAATCACTTCTTTTCTTAGAATAATTTTTTTTCAGGCACAATAATGAAGTCGATAATTTCTAGTGCATGGAAAATTCTTGAAAACTTCTAAAATGATTTTCCATGCACAATAGTTTTAGGTTCCTATCCCATTCCCCACACCACTTCATCACATTTTAATGGTCTGCTCCCTAGATATTACATCTAGATTCTTCCAATGACCCAAGGATCATTCATCCCCAATCAGAGCCACTATTGGGACTAAAAATCTTGCTCAATATCCACCAACCTACACCTCACCCACATCCCACATACCGCAAAATACATTACATTTTAATTTTATGATTAACACAAATTGCAAAGATTTGTGTGACCAAATCCATTTTATGGCCCACATTACCATTTGATCATATCCATAAATAAGTGTAAAGACCCCATGGTCACCGCCCCTATTCTTGAAGAATTCAATTCTATCAGCCTGATAGTATTGCATTGGGGGGAATCCCCTCATGGCTCCATCGATCAATCGATGAAAGCGGCCCATAACTCACTATCGACATAAAAACACCCTATTGGGAAGACTTCCAAGGCACTCTCCTCGATACACATCATGGTAACACAATAACATTGACATAACGAATGTTAGCATCCCCTCGATGGCCCAATCAAAGCATATTGGCAACACTTGAACATATCGACAAAAGACAACATAGTGTCCCACCGATGGGGCGATACAATATGCAAGAAAAATTTCAACATACAGAGAAAAATATATTGAGGGAACAAGATGATATTAGGCTGACATAAAGACCAGTTCCCATGATACAATGATAGAAGGTTGAAGGCATTTGAGGAAGTGACGCCTGTCGGTGGAAGATGAACAAGGGTTACCCCGATAACCTGATAAGATCATGAACCATCAAACACATGCTAAGGAGTATATTGGAGGAATCAGGGTGTGCTAGGGAGACATTATCTGCCATCCTGCCGATAGCCCAAAAGAAAAGAGTCCATCGATGGAAGAGGTGGTTATTGGTGGAAGGAGAATCATGGTTCTATTGATGCAATGATAATGATTAATTTTTGCTAATGTGATGTCTCGATGATATCATCGAGATATTCAATTTAATGATCTTCCCTGATGACAATACTGGAAACAAGTGGAGAATTTATGAGCCAAAACTAAGGTGAATTATATTTGAAGTTGATCACATATTTGTCATGAAATTATGAGGAGTTCACTGAAATCAAGAGAAAAAAGGAAAATCTTGGAGTTTTCCATTGCTACATAGATCAAGGACAGGGAAAGAGACATTCAAGTAAGTAAGAAAAACCCAACTAAGAAGTTAATTTCAGTTTAAACAATGGAAGAAAGCACAAAGAAACCAAAGGCTAAAAAATAGAAACAAAAAAAAGACTCCTAAATCAGGACATAATAGACCAATGTCCTAGTTCAGGACCAAGAACCAAAATGAGTGCACAATCAAATTCTTATGTGGATAAGTTATGGGACAAGCATAAAGGTCTAGGAGACGTGTGGACACCACGATGGGGATATGAGATGTTTATGTACCATTATAAGAAACAATATTGGTTTCAACCAGTTTGCAACCCGTGGAGATTTAACTTAGGGAGATTAGTGGTGCCCAATGTGTTGTCAATACAAAGCTAACTAAAGCTCTTGCCAGAAAATATGACCCCAAGAGAAGGACTATCCAGTCACACGATGGGGCTGACATTCTCATTATTTCTAGGGATCTAATATCTAATGTGTTTTATTTAGATTGTTCACTAATTTTTTCCATTTACAATAAAAAACCCCCTCATAGAGTATAACCACATGGACACAAGTTATAAAAGATGGAAGTTTCCCTTACACAAACCCAGGATGAAGGAAACCAACTTAGAATGTTTTACAACAATGAAAAAGCTCCCTTTCATGAAGATTTATTTGATGAATATTTTCGGTATACCTATCATTCGGTTGGACAGGTGTTAGGAGTAAAGGTTCCACCTCTTCTGTCAATTGCACCAATGGTCTTGGCTACTGATATACATAGAAAATATGCCAAACCATTTGACTATGCTATCTATTTAGCTAATTCCTTGAATGAGGGGTTGGAAAGGATAAAAAATAATAATGACACCATTAATTTCAAATACTATTCTTTGTTTATGCATTTTATTTTACATGAAGGTCGAGTTAGAGGGTTCTAGGGCGAGGAATTAAGAATAATGGATGTAGATGAGAATGGGGATCACAAGCGTAAACAAATGTGGAATTTTCTATGGGATAGTGTTATAGTGGATCACATTATCTGTACTTTGAGGAATATTTTATGAAGCCATTGATGATATTGTTGGGATACCCTTGCAATTATAATAACCTATCTCTAGAGATACAAAGATTCTTGAGACCAAAATAAAATGACCCAAGGAAAAAGGTAAACCATAATTGGGGTGATTGGTTTGCATATTCTGATTATACTGTAATTAGAGTCTATGGGTTTGAAGGAGCCCCACATTTATCACCAAGAACAATCCCAAACATAATAACATACCTAGAAGTTGTGAGGCATATGGCTAAATCTGATGCCAAGCACCTTAAAGGATACAATAAACAATCCATCATGCCCACACCTTATGTTTTGGAGATTTCATAGTGGTCACCAGTGAAGGATATGGGGAAATTGATAACAAGTTGGAACCATACAATTTATCTTTGGGTAATGATAGGAAGAACTTTGATACAAAGAGTTTTATTCACAAAGCAAGGCTGTCATGAGGATTGTCAGTATATGAACATCATTTCTCAGTTAATGATGTAATAAGAAATTATGATGAGGCCTCTACCAAATACAAGATGAATGCATAAAAAAAAATGTGCTCATTGAGACATATAAGAGGGGGAATATCCCATCTTATTCAAGAGAATTTGATGAAGTTTAGGACCCCCTGGAGAGAATTGAGAAAATTATCACTCATGTAGATGAGCTAAAAGAAGATGTGCCCCTTGTTGTCTTTGAAGCATGAAAAATGATTTATTCAAAGATGCAGGTTGAAAGCATAGAGCCTCTTGATCACATACCTTCATATCCCACTCTTGAGGTAAGCTTATCTACAGATACAACCATGAGTGAAGGAGATGAAGAGGAGAGTGATGAGGTCGAATAGATAAGTGTCCCCACAGTTGCACAATATGAGCCCTCTCAAGAACATAATGTTGTCACGTTTGAAGCATCATATGAGATTTCTGATGATGTGAGAGACAAGGTTGGGGAAGAATTTATATCTGATAGTGACTTTGTTAAAACTTCTAAGTTTAAATTATTCGTTTATGATCATAAAGGTAGAACGCTGAGACAAAAATGAAAGACATCACTTCTAAACAAGAAGCAACTGCCTTGGAAGAATTAAGGAAAGAGGTAGAAAATGAGTTGGAATCCATCACCCCTGAAAGGGGGAGGGAATTGATTCAAGAGGCTAGAGTATTACTCTTACCAGGATGGGATATCAGTGCTGCAATAATGTTTGGCAATTTTAGGAAGAGAGGGAATAAAACAATGCACCTAACAAAAGAGGCGAGTGATAAGATGTATTGAGGATCTGGATACAAACCAGATGAAGCCACCTTGTTGATTTGGTCATTATACCCTCAAGACAAAAGGCCTATTGTAATTAGTAACCAAAATCAAGTGTTTGGACATCTCTTGGTTTATATAGTAGGGGACACTAACCCCATTGAAACAATTGAGTTAAATGTAAATGTGGCAAAGTTTACCAAAGCACAAATTGAAAAGTTGATCAAAGGAAATGATAGATTAAGGAAGGAAGTGGAAAGTTATAGGGATAGAACACCCTCCTCCTCTACACTAGATTTGTATTTCCCATGGATTGAGAAAGACAAAAGAGTGTTGGATACATTGGAAGATGTATCCTACTAGAAGAACTGTCACCAAAAGTTCCAAAATAAATGTAAGGAGTTGGAAATAGAGATAAAAAACACTAAGTATAATATAGTGTCTGATATAATCAAGGAAATATTTAACATAATGATGGGTTGTGTTGATGAATAATGGAAGTTGTTCAAATAAACGCACTTAGCACTTGTGGAGAATGAAAGGTTACAAGGACAGATGATTGAGAAAAGAGAAGAGCTCCTGAATAAGAAATTCATGAAATGTAAGACACTGCAAACTTACAACAAGTTAGTGGAATCACATAATGGATACCACAACAGGCTTAAAGAGGGTCTCCACTACTTTTTTACCCCCTTCACTCCATGACAACCTTGACAATCCTAGGGAGAAAAATGATTGGAAAGAAGATCTGGCTATATTTATACTTGCTACATAGCAAGAAATTAATGATGAAGAAATGATATTATATAATTATCATAAGCAACTTGAAAAATTGACATATATGGAGTGCAACTGCTAATGTGGAAACTTATGCTAATGAGGAATAAATTCATTATCTCTCTGCCATCAACCTATTCATCAATCAAACCAAAGATGCATCAAATACATTAGAACAACCATCAAAGCATGAAAGCCAACCAAAACCATAAGGGGAGTAGACTTTGCAGGTGGTGCATTATCATGGACTAGGAGCCTTGAACAGATCTTGAGTGGTCATGGGATTTTTCTTGAAGATTAATGGATCAGTGCATTCACTTGCAGAAGAGTTTATGCTTTCAATAACATTAATTTTTAGTTATCAAGCATTGTGCCTTTTTGTAACGGGTTTTTAGCTTGTTGCCTCTCATATATAAAGAGAGACCAAGACTCGATTAAAGAGATATTAGTTTCATTTTCATGAGAGTAGGAATTAGTAAGAAGATAGATTGTACCCATTCACCCATTTCATCTCATATTTAAAAACTTTTATTATAATATATACTATTTGAAGAGCAATACAATGGAGTAGGTTATACATAATTATTGATTTTCTTTCAAGTGTTCAACTATTGTGTGGATTTACATGCATATATGTTATTTGGATGTTTCCAGAGTGGTCTACTTATACTATTCAAATTAAGTGTGTGAAAATATATTTAACTTGTTAATACACATTTGCTATAATCGTGTGATGTTGTTGACTAGCTTCTGTGTGAAAAAGAATTAAAATTCCTTTTAAGAGATCAAATTTAATAGTTTCCTGCTTGGATTAAAGTCCTTTCGAATAGATGATCTTAATTGGTTTCCCTTCACATCTGAATGAAATCCTTTCACAACTTCAGAATAGCATAGGGGGATATCACTAGGATCATTAAGAAAAATAACTAACATAATTGCACATTTTCACAAAGTGCAAACACTCAAAGTACCCAACTGTTCGAGTTAAGCTGAGAAGTAAATCCATCCATCTTGCACAAACTATATCCATCATCACCATCCATTCCCAACTTTGATTATCCAATTAGATTAGGCATTGGTCCACTCTAGAACAATATTAAACAAAATCTATTTACATCCTTAAGTATCATCATTGTGAATTATTTAGAAAACTATTACATCTACCTCACATCAACGTGCCATAGTGAGTAGATTTCCTAAAATTAGGATCATATCTAAACAACTAAATCTGCCTCATCATTTAGGTATACCTGCCAAGGTCTAGCAGAGCCTGAAGAGTAGGGGCTTATCACTCATAGTTACCTTGTTCGTTAGCCGAAAACGTATCAAAAGAGTGGAACCCTCTTGAGGTTCAAAACCTACATTTTTGAGACCTAACACAACGGATGGTGCAACATAATTTGTTTGCACAAATTTCCAAGTCTTGAAACTAATAGAAACTAGAGAACCTCTCATCTGTTCTTTCCAGTCACTGTAATCAACTCCATCAAAAATAGGGATCTACAACTTGTGCGCCATCTGATCTACCTCAACTGGTTAAGATTTTCACCGAGGAACCACAGCTCTGATACCAATTTTTGAAATGCACAAGACAACTGAGAGGGGGGTGACTCACTTGTACCAACTTCTTTTACTTCTAACCTTAATCAATTCCACTTTAACTTAATATGTTATTAAGTGTAAACATGAAATGCAAATAATAGAAAGCAAACACCAAAGACACCAGATTTACATGGAATTTAACCAAATGAGGGAAAAACCATAGTGAGGATTAGTTCACAATATAGTAATAATGCAATACCGAATACAAAGGCTCACTACCGGAGGGCTCACTGCCTAGATACAAAGGCTCACTGCATACAATGAGACTTACTGTCTAGAAGGAGGCTCACTACCTACAAAAAAATAAAAGATAAATAAATATCCACCACAAAGGTTCCACACATTCATAGCTTGATCAGAAGATTGTAGACACCATCAACTCACTTTTTATAGGAATCTAACACATCAAAGTACTGTTTCCTTGACTCTAATTTTCTCACTTGTTCGTACACTTCAATTGCTTGATTTATATTCAATTCAAATTTTTTTTATTTGCTTTTATACCATATTCAACCCTATAAGCATTCTCCAAGGTTGGCTAAACATCCTTCAATTTACAAATTCAAATTAGGTCGGCTACTCAAAATTCCCGCGGTGGATAAGAATGAGAGAGGACCAATTACATATTTAATTAGGATCCAAACAACATCTTGGATTAATCACACACTTCCTAAATTCGATGCAAGATCTTTATGTAATGTGTAGACACCAGGTCGACCAAACCTAATGAAAACACCAATGATCTTTGAAGTACGTGCATCTCTAGCAAGATGATCACATGTGGATCACTCAACACACTTCACCAAACATTTTACCATCTCTAAGAAACCTTCAAATACATTCGTATCAACTGCAACAATATTCATCCACATAATACTCTTCAATAGTCCAACTAGACTAACTAGCAACACACAGGAGCTCTTGAGTAGGTCTTCCAAAGCACCAAATCACTAGCACATTTTTTAGAACACATAAAACATCAGTATGAATCATATCCTAGATCCACAAGATCTGAAACCAAAATCCAAAAGGCTGTGAAGCCAAAACATTTCTCCCAACCCACAAAAAAATAGTTCTGTCAAACCAGTTCACACATCGATGAACACATCTTTCATTCTTCATCGATCCAAAAGCTAAAACTCGAGATATATTATCCATTGAAGCTCATGAACAAAACTATAGATCCACACAGGCATAGGATCAACACAAAAGAAATACAGAGCACAATACCAGAGCACACTCAGAGCATGCACTTCAACACTGCCTTCATTATTTCTTAAATTTTCTCAAAAGCACTTGGAAAAAACACAACTAAAACCTCATAAATATAGCTCCATGTACTCTAAACACTTCTACAGTATCTCAAATATACAAGTACCATCTACAATCATACTGAACTTTGTTGACATCAACGAAAACACCACCAAACACATCTATACTTGCAACACCATGTACAATGAATGTCTTTATGCCATGTGCCTTTGGTCAATTAGTTTATTTCTCTCTAGTTATGTGCTTTTTTTTAATGAATTCCTACCTTGTGTTCTCTAAAAGGCAATGAGTTGCTTATTTCAAGAGATAAAAATTTATTGAGCCAGTAGAAATTTAATTGGAATATCACCAACTTGTTTCTTTACTTCATGTTTTCTATTCAATTCTAGTACAAAGACTTGTATTTATAGTAGATCTTGGCAATGCTAAATCAAGTAAATGTCATTCCAAAATGTATACTTTGTGTGACTATAAATTCTTCATTACTATTGGAATAATCGATTTGTTGCACCATCTTTGGGTGCATTTTGAAGCTATCTTAGTGGTAAATGGTTTTATTTCTTTAAAATCTTGTATTATTTTGTATGTAGTTGTGAATCAATCTAGTGAAATACAAAATAGTTATGATTTATCTTGTCTATTTATTAGTATATGTGTGGGTAATAACTTAGTGCAATTAACTTCTTAGGCTTTATCTCTTCTTACCCTAATCTTTTGAAGTTCATGTTAAAAGGTTAAAGTGATTAAAGTGGAATTTGTTAGGATCAGTGCATCACTTATTTTTCATTGAAATAAATTTTGAATACCAAAAATCCCCTATGTGAAAAAATCAATTGAAAAATGAACCTTGAGTGAACCTAGTACGCCAAGAATTGACATTCTTGAGCCTTGGGATAGCTAAAATCATAATAAAATTTGGTGATTCTTTAAAAATAGATAGGTTCTTTATTCAAGTAACAAGATTTCATTTGCATGTTATTATGTGTGTAACAACTACAACAAAAGGTAACATAGTACTTATAGAGGGCCATGATAAGGCCTCAGTGTAGGGGGTAGGCACTCTTGAGGATGCATGCCTTGAGGGGGGTGAACAAAAATAAAGGGAGATTCATTATTTTACCATGACATAGATGATTGAGAATACAAAAATGGTAACCGTGGATCATTTTAAATTGACCCTTAAGAGTAAAATATTTCATTGTAATGGAGACTTACTAATGCCTAAGGAGTCAAAAGCTTCTCCTCATGAAGTGGACAAGTTTCTCCTCGCCCATGAAGAAGCAACAATAAATTTTTTATAATCTCTATTTCTCTTCTCCCCCCACCTTGATACAATCACAGACTAAACTAGTGGCTTTAGCAATCAACTCATTAGACACCCAGAACTATACTCCATTGATGGCGACTTCCCGTTGAGACCATGAATTCATAAATTTTGAGTTTATTTTATCATTGTAACCCTTTATAGCTTGAAAAAAGGGAGTGAAGACTCCTCTATCAAACAAATCCTAGAGCTCAACGTTCTACTTGAGGGCTTCACAAGAGATGGGTTTATTCCTAGGCCATAGTCCACCCATATTAGCCTTTATTTTAAGAAGAACAGGAGCCGAACCAAGCCAAAAAAAAACACAAGGGATTTGAGAAATGAACTAGAGAAACTAAAATAGTGGATCCTTTAACAATTTTTTTGGAAGTACTTTTACTTTTCCTGGTGTTGACATAGTAACATAAATACCATATAATCTTTCTTCTTTTGAAAAATTCCCCAGTGTTGATGGTAATAGAGTCATCATTATTCATATCCTCTGTCGTCTTGTGGAAAATAGTCATAATATTACCATTAATGTTCTTAAGAGGAAAATGACCAGCCTCACAAGCGAGGAGTAAAAAAAACATGAGTGGGGGGAGGTTTCCATACTAAGCATTACTAAAAGCTACTAGGTGCACTGAAGATTGAAGGCACTAAGAATGACACCTATAGCCTTAAGATTTCCCTTGCATTATTTTCTATAAACCGATTGCGAATTGAATTAGCATCATGCAAGGTGATGCAATCCCTCATTGGAACCATAGTAATATAATTATTACAATTTTTAATGATATCCAACCCAAGATAATTGTTGGTAACAAGACACATCATAGTCCCCATGACAACTAAGGAAATCCACCCCATCCCATACAAGACATCCTTCTTACCCCACATAGGACATCCTTTCTCTTGTTGAGTAACCAATGCCTATTTAGATTCCTAATACTGTATATTTCGTTCTTTTCATATGCTTCCACTAACTTTGTTTTTAATCTCACTAGCATTGCATGGAATGAGATACTAAATGTGTGGTAAATCGCTCTAGGGTTTTATTCAAAATAATATTTCCTTCTTTATTTATAGTTGTCCTAGTAGTATAATCATATGCCTGTGCACAAGCTAGGATCAATTTGAGCTTTATATTTCTAAAAGAAATCATTCTACATTTTTTAGTTTAGACCCTACCAAAATATTAGCCCTAGGTGTTTATGAGTCTCCAAAATTTCTTTGATGAAATTCCCTCAAATCCATATGGCCTAAGTCTATGTCTATTATATCTTATACTAAAGATGTGATATTTATGCCTTGGTTACACCTTGAAATTCATACTTAATTGTTGCAAGCAATCTACCAATCTTATCAATCATCCCATAAGTAGGAAATGCAAAAAAATAAATTGAACTTTCTTAGGAATGCAATGAAATACTTTCTTTTGGTTGCCTCAAGCTCAAAATCAATTTTTTTGAATGAAAAGTGAAAGAAATGGAAAAAAATGGAAAAAAATGAGTATATAAGGCCCAACTAGCTTGACCCATTCACCATTAATGGTTAAGGTTAGGTGGGGATCTGGGCCCTGAAAGAAACTAAGGGCTTGGAACCAAGTTTGAGAGTTCCAATATTCCCAAACTTGTGGAAGTTTGACAAACAAAAGCACAAAAGAGAAAAAGGAGAGAAGGTGTATGAGCTTTGCTAGGGTTTTCTTATGTCTGTGATCAACCTTGGCCCCTCTTGCATCATACCACACCATTGAAACATGATTTTTCTCTTTTCTTGTGTGTACGACGATATTTACTGTGGTTTTCTTGTCTTAATATGCCTTCAACTGGCTCTAACCCAGCAGTTCTTGCTGGTGTTGGAGGTTTGACAACTTTTCTCAATGGCTTCTCCTCTGAAAAAATGACCCCAAAATTTATTTCAAAAGTGTTTCATGAGGTAGGTCTTTTGACTCCCCAGTTGATGTGGTTTTACTTTTGCCCGATTTAATTCTACTTGTTAATGGATTGAGCAACATAATCTTGTTGGGTATATTTTGGGAGGAATCCCCATGAAAGTGTGCTTAAAGAATGAGTCCACAAGGCCTAGGTCCCTCATGTGGTGCATCTTGATATGGTCCAAAATTTAACCAAGGTATTTTTCCTTTTCCATTTTTTGGAGGTCATTCATGTTCAGGAAATCTTGAATCATGGTCCCTGGTATGTATGGTCTTCTCTATTGGTTTTCCAATCATGGACCTGGGACTTCGCTGTCTTGGATGACACCAAGTTGCGGGTCCCAGTCTGGATTGAGTTTCCAGGTTTTCCTTTTCCTTGTGTGCCTTTTTTGAGTCATATTGCGTCTTCTCTGGGGAAGGTCATTTGTATTGAGCTAGATAGGTTTTTCCAGGCCCGACCCCAAAAATGGGTCTATGTTGAAGTGGACCTTTCACAAGATTTGAAGGACTCCATTAATATTCAAATTGGAGCTGTCTGAAATACCCAGAAGGTCACTTATTTTAATCAGTCGAACATGTGTTATAGATGTCAGTCTGTAGACCACAAGATCAAGGACTTTCCTTTGGTAGTGCCTCGTACTCCTCCACAAGGGGAGTTTCAAAATCCCCATCAAGTGGATAATTCTGTTGCCAAACTTGATGAGAAATGGACCATGGTTACAAACTATAAACACAAGTCTAGTGGCTCTAGGATAGCTTCCAAAGTCCCCGAGCTAGCTAAAGATGTTTCCAACCCTTCAACGAAGGGGAAAGAGGCCCTGGTAGGGTCTGACAATATTCTAGTGTGGCCCAAGCCTAAGGCTACTCCTCAACCTACTACCGTCATGATAGCACAATTAAATGCATCTTCTCCCATGGAAGGAGCTTAATAGAAGTCTTGCAATCCTTCTCTGCCTCTAGAAGAAGGAGATATGTGTAGAATAAATGAATATTTTCTTCTCCGAACATTCAAATTGGGTCAGTTCTACCATAACTTTTGTAGAACCACTTCTCTACTTTTAATGAGGAGCTAGACTCCAACGATATGGAGGAGTTTCACTCATGAATTTCCTCTCATGGAATGTTTGAGGTCTGACAAACCTCTCTAGGAAGTATTCTGTTAGGGATACTTTGCAAAAGTATATTGGTATTGAAGTGCTTTGTCTCCAAGAAGTTAAAATTTTTGGATTTTTGCTCACGTTGGCTTGTCATTGTATTTGGCCAGCCAGTCAAATGTTTTGTACTGATCATGAGGCTGGACATGGTAGAGCTATCACCCTTTTGTCCCCACGATGGCATGCTTGTGTGGTTGAACATGGGTCTAACCCCACACATCGGCTCATCCAAATCCTCCTTAACATTGATAATTACTCATTTGGGATTATTAATGTGTATGCTTCTAATGATGTTGTGGAACACTCTCTGCTTTGGCATTAGATTATTGATTCATTACTAGTTTCTACTTGTCTTTTGTGTGGGGATTTCAATATGGTTGAGATGGCATATGATAAAGATGGTACTCTGCCATTCAGATGGGTAGTTGGTGAATGAGAGGTGTGGTTTTAAATGTGTAATAAATTGGGGCTCTTTGATCCCAATATTGGTTACCGCCATTCTCATTCCCTTTGGCACACTTGGTGTAATTAATGGACTGACTCTGACAAGATATTTAAGCACCTTGATCGTGCCATGATCTTAGATCAATATTTCTTCTCTTTGGATAGCTCTTCACTCCTAGTTAAACCGTTAGTTGATATGACATTGTCAGATCATTTCCCCATTTCTTTTCGCATTGAATGGGAGACAAGATAGCTCCGTGCTTGCAAGACTAGGTTATTTTTGAGCATGTCTCTACTTTTTAATCAACCCATGTTGGCCCACATTCATAGGGTTTGGAATTTGGAGTGTAGACCACCTCATAATACAAGATGGATTAATTGGTGGAATGATGCTATCACTTGCACGGAAAGATATCTCCATATTTATGGGCACCAGTTAGCCATTTTCCACTGTTGGTCTTATGAGGCTACCACAACTGACTTGTGCTCACCCATCAAGGCTCTGGTAGCTAGACCTCTCTCCCCATCGTTACAAGTCAAGGTGGTAGAGTTAAAGCATAAAAAAGAAGTTGCAAAAAATTATGCTACCAGAGGTGCGTAAATCAAAGCCAGATTGCATTGGTTAAAAATTCACGATCATGCCTCCAATGAGTTTTTTCTGGCCTTGCGTGCCAGACAATCATATCTTGCCATCAAAAAAATTAAATAAGGAACCTAGGTGCTTTTTGAGCACCTGACAGCACCTGACATTCTCCGGGTCTTTATTAGGCATTATGAACAAGTTTTCACTGCTCAAGAGTACACGCTAGAGCGATAGAAAGCCCTTCAAGATTGTCTTGCTGTAGTGCCAAATAGGCTATCTTCAACCCATAAATCTTTTTGTGAGCAATTGTTCACTATTCAAGACTTGAAGGAAGTTGTTCATACCATGGAAAATGATAAGGTACCAGGTGTTGATGGTTTCTCATGTCAATTTTATAAGGCCCTTTTGGATTGTGTTGGGAAAGACCTACATAAAGTCTATCTCGAGGATTTTCATTCCAAAACCCTTGGTAACAAAATCAATAAAGGAAATATTAAACTCATACCTAAGCCTGGAGATCCCAAGGATATCTACAACTAGAGGCCTATCACACTCCTCAATGTCTCTTACAAAATCATAGCAAAATCTTTGGCTATGAAGATCCACCATCTTTTGCCTCAAATTGTGCACCCGAAACAAACTAGCTTTAATAAATCCAGATTTATCCTGGATAACATTATTCTTGTGTGGGAAGGTATGGAGTGGGCTAGGTGATCGGACTAGAAAGCCATTTTTCTCAAAATTGATTTTGCTAAAGCCTATGACTGCATTGAGTGACCTTTCATTCTTTCCATGTTGAAAGCCTTGGGTTTTAGGCCTAACTTCATCCAGGTTGTCCAAATGCTTTTCTCAAATGCCTCTGCTTGCATCACCATCAATGTCCGCCAATATTTTTCCTTTGGATTATTTCGCTCCATCCAAAAAGGATGTTCGCTTGCTCCTTCTCTTTATGTGCTTGTTGCTAAAGGATTTGGCTACCTGCTTGTCAATGCGGTTTCTTAGCAGCGTGTTAGAGGTATTGCCTTGCCTAATTCTCAGGATCAACTTGTTAATGGCCATTTTTCCGATGACTCATTCCTCACCTTTTTGGAGGATGAGAATATAAGGTGGCTCTTGAATGTCTTAACATTTTTTTGTCTTGCGCCTAGCTTCGCCATTCAATGGCATAAAACACTATGTTACATGCAGTCTATTCTATCCACTCGTCACTGGTTTCAGTAGTATGGTTGGAAATAGATTGGGCTAGGGGAAATATTTTAGTTTTTGGGCTTTGCTTTTTAGGCCACTCTGACTGAGTTATGGCAAGCTATTCTCTCTAGGATTGAGTGAAAGATAGTCTACTTGATTACCAAGACTCTTTCTTTGGTAGAGAAATTCCAAGTGTGCTCTAAGATCTTGGCTGCTATGCATGTTTATTACTCCTCTTGCTGGGATCCTTCAAAAGCCGCTTATGCCAAGGTTAAAAATTTGTTACGAGACTTTCTTTGGGCCTCTGCGGAGACCCATAAAGGGTTTCATTGCATTACTTGGGAGTTTTTCTACCTACCTAGAGACTTTGGAGGGCTTGGTTTTCTCTCCACTCAACGAAAAGGGACTACCTTGTGTGTGAAATAGATAATTAAAGCCCTTACTAGAGATGAAGCCTGAAAAATTCTCCTAAGGCATTGCATTCAATTCGGCTCTCCTATTCACATACCAACCTGGAAGGGGATTGGATTTCAAAACCTTTTGGTTATGAAGGAACTAGTTCAAATTGTGGGAACTTTCATGGCCAATAGCATTTGGAGAGCTTGGGAAGGTGTCAAACCTTGGCTTTGTTGGGCTGGCTCTAGTTTTTGTGATGTGATTTCACTCAGTCAATAAAATGTTTGGTGGTTACCCCTCTTTTCTAATAATGATCAACCATTGGCCAAATCACATTGGCTTAAGACACTACGTTTCCACAAGAATGACATTCAAAATTTACAACATGTGTTTCACAAACCCACAATGCACATTATGCTATAGGAAGATTTATGTTCTCTCTACAGTCTTCAAAATCAGAACCATGATACTTATGATGGTCTGGTGAATGCTATTCCTACAAATATGCTTTATAAGGTAGGCATTCATGGGTCCAAACCCTAGTGGAAGGACCAAATGTGGTTTTAGACACCCCTTTTAGGAATTATAAGCCCAGGCTTGGTTATATGTGGCTTTCATTGCACTTTCCAATGATTGAAAATCTGAACTAGAGGTGGCATCTTCAGTCCTCTACTCATGCCTAGCAAAAAAATTCTTTGCCACTTAGTCTACAAGTGTTGAGCCTAAACTCTCTCACTTTTGTTGGTGTATTCTTTTCCAAGGCTTACTTGTGGGGTCTTGACTTGTTCACTTGGGGTCTAGAACCCTCAGTGCTATTTTTGTGGGTAAGCCAAGTCTTTTAAGCATCTCTTCAAGTTTTTTACTAAAGCTCAATAGTTTTGGAATTGGACTCATGACTTCTTTTGGCCTTTCAGACCGAAGCCCTTCTCTTGGAATATGGTTCTCCTGGGAGATTCACCTAGGCTTCCTACTAAATACACCCAACTTTGACACACTTTAAGTGTGGAAATCCTCTTCAATATCTGGAAAGATAGGAATTCCTGTATATTTTCTCACAACCAAATGGATAAAAATGTTTCTTTGTATTCTAAAGTTATTATTTGCTCTAATGTGCTTTTGCAGATACAAGCTCAATCCAAGAAAGTTTCACTTGAGGTGTCTCACATTTAGGTGCTTCTAGATCATTGTAGCAATGCCTCGTGTACTAGGGCTCGGGTTCTTGCTTCACCCACTTCTTCCTATGGTCGATTGCCCTCTTGGGGCCGGCGATGGAGTGGCTTTGCTCACCCTCGCTCTTAGAATACTCTTCGACATGGTTCTCGCCCTCCTTGATGATCTCATTCTCCTCCTCTACGGGCTGGCCAAGGGTGGCCCTCTGGAGGAGCGATAAGGAGCAATGGTGGCGGTTTTGGGTGGCCCTTTAATAATGCTCTTGGTAGCGGCTCTGGTTGGCCAAACACTAGCAAATATTTTCTATGTCTCGCGCTTGTAATCTCGCCTTGGCGTGAGGAAACAAAATATAAAGAAAAATAACTTGATGATGGTTGGGGTCCTCCTAACGTCACTCCAGACCTCGTTGATGTATGGGGGAAGAAAATGGATGACAAAGACCCTCTTGGCTCTACTGGTACTAATTTGGCCACTTAATAGCCTTTTTCATTTATGTTTGTAATCATGGACTTCTGGCTAGGGGTAAACCCACAAAAAATGTTTACAATTCGAGTGAGGAAGAAAAACTTGCAAAAAATGACCCCATGCAAAAAAAAATGGTTTTTGGGGTTCAAATGAACCAAAAAAGGGTTCGAATGGACCTTGGTTTGAGCAAACCAGTCAAATACAAGGTCCCACCATCTCATCAAAAAACACAAAGAAAAGATGTTTTGAAAGGGGGTTCGAATGAACCAGGGTTCAAATGAACCTTGGTTCAAATGAACCTTGGTTTGAGCAAACCCCTAGGGTTTTTCTCGAACCCCCCTTCTCCCCCCTTCTCACCCTTTGGCCCAAAAAAACCCTAGAATTTTTCCCTTCGAAGCTCAGATTGAGGATGAAAATGGAGGAGAATTCACAAACCCAATTGGATGATGGTAGTCCTTGGAACAAGCTATTCAACGAATATAATTTTAATATGTTTTGGTTTTATTATGTATTTGTTTTTTTACTTTTATTAAACATAGGTTTTTCACCGAAAATCATGCTCTCTGTTTTGCACATGTGGAAAAATAGCAGATTATCAATTTTTTTTTTTAAAAATATGAGTGCACCAGATATTGAAGTCTTTGATCCAACAAAAAAAAAAGGATTTCGATACATAAAAAAAAAGTTACGTTGTATACTGTCAGTCTATGTTTGAATTGTAATTGGTTTGATTTCAAAATTTGATTAATGAAAAAATATTCAATAAAAAACTACGAGACCAATTGGAAGCACTAGATATGAGAGTTACAATTCTAAATTCAAAAGAATTAGAATTTATTTTTCATGGAAAAAATATTATGTTGTATACGGTGAGCATCACTCCTTAAAAATGTTGTTTGCTGAAAAAACTAGTTTTCAAAGGAGATGGAAAAAGAAGTGCAATTTGATTCTAATTTTTTTGAAAAAAATATATTTAGAATCTACAGACAAAATGTCACAAATCACTAGTTTGCATCATCTTCAAATTCCTCACGGTTTAGTCGCTATAGGTGCCCGAAAGTGAAGATTTAGTTAGAAAAAATTATTTTAGTTTCTAGTTTGACCAAAAATTGTAAAACACAATTGTGGGATCACCCCTAGGCCCATGTAACTAGTTCTTTTTGGTTTTCTAGGCACTGCCCATGCAACTCTCAAGGTGTGCCTTCTTATCACCCACTTTTTTTATGAATATGTATTTTTATCTTTATAATTAATATAGACAATTCATCAAAAAACACAAAATAAATGTGAACAAAATTAAACTGAGGACAAGAAGTGGGTTTAACATGAAACTTTGAACTAAGTTCCAAAGTCTACAAATCCCTTAAAAGTTTAAACTTTTGATTTAATCATGGGTAATAGAATTTCTCAAGAATTACTAGTTCCATTGTTCATGAAAGACTCAAAACCATAAAAAAATAGAAAAAACTAAGGAAAATACCTTAAACTAAAGATATACACAAAAATAAGGCTCCCAAAAGAATTGAAAGACTAAAACTAAAGGAAAACAAGAGAAAAATATCTTAAAAATAAAAGATAAAAAGAAAAGAAAATAAGGAAACCACAATTGACCAAACAAAAGATGAGATTATATAAAGACATCACAATACCAAGCAACCTAACTTCAAATTAATTACCAAATTTTATGTAAAGATATACTATACTCTAACCTTTATATTACAAAATAATTCACTTAAAAAACTAAAATAAAAACAAAATACACACTTTCCACCCTTCATATATCTTCTTCGTGAAAAAGGTGAATAGACCTATTCAAATGATAAGCTCAGAAAGTAAAGTTTACGTCTTGTATGCCCCGTGAATGCAATGAGAGACGTATTGTAACAAACTAAATGCTTCAGACAACTCTAATGGAGCCCCCACAAGGCAATTGAAACCGTACTTAGATCGTACCTCTGCATTCAACGCTATCAGACACACAATTGCATGTGATTGCCTCGTGGAATTGTTCTCTTTTTCAATACGTGTAATTGAATAGACACTTCAATCTTCCTGTGATCTTGAAATGGACAAACTAAATAAGATATGTTTATCTACTGTCCAAACACACTGAAATGTTTATCAGCCGTCTAAATGAAGTCTACTGAAGGTAAGCTACTTCCACTGAACGGTTGAATAAATCTTATTCCCTGTAAAAGTCTGGTAATAAAGAGAAACACTATCTTCACACAAACCCACTTGGAAAAGGGCAATTTTAGACACTGACATCTGTGAATACAAAGCAAAAAGATTGACAGACTTTTTGAATAGACTGTAATCGACCTTTGTTTTTAAAAACCCAAAGGTTTCATCTGCAAAATCTTCTTGTGTTTTGTGCCTCTTGAATTCCATGAAGAGACGTGGACAAAATCAAATAATTGCTACAGTTTGGAGATGGCGACATGTATTTGGATTTCATATCCGTGGCTTTTGATGGCAAAAGCCAAAACAATTGCATGTGATCTTGTCATTCTTCCATGCCAATTTAATGATAAAACAAATGCATTGATATAGAAAACTAATAAACAAAATAATTCAAAATAAGTAGGGCCCAAGACAATTTGATTACATTTATGTCTTATTTGTGGACTCAAATTTAAATGTTAGGGTATTGTATAAAAAAACAAAGTTCTAAATCATTTAGATATCATGTAATGTAGATCATATTAGCATCATACTAGCATTGCATTAATATCTATATTGGCAAGGATAAATATTTAGGTATTTTCATTATATTCGGTGTACATATGTACTTGCTAAAAAATCAATAAATTGATGTCCACAATTTTATTAGCATGAAGACAAGATGTTGATTCCCCACTTTTGATAGTAGACTTGTTATATTGGTTATTTTAAGCACCGCCGAGTCCAAGTACACACATGCAAACCATGTTTTGAGGACCACAAGTCACATGTCAAGATCATGTAGAAGGTTTAGAGCAATGATTTTCTAGGTTGGGATTACTTGTGTGGTTCTAAATTGTGATAGAGTACAGACTAGTTCCCAACTTATCAATGCTCCATAATCACAATCCTAATATTAAAACCTTGAATTGGGATAAAAAAAATAAAATTTAGTAGAATATTCATTCCCTCTTTGTTTATTTTGATACAAGTTTTAATTTTTTATATTGACTCAACTCCTTTACTCAGGTTAATTGTTTAATTGCACACATTTTGTAAGATCTCATAGTGTGCCTTGCGTTAGATTCTATGTTTTGAACTACAAGGTTTTAAGAGTCTAGAGATGCGTATTTGGTAGTATGAATAGATTTTATTGTGGCACCTAATTTGTACATATTCACTAAAAGTTTCTTTTTATCATTTTTCTTCAAGTTTAGTTTGTGTTGAGTGGAAACAAATTGTTTGTATTTTTATTTAATAGGGTATTCTCTCATCTTCTTAGCATTGAAGGTACCTTTCTTATAAATGCTCTAGACTAGGGTATGTTGATTAGATATGTGATAATGATAGGAATAGGTATCAAGGAAGAAAGAACTAGTTTTGGTCTATGAAGTGTGATGAGCCTCTATCCTAATATTGTGTAACGATACCTTTCTTTGGATTAATTAATTAAGATAAATAAATTAGTTAGAGTTACAAATTGAAATATATGAGCGTATTTTATTAAAATTATTTAGTAAATTAGGTATTCAAGTAATTATTTATTTTTGACTAAATAGAATAGTTCAATTAAAACTAATAAGTTCAAGTTGTGGTATTTGTTCTATTCATTCTAAAAAATTTAAATATAATATTACTGTCAAAGGGCCCATGGTTTGTCAATGAAGTTGAATGATTTTTAATGATCTCACTAGGGATCTAGTCTTGCTAAGTGTAAGTCCCTTGAAGCCATAAGGGATGAGCCCAAGAATGTGCTTTAAGTGACTTTGGTAGAGTGGATACCCCTCATTCCTTGGTTCTCAATTGAAGAGGTATCGACTTAGACTCATACTCGAATATTGGATTGTAAAAATGATCTTCATACCAAGAATTTTTTTTCTACCCCCAAATCCTTCATAGCAAATGAATTTGCTAACTGTTTTTTTAACTCTTTTATGTGATCCATGTTAGACCCCGCTACAAGCATATCATCAACATATAAACATAAAATAATGTAGCTATCTTCATCTAACCTCTTAAAGTATACACAATGGTCTGAATTACACCTATTGTAGCCTTGCTTAACCATAAAAATATCAAATTTAATATACCATTGTTGAGGTGCTTGCTTCGAGCCATATAATTTTTTTTTCAATCTGCACACTATTTTCTCCTTATCTTTGACCTAAAATCCTTGTGGCTATTCCATATATATTTCCTCTTCCAAATCACCATGGAGAAAGGTTGTTTTAACATCAAGCTATTCTAAATGCAAATCTTCAACAACCACAATACTTAAAGCAGTACGAATAGAAGTCATTTTAACAACTGGAGAAAATATTTCATCAGAATCAATACCCTTTTTTTCTGTGCAAATCCCTTTACAACTAATCTAGCTTTAAATATTTTCTTACCTCCATTATCCTCTTTCAACTTATAAACCCATTTGTTTGGTAAAACCTTTTTACCTGCAAGTAACTTGCATAATTCCCAAGTTTGATTTTTCAGCAAGGAGTCCATTTCTTCTTCCATTTCATGCTCCCACTAAACCTTGGTATCCACCTATATAGCTTCATCATGACATTTTGATTCACCAATATCAGTTAATAAAATATAATACAAAGAGGGAAAAGATCTTTTTGGAGGTCTACTTGTCATTGAAGATCGTCTAACATTCATTGGAGTTTGTGGTATTTGTTGTTGTGGAGCATGAAGAACCACTAGAACATCGTTGTTTGGAGTATCATCCAGCACTGCATAATCATTTTCTTTCTTCTCATGTTGTTGCAACTGATCTTTATACAACACTTTCTCATTGAATATGACATCCCTACTTCTCACAATTTTTTTATTTTTAAAATACCAAAGCCTATAACCAAATTCATCAATGTCATATCCAACAAATATACATTTCTTTGATTTTGCATCAAGCTTGGTTCTATTTTTAGAATCTACATGTGCAAATGCTTCAAAACTGAAGGTTTTGAAAAAATAATAACTCACCTTCTTACTTGTCCATGCTTCCTCTGGAATACCACAACCCAAAGGATTAGAGGGACCTCTATTAATTAAATAAGCATCAGTATTTACAACCTCTACCCACATGTTTAAAGGCATCCCAACATGAAATTTCATAGACCGTGCACACTCTATTATTGTTCTATTCATGTGCTTAGCCACTCCATTTTCTTGTGGAGTCCTTGGAACAATTTTCTACCTACGAATACCATTAGAGAAACAATAATATTCAAACTCTTTGCTGCAATACTCACCACCATTATCAGATTTGAGACGTTTTAACTTTTTACCCGTCTCATTCTCAACCAAGCTTCTCCATTAAAAGTTTCAAATACATCATATTTCTACCTAAGGAAATAAATCCATACCTTCCTAGTTGCATCATCAATGAATGTAACATAATACTAAGAGCCACTGAGAGAAGATACCTGAGTTGGTCCCCTTACATCAGTATGCACAAACTCCAATTTCTAATCTTTCTTTTGTTTCCCATCTTTGAGAAAACTAACTCTCTTTTGTTTTCCATACACACAACTTTCATAGAAATCCATATTAACATATTTTAGACCTGGTAAAACATTCTTTGAATGAAGTAATTTCATACCTTTTGCACTCATATACCCAAGTCTATTATGTCATAGTGCTGATTCAAAATCCACAACAACTATATGATTTTCTACTTGTTGAACTGCAACAATTGTTCCTGAACATTGATTTTTGTCTGCAATACCTAAAGTAGAAGGAATAATATGACTTGTACAAAGATATAAGGTGCATACTTTCATACCTTTTTCTACCACTAAGGGCCCTTTTTTAACCTTCCAATTTTTTTTACTAAATGTAACAACACAACCTTCATCATCTAGTTGCCTTGCTGAAATTAAATTTCTTCTTGGACATCTTAGAAAATGAAATTTAGTGGAAGTGGGGGTGTATGAGCTTTGATAGGGTTTTGTGGTTTCTGCAGTCATCCTTGGCCCCTCTTGCGTCATACTATGCCTATTGCGTAATAAATCTTTCCTCATTGAGTACGGCCGCATTTACTACGGCCTTAGTGTTTTATTATGCCTTCAGTCGATTCTAACCCAGCAATTCATACTGGTGTTAGCGGTTTGACAATGCAACTCAATGGCTCCTCCTCCAAACAAACATCCCTAGAAGTTTGTTCCAAAGGTCTTCAACGAGGTAAGAACTCTGATTCCCTAGCTGATGTGATTTTGCCTTTACCAGATTTTGACTCTGCTTGCCAGTGGCTTGAACAACACACCGTTGTGGGTTATTTTGTTGGGAGAACTCCTCTCGAAAGTCTACTGAAAGAATGGATTAGCAAGGGTTGGGTCCCTCATGGGGTCCGCCTTGATATGGTCCAAAACTTGACCAAGGGTTTTTTTCTGTTCCGCTTCGCGGAAGTCAATTATGTCTAGACTATTTTAGCCCATGGTCCCTGATATGTTAGATCATCCTTGTTGGTTTTCCAGGCATGGACCCAAGATTTTTTTGTCTTAGATGACACCAAATTAGGCATGGACCCAAGATTTTGCTGTCTTAGATGACACCAAATTGCGGGTCTCGATTTGGATTGAGTTCCCTGGCTTGCCTTTGCCTTGTGTGCCCTTTCTAAATCACATTGCTTCCTCACTAGGGAGGGTTATTTGTATTGAGATGGATAGGTTTTTCCAGGCCCAACCCCATAAGTGAGTCTATGTGGAAATTGACCTATCCAAGGATTTGAAAGAATCTGCTGATATCCAAATAGGAGCTATTAGGCACACCTAGAAAGTCACATATTTTAACTTGCCTAACACATGCTATCGATGCCAGTCAATAGAACACAAGATCAAGGACTACCCTTTGGTAGTGCCTCGTACACCTTCCCCGTGACGAGATGATAAAAAGCCTCATCAGACGGAGCCTTCTGCTAAGGCTAAAACAAAATGGACTACAGTTACAAATTGGAAAAATAAGTCAACTGGTTATGGGTCAGCCTCCAAAGCCTCTACACCACCAAAGGTCACTTCAAACTCTTCAAAGAAGGGGACAAATGCTCCTTTTGAAGCTATTAATGCTTCAGTGCAGCCTAGGTCAAAGGCAACGCCTCAGCCTGCTGCTGTTATGTATGCCCAGCTGAATATCCCTGCCCCGTCGGGAGCTCAAAGGAGGTCTCACAACCCATCTCCTCCACGTGAAGAGGGTGAATATGTGCAAGAAAAGTGGAGGTTTTCCCCTCCTATTTAGATTGGTTCAGTTCCACAGGATTTTCTACAGAATCATTTCTCTTCCCTGGATGAAGAGGAACCGGATTCCAAAAATATGGAGGAGTTTCATCCATGAACTTCCTCTCATGGAATGTTTGAGGTCTAACATACCTCTCTAGGAAGTATTATGTTAGAGATACTTTGCAAAATTATTTTGATATTGAAGTGCTTTGTCTCCAAGAGGTTAAATTTTTTGGTTTCTTGCTTGCTTCGGCTTGTCATACTATTTGGTCGGCCAGTAAAATGTTTTGCACTTCGCATGAGGCTGGGCGTGGCAGAGCCGTCACCCTTTTTCCCCTGTGATTGCATGCTTGTGTAGTTGATCATGGGATTGATCCCTCTCATCGGCTCGTTTGGATTTTTCTTAACATTGATAATTATTCCTTTGGGATTATTAATGTTTATGCCTCTAATGATGTTGTGGAGCATTTTTTGCTTTGGCGTTGGATTGTTGATTCTTTTCCAGTTGCCACTTGGTTACTCTGTGGGGATTTCAAAATGGTTGAGGTGGCGTATGACAAGGATGAAACCCTGCCATTTAGATGGGTAGTTGGCGAATGGGAGGTGTGGTTTTACATGCACAATAAGTTAGGGCTTTTTGATCCCGATATTGGCCATCGCCATTCTCATTCCCTCTGGCACACTTGGTGTAATTATAGGGCCGACTTTGAAAAAGTTTTTAAATGCCTCGATCGTGCCATGATCTCAGATCAATCTTTTTTTCTTTTGACAGCTCCGCTTTGCTAGTGAAGTCGTTAGTGGATGTGACTCTGTCCGATCAATTCCCTATTTCTTTTCGAATTGAATGGGAGTCTTGTCAGCCTCGCACGTGTAAAACTCAATTCTTTTTGAACACGTCTTTTCTCTACCACAGCCCACTCTGGCCCACATTCGTAGAGTGTGGAATTTGGAGTACATACCAGCTAATCAAATAGGCTGGATTACCTAGTGGAATGATTCCATCACTCACACGACTAGATTTCTACGCATTTATGGGTACCAGTTGGCCATTTTTCATCGGCGATATTATGAAGTGACCACCACCGACCTGTGCTCGGCTACCAAGGCTTTGGCGGCCAACCCTTTTTCCCCTTCATTACAAGTCAGGGTGGCTAATTTAAGGCACAAGAAGCAAGTGGCTGATAATTATGTTGCCAAAGGAGCAAAAATCAAAGCTTGATTGTATTGGCTTAAAATTAGCGATCGTGCCTCCAAAGAGGATTTTTTGGCACTTTGTGCCAGACAATCATCCCTGGGCATAAAAAAAATCAAGGATGACATTCAGGTGCTCTGAGCTCCTTGACATTCTCTAGGACTTTGTGCGCCATTATGAGTAGGTTTTCACTACACAAGAACCCACACTTGTGTGACAACAAGCCCTTTAGGACTGCCTTTCTGTTGTGCCACATAGGCTTTCTTTAGCCCAGAGAATTTTTTGTGATCAATTGTTGACAATTGATTATCTCAAGGAAGTTGTTCATTCTATGGCTGATGACAAGGCTCCGGGAATTGAAAACTTCCCTTGTGAATTTTACAAGGTCCTATAGGATTGTGTTGGGCAAGACTTATATCATGTTTACCTTGAGGCTTTTCATGCAAATTATCTAGGTAATTTAATAAATAAAGGTAATATCAAATTCATACCTAAATCTGGGGATCCGGAGGACATCTGCAACTGGAGGCCCATCACGCTGCTCAATGTCTCCTACAAGATCATAGCTAAGGCTTTGGTTCTGAAACTCAGCCATCTCTTGCCTCAGATTGTGCGCCTAGAGCAAACTGGGTTCATTAAATCCAGGTTCATTCTAGATAATATTATTGCTATTTGGGAAGGTATGGCAAGGGCCTGATGCTCAAACTGGAAATCTATTTTCATTAATAATGATTTTTCCAAAGCCTATGACCACATTGAATGGCCCTTTATTCTTGAGATGTTGCAAGCTTTAGGGTTTGGGCCCAAGTTCATTCAGGCTGTTCGTATGCTTTTTGTGAATTCCTCGGCTTGTATCACCATTAATGACCGCCAATCTTTTGCCTTTGGTCTTTTCCTCTCAATCCAGCAAAGGTGCCCTCTTGCCCCTTCTTTGTATGTGCTTGCGAGTAAGGCATTTGGCTACCTCTTGGCCAACGCGGTTTCGCAGAGGCATGTTAAAGGGATTTCTCTCCCCAACTCTCAGGCACAACTTGCTAATGGTCACTTTGTGGATGATTCCTTCCTCACTCTCCTGGGGGAAGAAGAGACGATTACAACTGCTCTTGATTGCCTCAATATCTTCTATCTGGCCTCCAGCTTTGCCATCCAATGGCACAAGAATTTATGTTAAAGGCAGTCTGTTCTGCCCACGCCTGATTGGCTTCAAAAATATAATTGGAAGAGGATAGGATTGAGAGAGATATTTCGGTTCTTGGGCATTCCTTTTGCTTTCTAGCAATCCTCGACCGAGCTTTGGCAAGATGTGCTCTCCAGGGTTGAGCAAAAACTTGCTTACTAGATTACTAAGCTTCTTTCCTTGGCCGAAAAATTCCAGGCGTGTTCTAAAGTGTTGGTAGCCACTTATGTGTACTATTCCTCCTACTAGGATCCTTCCAAAGCTGCTTATGGAAAGCTTGAAAAGTTACTCAGAGATTTTCTCTGGGCCTCTTTTGAAACCCATAGGCATTTTTACCGTGTTGCCTGGGAATTTCGTTGCCTCCCCAGAGATTTTGGAGGACTTGGGGTACTCTCCACTCAATGACAAAGGACTGCTCTATGTGTCAAGTGGATTATCCGTGCCCTTACCAGGGATGAGGCCTGGAAAATTATTCTCAAGCATTGTATTCATTCCGACATTCCTACTCATAGACCTGCTTGGAAGGGGATCAGTTTTCAGACCCTTCTGGTCATGAAGGAACCAATCCAAATTGTTGGGACTTTTATGGCCAAAAGTATTTGGCGTGCTTGGGAGGCTGTTAAGCCATGGCTCCGGTGGGCCGAATCTGGATTTTGTGATGGGCTTTCACTCAACCAACATAATATTTGGTGGTCTTCTCTTTTTGAGCATAATGGTCAGCCATTGGATAAATCACCTTGGCTTAAAGCACTCAGATTTCACAAGAAGGGTATTCAGACCCTGCAACAGGTCTTTCATAAATCCACTATGCGTATCATGCCATGAGAAACCTTTTGTGCCCATTATAGACTTCAAAATTAGGACCATGCTACTTATGACGATCTGGTGAGTGCCATTCCAACAAAAATGCTTCATAAAGTTGGTATTCATGGGACCAAACCCTGGTGGAAAGACTGGAAGTGGTTTCCATACACCCCTTTCAGAAATTACAAGCCTCGACTTGGTTATAGGTGGATTTCACCCCATTTTCCTATGATTCACAGTTCGAACCAGAGGTGGATGCTCCAATATTATGCTCATGTCTAGTGTAAAATATTTGCTTCCACTTGGTCTGCAAGTGTGAATTCAAAGCTTTCCCACTTTGCTTGGTGTATTCTTTTCCAAGGCTTACCTATGGGCTCTCAGCTTGTTCACTTGGGGGTCCAAGACCCTCGCTGCCCTTTTTTTGGGCAAGCTGAGACTTTTAAGCATCTTTTTTGGTTTTGTCCTAGAGCTCAGTAGCTTTGGACTTGGATTCATGACTTCTTTCGGCCCTTTCATTCGAAACCTTTTTCTTGGCATATGGTTCTGCTGGGAGATCCATCTGGGATCCCTGCTAAGTTTACCCAGCTTTGGCACACTTTTAGGGTGGAAATCCTCTTCAATATCTAGAAAGGTAGAAATGCTAGCATATTTGCTCATTCTCAAATGGATATTAATGTATCTTTATATGCTAAATCTGTTATTTTCCCTAATGTGCTTTTACAGATACAGGTGCAAGTGAATAAAGTTGCACTGGAGGTTGCTCACCTCCAAGTTCTACTAGACCATTGGGGCAATGCCTTGTGTACTGTTCCTTGGGTCCTTGCTTCGCCTTCCTCCTCCCACAACTGGTCACCTTCTCGGGGCCGGTAGCGGAGTGGCTCTGCGCATCCCCGCTCTCAGCCTCCTTCTCAGTGGGACTCTCACCCTCCTCGGCGTGCTTGCCCTCCTCCACCGCGGGCTGGCTAGGGGTGGCCCTTTGGTGATGGTTCGGGGAGCAGCAGTGGCGGTTTCGGGTGGCCCTCTGATGATCCGCCTGCCTATGGTTTTGGATGGCCAGTTATTGGTAAAAGCTTTCCGCGTCTGGCGCTTGCAATCTCGCCTCGGTGCGAGGAAGAAGATAAAGAGAAAAATGATGCTGATGATGGCTGGGGTGCTCCTCCTGACGTCACTCTTGACCCTGCTGATGTATGGGGGAAAAATATGGATGACATAGACCCTCCAAACTCTGTTGCCACTGCTCTGGCCGCTTAATGGAATTTTTATTGTTGTTATGTTTTTAATCTTGGACTATCGGGCTCGACCCATGTGACTTATGGATTTTTCTAAGTGCTGCCCATGTGACTTTCAGGGTGTGCCTTTTTACCACCCACCCTTTTTTTGTGGATATGCAACTTTATATTTAATTTAATATATATAGCTGCCTATTCATCAAAAAAATTAAAAAAAAATCTTCTTAACTTTGGAACTTGCCTTACCTCATGTAGTAGCCAATGATTCCCATTCTACAACTTAATCTTGATTCTTCCCTTTCCAACAATTTGATAGGGTTTGTTATTTCCCAAATAAACCAGCCCAAAATCCCCTTGGACATAATCAAGAAAATAATTTCTATAGGGTGTAGCATGAAATGAAGCCCCTGAATCTAACACCCAAGAATCATCAACATTTTCAAGGGAAATAATCAAAGCATCCTCATCACATTTATTACTTACCCTATTTGCCTCTTTATTTCCTTCTTTTTTGTCTCCTCCTTTATTTTTGTGAGACCAACAATCTTTCTTTAAATGACCTGACTTACCGCAATACCAACAATCCTTCTTTTCTTTGGATTGGGACCTCTTGTCCTTTGATTTTCCTCAAGACTTCCAGAATTGTTTCCTCTGTCCTTTGTTTTTCCCTTGCTTTCTGCATTCAAAACACTGCATGATGTGGATGTTCCACTTGAGCTTTTCCTACAAATCTCCTCGCTTAAAATAACACCAATAACATCATCAAATTTCAATGTATTCAAACCAAAAATATAATTGCTAACAACCATTACCAAGCTATTCCAACTTTCAGGCAAAGAACACAAAATCAAAAGAGCCCTAACTTCTTCATCAAAATTTACATTTACAAAATTTAATTGACTGGTAATCATATTAAACTCATTTAAATGATCAACAACTGACCCACCTTCTAACATTTTCATATTAAATAAATGTTTAATAAGAGATACCTTATTTGAAGCGGAAGGCTTTTCATATAACTTTTCCAGGGTTTGCATCAACTCTTGAGTTGTCTTTGTTGTTGTAATATTGAACGCCGTCGATTGTGCCAGGCATAAACGAATACTGCCAAGTGCCTTTCTGTCTAGAATATCCCAATCCTCATTAGACATTGCTGAGGGTTTCTTGGTTTATCCTTCCAATGGCCACCATAAATCCTTCTGATAGAGGTAGTCCTCCACCTGCATCTTCCATAATTTATAGTTCTACCCATTGAACTTCTCAACCTTCAACTTACCCTCATTTTCCATTGCTCCCACTCAATCGTGAGACTCCCACTCAACTGTGAGTCCTTCCTGCAGAGGATAACCGAACACAACCTTGCTCTGATACCACTTATTAGGGTTAGAAGGTATATATCTAATAGTTAAATGCATATTTGATCAATAAAATAAATAAATAAAACACATAGAAAATTATAACAGAAACAAGACAACACAGAGAATTTAACATGGTTCACCCAATCCGGGCTACATCCACAAAACCGTAGCCATCCAATGATTTTATTATCTAGTGCAAAACATATTACAATCTCGCAAATAATGCCTCATTG
This sequence comes from Sequoiadendron giganteum, assembly GCA_007115665.2. NCBI lineage: Eukaryota > Viridiplantae > Streptophyta > Pinopsida > Cupressales > Cupressaceae > Sequoiadendron > Sequoiadendron giganteum. The sequence goes on along the minus strand of CM021100.1, from coordinate 146,456,127 downwards.
CAACTCTAATCGCAACCGCTTATTACAAGCTTTTTAGAAACTTCTAGGATTAGGGTTCTACAAAATCAATTTTTTTCTTTTTCCGGCGAGGACACATGAAGAGTGTACAGTATAGCATGATTAGTCACCACATACCAATAGGGTGGAATATCCCTCATCAAATATTTTTGAAGGATTTCAATTACATTTAGAGAAAAAATCAAGGGTTTAACATAAATCAACAAGATTATATATTATGCATTGAAGAGGTTAACATCTAGGCATGTAATACTTGTATGTACATATTTCATTTTAGACTAAAATTGAATTAGAATCTTATTTGAATCTATAATTAATATTATGTTGAATCAATGCTTGTATTCATTATTTAAATAAAAAAGTTAACAAAATGTGAAACCTATCATTAGAGATAATTAAATTTAGGAAATGATTGTAAATAATGTAGCCATCAATTTGGAGAAAATTAAAATTGATATTAATATGATTATACTATTAGAAAATATAGAAATTGAATTGAAATAAAAATATAGTTAAATTAGTTAAATTGGTTAATTGTGTGGTTGAAACTAGATTGCAAATCAAAAAATTAAAAAGATGAATTTGGCTAAATTGAGGTTAAGAAGTGATTGCAAACTGTAGACACTGAAAAATGTCCTGAACTCGCAAGCAACATTTTATCACTAATTCGACTTCTACCAGGAATAATTAAATAATTTTAATTGTTTAATTATTTCCTAAGGTCATATTCTTCTATTAATTAAATAATTTTTAATTATTTAATTAATTCACTTTACCTTATTTCTCTTTTGATTAATTTAAATAAATATCAATTTTATGTAAATTGTGTCATTAATTTATCTTTTTCTTCTCATAATTAAATAAATTTTATTAATTTAATTATTTATTTTCATCTTCCTCTATAATTAAATAATTATTTTAATTACTTAATTATCCATTAGCCTTTTCCCTCCCTAATTAAATAAAATTTATTTATTTAATTATTTTATCATTTTCCCCTTCTATAATTAAATAATTATTTCTAATTATTTAATTATTTATCATTTCCTTCTTTCTGTTATTTAATATTTTTTTGATACGTAATAAAATTTCTATTGACTATCAAAGAGTTTACATAATGTCTGCATATCACATATTGTATGCTTCTATTGCCTGAACAAAAAAAACTAACTCCAACCCAACGTAGCTACCCAGCCACAATACCACCACCTGGCAGAACAAAGTGCAATTCAAAAAATGCCTCGTAGGTCATGACAAGTCAGGCTAGAGAAAACCCCAAAATGGCTCTCAACTGATCCAACTGAGAATGTAGAAAGAAAAAAACTTGATATAATACTGATAGTGTATGCGTATTCATAGACAAAGACATACACCATGACAACCCCACCTAAAACCTATTTAATTTTGCAAATTGTTCAAACTCCCCCACCCATTCAAAGTCATAAATCACCTCAAGCCCCAACATTTTCTTGAGAAAGCTAACTAATACCATAGCCAAAAATTTGCTTGTGGTGCACCAACACCATACCTTTCAAGTCCAACGACAAGGGGTAGATTTTGAGAACCTCTCTAGGTATCTTTAGCAGAGGTGGGTCATTAGGTCATGGTGCCCCACATCCCAGGTAAGTAGCCTGCACAACCTCCTCCATCTTGTCTAAGATTTATTTCTTGAAGAGCTTTCATATTATCGCCTTTGCCTCTGCCTTCTGTGAGCGAACATCCAACATGGATGCCAAAAACTAAGAGACAATATGGGTGTTAACTCAAAATGTCTCTCGATTCTTCAAATGCCCTTTTCCCAAGATTGTCTTCACTGCCACTATCACATGATGGTCAATCCTTAACATTATCTGCTTCAAACATTGATTAGTAACTACCTTAAACATGGTTTGTCGAGTCTTACAATCCAAATGAATTGGGGTGTCGATACCTAGGCTCACCAAATCTTCCACATTCATCTCCATAATGAATTTGGATCACTCTACCATCCTCACAGAACAAGCAGTCTAGGAAATAATTCAAAATAAGCCGTCAAAAAATAAAGAAGCCAAACTTGGCAAAAACCTTGCCACCCAACATAATTTATGGTTCTCTTGCCACCCAACCTAGCACACTTACTATGTTGTACGAGCACGTGTGTGCCATCCAAAAAACTCTGCTCGTTTGCCACCCAACACCAACCATACTTGAGGTGGAGACATGACACGTCATAGGGGAAACAAGGACATCACCAAGCAAATTGACCATAGATTCACCTACTCATGCCATCATTACCACCAACGAAGGCATCACGGAGAACAAAAAGCATTGATGAAGTATCATATCAATGGCCATCCAACTCCCCTACTTGCAAACATCACCTGCCAAGCGGGGCCCAGTGAGAGACTTGCCTGTGCTAGGATGACCCAAGATAATGCCTTTATGCCCAACGAACTTGGCCCTACCACAAAAGGATATGTGGTAGGGCGCTCTCCCAACAACCCGCTAATTATTTAATATTTTAAAACCCCACCTTCTATAATTAAATAATTATTCATTTTTCCTCCTTTAAATTAAATAATTTCTATCATTATTTAATTTGAATTTATTCTTAGCCAAGCCCTAAATCTCAACCAATTTCTTGAGTTTTGGTCCATCCTTCCATCCTTACCTCTTTTCCTTTCAATTAACCTCATCCATTGATCTTGATACCTCATCATCCAATCTTCACCCTTCATTTAAATTGGTATTTCTATAAAAGAAAGCTATCATCTTCATTTCAAGGCTACAACCATAATCTTTGAATTTTCTATCTTGAGATCTAGCTATCTTGCATCAACATCAAGCTTATAAAATATCTTGCATAATAGTATTCTGCAAACAAATGAAGCAAAATGAAGAAGAGCAATGGAGATGATTCAACTTTGGCATAGATTGAGTATTATTGCTTCATTATTTGGATTTCTATTGTCATTTTTTCTTCATTGTTAGATTAGGGTCTTTAATAGCTTGAATTAGATATTTTGTGGTTTGATAATATTGATTCATGCTTATTCCCCTGAATTCTAAACCCTATCTACATTTGGTGAACCTAACGTGAACTAATCGAATTTTTTGAGAAATTTTGATTTTTAGGAGTGTGCCACAATTGATCTACACAACAATGCAACTAAGCCTTAAAACACTGCAATTGTCATATGACACAACACAATTGACCTTCAGAATGACGCATTAGACTGTCATTGTGTAAAAGTCCAAATTATTCAATTATTGTTGTTTGTAATCATTTTCTCGAACTTTCTTTATTATTTTGACATTCTAACAGTCTGCTTACATCATCTGTATCATTAATTTTTCCTTTTTTTGTTAGATCCAGGTGCACTTTATAGCTTTCAAAATTTTCACTATAATTGTCACCTAGAACGTTGCAATCGTTGATCAATGTGTCGTAGTCGCCTTTCCATTCATTGTAGTCATAGTTTTGTAAGCTGCAATAATTTATTTTTGCAACACATTTTAAGTCGTATCTGAGCCTCTATACACCACAAATGACTGCCATAACAAAAAGAGGGTATAAATATGAGATTTTCATTTTCTTCTTTTGTTTATTAGGGTAGGGGTTTTCTATGCTATTGATATTTGATTTTTAGCTTGTGGAAATTTTCGGGAGAAGACCTTTTTTTTAAATTACTAATCCAATTTCTTGTAGGGTTCCATTGTGTGTTTTAAAATTTTAAATTAGAAACATTTGTAATTGGTGCTTAAAAAGAACAAGTGTCTTTTGTATCTGGTGCACTTGCACATTCTATTAAATCCCAGATTGGTGTGTGTGTATCCTCTCCGCTTGTCCTTCATGCGATCTTGGGTGCATGAGAAACACATATCAATGTCTTTTTCTTTTAGTAGTAGGCATTCCTTGAGACACATCCTAATAGAGAACTCAAGGGTTTGACCTCAAGCACATAAATCCTAGCAGTCTATATCAAGGGTGTGAAGGTGAAAGTTAGTAGCACAATCTTCTGACATATGCCACATGTGTCAATTCAGATATGGGTATATAGACCATATTGTGGTTGACTAGAGGCTTTAGTGTCTCACATTTGACATTATACCACAGACACTCATGACAGTCCCCCACTACGAACCATTGTTTTTAGAAACCTAAGACCTATTTTGAGAGTCTACTATTGTTGGTGCAAGGGATATGGATCGTACCTTGAAGTTACTTACCTATCTAATTCTTGGTTGAGGTGGCAAGGTTCCTTGTTTGGATTTCATCCTTTCAAGGTGAGAGGTGTTAAGGTGGTACATAACCTTGGCATACTCTAGCTTCACCCACTCCTTTTTCTTAGATTTAATATCACTCTTTTGGGGGTGAGGTAAGCCCACTTTAGTAGATAACCCTATTACTACTAGCTAGGTTATGATTTCTTATATTGTTAATGATCTAAGGCCTAGCGAGTTTTGTGAAAGAAAACTTGTGAAATACTTGCTTATCTTGAAGTAAAAGAGTCAAAAATAGCCAGATTTGTCTTCTGAGTGTTCATTGTGTTTTATGATAAAATCTAAATTTTCCAAAAATAATTTACATCAAATTAAGGTCAAAATGGTAGAACACTGCCATCATTATAGAGAAAACTAAAATTTTCAATCAAAACATTACATTTGTCTATGCGTCATAATTGACTAGTCTTGCACCATAATTGATTAGCCCTGCATCGCATCAATTGATTTGATTTTTTTTGGGGAAATATTTGTACATCCAACTTCTAGTTTCCTTTTAGATAGTGACTATACACTTAGATCGAAGACTTGTTTAGGGTAAGTTAGTCCAATCATTGCATTTCATCATTTACCTTAGGTTGGCTTTCATAGCCCTAGTTTGCATACACCATACCACACCTCATTTCATCAATATCTTTGAGTCTTAAGATTAGGAGGCTTTCCATACTATTGGACAGACTATAGTTTCATATTTAGGTGTCTTGACCTTATCATATTCGCTTATCCTATCCTTAGGTTGGGCTTCTAACTCATGTGCCTAGTTTAGGCTCACCTTTTATCCAATCATCATCATCATCATCATCTTGGTCCTTGTTCTCTTGAGGTCTTGACATTTAGAGTTGTCACTTCATTCCATCATAGTTTTCTTAGCATCCTCTTTTAAGGTCCAAGGTTATGTATCCAAATCCAAGCATAGTCATAGTCTTAGTCCTATTACCATCTTGCATCCCATCCAAGCATAAGCATAGTCATAGTCTTATTGTCACTTTGCACACCAAACATAGTCATAGTTGCATTCCCCATATTGCATTCTTATTGTCCAAAACTTCCAAAAAAATAGCATAGTTTCATCTTATATTTCCTTAGTTATCATTTCCACCTTTAGTTGCATTCATTCCACAGGTTTCAAAATCCAGAAGTTACAAGTCTTATATGGTCTTCACTAGGTCACAAAGGAAATGAAAGGACATGAATTCGTCATATGAACCCTATGTTAATCCAGATAGCAACATGAACTTTGGGTCATCCTCAAACCAACCTCAAACATCACAAGATGAAATTCCAAATCCATTTAAAAATTTTACATTGAAGGAGGTCAACCAAAATATAACACCCAAAGATATTGAACAAGCTTCTCAAGATCCTAAGATAGTGTGTATCATAGAAGAGATGGTCAAAGCGGATCCTAATAAGCAATTCCTATCACTTGCTCAAAATGGTTCCAAGCTTCCATTTGGTTTTGACACTTCCACAATTGTAGAGGGAACAACACAAACTCAAACTCAAAGTCAAGGTCATAACACATTTTCACAAGGTCATTCCTCCTCACAAAAAATGCACACTAGTATGCAACTTGGGGGAGTTACACATAACACAACACATGTTAACATACCCCATGGAACGGGTGATCCCATAATAATGGGTTACAATTTTTGGCCAAACTTGACATTGAAATCAATATCTAGTGCATGGATATTTTTTCATAATTTTTTGTTACATATTTTTTAAATTAATTTTTCAAGTCAAAGTAATTATAATTTGGACAGAGGTGTACTTCGGACCACATAAATTTATTTGTATGCATTTGAATTAACTTATTCTTTTTTTGTTGGAATAAGGACATCAATACCTAGTGCACATGTATTTTTTAGAATTTTTTCTCTGTTTTCCTATTTTTTCGTATGTGTGAAACAAAGATCTTGATGTTCATTGAAAAACCTACATTCACAAGAAATAAAAAATAAATATAATAATCAAATCAAATATATTTAAAATTATAATTTTTGGAAGCTTATAATAAGGGCTACATACTTACAAAACATAAATTTTAAATGAATTTATTTAATCACCCAAAAGGTAAATCAAAAGTGGTTTTTAATCAATATTTTGATAGGTGTAGAGGAGACTCCATTATAGGTATGTTTTAAAACTATCTGGGTTCTATCCAATTAGATTTGATCTAAGGGGGTTTGATCAAACCCTCTTTAGTTAAAATCATTTAAATGGAACCTTTAAAGGCTTAAATCATTATATTTTCCAAAAATATGCGATTTTAGGCAAAAATAGGATGTCCCAGAAAGTGTAACCCATTATTGTGGCAAGACCTATCCTCCAATATTTGGGACTAAAAGAACACATGCAATATCCTAAGGACCAAGTTCCACATTTCCTAATCCATTTGGATCATCCTCTAGTCCCATAGGTATGACTTTTGCAAATCCATTTTCCACAACATCCACCTAAAATACCACACCATCAACCAACTATTGGACCATAGTTTCATATTTAGGTGTCTTGACCTTAGCATATTTTGCTTATCCTATCCTTAGGTTGGGATTATAACTCATGTGTCTAGTTTAGGCTCACCTTTTATCCAATCATCATCATCATCATGTTGGCCATTGTTATGAGGTCTTGACATTTAGAGTTGTAACTTCAGTCCATCATAGTTTGCTTAGCATCCTATTTTAAGTTTCAAGGTTGCATATCAAAATCCAAGCATAGTCATAGTCTTAGTCCTATTGCCATCTTACATCCCATCCAAGCATAAGCATAGTCATAGTCTCATTGTTACTTTGCATACCAAACATAGTCATAGTTGCATTGCCCATCTTGCATTCTTATAATCCAAAAATTCCAAAAAACATAGCATAGTGTCATCTTCCATTTCATTAGTTGGCATATCCACCTTTAGTTTAATTCATTCCAAAGGTTTCAAAATCCATAAGTTGCAAGTCTTATATGGTCTTCACTAGGTCACAAAGGAAACAAAAAGAAATGGATTCGTCAAATGACCCCTATGTTAATCCAACTAGCAACATGAACTTTAGGTCATCCTCAAACCAACCTGAAACATCACAAGATGAAATTCCAAATCCATTTTACAATTTTAAATTGAAGGAGGTTAACCAAAATATAATACCCAAAGAGACTGAACAAGCTTCCCAAGATCCTAAGGTAGTGTGTATCATAGAAGAGATTATCAAAGAGGATCATAATAAGTACTTACTAGCACTTGCTCAAAATGGTTCCAAGCTTCCCTTTGGTTTCGACACTTCCAAAATTTTAGATGGAATAATACAAACAAAAACTCAAAGTCAAGGTCATAACACATTTTCACAAGGTCATTCCTCCTCATGACAAATGCACACTAGTATGCCACTTGGGGGAACTACACATAACACAACACATATTAACATACCCCCTCCTCCAACATTTGAGACTAAAAGAACACATGCAACATCCCAAGGAACAAGTCCCACATTTTCCAATCTTTGGATCATCCTCTAGTTCCATGGGTATGACTTTTGCAAATCCATTTTCCACAACATCCACCCAAAATACCACACCATCAACCAACAAAAACACAAATCAAAACCCAAACCCACCAAACAAGACAAGACGGATTCATATTGCCACACCAAGAGTGCAAACCCAAATGAAAAATCTTACACCAAACACCAACATGTATTTTGGGTCAATCCTAAACACCAACCAACCTCCATCACAACAACATGTCAACCCAAAACTTAAATTCATACTAGAATACCGACACACCAATCAAAATCCACCACAACACAATACTAATACCAATACCAACACCATGTTTACATCCCACTTCCAACAAGACAACCAAAATCATTCTAAACAAAACATCAACCAAAACCCAACATTCACATCCAACTTTCAAAACCAAAATCCTTTAGCACACAATTACCTTAACATGGTTGAAACCAATACCAACTCTATCATGAAAATTCAACCTAACATACAACCACCACCCATGGACACTTTGATGAAAGAAATGCAATAAAAAATGGAAAACATGCAAGTTAGCACAACAAAGAAAACATACTCAATGGAGGAATTGTGTCCTTATCCCTTTGATAGAAGCATATACATGCCACCTTTTCCCCCACACTTTAATGTGCCAAACTTTAAAAAATACAAGGGAAAGGGAGATCGAGTAGAACATGTGTGAGAGTTTAACTTTGCTTGTATGAATATTGCTTTTGAGATTATGTACTTAATGAGATTATTCCCATGTAGCCTTTTAGGGCAGACTCTAGAGTGGTTCACACACTTCCTCTTGGGATAAGAACATGGAATGAACTAGCTGAAAAATTTACTGCACACTTTTTCTATAACATTGAAATTGATAGGACCCTTTCAAAGTTATTTGACCAAATAAAAAGAAGGGGAGTCACTTACTTCATTCTTTCAAAAATGGCAAAGTATGGCTAGAAAATTTCCTTTTCACATACCATAAAAATAATTGGTTCCCATCTTTGTAGAAAACCTCAACATGAAATTAATGCACCAACTTCAAATCCATTGTTGCAACACATTTGAGGATGTCTTTGATAAGGTAATATCCATTGAGAAAAATCTTGTTGTAAAAGGATTAGTAAAGATCTTCAAAGAAAACCAAAAAAATACCAATGACTAAGGAAAATTTTGGTCTAGAAATAAAATGTCACCAATGATGGGGTAGTTGATGCTAAAATGGTTAACAAGGTTCACCCCACCATTCACCTAAAAGGTAATTCTACACAAAACACTCCAACACCAAGCCAAGACCAAACCACAAACGTAGTCTAAAACAACCAACAACATAGAGGTCCTCCATGAGAAAACATGCCTAAACGAACATATACACCCTTAAGGGAGCCCATTGAATTGGTCTTGAAAAAATTATTACAATCAAATGGAATTCAACTACTAGAGGTCAAACCACATGAACCAAAATTTTTTAAACCAACTTGGTGGAACGATAATGACTTTTGTGAGTACCTTTGCACCAAGGGACATAAAGCATCGCTATTTTGGAAACTTAAGAACCTTATCTAAGACCTCATTGAACAAGGTGACATATCGGTGGACAATTCACAAGGAAAGACAAATGTTGACCGTACTATTTTCAAGAATCCCCTAGAAGACCATGGAAAAGGAAAAGCCTCCAGTTCAGGGAATAATACAAATAACAATGCTAATTACTCTAGCATATCATATGAGTATAATGTTAATAACATCCAAGACTTTGATGGAAATGTCTCTACCATTACCATCAAGAAAAATCCAAAATGTGTTGTCACCACCTAAAGAGCTAAAGTGACCTTACAAGGGGCCGCTTCTAATCCACAACCAAAAATTTAGTATAACCTCCTAGACCATCAAGGAAAGACTCCTGCACAAATATCCATTCTTGATTTGATTCACATATTCCCTAACCATAAAGCCATTTTGGAAAAATATTTACAAGAGACCTCCATTCCCACCGACCTAAACTTTAACCAATTTCAAGCCATGGTAGGATACTTAGCTACAACCCATCATGTCACATTTTCTAAGAAAGGCCTTCCCACACTGCAATGGCCAAATCATAATGACCCATTACACCTTGAGGTATATGTTAATAAACACAAAATCAAATGAGTCTTGGTAGATAGTGGAGTAGGTTTGAATATATGCACCTTAAAATTAGTAATAACATTGGGATTCTCTAAAGCTTGTATAGATAGTATAATAAAATCATCATCAAGGCTTATGGTGATGTTGAGAGTTCATCCAAAGGTATAATCACTCTTCCCATGAGGGTTGAGCCTGCTATTCAAAACATGATATTCGAAGTCTTGGATCTAGGCCTACCATATAACCTTCTCCTTGGTCGCCCATGGATTCATGCCATGAGGTTTGTTCCTTTCAAATACCACCAATGCCTTAAGTTCCCATATAACGACACCAAAATTACTATATCTGGCGATCTTGATCCCTTCCAATATTTTAGTAATCTGAAAGGGATCATTGAACATCAAGTGCCTATTAATCAAGGAGCTTCTTCCTTCACCTCATCACATTACATTGATCCATCCTCAATAACTAAATCATCCATTCTATCCATTCCACCTTCCAAACATAAGGCTCAAATCCATGACATGGGATGTGGTGAATACAACATTGAGAGCTTATTTTGCATTGGGAAGTTGTCCAAATTGCTGAAATCTTATGGGAAGCCTCATTCTATCATGAAGGAATCTAAGATTTTCATTTGTAATCCTCCTACCATATTCACTAAGTGAGGTGAACTAAGAAAAGAAACTATAGGTGAGGATATTTCTACATGGATTTACAAGGATGAAGAAGAAACAAATCCTGTACAAATACCAGTTGAGCAATATTGAAAAGGGTTCAAAATCATGAAACAACAAGGTTATGATGGACATAGTGGTCTTGGTTTGAACAAGCATGAAATGATAGAACCTTTATTGCCTCCCAAGTTTCCAAATAATACAAGGTTAGGGTATGTATCACAAAAAGTGAGTCCTCCTTGTACTAAGTTACCCTCGGGTAAAAACATTAACACTTCTAATGAAATTGAGACATCTGAGGAATACCATGTACTGAAATAGATTCCAATGAGTGGGAATGGGATTCTTGCACCTCTAGTGATTATGACCTAGCTAAAACCTTTCAAGAGCTTGACCTATTCTCATCCCAAACCAAACCTATGAGTGGTCATGCTTGGATTAACACCTTTTGGGATCCAGATGATACCTCTTTTTTTACCATATCCTCTTATTCCATCAGCTACAATAATACCGATGATGACCTACCCCTCATCCACCCACAACTAATAGATTGGGATCAACAAGGACCTCCAAGCTTGGACATATTCAAGAATGACAAAGCAATAGATGAGTTCATGGGACTTTGAGAAGGAATAGCAAGTGGGGGCCATAAGGTTGGATTTATCATAGAGCTTGATAATGCAACATACTTTGGGGAGTCTACTCCACCCTCTAGTCACAAAAGTGAAAAAATAAAAGGAATAGGTCTCTAGGTGAAAACCAAAAGGTGCCTTTAGACCAAGAAAAAGTAAAAATAAAGGACGTATATGAGGGTAAAAACCTCCTTGAGGTGCCCAAGGATGGAGGGTTGGATATGCTCCCCATAAATCAAGAGAGATCACCATTTGTTGTAGAAAAATTAGAAGAAGTTCATTTGGGTATAGATGACAATCCTAGAATCATTCACTTTGTAGCATCTTTGACGGTCACAAAGAAACCAAAATTTGTCACTTTCTTTTCAAAGAGACAAATCAATTTTGCTTGGTCACACATTGATATGCCTAGATTGGATCCTAAATTAGTCTTGTGTCATTTACCATTGTTCCCAAATAAAAAATTGGTCAAACAAAATTTGAGAAAAGTGAACCCCTAGTTTGCACTTTTAGTAAAAGTAGAATTGAAGAAATTTCTCGACGTTAGTTTCATCTGTTTGATAGACTATGCAAAATGGATATTAAATTGTGTTCCCATAATGAAACCAATTGGTGGAACTAGATTTTGTATAGAATTTAGAGACTTAAATAAATCTTGTCCTAAAGATGAATTCCCATTACCCAATATTGACATCATAGTAGACTTGACAGCGGGATATGAAATGCTATCACAAGCATTGATTATTTTTTAGGATATAATAAAATCAAAATTGTCTCTGAGGATTAACTTAAAATAACTATCACTTGTGCTTAGATTACTTATTGTTGGAACATCATGCCATTTGGTCTTAAGAATTCTGGCACAACATATCAAAGAGCTATGACTGTAATTTTTCATGACTACATGCATACATTCATGGAAGACTATGTTGATGACTTGTTAGCAAAATCATTATCAAGGGACAGTCACTTGGCAGTATTGGATAATATTTTCAAGTAGTTAGAAGAGTATAAAGTCAGATTGAATCCAAAAAGTGTGTCTTTGGGGTGCAATTCGGAAAATTATTAGGATACATTGTTACTTGTAGAGGTATTGAGGTTGATCCCACAAAATTGAAATCCATCATGGATATGCCTCCACCAACAAACATAACTGAACTTCGTACCCTACAAAGGAAGATTACAATCTATCTAAAGGTTCATAGCTCAGTTATCAAATAGGTGACAACCTTTTTAGCATTTTCTTCGTAACTTGGGAGTCTCATTCATATGGACTGATTGCTGTCAAGAAGCATTCAAAAAAATAAAGGACTATCTGTTATCACCTCCGCTTCTCATGCATCCTATTGATGGTAGATACCTAGTACTATACATATTAGAAACTTCATCAACATTGGGTGCCTTGTTAGCATAAAATGATAATGATGGAAAAGAATGGGCTATCTATTATATTAGTCACACACTTATGGGGTATGAGCATAATTATAGTCCTATTGAATGAGCATGCCTTGCAGAATTATCTTTTCCACTCAAAATATTTCACACTACATGTTGAATCATTGAAAAAATCTGGTTGCAAAGATAGATCCCTTGAAATACCTACTTAACAAAGTAATGTTAATAGGTTGGTTAGAAAAGTGGGTCATGATCTTGAGTGAATTTGACATAGAATATGTTGATCATAAGGCAGTGAAAGGATAAGTGATATATGATCAACTTGCAGATGCACCAACAACAACATATCATCCTCTAGTGTCTGATTTTCTTGATGAATCCATCTTCACAATAGAGACCTCTAAGACATTAATATTGTACTTTGATGGGTCCTATACAAGTCATGGTTCAGGAGTAGGTATACTCTTTGTCACACCCCAAGGGGACTCAATACCTAAGTCATACATGATAGCACTTCCCGTGTATGTTTGACTGTATGCATTTTGTTTATCATCCAAATTGCTTCCAATAGAAATGGGATGGGCATAAGGAAATAGATTATGTGGAGAGAATATGAATGGAGTGATTAGGTAGAATTTTGGAGATGATGTGTGGATGGAGGATGTTGGATGACTTTCATGGAGATGTGCCTTTATTGATCCCGATTAGGGATTATGAGAGTGGAAAGTTTATTATGGGTGATAGGGATAAGTGATTGGTGGATGGAGGGATGAGTGGGATAAGATGGAGGATGGGATTTTGGGATATAAGGGCCCAAAATAGATTTAGTATATGGAGGATGTGTGATGGTGTATGGTGGAACATAAGGACCCAAAATGGGTTTGGATGATAGAGGGATACAAATAGTTGTTTTGAGTTGATATGATGGTGGAGGGGGGATGGTGACAAATGGTTTGGTGGAGTGATGGGAAGCACCTGCTATTTGTCTAGAGGAGGCTTTCTTAGGTATATGAAGGCTATACCAACATTCTTGGATTGTGAGCCTTGAGATATATAAACAAGGCCTTGTACACATGGATTTTCTTTGACATGGATGGATCCAATATACCTTGCTCATGAAGGCATAATCCTTTACCTTGATAGTTCATGGTCTTGAGCATTCGGTTTATAGTAGGATGCTTGCTATTTTGGAAGTAAGATGCTTGTAAGATAGGATGCTTGTTAGTTCAAGGTCTTAGAGATCCCATGATCTAGAAGTCACTCTCCTATCTCACAAAAAAAAAATCTCAATATTCTATTCAAAATAAAATTTCTTCTAATAGAATGGGCCCTTTCAAATATCTATGCTCCCAACAACTTTTTTGACCATCACAACTCTTGGAATAATCTCTTGAGTTGTAGATAGTCCTTTTTGTATTATGATTAGATGTTGGTGGGTGATTTCAATTCTCCCCTATACCCTTCAAAATGAATAGAAGGTTCTTTGGACTTTATGGATAGCATGATGGACCTAAAAAACTTCCTTTAGAGGGATGGATTGGTGGATATAGACTTGGAAGGCTTGTAATTCACCTAGTCAAATAAAAGAGTTGGAAATAACCTCATTCAAGACACACTAGATAGATTTTAAGCCTCAACTAACTAGGGCACTAGTCATAAATGCACTCTTTCCTCTCTCCTCAGAATAGGTTCAAATCATAACCCTTTGCTTTGGAACTAAATTTTTTTATCTACCAAGAACTCCTTTCTTTTTAAATTTGAAATGATGTGGATGCACCACCCAAACTTAAAATCTTGCATTCAATTTTGGTGAGAAGTGGATATTCTTGGTTTGGCTATATTCAAAGTTGTCCATAAATTGAAACATATCAAGAGAAATATTAAGGAATGAAATATAAACTCCTTTTGAAATATTTTTATCCAAAAGGAGGAGGCTAAGGAAAACCTAAATTTGATACAAGATGAAATTGATCTAGCTGGTGCATTGGAGGAGCTCTGTACCAAAGAGAAACACTTCCTTAGCGTCCTTCATAACCTAATGGGGAAAGAGGAATTTTTTTGAAAATAGAGATCAAGTCCAATCAATGGCTTAAAGAAGGAGACAAGTATACCACATTTTTTCATCAAACTACCCTCAAGAATAGGAAAATGAATCAAATTTCAGAGTTATTTTTGGATAATTGGAATGCATCTCTAATTAAGAACAAATTCAATATGAAGGTGTTAGATTCTATAAAGAATTTCTTAATCTAGTCTCCAATTTTAGGAGAATGACATTGTTATTAATCACTTACTTTAGGCCATCCTAACTCTATTACTCCTCAATATTTATTTGTGATGTAAAGGGCTATCTTAACAAACAAAGTTAAATAAATTGTTTTCTCCTTTGAATCATTAAAGCCTCAAGACTGATGGATTTCTTCCCGCTTTCTTCCAAATCTATTGTAGCCCTTATTCTCTTTATTCCCAATCTTGTACCGAGACTACTGGGACAACCTTGACCTCCATTTCTTAAAATCAAATTTAATCATGATCCAAATTGATTCAATTCCAATTAACCATTCCCTATCGACTCAAATACCATATATTCAAATTTGAATAATAGAATGTTGTGTAAAATAGAACATAACTAAATTATTTAGACATCAATAGATCACTTGCAAGCATCGTTAACATTTAGAATAACCATTGCATCAAGAGAATACATATACACATCTACATTATGTACGACATGTCTTCAATCTAATTTAAACATTGTCAGATCGATAAATAAAATAGATTCCACTACCAATACTTTTGAACACCACCCAATCTACAAGAGAGAGACATTTTCGTTACCAGTCAACACGTCAATTCTGTAGAGGTTGTTCTTTCTTTTGTTATCCATGCAACCGCATCTCAGATTTCTTTACGTGCAAGCATCTCATTTCATATTCACAGGAAACATGACAAAACGCAACGGACAAGGTGGTCATTGAATTGAGAGGAAAGAACAAGGAATTCTTGCGTACAATGCAAGTACGGTGGGACAATTATTGTGGGGGATGCGATTCTCAGGAGATCTCGCCGTCAGGCAGCCGCGGTGAAGGGTATTTTTCATCATCCAAATTATTCAATTTAATTAACCTTTCTTAATTAATGACCGTAGAAGCAGGCAGGATATGCTGACCATTACTTGAGAGAGTAATAACTAGCAATCACACCTTGGTGTGCAATGGGTACCTCGAAGAGGTGTGTAAGGTCAATTAAAGAAATAGTTGATCTTTCTCTTTAATAAATTCGTCAATGAAGTCAATTGGTAGGGTGTTTAGCAAATGATGTTGTTTGTGTAATAAAAATCTTAATGGAGAAGTGATAGCTTCATATCAATCATGCAGCCACTTACATGGATCCAAACACAATTGAAATAAAACCTTAGAATCAGGAAGATAATCTCTCTCAAAGAGAGAGAGAGAGGGAGAGAGAGTAGGGGGAATAAGGAGGTAGAGTTAGGGGAGATAGAGAGGAAGATGGTGATAGAGATGGAGATGAAGAAGAAGATGGATATGGAGAGAAGAAGAGGGAGAGATAAAGAGATAGAGGAGAGAGGGATAGATAGAGATTGGAGAGATAAATATATAGAGGGAGAGAGGGGGAGAATGAGAGAGGGAGAGATATAAAGATAAAGATAGAGATATGAAGTATGTAGAGAGAGGTACAGAGAGCGAGAGGAATGGGGGTATAGAGAGATGGAGAGATAGCGAGATAGAGAGAGATGGTAGAAGAAATAAATGGAGAGATAAAGACAAAGCTTGACAAAGAGATATAGATATAAAAGTCTAGGAAGAGGGAGAGAGAGGAGGAGAGATGGATAGATAGAGAGAGGGAGAGATGTCTAGAGATAGAGGGGGAGAGAGGACGATAGAGGTAGAGATGAAGATAGAGGGAGAGAGGGAGAAGAAGAGAAATAGATAAAGAGATAGAGGGAGGTAGAGGGAGAGACAAAGATAGAGAGAGATAGGGAGGTAGAGAGGAAGATATCGAGAGAAAGAGATATAAAGGACAAGGGAGAGGGAGAGAGATAGATATATAAGGAGATATAGAGAGAGGGGGAGAGGGCTCGAGAAATAGAGAGATAGAGAAATAGACTTGTAAACATAGAGTAGAGATAGACAAATAGAGATTGAGAGGGGAGAGGTAGAGAGGGAGAGAGAAATAGAAGGATATCGAGAGGGAGAGAAAGAGAGATATATGGGAGGAGAAAGGAGAGAGGTAGAGATAAAGAGAGATAGGGGGATATGGAGGGAGGGAGAGATGGGGAGAGAAAGGAATAGAGATAGGTAGGGGAGGGAGAGAGAAGAGGGGGAGAGAGGGAGAGATAGGTAGAGGAGGGAGAGAGAGAAGACAATGAGAGAGGGAGAGAGATAGGTAGAGAGAGAGAGGGAGATAGATAGAGAGGGAGATAGAGAGAGGGAGAGATATAGATAGAGGGAGAAATAGCTCAATATATAGAGAAGGAGAGATATATATAAAGGGAGAAATAACGCAATGTATAGAGAGGGACAAGGATACGAAGAGGGAGAGATAGAAAGATAAAGATAGAGAAAGTGATATATATAGAGAGCTAGAGAGAGGGATATATAGAGAGATAAAAGTAATGAGATATAGATATAGAGAGGGAGAGGGAAAGATGAGAAGACAAAGATAGAAGGGACACAAGTGATAGATAAATGAGGTGATAGATGTAGAGTGAGATAGAGAGGGATATATATTATATATATAATATATAGAGAGAGAGAGGGAAAGAGAAAGAAGAAGAAGAGAGAGAGAGACTAAGACATATAGAGAGATGTAGAGAGATAAAGAGATCAAGAGGTAGAGGGAGAGAAGAGAGAAGAGATGCAAAGGGAGAGAGCGACTGATTGTTAAAGTGCCATGATAATGGTTCAACTTTTTGCATCTATAGCATCTAACAAAATCCCCATCCATTATGTTGTGATATATTTCATACCCTATTTTGGAGCTTTCTCCAAGTGCCACCCATTAGATTCAAGTTGACAAAGTAGACCATCTAATTGCTCTCTAAATAGCATAGGTTTCATGTTATAAAGGTCCATTACCTTTTGCCAAAAAGATATGGGAAAATTCTTTTGTAGCTAATGCATCAACAAGGACTTAAATGTAGGTTGATTTGTAGGTATGATGGATACCATATAGCATAGAATTAACTTTTCCAAAGCATCTTTAGTGTTAAGCTATGTTGCACTGTATATTTAAACTTGATAATGATACAATTATGTGATGATAGTAATGGGCCTTCTTTTGAAATGAGATGAAATGTTCATAATTTTTAGTATGCTAAATTATGGTTCATTGATGTCTTCATAGATATTTATTGGATGAATTATTATATATCAGTATATACATGATATGAATATATTAAAAATTACTTAGATCAAAGCAACTCTTAATATATAAAATAAATAAAATAAATATCTTATAAATTAAGATAAAAGTTAAAAAAATGATTATTTTACAATAGCTCAAATTTTAATAAAAAAATAATTATAAATTGAACTACTTATTATTGTAATTTCACAAAATAGACATAAATAATTCAAATAATTTTAAATATAAATCTAAATTAAAAAACTAAAATAGAATAAACAAAAACGCAAAGTCAAAATATAAAAAATCTAAATGTTAATAAAAATAATAATTTGAATTAATTAAAATTAATATTAAATAAAGCTTATTAAGTTAATAAATAATTAAACAAAAATTATATATATATATATATATATATATATATATATATATATATATACTCCTTAACAATAGTATGCACCTCAACCACAACATGTGCCCCATTTGCAACCACAACATGTGCCCCATAAGTAGAATACATTGTGATGAAAAGGATGAGGTGAAGGTTATCCAAGTTGTCTGTGGGGTAGAGGTAGTAATTGGGGCTATAGATTTTCTTGTTTTAAATATGAAGAGTGATTGAATACATGTACATATGCAAGGTTCTCTACTTTTGAAATCTACAAGTCACAACTTATAAATAGAGGTTGGTCCAATGTTAATACACTTATTTGATTCAATAAGGTTGCACAAGCAATCTAGATAGAGAAGTATGTTGCACAAATAGTTAAGATGGTTGAAAAAGTTTTGTGGGGTAATAATTGAGCACATGGTGTAGGTCAAGTTGTTCCAAGATAGGGAATGTACACACAAAAATGTCTTCTAGAAGGAATGGTTTTACTGTGAAAGAACACATTGTAAGATTTGATACCATAAGTTGTTGCACACCATATAAAAATGATTGCAAAAATAGAAATGGGGACACTAATATTGAGACCACCATTTTGTATCTCCTACAATAGGGTGGTGTATTTCCCTAGTTGAAACAGCTCTTAGCAAAACTTGCCACATAAAGTAACCAAGACACATCACTAGATATGAACCTAGAAGCAAAAAAGTTTCGTGCATGCTTGAATCAAGATATACCATCATAGTATTGCTCTTATTAAGAGTGAATGGATACATACTACAAGATGACTCATTGAACACGTTCATTAAGAAAAATGGATGCCTCTACACCATCCTACTACTCCTACATATCTAGATCTTACAAATAAAATTTTAGCTTCAATAATAATAATTTATAAGGTAATATGCATATGATTTTTATTATTTATTCCATGCACTTAATTTGAACACATAACTTTCTTCTTACTTACAAATTTCCATAATGTCACAAAAATTTACGATACTTCAAATATATTGATAAAAATCCAATACTAAATAAAATGATGAAATATTTTATTGATTTAAACTTTTTATCCAAAAAAAAGTTCATAAATAAAAAATATTATATATTATTTTTGGCTTCTATTATTTTTTGGGGTGTCAAATGATATATAAACAAAATTTATTGTATAGAATTATATCCTATATTCATTTCCTATATATAATGTAACTTAATATTATTTTAATTGAATGTGTATCCGAGGAACTACCGCCATATAATATATCTCATATTTCTGCACCATACAACTCTTAACTGAAAATCCCCATTTGACTTTAACTATCGGCACACTCATTGCAACTTTAATAATGCAAGTGCCAATAATATTAACATATAACTTCCTTTAATACCATTGCATAAGTTTTATGGTGCACTACTAATACTTCTCTTTGCACTGAGTGAACAAGACAAGAGAGTGATAACTCATGAGGTTTTTGATGAATAGACAACTATCTATATTATTAATAAAGATAAAGTACATATTCACAAAAAAAGGGTGGATAGTAAGAAGGCACACCCTGAGATTCACATGGGCAAAGCCCAGAAAACCAAAAAATAGAGTCACTTGGGCCTAGCCTAGAAATCCATAATCATTACAAACATATAAAATAAAAAGGCCATTAAGCGGCCAGAGTAGTACTAGAAGAGCTAGGAGGATCTTTGTCACCCATATTTTTACCCCATACATCAGTGGGGTTTGGAGTGATGTCAGGAGGACCCCAACCATCATCAAATTATTTTTATTTATCTTCTTCCTTTTCCTCATGTCGAGCTGAGATTGCTAGAGCCAGACGTGGGAAGCATTTACCAGTGTCTGGCCAACTAGAGCCACTACCAGGAGCATTATCAGAGGGCCACCCCTAGGCACCATTATCACTCCCCGTCACCCCTCTAGAGGGCCACCCTAGGTCAACCCACAAAGGAGGAGAATGCAACTATTGAGGAGGGTGGGAGCCATGCCGAGGAGGAGCTTGAGAGAAGGGGCGAGCATAACCACTCTGCCACTGGCATCGAGAGGGTGACCGGTCATAAGAGGAGATGGGCAAAGAGGGCACACGAGTCACAGTACATGGGGTATTGCCCCAATGGTCCAAAAGCACCTAAAGGTGAGACACCTCAAGTGTAACTTTATTAGCTTGAACTTGTATCTGCAAAAGCACATTAGAGAAAATAATATCTTTAGAATACAAAGAGACATTTTTATCCATTTGGTTGTGAGTAAATACGCAAAAATTTCTATATTTTTAGATACTGAAGAGGATTCCCACCCTAAAATTATGCCAAAGCTATATATACTTAGCGGGAAGCTTGGGTGAATCACCTAGAAGAATCATATACCGAGAGAGCGGCTCTGGTCGAAATGCCGAAATAAGTCATGAATCCAGTTCCAAAATTGCTGGGCTCTAGCACAAAACCAGTTTAGATGCTTAAAAGACTGAGCTTTCCCACAAAATGGGCACCGAGGGTCCTATACCCCCAAGTGGACAAGCAGAGACCCCACTGGTAAGCCTTGGAAAAGAATACACCAAGAAAAGTGGGTGAGCTTAGGCTCAACACTTGTAGATCAAGTGGCCAAGAATCTTCTTCGCTAAACACACATAGAAGATTGAAGATGCCACCTCTGGTTCAGACTTTCAATCATAGGAAAGTGTGGTGAAAGCCACATATAGCCAAGCCTAGGCTTGTAATTTCTGAAAGGGGTGTCTGGGTACCACTTCTAGTCCTTCCACCGGGGCTTGGTACCATGAATTCCCACCTTATGAAGCATATCTACTGGAATAGAAATCACTAGACCATCATAAGTATCACGGTCCTAGTTTTGAAGACTGTAAAGAGCACAAAAATATTCCCACAACATAATACACATCGTGGGTCTATGAAACATATGTTGCAAGGTTTGGATACCTTTCTTGTGGAATCTCAAAGCCTTAAGCCAAGGTGATTTGGCCAATGACTGATCATTATTGGAAAAAAGAGGTGAGCACCATAGATTCTATTAATTGAGCGAAAGCCCATCATGAAAACCAAAGCCGACCATCAGAGCCAGGGATTAACCACTTTCCAAGCTCTCCAAATGCTTTTGGCCATGAAAGTTCCCACAATCTAGACTGGTTCCTTCATAATCAGAAGGGTTTGAAAGCCAATCCCCTTCCAGGCAGGTTTGTGAACAAGAAAGTTGGACTAAATGCAATGCCTGAGGAAAAGTTTATATTCTTCATCACCACTAAGAGCTCTAATAATCCATTTCACACACAAGGTATTCCCTTGTCGTTGGGTGGAGAGTAGGCCAAGCCCTCTAGAATCTCTGGGTAGGCAACAAAACTCCCAGGCTACGCGGTGAAACCCTCAATGGGTCTTAGAAGAGACCCAAAGAAAGTCACACAATAATTTTTCAAGCTTGGCATAAGTGGCTTTCAAAGGAGCCCAGTAAGAATAATAATAAACATGTGTAGCAACCAAGATCTTAGAGCACACCTGAAATTTCCCAGCTAGAGAGATGGGCTTGTTAATCTAGTAAGACAACTTTTGTTGAATCCTAGAGAGAACAACTTGCCACAACTTAGCTGGGGAAGCCTAGAAGGCAAAGGGAATGCCCAAAAATTGAAAGATTTCCCCTAGCTCAATCCACTTCCAGCCGTATTGTTGAAACCGGTGGGGAGTGGGCATAATAGACTTCCTGTAGCATAAGGTTTTATGCCATTGAATGGAAGAGCCAAAAACAAGGAAAAAAACTTCAAGGCATTCCAAAGCTGCCTTAATTTTGTGTTCATCCTCCAGAAGAGTGAGGAATGAATCATCAGTAAAATGGCCATTAACAAGTTGAGTCTGTGAGTTGGGTAGAGAAATGCCTCTAACCCACTGTTGAGAAACCACATTAGCAAGCAAATAACCAAACCCTTTAGCAACAAGAATATAGAGAGTGGGGGCAAGCGGGCAACCCTATCTAATGGAGTGGAACAAGCCAAAGGCAAGGGAATAGTGAACATTAATGGTGATACAAGAAGATGCATCTGAGAAAAACATTTGGATAGCGTGAATGAAATTAGGCTTAAACCCCAAGGCTTTCAACATGGCGAGAATAAAAGGCCATTCAATGTGGTCTTAGGCTTTAGCAAAGTCTATTTTGAGAAAAAAATGTTTTTCTTGTTAGAGCGCCTGGCCCACTCCATACCTTCCCATAGGCTAATGATGTTATCCATAATAAATCTAGGTTTAATGAAACTAGTTTGCTTTGGGTGCAAAATCTAAGGAAAAAGATGGTGGATTTTCAAATCAAGGGCTTTTAAAATAATTTTGTAAGAAACATTAAGAAGCATGATAGGCTGCTAGTTCCAGATATCCTCAAGATTGCTAGGTTTAGGTATGAATTTAATATTCCATTTATTGATTATCTTACCAAGGGATTTAGAATGAAAGGCCTCAAGATGGACTTTATGTAAATCGTGCCCAACATAGTCCCAAAAGGCTTTATAAAATTCACATGGGAAGCCATCAACACCTAGGGCTTTGTCATCCACCATGGTGTGAGTAGCCTCCTTCAGGTCTTCAACTGTGAGAAATTGCTCACAAAAGGATGTTTGCGTTGAAGATATCCTATTTGGCACAATAACAAGACAATGTTGAAGGGCTTGTTGTTGCTCCGACGTATACTCCTAAGCAGTGAAAACTTGTTCATAGTTCCTAACAAAGCCCTGAAAGATGTCAGGTAACTCAGAAAGCACTTGGGTGTCTTCTTTAAATTTTTTAATACCAGGAGAAGAGTGCCTGGCATGAAGGGCCAAAAAAAATCCTTGGAGGCACGATCACCAATTTTTAACCAGTGTAATCTGGCCTTGTGCACCTCTGGCAGTATAATTATCTGCAACTTGCTTTTTGTGCCTTAATTCTACCACCCTAACTTGTAATGATGGGAAGAAAGGGATAGCCGCTAGAGCCTTGGTGGCTGAGTGGATGCCAGCCGCGGTTGCCTCATAATATCTACGGTGAAAGATGGGCAGTTGGTGCCCATAAATACAAAGAAATCTTGTCGTGTGAGTGATGGTATCATTTCGCCAAAGAATCCATCCTATATTGTGAGGTGGTCTACACTCTAAATTCCAAACTATACAAATGTGGGCCAGTGTGGGCTGATGATGCAACAAAGACATGTTTAGGAAGAACAAGGTCTTGCAAGCACGAGGCTGTCTTAACTCCTATTCAATACAAAAAGAGATGGGGAAATGATCGGACAACGTCACATCCACAAATGGCTTAACTGGAAGTGAAGAGCTGTTAAAGGAGAAAAAAGATTGATCTAAGATCATGGAGCGATCAAGGCACTTAAATATCTTGTCAGAACCAGCTTGGTAATTACACCAGGTGTGCCAGAAATAATGAGAATGGTGGCAGCCAATATTGGGATAAAAAGGCCACAATTTATTGTGTATGTAAAACCATGCCTCTCATTCACCAACTGCCCATCTAAATGGTATATTGCCATCTTTATCGTATGCCATCTCAACCATATTGAAATCCCCACATAAGATCTAGGTAGTAACTAACAGTGAATCAACAATACAACACTAAAGCAGAGACCTTTCAACAACATCATTCGAGGCATAAACATTAATAATCCCAAAAGAGTGATTATCAATGTTAAGAAGAACCCAGATGAGCTGATGTGTGGGATCAGACCCATGATCAACCACACAAGCATGCCATCATGGGGACAAAAGGGTGATTGATCTGCCACATCCAACCTCATGATCAGTACAAAAAATTTTGTTGGTTGACCAAATAGACCGACAAGATGACGCGAGCAAAAAACTAGTAATTTTCACTTCTTGGAGACAAAGCACTCTAGTACTAGTATACTTCTACAGAGTATCCCTAACGGAATACTTCCTAGAGAGCTCTGTTAGACCTTAAAAATTCCATGAGTGAAACTCCTCCATGTCGTTGGAGTCTGGCTCCTCAACCAAAGTAGAGAACGATTTTGCAAAAACTCTAGTGGAACTGAGCCAATTTGAATGTTTGGAGAAGAAAATATCTATTTCTCCTACACATATTCTCCTTCTTCTAGAGGTGGAGAAGGGTTGCGAGACCACCTTTGAGCTTCTAACACGAGAGGAGAATCAGTTGGCTATGCTATCATGATGGCAGTAAGACGAGGCGTACCCTTAGGCCTTGGCCATGCTGAAGTATTGATAGACCCAATCTAGGCCTCTTTCCCCTTCACCGAAGGGTTTGAAACTTCTTTAGCAAGATCAGGGACTTTGGAAACCATCCTAGATCCATTGGACTTATTTTTATGAATCCTAATCATTTTCCATTTATCCTCTGATTTGGAAGCAAAAGCATCCACCTGACAAGGCTTTTTAGAATCTCACGACGACGAAGGAGTACGAGGAATTGCCAAAGGGTAGTCCTTAATCTTGTGGTTTGCAGAATAACACCTATAACACATGTTTTTCATATTGAAATAAGTGAATTTATAGGTATGCCAGAGAGATCCAATTTGAATATCAATGGGCTCCTTCAAATCCTATGAAAGGTCCACTTCGACACAAATCCGTTTCTAGGGTCGAGCCTGAAAGAACATGTATCTAGTTCAATACAAATGACCTTCCCTAGAGAGGACACAATATGGTTCAAAAAAGGCACACAAAGCAGAGGAAAACTTGGAAACTCAATCCAGAACGAGACCCACAACTTGTTGTTGTTGATGCCAAAAATTGATAAGGTAATAGTCCTCTATGGGAAACTCAATTTTAGGGGGGGACCTATTGCGCCAAATTGAGTAACCTTCAGATTTTAAAGAAGTTGAATTCTTCTACAATTGGGGTTTTGAATGGGAAAAGGAAGAAAATATAAAATAAAAGATCTAACTAGGGCGATGCACCAAGACTTAGATGTAAGGCACGATAGACATATCTTGTAGATGTAGTCTAAGGGCCTATTAAGCAATCTACTATGTTTGAAATAACAACTGTTAAAGAGAAAGACCTGAATAATTCATTTCATAACATAAAATAATTTGTGCAGAGCTTTAATGAATAGAAAGAGTCAAAGACATGGTTCTAAATCAGTATTCTATTCAAATCATTGAAGTTGCAAACAGACTATTCATAAACAACACAGTATAATGTTATCAATAGTTAAGAAACATAAAGGCCAAATTAAAAGGGCACAGTCTATGAGTCTTTACAATTATCTAAAAAAATAAAGGCCTGGTGTCTCCCAAATTCTATTATAGATATTTCAAACTAACCATTAATATTTTCCTTTCTTTCTCCCTATATAGCCAAGGGAATCCACCACTTGAGAGCCCGTAACAGAAACGATTTCTCATCATGAATCATAATGCTTGCAACAATGATTCATCACAGTTTGTTGTAATAGAAATATTCTCGAGCATGAACCCAGTCACTTGCTAGCCAGATGAATTCCTTGTAAATGATGGCAGTGGTCTCGACCTACCCTATGTAAACAAGTGTCAATTTTTAGCGAAAGTAGTTAGAGCACGCGACACGGTATGGTAGCTTGGCGTTCACATCACTCCTCCCTTTTATGTAGCTATGCAAAAGGATTACATGGTGGCATATCGCAGTTCGTAGTTCATCCTCCCCATCCTTCGATGAGAGCTTGCGATGGGAAGACATGTGGCAGTGTTCTTTGTTATCAACACCGTTTGAGGGGCCCACTCAAAGCTTGTACAGGCGAAGGCTACGTGGCAGGAAGTCGGGGCCCGAAAGAGAGTTACATGGAAACAGGCTCAACATGCCCGATTTATTGACACGTGGGAGTAGGTCGGGGCTTGGAAGAGAAAGGAAGGGAAGCATTCCTTTGGTAAGCGATTTGGTGACACGTGGCAGTCGAAAGATGAGCAAAAATTCAAAATCAACCCGAAGGGAGCATGGGGATCCACAACTTTTGGCGACTAACAGGGGCATTCCGCTTGAGGAACAATGATCCCAAAATTTTTTGGTTTTGTGACTAGGGCCTTACTCATTGAGCATTAGAGTCAGAGCCTAGAAAAGGCGACTTGTAAGGGAAGCCAATTAGCCTCACAAGGTGTTGATTTGGCATGCAGACTCTAGTGCGCCTCATGCAGATCGATCATTTCCTTAAAAGGTAGTTTTGTAGATATCCCTAGCCCGACCTCGAGCTGGAAAAGTAATCGTGCGATCTGATGAGTTACACCCTCAATTTCCTCAGCAGTAGGAGGCTAGCTAAAGCTCTGAAAAACTAATAAATCTTGCTTCTTCTCCTCAATTTTGGCTGCAATTTCCTCTACGGTAGTTATCGATTCATCAGAAAGAAATGGAGAAGGCAAGCTTATTTGGGTCAGTTGGGAGAACCTTGCTCGTATGTTGTCCATAATTTTCCCCAATGTGACTAAACACCGTTGAGCCTGAAGGGTGGCCTCATGGCAGTGAATAAAATCCCTTGCGATCTTAGCTGCTGAACTTCGATTCTCAATCCCTACTTGAACTAGATCCTCACTTGGCGCGGTGTATAACTTGCCTAGTATCTTTTTCGTTTCAAGAACCTTTTCCCTTATGAATTGTGGGAATTGCTCGATTGTGCGGTAAACCTCCCTGCATAATTTTTTTGCCTCCGCCATGAATTCAAGTGAGGGCTGGAGAGTCGGACATAGAGCTTTGACTCTCTCCTAGTTGGAAGCATACAATTGTTGGGATACTAAGCGAAGGTCTGATTGTGGAGTATGAGTTTGAATGATCTTCTTCAAGAGATTAATCTATGCCTCCTTTGTCTCGATCTCTTGTGTTAGCCCAGTAATTTGTTTTGCAATGGAAGAGAGCTTCTCCTTTAGGTCTCTTTGTGCGGCCAACCACTCTTTCTCGGCCTAGTCTCGGGTCGCAGACTCTTTCTCCAAGGAAAGTGAAATTTTGGAGGTCTTCTTGGAATTGAGCCATGCGCTCGCTTGATTTTCTTCCCTCTCTCGTACCATTTTCTCTAGATGAGCATGTAGTTGCTGCAATTCTTTGATATTTCATTGAACTTCCTCCTCCAACTGGGCCAACCTATCAAATAATTCTTGGTTCTTTTGTCGTAGTTCAGCTATTCAATTAGACTCCTAGGATTGAAATTTCTTTAGCTCCCTTTGCAAGCTAGCTTGCTCAGCCTGCATATTCTGTGTGAGGCACACCTTTTCAGCTTCTCGTGCTTTGTCCTTGGCCAACACAACTTCTAGCCTTGCCTTGACAACCTTCATCTCATCCTCCATCTTCTTCAATTTGTGACCAGACTTAAGAAATTTAGTAGTCACTACCTGTTGTGTCTCTTCCATCAACTCAAATTTATCCTGTGGTCGAGCAACAAGAAAGTCCAGTCTGATGGCATGAATATCGTAGTCATCGAGTTGCATTTCTTTATGTGGTTTGACAATATTTGTATGTAGGGTTGCGAAATGCAACGATTGTTGAGCCTCGTTATAAATTGTATGGACTCTAGGATTTGCTAGCCTCTTGGCATCCTTTGATTTTTATTTCTAAAGTCAGAGAGCTCGAGATTGCTTTGTTGTATCAATTTGAGACAAAAATTGAGCCGACGATCTGATTCGTTCACTTGCAAAGGGTGCACTAGGAGGAACAACGAAAGGAAAAGAGAGACAGATGACCTCAGATGTTTTCTTCTTTGGAAGGGAAACTGTGAGTGGAGAGAAGGGAGGAATATTCCAAATTCTGAGTGATAAAGGCATGGAGGGGCTCATGGGGAATGGTGGTAAAGGGGATGCACCATGCTTTGATAGTTGCAAAGGTTGAGTTAGAATTGACTCAGATGATGCAATAGGGATGACGACTTCAGATACCAAGGGGGTGGTAGTTACTGATATGGATGAGGAGGCAGATGGGGCGATCGAAGGGGCCCCAACCAGTGATGGAGAAGCTCTAGGGGGAGTGAAATCCATGTGTTTGATATGAGAAAACTGAGAGAAAACTCCCGCAACCACTATAGAGGGGACAGAGAAAGTTGAGCTCACACCTGGAGTGACAGGTGCTGTGGGGCCTGAGGAAGATATAGAGACTGTGAGCTGAGAAGAGAGGGAGAGAAAGATACTTGAGCGGCCATTTCCATTTCTGACCCTTGACCAACCGCAACCTCCTACGAACTATCTTTGATACTAGTATCAGTGCGTTGTCATTTTCTTGGTGAAGGATTCTCCAAATCCACCACTTTTGTCGATTGTTGTGTTGCTCCAAGGTTTCCCATGTCTATTGATCAAGACTGTGAAGACCCTGACCGCAAAGTATTCATTCACACACCCCTAACAACAGTGCTAGGCTGCATCGCCGCTTTGTGTTTTTTCTTTCCCCTGTCGGAGCATGGTGGGGCATCCTCAGGGTTAGACTTTGACACGTCACTTGCATTAGAATCTGAATGTTCTTGGTTCCAAAGGGTATCAAATTTATCATCGATGTTAAACACCAATGAATGTTGGAAAGGGTCAATGGTGTTATTGATCTCTTGGCGGTAGATCTAGAAATCCTGAATCTTTTCTGATTTCCAGCCCTATTGCCTTTCCAAGCTATTTCGAAGGGTAGTACCTATGCGTTTATTTTCATCTACCTTCTCCTTGAAAATATAGAAATCGAGCCATGACGGCCTCCTATTATCTGTCGTCATCTACCCCAAGTTCACCCAGATTCGGCTGATATCTTCGGGTGGATTTCACCACGCTTCCTAGTAGGGTCGAGGGCTATGCTTTACCTTGATAATTGTGTCACCCAAATTATCTTCTAGGTTGTAGTCCCATTTATCGTAAATAAGAACCAGCCTGAGATGTTCCAGCTTAGTCTCTAGTAGCTCAACAGACCTCCTCTTTACCATGATCACTGTTTTGTAGCTCATAGGGCATTCAAAAAATACTTTTAATTCTTTAGTATTTCTATGTCTTCTTTATCTATGCTCAACAAAATTCTCACGATCTCTTTTTTTTTTGAACTCCCTGTTGTACAATTGAGTTCTTTTTCTTCTTCAGGTCAGAGAAAAAGTTCTAGTCCATAATAGACATTTGTCGAAAGACTTCAAGGGCTAATACTCAATCGATGATGGATGCGGGGAGTTGGATTGGATCTTCACAAAAGCCACACACTTGGACGCATGTGAAATCTTCATCGAGGAACCGATCGTACTTTGGGAATAGGGATCGCATCCATCTGGTCTGATCACTCGATAGGCGATAGTAGTCACCATCCTCACTTAGGTTGAGCAAAATTGAGCTCAGGAATTTCTCTGAAAAATGCATACTAATTGTTGGTGGAACAAAGGATGGGAGTCCATATCAAAACTGGCTTCTGATGCTTTTTCTCATCGAATATTGAAAACTCCATTTTTTCCCTAAAGAAATCAGGATTTTGGTGTAGAAACATATAGGAAAGAAGAGAAGGATACCCGAACTTACCCACAGTCTCGAACTCGCCAATTTGATTCTTCATATCTTTGATAATCATGTCTTTGAAATCATACCAGAAAGGTTCCTTCTGTCTCATGAGTTGGAAACCTAGGCCCAACTGAGCTTTGAACACAACCTCGTCATCGTCCAAGCTGAACACAAAGGCCATCATGGAGAAGGCATCCTTCATGTCTACCTATGAATAGTCGATGCGACGATTCAGATTTCCTAGCGGTTTCTTTCAACCCCGAGACCTTTTAGCCTCTACATTATAAAAGTCGAGGGCTTGTTTCCTACCCCTCCAGAATTCATAACCCTTTTTCTAGCTGAAGTGCTCCATTGGTCACTCTCTAGTGCCTATCTCAGGAACACACAACATGTGCTGAAGAGCCTCCACAGTTAGCATGAATCTCAACTTCCTTCCTTCAATGGTGCTAGTCGTCGAATACCTTCGTGGATTATCTCTATGCAGTGGTAAACATAAGGGATCATATATTGGGGAAGTCCACAGTGCCATTGCTTGAATGGTAATTGATTTTCATTGGATTTCTTCATCTTGGTGAAAGCAGCTTCCCTAAGGCCCTTAGGGTTAGTCTTGAGTATGAGGTCATAGATGTTATCCCACTCATCCTTTACCAAGTTTGCATCTTTGAGCTGACTTTTCTTGGACGTCAACGTGTGAATCCACCTCGGTTTATCTAGGATTCTAGGTGTAGAATAGGATTTCTGCTCCTCGAAAATGTTGACCATAGGTGTGGTCAGGATCGCATTGGCCAAGCTTTGAGATGCTTCACCAAGCTCATTCATCTACGGGTTCTGGGATACTTTTGGGATAGCAGATGCCATTTTTCTTCTGAACTTCTGAAAACTTGCTACTTGATTCTTTGCAACTCTGCACTTTGATAACTCTCTGCACAATTCTTGTATTAAAAGAAAAATTTCTTTGCCTTAAAACAAACGCATGCAATACTTAGCTTTTCTGTCCCTCTTCAAGTGGTAGATGTCGGTTGCTTTTTCTGCATTAAATTTGGAATGTACTGCCAACCTTTCAGTTTATGTGAAGCAAACCACTTGTCATTTTGAAATGACAAGGATTCGTAATGACCCTAGGAACTTGCAACCCTTGGCATGATTTTCCTTGGAAATTGAGTTGGCAATTTGATGGCAGACTAGGCATTGTATGTTGTGGCAATTAATAACCTGAATAGAATGATCATGCCAAAGTGTGAGATAAGCACCGAACAAATTTGCATCCTTTCTCGGGGTCTCAGGAGCACCTATTAGGATGACACCTCATTTCTTTGCTGAAAAGGCTACCGCCGAATGCTGCCAGTAGCTTGTGCTAATTAATTAGCTTGCCTACATCAAATCGTACCTGTAATCACAACTAGATGAGAGTCTTAAGTGAGCCTTGGTGCAGTGTTCGAGGTGGTACTTGGCTAACCTCATTCTTAAGGTATGCAAATTACCATGCTTCTTCCTTGCTGTGCCTATAAATAGGCACCTAGGCAATAATGAAATCATACTTAGCAATCTTAGCAAAATTAGCACTAGGCAATTGGCTTTTTATTTGGTAATTGTGGTCTACGTAACAGTTGCATAGAGTTCAAACTTAGACATTTTCCATCTATTGCTTCCTGATAGTCATATAGTATTTGATGCCATGGATACTTTAATTAGGCTAACTGCTCATAAACCACAAATGGATTTTCTTGGAGAAATATCAACTGGGTGCCTGAAGAGGATGATGAAGAATAAACATTCTTTGGCCATCGTAGCTATGAAATGGGTCCTTGGTCACGACTGCCTCGAATATAAGGATAAGTATACGGTGAATACTGATGTGAGCTCTTAGTTCGTGGCACCAATACTCGAAATTCAATTCCCCAAGCCGCTTATCATCCGGTCGGTGAAGGAAATATTCCCAAAGAAGTATCTGAATGACCTTGGAGAGGTGTTGGCACATGTTGCATTTGGCAGGATACCGACTGCGAGCGACTTTCACCAGTTTGTTGAAGAGGATGCAGCCATCCCATGGTTCCCTTTTATTGAGTGGCTTTCGCCTTCAGTCACAAGAAGTCCATCATCAGAAGGTTTCTCGGGCTTGCCACTTTCTGCTCTGAATATACAATGTGGTGTCTTTCTTCGATATAGACTTGTATACTAATTTTAGGAACTTGTAATTTCCTTCGCCACCTATTGCTGTTTCAGATGCTACCACTGAATCTACTGCTACTGAAAATGACATGGACTCAGATATTGTTGCTATTGTTGCCTGTTCTCGTAATTGAAGCTTCTCTTTGAGATTGAAAATCCCCTTTTTTTGTTACTTTAAGACTGAAAATTTTGTTAATCTCTTGTATATAGTCTTGAAAAGGCTTTCACGATATAAAATTATAAATATATAATTTTAGAAGCATGGCCTCTGATCCATTTTGCTATTGTACTTATCATAGTATATAAATATAATGAGAATATAGCTTATGTTTTAAAACTCTGTTTTGCTGCATATTTTTGTCCCTTTGGTATATGTGTTATCTTCTATATCACATTGTAAATCTCTACTATATCATTGATTAGGAAGATTGGCCGAACAAACAAAAGAACATAAAAAAAAGCAACCACGCTAATTACATATTTACATGGTAGAACTATCTAAAGGAGCTTTATAGAGAATTTAAGGTGAATTCCCCTAATGGGAATCCCCTAACTGCTTTTCCCTCTAGGCCTTCTATTTTAAATGATTTGTATTGTCTATACTGAATTAAAATGAAGGGGAGCAAGTGATATTTTTTTAGTGAGGCTTGGTCTAAGTCACGGAAATCAATAGACATGCGGATACCTTTTTTCTTCTTTTGGACCAGTTTCAGCTTGCATACCCACGTGTTAGGCTCGGCTGAGAGATTAAAACACAACTGAACTAGCCTTACTAACCTTTGCACTATCAGTGCTTCCTCATTGGGGTTTGCCGACTTCTTTAGGCAAGTTGATTTGTCTTCCCTTTTTGGATATATTGTAGGTCGGATGATGCCGGGATCATATCCTCTGAGGTTATCATATGGCCAGGCTACTGTTCCCTCAATATTTCCTTTTAGAAGGGGGATGGGCCTCTCTGAGGGGACCCTTTTGATTTTGAACTTTCTCCCATCCCTAACCTGAAAATCGGCATATTCGCCTCTATTTGCTATATACTTCCTCTTTTTGCTTCTTGCCCCTCCAAAATTCAAAGGAGTTTTGAGAGTAACCAAAACTTTCAAAAGCTTATGGAATCCTTGCTGAATGTCCTGTTTGTTGTTGGTTTCGGCAACTCTTGATTGGGGTTGGTCGACGGATTTCTCCTATTGCGAACTGAATAAGGTGATACATTCATTGTTGTCAAACACTTTCGAACTCTGACCAACATCTGGAGTTGCTGGTTGGCTCATCATCCGCATAAGATATTGGTTATGCATTAGGTTGGGCGTTGGTTTGGACTGGGATCCATTTTCGGTCAAGCCTTTTGTAGCATCATTCTATTCTTGAGGAACAAATTGAATATTGAAAGTTTCAGAGCTCTTGACTAGGTTCCAAACTTTGTTTTTGTGGGATCCTATAAGGACCTCTCTTACATTATTGATATTTTGAACTTGATTGATGACTAGCTCGGATTCCCCGAACACCTTCATGTTCTTGATGTCCATTTGTTCTACCAGGTTTGAACTTAGAACGAGGCCTTCGGTTTCAACTTTGTTGGTTGAATAGGAAAATCGTGTTCGGAAAGGTCTCATTGTCGTCTCGTTGCTCGGGGAAGTCGAGTATACTTCAAATTTTGTAATGATCTTGCATTTCACACCATTGTAGTGCAACACCCATGGTCTTGTTGTCTGAACACCTTCATGTGTTCGTGTCACCTTTGGGATGGCTTGGTCTTAATAATAAATGACATAGGTTCCCAGTCCAGTGGCATGATAATTGCCGAAAGGGTCTTTATCAATGAACTCACTTAGGATAACTTCTTCTTGCTTGGTCCGATCTCCGGTGGTTTCTTCATTTCCTAGAAGCTCAGTGTAGTAAATTTCCTCCTTGGTGATGGAAGTGTGAGCAAACTCAAAGATTGTCTTAGCTTCCTCTACAACATGTTCCGAATGCAGAGGTTCAGATACAAGTTTCATTTTAGCCCCGTGCTTGGTCCTTATAATCAGGTGTGACCAATCTAAGGAAAGGTACCCACCTAGTTTAGAAGTGAATTCTCTTGACAAGCACAAACCGTATATTGGAGGAATATCAATAATTATGGTATCTTGTTTGACCATGATATTTGGGCAGGCAAACAAAGTTAATGGGAGGTTCTTAACGATCCCCATAGTATTGACCATATTTCCATCTAATTGCATGACTCCTTTCTTCAAGGGTTTGTAGCTCTGTCCTAGGGCTTTATCTATTTGCCTAGGCATGACCATGCTGCTGGCGTTAGAGTCAATCATGGAGTTATGCGGTAATTTCTTAGCTACAATACGAGTTAAAAAAATTGTTTCAACTTTGGTTTGCCTTTGCCAACTTTGACTATGGATTCTTTTTCTTGATCCTTAGTTGAGGCCTCTTCTATAGTGTTTGTGAGAAATTTGGCCGGGGTTGATTGATCAATAGTTTCCCTTTGAAGTAACCGCTCTTCCGGTTCTGAGATCGGGTCTTCTTGGAGAGCCCTCTGTAGTAATGTTTTATGTTCTGCAATGGCTGAGATTTCCCATAGGGAAACGTTAGTGGATGATTTTTTTAACTGTTCCACTACATCAAAAGGTGGCAGCCTTGGGGGATTTTTCTCTTTATCTTTTGTTGTCATGATCTCCTTTTGTGATGAACAATGCAATGTTGCTGTAGAGGCACTAGATCTATGGTCGGGGGCACTTTTTGGCTGTAGACTAACTAATTACTGGATGGCTTCTTTGCCTGCTAACCTTCCTTTAGAACGGGTGTCATGGTTAGACTGTACCTAAGGAGTTCCCAAAGTGGATGCTTCGAATGTGAACACTTCCTCCTCTCATTCCATCCATGAGAAGAGGGCGTGGTTAGGAGCTATATCGGTCTCTTGTTCCAGAGACATTCCTTGCATTTGAGTGGTGAGTATTGTGTTTTCCATTTGTGAGGAGGTATATGCATAACCCCCATTGTCCGATGTTGCGCCTTGGCTGCGCTGCTCTGCTACCTTCTAATGTAGATTCCTGTGTGGGAAGTTTCGAGGCATATGCGAATCATCGCAAGGAAAACACCAGGGGTTTCCGTCATCAATCAAATTATTTTTCACTACAGTCAGCTCTCTGTTAGAGCTTAAGTTGGCAATGGAGTGGGTACTGGTACTATTTGAATTGTTGTTTATGTCTGAGGATTTTGGAAAGCACCTCCTTGGAACTGGTTCTGTTGGTAAGAGGGTCTTGCGCCCTGATAATTCTGATAGGTCAGATTTAGAGGAGCAACTTGGTTGCACTTGATGATAGTTATCTCATTGGCCATAGCCCACAACATTTCCTTTATGTCGCTCGTCTCATCCTTTGAGGAACCAGGTGTGACATTTTGTGGCATGCTCGCGTATGTGTACATAGATTGTGGAGGAGCAGTTGGTTCAGTAGATATCGTTGCCTGGATGGAAGCTGGTATTTCGGGGAATATAGGAATGATGGGACGAGGCAACAACTTTCGAGCGTCGATCAAATTGTTTTTTGCTTTAATTGCGATGCTATACACATCAGGTAGAGTGGCTCCATCGAGTGACTGGATCATTATTGAGATATTTGCGTTGATGGACTTAAGGTAAAACATGAATGCCAAATCAGGTGGCGGGTGGATTTCTTCCTGAATTCTTTGCTAAGTTATGTGGAACCGAGTGTTGAAGTCAATCAAGGCCTCATATGGAGCCCGCTTGATAATTTCTAGCTGATGATACTGAGAAGATCTATCGCCGTCGCTTGAGAATATCTGATAAAAGGGGTCTCTGAGCTGATCCCATGTGCCGATAGAGTTAGGCGGCAGAGTGTGATACCAATCTGATGCTTTTCCTTTGAAAGAAGCTGCAAGCAACCTCAGCGCTATGTTTTCATCTATTACTCCATGCACGAGACACACATGTGCGACATCTTGTAGATGTTCGGATGGTGTTCTTGAGCCATCTCCGATGAATTTAGGGATAGACTTTAGAGAAAA
Organism: Sequoiadendron giganteum; assembly: GCA_007115665.2. Taxonomy (NCBI): domain Eukaryota; kingdom Viridiplantae; phylum Streptophyta; class Pinopsida; order Cupressales; family Cupressaceae; genus Sequoiadendron; species Sequoiadendron giganteum. Next base: position 146,420,145 of record CM021100.1, on the reverse strand, counting down.
AATTGGAATGGGTTCCCAGATGGTAGGTGCTACTGGGGCAACAAGGGGACTCTTGGAATCCCAAGCCACATAATTTCAGTTAGTGATAGGCAACATGGCTAGTGAAGGAACTTGAACGTTTATGTGACGGGTTCTAATTGGTATTGACCCTAATGGAGGTACCAACAAACTGGGTTACTGTTTGGGATCTTGTGACAGGTTGATGGATCATGTAATTTTTTGAAGCTTAAGCATATCATTTAGGGTCCCACTGGGCATGCCAGGAAGAAAAAACTGTTGATGCCAAAAATTGACAAGGTAACAGTCCTCTGTGGGAAACTCAGTTTTAGGGGGGGGACCTATTGCGCCAAACTGAGTAACCTCTGGATTTTAAAGAAGCCGACTTCTTCTATAACTGGGGTTTTGAATGGGAAAATGAAGCAAATATAAAATAAAAGATCTAACTAGGGTGATGTGCCAAGACTTAGATGTAAGGCACGATAAACCTATCTTGTAGATGTGGTCTAAGGGCCTGTTAAGCAATCTATTATGTCTGAAATAACAACTGTTAAAGAGAAAGACCTAAATAATTCATTTCATAACATAAAATAATTTGTGTAGAGCTTTATTGAAAAGAAAGAGTCGAAGACATGGTTCTAAATCAATATTCTATTCAAATCATTGAAGTTGCAAACAGACTATTCAGAAACAACATAGTATAATGTTATCAATAGTTAAGAAATAGAAAGGCCAAATTACAAGGGCACACTCTGTGAGTCTTTATAGTTATCTAACAAAACAAAGGATTGGTGTATCCCAAATTATTTTACATGTATTTTGAACTAACCATTAAGATTTTCCTTTCTTTCTGCCTATATAGCCAAGGGCATCCACTGCTTGAGAGCTTGTAATAGAAACAATTTCTCATCATGAATCATAATGCTTGTAGCAATGATTCATCACGGTTTGTTGTAAGAGAAAGGTTCTCGAGCATGAACCCAGTCACTCACTAGCCAAATGCATTCCCTGCGAATGATGGCAGTGGTCCCGACCTACCCTATGTAAACAAGTGTTGATTTTTAGCGAAAGCAGTTAGAGCATGCGACACGATATGGCAACTTGGCGTTCACATCGCTCCTCCCTTTTATGTAGCTGTGCCGAAGGATTACGTGGTGACATATCGCAGTCTATAGTTCATCCTCCCCATCCTTCGATGAGAGCTTGCGATGGGAAGACATGTGGTAGTGTTCTTTTTTATCGACGTCTTTTGAGGGGCCCGCTCAAAGCTTGTACGAGCAAAGGCTATGTGGCAAGCAGTCGGGGCCCGAAAGAGAGTTATATGGAAACATGCTCAACATGCCTAATTTATCGACATGTGAGAGAAGGTCGAGTCTCGAAAGAGAAAGGAAGGGAAGCATTCCTTCGGTGAGCGATTTAGTGACACGTGGTGGTCGGAAGTCGAGCAAAACATCAAAATCAACTTGAAGGGAGCATGGGGGTATATAAATATCCACAGTTGTCACCCGAGATAGCAAAGTCCTAGGTCCACAACTGGAAAACCAACAAAGATGATCGAACATACTAGGGACCATGATTCAGGATTTCCTGAACATGACTAACCTCCGCAAAGCAGAAAATAAAAAAACCCTTGGTTAAATTTTGAACCATATCAAGGCGGACCCCATGAGGGACCCAAGCCTTGTGGACCCATTCTTTAAGCACACTTTTAGGGGGAGTCCTCCCAACAAAATAGCCAACAAGATTATGTTGCTCAAGCCATTGACATGCAAAATCAAAGTCTGCTAGGGGTAAAACCACATCAACCGGGGAGTCAAAAGACTTACCTCGTGAAACACTTTCATAAAAAATTTCCATGGTCGCTTGTTCAGAGGGGGAGCCATTGAGCAGAGCCATCGAACCACCAACACCAACAAGAACTGCTGGGTTAGAACTGGTTGAGGGCACAATAAAACCAACAAGTCCACAGTAAATGCGGATGTACATATAGTAAATGGGAGAATCCCGTGCCTAAGGCGCGGTATGACACAAGAGGGGCCAAGGATGAATGCAGACATAAGAAGCTCACGAGGTTTTGACTATTATTAACATGCCCCACCATGCCTCTAATTATTTCATACAATTTGACATTCTATTGTGATTATCTTATCATACCATACAACAATTTTTTTTTGGTGATCTCTACTTCATTCTTTGGCAATGGATTTCCTGCAATCTAAAATAGTCAAAAGTGGAGAGATGAAAATTTTCTCATAATCCTACAAGGCCCAAGTTTATTCTATTTGAGCTTATTTTAGATACTATTTTGGAATCCTTTTTTGAGATTAACAATTAAAGAAGTTTGTAATTGTAATATTGGCTACTCCAATTTAATTTCTTTTCCATATGCTTATGTAAATCATGCATGTATTTTGCAAGCTTGTCACCTTCAATATTTGTCATGTGATCTTTCAAATCAATAACTTCTCTTTATTCTAAAACATCATATGGGCAATAACCATATACAATTTGGAATGGTGTTCTATCTACGATTCTTTTATACAATCATTATATTTAAATTATGCTTGTAGAAACACTAAATCCCATTGTTTGGGCTTCTCAACAACCAAACATCTTAGCAAGTTACACTAACTTTCATTGACAACTATGGTTTTCCCATCCATTTCTATTGTTACATATAACCAAATTTTAGATTTGTATTTAACTTCTTGCAAAGGTCCTCCAAAGTGACCAACACACTTTATATTATAGTTTGAAACTATCCTTTTGGGTAAATTATATAGCCTAACAACATTTAAAGAATAAATTTATAACAAACAATACAATGTATATTTTTTAATAACCTATCAATAATGATAAAAATTGAATCATTACCCTTTTTGATTTCTCAATAATTCAAACATGAAATCCTTTCTTATGTCATCCCATAGTTTTTGGGCACTACCATTGCTAATATATTCTCATGTTTTGAATTCATCCTTTTGCATAATAGAAAACTCTATAGTCTTGATAAAATTTAGAACTCACTGGACCTATATTTGTCTAATAGTATCTCCAATTCAACAAAATTAAAGGTTTATTTATTCCAAAGTGTCTAACTAAACTACCAATATGGTTCTATTTAATTAATTTCTCCCTCATTGATTCTTGAAGTATGCAAAATTATCTTAATTCATCCATTGTAGCCATGTTAGTGGGCTCAACACATGTTGTCCAAGCATCCTTAAAGGATGATCTTCTTTACATAAATCCTTCATTGCATCAAATTCAACAACTATAGACTTTATCTTAGCTACCGATGCTATTCTTCTACTTAAACTTTGAAAACAATTCTACCCTTAAGAGAAAAAATTTCAACTTTGTAGGAGCTCCACCCACTTCATATGGGTTTGGTACAATTTTTCTTGGTTTTTAATAAATTATAAAACACGATGGCTAGTGTATCTAACACAAATTCTTTAGGAAGAAATTAATACAATCACTTCTTTAATGTCTCTATATGGTATAAAACTCTTAGTCATAAAAATAATGTTTTTTTGAAATCATTATGCTTCATGTTGGATTAATATATTGATCTAGTCTCTTGACTAAAAACCACTATAATCATTATTCTTCTTTCATCACAATCAACTTGAAATATATTTATAAAATTAGGTAATGCTATATCCAGCTCTTAAGTGACATTTTTCTTCAAATTTTTAAAAGTTCTTGTTTGCTTTCATTATCCCTCTAAATTCCTTATTATCTCCTTTCATGGTTATGTAGTTAAAATTTTCAGTTAACTTATGATAAAACTGGTATTGTTAGAGAAGTTGAGGTGGAGTTTGAATTCTCTTGACTTGTAGAAAAGGTAATGAATGGACATGGATAAGTATTGAACGTAAATTGTTGTTAAAATAGACATTCTTATGAAATGATTTCTGGATTCGATTGTGTATGATTTTTTGCATCCAGAAATCATTTCATAAGAATTAACATTGATTGTGGAAATTTGATATCATTAAAGTGGACATTGTTATTGTGACAACAATATAAAGCAAATCACATCTCATCTTTAAAAAAACCTACTTTTTCTTTAAGAGAAAAATCTATATTTTCATAAGAGAAAAATTTACTGTTTTCTTAAGAAAAAAATCCAGTTTTTAAAGTTTGATGACAGATTTTGTGTGAAAAATAACCTTGAAAAGCCAGTAATAAAAATACTTCCATATTTTTTTCTGACATATTGTTAGAATTTTACCAGATAAATCTATATCTTGTTGATTGTCATTTTTTATATGCTACAGTATTATATGCGAACATATAACCTCCTTTAAATAGCATTACATTAACTTTTATGGCACACTACTAACATTGTAGTGAACAAGACAAGAGAGCAAAAGCTGCGACACTAACAGCTCAGGAGGTTTTGAGTGATTAACAACATACCCCCACCATGCCTCTAATTATTTCATACAATTCGACATTTATCTTATCCTACCATACAACATTTTCCTTTGCTGTTTTTCAGCATCAGATTTCCGCCACACCAAGCTTTTCAATGTTTTCTCTGTATTATTTGAGATGTGGCAGACAATTAATACTGACCATGTGCTCGGGCTCAGATTTTTTTGGCATTTCTGTTCTCTGCTGTAAATAGTGACTTGCAGATGAGATCTTCTTGTCAGCATATTTCATGGATGGAATTTGAATTTATCAATATCTTTTAGTGTCTTGAAAATTTTATCATCTCGTACTGGCAATTATTTTATCTTGTTTATCTCATCAAGTATTAAATTTAATATACTGCTAAGGTTCTTTATTGCTAAATATTTATTTTCTTTAGTTTCATTTAATTGGCAAGTAAATTTGATTTCTACTCTAATTATCATTAATCAATCATCACTACATATTCTCTAATCCAAATCCAAACAAATCTTTGTTTGTATCATTTTTTCACATATGATTAGGTCACTTAATGTGACACAATCATGAGAGTGTTCTGAAGAATGCAAGGTTGTTTGGACAAAGAAAAGGGATCTTGTGAAGGCTTGGCTGGATGTTGTGAAGGATGGAAAGATATAAGAATGTTAAAGAGGATGAGGTCGATAGTTGGAAAAGGAGAGTGTGTTATCATAGTGTAAGATAGTAGTGTGAAGATAAAGAGTGACGAGGAGGGCTTGAAAGTAGAAAAATAGGCATGGGAAAGGACAAAGTAACTATTATAATAAGTACATTAATCTAGTTAGTAAGGACTAGTGTAAAGAGGAAGCTAAAGAGTTGAATGGGTGAAGTATAGGAAAGGGATATGATTGTAGAAGTATAAATTAAAAATAGGTAATGTTGGTATAGATAAATCTAATGTAGGGAAGGAAAATTGAAGTACTAGAAATATTAGACCAAAAGGGGTAGATGCCAAGTTGGTTGAAGGCTAGTGCAATTTAGTCACATCCCATCATTTTGTCTAACCACTATAGGAATAATGTTTGATCTAAAGCCCCTATAATAACCTCCAAAGTGCAACCCTAAAATTTCTTAAAACAATAATAAGATTAAGCAAATTATACAACCAATGACAAGTATAATGATTAACTCATTAAATTCCAATAAACTTTCATTATAAGTTATGTTGAAGGATTACATTTGGTGATTGATTACACTAATACAACCAAACCATAAGTAAAAGATCCAACAACACATTAGGTCAATATGGCAACCCATAAATAATATCTAATATTATACAAATGAAACATGTGTAACTCTACCACATATGTAATAGTGGCTCTAGGATAAACATCTAAATATACAATAATCAATCTCCAAGAAGTAATCACCAAGAACTCCAATTCCATCCAATGCTTCAAATGCTAATGGGTAGCATATTTTAAACCTACACATTAAAGGTATCCTACCTTCCCCAACCACCACTTTCTCATGAAGTGGATAAAGAATTAACCCAATGAACATATAGAAATAGGTAATAATATATCATGTTTATCTTAGATTCTTTCCTTATTCATTTCCATACATGTACACATCCATAAGTAATATACATTAACCGTCTTATTAAAAGTTAAAAATGCTACACCATCATAAGAGGACACATCAATACATTGTAATCAAGTAACCAAAATTTTATGACACAACACTTTACAACACACAAGGACTATCAACAAAAATCTAAAACACAAATAAGTAGATATATCTAACTCAATACTTCACAACACTATATAGAACTACCTAAATCCCATGCTACAAGGGAATCGATTCTTCCATTTCATATAGCTCAACAATAACAACAAGCTCAATTCCAAACGCCATGTATCTCATACAACATGCCTTCTTAAAAAATTGAGGAATTGAGCCCATAACTCTTACTTTCACATAGATTCAACTTACTAATCATATAAGAAACACAAGTCTAAAGTAGGAAAAGTGATCCTAGATCCAACTAGGATTGACCTCTTTTTCATTTGACTCCACATTTGGACACAAGATTAATTAGGGTTGATGATTAGCTTATTGTCACAATGGAGAGTCAATATCCTAAGGTTTGTTTCCTTTCTGAGTTGTAAAGAAGATAAAGTTGATATGTGTTTTAACAAGCCTATTTGACATATAACCCTAGATCTAAAAATGTAATTTATCGCATAGACGAAAATGAAAACTAATAGAATAGACTTAGATCTGAGAAGTGGTGATTGAGAAGAACTTGTGACTTGAAAGCTAAGGCTGAATTGCAAGGATAGGGGTGTTGGGTGCCCTAGACCTAAAAACTTTGAAATGTAGGTTGGAGTCTACAATGTGTTTTTTGTGATTTTCAAATGATGAAACTTCTGGATCTGACCTACACACATGAAAAGGGGAAAATATTATGCTATATAGGGGCTTGCCTAAGTCAAACCCAATTTTTGGTGTTTCCATCTCCATGTACAAAAAATAATGATGATCAAGAGGGAATACCCTAGGTCGAGCAGAGGCCAAAACAATAATTTACTGAAATGATAAATGATAATTGACAATATTACCTTTGGTATGAAATTCTTGATGAAGTGATGCTACACCACAAATTTTCCACAAATGTTGATTGATGGATGCCTTGATTGCTTGATAGACTTGCAAAAGGTTAGTTCACAAAACATAATAGATTGTTGAAATAACATGTAGAGGATAACTCAATACTTCTCCATAATAATTTCATTATAATAGTGATTAGATGTTTCAATGAGAAGAAAAAATGTTTATATACTCATCCTAATTGATATGTTTTGAATATAGGCCTATTAGGAAAAATTCAATAGCGGAACAAATTTTCCTAATGCCCAGTCTCAGAGGAGAAGAGAGATATGCATTTTAATGTTTACAATTATAGTTCATTAAGACACATATGAAAGAAAAAACAAAATTGAGAAAAAAACACATAACACAATTGACATCAAATTTACGTGGGAAAACCCTTACGAGAGAAAAACCAACCACACCAAAGAAAGATCACTTGTATTACAGTAATTAAATTACATACAAGTTACAGTCTCTTCTTTTCAAATGACAATTCTATATCAACAACATTTCCCTAATCAAGCTTGTATCAAATTACACTGTTACAATGCATTCATTCAACATACAATGGAATTCACTCACTGATCATTTGACTAACCAACCTCACCAGACCAGACCCATGACCGAACTGTTCATCCCTTGCTCAAGCTGTATGTTCATTTCCCACAAGAAAATGGTCACAACAGTTCAACTGCCCAATCTGTTTGCATTCTATATCGCTCATTGGTCCAAGACTAAACATGTAGGAAAAACGCTTGGTCAACCGATTTCAACTCTATCGCTCATCAGTGAGACAATAGAATGTGTCGAACCGATGTCAAACTATCCACAGGCTATCACACATGGCAATAAATCCTATCACTCAGACTTTGGTGAAGTCTCTCCGATCTTTAAGACCATCAGCAAGACAATCACTATCGCCAACACTCTTCGAAGTCACACTGAACACTCATGTCTCCCCGATGACCCAATGAACACTAAGACCGCGCATATCGGCAAGATTCACATCAATCGTTCACCAGGAGAAGATCCATTGGTGAGAGAAACACCATCGATAGGAGATCAGGAGGTCACACTGACATCACAAGTCTCCCCAACGCTTCCATTGCCAAAAGTCTCCCCGATGATCTTCGTCGCCCAGACATCTACCATTGGAGTGAGCCGGAGATGTCACCTCGACTATTTAGGTCACACCGATATCACCAAGACAATGGTAGGGTCACGCCGACATCACCAAGACTTCTACTGTCGGAGTGAGTTTGGAAATTCACTCTGATAGATCATGTCACGCCGATGACTTCCATCAGCAAGATAGGTCCAAGGTCAAAATGATCTAATCTTCCGAGACAGCTACTCGTCTCCAAGACATTCCAAGGGTCTCAATGATATTGCTCTTTCAGGAGTTCCATGTCAGTAAGGATTTAGGCACTTTTTCCAACAATCTCCCACTTGACGAAGATCTTACTGAAACCTCCAAAGCACAACAAAAATATCGAGTTTTATGGGCAGCAAGGCCCATCGAACTAGTACATCACCTGTACTTGTCTGTGCTCACTGGTTTCATCAATGCATCTACAACATTTTCCAGAGTATCCACCTTTTCTAAAGAGACCTTTCCATCCTCCACCATATCTCGTACAAAGTGATACTGCACATCAATATGTTTTGTCCTGGCATGGAAAGTAGGATTCTTTGCCAGAAAAATAGCACTCTGACTGTCACAGTAAATTGTAATCTTCCCTGCATGAAACCCAGTGTTAGAACACAAATGTTTTAACCAAATTGATTCTTTACAGGCATGAGTTGTTGTCATGTACTCAAATTTCGTAGTGGACAAAGCGACTATAGCTTGTCGCTTGCTCATCCAAATAATTGCACCACCATTCAACATGAGAGTATATCCATTTGTGGACCTTCTACTATCAATGTCCCCTACCCAATCAGAATCCACATATCCATGAATGCTGAGAGTCCTCTATGATCCAACCAAATATCTATGGTAACACAAAGCATAGTATGAAGTGCCCCTCAAATATCTAAACACTCTTTTCACAGCATCCCAATGTGTCCTTCCTAGATTCACCATAAATCGACTAAGAACTCCCACTACTTGGGCAATGTCTGGCCTTGTACAGACCGTTGCTTACATAAATTTCCAACTACAACAACATAAGGCACTTTGGCCATGTCCTCCATCTCAATAGGATATTTTGGACAATCTTCAATAGATAGCTTCGTTCCCTGCAAAACTAGAACAACTAGTTGCTTGCAATCATTCATACCAAATCTCTCCAAAATAGTATTAATATACTTACTTTGGCAAAGCCAAAGATTATGCCCTTTCTGTCCTTGGTTATTTCCAGCCCCAAAATATACCTAGCTACACCAAGATCTTTCATTTTGAACTTTGTAGACAACTGAGATTTTAGATCAAAAATCATTAACTTACTATTTCCTATGAACAACATATCATCAACATAGAGAGCAATAATAAGAATTCGATCATTTTTAGTCTTGTACTACACACAATGATCTAATTTTGATCTTACAAATCCCAAAGACAAAACAAATGTGTCAAATTTCTGGTACCACATCCTAGGTGATTGCTTCAAACCATACAGAGATTTTTTCAACTTGCAAACCATATTTTCTTTACCTTTTCTCAGAAAGTGCTCAGGCTAGGACATATAGATTTCTTCTTCAAGATCACCATGAAGAAATGTTGTCTTCACATCCATTTTCCCAATCTCCAAATCATATGCTGCAACAAGTGATAAAAGAAATCTGATAGATGTCAGCTTTGCTATAGGAGAAAAAATTTCCCCATAGTCAACTCCCTCTACTTGGGAATAACCCTTCACAACCAATCTCGCTTTATACTTTTCAACACAGCCATCCAGACCAATTTTCTTTTTAAACACCCACTTGCAGCCCACAGGCTTTCTACCTTTAGGCAATGAGACTAGATCCCAACTATCATTTTTCCTTAATGATGCCATTTCTTCATTCATGGCTTCCCACTAGGAATTTGAATCAGACATTTCAGTTGCCTCTTTTACAGTCCTAGGCTCATCCGTGTTAGTAATCAAAGCATATGCATAACTAGAATCTAACATAGAGAATCCATACCTATCTGGTTGTTTCTTCTCACGTGTAGACCTCCTCATAGGCTAAGGCTGAGATTGTGGTTCTTCTTCTTGTTCAGAACTCTTAGAGTTGCTCAAACTCTCCTCAGTTTCAGGTGCACTTTCAATGTGTTGTTCCTCTTTTCCTAGAGTTAGAGGTATCTCAACAACATCATTCTTCTTTTCCTCTTCTTTCATCCCTGACTACAGATCCACTGAAGAAGGTTTCAGTTCCCAGAAGATTACACTTCTGCTGTACAATACCTTCTTAGTCATAGGATTCGAAAGCTTGTATCCTTTCACACCAAGACCATACCCAATGAAGATACATTTTTCAGCTTTGTTGTCCAATTTGATCTTTTCACATCCCACACATAAACATATGCTTCACAACCAAAGACACGAATACGTTTGAGAGAGGGCTTCTTACTAGACCAAGCTTCCATAGGCGTTATATCAACAAGTGTTGAAGAAGGTGATCAATTCAATAAGTAACATGTTGTAGCCAAAACCTCATCCAAGAACATCTGCTCCAGACCAACATTTCTCAACATACTTCTTGCCTTCTCCATCAACGTCCTGTTCAACCTTTCAACAACTCCATTTTGCTGCGGAGTGTAAGGTGTTGTTTCATGCCTCTTAATCCCATGGTCTTTGCAATACATTTCAAACTCATCAAAATAAAAATACCACCATTTTCATTCCTTAGACACTTTATTTTTCTTCCAATCTGATTTTCCACAAGGTTTTTAAATTCCTTAAAATGATTGAACACTTTTGATTTACTTTTAAAAAAATAGACAAATGCCCTTCTCGAATAATCATCAATAAAAGAAACATAATATTTAGACTTCGATAACGAAGGAACATCCACTGGACCACACACATCTAAATGAATATAATCTAGAATACCAAAAGATTTATGAGGACTAGAGTAGAATGACACACGGTATTATTTTCTATATATACAATGTTCACAGAATTCAAAATCGAGATTACAATCATCAAGCTCCTCAACTAGGTTTGTATTCTTCAAGGCTTTCAAACGTTTTTCAACAATGTGATTGAGCCTCTAATGTGAGAGCATAGTCTTTTCTGCTGGAAGTTTCACTTCCAAGGAATTTTCTCCAATAGGAACATTTTCATTATTCTCTTTACGAACAACCTTCTGTGACTTTGCAGAGACACTATTGCATTGAACAACTAGTGCATCCAACTTGAATAGAGTACCAATTTGGGAACCCCTAGCCAACACCATATAAGCCTCTAGTCATTTTAGAATAATTGCTAGAGAACAAGAGTTGCACTCCAACATCATTCAACTTGCTTGCAGAAAGTAAATTTTGAGCCAGACTTGGTATATGCCTTACACAATTAGTTCCCTTAATTCTACCATCAAGAAACTGAATTCTGACTCTTCCATGACCAACTATCTCCAGGGATGAATCGCTTTCCAGATACACCTTTCCACCATCACATTATTTATACTTAGTAAACCAGTCTCTATGAGATGTCATGTGAAATGATGCTCCAGAATCAATCAACCAGACTGTTACGTTTGTTTGTGTTTGTCCTTGATGACTGGCAACGGTCTTCCTTATGTTGATTTGACATGGATAATCATTTTCTTTGCTCATGTGGTTTGAGAGTTGACAACTTGGAAATATTCTTTGGTATATTCACTGGCTTATTCATTATTGTCGGTTGTGAAGGCATTTTGGTCTTTGTCAGCCATGGACGTGAAGGCATCATTAGTTTTATGTTAATGATGTGATTTGTTGACCTAATCTGCAGTGGATTTCAAATATCATTTTGTTCTGCCTTTGGTAACTGGGAAATGTTGTATTGTTTACTAAACCTAATGTTTTTCTCAACCGCCGATCGTGGATGTTTGCAGGTGGTTGTTTTTGCATTGAATAGGTGTTTAATTCTATTATTTCAGTTTGGTTGGTGGTCTACACTGCTGCAGACACTTTGTTCTTTGGCACCGAGTTTGTTTGTGGTTAGTTGATTCCATTTCTTTCACCATGATTTAGGTAATACAGTGATATTTTATTATCTACTTTTGATCAAAGTCATTTTTTTATAAAAGGAAAAATGAACAGTTTGGCTTCAATTTTGTTTGTTTAAAATGGAAGTATGTTTGTTTAAAATGAAAGATAAAAGTATTTTATTATTTGTCACAAAATTTGCTTTTACAGTTAACCCAAGTTTAACACTCTAGGGTTCTAATTGCTTATATCATTGTGTTTAGAATGGCATTGTGCTTAAAGGATATACTAAAAATTGTTAAAAACCCTAACTGGGTTGTTGAAATTCTTGGAGAGTTTCGTTTGTTTTTCTATTATAAACCTTGGTTAAGGGATTCAAGTTCTGGAATGATACAATTGTTTTTGATTCTGGTATCTTCAATAATGGGTTGTAAATCATTTAAAAAGAGAACGGTAAAATGGAAGAGCAGCGTGAGAAATACAGAAAAAGGAGAGATGTTTCTATTGAAATATTTTGTGAATGAAAAAAAAGTAAAGACATATGTCTGTTGACTTTGGTTTTCAAAACAAAGCTTTAGTTGTGATTTACATTTTGTGAAAAAAAAATGAACCGAGTTTATACACTGTAACTATTATCTTTGCATGATTCATTTTGTACAGTGGAGATTTTAGGATTGCACATACAGTGCAGTTATAAGACCCTTACTTTGCAAAAGAACACTACATGTAAGAGATAGTGTGGAAAAAAGATTTTGATACCTCTATTGAAGTTGGTGCTTCAGATTGTATCAAGGACTGAGTTGGTGCTCAAAATATTGTTGTAATATGTTTTAAGATAAAGCCTTCAAGGAAATTTGGAGTGGTTTTTCTACCCCTGGAGGGTTTTCCACTCGACATCTTTGTGTGTCTATGTTATACCTTTTTTCTCAATCTGTTCTTCTTTGTCTATACTGGAAAAGTTGTTAGTTAGTCTTGCTTTGATATGTATACTTATCCAGTTCAATAATCTTCAGTACTATTTAGTCAAGTTTTTCCTTCATGCTGAAAAAATAGAAATGTTTACTTTTGGAAATAAAAGCATTTATCTTGTATACTTGTTCATTCTCTCTTATAAAAACAATGATGCTATGATGTTGCCCATTTAAGTTTTTCTGCTGTTGTTGCTAGTCTTTCTCTATATGTTTTCCAGATAATAATTTATGTCACAGATATAAGCTATTTTTGGAGGTTCTTGAGGAATTGTTTTTACAACCTTGATTCACCCCCCCCCCCCTCTCAGTGTTGTTCCACTTCCAACAAGTGGTATCAAAGCATAGGGTCCTTTGTCAGGTTTTCCAACCTAGGATTGTTTCTGGTCTTGGAAGTTTGTTTAAAATGTCTCAAGCTCATGAAGGTACTTCTATGACAAGAGCTCCATTGTTTGATGGAACGGATTATGTGTTCTGGAAGATCAGAATGGAAACATATCTGACTTCTATAGATCTTGATGTATGGAGTATTGTATTAGCTGGTTACACTGTACCAACTACTCTTCCCACATCTTCTGATGAGAAAAAATATTATGAAACCAATGCTAGAGCAAAACATGCTCTCTTGTGTGCCTTGACTAAAGACGTTTTTATCAAGGTTATGCATTGTAGTTCTGCTAAGGAAATTTGGGTTAAACTGGAAACTATTTATCAAGGAAATGAAAAAGTAAAATAGTCAAAAGTCCTCACTCTCACACATCAGTTTGAAGAAATTAAAATGAAGGATGATGAAAGAATAGCTGATTATTTTTTAAGATTTGATGAAATTGTTAATGCTATGAAAGGGTTAGGAGAAGAGGTAAAGGAATTTGATGTTGTCACTAAGGTTATTAGAACTTTACCAAATAAGTTTGAAGCTAAAATTGCTACTCTTGAAGAAAAATAACATTTTGACCAGCTCACTCTAGATAGTTTACAAGGTACTTTAACTGCCTATGAAATGAGAATTAACAAAATACTTCTACTGGTAAAGAAACTTCCTTTAAGGCAGAAAATAAAACTTTATCAGATGATAGTGATTCTGATTTATCAGATTCCAAAGAAGCTGAAAAAGAAGCATAAAGGTAAGATGCCTTTTAAATGTTTTACTTGTGGCAAACCTGGACATTTTGCTGCGAAATGTCCTTATGCTGATCAATCTTATGAAGATGAAAAACCTGAAAGACAATTTAAGAAAAAAACTTACTATCCTAAAAAGAAGTTTAACTTTCAACTGAAAAAAAGTCTTTTTTCAAAAGAAGATTCAAATTTTGAGTCTGATGGTTCACTTGATGATGAAGACTTGACTTTGTTTATGGCTAAAGTTGAAACTCAAAAGGTCTCAAACAAGGAATCCGAGAAAACACCAAATAAAGAATCTGAAAAACTGTCTGAAGTAGAAAACTGTGAAATTGAATTACTTTGTGCTCTTAAAGAGATAAAAAGGTTAAAGAAACTTATTGTTTCTCAAGAACATAATTCAGTTAGTGACCATAGTTCAGATAGTTTGGTCACTGGTTTAAAAATTGAGCTTGATGATTCAAAAACATTGGTGAATACTCTTCAGTCTGTTCTATTGATAAAGATAAAGAGATTCAAACTCTTGAACAACAAGTTGTCAATCTAAAAAAACAAGTGGAAGGTTATGAAAGTACTATTCACTCGAATGAGATACTTGGAAAATAAAAACAACACAAAGATATGACTGGTATTGGGTTCAATTATGGTGAATGTTCAAAGCCTTTACATAAGAACTTCAAGATAGCTAAGAAGAAGCAGTCATTTGAGCATCAACGAACCAATTTCAGGTTTAATGCTTTCTTTCATGGTTATTGTTTCTTTTGCAAAAAGTTTGGACACAAAATAAGCAACTGTAGAATAATGATGTCTAGAACACCTAGATTTGGTCACAAACAGTTCTTTGGTTTTTCTAATACTGTTAGGTGTTTCACTTGCAATTCTATTGGTCATACATCTAAGCAGTGCAAACAAGGTAAACATATATCTGGCAAAGTTTGGAGAGCCAAATTTGCTCAAAACATAGAACAATGAATGCTTGTTCAAACTGCTCTTCTTTCAAGAAGGAAGGCTTTATGGGTTTTAGACAGTGGCTGTTCTAATCACATGACAGGTGATAGAAACATGTTTATCAAGCTTGAAGATTATTTAGGAGGTTTTGTGAAATTTGGTGATAATACAGGAATTGAGATTAAAGGTAAAGGTTCTTTGCTTTTAAATGATGATACTCCTACCTATGATGTGTATTACGTTGATGGTCTTAAACACAATCTTTTAAGTGTTAGTCATATTTGTGACAATGGTTATAATGTTATATTTCATTCACAAGGTTGTGCTATAAAGAAAAAATCAGGGAAAACAGTTGCAATTGGTTTACGGACACAAGGTAATGTTTATAATCTTCTTGACTCTTCTAATCATGAATGTAGTGAAGGAATTTGTCTCATGGGTCAAATTGAAGAAAATTGGTTGTGGCATAAGCGGTTAGGATATGTTAACTTTGATAATCTGGTTAGGATCAACAAAAACCAGAATGTTAGAGGATTGCCTATTCTACACAAACCTACAAATATTGTTTGTAAGGAATGTCTAAGAGGTAAACAAACTAAGGTTAGCTTTAAATCCAAAGAACATGCTTCAACTAAACCTTTGTAGCTTGTACACACTGATTTGTGTGGTCCCACTAGAACAAGATCTATAAATGGTGAGCTGTATTTCATGTTGTTTGTAGATGACTATATAAGAATGGTTTTGGTAACATTTCTCAAAAACAAGTCAGAAGCTTTTGATAGATTTAAAATTTTTCGGAAAATGGTTGAGAAAGAAGCTAACACAAAGCTTAAATGCTTACGATCAGATAAGGGAGGTGAGTTCACTTCTCAAGAATTTATAGATTACTATGAGAAACATGGCATAAAACGTCAATATGCTGCTGCAAGAACTCCTCAACAAAATGGGGTTGTTAAAAGGAAAAATAGAACAGTAAAAGAAATGGCAAGGACAATGTTAGATGAAGCAAAACTACCAGACAAATATTGGAAATAAGCTGTTCATATAGCTGTTTATACTCTAAATAGGGTACAAATCAGAGTGAAGTCTAATTTCACTCCTTATGAACTTTGGCATGGTAAATCAGCTTCAGTTAAATACTTTCGAATTTTTGGTTGTAAATGTTTTATTAAAAATGATGATGAAAATTTGGGCAGTTTTCAGTCTAGATCAGATGGAGGTATATTTCTTAGATACTCTACTCATAGTAAAGCTTACAGGTGCTACAATAAAAGGCTGAATAGAATTGTTGAATTTGTTAACATAAAATTTGATGAAAAATTGCTGCTTGATAATGAGCCTGTGCAGGATGGTGACGTGGAACCTTTGTTAGGCCTTGACATTACTCCTAAGTTTGATGAAACAAGTAATGTTCCATAGGAGGATGCTTCAAGTTCTAAGACAGTAACATCTCCAAAGCCACCCTATAGGATTGTTTTTAAAAATCATCCTCAAGATCTGATCATCGGGGACGGTAATGCTGGGATTTTAACAAGAAGAAAAGCTAAATTTGATGAGCAAGCACAGATTGCTGAACATTTCTGTTTGATAACTGATTTTGAGCCTAAAGTTGTATCTGATGCTTTAAATGATGAGTGTTGGTTGAAAGCTATGCAGGAAGAGATTAGTCAAATTGAGAAGAATAAGACTTGGGAGCTCGTCCCAAGACCTGATGATAAGAATGTTATTGGAGGCAAATGGGTGTTTCGTAACAAGCTGGATGAGTGTGGCAAAGTAGTTAGGAATAAAGCATGTTTTGTGTGCAAAGGATATGCTCAACAGGAAGGTATAGACTTTGGTGAAACTTATGCACCTGTTGCTCGTATTGAATCAATTAGAATTTTCTTAGCATACTCTTGTTTCAAGAATTTTAAGGTTTACCAAATGGATGTGAAAACTGCATTCTTGAATGGTTATCTTGATGAAGAGGTATATATGGAACAACCAAAAGGATTTGTTGCAAAAAACAAAACTGATCATGTTTACAGATTAAAAAAGGTTATGTATGGTCTTAAACAAGCTCCTAGAGCTTGGTATTCCAGGTTGGATGCACATTTAATAGAAAATGGTTTCAAAAGAGGTGGTGTTGATAGTAATCTCTATGTTAGAGTTGAGAGTGATGATGTTCTAGTTGTTGAGGTCTATGTAGATGATATAATCTTTGGCTGCAATAACAATGCTTTGTCTAAAATGTTTTTAAAGATTATGGAATCTGAATTTGAAATGTCAATGTTAGGTGAACTAACATTCTTTCTTGGACTTCAAGTTTTACAGCTTGAACAAGGAATATTTCTGTCACAAACAAAATATGCCAAAGAGATGTTAACAAAGTTTCAGCTGAATGATTGTCATTCTGTAAGCACACCTATGGTAATTGGCTGTAAGTTGTCTAAAACTGATGATTCTCCTGATGTTGATCAAATAGAGTATCGGTCAATGATTGGTAGTTTACTATACTTAACTACTTCTAGACCTGATTTAATGCATGCTGTATGTATGGTGTCTAGATTTCAATCTGCACCCAAACAGTCTCATCTCATGGCTGTAAGAAGGATATTTAAGTATATCCAAGGTACTCTTGATTTTGGTTTATGGTATCCACAAAATAATGACTTTACTTTGATAACATTTACTGATGTTGATTGGGCTGGTTGTTTAGATGACAGGAAAAGCACTACTGGTGCAACATTTTATCTTGGTGAATGTCTTGTTGCTTGGCATAGTAAAAAACAAGATTCAGTTTCTCTATCAACTGCCGAAGCTGAATATATTGCAGCTACTTCTTGCTGTACTCAACTTCTTTGGATGGCACAAACCTTATCAGACATGGATATTGAGGTTGCTAAACCAATTTCTATTTTTTGTGATAACACAAGTGCAATTAACTTGTCTAAAAATCCTATTATGCACTCACGAACTAAGCATATTTCCATCAAATTTCATTTTCTGAGGGAAAAGGTTTTGGCTAATGAAATAACAATGCAGTATGTTTCCACTCAAGCACAAGTGGCAGATATCTTCACAAAGCCTTTGGCTAAAGAAGTCTTTGAAGGGCTTCGTTCTCGGTTAGGAGTTGTCTCTCAATCATTGCTCTCTTAAGATCCATTCTTTGTTGAGGGGGAGTGTTTCAGCTCTCTAAGCAGTTTCTTGTTGCTTTCCATGTTTTTTTTTGTTGCTTCTTGTTCTCTTTGCATCTTTCTCATTCTATTTGTTTTTTCACCCTTTTTCCTTGTGACAAAAAGGGGAAGAAAGTGCTTTGGTTTCAGTGGTTATCATTATGTGGATAGTGGTATCATTCTATGTTTTGGTAGTGGTAGACTGTGGCTTATTCTATGCTTATGGTAATTTGGTTATGATATCACATTGTTCCTATATGTCTGATGGTTCCAATGATGGCTTGAGGTTTTTGAGCTTCAATTGTGATTTGTTGGTTTTTGCCATCAAGGACAAAGGGGGAGTTTGTTACGTTTGTTTGTGTTTTTCCTTGATGACTGGCATTGGTCTTCCTTGTGTTGACTTGACATGGATAATCATTTTCTTTGCTCACGTGGTTTGTGAGTTGATAGCTTGGCAATATTCTTTGTTATATTCATTGGCTTATTCATTATTGTTGGTTGTGAAGGCATTTTGGTCTTTGTCAGCCAGGAACGTGAAGGCATCATTAGTTTTATGTTAATGATGTGATTTGTTGACCTAATCTGCATCGAATTTCAAATATCATTTTGTTCTACCTTTGGTAACTGGGAAATGTTGTATTGTTTACTAAACCTAATTTTTTTCTCAGCTGCCACTTGTGGATGTTTGCAGGTGGTTGTTTTTGCATTGAACAACTGTTTAATTCTATTATTTCAGTTTGGTTGGTGGTCTACACTACTGCAGACACTTTGTTCTTTGGCACCGAGTTTGTTTGTGGTTAGTTGATTCTGTTTCTTTCACCATGATTCAGGTAATACAGTGATATTTTATTATCTACTTTTGATCAAAGTCATTTTTTTTATAAAAGGAAAAATGAACAGTTTGGCTTCAATTTTGTTTGTTTAAAATGGAAGTATGTTTGTTTAAAATGAAAGATAAAATTATTTTATTATTTGTTACAAGATTTGCTTTTACAGTTAACCTGAGTTTAACACTCTAGGGTACTAATTGCTGATATCATTGTGTTTAGAATGGCATTGTGCTTAAAGGATATACAAAAAATTGTTAAAAACCCTAACTGGGTTGTCGAAATTCTTGGAGAGTTTCAATTGTTTTTCTGTTATAAACCTTGGTTAAGGGATTCAAGTTATGGAATGATACAACTATTTTTGATTCTGGTATCTTCAATAACGGGTTGTAAATCATTTAAGAAGAGAACGGTAAAATGGAAGAGCAACGTGAGAAATATAGAAAAAGGAGAGATGTTTCTATTAAAAGATTTTGTGAATGAAAAAAAAGTAAAGACATATGTCTGTTGACTCTGGTTTTCAAAACAGAGCTTCAGTTGTGATTTACATTTTGTGAAAAAAAAATGAACCGAGTTTATACACTGTAACTATTATCTTTGCATGATTCATTTTGTACAGTGGAGATTTTAGGATTGCACATACAGTGCAGTTATAAGACCCTTACTTTGTAAAAGAACACTACATGTAAGAGAGTGTGGAAAAAAGGTTTTGATACCTCTATTGAAGTTGGTGCTTCAGATTGTATCAAGGACTGAGTTGGTGCTCAGAATATTGTTGTAATACATTTTAAGATAAAGCCTTCAAGGCAATTTGGAGTGGTTTTTCTACCCCTGGAGGGTTTTCCACTCGGCATCTTTGTGTGTCTATGTTATACCTTTTTTCTCAATCTGTTCTTCTTTGTCTATACTGGAAAAGTTGTTAGTTAGTCTTGCTCTGATATGTATACTTATCCAGTTCAATAATCTTCAGTACTATTTACTCAAGTTTTTCCTTCATGCTGAAAACATAGAAATGTTTACTTTTGGAAATAAAAGCATTTATCTTGTATGCTTGTTCATTCTCTCTTATAAAAACAATGATGCTATGATGTTTCCCATTTAAGTTTTTCTGTTGTTGTTGCTGGTCTTTCTCTATATGTTTTCCAGATAGTAATTTATGTCACAAATATAAGCTATTTTTGGAAGTTCTTGAGGAATTGTTTTTACAACCCTGATTCACCCCCCCCTCTCAGTGTTGTTCCACTTCCAACATAGACATCATCTGATGCCTGAGTTGCCAAGTCTGCAATTAAGGTATCTGCATCTCTCTGAGAAGAATCATTGTCAAAATAATTCTGCTTCCACTTCTTTTTCTCATCTTTGCAATCCTTTCGGACATGACCAGGCTGCCCACAGTTCTATAACTTCACCTTGGACTTCTTACTAGGAGACTTTGATCTCCCTTCTGATTTTGATTTGGACTTCTTGTCCTTTTTCTTTCCTTTTTCCTTTGATCTTCCTCGAACAATAAGAGCCTCCTTCGCCATCTCAGAAGATTTCCTTCTCATCTCTTCTGATAACAAAGAAGCAACCACATCCTCCATTTTGAAAGTGGTTGTTATGCTCCCAACCACCATCTTCTTCTTCTTCTTCAATCTTCACACCTACAGATGTTAACTAAGAAATCAACATG
Organism: Sequoiadendron giganteum; assembly: GCA_007115665.2. NCBI lineage: Eukaryota > Viridiplantae > Streptophyta > Pinopsida > Cupressales > Cupressaceae > Sequoiadendron > Sequoiadendron giganteum. The sequence goes on along the minus strand of CM021100.1, from coordinate 146,399,305 downwards.
TAAAAGGTGTTTAAGTGATCAACTACAAACATTCCTCCCTCCATCTTCAAAGAGTACAACTTCTTCCTCAAGAACAACTTATTTACCAAGGACTTTCCTTGATAAATACCTCTCAATATTTTCAACAATGTAGAGGCAATCTTCTCTTCATGAATGTTCAAGAGAATAGAGTCTGCCAAACAGAGTCTTATCAACTCTTTTTCTTTTCGATCTGCGAGATCCCAATCTTCTTGCTTCATGGTTGTATGTTTCATTCCAGACACAACAATCCAAAGATCACGATTCACCAACAGGTCTTCCATTTTAAGTTTCCACAACTCAAAATTATTGTCATTGAATTTTCTCAATTTCAATCCTTCCAGACATACTTGTCGTTGCCATCTTAATCTATAATTAGAAAAAATAAAGACTTCTACAAAACTTCAACTAAATAGAAATTGACACAAAAAACCAATCTACCCACAAGGATAACACAACTGGCCAGGATTTGATACCACTTGTTAGGAAAAATTCAATAGCGGAACAAATTTTCCTAATGCCAAGTCTCAGAGGAGAAGGGAGATATGCATTTTAATGTTTACAATTATAGTTCATTAAGACACATATGAAAGAAAAAACAAAACTGAGAAATAGACACATGACACAATTGACACTAGATTTACATGGGAAAACCGTTATGGGAGAAAAACCCACCACACCAAAGAAAGATCACTTGTATTACAATAATCAAATTACATACAAGTTACAGTCTCTTCTTTTTAGATGACAATTCTATATCAACAACATTTCCCTGATCAACCTTGTATCGAATTACACTATTACAATGCATTCATTTACCATACAATGGAATTCACTCACTGATCATTCGACTAACCAACCCCACCATATCAGACCTACGACCGAACTGTTCATCCCTTGCTCAAGTTGTCTGTTCGTTTCCCACAAGAAATTGGTCACAACAACTCAATTGCCCAATCGGTTCGCATTCTGTATCGCTCATTGGTCCAAGATAGAACACATAGGACAAACACTTGGTCAACTGATTTCAACTCTATTGCTCATCGGCGAGACAAAAAAATGTGTCAAACCGATGTCAGACTATCCACAAGCTATCACATACGGCACCGACTCCTATTGCTCAGACTTCGGTGAAGTCTCCCCAATCTTCAAGACCATCAGCAAGACAATCGCTATCACCAACACTTTGGGAAGTCACACTGAACACTCATGTCTCTCTAATGACCCAATGAATACTAAGACCATGTATATCGGTAAGAGTCACACCGATCGTTGACTAGGAGAAGATCCATCAGTGAGAGAAACACCATCGTCAAGAGATCAGGAGGTCACATTGACAACACAAGTCTCCCCGACGCTTCCATCACCAAGAGTCTCCCTGATGATCTTCGTCGCCCAGACATCTACCATTGGAGCGAGCTAGAGATGTCACCTCGACTGTTCTGGTCACACCGATATTGCCAAGACAACCGTAGGGTCACACTGACGTCGCCAAGACTTCTACTTTCAAAGTGACTTTGGAAACTCACTCCAATAGATCATGTCATGCCGATGAATTTCATCGGCAAGATAGGTCCAAGGTTACAACGATCTGATCTTCCAGACAGCTACTCATTGCCAAGACATTCCAAGGGTCTCAGCAATACTACTCTTTCAGGAGTTCCATGTCAATAAGGATTTAGGCACTTTTTCGAACAAGGCTAAGCTAGGATCTTTCTAAATCTCCAAAGATTGACACCAAATTTCAAATTTGAATTAGGACCCCATTAAGGTCAAGGGCACTCCACACCATTGACTAGGTTATTTTTGCTCAAACTTGTCAAGATGTTGGGGGTTTTAATTCATTTTATCAATTTGTCCCAAAAATAAATAAATAATTATTATAATGAATGTTTTAGGAAAAATAGGGTGTCAGGGTATTGTAAAACTATCAGGGTGAAAATTTACGACACTACATTTAGCCCCCACTTTAGTGAGAATATGATCTTACATTCATACTCACACTAAAGTAATACATATCCATATTGAAACACTGAGGAGACAATATGACACCAAGTTTGAGGGGTGCACAATCCCCCAACTTAGAATCCCATCAATCCATAATGTTAAGATAAACATGCATGCAAGAAAAATCAAGATTCAATCATACATAAAACACTCAATGAACACTCAATGGAGTACACTTAAACTAATACACAAATAATACATAAAGCAAGCAAACCACATACAAAGAATACACAAAGAAAAAATGTGGAATACATGGAGAAAACACATCAAATACACAAAGAAAACACATGCAAAAGACACAAGAAAAAAACAATACCATACACAAAGTAAACACAACAAAGACACAAAATAGACAGATAGCAAGCATGAGAAAAATAATAAAAATGTAATTAGACATGAACAGAAGGTTAGTACACAAAAAAAGGATTAGAGTCAATAAGGTAAAGAGACCCCAGTCTTAAATTTGTCTCAAATACCAAACATCATTCCTTGAATATGATGTTAGACAAAATGGTGCTCTCATAGGACCAACAAGATGTGTTATGCTAAATCACATATGAGCCGCATAGATCCACTAGCTAGCAAGCTATGTTGTGCTAGGTGGTCATGTAAAAATTCTCAAGTTCATGAATCAACAAACTCCATTATGCCAAATCCATGGATTATTTTTCAATAACGTGTGAGGGAGAACATAAAATTTGAATGTCATGGGGATGAATCAATTCCTAACATCACAGGAGATGAATTGATAACCACACCTTAGGGGTGTTATAAATAACACTACCACCATAGGTGTATGCCAATACGCCAAAACTCATAATATGTCATTGAAATGGATAGGGTGATATGCCCCTCTTTAAAATGTCAACATACTTGCTATGTTGGTATTTTAAGGAAAATAATGGGAAGGAGGGATCCCAAAAAAGAATATACACCTCCCAAAAACTAATTATCATTTCCCCCCAAGTGTAAAGGTATAGAGAACCATCCAAGAGACTATCATGTTGTTTCCATAGAAAGAAATATGTTCACACGTAAGATTGTACCACCATGAATGGAATAAGAAAACACATGGAGCTACAAATGCCACATAGTGAGGAGCAACACCATAGAAGAAAATTTTATTATTTAGAATGATTAGGTGAATCAACACATGGAAGATCACCACAATGAATAGGTTGTTATATTTTATTACTCAAGGATTTCCATTCATTTTTTGAATGACCATATATTAGTTGATAGCTTTTTATTCTTAATATTAGCTTAATCTGACTTTTTCTTTCCAAAAATAAAGACAAATAAGTAATGAAAATTTGAAGGGATTAGCATTTCATTGTTGATATTCCTCAGAATTTTGATTAAGATACAACTCCCTTGTAAGATGAATTTTTTGGAATTTGGAAAGGTGGATATAATTTTAATCAGAAAGTAGTAAAGGAAAGATAAAATTTGTCCATAGCCATGATACAAATGCGATCAAAATAAACCCTGAAACTATCAACTCTAGAACACAGACAATAAGATTTGAAAAAAAAATGTTACCAATACTACAACTTGAAGATCGAGATATTAACAAGTTAGTAAATTATTCAGATTTTAACTTCACCCAATCCCAAATAAAATGAATGTAACACAATAGATATAACATCCACAAAGAAAAGTAATATCCCAATATTTATCAAAGCTCACAAACTTATTCATAAACACTAAGCATCACACTCAAATTTCATGTGCACACATACAATGAAATCCTTTAGAAAACAAGTAAAATTGAAAATGATCCTTATTTGATCGATTCTCACTCTTACATCAAAGTGTAATGGGGATTAAAAATTTGTACCCCTCAAATATCCTTTGATTGCATATTTATACATTATAAAACATAACTATCACCAAAATCTTGAAAATTGATTCTTTTAAAGAACCGCAAAAATAAATTTCATTACAACATAAGTTCTTTAAAAACAAAATGTGATCATTGTTGAGGTGACTGAGTAGGAAGATCCACAGGTGTATTTCCTATTGTTGGCACTTATTGATTAGGCACCACATGTGCTTTATAATCCTTGAGTTCTTGTGTGATAGATAGAATATTAATGTGTTGGGGAGTTGTAACATTTTTCATCCTTAGCTTCCATAGGGACTTGTTGCTATAGATGGTGTCCATTCTGATAGTAACATTGGTGGGGGAATTCTCATGCCAAGACAATGTGGAATTGATTCTAGCCAATTTCTTCATAGTTTCCCTATTGAAGACTTGCTCGCTAGATAATTTATTGACCACCTTCATGAATCCCTCCTTTAGCTCCTCTAACATGGGTCCACCATTGTTGTCACCTTTCATCAATTGAAAACCAAAATCAAAGAACTCTTTAATAAAATAATTGTGGGCGTGATTACATTCTTTTATTAACTTATTTTGTTCATGGATATTTTGCTTCAGAGATGAAAGTTTCCTTTTGATGCTCTTCTTCCATATTATGATCCTAGAATCCTCTTTGTATGGAATGATTTTCTTCACTATATCCTTTTCTAAACTCATATCTAGAATCTCATCAAGATCTCTATCATCTTGTAACCAAAGAGATTCTTCCTATTTACACTTTTCTATCTCTATTTTGATAAAATTTCCCAATAATATAAAATCATCATAAACTTTCTTTAATTACTCAATTAAAGGAGGACCTTTATCTTTGACATATCCTATTCATTATTGAACATCTCTCCCATAGTAACCATCCTTCTATACTTTTCTCATCATTACTTTTACAACCACATACTTTGGGTTGAAAGAAACACTTGCCTGATTGATGGGTTGGGGAGAAGGGTCCATTAGTGACTTAAGACAATCTGAGAGTAGCTCTACCACTTTCTTCAATTCAAATTTTTCCTATTTATCTTTCCCTATCCTTTCTACCGACCTCGAAGTAGTCACTTGGAAATTATGCACATCTCCATCCCTACTAGGAGGACCCAAATCTACTTTTGTTATATTATAGTCAACTACAGTAGTCTAGTTAGGATCCTTTTGTGTAGATGAATGTGCAATCTCAATAAAAAATTTCCTTGAATTGCTATCCTCCATCAATCTTGACTTTTTTTTGAGCTTCTTGGCCTTAAGGGACTTTTGAAAAAGTTATCCCATCATATTTGTTGAACACACCAGAACACTAAGAGGGAGGTGAATTTGTATGCTTTAAAATTTAATCCCAGTTAACTACTATTGATGTTTTGTTAAACCAATTAAGAATTCACCTACTTAATCAAAACATGAAAGAAGATAAACATCCACACAAGAAAATAGATGACACCAGATTTACATGGAAAACCCCATAGGGGAAAAACCATGGTGAGGAATTCTACAAGGAGCTACTATCCTAATCCAACCTCACAAGTAAATAATAGTTTATAATTTAATTTTTGGCTACAACCCAAGGAAGCAACTACTCCCTAAATTTGTTTTAGGGGTTGAAATTTGTGGATATTTAATATACCTCATGCTCCCTTTGGGTTGTTTTTGATGTTTTTCTTGACTTTCGACTGCGACCGATGATTTTAAGAGCCTCCATGCCAGCTTTTTAGTGGTCTCGACTCATAGTAGCCATGTGTCACCCAATTGCTCATTGAAGGGAAGATTCCCTTTCCTTCTCTTCTGAGCCCCATTCTTCCCCCACATGTCAATAAATCGGGTGTGTTGAGCCTGCTTTCATATGACTCTTTTTCAGGCCCCGACTGCATGCCACATAGCCTCCATCTGTGCAAACTTTTGGTAGGCCCTTCAAGTGATTCTGATAGTAAGAATGCTGCCACATGTATTCTCAGCACAAATTCTCATCAAAGGATGGGACGATGAACCATGGGCTATGAAATACTGCCATGTGTCCCTTCGGTGGGTCTTCATGAAAAGGAGTGGCACGAATGCCAAGCTACCATATACTGCCGCATGTTCTAACTGCCTTCACTAAGAAGCAACACTTGTTTGCATAGGGTAAGCCAAGACCGTTGCCATCATTTGCAGTTAATGCATCTGGCTCACGAGTGACTGAGTTCATGCTCAAGAATCTTTCTATTACAACAATCGTGGTGAGTTATTGCTGCGAGCTGTTGGGTCTCAAAAAAACTGTTTTGAACCACGAGAGGTTGCCAAGATCTCACAACATTATTGGCCAACTAACAAGGCCAACCAATATAGTTGAACCTTCTGCTCTTAAGGCTTTGCTAAACCTAGGCGGGTGTACCTATAAAAATGATGTAGATTTTATATGATTCCTACCTATGTGATCTATCCCTAATGGAAAACTATGAGGGATAAATGAAAGCTCAATAATTACTTCTACTCCTAATGATGTTTGAAATATGAATATATAGATAAGATTTTGTGAGATCCTAAAATGGAATTGGTATGACCAGTGCCTTGTTGGGTAAAACAAAATCAAATGAAAGTCTTAGATGAGTGGTTTCTATCTAGCAAGTTCTCTAATTGTTTGGCATATAAATATGAGTTTATAACTGGTACAAACATGCAAGAATGTGATTAATAAACCCTACTAGAGGCAGAATATGAATCCTAACTATTTGATTCTTCTTACTGATCCAAATAATATTCCTAGATTACTGCAATTGATTGAAAGGAATTTAATTCTTCTTTAAAGAACCCAATTAATCAAATCACACAGATACAAAAAATGTGCACTGATAAATTGAAAATATACTTGATATTTCAAATTAAATAATCAAGAAACATCAGATTGGAGACAATCAAATAATTTCAGAAATCCAACAAACAACTGACACCAGAATGAAGCCACCAAATCAACAGTCTTTCATTATCTTCCTCAAATCTTACATATGCAACATAGTCTTTTTGAATATAAACATTCTAAAAATCCTATACTTCCTGCTATCTATCTTCCGTCTCCTTTACAACTGATTTTACAAGTATTTACACAATAAATTCTAAGGGTCACAACCCTTCACTGTTTGCTACAACTATTTGTATTTGTTAATGAAAATGAAATATTTGATTAGTTGCCTTATCGGAAAATCAAATACATAATCCTATGTTTTATTTTAATTTATACCCTTCCTCACCTTCAAAATATCATTTTCCATGGCTTTCTATCTTTTACCGCTTTACCACTGGTTTTGATTTTCCATGTCTCGCCTTTTCCACCACTCTACCGCAGTCATATTGTCTGCACCCCGCGGTGTGGTGGTCTGGCATTAATTGTCAACTCTAGCTATTTATTGTGTCCTCGCAGTTACTGGGATGACCGCCAGCGGTAGCATGGTAAGCTCTATCCACTGCCTGCCTTCGTTCACTACTCATCCATTGACTGTCATGGCTACCTCCATTGCTTTCCACCTTACTGCGGTCTCTCCTTCTACCACCCGCGGTATGGCGGTGTTCACCATCACGGTCTATCTTTTCCCTTATCGCTCCACTGTCGACTTTGTTCTAATTGACCGTGGTGTAGCGGTAACCGTCCATTGACCATCACCTTTGTTGCCACTGCTCACTACTTTATTCACTGCGATCACCGCGGTCTCCTCCTTGACCACCAACAGTATAGCGGTAACATTTCATGTTACCTCCATGGTCCACCGCGCTACCGTGGTCTTCATTCTAACCACGTGCGGTATCGTGGTATGCCTCTAGAATGTTTCCTTGTCGCTCATCTTTGTTGTCTACTAATCGTTACCTCACCACCAGCTGTCTATCTCATCATCCACTATATTACTGCGGTCCTCCCCTTGACTGGTGGCGGTACCGTGGTAGCTGCCTTGAATGCTTCCTTCGCCGCTACTGCACCAGTGATCTCACTGCCACCGCGATACCATGATCAATGGATTGACCACACACAGTGTGGTGGTAAATGTTTTATGCCTGCACCTTAGCTGCTACCACCATACCGCGAGCCCATTATGGGAGGCTGTGGTTGGGCAGTGAATAACATAAAGTGATTATTAAGGGAGCGGTAAAGGTCTAAAATAAATAATGAAGTGGACAGGGAGAAGAATGAACTATTTTTTTTATGAAAAGATAATGAAATAATGGTTTCAAACGGGAAAAAACCTAAGGATTTTCATGGAATTTTTAGGTTCTAACACGAGCATCATCATTCATGATGGGGAATCTTTTCTGTTACGGTCCTTCGAGTGGTGAAATCCTCTAGCTATATATATTGCTTCTTCTTTTGAAGAAGGAGTTCTAAATATCTACAGAAGAATTAGAGAGACACCAGGCCTTTTGTTTTGTTAGATTATTGTACAGACTCACAGACTGTGCCCTTGTAATTTGGCCTCTCTAATTCTTAACTATTTGAGAACATTATATTGTGTTGTTACTGAATAGTTTGTTTATGACTTCAATAATTTGAATATAATGTTGATTTAGAAACATGTCTTCGACTCTTTCTGTTCAATAAAGCTCTATGCAAATTATTTTATGTTATGAAATGAGTTATCTAGGTCTTTCTCTTTGACGTTTATTATTTTGGGACATAGCAGATTGTTGAACGGGCCCTTAGACCACATCTACAAGATAGGTCTATCGTGCCTTACATCTAAATCTTGGTGTATTTCCCTAGTTAGATCTTTTATTTTATATCTGCTTCCTTTTCCTATTCAAAACTCTAGTTATAGAAGAAGCCGACTTCTTTAAAATCTGGAGGTTACTTAGTTTAGTGCAATAGGTCCCCCCTTTAACTGAGTTTCCCACAAAGGGTTGTTAACTTATCAATTTTTGGCATCAACAGTGTTTCTTTTTCCTGGCATGCCCGATGGGACCTTCTAAATGTGCTTAAGCCTTAAGCAAGTATATGAGCCATCGACCTATTACAAGATCTCGAATAGCAAATAACCCTGGTTTGTTGGTACCATCACTAGGAACGGTACCAACTAGAACCCATCACATAAACGTCCTGAATCCTCCACTATCCATATTACCAATCTCTAACCGAAACTATGTGGCATGGGATGCTGGAAGTCCTCTTAGAACACCAGTAGCACCTGCCATTTGGGCCCCCATCCTGGTCTTTGCTCTCAAATCTATTCCTATGTTCATCGAAGATGGCTCAAGAACACCATCTAAACATCTGCAAGATGTGGAAAACGTATGTTTGGTACACGGAGTTACAAACCAGAACGTAGCACCGAGGTTGCTCAAAACTTCTTTTAGAGGAAAAGCATCAGATTGGTATCACACTCTACAAACTAACTCCATCGACACTTGGGACCAGCTCGGGGATCTTTTTTATGAAATATTCTCGAACGATAGAGATAGGTATTCCCAATATCACCAGCTAGAGATCATCAAGTGGGCTCCATATGAGGCCCTGACTGATTTCAACACTCGGTTCCACATAACTTGGTAAAGAATTCAGGCTGCAATCCACCTACCACCCGATTTGGCATTCATGTTTTACCTGAAGTCCATCAACACCGACATCTCAATGATGATCTAGTCACTCGGTGGAACCACTCTACCAGATGCATATAGCATCACAATTAAAGTAGAGAACAATCTGATTGATGCTTGAAATTTTCCACCTTGACCCATCATGCCTATATTTTGTGAGCTGCCGGTTGTCGCCCAGGCGATGCTGCCTACCACTACAGCTACTCCTCCTCAATCCATGTACACATACGAGAGCATACCAAAAAACGTAACACCCGATGCCTCAAAGGATGAGATGAGCGACATAAAGGAAATGTTGCAGGCTATGGCCAATGAGATAACTGTCATCAAGCACAACTAGGACGCTCCTCCAAAGCTGACCTATCAGAATTATCAGGGCGAAAACGTCCTCTTACCAACAAAACCATTTCCAAGGAGGCACTCACACAAATCTGTAGGTGCAAACAACAAGTCAGATAGTACCAGTACCCACTTTGTTGCAAAATGCCAACCTAAGCTCAAACAGAGAGTTAACTGTGGGGCAAAGCAATTTGGTCGACGATGGGAACCCCTGGTGTTTCCCTTGTGGTGACTCACATATGCCCCAAAATTTCCCACATGGAAATCTCCAACAGAAGATGGCGGAGCAGGGCATCCAAGGCACAATGTCGAATAATGGGGGTTATGCATATACCTCTCCACAAATGGAAAATGTGGTACTCACCGCTCAAATACAAGGGATATCTCTGGAACAAGAGAATGATATAGATCTTGACCATGGCCTCTTCTCATGGATGGAAGGAGAGGAAGTAGTATTCACATTCGAAGCATCCACTTCAGAAATTTCGTAAGTGCAATCTGATTACAACACTCACTCCAAAGGGAGATTCATGGGCGAAACAGTCATCCCACAATTAGTCATTCTGTAGGCTAAAAGTGCTCACAACCACAAACCTAGTTCCTCCACAGTGGTACCACAATTTCTGCCACAAAGGGAGATCATAACAACAAGAGCTAAAGAGAAAAAGCCTCCAAATCCACCATCGTTCGATGTAGTGGAACAATTGAAAAAATCATCTGCTAACATGTCCCTATGGGATATCTTAGCCATTTCAAAGAAGAAGACATTGCTATAGAGGGCTCTCCAAGAAGACCTGATCATAGAACCAAAGGAGCAATCACTTCCAGGGGAGGCTATTGATCAATCACCTCCAGCAAAATTCCTCACGAATACTACAGAAGAGGCCTCTATTTGATCAAGAAGAGGAAGAATCCACAATCAAAGTTGGTGAAGTTAAACCAAAACTGAAGTCATTTTTCTTAACCTTTATTATGGGTAAGAAATTGCTGCATAACTCCATGATTGACTCTAGTGCTAGTACCACATTCATGCCTAAGAAAATAGCTGAAGCCCTAGGACTGAGCTATGAACCTTTGAATAAGGGAGTTATGCAATTAGATGGGAATATGGTTAATACTGTGGGTATCATTAAGGACCTTCCATTAACTCTATTTACCTACCCCAATATCATGGTCAAGCAGGATACTGTGATCATTGATATTCCTCCAATATTCGGTTTGTGCTTGTCCAAGGAATTCACTTCTCAACTAGGTGGATACCTTTCCTTAGATTGGTCACACCTAATCATAAGGACCAAACATGGATCCAAAATGAAGCTGGTGCCTAACCCTTTGCATTTGGAACATGTTACGGATGAAGCTAAGACAGTCTTTGAGCCCGCTCACACCTCCATCACCAAGGAGGAGATGTATTGCACTAAGCTTCTAGAAGATGAGGAAATCATCGGAGATAAGACTGATCAAGAGAAGGTTCTCCTAAGTGAGTTCATTGATAAAGACCCTTTTGATAATTATCATGCCACTGTACTAGGAACTTATGTCATTTATGATGAAGATCAAGCCATCTCGAAGGTGACACAAGAGCCTGAAGTCGTTTCAACTATAGAGCTGTGGTCAATACACTTCAACGGTGCCAAATGCAAGATCGGTACAGGGGCTGGAATATACCTGACTTCCCCAAGCGACAAGAAGGTAGTCGAATATTTTTGACTCCAATTTTCCCGTTCAAGCAATGAGGCTAAAAATGAAGGCCTCGTACTAGGTTTAAGCCTAGTAGAGCAAATGGGCATCAAGCAAATAAAGGTGTTTGGGGCTTCTGACCTAATTGTCAATCAAGATCAGAATATCAATACAGCAAAGGATGCCCATATGAGATCCTATGGAGACAACGTCAAGGACCTAATCGAGAGCTTTGAAACTTTCAATATTCAAGTTATTCCTTGAGAATGAAACGTTGATGCAAATCACATGGCTGAAATTGAATCCCAATTTGCACTAGCTTCCAACCCAATGCATAACCGACACTCTGTGCAAATGATATTTTGACCAAAAATTATAGATGGTGGTCAGAGCTGTCAAGTATTTGAAAATGATGAACACATCATCTTGTTCAGTTTGTAGTTGGGATAATTTACTAAACAAATCCAATCAAGGATCGCCAAAACCGACAGTAGACAAGATATTCAACAAAGACGCCATAAGCTTCTAAAGAGTTTGGTCACTCCCAAAAGCCCCTTGTCTGGAAATACAAGAAATAATAAGAGGAATCTCGTAGCAAATGAAGGTGATTATACGGATTTTCAGATGAGGGATGCAAGTAATCTTAAAGTCAGAAAAAATGGCTGGCATCAAGGTAAAGAAAGGCTCATCCACCTTTTAAAAAGGAATGATGAGGAGACGGTGGCCTGGTCATATGATAACCTCAGAGGGTATGATCTCGACATCATCCAGCCTACGATAGAGCTAAAATGAGAGGCTGAATCAGCTTGCCAAAAATAGAGGCTAGCGAGTCCCAAAATTGAAGCGTTGATGGCGCAAAAGTTAACAAAGCTAGTGCAGTCACAGATTGTCTTATCAGTGGAGCCTAACGCATGGGTTTTCAACCTAATCTCGGTTCAAAAGAAGAACAAAGATATCTTCCTATGTTTTGATTTCCACAACCTAAACCGAGCATCACTAAGAAATCATTACCCACTACCCTCCATGGGATCAATTATGCACAATGTAGTAGGTTCGAGTGTGTTTTCTCTGTTGGACAACATTTTGGGCTAAGGCCTAGATGGTAAGGACCTCATGTTGAAATTCAATGAGTGTAAAGAAATACCCGGTCAACACGATAAATCTGATAACCCGTGGGAGGGTCTGTTCATGATAATTTAGTATAGGTGATATGAAGCATTTAAATTAGAAAGCACATAGAGAAAAGCGATAGGTGTTCCCGTTAGGGGAATTCACCTCAAAATTTCTAGAGAGCTTGATTAAACAATTCTACCATGTAAATATGTAATTATTGTGGTTATTTCCGTCTTTGTTCTTTTATTTGTTCAGTCGGTCTTCTTAATCTAGATGCAACAAAAATTTACATTATGATATAGGGAATAACACATATACCAGAAGGGACAAGAAATATGCAACAAAGCATACATTTTAAATATAAGCTATATCTTCATTATATTTATATAATTTGATAAGTACGGTATCAAAATGGCTCAGAGGCCATGATTTTAAAAGTATATACTTATATATATCTATATTATGAGGCCTTTTCCAGGCTATATACAAAAAGGTTAATGAGCTTTAGTATTGAAAGCATGAAAAGTAGGAAATCTTCAATCATGGGAATAAGCAACAATAATTGGGCCAGTGACACCATCTAGAGAAGCAATGATAGGTGGTGGAGGGAATACTAGGTTCTTGAAATTGATATACCAGTCAATGTCATAGAATGGAACCACATTGTAGATTCAGAAGAGAAAGTGATAGGCATGGGTGACCTTTTGGTGATGAAATTCCTATGATTGGAGGTGGGAACTGCTCAAGAATGACAACCACAGGATGCCAATATATTCCTCAATAAACTTGCAAGGTCACTCGCAGTCGGGATTCCTCCACCAAAAGCAACATTTTCCTCCACCTCCTCGAGGCCCTTTAGATACTTCTTTGGAAATTTTTTTGTTACCAGACGAATGATAAGTGGCTTGGGAATTTGAATGTCAAGCATCAACTCCACAAAGTGGGAGAACATGTCAGTGTTAACTCTATACTTGTCCCCGTATTCGAGGCAGTCACATCCAAAAACCCATTTCATGGCTATGATCGCCAAAGAATGCTTATTCTTTGTCATCTTCTTCAAGCGTCTAGTTGAAATCTCACCCAAAAAGTTTGTTTGAGATTTGTGGGAGGTTAGCCTAATTGGGGTGTTCATAGTGTCAAAACCTATACAAATGTCAGAAAATAGTCTTATGAAAGATGCTTAATTCAAACTCTATACAAATACTAAGCAGACTGCATATACTAAATGCTAAACCAATCACCTTATACTAATTTTGCTAAAAATATTCACTAAGTTTGATTTCCCTACTACCTAGGTGCCTATTTATAGAAGCGGAAAGGATAAGCGTGGTAATTTGCATGCCATAAGCATGAGGTTAACCAAGTACCACCTCGAACACTGCACCAAGGCTCGCTCAAGACTCTCACCCAGTTGCGGCTGTAGGTATGAGTTGTTGCATACAAAATTAAGGCAAGCTAATTAATTGGCACAACTTGGTGGCAGTATCAAGCAGTAATCTACTCGGTTAGACGCTGAGGTGTCATCCTGCAGGTGTTCCTCAAACTCCAAGAAAATATGTGTATCTATTTGATGCTTATTGCATACTTTGGTGTAATCATTCAATTTGGGGTATTAATTACCACAACATACGATGCCTAGTCTGCCTCCAAATCATCGACTCAATTTCGAAGGAAAATTGTGCCATGGGTTGTAGGTACCTAGGGTCATTATGAATCCTTGTCATTTCAAAATGGCAAGTAGTTCACTTCACACAAACCAAAAGGCTAGTAGTACATGCTGAATTTAATGTAGAAAAAGAAACCATCATCTACCACTCGAAGGAGGAAAGAAAAAGCTAAGTATTGCATGCGGTTGTTTAACAAAGAGAAGAAAGCTTTTGAATACACAGTTAGTGTAGAGAATTTTCAAAGTGAAGAATTGCTTAGGGATGCATAGAAAATTTCAAATATTTGAGGAAAAATGGAATCCATTGCCTCTAAAGTAGCTCAAAATCCATAGATGAATGAACCGGGTGAAACGTCTCAAAGCCTGACTGATGCGATGCTCACAACACCCATGGTCAATATTCTTCAGGAGGAGGAATCCTACACTACGCTTGCAATCCCAGATAAGCTAGAAATGTTTTGCACATGGTCAACTAAGAAAGGAGCCCTCAAAGATGCAAGTTTGATAAAGGAGGAGTGGGATAAAATTTATGATCCCGTCCTCAAGACTAACCCTAAGGGCCTAAGGGAAGCTACTTTTTCTAGAATGAAGAAAGCCTTCGACAATCAACTACCATTCAAGAAATGGCTTTGCGGACTCCCATAATATATGGTCCCTTATGTGCACCACTTCCCATAAATAATTCATGAAATTATTTGGTGTTTCAATCTGACAACTGGCGCCATTGAGGGAAGAAGGTTGAGAGTTGTGATATATGTAGAGGCTCTTAGGGACATGTTGTGCGTTCCTAGGAATAGCACCAGAGTGCTGCCAATGGAGCCGTTCAACTAGAAAAAGGGTTCAAAATTCTAGAAGGGTAGAAGGAATTCCCTTGAATTTTATAATGTGAAGATCAGAAGGCCCCGAGATTTCCAGCAACCACTAAAAAATCTGAATCGTCATGTTGACTTTGTCCATGTAGACTTGCAAGATGCCTTCTCCATGATGGATTTTGTGTTCAACTTGGAAGATGACATGATCGTGTCTGAATCTTAGTTGGGCCTAGGTTTTCAGCTGAGGAGGCAACATGACCCTTTCTGGTATGATTTCACAAAAATGATTGTCAAAGATATGCGAAAGTAGATTAATGAGTTTAAAACTGTCGGTAAGTTTAAATATCCTTCTCTTCTTGCCTATATGTTTCTACATCAGAATCCTGAATTCTTCAGGGAAAAAATAGAGTTGTCAATATTTTATGAGAAGAAGCATCGAAAGCCGATTTCAGTATGGACTCCCATCCTCTCTTCCACCTATGATTATTATGCATTTTCATAGAAATTATTGATTTCGACTTTGCGCAATTTGGGCGAGGATGATGACTACTATCGCTTGTCATCCGACCAAACCAACTGGATGCAATTCCTGTTTCCCAAGTGTGATTGGTTCCTCGAGGAGGAATTCACATGTGTCCAAGTGTGCAGATTTTGTGAAGATCCAATTCAACTCCCTGCATTCGTTATCGACCAGGTATTGTCCCTTGAATTGTTCTGACAACTGACTATTATGGACCAGACCTTTTGCTCCGACCCAAAGAAGAAGAAGAGGGGATTTTTTGAGTTCCCATTGAGCTACAAACTTGTGGTCATGGTAAAGAAGAAATCGACAGAGCTACTAGAGGAAAATTTGGAACACCTCAGGCTGGTTTTCATTTGTGATAGGTGGGACTACAACCCCGAGGATGATTTGGGTGACACATTTATCAAGGTAAAACATATCCCTCGACCTTAATGGGAATCACGACGAAATCCTTTGGATGACATTAGGAAATTCTGGGTGGACTTGATGCTCATGCTGATGGATAATCGAAGGCCATCATGGCTCAGGTTCTATCTCCCTAAAGGGAAGGTAGATAAAAATTGCCACATACATTTTGCCCTCCAAAATAGTTTGATAAGGGAACAGGGTTGGAAGACGGAAAAGATCAATGATTTATTGATTTATCACCAGGAGATCAAGTGCCCCATTGCCCCGTTCCAACACCTATTAGTTTTTGACACTGATGATCAGTTTGATACTCTTTGGAATAGAGAACATACAAACTCCAATGTGAGTGATGCAGAGGATGCCGACCCTGAGGATGTCGCACCATGCTTTGACAAGGGGAAGCAAAATTAAAAAACAACAATGCAGCCTAGCATGATTGTTAGGAGTGTGTGGATGAATATTTCACAATCAGAGTCCCTGTGATCTCAAACTTGGGCCATTGGAAGGCCTGGAGGAATGTAATAATTGACAAAAGTAGTAGATGTGGAGAACCCTCCACCAAGCAAAAGGCAACACACTGAGGCTGCTTTAGGAGGTGATTCACAAGAGGTTGCGATTGGACAAGGGTCAGCGACTGAATCCGACGCTGAGGTATCTTTCTCTCACTCTCTTCTTGGCTCCCAATCTCTTGTTTCTTCCATGATCCCTATGGCACCCATCGCTCCAAGTGTGGACCTATCTTTCTCTGTCCCTGCTATAATGGTTGTGGTAGATTTCTCCCATTTTATAATATCTGACGGATGGATTTCACTTCCCCTCGAGCTATCCCCTCTTTGGCCAGAGCCCCATCTGCCTCCTCATCCATATTTGAAGCTACCACCCCCTTGGTATCCAAAGCTGCCATCCCTTTTTCTTTTTCTGAGTCAACTCCGACTCAACCTTTGCAAGTGTCGGAGCCCATTGCATCTCCATTGCCACCATAATTCCCCATGAGTCCCTCCACGCCTTTGTCACCTAGGATTTGGAATATTCCTCCCTTCTCTCCACTCATGGTTGCCCTTCCAAAGAAGAAAATGTCTAAGGTCACCTACCTCTCATTCCCTTTCATTGTCCCTCCCGGTGCACCCTTTGCAGGTGAACGCCTCAGATCGCCAACTCAATTCTCATCATAGAGTGATACTACGAAGCAAGCTCGAGATCTTCAAATCCAGAAGCAAATGGAAAAGGATTCCAGGAAGCCAACAAAGCCCATAGTACAAACAATTTATAATGAAGCTCAACAATCATTGTTTTCACAACCTTGCATCCCAACGTTACCAAACTACAGGGAGAAATGCAACCCGATGATTATGACATCCATGCCATTAGACTGGACTTGCATGTTGTTCGACCATAGGATAAAGTTGAGCTAATGGAAGAGACACAACGGTTGGTGACAACTGACTTTCTTAAGATTGGTTGCAAGTTGAAGAAGACGGAGGACGAGCTCAAGGCCGTTAAAGAAAGAATAGAAGTCTTGTTGGCCAAGGACAAGGAACGAGAAACAAAAAGGGCGCGCTTCACACAGAATGTGCAGGTAGAACAAGCTAGCTTCGAAAGGGAGCTTGAGAGGTTCCTGTAAGTGTGAATAAGTAGAAAGGAATAAAACACTTATTAATGAAACATTGTATCAAAGATCAAGCTAATAATCTATTGAAAGCATCTCATTGGCTCCTATCTTCAAAGATTTATTAAGCTATTGTGCTCTCAAATTTAAATAACACTATAACTATTAAAATGACAATCTAAAGAACAGAATGATGTTGATGCAATGATATGAAGCTAAAATGATAAAACTAGATGATAAAAGAAACTAATATAGCATGAATTAACATGAAAACTGATAAATGAAGCTACAGGAGGCAGCCATGATTGTGATTCTGGAATGTTGGATGCTTGGATGCTTGATACTTGATGCTTGAATTCCTGCAAAGTAAGAGTGCATAAGCTTGATAATCTAGATCCTTTTCTTGGTTGAATGAAGCTTTATTTATAGATTTCCTGGTTGTAGAAATGCACAGGGATGGAAAAGAGAGGCTTGGATTCAATCTGGAGGATTGAATGGTGAGATATGGAGGAGATTGAGAAGATTTTGGAGATTGTCTCTACCCATGAAAATACCAGGCAAGAGAAGAGGAAAGATTGATGGAAGAGGATTGAGAGATAAATTTGTAATTTGTCTCCAATTATTCCCATGAAGTTTCAATCAATTAATTTTGACATGATTTTGACATAAATTAGACATAGGATATCTAATTTGATTTTGAGGAAATATAGAGGAATATTTCTTATGCCTTTATTTAAATATTTTTGATTTATTTAAATTAGCGAAAGAAGGATAAATAATTTAATAAAACAAACTATAGAAGTTGTTTATTAAATTGAAATAGAAGAATATGTTAATTAATCAATAAAGTGTATGACCTTTATTTAATTAATTTAAGATTGATATGATAGAATAAAATAGGGAAATGATAATTAAATCAAACAAAATATTTAATTTTGTTTATTTAATTAAGGTTAGAAGAATTTAAATGTGAATGTGAACATGAACTATATAAATAAATATTTCTATTTATTCAAACAGTAGAGGAAATAGGATAATTAATCAAATAAATTGTATTTAATTAATCAAATTCTCCAGACCAATTTTAGGTCTATACAGTTTCAATCCCAGGAATCAGATCAAATAGCTAAGTTGCAGCAAAGGAACCAAGAATTATCAGACAGGTTGGCCCAATCGGAAGGAGAAGTTCAACAAAGGAACAAAGAATTACAACAACTGCACACTCAGTTGGAGCAAGCTGTACAAGAGAAAGAGATAAATCAAGCAAGTGCGCAGGCTCAATTTCAGGAAGACCTCTAGAAGATCAAGCTTTCCCTGGAGGAAGAGTTTGCAAAACCCGAAGCTAGGCTAAGGAATGGTGGCTCGCCACACAGAGAGACCTATAGGAAAAACTCTCCTCTGTCGCAAAAAAAATTATAGGGCTAACAAAAGAGATTGGGACAAAGGAGGCAGAGATTAATCTCTTGAAGAAATTTGTTCAAACTCCTGCTCCATAGTCAAACCTCCGCTTAGTAGCCCAACAATTGTATGCTTCCTACTAGGAGAGAGTCAAGGCTTTATGTTCAACTGTCCAACCCACACTTCAGTTTATGGCAGAGGCGACAGATTTATGCAGGAAGGTTTGAGACACAATAGAACAATTTCCACAATTAATAGGGGAAAAGGTTCCTGAAGCAGAAAAAATGCTAGGCAAGCTATACATCGTGCCAAGTGAGGATCTGGTATGAGCGGGGGTTGAAAATCAGAGGTCAACTGCTAGGATTGCAAAAGAGTTCATTCACTGCCATGAGGCCCCCCTTCATGCTCAAACACATTAGGGCGAACTATGGATGGCGTACGGGCAAGGTTTTCCCAACTAACCCAGATGGGATTGCCCTCTCCATTTCTTTCTGATGAATCGGTGGCTACCACGAAGCAAATTATAGCCAAAATTGAGGAGAGGAAGCATGATTTATCCATTTTTTAGAGCTTCAGCTATCCTCCTACTGCCGAGGATATCAAAGGTGTAACTCATCAGATCACACGACTACTTTTTAAGCTCAAGGCCGGGTCTAGAATATCTATGATGCTACCTTTTAAAGAAGTAATCAATTTGCACGAGGCACACGAGAATCTGTGCACCATATCAACCCCTTCTAAGGTCGACTGGCTGCCTTTATAGATCACCCTTGCTAAGCTCTAACTCCAATGCTCAATGAATAAGGTCATGGTCATAAAACTAGAGATATTTTGGTTTGTCTTTCCATAGGAAAAATACCCCTGATAGTCACCAAAAGCTGTGGATATTTAATATACCCCATGCTTCCTTCAGATTGTCTTTGATGTTTTGCTTGACTTTCGACCACACCCGATGATTTAAGAGCCTTCATGCCAACTTTTTGGCAGTCTCGACTCACTATAGCCACGTGTCACCCAATCGCTCTGTTAGAACTATAAAATTTTGAAATTTTATAGTCTATTGTATTCAAGAATTTCCAACATTAAGTTCTCATCATAAACATAAAATCCCCTCTTTGCTTTTTCTTGCTTATGTTTTGTTATGTAACCCATTTGAGTCCATCTACCTCTTCATATTTCATTAAAAGATCCAAATCGGCAAGACATAGCAAAGGTCTCCCCGACCTATATTTTGACTAACAAGTATATGTTGCAAACAGTCGGCATGACTTTTCTCTTGTTTCAGCGACTGCAAAGATTCATATCGGCAGAAAATGGCATTTCGGGGTAAGGTTATAGCGAAGTATTTTCTTGCCGACCGACACATAGAAAGTGTATCGGCATGTGTTGGGGCGTCGATATAAGGTCATGATGAAGTCAATTGATCTTGCCGACTAGCATGTGGAGGGGTCATTTCAGCCAAACCGATTGGTATCGACAGGATGTCATAGCGAACCCATTTTGTTTTACCGATTGGCTTGCAAAAAAATGTTTCGATAAGACTTATGTGCTTCGGTGAAGGTCTGGGTGAGATGATTGTTGTCTTGCAAAACTTAATACAAGGGGATTTAAAAGACTATTAGAGAAAGTTTTGGGGTCTTGCCGACTCAGAAGATATTCCGATAGAGATGTGCATTGCCAGGAGAGGAATTTTTTGGTATAAGCTTCACCGAAGTTTGATTGTTTTACCGACAAGTAGTTCGGGGTGAGTCTCACCAAATAGGAGTAATCTAAAGGGATGATTTCGGTAAGACATTTGGTATCAGTATGAGTCTTCCTGAAGACATTATGTCTTGCCGAAAGTGTTATTTCATTGATAGGTTTTTCGGTGAGAAAACTTGATGGACATGCTGAAATGCGAAGTCATCGGTGAAAGGGTAATTTTGTCTTAGCGACTATGACTTGAAGAAATACATATCGATATGAGACAATGAAGTCTATGTGACATCTCCCCGAATCAGAATTGTTATAGCGATATAAAAAATAAGAGTAACAGTCATCATTTTTTGGAGTCTAAGTGTCGATAAGACTGCATTCTGTCTTGGAAAAAGGTGTAATAGACGTTGAAAAGGGGTTTCGCCCCAGATTGGAAAATCTCTCATCGAAAGGACACTTGATGCAACAGTGCCAATTTCAAATGGGTGTTCATTTGTGCTTCAATAAATGGTGCAACGGGATATAACAGTAAAGATTGAATCAATTCTTCAGTTTCGAATTGATTGCAGGTGAATTGGTGTGCTGAACAGAGAACCAAGATGATTTTCAGTCTGAGGAGCTAGAGCGGAATACTGTAAGTGATTGTTCCTTGGTTTTTGCATTTTGGTTCTATAAGCTTGAGAATGGAGTCCTCTGGTTCGAGGAAGGGTAAGGGTAGAAAGCCTGCTGTGAGTAGTTTGTCAAAAGGAAAGAAACAAAAAGTTGATATAGAGCGTGAGGGCACTGAAAGGAAGTTGAACCAAGACCTTATTGATCAATTACCTGGATCAGGCCCTAAAGCGAGAAGGTGTGCATAGCTTAGGGCAGAAGTTGATAAATTAGATGACAAGTGTAAATTCATAGGTGATGTCTGGACTACCGTAAGAGGTTATGAGCTTTTCAATTTCCACTACCACAAAAGAAACCATTTTGAACCAGTCTGTAACCCATGGAAATTGAATGTAGGGAAACTGGTGTGCCCTAATGTTTTTGTAAATGCAAAGTTAGTAAAATTGCTTGTAGATAATTATGATCCAAAGCAGAAGGCTATATGTGACCCATTTGGAAAACCATAGTTATATGTGTCTAAAGAAGCAATAGGTAAGATCTTCAAATTGGAAGGGTTTTGCAATGAGGAGGTCAGTTGTGAAGAGTTGGAAAAGGAATTTTTAAGAATGGATACAATTTATAAGGGTTGGAGGTTACCTATCCATAGAATTAAATAGGGTAACAAGTCAGAACCTTTGCAAGATAGTGAAGGGCCTCCTTATCATGTAGATTTATTTGAACCTTACATGAAATACACATATTTCTCAGTGTGTCAAGTGTTGGAGATGGATGCTCCAGAACTCATGTCAATTGTGCCAATGATTATCACAACAGACATTCAACATCATAACTCCAGGCCATTCGACTATGCTTCATATATTGCTAGGGAGCTTGATTCAGGATTGGTAGCTATAAAAGGTGGAGCTTCTATTGTTCATCTCAGGCATTATTCGTTGTTGATGCACTTGGTACTATATTTTGGACAGGAGTTGGGAGTATGGCCTCTAGAAATGAGAGTTTCTCAAATTGGTAGGGAGGGTGAAGCATTGCCTTTTCAGCTGCAGATTGCTATTTGGGACAGCAGGTTTTAGTTTCATCCATTTTGAAGAGTACTTTGTGAAAACTTTGTTCAAATTGTATAAATATCCTTGTAATTATTCATTAACTAATGAGATCAAGAGATTTCTTTGGCCAAAAGATTTCAATGGGCCAATTGATCATAACTGGGGTGATTGGTATTGTTTGGAAGGAGCTACAATGATCAGGGTGTATGGATTTGAAGGTACCCCTTTTATTCTACCAAGAACAGTTCCAAACAGAATTGCATATTTGAAAATTGTTAGACAAATGGATTACAGTAGTGTGATGATTTTCAGTTCTTATGGGAAGTAGGCTTTTATGCCTAGTACATTATTCTTTGGTGATTTCACTGTGTTGGCCAAGGAGGGGTATAATTCACTCCATGATAGGTTATTGCATTATAATATGAAAAGTGGACCACCCAGAAAAAACTTTGACCCTGAAGGATATATCAATTCAGCCAAAGAAAGGATTAACTTTGGAAGGTATCAACATGTACCTTATCCTTTTGGTGATATGATCAGAAATTTGGATGAAGAGGAAGCAGAGGCGGTGGTTGAAAGCTATAACTAGGGGTTGCAAGATACAAGAAATTTGTCTTCTGGGAGTGAGGAAACCCCAATGGATAAAGTGCCACAGAGCAGAACAGAGAGAGTATCTAGGCTAAGGACTCAGAAGTATGTTTGTCCAATTAGAGAACAGAGTATTGAAAGTGGCGATGTTGATGCAAGGAATATGGAATACAGATCTTTTGTTTCAGATGATGAGTTTATAAATTCTCCAGAGTTTAAAGCATTCTTGTACAAATAGAAGGGGAAAGAAATACGAGAAGGTGTTGGTGCTATCACTTCTAGGAATGAAGAGCAATTATTGGATCAATTGAGAAAATGTGTGGATGATGAAATGACAAATATGACTCCTGAAAAGGGGAGGAAAATATTGGAGAATTCTAGTGTCATGATCTTTCCTGGACTTGATATGAATTCTGCATTGGTATTTGATAGCTTCTTAAAAGATAGTAATAATGCACACAAGCTTGATAAGGAAAAGGTGACAGAGGTGTATGCAGGCTCTAAGTTTAATACTGATGAGGGATCATTGATGATATGGGATTTGTACCCACCACATAGGAAGCTAGTAGTGATTGATACAGAAAAGGCTTTTGGCCATGTTATGACCCTAAAGGTTGGAGAGGCTGATCCTGTGGTTACTGCAGAGATTGGGATAGATATTGCAAAACTGAATAAAGCACAGATCCAGGCATTGATAAGAGAAAGAGAAATGTATAAGGTGAATAATGAGAGAATGTTAAGAGAAAATGATAGACTAAAAGACTTGGTTGGTGTTCCAATAGTTCCAACCAAAATGCTTAGTCAAGGAGAAAGCTCTCAGACAAAAGATCATTGGATCGGGTCAAGTGCATATAATCAGGGAAAGTATGATGCAGTTGTAGCCATTGTTAAGAAGAGACAGGACAATTTGACATCTTGGTTAAATCAATTATGGGGGAAGTATTCTGCTACTATGGATGCATTGAAGGAGCATGAGAGGATGAATGAGCGGGTTATAGATAAGTTTCATGAATTGGCCCCACATGATGAGATTAGCAGTACTGTACTTGAAGCTGCAAATCATATTGTTAGTCGCCATAAAAAAATTTATGAAGAATTACTGGGGGATAAAAAGGGATTAGTTGAAGCTACCAAGAACAATGTGAGTGCATTCTCTGATAGTAAAGGGGAGTTGAAAGATGCCACTAGGTGGAGGAATGAATGTGATACAATGCTAAAGGAAATCATGAAGACATCTTCTGTAGAGGATACAACACTAGAAGAAGTGAGCGAGCAAAATGAGGAAATGATCAGGATGGAAATCACGATCCGGAATGCTGTTGAAGATGTAGATACTTTTAACTGGAAAGATTATTTGGATTATCTTGCTATGACTCACTTATGGTTAACTAGAGCTTAATTATTCTCTATCTTTGTTTTATGTTTTGTTTTCTCCTATTTCCGAAGGGATGCGTCCTTTCATATTCTCAATGTATAAATGTCCATTTTGAAAGCAATAAAGGGGGGAGCGAAGTAGAATTAGATAGAGGATAGAGAAGATACAACAATATACAATTTTGCGAAAGAAGATGAGATTGGTAGCATATGTAAATCATGGAGATATTAATGAAAATTTAATATGATGGTGCGATGTTTTCTGGTATCAGTTGTTTATGATATTTGTTGAAGGGTATTATTAAAGTTGTCTCCATAGAGGTGTTTTCTGGTTATTTGAATTAGTGTAAACAAGTTTTTACCTAGTTCATCGATGCACATTTGCTGTATCTGTATGATCATTTAATTGTTTCTTTCCAGTAAAGATTAAATTCTCTGAATTGATCATAATAATTAGGGAATATCAATTGGATTATTAAGAAGAACTCAACAATCACAATATTGCATGTTTATATAAGTTATAAACCAAATAAAATGCTAAACAACTTGAATGTTTGCCAGAACAAGTAAACTTGTTTTAGATTTTCTTGACTTCGTAAACCCTATAAGGCACTGGTCTTTGTTTTCATTTTTAGTTTCATTCACGTTTCTACATCTGTTAGGGATTTAGTTTTTTTGGATATTGATATACAATTTATACCAAATTTGTTTTATTTTGTCCATTTCAATTCTGCCATTGTGGACGAATTAGGGCAATAAGAGAGGATTAAAGGTCAAGTTTGCTCAATTCAATTAGGTACACCCTCCTGGGTTTAGCAGCATCTAAAGAGTAGAAGGTTGAGTTCCCTTAACCTTGTCTGTTACCCTCAAGCGTATCAAGAGGTTGGCATCCTCTTGAGGCATCTTGCCTGCATTTTTGAGAGCTAACATGCTCATCAAAGGGAAGATTCCCTTCCCTTCTCTTCTGATCCCTTTTCTGGCCCCACTTGTCAATAAATCAAGCATGTTGAGTCTAATTTCATATGACTCTTTTTTGGGTCCCGACTGCATGCCACGTAGCCTCTGTTCATACAAAATTTTGGTGGGCCCTTCAAGCGGCACAAATAGTAAGGATGCTGCCACATGTCTTCTCAGTGCAAGCTCTCATCAAAGGATGGGGATGATGAACCATGGGCTACGAAATACTACCACATGTCCCTTTAGCGGGTCTTCATGAAAAGAAGGAGTGGCGTGAACACCAAGCTACCATATATCGCCGCGTGTTCTAATTGCCTTCGCTAAGAAGTGACACTTGTTTGCATAGGGTAAGCCAGGACCACTTCCATCATTTGTAGAGAATGCATCTAGCTCACGAGTGACTGGGTTCATGCTAAGGAATGTTTTTGTTACAACAACCATGGTGATTTATTATTGCAAGCATCATCATTCATGATGAGGAATCTTTTCTGTTATGGTCTTTCAAGTGGTGAAAGCCTCTGGCTATATATATTGTTTCTTCTTTCGAAGAAGGAGTTCTAAATATCTACATAAGAATTAGGGAGATACCAAGCCTTTTGTTTTGTTAGATTATTGTAAAGACTCATAGACTGTTCCCTTGTAATTTGGCCTCTCCATTTCTTAACAATTTGAGAACATTATACTATGTTGTTACTAAATATTTTGTTTGCAACTTCAATAATTTGAATATAATGCTGATTTAGAACCATGTCTCTGACTCTTTTTGTTTAGTAAAGCTCTATGCAAATTATTTTATGTTATGAAATGAGTTATCTAGGTCTTTCTCTTTGATGTTTGTTATTTCGAGACATAGCAGATTGTTGAATGAGCCCTTAGACCGCATCTACAGGATAGGTCTATCATGCCTTACATCTAACTCTTGGTGTATCGCCCTAGTTAGATATTTTATTTTATATCTACCTCATTTTCCTATTCAAAACCCCAGTTATAGAAGAAGTCAACTTCTTTAAAATCTAGAGGTTACTCAGTTTAGCGCAATAGGTCCCCCCTTTAATTGAGTTTCCCACAAAGGTTTGTTACCTTGTCAATTTTTGGCATAAAAAAAACCAACAGAAGTTACTACTCCCTAATTGAAAGAAAGACCAACTGAAATATGACAACTGATATTATGGCTTCAACCACTGATAGTCACCAATTATTCTCATTAGGTATATAAAGGATCTTTTCATGCTTTGATCATGCACTCATACATATTTTTACACTTCTATAATGACCTTCACATCTTTGATCTTCAATATATACCATCCACACACTTGCAAAACATAAATTTAGTTGGCCACAAATAAGGAATATCAAAATTGTAACATGTTGGCCTACATCTTCATTTGTGGTATACAAAAATGAAAAAACATTATTTACAATTCTTCGAGATGAGTTTGAATGACTCATAAAACATCTACAAACACTTTTTAGACTCCACCCAAACATAAACTTGTGGTGCACATCACCAACATACTCAAGTCGACCACAACAAAAGCATATTTTCACAGACTAACTTGAAACAACTATGTGGTACTAGAAATAAGAAAGATATGCATGCACTTAAAACTTGAGATACTCTGAGACATGTAGAAGATCCACACAAACTCATACAACTGATATGTACAATCTTCTACTGGTGTAAGTACCCAAACATATGAACTGTAGTAGAATAGGCATCCAAAACCAACTGTGACATTGCCACTTAAAAACTAAACTTGTGGAGTACCAAACCACTTGAATCTCTAATATAGAATGTGTTGGACATCATTGAGCATGTCCAAAAAATCACATGATCAAATCATCACAACGAAAGGAATGCAGAGCATTCCAACAAGCCTTCATCTTTACTTTACTCTAGCATAGTATAGACTAAAACTCTGTCACTTATAAATTTCACTGCAAAAGGTGTAATGACTTGAAATCTTGGATATAATACCTTCACATCTCTATCAAATTATCTTCACAATATGAAAGACTAAATATTTCTCTATAGAAGGATGCAAACCAAAAAACTATAGCTCATCCTTAGGATATATATTGTGAATGCCTTAGACACATCTTCTACTAATTTTATTTGTGTAGTACACCAAAATGGAAAGATATCAATGTAGACATATTTAAAACACATTATAACATGTGTACCCACCTCCACATCACACTTAGACAATAAACTAATCAACACTCTTCCATATACTACAATGTTGTTTATACCAACTAAAATATCTACACATTAACTATCTCTAGAGCATATATAATCTTCAACTTACTTTTGACATTAATGACAACCAATCTTATCAATGCAACAATATTATCATCTGGTATATCAATGGGTATGGTTTTCTCTTTCTGAACAAATTATTTTCTAGTCATGAAGGGGAAGAAATAGTAGCATCAATAGTTTGAGTTGAATTAGTATAGAGAATTAAAGAGCTCTCTTCAAATGAGGGGTCTTTGTTACATTTTGTAGATTGAAAGGAAAAGAAGTTGGGGACTTACCCTTTTGTGTGATCCTCGCGACCACATTTTGAGGTAAGTTTGTTTTTTCTTCAAGAAAATCGAACTCTATTTTCTCAATTTCTTGTTGTTCATTTTCCCTTCCTTCTTATGATCATTTTCCCTTCTTTGTTTGATCTCTTGCATCACTATCCTTCAGAGGGCCTTTAGCGCATGTCCTTTTAGGATTTCCTCTCCTCTCTGAAGGCTCTTCCCCGTCTCCACTACCACTCAGTAATATTGTACATTTTGTTGGAGGTGATGCTATTATCGAAGAGGATGTTCTTGTTGGAAGTTTGTCATTGATGATGTTGTTTGGAAACATGAGCATGGAAGGTACATAACAATGTGTTGCAATGTTGTCATTGATGCCAATGTTGTAACTAATATGAAGATTTTGTTTGCAATTTTTTTTGATAATTTCTAACAGGTTTTGGAGTTGATAAGGAAGACATTTTGCATAGTGGTTTAGTTTGATAAAGATAGTTGTAATGGGAAATTGACTAAGTGTCAATTTTGTGCATATAGTGTTACAGTGCATCAATATTTTTTGGTCTACACCACTCCGCAAATGAAAATTTCACTCTACACTTCTAACATAATTTTGATGGATGTTAGATGTATCTAATTCCAAGTTTTCATCAAGTTTTAGCAAGAGGTTTGAGAGATATGAGTAACATAAGTTCGGCCTAGCAAATTATAGTGATTTTATGTATAATGCAGTTGTGTGGGAGATTTTGTATGTCTTTGTGGATGAGTGTTTTGTGTTGCACTTTTGAGGATAAGTTTTCAAATGGTAGTAGAGTGTGAATTCCAATTGGCATTGAGTTTTGAGGTCCACATGTTGAGATATGGATACACACTTGAAGGTTTTTGATTTTAGGTCTTATGCAGAGCTGACCTAATATGTTTGAAGGTATGCAAAGGTTGAATATTTTCTATTGTCTTATGTGGGATCTATTATAGATCCATGCCAACCTATCTCAAGTTTTTTGAGTTTTGAATTGTGGCACATTGTGTGGATGAAAATGTTTGCAGCCGACAAGGTACATTTTGGGTGTTCCATCTAATTAGGCCAACCTAATTGATGTTAGTAGTGATGCAGATATATATGTTGGATTGTTTTTGGTGTTTTGAAGTATGGTATGTAATATGTGGTGATATGATGTGAATTTTATCAGAGTAGTGCAAAGTTAAGTTGTGAATGTTAAGATGAAGATCAAAATTGTGTGAATGAAGAGCGAGGCAAAGTGTTGAATCAAAATTAGATAAACATTATTATTGTGCTTCAATGGAACTATATTCATGCATATGTAAGATGCAATTTGTAATATTTAAAAAATAAGTTTTGAGCCACCATATCTCTTTTATCTTTTTCTCTATGGATAGGGTGATCCCACACTAGTGGTTCACACTTTTTGGCCAAACTTGACATTGAACTGAATTTTTTTAACTAAGTCTTCACTTTCAAGAACCTATAGCTACTAAACCATGAGGAACTTGAAGATGATGCAAACTAGTGATTTGTGATATTTTGTCTGTAGATTCTAAATATATATATTTTAAAATTTTGGAAATCAATTTGCATTTCTTTTTCCATATCCTTTAAAAATTGGTTTTTAACAGTAAATTACATTTTTAAAGAGTGACGTGTACTTGCTAACACATAAATTTTTGTTCTATGAAGGATAAAATTCTATTTTTTTTGAATTTATATTAGTAAGTACAATATATATATTGCATATAATCAGTTTCATAGTGTTTTATTGAATATTTGTTCTTAATAAAGTTTTAAAATCAAACTAGTTATAATTTAGACATAGGTTGACTTGCTAACACAACTTTTTTTTGTATGTATCGAAATTAAATTTTTTTTGTTGGATCAAGGACATCAATATCAAGCGTATAAATATTTTTTAGATTTTTTTTTTATAATCTTCTATTTTTCCACATGTGCAGAACATAGATCTTGATTTTTGATGAAAAACCTACATTCATAAGAAATAAAAAATAAAAAAAATAATCAAATTAAATATAGTTAAAGTTATACTTTTGGGAAGCTTTTACTAAGGACTACATACTTACAAAATATAAATTTTAAATGAATTTATTTGATCCCCCAAAAGGTAAATCAAAAGTGGTTTTTTATCAGCATTTTGGTAGGTGTAGAGGAGCCTCCATTATAGGTATTGTTTAAAACTAGCGAGGTTCTACCCTAGGGGGTTTGATATAAGGGGGTTTGATCAAACCCTCTTCAATTAGAATATTCTAAATGGAACCTTTCAATGCTTAAATCATTATATTTTCTAAAAATATGTGATTTCAACAAAAATGGGGATGTTCCATAAAGTGTTAACCACTATTGTGGGATCACCCGATAGTGAGTCCACTTGGATAGTGATTCCACCTGCAGTGAGAATTTCGGTAAATATACTATAACCAGTTATATTCTGAGCTAATCCTCACAGTGGTTTTTCCCATTTTGGGTTTTCCATGTAAAAATATTGGTGTTCGTGTCTTATGTGATGTTGTGAATATCTCATGCTTTATTTCATTACTGTAGTTGAATATGCATTAGTG
This sequence comes from Sequoiadendron giganteum, assembly GCA_007115665.2. Taxonomy (NCBI): domain Eukaryota; kingdom Viridiplantae; phylum Streptophyta; class Pinopsida; order Cupressales; family Cupressaceae; genus Sequoiadendron; species Sequoiadendron giganteum. The sequence continues at coordinate 146,368,934 of CM021100.1, read as the reverse complement.
ATTGGATGCTTAATGTTTGACTAGTTTAAGATAATACTGATTCACCCCCTCTCAAAATTTTGGGTGTTCAACAATTGGTATCAGAGCTTGGTTCCTTAGAAGGAGCTTAATCGTGTTGGAAAGTTCTTGGAGGTGGAACACATAGCTGATAGGAAATTTCCTATTCCTCCAAAAGAGATTACAGTAGTTGGATTTAAATAAGAAGATTGCATTCTTGAAAAATATGGAGAACTCAAAGTTGCCATTGAAGATATTGAAAAGCCTGAAGATAAAAATAGAGATCTGAAAGAAAACATCAAAGAAGCAAATGAATGCATCAAAAAATTTAGAGAGAAAATAAATAAGTTTAGAGAACGACATAAGGAAGTCAGTGAGAAGTGGAAAAAAGCAAATGAAACTATCAACGGATTGAAAGTGAAAGTTGAAGAAAATAAAAGAATTGAAGAATGCTTGAATGCAATGGTGAAAAGAAAATTTGATGAATACATAAGGCTTGAACAAGAAGTGGTAAATTTAAGATTAGATATGGAGAAAGTAAGGAGTCATGAAGATAAATTCAAGATGAGTTCTAAAAATCTTGATGAAATGATTACAAATCAAAAGGCATCCAAAAATAAAGGTGGCTTAGGATTTGAAAAAGGTGAAAGCTCAAAAGTAGATCAGACACCTAATGCAAAAGAGAAGATTAATGAACCAAAGAAGACTAAAGATAAGAAGAATAATGGAAAGATCTGGAATCAAAGGAATGAAGCTAGAAGACTATCGATCAGACAACCAAATGCATTAAGGTTGTTGGTAGATGGTCAATGCTCCCCTTAGGATTCGTGACATGGAGTAACTGCCTCCCGTGGATCTGTTAACTTTGGTGATTGTATCAGGCATTAACAAGTGGATCTTTTGGTGCAACCGTAACTATGGGGCCAACAATTAGTATCAGAGCCAAAGGTGTTGGGTTTGAATCCCCTCTGGTAATTTTGAGGGGGATATTTTTAGTAGATGGTCAGCGCTACCCTCAGGATTTGTGACATGGACTAACCTCCTCCCATGGATCCGTTAATTCTGGTGGTTGTATCAGGCCTTAACAGGTTGATCTTTTGGTGTAACGACAACTTTGGGGCCAACAAAGATACCCATATTTCAATAGATTTTTTTAGTCTTGCAATAATTTGGGCATAAAGAAATGGAATGTAAAAGTAGAATGAATCAGAATGTTCCATCCTTTATTGGTTAGTGTTTTGCATGCAAAATATTTGGTCATAGAGCAAGTGAATGCAAAAGTCAAATGGTGAATGACTATAACAATGGTAGAATGATTCAATCTTTCAATGGCTATTGCTATACATGCTATGGATTTGGAAACAAAGATAATCAATGCATATCTAGAGTGAATGGGAGGAATACTATTCAAAATAATGTTGTATGCTACAATTATAGTAGACCTGGACACATTTCCAAGTTTTGCAGAGAATCTATGCCATCCTCTGGTGCATATGTTTCCTCTAGAAACTAAGCTAAGAGCTTTGGCTTAGGGGGAGATTTAATGGATATATTTTGTACTCTAGCACAAAAGAGGTGTTGAGGTCTAAACATGAAGATATGTTATGTAGATCAACATTATTGATCTATTGGTGAATATTATGGAAGAAAATATGATGATTCAAAAGTTTGTGGAGTTTCAAAAGTGTCTGTGCATACAGAAAAAGGGTTGCCAACTTTATTGGTTGAGCATTCAATGTAAAATTAGGTCAAAATGATGGATTATAAGTAAATTCACTAAGTAAAATTCATTTCGCAAAGGAACTCGAGAAGGAGCAAAGCAGTGAGGATTGAATTCAAAGAGTTCAAGGTGAATTGTGAATCAATGCATCAAAACCCTAATTTGGCAAGTGATATAAACGGTATTTATATTCTCTATTTTGTAATAGTTTCACAATGAATATTGTTTTAAGACAATTTGAATACATTTGAAATGACTACACCGAGGGTAATTGAAGTTACAGAGAAACCACAATCAAAGTTTGAGAAATACCCCATGAAATCAATAGAAGATGACCTGTTAGGTGCATTTTCACACATTCCCTATGGGGTTTTACCAATTGAAGATATTAGGATCTACATTCATGGAAAAAGAATAATTCAATCATTCTAATTTAGGGGATTTGTGGAATAATGAGCTTACTGGAGGAGAGGAGACTTTTCCCTAAAGCTAGAATTTAAAAACCTGGTCACAAATAAACTAGATGTTTGGCAAGGGTTCCCTAATTTTTGTTTTGATGAAAAATGGGTTAGGATGACACTTAGTAGAATGCATTATAAGTTTTTTTGGACTAATATGCCTCACATGATAACTTAGGAAGTGATAAGAGAAGTTACTAGTCTTTACTCCATCAGACTAATTCTTGTGCTAAAATCCATCAAGAATGAAGTGGTTATGGAGAAGACATGTGCTACATATGATAAAAGATCTCTAGCAGTGAATGCAATTAGAAATCTAGTGGTAAGATATGCAACTATGATCATTGGATACAAAATTTATTATATAAACAGGGATAATTTTGTATTTTCCACCATAATTAATGTGGCATATTAGATGGTCAAGAATGGTGCAGACTATGATCTTTGTGAGTTTCTTGGGAAATAAATGACGGAGAATTTGAAGCAAATCAAGGAAAATAAATATTTATTCAAGTATGGGACTTTGGTAGTATGTTTACTCTTCTAATTTTTAAGTCAACTATCTAGGACTCGAAATGTGACATGGATAAGAGGCAGACCTATTTCCCATCATATCAAAGACCATATGTTTGGACTTGGAGATGGGAAGGCACAAGATGATGCTCTTAATTCTTTCTTTACAATATTTCAAATGAGAATACATGAGAGGGACAATATCCCTAGGAAAATGGTTGAAAAGTATCACAATGATATCACTTTTCTAGTGTCAATTGATGAATGTATGATGGAGACAGTAGAACCAAGGATAGTATGGATCCCTGCATTGAGATATGAGATCAGTGAACAAGAAATAATTGGATATGATGAAATTTTGTTGAAAATCCCAAAGGATGAAACCAAAGAAAGGTACAAGATATATGAGGAAATGTCTATGGAGGTTTGCAGGAACAAAGGAAACCATGACAAGAAGAATGTGGATAAGATGGTTGATGTGTATGCTAAAGAAATGAAACTTTCAAAGGAAAGAGTGTAGTGGGTAAGAGAAAAAGATAAGGTGAATTTAAGTTTTATAGAAGCATCTGGAAGCTTGAGGAGAATAGGTAGGATGGCTACCACTCCTAATCAGAAGTCCTCTAAGACAAGGCATCTCACTAGAGAGAAAAGAAAGACTACTGCCAGACATCCGCTAAAGGAGAAATCTCATTTGGTAGTGCAAGTTACAAGGATTGAGAAGAAGAAAACTGCCACTGTTGCACCACCTGCTGCCCCAACCAAGAGAAGAATTAATTAGAAAGCTACAAGAGAAAAAAGGTATTGGCATAAATGTTACAGAAGAAGAAGAGTTGGAAGAAGAGGGATCACCCTTGGTCCAAAGAAGAATGATGCTTCACAAGGTGAAGCAAGAACTAAAAGAAGAAGACTTGACATCATCGACACAAAGAGTGAAGAGGAGATAGAGAAAGAAAAAGAAGCATTCAAGATCCATATTAGACAAAAGAAGAGGGAAGTGAAGAAGGCTTCTCTAGAGAAGAAAAAGATTGCAAAAACAAAGAAGAATACTCCAGTAGAAGGAAAAGGTAAAGAATAAAAGAAAAAGGAAATGATAAGACCTAATTCCCCCATAAAGTTAGATGCGATGTTTAACAATATCTTGTGAAATGGAGGAAAATTGGGTGATGATGATGAGTTCACCACACAGACCTATTTTTCCTTATTTCATTCAAAACGTAAGCTATAAAATGCAAATGAAGAACAATAATTAAATCTAACTAAAATAGTAATCAAAAGGCAGATCTGGAAAGGGGAAATTAATGTGTACCTTTTACCAAAAGTCACCTTTTGAAGCTCATTAAGGACTCATTTTCCTTATGGTGAATGGGTCCTGGCTAGGGTTTTTGAAAAATGCTTTCTGGGTTCTCTTCTGTTGTGTCTACACTTCCAAATTCTAGATGCTAACTATCAAACATTCAGAAATAAAATATGTAGAGGAGTTTTCATGATATGAAAAATTGTCTTGCAACTTTTACAACATTGCAACTTGTTGTGAATTTTTTGCACGCACTCCCCACTGAAAGCAAGGACCCTCTTTGCTCGGTCTTTTGGCCCTTTTCTGTTGCCTTGCCTTTTGGATTTGTCTTTGAAAATCATGATTTTGGTCTTTGGTGCTTTGGTCATGGAATTTGGTTACTTTGCAATATTCCTAAATGCTTATCTTGTTTATGCAAAACACACCTGATGAGGAAACACTTTGAAATCATGGGTTTTGGGGCATTATCCGGGTTTTTTTCTGGTTCCGAGAATTTCATCTTTGGGCATAATTCTCTGTTGCCTGGAAAACCCGACGAAGGCATATTTTTGCACTATCTTCGAAGATTTTGACTTCTCGAGGAATTATATCTTCTTGGAATTTCCCAAAATTCCTCTATCGCCTCGAATTCTCAGACTCTTCTAGGTGGTCATGTCATTGCATTTATGTTTCACGTACGGGTTCTGCGGATTAGGTTTAATGAAGTCCAAGATCGTTTTATGCATTGAGTTGACCTCTTTTGCCTTGATTGAATTGGGAAGAGATTGATCTTGAGTGCTTGGCTTGGTTTGGAAATTGGACCTGTGGATTCTTGGATTTGGTGGTGATTTTCTTGGCGTCATTGTCATTGTTGCTTGCTAGGGCGTCAAAGCTTGTTACCAGTCTTTTCTATCACCAAATTCACTTCACTAATGGAATGTATTCATTAATTTTCTTTTGATTGATGAGTGTGAATGATTCTTTGGTGTATCGGGTTTAATTTAGGTTTGGATTTTGACATGTTGAGGGTCTATGATTAAATTAGGGTTACTCCCTTTGTTCTTTCAATGCCTCCTCTAAAATTAGTGTGACTATCCTTTTCTATTTTAACCTCATCCCAAGCCTGGTCTTTTGCATGGTTTTTTTTTGCATAGAGTCTCGATCCTAGGTTCCCCTACATTTGATGGAGATGGTGATTTTGGACGGATTTGGTTATTTCGTTTCCGTTCGCATTCGATAGTTCCTTTGCCCTTGAGATTCTGAGATGTCCGCCATGGTTTAATAAGGTAAGTGAGTGGAATGAGACTATGATCGCCTGTTCATCATGAAACCCTAGGGTTTGATTTCAAATTTATTTCCAATACTGTTAGATCACCCTTGGAAGAGTTAGAAAGTTTGATTTATTGATGAACAATTTGACGTGGGTGGAATACGAGCTTGAATTCCCAAATTTGTGATCGTTCGATCAATTTGGGTGAAATCCTGATGAAGTCAAAGATTTTGGGATTTCGATCATTTCTGGAATTTCTTTTACCTTAAGATTTTCCCGAATTTCCATTGCTTTATCATTTTTCTGAAGGGTTGCGTGAAACATGAAAAATAGACTGACTTCATGAAAATTCGTTATCCTAGGAAATCACCAAACTTTTGTTGCTCCTTCATTTTCCTAAAATGTGTGAAGTTTTTCTCTTTTTGCGGATTTCTGTCCCCAATGGATTTCCTCAAAGATCTGTTAAGAATGAAGAACTAAAGGAATGCATGAATTAATTGCTAATGATTTTGCATTACATGATTGATTTGGATAATTTAAGAGTATGTGCAGGAATTCCTTGAGTTTTGGGTGATGATTCAGTGACTTTTGGGTGTTGTTTGGTTTCCATTGCTAAATTCCGCCTGGCCCAGAATTCCCTGAAATTCCTTTCTGACCTGAATTCTACGAAGGGGTGAAAATCCTAAACTTTGAAGAAAGGGTACCTTAATGATATTTTAAGGGGATTCTGATTGTTGTTTGGATTTCTTTGATGATTAACATGTCGTTTATGATGGACTAACCTTGATTCTTAGTCTATATTGGATATTTATTATGGTCCTTCTTTGAGTGCAAGATGAATCCAGCAAGGCAATTGGTAGTAAAGCTAAGGGAAAGGTGATGAATCCTGGTGATGAAGGGGCTTCTATCTCAGAGGCCAAGAGGATTAAGCTGGCTTCCACTTGGTCAAAAATCACTGATACTAATGTAGGCAACTGGGAGTATGAAGATTTTAAGGCAAGAATTCTAGTGCAAGATCCTCCTTTGTTGGCCAAAAGATTCGTAAACACAGGATTAGCTCATGTAGTTGGGTTTCCTCCAATAGTCCAGTGCTATGAATTGGTTTTGGAGTGTGCCAAACATTATGACAAGGGTACACAAAGAGTGATTGGTCCACAGGGCAGAGTGTTGGCTAATTTCTCTCCTCCCTCGATAGTTAAAACATTTGATATGTGTGACAGATCTCATGTGGTTGGCCTAGATTTGGATGTAGCCAGAAAGTATTATGCAGAAGATACAAACAAGGCTCTACAGGTGATTAACTCTTGGTTGGAGAAGCCTAAGCCCCACATTTATAAGTTACCAAAATAGCTATTCAGGGCAAAGTTCAAAGAAGAATACTGTGATGCAATCACACTCCTTAGCAGAGTGGTGGGCTTGAAAAGTGCAGGGGTCATTGAAAATTGGATGTTCTATGTTATAGTGAGGATGCAACAAAAAAATGACTATCACTGGGAAGGTATAATCAGTGCAATGACAGATGAGAAACTCTGTAATGTGTTGTGAACAAAGAGCTTCACCATGACCTCCTACTTGGTCTATTCCTTGGCCAAATTCCATCCATACAAGGGATTGAGTGCAAGAGGTTTCTTTGGGTAGGATGTGATCTATGAGGTTTTTCCACAATTACACTTAGCCATCTCAAGCTATAGGAGGGTGAATGATGCATTCTCCATGTACATCACATTATTGCTCTAGTGTGCATAGCATATAAAAATATTAGATGCTGCAAAGGAGTTGATAAGGAGATTTGGAACCTGGTTCATACAGTTCCCCACTTTCTCTTACATTAGGATAGATGGTTGTCAAAGGGCTCCTTATAGGCTACCAAGGTATCCAATAGATCACCTCATACTTCTGAAGGTCACTAGGAAAATATGCAACTTTGATGCCATTGTAAAGAAGGATAAGCACAAGATTGGGTTTGGTAATGACTTCCGTCTCAAGGTAGGTGGCAATGAGGCATGTCCTTCCATCATTTTAGCATAGTCTTCTGATGAGGAAATGGGTGCCTTAGGTTTATCGTTCCACTCTAAAAGGTCTAGATTTGACATGATTGGTGAAGCACAAAAGAAGGCCAGTAGAGAGTTCAGCCACAAGAATGACATTGAGGATTACTGGGCCAACTACAAAGATGAGTTTGAGATCAGGAAGAAGAAGTTCTCAAGGCTGCAAACCAATTTGATTAGATTGTACAATGTCAAGGCCATCCCTGATCAAGTTGATGATGATGGGATGTAATCCAAAATCATGATTATGAGCCCATCGAGGATAAATCGGTAGGAGAAATTGATTGGCTAGATTAAGAGAAAACAGAGTTAGAACAAATAACAGCTCCCATTCTTAGCTACACTAAATTGTGGCTCAAACACAAAATTTGGGAGCTGGGTAGTGAGGGCATGCAATATACTTATGACCTGATGGGGGATTTGGAATCTCATTCCACCTTTGAAGAAATTGAACAAGATTCAAAGGGCAAGGGTAAGGCAGATTCTCCCTTCAAGATCAAAATTAAAGATGCCCAAGCAGAAAAGGAGGTGGAAAAGAAGAGGAAACCGGTTTCTAAAAAGAGGAAGACTATTCCCAGGAAGGATAAGTCTATTACGGAGGAAGAACCAGAAGAGGAAGGTGAGAAAGACAGTTCCCTTGGGTCCAAGAAAAGAAGATTGGTTAGGACTTCAAAGAAGAAGGATGATCCTTCTAAGGAAGGAGGAGAGACATGCCCTCAGGTGGTAGAAGTGGAGAGCTCTGGAGAAAATACACAAGTCTCTACTAGAAGATCAAGGACTCCTTCTCCAAAGGGGAGTGCATTGAATGAAGATGTTACCATAACTGATCCTATTATAGAGCAATGAAAGGATATCTCTCCTCTTCATGAGTCAAAGGATATACAACATGAGCCCAAGGATGCATATATTAGTTATCACCAAGATGAAAGTGTAGAGGGGTTGAAACAAGGAGAACTCCATAGTGCTGAGGCAGAAATAGAAAGGATCATGCAATCTCCTTTGGTGACTTATGAGGATTCACCTACTGGTGATGAGGGAGATAAGTCTCCAGAAAAAGAGGAAGAGCGTGCAAAGACCCCTCCATTGGTGCATGAGGAATATGAAAATAATATAGAAAATGATGGGAATCCAGAGTAGGATAAGGAAGAAAAGGAGGATAAGGTTGAAGAGGTTCTTGTTGAGCAGAGTTTGAATGTTGATTCATCAAATGATCAACAAGGAAAGGAGGAGCAAGCTTTCCTGTAGTTGGATTCCACCATCCCTAGCTAGCTGGATGAAAGGTTGAGGAGTAAGCAGATTGTTGTGGACAATACCCCTCCCAATTGGGATGACCTACTAGCTAACATAGGAAAGGGAAAGGTGAAGAAAAAGGGTAAGGTTATTTCCAGGATTGATAGAGATGACGAAAATAATTGGGTGATCCACATTGCTATTCCTGCACCTAATAAGAACAAGGATGAGGTAACTAGCTAGGACTATAGCATTCAAACTATTAACCTTGGACCCATCTCCATGATGCAATAAGTTGAGGAATTTGAGGGCTCCAGTTCCATAATTCTAGGAAGATTAAAGAAAGAGGTGCAAACTCAACAAGATTTCAGGAAGGAGAATGAGAGATTGAAGAGATATTTGCAAGATGTCATGAATCCCTTGCATTCTATCAGTCAAATCAATTCTTCATCATCTATAGTAGGCCTTCTACCTAAGGAGACCATCACTGAATTGGAGAATATGAAAACCACCACATAGGCTACCCATGAATGGCTGCAAGGAGTGAGACACCGTGGAGATAAAATGATTAAGGACATTTTTTCCACCTATGGTGATGCACATAGATCCTTTGAGTGGCTGTAGAAGGTTTTGGAGCAATATAAAACTGATACAAACCTCCTCCTACAAAAGTTAAAGATGATCATGGATTATATAGATGAGAAGTTGGTAAGTGATGAGATCTCGAATTCTTCAAATATTTCAAAGCCCTGGGAGTGGTATGAGATATTGTAGGTCAATCAAATGGTTTTGAAGAGGATTCACAAGAAGGGGCAATAGGTAGGGAATACCTTGAAGGATATATCTAGAAAGTGTATTCCATTCTTTGAGATCATGACTGGGAGAAATAAGTTTGCACCAAAGCATCCGAGCCTTGAACAAGTGAAGAAATGATGACATGAGGTTTATGATCCAGTGGATAATGGTCCAATCACAGTTTATCATTTGGATGATGCGTCCACCTATAATGTTGTTATGGAGAAATATCACGATTTCAAGGTGGAAAGGGATGAGGTCATCAAGAAATCAAGGAAAGAGATTAAGTCCCTTGATAGAAGATTCAAAGTATTAAATATTCCACCTTTGGTCGATTTAGAGGGGATTTTCCTTAAGGTGCAGGATAAGATGGGTTGAGATAAAGACAAGGAGACAATTAATCAGTAGTTGCCTCAAAATTTTTGCTTCCCATTATTATTCCTTCGTCTTTTGCATGCATTAGACCACGCTATATTGGAGATCCTGGGCCGACTTGGGAAGGAGCCCCATGCATTAAATGCAATGTCTTGTTTTTATTTTAGGAACTCCCTAGGCTGACCTATTTTGTGGCCGACCTTCTTTGTAACCCTAAATGGGCTGACATGTGGTGTAGTCTCTATGAGTATGGCATTTTGCCTCATTTGTAAGGGCTAGAAGATTAGATTTTTTCGAAGCAAGTTAAGCAATAGAGTAGAAAGCTAGAATTAGGAGTTAGTTTTATTTTGAAGCAAGTGTTGTAACATAGAATACTATAATTTTTATTGTTAATTGGTGATTCAATACAAGTGAAGACATTGTGCTTTGGTGGCCTCTCTTGGATTGATTTATTTTGCATGGTTCTTATTCTATCTTTTGAAATTGTTTGAAAGTATTTGAATGCATGTTAGATTTAGAGTTAAATGATTTAATAGTAGTTTTGATTTGAGGTTTGGAGTGTTGTAGCAATCTCTGGTTCATACTTTGGGTAGCTTGTTGATTTTTTGTTGTTGTACAAGGTCAACCTGTACCTTATATTTATGTGCTTACTTTAATTGTGGGTATTTATTCATTTCAATTGCAAAATAAGGGTTGGATTGAATGAATGATTATGATCTAAAAATATTTAATTCCTTAGAAGATTGCACTATTTCTATAAGATTGCAGATTAGATCTGGGTTAAGAAAAAAATAGTTTTGAGGGATTGGTCTGTTCCAAGTATTTTATCATTAGTATTGTTGATCTTAGGAGTGATTTTAATCTTAGGATTTATGGAAACACTTACCCTTTTGTCATTTCTTTGAACTTTGGCTAAAACTAGGAATTTGAGTGTCATTATATTGCAAAATCTGATAAGTTTGAAATTTCTAGTATTTATTTTGTAAGGTCCCTTTGTGATTACCAACATTTTCACATTTATCACTGAGTTGTTTTGTTGCATTGTCAAGACCTACAATTAGAGACCTTGGGGTTATATCTTTGTTACTAGAGATTTAAATTTCAAGAGATATAGGATATCATATTCTGTCTGAGTTGTTGTTGTGCATAAAACACCATCAACAGATTGGCTCTAGAAGGAGGGCCTGAGTAAGCAAGCTGGAGTATTTTCTAAATGCCATTTCTCTTGAGAGACTCGAAAGGAGAACCATATCTACACCCGGAGAAGAAGAGTCTTAGGAACTACCACTCCCAACTAGGTCAAGAAGGACCAGAAGGAGGGAGGAATCATCATCCACCCAACGACTCCCATCATCTCCTTCATCCTCACCTTCATCATGTCCATCCTCATCTGATTATGAGGCCATCCCTATTCAACAACCTCAACCAATAATCAATCAACCGTTATCGCCTTCACCTCCACCAATGGCCTACTTGGCAAACAACCCATCGCCCCTATCCTTCAATAATTACAATGTTATGCTTAAGAACCCTGAGCATTTTTGCTCTAAGTTCCATACAAATGACCCCACTAGGATAACAGAGGAACACATCAGGATTTTTTAGACTTGTCTGAGGGATAGAGGGATTAATCATGAAGATGTTGCATGTAGGATTTTCCCTTATTCTCTAGGGGAGGATGCCTTTTACTAGTACAATCATTTACCTATTGCATCAATTCATAATTGGACTGAACTTGAGGTTGCGTTTCTACAGATTTTTAAAATTCCTATCAGTGCCAATGAGCTCTATTTGTAGTTTGCTGGGGTTAAGAGGGAAGTTAATGAGCCTATAGGATCATTTAACAATAGGTTCCACCATGCATATACTAGATTACAATCTCCCTATGTTGTGGATGATGCTACTACTCTGGAGGTTTATTTCGAAGCCCTTGATAGTCTCACTTCCACCTTCCTTAAGTGGAGAACTAATCCCCCAACTACTTTTCTCACTGCCAATACAAAAGTTGTTAACGTTAGCATAGATCTGAGACAACACTTGTCGGGACCTTTTCCATCTTTGGAACTTACTGCTCACCTTGGACAAGTCCAAGCTCTTAATCAAGCTTTGACCAATCATACTCCCATTATGAACCCCATTCCACAGTTTCCTTTGATTCCTCACCCAGGTCTCGCAATAAGTCAGGCTCATCGGATGCCCAACTTTCCCTAACAAAGTGCCAATCAACCCCTTCATTCACAACAATAGGTTGGTTTTCCTACATATTTGCAGAATTGAGAAGTCTTGAATTATTCCATTGGTTTTGGAGGAGCATCAGGATACCCTAAAAAAAATGTGAATTCAGTGCCTTTCAGTAGTCCTAATAAGGAGAGGTTGGATGAGCTAACAAAGCAGGTGAAGAAATTAAATATGGAGGTAACTTACTTGAGAAACTAGAATAGTCAACTCCAAGCTGCTCAGAGGAACATGCAATCAAATTACAATAGGGAGAATCGAGATGTTGCACGAGGATAGAGTTTTGAAAGAGGACAATACTCTGACATAAATCAGAATTTTGAAAGAGGACAAGGTTTTGGTCAAAACTTTGATAGGGGGCAACAAGGTGGACAAGGGTTTGAGAGAAGAAATCCACCCCGGAAAAATAGGCCATGGAACACTGGACCCAACAATGGAGGAGCACCTACTCCACTGGACCAACCTCCTAATCAAGAGAAACCTCTGAGTGGTGTATACCTGGCAGAGGCAACTTTATTTGGATGGTGTAGGCTCCACAAGACTAGTCAATATTATGAGATGGATTGTCCCGAGTTCCAAACTACTACTTCAATCTTCCAGTATGAAGTTGAGAATAATTCCAATGGTCAGGAAATGGTGCCTTCCACTCCCTATGATTCTCTAGTATTTTTCTTGAATCATGCACCTTATTCAAAGGATGAGGAGAATGAGCCAGAAGAGGAGTCAGGTAGCCAAAATGGAGAGATTGAGCAAGTGCTTAATGAAGATGAAATTTCTCAGTTATTCACTGAAGGAACTGAGAATGATAATGGCCCCTTGGATGAGGAAGAAGCTGGCGTTGAGGAAGTATAGATGTTCCAGCAACCTACAAGGAAATATGATTTGAGGAATAGACCTAACAGGAACTCGCAAGTTGGAGGCCCATTCACAACATCTATCCCTCCAAATAATTTTACTACTCCACTAGATCCACATGCTAGTAATAATCCATCCTAGCCTCATGTGCCAATGCAATACTTTGCAAAGGGAGGACAACCAGATGCATCAAAAGGAGGTAATGTTGATAAGAAAACTGGTCATCCTAGGGAAATACAACCTGATATGAGCATGAACCAATTAGGTGATTATGTGACCAAATAACTCAGGAAAGTAAAGGTGAGTCTTTCTTCTTTTGAGTTTTTAAGAGTTCCTGCTATCAGAAGTACGGTTCTAGAGCCTTTTAATTTGCATACAGTTCTCCAAGGAAGGATAGTAAGTGAAGTAGTTGGAAAGACTCCTAGTCCACAGGTTCCTAAAGGCCCAAGCCAGGTATAGTCTAGAGAAAGAGGGAAAGAAAAGGATAAGGGTCAGGTTGCACAAGCTGACACACAGACAAAAACCCCTCCTTTTTTGATCTATGTTTGCATTTTTGGGAAGAACCTACACAATTGTCTCCTGGAATTAGGAGCATCTACAAATGTTATGTTGTTTGTAGGGCTTTGGGCATTACTCTTGCTGCCTCTCAAAAGAAGGTCACTCAATTGGACAAGATAGAGGTAAAGGTAGTAGGAGAGTTGAACATGATTCACATGTAGGTTGCATTAGATCCTAGGGTGCAACAAGTAATTAAAATTCAGGTGGAAGATATTCCTGATACATACAGTTTGATCTTAGGACAAGATTTCACTAAGGCACTGAATGGATACACATCCACAAATCATTCCCACATGTGGATTCCCTGGAAAGGAGTCCCAAATCAAATATGAATTGAAAGGGGACCTAGAATGAATTATGTGATTACTGAATACGAGAATACTTCAAATGAGATATTGGTATCAGAGGTTAGTATGGGGAATCATGTATTGGCTGCCCCTATTTCAGATGCTAAAGAAATCTTCATGTTGCAAAACTCTCCTGGTGTATTTGCTTAAGATTTCATCAGTTCTGAAGAAATCTTCATTTTGCATAACTCTCCTGGTGAATCCACATCAAAATCCTGCAATTTTGAGGCATCGAGTGAGTCAACAGAGGAAATTAATGGTCAAGAAGATGGAAAAATTGGGTTATTGAATAATTTCTAGGAATTCATCCAGAAGTGTGTAGAGGATCAAATCCAGCTAGGAAGAGGGATGAAGTTTGAGGACCTGCTTCTTTGCAATTGGTGTAGAGTTCATAATTATCCTCACTTTGATATGGAATATTACCTATGTTAAACAACATTGGAACAAATCCAAAGGTGCATTAATCCAACCCCAACTGTTAGATTGGATATACAAAGCTTTGAGGATGATCCTAAGGGTAAATGACCAATTCCCCCTGAAGAACCTCCTAGTAGCAGTAAGGCCAAGGATAATTCAAGAAGATCAGGAGCTGATGGTTGCTAGACATTAAAGTTCAATGGATCCAAGTGAAAATAGGGTGCTGGAGTAGGATTCAAATTGATTAGTCCAAAAGGTGAGACCTACTTTGTTTCTCATAGGCTCCAATTCCAATGCACTAATAATGTAGCTGAGTATGAGGCTTTGGTCCATGGATTGTTAATGACATTGAGAAAGAAGGTTAAGATTCTGCAAGTATTTGGGGATTATGAGCTAATAATCAGGTAGGTGAGGAAACAATACTCATGTCATGATAGAAGAATGACCAATTACAGGCATAGAGTATGGGATCTCATTGAAGGATTTGATGCTTTCAACATTCAGTTGATCCGTCGCAGCAAGAATCAAACTACAGATTCTCTGGCACAAGAAACCAGTACACTACAGCCCTATCACTTTCAGGTTTGAAAAGGTTCACTATAGAACTCACTCTAGTTCCCTCACTGCCTAATAACATAACTGATTTTCAGGTGTTTGAAGATGATAAGCACATTCTTGACTTTATCACTAGCTATGATATGTTTACTTCTCAAGTGATCGATGAGGTAGAACCTCAAGAGGCAAAAATGGACCTAGTAGGGGTCATCAATATGAAGACCAATACTATCCCAAGGGGTATGGTGCAGTTAGAAAGAATCTTTGATCTAGATAAGATAAAAGATCAAGAACAACAAGCTAAAAAGGAGTCTCTCAACAACCAATGTGAAATATACAACATGGGGACTCAGGATGACATAAAAAATGTTTTTATTGGTAAAGTGTGCACTCTAGAGGAAAGGAGAGGAATTATTGATGCACTACACACATATCAAGATGTGATATAATTGAGTTATGAAGACTTAAAGACATATGATACTTCAATCATTACACACACCATTCCTTTGAAGTCAAATGTTAAACCATTCAGACAAAGATAAAGGCCAATAAATGCCTTGTTAGAACCCATCATTCAGAAGGAGGTGCAAAAGTTACTTTCAACATGAATCATATTTTCGGTAAGACATTCTACTTGGGTTGCAAATCTAGTTCCAGTGAGGAAAAATAATTGGGAGATTAGACTGTGTGTTGATTTTAGGAACCTTAACAGGGCATCAGAAAATGATAATTATCTAGTCCCTTCACTAGATGAAGTGCTTTAGATTGTCAATGGATCTCAGATGATGTCTTTTCTGGATGGGTATTCTGGATATAATCAGGTTATGGTGCAATATTAGGATAGGCACAAGATTGCCTTCACTACGAAATGAGGAACTTTTGCTTACAGGAGAATGCCCTTCAGACTAATCAATGCTGGAGCTACTTTCTAGAGAGCTATGGATATTGCCTTTAAGGACATCATTGGTAAGTGCATAATTATCTATATGGATGATTTGACAGTTTTTTTCTAAGAAGCGAGGTGATCACATAGCAGATTTATGCAAAGTATTTCAAAGGTGCAGAGAGTTTGGCATCTCACTTAATCCAAAGAAATGCATCTTTGGAGTCACTGAGGGAAAATTCTTAGGACATGTTATTTCAGAATAGGGTATTGCTATTGACCCTGAACAAGTAGAGGCTATTTTGAAGATTCAGCCACTTGCAAGAAAAAAGGATATGGAGTCCTTCTTTGGGAAGATCAACTTCGTCAAATGATTTATCACTAGATTTGTAGAGATAGTGAAGCCCTTGAATGCAATGCTGAAATGGGAAGAAAAAGTTGAATGGAGCACAGAGGCCAAAGAAGCATTTGTAGAGATTAAGAGATCTATTATGGAAGCTCCGGTGTTAGTAAGCCCTAATTATGCCAAGCCTTTTTATATCTACTCTTTTTCTTCTGACCATTCTTGTGCTGGTATGTTAACTCAGAAATCTGACCAAGGGAATGAACATCCCATAGCATTTATGAGTGCTCCTTTAAAAGATGCAGAACTGAGATATATGAATGTGGAAAATTAGGCTTATGCCTTGGTCTGAGCTGTGAAAATTTTTAGACACTATATACTAAGAAATAAGGTCTTTGCCATAGTACCTGATCTTGCGGTTAAGTTATTATGGATGCAGAATGAGTTGGGAGAACATAGAGCTAAGTGGGTAACCATGTTATAGGAATATGATATTGAGATCCAACCCATGAAATTGGTGAGAGGGCAGGGATTGACAAGGAAAATGGCTGAAATGGGTCCTAACCTCACAACTCAACAATATCACCTCAAAGAAGTGTCTCCAGGAGACTGGTATGATGAAATTATTACTCTCTTAAACCAAAAATTCCCTAAACACCTTAATTCGGTGCAAAGGAGTGCTCTACGCTTAAAGAGTGACAATTTTATGATGAAGGGAGTTGTCTTGTATAAGAAAACCCATGAGGATGTGTACTTGAAATGTTTAGGGAAAGTAGAAGTTGTGAGAGTGATGGCTGAATTCCATGATAGATATGGCATAGGCCATGGTTCTGCACCATCCAATACAAATCAGATCCTAAGGGCAGGCTATTACTGGCCTACCCTATTTAAAGATGCACATAACCATGTGAGAACTTGTCATGTATGTTAGACTACAACAAGCAGGGAGAAATGTGCAACCCTTCCACTTCAGCTAGTCATAGAGGTAAAATTTTTTGCACAGTGGGGAATGGACTTCATAGCTCCAATCAATCCACCTTCCTCTGTAGGCCACAGGTATATTCTCACCGTAACTGATTAATTTACCAGATGGATTGAGGCTTTTGCATGCAAACAATATACTTATGAAGTGGTAGACAATTTCATTGAATCATGTATCATTAATCGCTTTGGTTGTCTATTGGCTTTAGTTTGTGATAATGGTCCTGCCTTTGCATCACTGAAATTTTCTAATTGGGCCTTTGATCATGGAATTGTTATAAAATTTGCATCCAATTACTAGCCACAGGGAAATGGTTTGGCTAAGTCTTCCAATAAGAACCTTTTAACAGTCATTCGTAAGCTATTAGAGAAGAATCCCAAGGCTTTGCACACCCAGCTTAGATTTTCTCTTTGGGAAGATTGTACCAAACATAAGACATCCCTAGGTACCTCTCCTTATCACCTAGTGTATGGTTTGGAACCTGTATTTCCCATCCAGCTAAAGATCCCTACCTTGTAGTTCATTAATGCATATTATGATGAAGAAGATAGGCATGAAGCCCGCCTGGTTGAACTATTACACCTTGAAGAAAGAAGAGATAAAGCCTTTGAAAACTTTGCCAAACATTAGGGTGTAGTGAAGAGATGGTTTGATAGGAGATCCAAGGTGAAATCCTTTAGAATCTCTGACTTGGTTCTCTACTGGGATAAAGCACATGACTGAAAAGGGGAGCATGGAAAATATGATAAACTTTGGCTCGACACTTACTAGATCTCATAGATTCTGGGAGATAATGCTTTTTGCCTAAAAACCCTCATTGGAGAGGATATCCCACTGCCTGTCAATGGGCAGTATTTGAAGCATTACTTCCAATCTTGAGTTGTTTACAATTCTTTCCTTGTACATAAGTAGGTTAGGTTTCCTTTTTATTGTTCTATTTTTTTCTTTGGATAGATTAGGGTTTCTTTTGTTTTGCTTTGCTCATTTTCTTCTTTTGGTTAGGGTAGGTTTGCTTTGGTTGGTTTTGTTTTCTTCTTTGCTCTTGCTTTGGGTTTTCTCAATTTTTTTTGGGTTTGTTGCATCTGTATAATGGGCTACTTGCCTAGGGGCTATTCTATGGATTTCTTTTCCAAACTCTAATCATCTTTTCAAAGTCAATTGGTGGAACTTCTTTATCTAATGTCGCATATGCTTGGAATTGGAATCACTTGATTAAGTCAAAATTTGGAATGTATTAGGATCTCATATTTTTACACAAATCTTAAAGCTTATAAGGTTGCATATGGTCCTTATGAAGTTAGTCTGGGTGAAAAATCTTATATCCTGCTCCAGCGCCACTATGTTTCTCATCCCTGAGTGTGAGCTTCATTTGTTACAAGGTGAAAGGGAAAGTTTGAAAGACCCTAAAGAAGAATTTAAAAAAAAAAAGAAAAAAATATTGAAAATCAAAAGAAATATTCACCTTATCTGGGGTATCTTAGTATCTCTACCGGGGCTATAGATGCCTGGTTGGAAGTAGAGCTATGCTTGGGAGATTCACAGTGATAACCTCCTTGGGGCTATGGATGCCTGACTGGCAGTGAGGCTCTATCCGGGTTTTTTTTGGAGTTGGAATCTTTATGTAGCCTAGTCAGGCTAGGTTTGGTCCCTATTGCAACTAAAGAAAGGGAAATGAATGCATACACACACTCTTCGACCTTGGTACATGATAGGTTTGATTTCTTATGATTTTTAAAACCTTGTCCATAGGTGACCTGATGTAAGGACTGAAACTAGAGATTCTCGGTTCCTGATTCTAGTTTGTCATTGAAATGCTTTCGAGAATTTCCTAGTGGAGTCACCATTTGTTGTGCAATTTTTGCATGCATGCCCCACTAAAAGAAGGGACCCTCTTTGCTTGGTCTTTTGGCCCTTTTCTGCTGCCTTGCATGTTGGACTTGTCTTTGAAAATCATGATTTTGGTCTTTGGTGCTTTGATCCTTTGGTCGTGGAATTTGGTTACTTTGCAATGTTCCTAAATACTTATCTTGTTTATGCAAAATGCTCTTGTTGAGGAAACACTTTGAAATCATGGGTTTAGGGACATAATCCAGGTTTTTCTTTGGTTCCGAGAATTTCCTCTCTGGGCGGAATTCCCCGGTTGCCTGGAAAACCCGACGGAGGCTGATTTTTGCACTATCTTTAGAGATTTTGACTTCTCGTGGAATTTCGTCGTCCCCGAAATTTCCCAAAATTCCTCCATTGCCTCCAATTCCCTAACTCTTTTGGGTGTTCATGTCATTGCATTTATGTTTCACGTATGGGTTCTACTGATTGGGTTTAATGAATTCCAGGATGGTTTTATGCATTGAGTTGACTTCTTTTGCCTTGATTGAATTTGGAAGAGCTTGATCTTGAGTGCTTGGCTTGGTTTGGCAATTGACCCTGTGGATTCTTGGATTTGGTGGTGATTTTCTTGGCGTCATTTTCATTGTTGCTTGCTAGGGAGTCAAAGCTTGTTACCAGTCTTTATTATCACCAAAGTCACTTCACTAACGGTATGTATTCATTGCTTTTCTTTCGATTGATGAGTGTGAATGATTCTTTGGCTATCGGGTTTGCTTTCAGTTTGGATTTTGACATGTTGAGGGTCTATGATTAAATTAGGGTTACTCCCTTTATTCTTTCAATGCCTCCTCTGAAATTAGTGTGACTATCCTTTGCTAGTTTTACCTCATCCCCGTCTTGTGTATGGTTTCATTTTTCCTGGAGTCTCGATCCTAGGTTCCCCTGCGTTTGATGGAGATGGTGATTATGGATAGATTTGGTTGTTTGGTTTCCATTTGCATTCGGTAGTTCCTTTTCCCTTGAGATTTTGAGATGTCTGCCATGGTTTAATAGGGAAAGTGAGTGGAATGAGACTGTGACTGCGTGTTCATCATGAAACCCTAGGGTTTGATTTTGAATTTATTGCCAATATTGTTAGATCACCCTTGGAAGAGTTAGAAAGTTTGATTTATCAATGAACAATTTGATGTGGGTGGAATCTGAGCTTGAATTCCCAAGTTTGTGATCGTTCGATCAATTTGGGCGAAATCCTGATGAAGTCAAAGATTTCAGGATTTCGATCATTTTGGGGATTTCTTTTACCTTAGGATTTTCCCGAATTTCCATCGCTTTATCGTTTTTCCAAAGGCCTGCATGAAACATGAAAAATAGACTTACTTCATGAAAATCCATTGTCCTAGGAAATCATTGAATTTCCATTGCTCCTTCGTTTTCCCGAAATGTGCCAAGTTTTGCTAGTTTTGAGGATTTTTGTCCCCGACGGGTTTCCCTGAAGATCTGTTAGGAATGAAGAACTAAAGGAATGCATGAGTTAATTGCTAATGATTTTGCATTACATGATTGATTTGGATAATTTAAGAGTATGTGTAAGAATTTCTTGAGTTTTGGGTGATGATTGAGTGAATTTTGGGTGTTGTTTGGTTTCCATTGCTAAATTCCGCCTGGCCCAAAATTCCCCGAAATTCCTTTCTGACCTGAATTTCGCGAAGGGGTGAAAATCCTAAACTTTGAAGAAAGGGTACCTTAATGATATTTTATTGGGATTCTGATTGTTGTTTGGATTTCTTTGATGATTAACATGTCGTTTATGATGGACTAACCTTGATTCTCAGTCTATATTGGATATTTATTATGGTCCTTCTTTGAGTGCAGGATGAATCAAGCAAGGCAATTGCTAGTAAAGCTAAGGGAATGGTGATGAATCCTGGTGATGAAGGGGCTTCTATCTCAGAGGCCGAGAGGATTAAGCTAGATATGAAAAGTAAAGTTCCAGAAAGCAAGTTGGCTTCCAGTTGGTCAAAAATCACTGATACTAATGTAGGCAACAGGGAGTATGAGGATTTTAAGGCAAGAATGCTAGTGCAAGATCCTCGTTTGTTGGCTAGAAGATTTGTAAACTCAGGATTGGCTCATGTAGTTGGGTTTCCTCCAATAGTCTAGTGCTATGAATTGGTTTTGGAGTGTGCCAGACATTATGACAAGGGTACAAAAAGAGTGATTGGTCCATAGGGAAGAGTGTTGGCTAATTTATCTCCTCCCTCGATGGCACAAACATTTGATATGCCTGAAAAATCCCTTGTGGTTGGCCTAGATTTGGATGTAGCCAAAAAGTATTATGCAGAAGATATAAACAAGGCTCTATAGGTGATTAACTCTTGGTTGGGGAAGCCTAAGCCCCACATTTCTAAGTTAATAAAATAGTTATTCATGGTGAAGTTCAAAGCAGAATACTATGATGCAATCACACTCCTTAGCAGAGTGGTGGGCCTGAAAAGTGTAGGGGTCTTTGAAAATTGGATGTTCTATGTTATAGTGAGGATGGAAGAAAAAACTGACTATCACTGGGTAGGTATAATCAGTGCAATGATACATGAGCAACTCTATAATGTGTTGTGGACAAAGAGCTTCATCATGACCTCCTACGTGTTCTATGCCTTGGACAAATTTCATCCATATAAAGGATTGAGTGCAAGAGGTGTCTTTGGGCAGGATGTGATCTATGAGGTTTTTCCACAATTACGCTTAGCCATCTCAAGCTATAGGAGGGTGAATGATGCATTCTCCATGTACATCACATTATTGCTCTAGTGTGCATAGCATATAAAAATATTAGATCCTGCAAAGGAGTTGATAAGGAGATTTGGAGCCTGGTTCATACAGTTCCCCACTTTCTCTTACATCAGGATAGATGGTTGCCAAAGGGCTCCTTATAGGCTACCAAGGTATCCAACAGATCACCTCATACTTCTGGAGGTTGACTAGGCAAATATGTGACTTCAATGCCATTGTAAAGAAGGATAAGCACAAGACTGGGTTCGGTAATGACTTCCCTCTCAGGGTAGGTGGAAATGAGGCATGTCCTGCCATCATTTTAGCATAGTCTTCTGACGAGGAAATGGGTGCCTTGGGTTTATCATTCCACTCTAAAAGGTCTAGATTTGACATGATTGGTGAAGCACAAAAGAAGGCTAGTAGAGAGTTTAGCCACAAGAATGACATTGAGGATTATTCAGCCAACTAAAAAGATGAGTTCGAGGTCAGGAAGAAGAAGTTCTCAAGGCTACCAACCAATTCGATTAGATTGTACAATTTTGAGGCCATCCTCGATCAAGTCGATGATGATGGGGATATAATCCAAAATCATGATTATGAGCCCATCAAGGAAAAATTAGTAGGAGAGATTGATTGGCTAGAGGAAGAGAAAAAAAGAGTTGGAACAAATAACAACTCCCATTCTCAAGTACACTAAATTGTGGCTCAAACACAAAATTTGGGAGCTGGACAGTGAGGGCATGCAATATACTTATGACCTAATGGGGGATTTGGAATCTCATTCCACCTTTGAAGAAACTGAACAAGATTTAGAGGGCAAGGGTAAGGTAGATTCTCCCTTCAAGATCAAAATTAAAGATGCCAGGGCAAAAAAGGAGGTGGAAAAGAAGAGGAAACCAATTGCTAAAAAGAGGAAGACTGTTCCCAGGATGGATAGTTCTTCTGCAAAGGAAGAACCAGATGAGGAAGGTGAGAAACACAGTTCCCTTGGGTCCAAGAAAAGAAGATTGGTTAGGTCTTCAAAGAAGAAGGATGAGCCTTCCAAGGAAGGAGGAGAGAAATTTCCTCAGGTGGTAGAAGTGGAGAGCTTTGGATAAAAGACACAAGTCTCTACTAGAAGATCAAGGACTCCTTCACCAAAGGGGAGTGCATTAAAGGAACATGTTACCATAACTGCTCCTATTGCAAAGAAACAAAAGGATGCCTCTCCTCTTCATGAGTCACATGATATACAACATGAGCCCAAGGATGTAGATATTAGTGACTGCCAGGATGAGAGTGCAGATGGGTTGAAATAGGGAGAACTCCATAGTGTTGAGGTAGAAATAGAAAGAATCATGCAATCTCCTTTGGTGAATTATGAGGATTCACTTGCTAGTGATGAGGGAGATAAGTCTCTAGAAAAAAGAGGAAGAGCCTACAAGGACTCCTCCATTGGTGCATGAGGAAGATGAACATAATATAGAAAAGGATGGGAATCTAGAGCAGGATAAGGAAGAAAAGGATGATAAGGTTGAAGAGGTTCTTGTTGAGTAGAGTTTGAATGTTGATTCTTGCAATGATCAATAAGGAAAGGACAAGCAAGGTGTCCTATAGTTAGACTCCACTATCCCTAGCTGGTTGGATGAAAGGTTGAGGAGTAAGTATATTGTTGTGGAAAATACCCCTCCCAATTGGGATGACCTACTAGCCAACATAGGAAAGGGAAAGGCGAAGAAAAAGGCTAAGGTTATTTCCAAGATTGATAGAGATGAGGCAAATAACCGAGTGATCCACATTGATACTCTTGCACCTAATAAGAACAAGGATGAGGTAACTAGCCAAGACTATAGCATTCAGACTATCAACCTTGGACCCACCTCCATGATGCAAGAAGTTGAGGAATTTGAGGGCTCTAGTGCCACAATTCTAGGTGGATTAAAGAAAGAGGTGCAAACTCAACAAGATTTGAGGAAGGAGAATGAGAGATTGAAGTGATATTTGTAGGATCTCATTAAACCCTTACAATCTATCAATCAAATTAGTTCGTCATCGTCTACAACAGGTCTTCTACCTAAGATGACCATTACTGAATTGGAGAAGATGAAAACAACCACATAGGCTACCCATGAATGGCTGCAAGGAGTGAGAAATCGATGAGATAAAATGATTAAGGACATTTTGTCCACCTGTGGTGATGCACATAGATCCTTTGAGTGATTGCAGAAGGTGTTGGAGCAAGATAAAACTAATATAGACCTCCTCTTGTAAAAGTTAAAGATAATCATGGATTATACAAAGGAGAAGCTGGTAAGTGATGAGATCTTGCCTTCTTCAAAGATTTCAGAGCCCTGGGAGTGGTATGAGCTATTGTAGGTCAATCAAAGGGTTCTGAAGAGGATTCACAAGAAGGGGAAATAGGTAGGTAATACCTTGAAGGATATATCTGGCAAGTGTGTTCCATTCTTTGAGATCATGACTGGGAGAAAGAAGTTCGCACCAAAGCATCTGAGCCTTTTAAAATTTAAGAAATGGTGGCATGAGGTTTATGATCCAGTGGATAATGGTCCAATCACAGTTCATCATCTAGATGATGCGTCCACCTATAATGTTGTTATGGAGAAATATCATGATTTCAAGGTGGAATGGGATGAGGTTGTCAAGAAATCAAGGGAAGAGATTAAGTCCCTTGATAGAAGATTCAAAGTATTAAATATTCCACCTTTGGTTGATTTAGAGGGGATTTTCCTTAAGGTGCAAGATAAGATGGGTTGAGATAAAGACAAGGAGCAAGCTAATTAGTAGTTGCCTTAGAATTTTTTCTTCCCATTATTCTTCCTTCATCTTTTGCATGCATTGGACTGGGCTACATTTGAGATCCCAGGCTGACTTGGGAAGGAGCCCCATGAATTTAATGCAATGTCTTGTTTTATTTTAGGAACTCCCTAGGCCGACCTTCTTTGTAACCCTAAATGGGCCGACATGTGGTGTAGTCTCTATAAGTATGGCATTTTGCCTCATTTGTAAGGGCTAGAAGATTAGATTTTTTCAGAGCAAGCTAAGCAATAGAGCAGAAAGCTAGAATTAGGAGTTAGTTTTATTTTGAAGCAGGTGTTGTAACACAAAATAATTGAATTATTTTTGTTAATTGGTGATTCAATACAAGTGAATACATTGTGCTTTGGTGGCCTCTCTTGGATTGGTTTATCTTGCATGGTTCTTATTCTATCTTTTAAATTTTCTTGAAAGTATTTGAATGCATGTCAGATTTAGAGTTAAATGATTTAATAGTACTTGTGATTTGAGATTGTGGCTATTTATTCATTTCAATTGAAAAATAAGGGTTGGCTTGAATGAATGTTCATGATTTGAAAATATTTAATTCCTTAGAAGATTGCACTGTTTCTGTAAGATTGCAGATTAGATCTGGGTTAAGCAGAAATTAGTTTTGATGGATTGGTCTGTTCCAAGTATTTTATCATTAGTATTGTTGATCTTAGGAGTGATTTTAATCTTAGGATTTCTGGAAAACCTTACCCTTTTCTCATTTCTTTGAACTTTGGTTAAAACTAGGAATTTGAGTGTCATTATATTGCAAAATCTGATAAGTTTGAAATTTCTAGTATTTATTTTGTAAGGTCCCCTTGTGATTACTAGCATTTTCACATTTATCACTGAGTTGTTTTGTTGCATTGTCAAGACCTGACATTAGAGACCTTGGGGTTATCTCTTTGTTAATAGAGATTTACCTTTCAAGAGAGATAGGATATCATATTCTATATGAGTTGTTGTTGTGTAGAAAACACCATCAACACAACTTTCTTCATTTTTTCTCTTTAAATGATCTTCAACCTAAAATTTGCAATCACACATCAAAAAGAGAAAAAAATGTTTTGTTAAGGAATGGGGGTTTGCCTTGGTCAAACCTCATTTTGGTAATTAAACCTTGTGTTAAAATTGGCTATGGATGCCAAGATCTATGGACCAAATAGAAAGCACAAAGAAGAGAGAAAATAATATGACAAGAATAAACTGTATTCAATGTCAATGATAATGCTTCAATGTGTGTACAATGAGAGACCCCTTGGTTATATAGCCAAGGTGAGAACATAGGAGTGCATAAGATTATGACAAGTGTCGTAATCTTATGACATGAGACAACAATAAAAAGCTATCACTCCACCTAAAGTGGAAAGGTGATAATGTGATAACCACCACAAATAGTGGATCTACCACAAAAGGTGTAACCCTAATCACATGATATGTCCATGAAAGGTGGAGGTGATAGAGTGATAACATGATAAGTCCACCAAAGGTGGAAATTCTCCAACAACTCCTATGTGGTCCCTAAGTAAACTTAACTAAGGTGTAATTATGATCTAGGAAAAGGTACAAAATATTTAATTACACCAACACCCCCCCTTAAGTGCAACTTAGGGAGAATGTACACAAATGCAAACAATGCAAGATGGGTCCCGACAACTAGGCCATGTTAGGTACCCATGTACAAATGCAATGCAATCTCTCACAAACGGAGAAAAGGAGAAAACCCAGTGGGACAAAACTCCTCCCCAAAAGAGAGATGAAATACAAGATAGAAATGCTCTCAATGATGCATGAGAAGGTAAAAACCCCATGTGAGGAAAAATACCCCCCCATAAGAGAGAAGTAGAAGAGAGACAAGGCAGCCCCCCCTCAATGTTGAGTCTCCTGCAATGATGGTAGAAGCTCGACATTGAATGTTGAAGATGATCCAATCTCGCCGAACAACGTTCCTCCCCTTAGGAAGAAACAAAACCAAGGATGTATGCAAGATGTATGATGTCTCTGAAGCATGCTCAAGTGTCTCCATGTCGATGCCAAAAGCTGACACACTCCAAATAGGCGTTCTAGGCCACACTGCTGAAGAGTACAATCCAACATCTAGTAGAGAAGAATGTAGAACATGTTCCAAAGAGAAAGATATCCCCTCCAAAGACAAAGAAGTCTCCTCCAAATGTTGTCCAAAAGTATCCACACTCATGTCAAGCTGCAAAGAATGATCATGTAGAGAATGAACAAGAGGTTCAGAGTGTTCCCTCACAACAACTGAAGAAGGATTATCTTCATCAAAGAGAAGATGAATGTCATCAATGGTGTCCCCCAAATCTACAAGATGAGACTCCACAAACAAGTCTAAAATACTTATCAAGAAGCCATCCAAAGTAGCCATATCTGGAAGACAATGTAAATCCTGCTGCACTGAATCACAAGGAACCCAAACTATGGAATCACAAGCATCATCAACTACAATAGTAGATGGAGGAGATGAAATGCATGGCTCAAGTACTGGATCTGATGTGAGAAATCCCAAGTTCAAGTAGCCATATGTCTCCTCTGAATCATGGTGCACACTAGAAGTGTGATGAATAGCCGAAGGAACAATGTCACCATAAGAAGCAAAATCTGCAAAGGTATACAACCGAGATGAATGATCAACCACCCTAGTAGCAATAATCTCTCTACTCTCCAAGTCTCGAATGATGATTGAATCAGGTGTGAACTCCACAGTTCTCCCATTTCTACCATGTGTAATCTGATATATGGAAAGAAGATTATTCGTCAAATGAGGAACACACAAAACATCCTGAAAAGTGTTGTCCCCAAAACTAATAGATCCCTTCCCTATTACACTCATGTATGTATTGTTTCCCATCAAGATAGGAGACATACAACAAGGCTGAAATGAAGAGAAGATAGATTGTGAAGATGCCATATGATGTGATGCTCCTGAATCTAGAAGCCATCTACCTGATCCTGCACTTGAATAAGCACAAAGAGCTTGACCTTGATTTCCTGATGTAGATGAAAAATCAGCAAGACCTTTTCCCTTAGACTGTTTTGTAGAAGAAGGAGAAGAAGATTCTGTCATTCTAGAAGGCAAACCAATTTGATTTCTTTTGAGAAGATTTTTCAACTCATCAATGTCCTTCTTATAACAATAATGTTCTTCATGTCCATCCTTTTTGCAATATGCACAAAAGGACCTCTCCTTCTTAGATGATTTCTCTTTTGAAAATGAATGTTTATGTTCTTCTGTGGATTGTGTGTTCTTTTTAGGCTTGTACTTATTCTTTTCTTTGCTATTTGAAGACTTCTCATCTTTTACAACCAAGGCATGTGATTTTGAAGACTTCAAAGTACCCATTTGAATAAGCTTATTTTTCTCTCGAATCAAAAGATCTGTGAGAGCCTCAAAAGATGGTGATGTAAAATTGCTATTTGTCAATTGTTGAGTCTGAAAACTTGAAACAAAGGCTGCATACTCAGCTAGAAGCTTGTCCAACAAGTTAAAGACCAATTGATCATCTTCTTTCTCAATACCACAATCGTGTAGTTGTGCTCTTAGCTCATTTGCTTTAGTGACATAATCTTGAATAGTGTCAAAATTCTTAGGATCAAGGCTTAAGAGATCATTTTCAAGTTTGTATCCCTTAACCTTATCAACCTTGTCGTACAAAGTAGCAAGCTTATCCCAAGCTTCATTGGCTGAAGTACTTTTATCAACATGAAATATGAGATCATCTGAAATGAACTTTCTTAGTGTACCCAATGCCATAGAAGTTTTAGTGAGCCAATCCATATATGCAATTGCATCTACCTTAGGATCTGCAGGTGCAGTTATGGTTCCATCAATGTAGTGAATTAAACCTTTTTCCATTAGTTTACTCCATACACGTACTTTCCATGTAGCATAATTATGTGCAGTTAAGAGTGGAACTTTAGATGAACCCATGATGGAATGCAAGAGCACAAAATAGGTACAATCACACAAAAGACACCCCCCCCAAATTCACTCAATCAAGAGACCCCCCAAAAAATATCTGAGCTTGTCACTTTATGAGTAGTGCGTTTACAATTGCCACTACCAAAAACAACAAAGTGGACTTTGATCTTGGGACATGCAAATTGCCAAAATAGGCCTCAAAATCATAGTGAAAAAGATACAGTAGATCAGATAAATCTGATCACACCATTGTAAAGTACAAGAAAAATCATGCACTTTCAAAAAAAATGGCACTCAAAAATGTTACCGTAGGAGCAAGTTATGAGCTCCCAAAGTTCCCAAAATGAGGACGAAGCAGCAACACCTATGAGAATCTGCAATTTCTGAAAAAACCAGAAATCAAAACCAAAAACTGATTGCACCACTGCGAAGAGCACGAAAAATTAGCCCAAATAAAAAAAAATTTCTCAAAAAAGGGAGCCAAATTGAGTGAGATATGAGCGTTTGAAAATCGATTGCAAAAACCAAAATGCAATCCGTGAGGGGTCAGAAAATTTCTTTGAAACTGATGACGCATTGCTGACATCAGCTGTATACTGGATTTAATATGACGGTTTGAAGACCGTCGCCGGAAAATCCTTGACCGTCAGACAATTCTATTGGAATATTCAAATAGCTGTCGACTTTGATGAATGCCGATGCTGCCGGTGGTGTGACTGCAGGTGGAGGCAAGCGTTGACGGGTGGGACCACGGGCTGACGGGTGGGCCACGTGATCACCGAGTGGAGGGCAGTGGGTACACCGAGTACCCTGCGAACAGAGGGTACCAGTCTACGGACTGTGTACCTTCTATATTTTATTTTTTATTTTTTATAAAATCAAATCAAAAAATATTTGAAACACAATTTTTTTCCAAATGAAATTTTTACAAAAAAAATTTTGAAAAAAATTTCGACAATATTTTTTTTTTTAAATCGTACCGTCGACAATTATGACGACTGGGGGGCCATACGGCTCTTCGGGTAAAAAAATTTTGCCTCACCAAATGACTTGCTCCGATTTGGATGATTGGACAATCGATCTTAGAGTTTTTGGCCCTTTTGGACGCGATGGCAGGGTCAGATTTGAGCCAAAATGCTCCAAAAATGCAGCTACCTTCTGGATCTGGCAACCACAATGCAGCTTCAAACCCTCATAGATTTGGCCTCATATGTCCGATTTGGACAAAATAAAAGGAAAAATCGACTTTCTCGAACCTTCCGGATGCAATGGTGAGCTTAGATTTGCACCAGCAAGCTCCAATATAAACCTACAATAAAGAGCCAAAAATGGAACCTCTCCAAATCTGGTACCTCTCTTCAGAAAAAGACTCTCCAATGGCACCCAACCCGCTCTGATACCATGTTAAAATTGACTATGGATGCCAAGATCTATGGACCAAATAGAAAGCACAAAGAAGAGAGAAAATAATATGACAAGAATAAACTGTATTCAATGTCAATGATAATGCTTCAATGTGTGTACAATGAGAGACCCCTTGGTTATATAGCCAAGGTGAGAACATAGGAGTGCATAAGATTATGACAAGTGTCGTAATCTTATGACATGAGACAACAATGAAAAGCTATCACTCCACCTAAAGTGGAAAGGTGATAATGTGATAACCACCACAAATAGTGGATCTACCACAAAAGGTGGAACCCTAATCACATGATATGTCCATGAAAGGTGGAGGTGATAGAGTGATAACATGATAAGTCCACCAAAGGTGGAAATTCTCCAACAACTCCTATGTGGTCCCTAAGTAAACTTAACTAAGGTGTAATTATGATCTAGGAAAAGGTACAAAATATTTAATTACACCAACACCTTGAAATGAAATAAAAAAGCATGAAGGAATGATGAATGAACAACAATGTGTAACAACTCACCAAACCTTATTTGAACCTTGGATTGTAGATCTACAAACTAGCATGAAGTGGCTTCAATGGATGAGGATATTGATCATGAAACTTGATTTGAAACAATGATTTAGAAAACTTGAATAGATCTTGAGCACTACATCACCTTATTAGCTCAAACAACATGCATGATGCAATAAATCTTTGACATGATGAAAGAAATCTTGATTGATGTAATAATCTTCAATACTTCTACCTTGAATGCCTTGAAAATTCCCTTGAATTCTCTTGAAATTTCTCTATCTTGATCTCATGAAGTCTCACAAAAGTTCTAGGATGAAAAATAACCTTATATTTATACATATCTTAACATTAATTCCTGAAATTCAAATATCACAAGTTGACATTGAATTGTGGATTTGAAATAATTGAAATACCACCAAAAACATATTTTAAAGGGGGGTCTTAGGTCTTAGTGAGGACCCATTCTTCCTATGGAGAATGGGTCCTAGGTTACTTAGCTAGGACACACATTTTTTAGTGTTAAACATAGTTTAAATTAGGGTCATTGGTCTAAGTGAGGACCCATTTTCCCTATGGAAAATGGGTCTTAGGTCACTTACCTAGGACACAACTTCCAAAGTTAAGTGTTGTGAAATGTCATTTATGAATGTCGAATTTTATCCCTCAAAATTTGTATTTAATTAGGCTTGGACTTGAATTAAAGGGGCCAATTAAGGAAAATTAACCTCAATTATTTAACAAATCCCTAAGTATAAATCTAATGGGAGTATTGGAAAACACAAGGCTAGTTTGGTTGCAAAAGAGTACACTTAATAAGAAGGAATTGATTATGCTAAAAATATTTTTCTATAGAAATGACAAATATTGTTAGATTAGTTTTATCTTTTCCTACTCAAAATATTTGGATTTTTTATCAAGTGGATGTTAAGAGTTCATTTTTTAACGGTTGTATTGATGAAGAATTTTATGCCATTTAGTATCACGTTTTTGAAGTACTTTCCAAAGAAGGCTTTGTTCATAGGTTGAATAATGCCTTGTATGGTCTTAAATAGGCACAAAGGTCATGGTATTCTAGAATTGATTCTTACCTCCAGAGGGAAGGTTTTATCAAGAGTTAGTCATATCCTAATCATTATAAAAAGCATTATGGTGAGGATATTATTAGTATTGTTCCCTTTTATATAAAGGTACTACTTGTGTTGCTTGCCAAAAAGTTTGGTTGAAGAGATTGATACAAGATATGTAGCAAATCTAGAATGGTTCATGTTGTGTGATTACACAACACACCCCAAGTTTGAAAAAGCTTGGGGACCCACTTTTTTGAAACACTTGCTTAGCAAGGCCAAAGGAAAAATGGTGGGAAAGGTTAAGTTCAAAATATGATGAATTGTGGCTCAAATTGTGAAATCTAAAGCAAAATTCAGAAAACCAAGTGTTCAAGAAAATTGAGTGCAGATGCAAGGTTTAGGGTAGGTCCGTCACAACTTAACTGGGTAAGTCAAATTACCGCTAAAGGAAATACGATTTTGGGTGGGTAATGTGAAAGTTTGTGGGTCAGTGGGCGCAACAAGCAAGGTGTAGACATCGAAAATTGGTCTAGGCCTGCGAGCACCACTTTCGACATAATTTTCTATTATCCATGGTCATGATTAAATAATGTTTATTATTTAATTACCCTTTCTAACACATATTTCCTCTATTAATTAAATACTCCATTTTAATTAATTCATTAAGTCATAAATAACCTTTATTCAACTTCATTAATTAAATAAGTCATGTTTATTTAATTATGTCACTAACTAATTAATTCTTCCTTCTTTATTAAATAATTTATTATTTAATTACCCCTTTGTCATATTTCAACTATAATTAAATATTTATTATTTAATTATTCATTTAACCCCCTTTATCTGTAATTAAATATTTATTATTTAATTTATTCAGTTTATCCTTTTCAACAGTCAAATTAAATAAATTATCTTTATTTATTTAATTAAGTCTTTCATTTTTGAATGTTGAATTAAATTAACATTTAATTCATTTATTAATTATTTATGTCATATTCTTCTATCATTCAGTTATCTAAATTATTCACTCACCTTTTGACTCGAGATCTATTTTTAAATCCGCCAGTTATCTCCAGGTTCAGTATCTGATCATTTATGCGAGAGGACTCTCTGTCACCACTAGTTAGTTAACTAGTTCTAACTCATGTGCATGAATGTGTTTATTAATTAAATATCTTTATTTAATTAATTAATTTATGTATGCATTTGAATTCTTCATCTTCGAGTTCTAACTTTGTCTTTGACATTCAAAGTCTATTTCTTCTATTTTTGAAGACTCTTAACTGAAGATTAAGATCTGAGACTCTTGTTCTTTCTATTTTTGAACAGTCTTGACACAAGATTAAGTTATCGTTATAATTTAATCTTTATCTTTTAGTCTTTTCTAACTCACGTTCTATCTGACACATAACTCACATTGCATGACATTCATCAATCTCGTCTGTCGATCTCTCTTTGAATCTGAGCCGATCATTCAAAAACCCAAAATCTATAATGGCCTGTCATTATCATTATTCCTTCTCCCGAAATCATATACTTTTGAGAAGAAACTTATCATCAATATTTTGCTTAGACATTCAATAAGGTTATACTTGCATCAATACTGAAAATATGAGGGCAAGAATACTAAAATAGCAAAATGGAGAAAGGCAATCGAGATAATTCAAAGGAGTGGATGCATATTCGGTGAGAGCTTTCCAATTGATTTGTTTAGTTTAATTATGTTTACTTTTTTCATTCTTTGTTGTTTTGATTTAGATTATTTGTTAGATTAGAATTGATCATTGTAATCTGTGCAGCATTTAGCATTGATCTTTCTAGAAAATCTAGGTTGTACATTTGGTGAACCCGACGTGAACATGCTTCAAATTCGCGCAACATCTTTCTATTTTTTCGTCTTTCATTTTACAGGTTATCGTATGACACACCACATCCACTCAAAAAAATGACGCATCTATCTTCGCGAACCGCATCTGCTATATTCCGCGATGCATCTGTTATTCTGCACCACATCCGTGGTATCTTGCAACGCATCCGCTTGTCAACAATCACACTTTTGAAGAATCTTTCAAATCACACTTTTGGGATAATTTTGAGATTAAATAGATAGCATGGTTGCATCTGGAAGGGTCGAGAGATGAATTTTCATATATTATACTGTATATTTTCATTAAGGGTAGCATTTTTTACAAGAAAAACACGTTTTTTTTGCGGCCACGAGCTGAAGTGACACATTTGTGGCATTCTGTGATGCATGTGACTTCGTGTGATGCATTTATAGCTTTCTACACCGCATTTGACTGGTAAAAAAATAATTTTCTGATTTTTGAAATTCTTATTTTATGCATCTGACTTCATGTGACACATTAGTCTTTGTGAGCCGCATTTGTGGCTTTCTGTGACGCATCTAAGTTTTGCAAACCACATCTGCTAAATCACGCCATGCATCTGACATCTTGTACCACATCCGAGACATCCTACACCACATCCGACTGTCAAAATTTTTCTTCGTGCCCAACTATCAACACGAACCACATCCACCTATCAAAAAATCACACCTCATTTGTGGCTTGTAACACTGCATCTGCCTGGTAATTGATTTTTTCATTGTTTATTCACTTCCATATATTCGTGTTTTCATTCTCGTTTTTCATGTTATTTCATTTTTCGCTAATGTTTGTTTATAGCTGTGTTAAGGTGGATTAACTTAGTTTTTGCAGGACGAAGCATAGAAGACCAAATAAAACCAAAAACCATTGTTTTATGCAGGACGAAAGCTGAAGACACCAAAAACAAACTACTGATCAGTTTGCATGCAGGACCTAATGACTTTATTTTATTTAAAAAGATTTTTGTTTGGTAGATAGATCATTGTCATTTGGATTAAAAAGACTCAGTATTTGCTTTGTTTGGTGCGAAAGCACATTTATGTCACCCTTTACGATTCGGTATATTGAAGTATCCTCTCCCCTTGCGCAATCATGTGATCCTGGGTGTAAGAGAAACGGTTACTAACTCTAGAATTTGGGCCTGTCTTGGTGGGAAAAAGTACTCACCCCAAGATGACTCAGACCGGTAACATGCTAAAGACAAGCGACTTCTACCCGGTATATAATAACGGATTTCTGGGGAAACCCCAAAAATCACGCTCACTATTCCGACGAGAAGGGAAAAAATGGTTTCTCACTGAGCTGAATAGTGCCCCACGAATGAAATTCCTTATTAAACACCATGTTGTAGTTTTTCCAAAATCCTACCTATTTGCTAGTGCAGCAGGTTCAAACCTGTGAAGTCGTCTTACATTCTTACGGTTCATGTGTGGAGATGAGATGTATGCCATAGGAGTTTCATGGGTAAAGTAGCTTGGCTGCCCTGTATAAGTGAGTGTCGTGGAGGGGAGCCAGTGGGGTCAAGCTACTACTCATCCACCTTGAATATGTGTAGTTGGAGAAATCCAAGTAATAACTCAGCAAGTATTGTCCATGAAGCCTAGGTTGTAAATATTTTCTGGTCTTAATAGTTCTATCATCACAAACTGAAAATACATATATTTTGTGCTTGTTTTTGCTATATTCATCAAAAAACTTGATCAACAAATGGATTTAGTTCGAAAATAATCTTCAGAAAAATGCAACTATCAAATTGAGTCGCAACTGTCAATTTTAACACCACATTTGTCCTAGCGAGTCATAATTGTTAGGGGAAACATTGCATGTGTATGTCAACATAGTCCACTTTTACACGGTCCAAGTATTACGAGCCACAACTGTCAAACTTTGAGTTGCATGTGTATATGCAAGCCACATCTGTCAAAGGAAAAACCGTGTCATTTTTTCTTCTATTTCTTAAGATCAACCTTGGACAGAAACTGGAAAACTTTGCTCAAAAAAACCTTGCATCATTAGCTGTCATATACGTCTTAGTCATTGTCAACATCTTAGTCATAGTCATCCTAAGTTGCATGCATATAGATACTTCCTAGGAAATTGCATATCGTAGAATAGATAACTTTCCTCATCATTGGATACGTTCATGTTCCGAGTTGTCACAATCATTGAACCTAGTCACTTTAGTCCTATTTGTGAATCTTTCCAACTCAACAGTCTAGTTTGGGAAATTCATCTTGTCAACCGTCTTTGTCCTACAATCAGGTTCCTTGGTCAAATTCAAATCCTTGCATGCATTTATTCCATAGGTGATAGGTTATACCCATCTTAGAATCATTTATCGTCATAGTCTACTCGAGATTTTGCATACTATCCATCCTAGCATACATCATCCTAGCATAAAAATCATTTTTAGACATTCCTTATTTAATATTAGC
Source organism: Sequoiadendron giganteum (assembly GCA_007115665.2). Taxonomy (NCBI): domain Eukaryota; kingdom Viridiplantae; phylum Streptophyta; class Pinopsida; order Cupressales; family Cupressaceae; genus Sequoiadendron; species Sequoiadendron giganteum. The sequence goes on along the minus strand of CM021100.1, from coordinate 146,333,420 downwards.
ATTCATTTTTTATATCCAAAAAAACACATAGACTAGAAATCATATCATTTATAGACATAATTCCATATCATTTGCATTACCATCCACCACCATGTCTTTCGTTCACCTTGATATGCTTGCTAGTCAAGTCAAATACCAATTACTCTGCATGGGTCAATACCAACAAGCCATAGACTTCAAAAGACAATTTATCCAGTCTAAATTCCAATCAACCTCAACCCATGGTCAACTACCCACATATCCCTCTTATCAACAACCAATAAACTCTAGTATTCCATCCATCTACCCTCATTATCAAGATTCTCTTAGCACAATCCATGCCATTAATCCACAACAAACATCCATTAATCACCCTTACCTTAACCTTGACAAGGAAAACCAACCTCCCACTAGTCTATTCCAAGCCTCCACATCCTATCCTAGTCCATCATCCCTCAACCCATTCCAAGCCTCCACATCCCATCCTAGTCCATCATCCACTAATCCATTTGTACTCACTCCATCCCAACCTACATTTAGTCATGAAAATGCATTTATTCATGGTCTCCAAAATCACATCCCATTTCCTACACATGAGGATACATGTCAAAAAGAAAGTCCAAAGCATGACATCATAGCTTCACCTTCATGTCAAGATCAATGTAGTCCATCCCATGACCCTATCTTTAGGTCTATCCAAGAAGTCCTTCTAGATAATCATGGCAGCCAAAATACATTTATCCTTGATCAAGATTTCATTCTCAATCAAGTCATCCAAGACAAACCTATCTTTGACCAAGACACTACCATTGATAAAGAAATCCAAAGCGATCCACTTATCAACCTTTATACCATTCATGATCAAACATTTGAGGTTGATCGTACCCAAACTTTGAACACCACCATTTCCCAAAATGAGACACTTTCCTCCTTTGGAAACATAGATGATCTTCCTCTAGAACGAGAGTCTTCTACACTAGACATATTTTAAAATGATCAAGGTATAGATAAATTCACCGGACTCCATGATAATGACCATAAGGACAATTTCTACATCGACATGGAAGCACCGATATCTTTTGAAGAACAGTCAGAATCTAATGTTTAAAAAAATCAAACCAAAGATGTTAATCATAAATATATCCAACATGTTAACGAAGCTACAAAATCTTATCAAATAAGATCATCTATATTTGTCAGAGCAAGATTTATTATAGAAGAGAAGATTCCAAGTAACAGTGTCTACATACACAATGATGGGCTAACATCTTATTTTCAAAAAAAAATAATACCCCATTACAAACAGAATCTGTCAGAACATGCAGTATCAAGGAAAAGGACTAGGCCTACATGAGCAAGGAATTCGACAACCAGTACAACTTCAAGAAAATCCTAGACATCAGGGTCTTGGTTATTCATCAGTCAAAGAATCTAGTGATGTTAGTGGTACCTCCTCAATATTGGGGGCAACTTTATCTGATATAAACATCAAAATAGGGGCCATGAGTGGTTCTTACCATAAGATTGCTGCCAAAACTCCTTCCATCCACACCATAAACCGTCATTCCAACATGAATAAACCTTCTATTTGGAACCAACAAAAAGAAAGTTATTACAAATCCAAAGTTCAAAATCAAATGTCAAATACCATCAAATCATTCAAAAATTTGAGTGGACAAATGAAGTTAAAATTGATCCCAAAGAAAAATGAATCAAGCAAAGAAAATATTTCAAATATAAAAGTCAATCAAAATGTGGAGCCATAAGAAAAGAGGTCTCCCACATATAATGAATATCCACCTCCTTTAAAATGGTCATCAAACAAGACTTATAAAAGTGTTGGTTCCAAACGCTATCCCAATCAAAATTCCAAACTTTGCCATCCAACATCCCAAGTTTGGAAAATAAAAAGTGATTCATCTAAACTTCTAAAAAATCCCCCCACATCTACCATCATCCGTCATAATCCAACATCTCTTCTAAAGTCCAAAAATCTCATGTCACAAATCCATCGCATCTTGGTAGCAAATCTTTATTGTAAGGACTCTAATGGCACTCTATCGTGATGTGTGTATTTTGATAAGGCCAACTCTAGTATCAACAAGGGTCACAATGACATCGATCAGTTATATGCAAGTGTTATGATCCTAACAAGACAACTACTTCATAAAGGTCATTATTGGCATATCATGGCACCAGTCTCTACATCAGTACCATCAATGGATTCAACATAGTCAGTGATCATCTAAAGTATCGAGGCCATCCAAAAAATACAAAAAAAATTGAAATAACAAAAACACTATTACCCTAATGAAAACCTGGAAAACAGACATCTTGGTGACACCAAAAAAATTGGAAAATAGTAAAGAGAAAAATTTCGTCCAATAGTGAAAACCATTTTGGCGCTCTGGATAAGTACCATGATGGAAACCTGGCAAACAGGCGTTATGTGTAAGAGCAATTATCTATGTGGATATTTACACTTGGGGGCAAGTTGTCTCATCTCCCATGTCTTCCTCATGACCTTTCCATCCATCTATTTAATCCATAACATTTCCCTCCATTTTCCCACCTATTTTGATCTTGATAAGAACTAGGGTACAAACTAAATCATGCTTTTGGAAAACCCTTGACATGACTATCCTTTGGCCATACACTATCCATGAAACATCATGTCATTACCTTCATAGCTTCATTTTCCCTATGCGACATTGTCCTTGGAGACCAAATGATAATTCCCCCAACCAATATTGTGCCAAATATGCTATGCTTTCTTTTTATCATCATTGGGCGGGACATGACACAAATGGATAGTACACACCATGATATGAGATAGACCATAGTGTACAAAGTCATCCATCTGCGAAAAACAGACAGTCGTAGACAAGGAGTGTCTTAACTCATACTAAGGACAAGATTGCCCCAGTCGTTTTGTCGAGACAAACCACATACAACAAACAAATAAAAGATGGGTCATGAGACGTCATTGCTCCTCTAAATCCTTGATAGGACATCCTTGAGGAAACTAGTAACATGACTCAAAAATGAATGTTAAAAAGACAATTGACAGACAACAGCCAAAGAAAAAGAGTCTTTAGACATCCTTGCTTCTCTAAATCCTTCAAGGGATATCCTTGAGAAAGCTAGTAACCGGACTAAATTCACAAATCGATAAAAAGATAAGAAAAAATAAGATATAAAGTCATAAATCCAAATAAAGTATTCGCCAAAAACTTGAGCTTGTAGGATTGTTTGATTGTTGATGTTTGACATAGCGTAATTGTGAGGGATGACACATACCACAATAAGATGTTGAGTCTAGTTTCAACTTGGTGACTATCTGTATAAAGCATGACAAAGCCTGGTTTTAGAAAGACACGTGCCGTATAAGACATTGGAGCCTGATGACGTTGATGCGACAAGCTACATGAGGCTATGACAATTTGATGAAGCCTATTGACAAGAAAGACATGTCTCCTATCTTTTACCAAAAATCAATCCATTATCCTTTTATACCTATCACATGCCTTGGTTTTCCCTTGTCAACCATCTAAGGATTTTAATCCAACATCCTTCCATCATCCCATCTAGTCCTATCCAAGCCATTCCAAATGCAACAAGCCCAATCCATACAATCTTGCTAGGAATTTTAACACATCATCCAAAACATTCTTTGGCTTTGTTTCTCACCTTGTTGCAAACCTTGATCCTTAAGTCACATTATTGTCATCCTCACGTTGTTTCGAGATGTGTCCTTCCCATGTCAAACAACATCGTCATCATCATCACTTGGTAATTGGTTTTCAGCTTGACTAGGAGCAAGATCATGGTTGTCCTTGGATTCTTGTGTGTAGGCATTATTTACATGCATTTGTCACCACCATCGTAAAATGTCCTGAAAAATCCAAAACCATTAGAAAACTTCAAAAAACACAAAAAAAATCAAAATATGTTAGAAAATCCCAAAAACAGAGTCAGAGTTAGTCATGTTAAGTCAGTCGTAGACATAGTCGAACTACGTTGCCTCTGTGACTGGATGTAGGCAAGGCCATCAGTCGATGTGCCCCCGAGGCATTAGGTCTGTTTGTCTAGGTTTGTCATGTATCACACACATTAAAATCATGACTCTTTGTACATTCAAAGTCATTGGTCGTGTCGAACTACGAGGTCTCTACGTGTATAACGTAGGCAAGGCTAATCTATTGATGAGCTCCTGAGACCATACTAGGTCAGTCCGATAGGGTTTATCACATTCACATTCACTATCACACACGTTCCATATCATCAGCTTAAGCACATATCTTTAGTCAGTTATGTCCACCAAAGTTGGTCAAACTACGAGGTCTTTGCGTGTACAACGTAGGTAAGGCTAATCAATTGACGAGCCCCCGAGGCCACATTAGGTCAGTCCTTTAGGGTATCATCTCAAGTCATACACTATCAATATACACACAAACACTTTTAATCAGTCAAGGAATTAAAACAAGTCATGCATCAACATGACAACATCTCAAATTGCCATCAAGTCAATATCAAACATATTGTCAAAGCGATCAACCTATGTCTTAGCAAGATAATAATTTAGATAATTGAATGATAGAAAAATATGACATAAATAATTAATAAATGAATTAAATGTTAATTTAATTCAACATTTGAAAATGAAAGACTTAATTAAATAAATAAAGATAAATTATTTAATTTGACTGTTGAAAAGGATAAATTGAATAAATTAAATAATAAATATTTAATTATAGTTGAAATATGACAAAGGGGTAATTAAATAATAAATTATTAATTAAGAAGGAAGAATTAATTAGCTAGCGACATAATTAAATAAAAATGACTTATTTAATTAATCAAGTTGAATAAAGGTTATTTATGACTTAATGAATTAATTAAAATGGAGTATTTAATTAATAGAGGAAATATGTGCTAGAAAGGGTAATTAAATAATAAACATGATTTAATCATGACCATGGATAATATAAAATTATGTCGAAAGTGGTGCTCGTAGGTCTAGACCAATTTTCAGTGTCTACAGTTTGCCCCTCTTTGATACAATGTTGTTTCGGCATTGTGTCAAAGAAAATATGCCCCGATCGTGCCCCAGTATGAAACAGGTTAGGGTATGCTCCAGTGAAAGGGAGAATGATGAGGAGGTAGTGGTATGCCCCCTCGAGAGGATAGGTGGGTTTGAAGAACATGAGTGTGCTGTCGAAATGGATAGATAATGGTGGTGAAGATGCAAAAAAGAAGAAATGTTAGCATGGATAATTCAAAAAGTTAGTATTGAAAAAGAATGGTTATTGATTGAGAAAAATATGATCTTCGATATTGTGCCAACTCAAGATCTATTTTTAAATCCGCTAGTTATCTCCAGGTTCGGTATCTGATCATTTCTGCGAGAGGACTCTTTATCACCACTAGTTAGTTAACTAGTTCTAACTCATGTGCATGAATGCGTTTATTAATTAAATATCTTTATTTAATTAATTAATTTATGTATGCATTTGAATTCTTCATCTTCGAGTTCTAACTTTGTCTTTGACATTCAAAGTCTATTTCTTCTATTTTCGAAGACTCTTAACTGAAGATTAAGATCTGGAACTCTTGTTCTTTCTATTTTCGAACAGTCTTGACACAAGATTAAGTTATCGTTCTAATTTAATCTTTATATTTTAGTCTTTTCTAACTCACATTCTATCTGACATAGAACTCACATTGCATGACATTCATCAATCTCGTCCGTCGATCTCTCTTTGAATCTGAGCTAATCATTCGAAAACCCAAAATCTATAAAATGGCCTATCATTATTCCTCCTCCCGAAATCATACACTTTTGAGAAGAAACTTATCTTCAATATTTTTCTTAGACATTCAACAAGGTTATGCTTGCATCAATACTGAAAATATGAGGGCAAGAATACTAAAACAACAAAATGGAGAAGGGCAATCGAGATAATTCGAAGGAGTGGACGCATATTCGGTGAGAGCTTTCCAATTGATTCGTTTAGTTTAATTATGTTTACTTTCTTTGTTCTTTGTTGTTTTGATTTAGATTATTTGTTAGATTAGAATTGATCATTGTAATCTGTGCAACATTTAGCATGATCTTTCCAGAAAATCTAGGTCGTACACAAGGTATTCGAGGTGCATTGTCAAAGTCACGAAGTTCAAGTGGTTGTTGCAGTAAAGGATGGAAGTACCAATGTTGGCATTTGGGTAATCGAGAAACCAAATATTTGGGTACCTAGGTATGCAGAAAGAACATCACTAAGTAAAGTTCTTAATGTGTAGCTAAGGATTCTCAACAACACTAAAAACTTGAAAACCCACATAAGCAGATATGTCCAAGAAATCATTGTTAGAATTAGGTGCCATAAACCTTATAAATCCTATGGCATATATCATGGTTCCAACATCCTTGGAAACTGCCTCTAGGAACTTAGGGTGTTGGGATAATATTTTGTAATATTAACTCTCACCATTGTTTGTAAAATACTCATAAGGGGTGATGGGTCCACTAGCAGCAATAAATGTGGGTTGTGGATATAAATATTTAATATTGTTTTTCCCACATGTGGAAACCTAGAATTGGATAATAATAGATAAAGGAAATGATAAATAAGTGATTGTTGGGATTCTCCAAGTGGGTGCTTGGAAAGAGGCAATCGGTGTCACTTGGTTTTCCATCATTTATTACATTTAATGTAATATTTATCTTCTCAAGTTTGGAGGCCCAAGTTAGAGAGAAATTATTGGAGTCAAAACTAGTGTCATTTCACATTCCGAGCAGGTAATCCAAAGGTTAGGGACGTTTGGAATGAAGGGTCATCTTTGGGTGCCATTTTTGGTGCATTAGATTCCTTCACATGTCTATAAAATCAGCCTCTTGGATGTAGAATTGGGGAGGAATAGTTGAATGTAGTGTTACTCTACATGAACAAGGATAGGTTGAGGCATAAGGAGGTTGTTCATAGGTGCATGGGTGCTACTATGTTGGAGGAAAAGAGGAGAATGGAAGTGGTTGTATTGTAATATCATTTATTTGATGATAATACATACTTGCCCTCTCTTCTTGTGGAGTTTTTCCCTACAAGGGTTTCTACACGTAAATATTGTGTTATGTGATGATCTTATGTTGCTGATTTGTGCCTCTTTGCTGCTATCTTATGCTGATGATATTATTTATTTATTGTTGTTAAAGTTCACATAAGGTAGTGTTTATAAGCATGATATGTTGGTTGACTTTTGGCATCATAAAGAAGATGGATCTTATTATGGTATTTCCATATTAAGGCAACTTAATTTTCAGATTTGCATATAAGTTTCAGTTTTTCATGTTGTTGTTGTCCAAGACTTGTATCTCATCCATTGGTCATTTTTGGATAGATATTGAATTTTCCAACAATCAGTATTGAACCTATTTATTTCTCATCATTTGGTATTAGAGCTTGAAGGTTAACTAGGTTCTAGGTATTCCTTCTTTCTTATTTTTTAGCATGGAAAGATTGTGGGATTTTTTTAGAAGGAATTGGAGGTTGTTGGAAGGATTTTGGGACAAAAATGAATGTTCTATGAGTTGACTTTGTTTTTCAGATTTGTGAGATTGGAAGCCATGAATATTGTCAATGTGATCTGTGTTTGACATTGGAAGCTCATGTTTGTGGATCTTTATGGAGTTGGTTTTTTTTGGTAACTCGGATCTCTTATTTAAAAATATGGTTGTATCCTCTTGTTTGGTGGTTTTGTTCCCTTACCTTGTGGTCATGTGCAACAAGAATATGTTCATGTTGTATGGGTAGAGATATTCTAGTCACATGGAGAAAATCTCTCAATTTGGACTACATAATGGAGTGCTTATGTTGGCTTCATGGTTTTAGCTCTTGGTTACATGAAAGCACTGGAAGACAAGCCACTAACCTCTTTATGAGTTATGGAGCTAATATTTTTCATATGTTATAATCTCTTGAACAACTTTGTTTTTCTTGTTGGGTTGCAGTTTAATATTATTTTCAGCTATGGGTTTATAGATGTATGCTTATTCCATTATTCAGATGACATGTTTAATGTGAATGTTTGGGTGGTTATATGGATTTCATATTTACAAAAATGGTTTTACATGTTATACATGTTAATTAAAATATGTGGTATGTAGATCTATGTAGAGTAGACTATATTCAAGGTGTTCCAAGTTTGCATGGATGCTTGGAGGGTTGTTATTGATCTATGGTTACTCCTATGTGGATTTATATGAAAAATCAGATCTAGCATTGATTCTAATGTTTGATTCTTGGAAATCCACTTGTTATAACTGACTAACTCTATTTTGCATGATACTAATGTGGGGTTGAATCTAATTTTTAGTTATTTGATATTGGAGCACTAGTTATGTATTTCTCATTTGAGATGTTGTATATATGCAAATATTGGAAAATTATTTGATGTGGATTATGTTTGGTAGGCCTTATTCTTGGTCACCATTATTATATTTTTATTCTTGTTATTTATGAGAGATGGTTATTGGGAGTACTTGAAATAGTTGTTCATTTAAATATTTGGCAGTTGTTTATGGTGCATGAGAAGCTTTTTTTACTTTTAGTAGAGTTTTGGTAATTATATTGGTCTTGATGCCATGCATAACTCAATATCACTTTAAATGGGAGCTTTATGCAATTACATAATGTGTTCTATCTTCTTTGTTTCAAGATTTTGGTTCTAAGCTATTGTTGTAGTGTGTAGTGAGCCATGGATAATCTTTGATTAGAAGATGGGTGGTCTTTTTTAATTTGGTTGTTGGTATCATAAGGAGCTCTTGGATTCTACCTTCAAATTGCAATGAGAATTATGACATCTTTGGTTCTATTTAAAAATGATATGCAGTATTTGTATCTTCTTGGTTTGGATATTGTGGTTGTACCTTACCTTTTGGGAGCTCATGGTTTTGAGTTCTTTGATTGTGTTGGGGCCATGGAGGATCTTCAGTTAGGAGATGGTTATCATGATGCCTAGAGAGCTTGGTTATAAATTTTAGTGCGAGCTTTGGAAGTGATGTTGATTCATCATTTCATGATGGATGGATATGTGATCTCCTAGGAGGTGATGTTAGATCATGATGTCATGACATGTTCCTAATTTTATAGTTGGGATTTTGGTAATGGTCTTGTTTGGTTCTCTTTGGTTTTGAGTATTAATCTTTTGCTTGGAGCTTCATGATTTTGTAGGGTTGCATTTGAAGTTGGCATGAATTGATTGGCAGATGATCATTAAGATTAGAGAGAAATGGATGAGGTTAATAGATCTCTTATTTATGGGATCGTATGTTGAGATGGTTACTCTTTGATGAGGATTTTAGTAGAAAGAATGAGGAACCTACACCTAGTTATGGATGTGAATCCATTATGGACCTGAAGAGAAGATTGTCATTTCTTGGTGTTGTGTGCATAGGACATTCTTGTATCCAACTCTTGGTCTACTCGATAGGTAAATGATCTGAGAGGTATTTCCCACCTAATTATTAGATTCATTCTTTATTTTGTATCTTGTCTTCTCATATGAGTTAGTCTTGAATCTAAACATTATGAAGACTTTTTAAGAAGAAGATGCATGGTTATATGGATTTATGTTGTTTTCCTTGTTTTGGTCTTGAGCTATGGATCTAGTTTTGAGGACTTATTTGGAGAGGTACAAGAAATGATTGTGGCTTTGACCATATTCCCTTTGTTGTGGGAATGTTTGGTTGGTTTGATCTACCTTTGGTATGTGAGGTTTACATCTATTACTACTATGTTTCCCAAAATGGAAAGGTAAGTCAAGAGGGTGATAATAGACCCTATCTTCCTATTTTCATTAGGAAATGAGATCCCCATAAAGAATTGACTAACAACCCCTAGGTGAATCAACCCGATGTGAGAGTCTTAAGATTTCCTTATGCTTGAGGATGGGGGTATCAACCTAAACAACACTTTTGGGAGAAAAACTAAAAATTATAAATCAACTAAAAAATGCAAGCTGACACTTGGATCTTGTAGATTAAGCATAAAACTAATAGAAATAGTAAATTTTTTGGAAGATTTGGGAAGGGAAAATAATGTGCACCTACCACAAAACACTATTTTTGGAAGCTTTCTTAGGACTCATTCACCCATGGGTGAATGGGTCTTTGTAGGGATTTCCAAAATTGATTTCTAGGTCCTTTGCACCTATGTCTACACTTCCAAATTCTCTGGGTTTCATAGTTGGGCAATCAGAAATAAATGTGGGATCTAAGTTTTTCCATATCTTAACAACAAAGGTGACAATAAATGCAACTTTGCAATTTTGAACTTTTGAGATCTTCAACTTTTCTTCAACCTTTGAACCTACACATACACAAGAGGGGAAAAATTATTTATTTTTGGTGGATGGGGGTTTGTCTTGGTCAAACATCATTTTGGTAATTAATCCCTGAATTGAAACAATGATAAAAAGAGGGAATGATGAATGAACAAATGTTTGTTTCAATTCATCAAACCCTTGAATAAAACCCTTGAATAGAGATCCTTGAAGGACTAAAACTTGCATGAAATGGTTGAATTGGATGTGGATCTTGATGACTTGAATTGATGCTTGAATGCCTGAACTTGATCTTGAAACCTACATCGCAATGTTAGATCCAAAAACATGTATGAATGAACATAAATTTGACATGATACTTGTAATCTTGAATGCTTCAAAAAAATGCTTTATAAATTTACTCTCGAATGCCTTTGATCATCAACTTTTCTTTTTTGAATTTTCTCTTGAAATCTCATAAAATTTCTAGGTGAAACTAAGTGAAATAACCTTGTATTTATAAGTATGTGTCCTTAATTTCTTGAAATTCAAATATCACAAGATGACATTGAAATATGGATTCAGGGACCTTAAAATACTGCCAAAAATATATTTTAAATTTAGGTTCAAGGGTCTAGGGAGGACCCATTCTCCCATGGGTGAATGAGTCCCAGGTCCCTATTCCTAGAGCACACATTACTCAAGGTAAAGTGTTATGTGTTGGCATTAATTATTGTTGGGTTTCCCCTTCGGAAAATATAATTTATTAGGCTTGTAAATGAATAAAAGGGCTTATGAAGGCATAATTAAGTCTATTTTAATTAGGAGGGTCCAAACAAAGTGTGAAAATTTAAAGGGATACATTTTTTTACACTACATTTAGTCCCTACTTTAGTGAGAGGATGACCTTGTGTCAAAATCACACTAAAGTAGACCAATATGTGTCAATAGGGGTCCAAGTGCACCGATGTTGATGGGATAGGATGACAAAGATCAAGGAGGTGGCCAAGCCCCTAGGATCAAGATCCCATGGCAAACCAACATAAGCACCAAGGGACACACACAATATGTATGATATAAAGCAATAAGACAAGATACACAAACATACAATATCAAAGACTTAAAGAAAGAAAAGAAAAGGAAAAATAAAAAGGTGTCGATCAATCCTTGACTATTTGTCCAAATTGATTTGGATCAATCCTTAGCTATTTGTCCAAAAAATTTTACAAGTAGAACTCGTTGACCACTATGCAAAAAAAAAAACGCTCACATGGGCTAGTGAAATCCATTTTCCATTAAGTGATCCCTTAGAAGTGGCCAATGAGAGAATCTTATTAGGCTCCCATAACCATACCAAAGCTATACCTCCTAATAACTCTGATAAGGCACCACACAACATGATCAATATGCTTTGCTAATGCTACAAGAGATGTTAATGCCAAAATGAAATAATGGCAATGTCAATAAAATAATGCTAATGTAAAGGTCACACTTCCTGGGAGATGTATGTTATCATCACTAAGAAGGGAACATGCAAACAATAAATGAGGGACCATATGCCCCCACTTAAAATTCCAATATACTTGCTATGTTGGTATTTTAAGTAGAAAGAGAGGAAGAGGCGATCCTTGAAAAGAATGTACACCTCAAACAACTAATTATCCTTGCCCCCCAATCCTAGAGACAAAGACAACCACCAAGAAATATCATGTTGCTACCATGAGAGATATGATTGCACCTAAAATTGTACCACCATGAATGACAATAAGAAAGACACATAAAGCTACTAATGCCACATAGTGATGAGAAACATGATAGGATGAAAATCCTTATCAGTTAGAGGAAATAGGTGCTTCGACACAAGGAAGAGCACCACAATCCTTAAGATGATGAATTTTATCACTCAAATCCTTACATTCATTAGTAAAATGACCATGAACTCTATGATATTCACAAAATAAACTCTTGTTGTAGAATTTATTTTATATTTTTGGAGGAAGAGTAATCAAGCGAGCTTTGAGAAGCCTCAACAATATAGTCTATTAATAAATAGTAGGGGACATTTCTTTCTTCTCACAAGATGTCATACACATAGTAGATGATAAGGCATTAAATGAAGATGGAGATAAAGGCGGTAAACCTAGACCTTTCTTGGAAAAATATGGTATAGAATTCACTTGTTCTTTCTCATGTTGCTCCATGTTTTCATTATATCCATGTTTAGAAAGGAGTTTGTATTCAAGACCGTAACATGCTTCCAAATCATATGAAGAGATTTTATGCCTCTAAGAAGTATTTTCTTCTTCAAGAGCACACAAATCCTTGTTAATCTTTGTAAAGCTATGTATCTTCCTCTCATGAGGGATGGGAGTTAAAGAGAACCCATCACCACCATGGGGTGATGTTGTTGATGTAGAACCAAGTTGAGTAAATGAAACACAAGGCTATTTTGTTTTAGATTGTGATATTTTGTACTCTCCCATAAAGGAGGGTGTAAAATCAGATAATGAACCCCAATCATCCCTAAAACATGTGTTTTAAGATGAATAATTTGCACATGACTCTTTGGAATTTGAGTGGTGAGATTTTGGACTCTTATTTGAAACAAGGTACAAACTCTAATGGCCCCCAATTTTCAACTAATAGTTTTGTTGTAGGTGAAATAAAATTAGGATTACCATCAACTTGTATAGGTTGTACCTTTGAGGTTGGAATCAAAGTATTAGGGGAATTGGAACTGTTATTATCATGATGAACTTGTGATTTATAAATTTGTCCATCTGCTTCAACCATGTATATCTTGTTGTTGTATTCAAATTTTAGATTAGATGCAATTTTATTGCATCTCAAATCTTATGCATTAGGTCTAATCATCCATCATTAGATGCAAGTGAAATGAATGACGAATGGACAATATGACACTTTTTAAGATGTAATTTTGGCTTATTTTTTGAATATGAATGATGAAAAGTACACTAATATGTAAGTACTATGCAAGATTAATGTAATATGCATGCAAATTTTTGAATTTTTTAGATTTAAACAATACAAAAAATGTAAATTTAAAACCCTTTATGCAATACAAACTAATGCAAGTTTAACAACCCTAAATGAGATGCAAAATAATGCAATGCAATGAAAACTAATGCAAATCCTAGATCTAGGGCTGAAATAGACTCCAATTTTAAAATTTTGTTGTTTCATGTTAGGTTCACCAAAATGAAATATCAAAAAATAAGGTTTCTCAAAATGAAAAGGTAAGCCAAGAGGGTGATAATAGACCCTATATTCCTATTTTCATTAGGAAATGAGATCCCCACAAAGAATTGAATAACAAACCTTAGGTGAATCAACCAAATGTGAGAGTCTTTAGATTTCCTTATGCTTGAGGATGGGGGTATCAACCTAAACAACACTTTTGGGAGAAAATATTAAAATAATAAATCAACTCAAAAATGAAAGCTAACACTTGGATCTTGTACATTAAGCATTAAACTAACAGAAACAATAAAAATTCTAGTAGATTTGGGAAGGGAAAATACTATGCACCCGTCACAAAACACTTTTTCTAGAAGCTATCTTGTGACTCATTCACCTATGGGTGAATGGGTCTTTTTAGGGCTTTCCAATATTGATTTTTGAGCCCTCTTCTCTTGTGTTTGCACTTCAAGATTCTCTAGGTTTCACAGCCGAACAGTCAAAAATAAATTCAAGATCTAAGTTTTTGTATCTTAACAACAAAAGTGACAACAAATGCAACTTTGTAATTTTGCACTTTTGAGATCTTCAAATTTTCTTCAACCTATGAACCTGCACATACACAAGAGGGGGAAAATTGTTTATTTTTTATGGATGGGGGTTTTCCTTGGTCAAACCCTATTTTGGTAATTAAAATTTGAATTGAAACAATGATAAAAAGAGGGGATGATGAATGAACACTTCTTTGTTGTAACTCACCAAACCCTTGAAGGACTGAAACTTGCATGAAATGGCTGAATTGGATGTGTATCTTGATGACTTGAATTTATGCTTGAATTCTTGAACTTGATCTTGAAACCTATATCACAATGTTAGCTCCAAAAACATGCATGAATGAACATAACTTTGACATGATGCTTGAGATATTGAATGCTGCAATAAAATGCTTTATAAATCTACTCTCAAATGCCTTTGGTCATCAACTTTTCTTTTGTGAAATTTCTCTTGAAATCCCATAAAAGTTCTAAGGTTCAAATATGGATTCAAGGACCTTAAAATAGAACCAAAAACATGTTTTAAATTTAGGTTCAAAGGTCTATGGATGACCAATTCTCCCATGGGTGAATGGGTTCCCAGTCCTTATTCTTAGAACACACATTGCTCAAGGTAAAGTGTTATGTGTTGGCATTAATTATTGTCGGGTGTCCCCTTTATAAAATGTAATTTATTAGGCTTGTAAATGAATAAAAGGGCTGATTAAGGCACAATTAAGTCCATTTTAATTAGGAGGTACTAAACAAAGTGTGAAAATATAAAGGAGTGCATTTTTCAACACTACATTAAGGCATTACTAAGTCTATTTTAATTAGGAGGGTCCAAACAAAGAATGAAAATGCAAAGGGATACATTTTTCTACACTACAATATCCTTTCAGTTTGGGAATTGTGAAGGAGATCTTACTTTACATAGCTTGGTGCATGTTATTGTGGAACAACGATATGGTTTGATTTGTAGGTTCTCTCTTTGGTCATGGTTTTCTTCTTGGATGTTTTGTTTCACATGGTTGAGTGTGAAGAACTTGGGAGAGCTATGGAGACTAGTGGTGAGAGAGGTATTGTAGCATATTTGTTTACAGGATTTGCATATCATTATATATTTCATTAACACTATGTAATAGAGGAGTTTGCCACATTCTCTATATGTAGTACTATATATAGACTTGGTATGCCTTGATATATTTTTCAGATTTGACATTACTCATGTAATGGGAGTTTCTAGATATATGGCTAGTTATCCTCTATGATATTTTGCTTTGCTAGTTACTGATGTGATGATGATTTTTCATGTTTCATTGGATTTGGATCTATGAGTTATGCAAGTTGTGGATTAGCTACCCATTTTATTGCATTGGGATAACTCAGATGTGGACTATCTATATCCATGAGATTGTTTGAGTGTTTATGTAGACTTTTTAGTTGGCCTTGTTTGTGGTCATTTGTACATTGGTATGTTGCATTGAGATAGGAGGATGGATATACAAAGACTTGATTGATGATTTTGGGTTGGTATGTTGATGGCATGAAGTTTTATTTATGTTTGGTATACCTTGGTTTGAGGTATGGTTAGCTTCCAGGATGAGCGCAATTTGTTGTGGTTTCTATTTCAAGTGGTATGAGTAAAGCAACTACTTAGAGCCTTTGTTATCATTTGAATTTGATGCTTATGTTCATGTAAATATTGGCGCAAGTTTTAGTGACATTTGATATGTTTCACATTGGAATGTTCCTTTTTCCTTCCATAGGTGGCATGTTGGAGGATGTGGAATTTTATTTCTTGATGGTGGTTACCATGGCTTCTTTTGTAGGTATCTTGCTAGATCATGAGACCATGGTGAATATTCAAATGGTACATGATTGGCTAAGGGATGCTTTTCCCTTATTTTTGATTCATAGGGGTGTATTTATAATGTTGATGTCAAGTGGGAGAATGTTAGGATTAGGTGCCATCTACCTTGTAAATCCTATGGCATATATCATGGTTCCAACATCCTTGGAAAGTGTCTCTAGGGACTTAGAGTGTATTAGGAAAATATTTTATAATATTAATTCTCACCATTATTTTTAATAGACTCATAAGGGGTGATGGGTTCACTAGTAGCAGTAAATATGGGTTGTGGACATAAATATTTAATATTATTTCCCCCGCATGTGGATGCCTAGAATGGGATAATAAAAGATAAAGAAAATGATAAATAAGTGACCATTTGGATTCTCCAAGTGGGTGCTTGGAAAGAGGAAATAGGTACCACTTGGTTTTCCATCATTTATTACATTTAATGTAATATTTATCTTCTTAAGTTTGGGGGCCCAAGTTGGAGGGAAAGTATTGGATTCAAAAACAGTGTCCTTTCACATTCCAAGGAGGTAATCCAAAGGTTGGGGACATTTAGAATGAAGGTTCATATTTGGGCACCATGTTTGGTGGATTAGATTCCTTCGCATTTCTATAAATTTAGCCTATTGCATGTAGAATTGGGGGCGAACATTTGAATGCAGTGTTACACTACAAGAACAAGGATAGGTTGAGGCATAAGGAGGTTGTTCACAAGTGCATAGGTTCTTCCATGTTGGAGGAAAAGAGGAGAATGGAAGTGGTTGTATTATAATCTCATTTATTTGATGATAATGCATACTTGACCTCTCTTCTTGGTGGAGTTTTTTCCCACAAGGGTTTCTCCACATAAATCCTGTGTTATGTGATGATCTTATTTTCTTTATTTATGCCTCTTTGCTGCTATCTTATGCTAATGATATTCTTTATTTATTGTTGTTATAAGTTCACACAAGGTAGTGTTTATAAGCATGATATGTTGGTTGATTTTAGGCATCATAAATAAGATGGATCTTATCATGGTATTTACATATTAAGACAACTTGATTTTTAGATTTGCATTTAAGTTTCATATTTTCATGTTATTTTTTTTCAAGCCTTGTATCTCATCCATTGAAGTCATTTTTAGATAGAGATTGAATTTCCCAACAATCAGTATTGAACCTGTTTATTTCTCATCAATCATAAAAAGCATTATCTTAATCAGAAAATTTAAAAGGGTTAAAATTGTATGAGCTTGACTTTAATAATGATTTCTTTTCTGATACTACATTAAAGGATTTAAATGTAGTTGGTCAAAATGATGTAAATTGTATTGATACAGGTTTGATAGGTGGAAAACCATGATGGAGATACAAAAATCCATGGAAATCAAACTCACGAATGAATTTGGTAATATTGAAGCAAGAGAGATACATAATTAAGAGTGCACACAAAGGAAATGTTTGAGGTGGAAGTGCAAATAATAGAAAAAGGGGAAACTCGAGGTTTCCCAGGAAAGTCAACATAGTTCTAGGTTTTTTTGAATTGCATTAGTAGATCTGTTTCTCAAACTCAAAGATTAATGGCGAAACTAAGACAAAAGTGGATAAAATTTCTATATACAGCTTATCACTTCGATAAATTTTCTATATCCACCTTATCCCTCCGATAAAATTTATACATCCACCTAATCACTCTAATAAAATTATGATGAGGTATAGGTGCGCATGATGTGCATTTACACATAATTTCAAAGCATTGCAATAGTGGAGAAAGAAGTAAAAGTGCCTTTGAGTTATTTCTAGAATGGGCAAATATCTTCCAATGCCAACTGTCGTTTAGTGCCACATTCTATTTATGATTGGATTGGTTCTTCTTAGCCATGTGTCGTTTGAAACTATTTAAGGCCTTATTTTCTATAAAAGGCCAAGTCATTCATTTTGAGGGATCAAAATTTGTTGAACTTGGTAGACTTAAGATTGGGATTTCACCAATTTTACTTATATTTTCATGCTTTTTGTTCAATTTCAATATAAAAATTTGTATATTCCATAGAAGTTGCTAATATGAAATAATTTTGAATGCTATTTCCTAATCATAAATTTGGCATAGCTGACTATTTATTCTTATTGGAAAATCCAATGTGCTATGCCAGATTCAGGTGCATATTGACACTGTTCAGTGGTAAACTATTATTTCTTTAAACTTCTTGCATCATTCTATGCATAGATGTGAAGAAATTTGGTGAAGTATAGAGTGGTTTCTACTTTGATTTAGTTCATTTCTTGGTGTATGCATGGATAATAGCTGTGAGACCTTTAAATCTTAATATCTTTTAATTTCTTTAATTTGATTTTTAGTAATGTTCTTGCAAATGATTAAGATTCATGAAATTGTGAAGAGTGATACATGTTGAATTTGCTAAATATTTATGTTACTGTGGAGTAATACATGTTGAAATCATTACATTTTTATGTTACTCTATTTCTTACTACTATCATTAAGCTTAAAAACCATAAACCCCTCATGATTAACAATATTTTTGCATAATGAACCTTGACTCAACCTAGTACATCAAGAACTGAAATTTGTGAGCCTTGAGATAGCTAAGATCATCTCTAACCAAAAAATCTAAGTGATTATTTCAAGAAAGATAGGTTCATTTGTCTATTTGAGCAAAGATTTATCTACATGTTGGTGTGCATGTGCAACATCCACACCAACAGAATTGGCACTAGAAGGAAGGCCTCTCCTGACCAAAATGGTAAGTTGTACTAGTACTAGTGGGGAACTTGGGGTCAAAATGAGTCTTAGGATGGATTACAATCACTTGGAAGTTAAGGTTGTCTAGAAAATCCTCAATAAGAAGATTTTTCTTGAAAATTTGCTTACTTTCGAACGAACAGAGGAGTCTAGGATTCACAACACAAGAGATTATAGTGAAGTTGACTATAAAGTTTTCCTAATAAGGGTAATCCTAGCCATTAACAAAATAATTTTGTTAACTGAAGCTTCCCTATGTAGGAAAATGATGGAAGTATTATCAAATCTTGGTTTAATTATAGAAAATTTAGATAATCCTAATAATAATGGTGGAAAAGTCTTAAAATCCAAATTCGAAGGTGGTGAACTTGCTAATTTGAAAGTTGTTGTTGAATATTTGATAAGTGTGTAGGGAAGGAAATAAAATCTTAAGATTCCTTGGAAAAAAATGTCTGAGAAGGTCAAACAACAAAGACGTGAACTATTGAAAAGAAAACGTTTAGATAAGTATAAAGGAACAAATATGGCATAATGACTAGAAAATTCGGTGACATCATCGAAAAGTGGAGAATTATAGTCGAAAAGGGAAGTACCATTAGATTTAATATTAGAATTTGAATATCAATCCTTCATTTTTCCAATTTTGTGATAATTCCATGCTTGATTCTGAAGAGCTAAGAAATGAATAAATTACTCATGCTAAAACACTAATGCATGTGCGTTTGGAAAAAGTAAAAAAGGAGCACAATGGATGAATGCTAGAAGTAAAGGAAGATCGTTGTGTCGTGGAAGTGCAAGCTTGAGATACAAAACAAATGATTAGATTTTGTGACCAAGGGTTGTGCAAGTGCATGGAGTTCAAGGATGGAAGACAATACTTAACATCAACCATCATTCATGTTGTTTTTATCCATGTTAGCATAATAATTAATAAATATGCATTCAAATATATATTATTTGCAACAAATAAATCAAAGTGATGTATGTTTATAACATTTTATCTGAAGACTATGCAAATGATTTCAAAGATAGACCAGCTAAAATTTGAACTAAAATTACAACAAAGCTTGTCCTTAAGAATGAATTTCATGCTGTAATTTGAAGCGTCACTTTAATTTAATTAATGGTAGGGTTAGTTTTAGGTTTAGGGTTAATATTTTAGTTGTTAGCTTTGTAGATTTTTAGGGCATTAGGTTAGGTTTGTAAAATTGGATAATGTTTGCTTAGATCCAAATCCACCCAAATTAAAGAACACAATGGCATGCTTGCAACACAAATTTGTAGCATAGAAAATGGCATAATGTAAAATTTGAAACAAATGCATAGTTGTAGAAAGTAAAAAGCTAAGGTTAAAGCACTAAAAGAAAAATTTAATTAAATATTAACTGAAGTATTTCATATATACAAAAAAAATACACAATTTACAACACAGGTAGAAATACAAAATTGGATTTATTAGGAATCTTTTGGATTTATTAGGCATCACAAATATTAAAATTAAAACATAACAAATTGCTAGTCAATTTGAGCAGTCTCATCCATGAGAAGCAAGTATCCCATGTGGACGTTATCCCTATGCTTGTCCAGGTCAACCATTTGTAAATTTCCAACAAAGGGAAGTAAAGGGACTACGAATCCATCATTCAAGTAGTGGGGGATGTATCTCAAAAAAGGAATTCCCATGCTTGGTTGTACCACTACCAGCATATAGTCCATCTTCCTAGATAATTAGGTAACACGATCATGGTGGCTGCTACACACACTTCTTCTCTAGAAAGCCCAATATCTAGCAATGAGGTGATGAAGCAAGAGGAGAGGTCTGAATTTACTTAGTAGCACTCCCCAAGATCCATGAAATCATCTCCAAGAACCATCCTCAAGGCGATTTTGGTTGAGGGAGTCCCGATGTAAAATACCTTCCTAAATCATTGGTTGGTGATTTGAACCAAGAATCTGATTGCCTATGGAGGCTGGTGAGACACACAAAGGAATCCATGAAAAAAGAATGCAAGAAAGGTGAGATGTGAAATTGAGAAAGGGAAGTGTCACAATTTATAGAGCAAGTCAAGGAAAATTCATGGTACTCCTGCATTTAATGATAAAAATTCTAGGAAATGCATGCCCGGTTGGTTTTATTTTGTGTTTCAAGGCTCAAGAGGTTAAATCAAATTAAATTTTGATCAAATTATTACAAAGCTGAGTAAGGGAAGCACATGTAAAGAGTGAAGTTTAATAAGTTTGTGTCCTGATAATTGAACCACCATCATTCAGGTTCTTTTGGCGAGATCATGTGTGTCAGAGAATGTACAGGAATATGCATGAGGTTCGAATTCAAGCATGGTGAAGTGGCATATTCAGGTACATTGTTGAGGTTAAGGAAATTTAGTGAAGTTGTAGTCACATGTGCAGATTAAGCTGAGCTTCAATGTTAATCAAAGAAGGAATTCAATTAGACAGATATTGGTTGATGTAGGAGGCATCATCATGAGGTGATCGAGCATTAATGGAGCCACCAAATCCAAGGTTTTCTAAAATCAAGTTGGTATGGATTGCTAAAGGTAAAGTGTTCGATGAGGTAGTAATCAACATCTCTAAATTTGGAGGTAATCAAGTGATTAATTACACATTAAATTCTAACTTAAGTTTATTTACTGAAATGATTGGTCAGGACTACTCAAGAATTAGTATAGTGGTTATGAAATTTCATTAAGGGCCGCACATCTCAAGAAACTTAAACAAAATCTTTGGGAATTAATAAAGGGGATAGTGGAGGTTTATATCAAGTGAAAAATCTAAAGGTGTCCTTTGCTACCATTGTAATTTCCAACCTAATAGACAAACTTCAATACCATCAAGTTGAGCAAAAGAGCTTAAAAGAAATATCAAAAGAATACAATACAAAAAAGGAAATATCAAAAGAGAAATCAACTCTTTAGGTGACCTAAATATCTCTACTGAGGCTATGGATGCCTGACTGGTAGTAGAGCTATGTTTGGAGGGAATTACATAGATAGCCTTGCCTGGGCTATGGATGTTTGACTGGCAGCAAGGCAATATCTAGATCGAATCAAAAGGATAAACCAAATTATGTAGCTTGATATAAACAACCTAATTGTATTTATTAATCTTCAAAGGTAGGAATTGATCAAAGCACACACTGATACTCTTTAAGAAGTTTCATGATCCTTGTGTTGATTATTGACTAGACTAGGCAAATTATTCTTGAAAATAGTCTTAAGTTTTAATTTGATTGGGTTTTTTGGTTTTTTGATTTCTTTAAATTTAGTTTTGTTGGTTGCTAGTTGTTGTGTGGTTACACAACACACCCAATTTTGAAAAAGCTTGGGGACCCAAATTTTGAAAATACTTTATTAGCAAGATCAGAGGAAAAATAATGGGAAAGGTTAAGTTCAAAATATGATGAATTGTGGCTCAGATTGTGAAATATGAAGTGACAATCGGTAAACCAGGTGTTTAGGAAAATTGAGTGCGAATGTAGGGTTCAAGGTAGGCCGAATGAAACTTAATTGGGTAAGTCAAATTACCTCCAAAGGAAATAAGGTTTCAGGTGGGTAATGTGAAAGTTTGTGAGTCCACAAGCATGACAAGAAAGGTATGAGGCTCATTGTGAAAGTCACAAATTTCAAGTGGTTGTTGTGGAAAAGGATGGAAGTACTAATGCGGGCATTCAAGTATTCAAGAAATCGGATATTAGGGTACTCGGGTATGTAGAAAGCATATCACTAAGTAAAATGCTTAACATGTTGCTCAAAATTTTGATAGCATTAAAAACCTGAAAACCTGCATAAGTGGATATGTCTGAGAAACCGTAAAATGCATTATCTAAATCATAAAATTCAAAAGGGTTAAAATTGTATGAGCTTGACTTTAATAATGATTTCTTTTTTGACACCTACATTAAAGGATTTAAATGTAGTTGGTGGAAATGATGTAAATTGTATTGATGTGGGTCTTACAGGTGGTAGTCCATGGCAGAGATGTGGACATCCATGCAAATCAAACTCGCAAATGAATTTGGTGATGTTGAAGCAAGATAGATACACAATTAAGAGTATGCAGAGGATCAAGGTAGAAGTGCATATAACTGGAAAAGTGAAAACCTGGGTTTTCCTTGGCAAGTCAACACAATACTAGGTTTCTTTAAAGAGCATCAGTAGATGTTTTTTCTAAACCCATAGATCGATGGTGAAACTTGGAGAAAAGTGGATAAAATTTCTATATCCACCTAATCACTCTGATAAAATTATGATGAGGTATAAGTGGACTCGATGTGCATTTACTTTCAATTTCAAAGCATTCCAATTACGAAGAAGGAAGTCAAAGTGCCTTTAACTTATTTCCATAATTGGGCAAATATCTTCCAATGCCAACTATCATTTAGTGTCACGTGCTATGTTATGATTGGCTTAGTTCTTCTTATCCATGTGTTGTTTGAAACTCTTTGAGGCCTTGTGTTCTATAAAATCCTGAATCTTATTCATTTTGAGGGATCAAAATTTGTTGAACTTGGTAGAATAAAGACTGAAATTTCACCAGTTTTACTTGTATTTTCAGGTTTTTTGTTCAATATCAATATAAAAAATTGTATATTCCAAAAATGTTGCTAATATGGTGCAGGAGCACCTAGGCTAACCTCTATGTTTTGTCATTTTGGCTTGTATCTAACCTTAGACAAGTTATAATGTTTGAACATATTTGTTTTTGACCTTAGATGGTCTTGCTTTTGTTTGGGCTAGGTGACCTTAGTCCTTAGGACTAAGGTCACACTATTTTTCCATTGTTAGTAAGTTAGTTTTCTTAATGTTTATTGTCTAGGGGAGTAGAGTCTTTAAGTTGTTCAAATGATTAAAGAGGTTGTAATGATGCCTTAAGTCCAATTAATGAGTTGGTTCCTCGAATTCTTGAGGGAATGGTGGTCCTAAGAAATAGGCTAAAGGCATGAAGGAAGATGCCAAATGGAGAAGGCAGTTTGCATTGGTGGTTGCATGCAATCTGGTTACCCTTGGATTCCCTTGGGAATAGGAAGTGGAGGAATTCGACCAACTTGCCTAGAATCATGGAGTGGGCATCTATTATGACCCAAGGCTCGTATCTTTGAAGTGTTGGCAGTTTTTTTTTGAAATGAGTTAGTAGTTTTGTAACGAAGCTTTTATGAATGAGAAAAAAAAATACTGAAAATTTTGTGTTTTTGTGATATACCGAGCAATCTTGAGTGAGTGTGCCACTTGAGGGATCAAATGCATTGAGTTCATGTTAGTTTTGTGTTGATAGCATAGTTGTAGTCTTTTCCATTTGTTAATCAAGCTAGTTTAGGTTAGATTTAGTGTTAGTTGAGTCATTTTTGTGGTAGAGCTCCTGCTAGTCCTGTCCTGACTAGTCTGTGCTCTCATGGCTCCCCCATGATTTCTAACCTTGGGAAACACCTAAGGAAGGGTGTAATGGTAGGGGAGTCAGTAGTGTGTATAGTAGTTAGTGTTAGGAAGCATGACAGAGATTGGAGGAGCTTCTCTTAGCAACTGATCTCTAGGCGAGCAGGTGGAGCCCGGTTAGAGAGCTAGAGGAGAAGTATTAAGGTTACTTGCAGGGAAATACCATACAGTACAGTTTCAGTACAATTCCAGATGGGTTAGGGACAGATCTTGCTGTGACAAGAGGTTCGAGATCTCATGAAGTCATTAGAGTAATGTTTGAGTAGGAAAACAGTGAATTCCTAGGAATTAGACCTACAAACCCTACACACCCTAGGTTATAGGAATCCCCTGTATGGACACTGTCAGGCCAAAAGAATCATTGGGAAATTTAAAAATCTTAAAAGGGTGCTGGAATATGTCTTGAGGCTAGCAAGGTCTTTGGAAGAATTTTACAAACAATAGCAAACAAGGACTGGTGAAGACCACTAAGTTTAGGCCTAATTGAGGTCTTCAAATGGAGAATCATTGAACCCGGTGAGAATGGAGTGAAAGAACCTTCTATAATGGTTCAAACTGGAAATGTTATGAAGGTCCTGACAAGGATAAGCACCCCTACAATGAAGAATGAGGTTGGAGTGAAGATGGCACTTAGAGTTCTCTAGGTGAGGAAGGAAAGTGAGCAGGAATTTGAAATTGTAAAATGTTGTTTGACCTCCAAGGTGAAGCACAAACAAAGAGCTCTTAGAACAGAGCTAAGATTGGACTTAGTTTCCAATCAGGACCTAGAGGAGACTAGGTTCCTAGAAGAGACTAGCTAGGTCTCTCAGCAAAGTGCACGCAAACCGAGGACATCATACATCATATTGGTATCAGAGCTTGATTTGATCAGGCTTGTGGTGGATGTTTCAACCTACTGAATCCATGGGAGAGAACACATCTGTGGAAGGTGCTACAATGGTGACTAATGCAGAGTTAGCCAAAAAGGTAGAGGAACAAGAAGAGGACAACAAGTCTTTAAGAGAAAGGTTGGCTCGAATGGAGCAACTCTTGGATGAAGTCCAAGAAACAGCAGATAGAGTAAAAGACAAGGTAGATTAGAAGGAAGAACAAGAAGCAAGGGAAAAGGAAATAGAGTTGGAGGAGCAAGCTCCAACACTTGACCCTGTGATTCCTGAAGAGCCTTTCTTAAAAGCACTAAAAGCATTGAGTGGCACAGCTTTGGAAGGTGTGCCACTATTTAGTGGACAAATGGATCCAAATTCAGTTGTGGATTGGATAGATAGCATTGAGAATCATTTTGAATGTGATGGTATCTCAGAGGCACAAAAATTTATGGTGGCCAAGTCTAGACTAAGAGGTTCAGCTCTTACTTGGTGGAAGTTGTGCAAAGTGAAAGAGAGAAGGATGGAAAAGGTCCTATAGTTACTTGGAAAGGTATGGTGAACAAAGTGAAGCAGACCTACCTTCCTGATGATTATGAAGTGCAATTGCATAGAAGGAGACACAATCTGAGACAAAAAGATTTAGATGTCCAAGCCTACACCAAGGAATTTCAAAATTTATGTTTAAGATGAAGGGTAGTAGAAGATGAGAGTATTAAGCTTGCAAGGTATTTGAATGGTCTCAAATGGTCTATTCAAAAAGACATGAGTTTGGTGAACTTCAAAACCATTCACCAATGCTATCAAATGGCCTTGAAGATAGAAGAGAAAAGAAAAAGGAAGCAAGAACAAACCTCCAAAAGTAGAGGTAAAGGAAAAGATAGTAGAGGACAATGAGGTGGCTATGGTGGAAGAAGTTCCGAAACAAAGACTCAAGGAGACACAAAATATAGTGAGCAGCAAGAAGGAAGCTCAAGTAGAGGTGGTAGAGGAAGGAGTTCTAACTCGAACTCTAGAGGAAGAAATGGTGGACAAGGAGGAAGAGGCAATTACTTTGCCAACATGAAATGTTACCATTGAAATCAAATGGGACACCTGGCCTATAGATGTCCAGAGAAGGGTGGTTCTTCACATGGTCATGACAAGAGAACTAATCTAGTTCATGAGGAATCCAATGTAGTTGATAAACATTTTGAGGTTCCATTGCATTCTGAGGAAGGTGAGAATCTCATGATGAGGAGAACTTTGATCAAGGAGCCAGTGAAGGAGGAGCCAAGCCAAAGGAGGTCTTTGTTTAGGATAAAGTGCAAAATGATGGGGAAGGTATGTAGAGTCATCATAGACTTAGGCTCTACTGACAATATTGTGTCAGAGGAAGCAGTCAGCAAGCTGAAGTTGACAAGGATACCCCACACCAATCCTTACAAGGTCACTTGGCTCAATAAAGGACAACATGTGTTAGTGAATGAGCAAGCATGGGTGGAGTTCTCTATTGGGAGGTATAAAGACAAGGTCTTATGTGATGTGCTACCTATGGATGCATGTCACTTGCTCCTAGGTAGACCATGGCAATTTGACCGTCAAGCCATACATGATGGAGGAAAGAATTCATATTCTTTTAAGAAGGACAATGTGACCTTCAAAATTCAGTCACTATTAGAAGATGCTGAGGTGAGGAAAGCAGGTTCAAATGTTCTTGTGGTGAGTGAAAAGGAGTTCTTAGAAGCTTTGGAAGAAGGTGAAGGAGTTGGTTATGCATTGGTGCTAAGGCCAAGAGAGGGAGATGAAGGTAAGGTGACTAAGAAGATAGAGTTACCAAAGGAGATTCAAGACATGTTGCAGACTTACAAAGGTGTGGTGAGTGATGGACAATTAGCAAATTTACCCCCTAAAAGAGCCATAAGTCATAGGATAGACCTTATCCCAGGAGCTACCCTTCCCAATATGGCAGCTTACAAAATGATCCCTCAACAAAATGAGGAAATTGCTAGGCAAATACAAGAACTTCTAAACCAAGGTCTCATCAAAAAGAGTATTAGTCCATGTGCCGTACCCACTGTCCTAGCACCTAAGAAAGGAGGAGATTGGAGGCTTTGTACTGATTCAAGAGCCATTAATAGGATTACCATAAGGTATAGGTTCCCTATCCCTAGGATTGAAGACCTAATGGATTGTCTAGGCGGAGCTAAGTATTATAGAAAGATAGACTTGAAGAGTGGCTATCACCAAATAAGGATACATGAGGGAGATGAGTGGAAAACAACCTTCAAAACTAATGAGGGTCTATATGAGTGGCTTGTCATGCCATTTGGATTATCTAATGCCCCCTCCACATTCATGAGGCTCATGAATGAAGTACTCAAAGACTACATTGGAAAATTTGTAGTGGTATATCTTGATGATATACTGATCTATAGCCAAACAAGGGAAGAGCATCTCAAGCACCTAGAGCTGGTTTTCAAGAAGCTATAGGAAGAAGAGCTGATGATCAACTTGGAGAAATGTGAGTTCATCAAGACATAGTTGGTGTACCTTGGGTTTGTGCTATCTCAAGGAAAACTGCAAATGGATGAAAGAAAAGTGGAGGCTATCATGAATTGGCCTACTCCAAGGACAACAACTGAGGTAAGAAGTTTTCATGGTCTTGCACAATACTATAGGAAATTCATAAGGCATTTTAGTGCAATTTGTGCTCCTATGTTAGATACTATCAAGGGAGGCATGAAGACCAAATTTGTATGGAATGAGCATGCTAACAAGAGCTTTGAGTTGCTGAAGGAAAGGATATCTACCCAACCTATTTTGGTGTTGCCAAGTTTTGAGAAACTTTTCACCATTGAGTGTGATGCTAGCAATGTGGCAATTGGAGCTGTTCTAAGTCAAGAGGGTAGACTGGTGGCTTTCCATTCAGAGAAGTTGAGTGAAGCCAACAAGAAGTACTCTTCTTATGATCTTGAAATGTATGCATTGGTCCAAGCTCTAAGGAAATGGAGACACTACTTGCTTCCCAAAGAATTCATTGTGTATTAAGACAATCAAGCACTTAGTTTCCTGAATTCACAAGACAAGTTGAGCCATAAGCACATGAAGTGGGTTGAGTATTTACAAGCTTACACCTTCAATATCAAGCACAAGAAAGGTGTCCTCCGCAAAGTAGCATATGCATTGTCAAGAAGAGCTCTCACAATTCAGGAAATACAGTTGAAGAGCATGGGAATAGATCATTTCAAGGATCTATATACAGATGATGAAGATTTTGCAGACATTTATAAGGTATGTGTTGAATACAAGAACCATTTTCATAGTAAATATGCTGAGTATACTTTGCAAAGTGGTCTATTGTTTAAAGGAAATCAATTATGTGTTCCTAGAGGTTCCATTAGAGAGAATTTGATGCAAGAAAAGCATAATGGTGCTTTCAGTGGTCACTTTGGCAGCACTAAGACTCAAGAACTTGTTCAAAGGTTCTATTTTTGGCCTAAGATGAATCTTGATGTTAGGAGATATGTGGAAAGTTGTGTAGTGTGTCAAAAGGCAAAAGGAACTTCTTCTAATGCAGGACTTTACCAACCACTACCTATTCCTACTAGGCCATGGGAATGCTTGAGTATGGATTTTATAGTAGGATTACCCAAGACAAGGCAAGGTATGGACAATGTTTATGTAGTTGTTGAAAAATTTAGCAAGATGGCTCACTTTGTGCCATGTAAGACAACCAATGATGCCAGCCAAATAGCATCTCTTTTCTTCAAGGAGATAGTGAGAATCCATGGGTTACCTATCAGCATTGTATCAGACCGAGACACTAAATTTATGAGTCACTTTTGGAAAACCCTTTGGAAAATTTTAGGCACAAATTTGTCCTTTGGATCAGCCTACCATCCACAAACTGATGGTCAGACCGAGGTTGTTAATAGGAGCCTTGGGAATCTACTGAGATGTTTGATAAAGGAGTATGGGAAACAATGGGATCAGCTGATTAGGCAAGCTGAATATGCCTATAATGACACTATAAACACATCCATAGGGAAGAGTCCCTTTGAAATTGTATATGGCCTTCATCCTAGAGGAGTATATGAGTTGAGAACCTTGAAGGATGGATTGAAAGGAAGTGGATATGCTGATGAATTTGCCTATGCAATGCAAGAGATACATGATACAGTGAGGAAGACATTGATAGAGAACACCATGAAACATAAAACAAAGGTGGATGAGCATAGGAGGACAGTCAAGTTCAATGTGAGTGACATGGTTATGGTGCATCTAAACAAGTCAAGACTTCAAAAGGGAGTCCCTCACAAGTTGCAGATGAGGAGGATAGGTCCCTGTCCTGTCTTAGCTAAGTATGGTGAGAATGCATTCAAAGTGGAGCTACCGGATGATAGTGGACTGTCCCCTGTTTTCAATATTGCAGACTTAGTCCATTACAAAGGACCATAGCCAGACATGGATTAGAATCTTCATGAGGTGATCAGGGATGTGGAAGATCTACACCTACCTATTGCTACAGTCTCAGGACCTGACAGTATACTAGACACTAGGGTCTACAAGAAGACTCGAACCAAGGAATACAAAGAGAACTTGATCAAGAGGCATGGCCAAGCTGATGCTGATGCAGTATGGATAAAGGAAGCCGAGTTCAAGAAGATGGGGATTGATCTGAGCCTCATCAATCCAAGGGTGGATTAAACTTTCTGTTTTGGGGAGGATGGTGCAGGAGCACCTAGGCTAACCTCTATGTTTTGTCATTTTGGATTGTATCTAACCTTAGCCAAGTTAGAATGTTTGAACATATTTGTTTTTGACCTTAGATGGTCTTGCTTTTGTTTGGGCTAGGTGACCTTAGTCCTTAGGACTAAGGTCACACTATTTTGCCATTGTTAGTAAGTTAGTTTTCTTAATGTTTATCATCTAGGGGAGTAGAGTCTTTAAGTTGTTCAAATGCTTAAAGAGGTTGTAATGATGCCTTAAGGCCAGTTAATGAGTTGGTTCCTCGAATTCTTGAGGGAATGGTGGTCCTAAGAAATAGGCTAAAGGCATGAAGGAAGATGGCAAATGGAGAAGGCAGTTTGCATTGGTGGTTGCATGCAATCCGGTTACCCTTGGATTCCCTTGGGAATAGGAAGTGGAGGAATTCGACCAACTTGCCTAGAATCATGGAGTGGGCATCTATTATGACCCAAGGCTCATATCTTTGAAGTGTTGGCAGTTTTTTTTGAAATGAGTTAGTAGTTTTGTAATGAAGCTTTTATGAATGAGAAAAAAAAATACTGAAAATTCTATGTTTTTGTGATATACCGAGCAATCTTGAGCGAGTGTGCCACTTGAGGGATCGAATGCATTGAGTTCATGTTAGTTTTGTGTTGATAGCATAGTTTTAAGTCTTTTCCATTTGTTAATCAAGCTAGTTTAGCATGGCTCCCCCATGATCTCTAACCTTGGGAAACACCTAAGGAAGGGTGTAATGGTAGGGGAGTCAGTAGTGTGTATAGTAGTTAGTGTTAGGAAGCATGACAGAGATTGGAGGAGCTTCTCTTAGCAATTGATCTCTAGGCGAGCAGGTGGAGCCTAGTTAGAGAGCTAGAGGAGAAGTATTAAGGTTACTTGCAGGGAAATACCATACAATATGGTTTCAGTATGGTTCCAGATGGGTTAGGGACAGATCTTGCTATGAAAAGAGGTTAGAGATCTCATGAAGTCATTAGAGTAATGTTTGAGTAGGAAAACAGTGAATTCTGAGGAATTAAGCCTACAAACCCTACACACCCTAGGTTATAGGAATCCCCTGTACAGACACTGTGAGGCCAAAAGAATCATTGGGAAATTTAAAAATCTTAAAAGGGTACTGGAATATGTCTTGAGGCTAGCAAGGTCTTTGGAAGAATTTTACAAACAATAGCAAACAAGGACTAGTGAAGACCACTAAGTTTAGGCCTAATTGAGGTCTTCAAATGGAGAATCATTGAACCCGGTGAGAATGGAGTGAAAGAACCTTCTGTAATGGTTCAAATTGGTAATGTTATGAAGGTCCTGACAAGGATAAGCACCCCTGCAATGAAGAACGAGGTTGGAGTGAATATGGCACTTAGAGTTCTCTAGGTGAGGAAGGAAAGTGAGTAGGAATTTGAAATTGTAAAATGTTGTTTGATCTCCAAGGTGAAGCACAAAGGGAGAGCTCTTAGAATAGAGCTAAG
This sequence comes from Sequoiadendron giganteum, assembly GCA_007115665.2. Taxonomy (NCBI): domain Eukaryota; kingdom Viridiplantae; phylum Streptophyta; class Pinopsida; order Cupressales; family Cupressaceae; genus Sequoiadendron; species Sequoiadendron giganteum. The sequence continues at coordinate 146,302,283 of CM021100.1, read as the reverse complement.
ATTGGACTTAGTTGCCAATTAGGAACTAGAGGAGACTAGGTTCATAGAAGAGACTAGCTAGGTCTCTCAGCAAGGTGCAAGCAAACTGAGGAGCTCATACATCATAATATCAAAGCCTTTTGAAAGCTATTTCTTGATCGTAAATTTGACATTGTTGACTGTTTATTCCTATCAGAAAATCAAATGTGTTGCGTTGGATTTGGGTGAATATTGACACTATTCGGTGGTAAACAATTGTTTCTTTAAATTTCTTGCATCATTCTATTCATAGTTGTGAAGCAATCTAGTGAAATATAGAGTGGTTTTTTCTTTGATTTAGTTCATTTTTTGGTGTATGCATGGATAATAGCTGGGAGACTTTTAAATCTTAGGATCTTTTAATTTCTTTAATTTAATTTTTAGTAATTTTCTTGCAAATGACTTGGATTCATGAAATTGTGAAGAGTGATACATGTTGAATTTTCTAAATCTTTATGTTACTTTGGACTAATACATGTGTTGAAATCGTTACATTTTTATGTTACTCTATTTGGTACTACTATCATTAAGCTTCAAAACCATAGACCCCTCGTGATTAACAATATTTTTGCACAACGAACGTTAAGTGAACCTAATACATCAAGACCTAACATTCTCGAGCCTTGGGATAGCTAGGATTGTCTCTAACTGGAAAATCTTAGTGATTCTTTCAAGAAAGATAGGTTCATTTATTCATCAAAGAAAATATTTATTTGCATGTTTGTGTGCATGTGCAACATCCACACCAATAGTTCCATAGGGTTGTATTGTGATAATTAGAGTACTATTTAGATTAGTAAGAATTCAATGTTTCATAATGGACGAACCCACAAAAGTGGTTTACAATTGGAGTGAAGAAGGAAAATTTGAAAAAAATGACCCCATGCCAAAAAAATTTGTTTTTGTGGTTCAAATGAACCAAAAGAGGGTTTGAACGAACCCATTCGATTAACTTCCCACCATTCTTGCAAAAAAAACAAAGTAAACCCTTTTTGAAAGGGGGTTCGTTTGAACCCCCCCATTTCCCTCCTTCTCCCCCTCAGGTGGTAAAAAAGTCTAGAATTTTATGCTTTGAAGTTCGAGTTGAGGAAGAAATTGAAGGAGACCTCACAAACCCAACTGGATGATGGTAGTCCTCGAAACGAGCTATCCAATAAATATAATTTTAATATGTTTTGGTTTTATTATGTATTTGTTTTTTTAGTTTTATTAAACATAGGTTTTTCACTGAAAATCAAGTTCTCTATTATGCACATGTGGAAAAATAGCAGATTATCAAAAAAAATTTAAAAATATGTTCAGGCTAGGTATTGATGTCCTTGATCCATTAAAAAAAATTGAATTTCGATACATACAAAAGAATTTATGTTGTATACAGTCCGCCTATGACTGAATTGTAATTGGTTTGACTTCAAAACTTGATTAAGAAAAACATATTTAATAAAACACTATGAAACCAAATGAAAGTGCTAGATATCATGATTACAAATCTAAATTCAAAAAAAATAGAATTTTATCCTTCATACACAAAAAGTTATGTTGTATATGGGGTGAAGCCACAATAGTGGTTTGCAATTCAAGTGAGGAAGGAAAACTCACAAAAAACAAATACATGGCAAAAAACTTGAATTTAGGGGTTCGTACAAACCTACTGGTTCAAGTGAACCCTTTCAATTCTTTCTTTCCCAAAAAACCAACAAAATCCTTTATGGAAAAGTGGTTCTCTCGAACCCCTAAGGGTTCGTACAAACCCCCCTTATTCCCCATCCCCCCTGAGACACAAAAAAAATCTAAATTTTGGCACTTCGAAACTCAGGTTGAGGATGAAAATGGAGGAATCTTCACAAATCCAATTGGAATTAGATAGTCCTTGGTTTGAGCTATCCAACGAATATAATTTTAATATGTTTTGGTTTTATTATGTATTTTGTTTTTTAGTTATATTAAACATAGACTTTTCATTGAAAATGAAGGTCTTTGTTCTGCACATGTGGAAAAATAGCAGATTATCAAAAAATAAAATTGAAAAATATGAGTGCACCAGATATTGAAGTCCTTGATCCAATAAAATAAATTGAATTTTGATATATACAAAATTTTTTACGCGTTATTCAATTGCGCTATGTCTGAATTGTAATTGGTTTGACTTCGAAACTTGATTAAAGAAAAAATATTCAATAAAAAACTATCTAACCAAGCGGAAGCATTAGATATCGGAGTTACAAATTTAAATTTGAAAAAGCTAGAATTTTATCCTTCATGGAAAAAAAGTTATGCGTTATACTGTGTGCGTCACTTTTTAAAAATGTTGTTTTCTGAAAAAATCCAGTTTTCGTGGGAGATGGAAAAAGAAGTGCAATCTGATTCCAAAAATTTTGAAAAAAATATTTTTAGAATCTACAGACAAAATTTGACGAGACTCTAGTTTGCATCATCTTCAAATTTCTCACGGTTTAGCCGCTATAGATGCTCGAATGTGAAGATTTAGTTAAAAATAATAATTTCAGTATCTAGTTTGGCCAAATATTGTAAACCACTATTGTGGGATTACCCTACGGTGAACGTCACTTTTTAAAAATGTTGTTTTTAAGAAAAAACTAATTTTCAAAGGAGATGGAAAAAGAAGTGCAATCTGATTCCTAAAATTTTGAAAAAAATATATTTAGAATCTATAGACAAAACGTCACAAATCACTAGTTTGCATCATCTTCAAATTCCTCACGGTTTAACCGCTATAGGAGCCCGAAAATGAAGATTTAGTTTTAAAAAATCAGTTTAGTGTCCAGTTTGCCCACAAATTGTAAACCAATATTGTGAGATCATCCTAATAGAACTAAACATATTGAAATTTAGCACTACTACATGGTCTATGAGTTTGTTCGACAAGGTTTGGTTGAACTTGTCTATTATCCTATCAAGACACAACTTGTTGATATCTTCACTAAGCCCCTTGCTTGTGAACGAATTCAGACATTTCAAGCTTTGTTTGGTGTTCTTCCAAATGTTTATCGTGGGAGAGAAATAATAGAATAATGATTATTTTTCTTTACAATGTTCATTATGAGAGAGAATGTAAGATAATAGACATTGATGTTAGAAGATAATCATGTTGATTAGATCATTATATGATTTAATTTTGAATCAATTTATATAAATCAATATTTTTGTCAATGATCATTAACAATAGATTTTGAAGAACCTTCTATAATTTAATTTTGTATTATGCAGATTATCATTATTTTCTTTATATTTTAAATTCCTTCCTAAATCCAACAATAAAACACAACCTTATTGTTAAGAGAGTTTAACACTAATGAAAAGGCAAATTGAAACAACAAGAAAATGATTTATTAGTTCCTCCATATGAGAGCTTTGGACATGGCTAATAAAAGGCCACTCAATCCGTTTACTTTCTCCAACTCAAGCTTGAGGAAAATAATGCACACCGCTCTAGGCTTCATTTAAGTGAAACCATTTTTTTTAATCTGTTCCATTTAAAATTAACCAATTTGGATATGACTAATGATGCTTTGAAGTTTGAACTATGCCCAATTTGGGATTGATCAATTGTCATGTGACAGCTAGCGATGCTCTGGAACTAAACCAGGTTGAGATTTGTCAATTGATCGCTTGCTGAGAAACATCTGGTTCCTAATATCTTGGTAATTCATTTGACTTATATGTTTTATTTCAACCGTCAACTATTATATAACAGATTTGTTAACAGATGAAGTGGGTTAAAATCTATTCAGAAATGTTTATCGTGCAGTGTGTTACTAAGTACAGCTACAAACAAACAAAACATAAATAGTGTTGACATGAGACTGACGTAATGAGGTTTTAGTAGTTAGTAATTAAAGAGAGGACCAGAAAAACAATAAAAATGAGCAAAGAACATACTCACATGTCTCTCATAATTTATGTCAAATTCTTTGGAAACGGCATTCTATTATGGTTGTCGCCTCTTGTCATGCTTTTATTCGTACCTCACTCTTTTGGCTTATCATTACTTTAACAGATTTAGTATTGATCTAAGCATAGCAGATTTTGATCTGGGCTAGGATTATGGTTCTAGTTGACTTTTTAGTTGTTATTTTAGGTGGTTCAGGTCGTGGATTTTTTCTGATTTATTCGTGATGTAGATGAAGGTTTGTTGCACATCGTTCAAAAGATTATGAAAAATTTTCCTTGTGAAAAACTGAACTCCAAATATTGAACTAAACTCTAAATTTCAATATTTTCCTCATGCTTTAACAAACTCTCCCTTTCCACCCAATCGACAAATAAGTGATTAATTCTCAATCCCAATCTCTGTTCCTCATAAGTGTCTAAGCCTGCCAGAGCTTAATTATGACCGTGCCAATTTCTTATGCCCCTAAGCTTTATTTGGCCAGGAGTTTTTGGAATTTCTTTCTTTTTTCCTCTGTCCCACATAAATATATTTAGTTTCTTCAATTTAATAATTTGCCCATGTTTTGATGGTGGACGCCTGTTATCAGGCCGTAGGATGTACAAGTATATACAATCGATTACAATTTTTCAGATACCTCAGAGTCCCACTTGGACATAGAGTTTGTTTTGGCAGGAACTCTATGTTGTTTTATCTGTCCGACTCACTTAGCCCCATGCGCAAACGTTGTATGGTTCTCCAATAGACACATCAGATTGCAGTATAAAAACCAAAAACCTGTGGTATGCCACCAGAGATAAAATTACAGTTGACATACGCCAGCTGATGTAGTTTAACTATTGCTAGAACTCTTAGTTCCTACCCATTTTTGTTTATGGAGAAGTGCTGCTGTGATTTCATGCAGGGGCTCAATCTTCTTAAAGGGATGATGAAATTTTTGTTACTAGTTTGAGAAGAAAACATTATGTGTTGTGAGAAAAAGGAAAGTAGAGGCGCATAGTGTCTCTAACCCTCACGTTGATAAGAAAATGTAAGCATCTTTAACTAGTTATGTATCTGCACCTAATCACCCATTTTGTTGGATTTAATCTCATGATTGCGTTCAAGGTTTTCATGTTTAATATTGGATTTATAACTAATTGGTCTTATGATTGCTTTGAAGATGGGATGAAATATGGATAGCTTCGCATTCAATCCAGTGTCAGCTTGAAGGAGGTCCTTAAAAATTTAACATTCACCAATACAAATATTGGTCTTCTAGTTGTCTGATCACTGCAGTGATCTATGTCCAAGCCAATAGCCATTAGCAACAATGGAGACAGCTAGAACAATATACTCGCTTATCTTCAAGGCGGCATCAGGGTGAGATTTAAATTTTTATGTTCATGTAACCTTCACCAATAGGAACTGGACTACAGTAGTAGATTTGCTAATTGAATTTCAAGTTCTGGTATGCTAAAATTGAATTTGAAGCACTAACTAGGATAATGACAGATGGATTTCCAGAACTTCAAGGACTGCAAGTCTAACACATCCAGAAGAATTAAGTCAGAGGGGAGGTGAAGATTCAACACTAGAAGTAGTGACTTCTCCAGCTTTGTCAAGATCAGGACATCCGTCAGAAGAATGTTTTGCTTGTACTCAGGCACAGACTCCAGCCTTCCATTCCATCACTTGTGATGAAGACAACAATCTTCTGTGGGAAGCCAACGCTGGGTCATCTATTTTTCCAACACAGTGTCAACAGCATATGCCCAAACAATCCAAGAAGAGAGACAGTTGGATATTTGGAAGAGTATTGGACCCAAGAAGCAAAGAGATACAGAGATGGAACAGAACAATTCTTCTTGTATCTGCCATTGGTTTGGCCATTGATCCACTGTTTTTCTATGTGTTGTCTATCAGCAAGGACTTGATGTGTCTCTACATAGATGGAAAGTTTGCTGTAATGGTGGCTGTTCTTCGTTCTACCAGCGATGCCATGCACTTGTATCATATTTGGTTGCAGCTCAAGCTTGCTTATGTGTCAAAGGAATCCCTTGTAGTGGGCTGTGGAAAATTAGTCTGGGATGCTCGGTCAATTGCCTTCCATTATCTGAAATCCCTCAGAGGCTTCTGGTTTGATATCCTTGTCATCCTGCCAGTCCCACAGGTAAATTTTATAGGTTCACATACATTGAAACTTCACAATCCATCTTCGTTTTCAAATCATAGAGGCATTTAATTCTGCAACAATCAATAGAACGGGAAAATTTAAGGAAACATTCAAAACCCATCTTCATTTTCAGATTCATAAAATGTACAGTGAAAATCAATAAAATAGGAAAAATTATGGAGAAAATCAATGCCTGTTTTCATTTTCAGAAGCATGTAATACTGTTCCATTCACAAAAAGGAAATTTGTGGAAAAAATATGAAGTCCATCTTGAGAGAATCTTAATTAGAACATCTTAAGCTGTCTCTACAATTTTTATAACTGTAGAGAATTTTGTAGATAAATTTCGCAGAGAATTTCACTTATGACAGTTTTAACTTTTTGCCTGTCTGCATAGATCAGTTGGGTTTCTCAAGAAAATTCCTTCATTCATTATTGTTCAAACTTCAAATCATATTTATATAGATTACCTTCTTATAGTTTCGATTGTTTCTGAATCTGCAGATGGTGTTCTGGCTGGTTATACCGGATCTCATTAAAAGAGGACAAATCACTCCGATCATGACTGTGCTGCTCCTAATATTCTTATTCCAATATCTACCTAAGGTTTACCATTCTGTATGTCTTATGAGAAGAATGCAGCGAGTAACAGGCTATGTTTTCGGTACGGTGTGGTGGGGTTTTGGCCTGAACTTGATAGCATATTTTATTGCATCTCATGTAAGTTGGTTTCTACAGTTAGCAGGACTAGATTATAGAATTTCTCCGTCTTTTTGATGTCCATGATTCTGTTTTACTGAATGAATCTATTATAAACTCATGAGAATGCTGTTATATTTTAGGAAGAAAAGGAAATCAAACGTGGATTGGGAATGGTTTAGTTTACAGTCGGGCATATGGGCAAGCCGGAATTAATAGAGACTAAACCCATGTTGACATTGGGCATCCATCATAAATCTAATGCTTGCGTACAACTTTCTGTTTTATGATTTTTTGGAAACATATTCAGGTCGCTGGAGGTTGTTGGTATGTATTGGCAATCCAAAGAGTGGCAACTTGTCTGAAAATACGATGTGAGCAAAGTGGTGTTTGTGACTTGCTTATGCTGGGATGCTCAAAGCCTATTGCATATAGCCTTCCGTTGCCTACTACAGATGAAATGAACTCCACCTGGAGCAAAGATGAAACTCTAGACGCTGTCTGTTTTAGCCAAGATGGTCCTGTATTCCACTATGGCATTTACAAGTGGGCACTGCCCTTAGTAACAAGCTCAAGCTGGTCTGAAAAAATATTGTACCCAATTTTCTGGGGCCTTATGACCTTAAGGTGTGTGTCATGTCTCTTCTATTGTCGGCTTTTTGATTTGATATCCCCATTGTTGGAATCTATGAAACGCTGCATATAGAAGATCTTGCATAATCTTTAGACTAATAATTGAATGCAATGTCAATAACTAATCCTAGATATTGAATCCACTGCAGTACATTTGGCAATGATTTGGAACCAACATGCCATTGGTTGGAGGTGGTATTCAGCATCATTATAGTTCTTAGTGGTCTACTTCTATTCACACTACTGATAGGAAACATTCAGGTGAATATATCTAGAACCTTATCTCATAATTGTTTCTTTTGATAACCTGATGTGAGGGGATGGTCATCTAAATTTTCCTTCTCATTTTAATTCCAGTGAAAACAGACAATAATAGGGGAAGGAGGTGTTAAAATGTATAAATTTAACTGGTTCAAACTCATCCCTCTCTATTTTGTAGGTTTTTCTTCATGCAGTTATGCAAAAGAAAAGACTGATGCAGCTGAAGATAAGAGACTTAGAATGGTGGATGAGGAGAAGACAACTTCCTACTAGACTGAGACACAGAGTAAGGCATTATGAACGACAGCGGTGGGCTGCAACCCGAGGAGTGGATGAAACAGAGATGATTAGTGATCTGCCTGAAGGTTTGAGAAGAGATATAAAGCGCCACCTTTGTATTGATCTTCTAAGACAGGTAATAATTGGTGGAGAAGGGAAAATTGCAGTACTCATTTTTCCACTGTCAAAACTTAAGAACAAGTTATCCAAGTCTAAAGTATGATTTCAATAGCCGTTGGTTCACTTATGAGTTTGGACTAGTGTAAATCCACCGACATTTTGGCAGAAAGATACCTTCAGACCTAACATATAAGCCTAATAGCATAATGGATACCCCTAAAAGCAACATCTAAGCTTAATGATGTCTGCGATATCAAAACATTACTAGAAAAATCCTTTTTACACAACTTACAAGATCACTCAATAAGAAAAATGCCTCTTATTTTTCCATTCCATCAAGCTTAATTTGGAGTGCTTGTATGATACTTAGTTTTTCATGTAATGTAAGTATGGAGGTAATTAGTCTTTTAGGGCGCCCAAAAGAGGTTTATCTTTTGTAAAGGAACTCTTTTCAGTATAGGTAATGATTTAACATTCAGATGATTTAATGAGAAAATCCTTGTGGAGAACTTTCAGGTACCATTATTCGATAACCTGGATGATCTAATTCTGGACAATATCTGTGATAGAGTAAAACCCTTGCTATTTACAAAGGGAGAAAAGGTATCTTAAATCTCTTTTCATCACTTCTCAATCTCATTGAATAAAAAAAATTTGGTACAAGGGTCTTGTTTGGTTTGTCTGATTCTGAATTATGACTGCTGGACCGTTCAATTTGGTAGATTCTGAGAGAAGGAGATCCCGTGCAAAGAATGCTATTTATAGTGAGAGGGCATTTGCAGAGTAGCCAACGGCTAAGCAAAGGCCTGGTAAGCACATGCATGCTTGGCCCTGGAAATTTCTGTGGAGATGAGTTACTATCATGGTGTCTCAGAAAACCATTCTTGGAAAGATTACCCCCATCTTCTGCAACATTCACAAGCCTTGAAGCCACAGAGGCATTTGGGCTTGATGCTCAAGACCTCAAGTATGTTACGGAGCACTTCAGGTACAAGTTTGCAAATGAGAGACTGAAAAGGACTGCACGTTATTACTCTTCTAGTTGGAGAACTTGGGCTGCCGTCACAATTCAACTGTCATGGAGAAAGCATAAGGCAAGGGAAGAACTCTCTGCAGAAAACAATATTGTACCAGCTTTTGTGCCACTGATTATCACAAATCCAGTAAACAGATCACTCTCAGACCACGACCGCCTTCGTCTCTATGCTGCAATGTTCATGTCCCCCAAACCCAATGACCATCTTGAGTAATATCAGCATCGCGTGGTGGTCTCTGCAAGTTTTTGTAGAGATTCAAATTAAAAGAACACTGATGTTTTACACATCTTGATGTAGGGATGGAGGATGTTATCAATCCATATGATTCCAAGGAATCGGTATTTTTTAGAACCACCATGTTGTTTTCGCTCTGCGAAATAGGAAGAAGAAGAAAAAGAAATTATCTCTACTATTGGAAGCTAACGTGCATATGGTTTCTTTCACTCTTTGTGACAAATGTGTATAGATTGAGTTTGCGAGATAAATTTAATAACCCATACTCTGCCAATTTAACTGGTAGAGGTGTATAAATGCGGGATGACATCTGTTCTGGTTAAAGTTGTTACTAGGGCATATTCTCTTTCTATAGTCCTAACTTGGTATTATAGTTAAAGCCATACCGACCAGTTTGATTAGGACATATGGCACGTCGACTAGACTATCATTTGTCTATCAAGATTTCTACCAATAAAAACAAACCTACACAGATGCTATTGAAGAATTTGCAGGGAAGATATTCTCAGAACCATTCTCTCTAATTTAGGTTATATTATTTCCTATTTGAAAACCATAGAGAGCCGATTATGCAGTTGGCAGCTTGGAAATTGCAGGTAGGGGAGAGGACCCAGTACCTGAGCATGTTTTAATAGTTGTGATAGTAGTTGTTAATATAATGGTCAATATTTTTATCAATATTGGACTAATAGTTGTGACTTTAAAGTTGTTAGTGTTGATGATAACTACCCATAGTTAAACAAAATGTATTCCTTTGATCTAAAAAGCAACCAATCATGTGATTCCACATCAGCACTCAATAAAACATGCTGTGAATTCACAAGTATTGGTCTCACTTTTTTTTTGGGCCTTTTTGGACACCTTGACAAAAAGCATGCTGATGTGGCATCATATTTGATGATGTGGCACTGAAACCTTAGTTATAAGCAGGGGACTAGCCAAGTAAGCTGCTGTAAAAAATTGGGAGTGATTTGAAATTTCCACGTAGGATTTTGAGAAGCACGAAGTTAGGGTGCACAACTACTGGGTCCTCTCCCCTACTTCACTTAGGTGGTGAGCCACTAAGTATTACAAATTACTTCGAATTATATGAGTTATAACATGTGTTAAATTTTTATGGATCAGTTAAGATTTGAACTTAGAATCTTTCATTTTCTGTTGTGGTATTCTACTACTGAACTATCAGTCTTTTTGGTAACTGGTTCATTTTTATTTCAGGTGTGGTTCATTTTCAACAACTTCCTTTGAGCCACACTGCAGGTGCTTGGAGATCATAGTTTGGTCTGATAATGCTGACCTGAGCTTTGATATCATATTGAAATTTGAAAAACCAGTTAAGATTTGGATCTAGAACCTCCCATTTGTATTAAGAAGCTCTACCACTGAACTTTCAACCTTCTTGATAACTGATTCATCTTTAATCCATCTCATTTCCAACATGTACAAAAATTGTGCAAATATGACTTAAAAGAAAATAAACAAGTTAACTAGTTATCTAGGATCATAGTGTGAGATGCCACCTTGGACCAGTCTGTGGACTATTATCCTTGGTTGGACACGTGATTCTAAATTATGTAATCGGTCATTTCAGACGTGCTGTGAGATTATATTCTAAAAGAAGTCTAAGCAGCAACCTCTTGAGCATCGCCAAATTGCACCTAAAGATGAGGTACACTTTGCATGCTAGTGAAAGGTTAAGAAATAAAAGGTCAAGGTATTGCAAATGGCCTCGTGAATATGGCAACTAGTGCAATAATAATCCAAAATCAGATGCAATTTTCACATCAACGATGTTAGTGATAAGCTACTTGTGATTGGATATAGTAGAAGGAATTTATTACCCTTTAACACATTGTTTTCCATGAACACTTTCCATGGAAGCTTGTCTAAGATACAATAGTTGTACAAATTAGTTAAATAAACATTTATATTTAAAGACAAATCACGTTGCGTCGAGGAGTACAAAATTTTGAAGACAAAGGAAGAAATTAGGTAAAGAAGTTTGCAATGGTGGAGAAAGCCCATGAAAGGAGATCCAACAAAACATGCAAAGATACAACATTTCCTCCTCATAAGGCTTTTTGTCAGCTTATCCATTGCACTCTCTATTCTCGAAAGTATAGTAAAGAATACAGAGACCACTGATGAATGAGTCGAAAGTACATGTGTTTCACAAGTTCTTTCCTCTTTGCAAACGACCAAAAACCACCCCAAAGCATAAAAAGCTATTATAAAGACAACCCAATTGACGATGGAATTGAATATTGTACACACTGAGAACCAATTCTCTCATTCCTCTTTTTTGTGTAGATGACTTCTACAAGACAAACTTGCTTGTGAAGATTTTGTCTTTCTTAATGGACTTTTTGAGGAGATGCGGTCAAGAGAAAAACAACAATTCTTCTCATATTAGAAAATATTATATACATGCAAGCAAGGTCCATGCAGGTTGACAAAAAACGACGTTGACAGATAATCATAACTCAACTTCAGGTAATACCCCACGTTATTCCATTTCATTGGGTATTCTAATGGCCCCAGTTACGCTTTGTGTACGTGTACAGGCCCTGTCTTGTCCTTAGCTGACTCACCATCCGATATTCAGCATTAAATACGCCAACAAATTAATGGTGCGTAATGACCCATTTTTAGGGGTCTTTGTCAGAATTGATTTAGATTATGTATCATCCTCCTCACATTGGAAGCTCTACACCAAATTTTGTACTGAACCCATCCTCTGCTTTATGTCCTGTACAAATCTCTCAAATTTTGTATTCACTGCATTTTAAAAGCAGTAGTTAGTAACATGTTGTTACCCAAGTTCAAATAACTTAACCCTCCATCCATGAACTGAATACCTTCTTATATCAAGTGGGTCAATCGAGCACAGTTTGATTTAGCATATTCTGTTCGCTTTCAGTTGCTGTCCTCTCATGGATTGTGGTTGCCTTGTCAATTTTGTGATGTGTTCTGTCCGGTTTTCTTGCCGGAATTGTAGCTTTGTTATTCCAGTACAACAAAAGTGGGTAAACGGTAAATTTGAAATGGGTATTATGGTAATGGTGGATAATTGTAGAATACTGCTAATCTCAGCAAGACTTTGCCTAAAAATAGTTTTAGATTGTCATATATTGAATTCAAAACTGTTGTCATGTTCAGTTGCTGTTTTAAGTGTAAGGGAGTGCAGCTGTGTTGGCACATGGGTTTTGGAGTTATATATAGGTGGCCCCCTATTTAAAAGGATATCAGAACCGCTTCTATCTTCTCAGTTGCGTGTATTATCTTTTCAGTTTTTCCAGAAAGAAATTGAATTGGGTACAAAGATGTATTATTACGACTTCCAAATGGACAATCAACACTTCTAAATATGTTTCTCCAGTTGGTAATTCTCATATGGACAAACACAATAATGTTACTTCAGCAGTTCTTAAATTTTTCATTTTTACTCTTAGGTTGAGAAGGTATTCTGAGATGATGGGAATGGACGCTTCAACCAGATTTTTAATAGCAATTAATCATGATGGTATTGGACCTTTTTCTACGTATAATGGCTGCTAGTTCATAATGTCTTTCTTTTTCAATCGGTGGAAGGTAATATTTAGGTTAGATTTTTGTACGGAAGATTATTGAATAGAATTCAATGCCGTTGGTATGAATGAAAGAAACATTTAAACCATGGCCGACTACTTATGTCTTTTCTTGGTCTCCTCGCCCCTCTCTCTCTCTCTATATATATATGAAGGAAACTAATTAATTTAGGTTAATTTACTGACAAATTTAGATTAATATATAAGAGTCATAGCATTTTTATATTAAATGTCAAGTTATGAAAAGTTGATGTAATAGATAGAGGTGTTAGATACAGCATTTTTGGTTGTAAAGCAATCTTGTGTTTGTAGACATTTAAATTTGGTCATTCCAAGAAGGTCAAATTTACACTTATATTCTTCTAATCTAGTCTCCCTAACCATATTAACTAGCAATTGCACCTTACTGTGTGCAATGGGTACGCCGAAGATGTGTGGAAGGTTAATTAGGATAAATTCTAGTCTATTTTTTTCATACATTTATGAAGTACATGATGTCAATTGGTAGGTTTGTGCAAAAGATGTCTTAATAGAGAAGTGGGAGATTCAAATAAACTATGCATCTGCTTACATGGATCCAAACATGATTGAAATAAAACCTCTAAATTAGGAAGATAATCAGACTCCATTACCAACAAGCTCATGTTATGTTTTCAATACGAAGAGAAGGAGAGATAAGGATAGAAAGAATGAAAAATATATAATATTAGTATAAATAATATAGTAAAAAATATATAAATAATATCATATTAAAAATAATAATAAATGGTTTTAGAGTTCACTATTACAATAAAATCCCAATATTTTTACTTAATATATAGATAATAAATTTTTTTATTATATAATAATATTATTATATTATTATTTATTTATCTTTTAATATATTAATATATATATTCTTAATTTAATATATTATATTAGAATATATATATAATATTTTAATATATTATTATATTGTACTATATTATATATATTATATTTTAATAAACCATTTGAATTGTACCTGATTTTACTTTTTACTTTATGTCTAACATTGAACGTAACCATGGATTTACTGAGTTCTCCCACGTTTGAATAGTTTTTACACACAATATAACTCACTCACTCACTGAACATCCACAACTTAGAGGAAACACACATATCCCGAGTGCTGGGCATAAAATAAAGTACAATTCACGGCAAGAGAAAAGGAGCCGTAAAATTTCTAGACTGACGGGAAAGCAGCAAAAAAACGGTGAAAAACAGTCGAAATAATGACAAAAATAATGAACAGTTGAGATTTATTTAATGGTGGAAGATTGTAATCTACACCGTTCACCATCAAAAGGGGTTGGAGAAGTTGAGCGTGGGGACGCCTTCGGCGTAATTAAATAATTCAGTATTTGATTAATACTTATCCTTGTGTGTAACATTCTCTAAAGTGTTTAATTATTTAATTAAATACTTTACCCCATTTCCTCTCCAAATTGAATAAATATACCAATTTATTTAATTTGGTCATTTTGATCCACATGAATTAAATCTATTTATAATTCAATGTTCTTTCTCAATATATCACTATCCTCCATAATTCATCCTTAATCTAGGTTAATTTAATTAACCTTTGATTAAGATGTGCATACCACTAATTGTGATTAGTGGCATATCCTCCGTAAAATCCCACTTGCCTCTAATCCTATCATTAGCCTACCTAATCATTTGCACAATCACTAATTATGATTAACTAATTTCTAGCCTAAGTCTCTTGCCATTAGTGGCATAAGTACCCAAATAAACCTTCTTAAATGCTTTCTCCTTTTGGATAAGCAATCCCCATCCCTTAATTCCTTGTTTATTTCCCCAACATTGCAACTTGAAATTTTTAATTCCATTTACTCCTCTAAGACATTCCATGTGGAATTTTAAATTCCACTTTATCCTCCCTCAATCCCAATTAATTCCCCTTTTTCTTCCCAATATCCTTAAAGGGGAATTTTTAATTCCATTAATTCCTCTAAGACATCCCATGTGGAATTTTAAACTCCACTTTATCCTCCCTCGATCCCAATTAATTCCCCTTGCTCTTCGCAACACCCTTCTCCAAAATTTAGAAGGATTTGACTTGTCACATGCTTCCATCATTTGAGGAAGGATAAGACAAGTCAAGTCTTTTCCACTCCCTCAAGTACTTACAAGTACCTCCACATGGGAGACACCTCACCTCCACATCACCCTACCCTTTCCACCTCTCATGCCACATGTCCTCACCACATGTGTTGAGATGCCAACCATTGATCTTCCAAACCTAATTTTAATCATAGTTCTCCATTTCATGCACTCCAAATTGGCTATACTTAGCCAACTTCATTCATTTTCAACACTTATCACTTATGCATTTGGCTCTCAAATTTTGCTAACATACAACCTCCATCGCTGCAACATTTGAGCTCAATATATTTGCATCCAATCCATTTCCATGGCCTCCATTGCATTCGTCATGTCACCCTCATCATTTTAATATAGGTTGCACACTATTTTATCACTCAAGGAGCACACATATTCAACAATCAAAAGGCCAACCAAAGCATCAATTTGAGCAAGGTAAAATTTATGTTTTGTCTTTTTGTTATTGCTTGAATTTAACTAGGTCAATCTTAAGGTGTTGTTTGTGTTTTCCTTTTTTATTTCATTTTGTTTGCATATTAGCTAGTTAGAAAATTCGCCTGCACGCATTGAGTTGGATCCACATCACGAGTCAAATTTATGTTTGCTATTGTTTTTTTTTGTTTTTTTAGGTTCGGATTTTTGAGCTTCAGAGGCGAACTTGCTTGATGAGTGATTCTGCCACTTTTAGGGGCGAATTCGTCTGATGAGCGATTCCACCACTTTCAAGGGTGATCCTACATCATAAAGGGGTGATCTTGCATCATAAAGGGGCGATCCTGCGTTAGATCCTTCACAATAGACTTTTAGGGTGATTGTGTCTTCGCCCTTATGCATCTAGTTTAGAGGGGTGAATATGCTTCCTTGAGGGGTGATTTCACTTCTGCTTCAACAATGATTCTGTGACATTTTACAAAGGTGAATATGCCTTCCAAACAAGTGGTTTTTCTCTAAAATCGAATGCTAGATCTTTAATTTTTAACTTCTTTTTGTTTTAGGTTTGAATATTGCCCAACTAACTTGTTTGGCTATGCCTGTGGTTATTTACTAACTGTTTGTGCATCTTGCCCTTGTTTGATGAAGACCAACAGTACCAAACTTCTAACATATTTGTTGTAAGACGAACGGTCGAAGATAATAGTTGGTTGATTTCCCAAACTAATTAGGCACACATATAATTAATTAAAGGGTCAATTAAATTGTTTGGGGTGTTTGGAGTTGGTTGTTGATGTATGCTCTCCCCTTGCATCGTAAGGTGAGCCTAGGGATTAGAAATCGTAATTAACTCAAGTCCATTTGTTTACCTAGGAGCACTAGTATGTGTATGCTCTCCCCTTGCGCTACGTGCATGCCTAGGGATCAAAAAAATATAGTATTTCCTTCCTTATAGGAGACCTACTTGGGATTTCATCACCCAAGGGGTGATCTCAACCATGCGAACTAGTGGGGCATAGAAAGGGGGAGAACTAAATTTGGACCCTAATCTAGTCACATCATGTCTGGTGAAGCATTGATACTAGGGTGATTTCTAATTGGGCATGCAGGGTTGGTTTGAGTTTTTCAGCACCATGGTGAGGCTCCTAACCCACAGTTGTTATAAGATGGTGTTCACAGGCGTGCCTCATGCACCCTCCTAGTATATCGAGGACTCCCCTAGTTGCCTGTTAAGCCTGGTTTAAGACCCATATTCAGCTGTGGCTTGGTGTAGTGTAGGGGATGCACATTGTACCTTAAGGAATTTTACACCCACCATTTGGCTTCCTTAAGTGAGATGGGAATCCTTGGCTTAGCATAAGTTACTTATTAAACTTGTAACTTTCTAAGGAGATGGTGATTAGGTCATCCTTCCATTCTAAGAGGCCCCTATTTTTCCACTCTTGTAGACAAGAGATTATACATAAGAGTATGTGCAGGATCATGATGGGCATAAAAGTGGCAATGGGAAAAAAATTACGTTTTGGATTGACTCAAAAATGTGGAAATGCCGAGTTGACTTTTTTTAGGTTTGGGTGTCAGTACATTGCTCCAAAGCAATGCCCAAACCTATATTTTACTAATCGAATATCCGATTTGAGCTGTGTATAAATAAAAGCCAACGGCCTTTTAAATTCATTTCAGACATTTTGAACACAGGCAGACAGGAAGAATTCAATATCAAATATCTGTTTTCACCAGATATCCGATTTGAAAAGTTTTTTGTTTTTTTAATGTTTTAATCAATTTTTCAATTAGATTTTTATAATTTTAAGTAGTTTTTATGAATTGTTTTTCAAAAGTAGGGTTTTTTATTGATTTTTATTAAAAACTAGAGTTTACAATGAATTTTTATTAAAAATTAATGTTTTAAAATGAATTTTGATTAAAAAATAGTGTTGTTGATGTATTTTTATAAAAAATTGGAGTTTGTTATGGATTTTTATCAAAAAGTAGGGTTTTTTTTGGATTTTTATTTAAAACTAGAGATTTTTTACAATAATTTCATTTATATTGTGTAATTTCAATTAGATTAATTAGTTTTTAACTTTAATCACGTATTATGGCTGAGAATGAAGATGCACAAATTCCAAACGCTCCACTACCTCTGCAACCACCAATTGAAAACTTAATTGGTGAAAAATTGGTGCAATTGAGGGGCATTTGTGAAGTTTATAAGATAATCCCTCGATTATCCGAGATGACAAACACATTGAAAGAAATAATTAGAAATATAGAAACCCTCTCCACCCAACATAATGCCTTTCATTCGTGGTGAGAAGAAATGAGGGAATATTATGCATGCGGATTGTCTTACGATGATGTGAAAGAACTCCAAATAACCAAAGCCCAAATAGCCTCTTTATTCATTAATCCTCGCATCAGTTTGCCAGTTAATGTTAATAAACCAAAAATTTCTATAAAATGGTGCACAAATAGGGATATTGTAGATAACTTTTGGGTTCCTTGGTGTATGGTTTTTGATAAACCACCAAACAAAAATTATGATATACCATTTTACTATATATTAAAAAATCATATGTTGAGTTTGTGTTAGGGCTGCATGTCAATTACTTTGACATTAAAACTTTCCAGGGCGTCGGTGGAGGTATGCCCCAAGATAGACCAGGGGCAATTAGAGTAGTCTCATTCCCATATGTTCCCCCTCCTCCCCTTCCTTTGCCACCTCCAGTATATCATTCAGAGATTATCCAGGATGCAACCACACAGACTATTCAGATTATTCACTCTTTGAGTGGTCATTTGGTTTCACATGCTTCTATAGTAGCTCAACCACATTCTGGTGATGTTGGCGAAGGCTCGAGTGTTGTTGCATCATCCTCCTTAGGTCCACATATTTTTGTGCCACATACTTGCACTATGTGTCACCGGATATGCTTGGGTCCTCTTGTACAACATGTTGAGCATTCCTTGGACACTTTTGATTATGACCTCCATGATGTGGACATTATAGATTATTTACATGGGAGTGGAGCGCACCCTACAAAGTCCTCTCTTGCTAGAGAGGGGGGCATTGGAATAGTGATATAGGTAAGATTTAAGTTGTAAATTCATAACTTACATTTGTTTTTAAATGAATATTAATAAGAGATAGTATCAAGTACTAATATTTATTTACATGGTCTATATAACAGTTGATGTTTGAGGAGGAGCTCACATGGGTGAATGATAGCATCCTTAGGGCCATTTCATTTGGCCCCGACACACACACAATATATATTTTCGCACTCACTTGTTTACATTTTTTTATTATATACTTGTTTGTCATTTGAATTATCATTAATGAAATTATATAATAACTTATAAGTTTATCTTATTTTCCTCTTGTAGGAAATACCTAGTGCGAGTGAAGTGCAACCTTGTCCAGACTATGTAGACATAAAGTTAGATAAGGGGAAGGTAATTGATCTCAAATTGGATTGAATTAAGATTTTTAAGATCTTATATTTATTATGCATACATCGACATAGATTAGTAGTTTCATATGTACTTGTCATTTTTATGTACAAGCGATTATGAGCTATACATCAATGTTGACAAGTGACACAACGCCTGAAGGAGTAGGTATTAGAATACCTCAAGGAGTAGGTGTTGAAACACCTCAAGGAGGAGGTTTCGAAACACTTGAAGGATATAAAGAAAAAGATCAACCTAAAGAGGTATGTGTTTATATTATTTTGTGTTTGGTAAATATGTTCTTATTGCCAATAATCGTATGCTCACTTGGATTAATTTTATGTTTTTTTTCATATATATAGATTGGCATTTCAAAAGTTGGTTTGGTATATTCTAGGACTCCTGACCCTTTGAAGAGATGTATATTTCAGGTAATCAAGATTTCAATTAAAATTCAATGTATATTGATTTTGATGTTAATTATTTGATTTTAAATTATATAGTATAAATAATCTCAATTGTGGTTTGAATTTTTCTTGTGCACCTACCTTCAGAGCCAACGAGTGCTTCAAGGAGGCTCCATTTTGATGATCCACCAGTAGTTTAGGATGAGATAGACATTTTGGCATGTAAATTTTGAATAGATATTGAGATGGCATATGCCACATTTTGTAAAACTTTGTTTGAATTGGTGTCGATGCCATTTTTGTATATGGACATACACTTGATTATTGGATAATTTTGATATATAGAAGTTGACAATCAAAATTTAATTTGTTCCTCATGTGCATGATTAAACTCTTTGAAATTTTTATCTTGAGCAATGGTTAAATATCAATGTACAATAGCATAAAAAAGAATGGTTATATTATGTAGTTTATATTTATATCGTTGATTGCATTGCATTGTACATCTTTAAAACTCAAAGAATTACTTTGCATTGCATAACTAACAACTAGATATTGATAGATGAAAAAATTTCAATTACAATATAGTTTTTACAAAGTCAACCTAAGCAGTTATGCAATTACTTCACATTGCATAACTAAAAACTAGGAACAATTGTCAATTGCATTTTCTTGTCATGGAATTCTATGAGACCACATTTCTTTGAGGATTTTTTTCAAATATTCCACTTCCTTGTCTATGCTACCACATTTTTCATACATGTCTACCAAAGCTTTTTATCAAACAGTTCACTGGCTTGTTGGAACTTGTATGCTCTGACCTCAGTCAATCCTGAAACCACTTCATTCCCTCTTAATTTTGTCTACTTAAACTTAAAACATAATTGTATTATGCTTCCCCATAATTTGGCTTACACTTTCTTTGTAAAATCACTAATTTTTCCTTGTTTTTGCCCCTTCCAACTATGGTTTCACACTTTTACTCTTCTTGGGTTAATATTAATCACTCAGACCTCTTAAAGACCATTAAATACACCTATTCTGATAGTTTCCAACAAGTTCCAACCTATTTTAATTCAAATTCTCAAAAATAACTCTCTAACCTTACTCAAAATGTACAAAAATCTATGTTTCTTAACAAGGCAGCCTTCTCAGATCACTCTAATCCCTTTATCACCCCTAAAAACTTGTTCCTATGCCTACGCCTATCTAATTCATGCTCATTCCTCTGAGGTACAACCTATACAAAAGGAAGAATGGCCTTGTCAATCCATGAAATCTTACATGTTTTAGGTGCTCTTGCACCATACTCCCCCGATACAAAATATTTATGCCCCATAAATCACTCCATAGGTCTAATTCTATCTTCTTCACAATCCCTTCAAACCCTCTCCAAGTCACTTGCATGGAAATCTTCATCCGATGGATTTTGTACCCTTCATGCTTTGCGTTGTCTTGGTCTTGCCATGCTTGATCCTTCTCAAATGGATCTTCTTGCTGCTATTTGTCGTCATTGACATTTGAAAATGGTGTTTCCCAAGATTTGACACCTAAAAAAATAAATTCAGTACACAAATCTAAACATCCATACATTAGTATCTCTATTTCATGCTCTTCCATAAGCTTTTGCCAACTAGACATGTATCTCTGCCCTTCAACTCTTCTCTTCACATTCTTTCTCAGGTTCTTTATGGTTAGAACCATCCCCATAGTAGAATACATCTACCACACAACCAAATATGACAACCAAGGACAATCCCCTTTCCTAACACCATATTCCTCAAACTCTTCTTCTCTAGCCTTCACTAGGCCACTCACCATCAACTCTTCCTCTCTAGTTTCCCACCTAATCTACTATTTGCAAGATTACACATTTGAAGGTTGATAGGTTGAGAGGTTAGGTGTTAGGTTGAGAGGTTAGGTGTGACATATTTATGCTAAATAAGGTCAATCAAGACCATTTTAGGTGTATTAAGTTGAAGTTTTGAGTCTAGGGGTCCAATATGCCAAAAATGCATTCTTGCTTCAAAATTGTCAAAATTGCCATGTAGTCTTTTGAAGGAAAATTATTAAAATTGTAAAGGGAAGTGAAAGATAGGAGTATAGAAGTTGTGGTAGGGTTGAAATCAATGTTTTTGAATAGTTTTTCGCAACAAGCTATGGTCTCATGGCTTTTTTTTGCACAAAAATCAGCGTTGGAGTTCGGTTGGAGGCTGAAAACTACTTGTAAGGGCATTAATAAATCTTGTTCTACAACTCGTACAACCAAAACAACTATTTCATTACATTTGGATGGGTACGTTTAGGTTAGGCAGTCTGAGCTGCGTTCAATCGGCGAAATCCCTTAAGAGTCCAAAGTGTAGAAGGGCATCAATCTTTAACACATTGTTATTCAAAAATCGTGATGCTTATAGAATCTTTGTCTAAGGTTATGAGATCATATTGGGACCATCTACAATAACCTCTCTCAGGTTTTGCTATCTCGAAGGCATTTTCCCATGGTGATGAGTTTTCAATTGAGGGAAAAGTTGTCAGATGCAAGCAGTGTAAAGTTGCAAAGTGGTGCAACTTTCATTCTCCAACTCATATGACCAAACAGACTATTCCAAAATGTTTGAATGGGTACATTTACGCTAGATATGGTCCTCTTTTGCACCCAAATACACCGAATCACTCCGAGCTACATTGGATCAACGATTTCCCTTAAGAGTCCAAAGTGCTAAAATGCAACAATCTTCGAAGGGATATTTCTCAAAAACCGTGATGCTTAAAGACTCTTTGTCTAAGGATATGGGATCATTTTGGGACCATCTACAATAACCTCTCTCAGTTTTTTCTATCTTAGAGGTATGTTTCCGTGGTGATGAGTTTTCAGTTGAGGAAAAAGTTGCCAAGTTCAAGCAGTGTAAAGTTGCAAAGTGGTGCAACTTTCATTCTCCAACTCATACGACCAAACAAACTATTCCAACACATCCAGATGGGTATGTTTACGTTAGGGATGGTCCTCTTTTTCACCCAAATATGCCGAAGCACTTTGAGCTACATTGGAGTGGTGATTTCCCTTAAGAGTCCACAGTGCCCAAAGACAAAAATCTTTGAAGGGATATTTCTTGGAAACTGTGATGCTTAAAAAATCTTTGTCTAAGGCTATAGGATCATGTTGGGACCATCTACAATAACCTCTCTCAGTTTTTTCTATCTTGGAGGCATTTTCCCGTGGTGATGAGTTTTCAGTTGAGGAAAAAGTTGCCAAATGCAAGTAGTGTAAAGTTGCAAAGTGGTGCAACTTTCATTTTCCAACTCATACAACCAAATGGATTATTCCAACACATCTGGATGGGTACGTTTACACTAGATATGGTCCTCTTTTACACCCAAATATGTCGAATCACTCTGAGCTACATTGGACTAACGATTTCCCTTAAGAGTCCAAAGTGCTAAAAGATAGTAATCTTTGAAGGGATATTTCTCGAAAAGTGTGACACTTACAAAATCTTCATCTAAGGCTATGGGATCATGTTGAGACCATCTAAAATAACCTCTCTAGGTTTTTTCTATCTCAGAGGCATTTTTCCGTGATGATGAGTTTTCAGTTGAGGAAAAGTTTCCAAATGCAAGTAGTGTAAAGTTACAAAGTGGTGCAACTTTCATTCTCCAACTCGCACGACCAAACAAACTATTCCAACACATATGGATGGGTACATTTACGCTAGGGATGGTCCTCTTTTGCACCCAAATATGCTGAATCACTCTCAGCTACATTGGATTGACGATTTCCCTAAAGAGTCAAAAGTGCTAAAATACAACAATCTTTGAAGGGATATTTCTTGGAAACTATGATGCTTACAAAATCTCTGTCTGAGGCTATGGGATCATCTTCGGACCATCTACAATAACCTCTCTTGAGTTTTTCTATCTTAGAGGTGTTTTCCCGTGGTGATGAGTTTTCAATTGAGGGAAAAGTTGTCAGATGCAAGCAGTGTAAAGTTTCAAAGTGGTGCAACTTTCATTCTCTAACTTGTAATACCAAACTGACTATTCCAACATGTCCATATGGGTACGTTTATGCTAGGGATGGTCCTCTTTCGCACCCAAATATGCTGAATCACTCTGAGCTACATTGGAGCGACGATTTCCCTTAAGAGGCCAAAGTGCTAAAAGGCCATAACATCTATTGTACGATCTTTAGCTTGATGGTATGGCCAAAGTATATGTTATTAGGACTGCATAAGGTGAATATATGGGTTTAAAGAGTTGGAAAGGTCTATAGTTGAGTTGGTGAGTTGCCATGCATGGCAAAAATGAGTGAAATTAGGTGAAAAATGGTGGTTACAACATGCTAATGTCAATGAAATATGAGGGCAAAAATATTTAAGGTTGTATCAAGCTTCTGCAAGTCCTAATAGACGTTTTTGATGAGTTTATAGGGTGTGGAAAGGTTTGGGGAGTGAAGTTGCACCCAAGTTTGGTTTTGACGATCAAATTGAAGTTTAAATCATCTTTAATTGTAATTGTGTTGTTTAAAGCCACGTATCTCTTGCATCAAAAAAATCTTACCCAATCAACTTGAACATCATGCACACCCAAATACCTTGTTTCCACTTTGCTAGATCAAAGAATCAATTACATGGAAAATGACCTTCACATGAACTTTTTACATTTTTATTTTTGGAAAAAGCGGCAAGCCACTGTGATTTATTATATATAAATAGGAGATATTACAAAAATTGGTTCAAATGAGCATACTGACAGGAAAGAACTAGGAAGAAAACCTCTGGTTGTAGCTCGATTAAGTACAAAATTCTCTTTACATTTTAAACATACTCTTTATACAATGCCATACATTTGACCCATATTTCAAAAAAATCATTGGATATAGATTATGCCTATACACAGTTACGACCTTTTTACATTGTTTCACATTTTAAAATTCAAATTTTACAAAATTTTCCTATTGGAGGCATTCAGGGCATAGTCTTCCACAAGAGTATGTTGAAATTCTTGAGTGACAAGCACTTGTACAAACCATCAAGGTAGCAGTTAAACTACATACAATAGAAAAGATGCTTAGAATAACCAATCTATATTATTGTAATATGTCGCATACCTCTATGAAAGGATCAAAGCTACCTATTGTTACAATAGGTCCATGATCAATCATGCCAGGAATATTACAGAATTTGTCAAAATAAATCTATATTGTCATGACAAAAAAGATGCGTAGACTAACAAATCAATATTAATCTAAACAACCCGAATGATGATGAATTGGTAATGCAAACTATAAAAGATGCTTAGAATAACCAATCTATATTATTTTAAATGACCTAATTGATGATGAGATGGTAATGCAAACTATAAAATATACTTTGAATAACTAATCTATATTATTGTAATATGTTGTATACCTCTCTAAAAGGATCAAAGCTTCCTATTGTTGCAACAGGTCCATGATCAATCATGCCAGGAATATCACAAAAGTTGTCAAATGATAAATCTATATTGTCACAACAAAAAATATGCTTAGACTAACAAATCTATATTAATCTAAACAATCTGAATGATGATGAATTGGTAATGCAAACTATAAAATATGCTTAAAATAACTAGTCTATAGTATTCTAAATGACCTAATTGATGATGAGATGGTAATGCAAACTATAAAAGACGCTTTGAATAACCAATCTATATTATTGTAATTTTTCGCATACCTCTCCAAAAGGATCGGAGATGGCTATTGTTGCAGTAGGTCCATGATCAATTGTGCCAAAAATATCCCAAAATTACATACAAAATATCACTATTAAAGACACCTTCATTGCAATAGTAACAAAATATCAGTATTAAATAAAGACACTAATGAACTTAATCATAATGAACCTAAGCATTGTACTTTCCATTCTTGAATATGCTATTCAAGTGTGCCTGAAGGGTCATGTATTTGCTTAAGATTATCCAATATTGCTTCATGATCAACATTACTAAGTGTCCATAGTTGTTTTGTCTTTGGTTTGGCATGACGCTTCAACAACTTAACATTTGTTGCTATAATAAGGTGTGAATACATGAGAATGGTTTTGTGTTTCTCATAGTCTTCAAATGCAGGTTTGTCATTCTTTCTAATCATGTATGTTCGCAACCAAGTTCTTGCAACAACAACTGAACCTATAGGATACATGAACCCATCATCATCTTCCATTGATTGTGTTAGCTTGTGCTTTACCTGCACACATTGAACTAACCAATATTATGATCTTTCTTCATTCCCCTGTGGTGCAACAACTATAAAAACATGTCTTGGTTGTAGTAGATCTGAAAGCCGATCGTAATCAAGTGAAATTTTCCTTGTGTCATTTATCATGGATATAGTTTGAGATAAAGAAGTTAGATACTATGGAACCCATGTATCCACCGACTCACTTGACTCGCATTGATCCCAGTCACACTGAATACAACTCTGACAAAAAAAAGCCAACTGTCGTGTCCAAATGGTCCATGTGCTTGCATCTGAGCTTTGAAACAAATGCATCTTTGAAGAATCTTTGATTGTATAACAATCCAATATGCCTCTCACTATACCCTCCTCAACCAACCAAAATAATCTGCACACTATTGAATCAAGTGTCCCTCCCTGTGACAATGTTGAACTACACCAATCAACAATAGTATGTGCATCACTGAATTTTTCTTCTGAAATATTCAATCGCTCCTTAACTAGAGATCTCTTTACAAATGCACCTACTCCATCATGCTCCCCTTTCCCATGCCCAACTTAAAAAAAAATCCAAATATTAGGTACACCCCTCTCTACATGTATTCTACTCAACCAATAAAACATACGAGCATTCTTGAATTGACCTATGTAGTTATCTGACCAAATGAGATGTTGGCCCAGTGCTATATCGTGCTCTTGCAAGAACTCAAAATATTCTTGAAACAATGTTGGACATACTCGAATGAGTGAGATCTATCATCAATCATATAAAAATGATACTCTTTGATTATCTTTCAATCCTCTTCTGTAATATCAGGTGCATTTCTAAATGTTATGTGGGAAAAAATAAAAATTTGAATGAAATTGTAATACTAAGATTGTACCTCGTTTTGTGGTTGCAATGTGTAGTTTTTTGCAAAATCAACCACTGATATAATAGTGCCAATTGGAAAATAGTCCTTACACCTCCTGAATTGTTGAACGAACCACTGCGACCTATGACTATGCCTTGCATACTTGTGAAAAAGAATGTCCTTAAAATCTGAAATAAAATTAGCAGCACTGCATTCTTTTGTAACCAAATCACATCTAGAACCTTCACCTCC
Source organism: Sequoiadendron giganteum (assembly GCA_007115665.2). Classification (NCBI taxonomy): domain Eukaryota; kingdom Viridiplantae; phylum Streptophyta; class Pinopsida; order Cupressales; family Cupressaceae; genus Sequoiadendron; species Sequoiadendron giganteum. The sequence goes on along the minus strand of CM021100.1, from coordinate 146,275,590 downwards.
ACTTTGCAAAGTATATTTGACTATCTCATATCTCTTTTTCTCAACAAGCTTCTTTCCAAATTCATGTTCGGAACCCTCATGAAAATATTGAACAAAATTTGAAAAGCCACCACATCGTGAGCACTTCGCATTTAAACAATCATTTCTATAGAAAAAGGAACCATCATCTATAGAACATAAAAATAGATCTAGCAAGTCCCTTGATGATTTTGGAAGATGAATTGCACCACACTCCTGCAAAATTTCATTACTATGCAAAGTAGAACGTGTTGTGTAGTTTTCGCACACACGCCCCACTGAAAGTAGGGACCCTCTTTCTTTCTCTTTTGGTTTTTTGCTTTTGGTGTCTTGGCCCTTCAATTTTGAGGATTTTCTCACTTGGGTATGTGCTTGGATGTTTATCTTGCTTCGATTCTGGGGCCCCCTTTTTGATTTATATTGAAACCTTAAGTTTTGGGCTCATTTTGCGTTTTTTCACTATTTTTCGGGAAAATCCACTCCTGGTGGAATTTCCCGATTTCCTTTCAAAGCTCAGTGACAACTGTTGTTCATTGAAAATCCAAAGATTTTGGAATTCCACGGTATTCCGTCGTAATTGGATTTCCCCGGTTTTCCCGTTGCTTTGTCGATTTCTTGGGTTTGGCTTGACTTGTCTTATCGATTGCATCAATGCTTGATTGTACCTTCTTTTGCGGTACTGTTATATCAAATTTGGGGAAGTTTTATGCCATTTTGAGTTTCATCATTCGCTTCCAATTTGGTTTGGAATGCTTCCTCTTGACTGTTGTTGTTGGAGTGTGCATTTGGTATTGGATTCAATTGTTGCAGTTGGATTCTTTGGGCGCCATTTGCATTCTGCTTGGAATTTGTGGTTTCTTACCGGCTTCCTTTGTCTTGATTTCTCTATTCTCATGGTATGTACATGATGCTCTCTCTTGTTTATGATTGCAATGAATTGCTTTATGTTTTGTGCATATACGTTTTTAGTCAAAACGCTAGTGTGATAGGGTTTTGCATTTGATGCCGGGGTTTTGGTTTTCATTTGGGGCGCTTTCATGCTGATTCACATTGCTATGCTTTTGCTTGTTGAATGTGTGTGATTATTTGGCATTTTGGGTTTGCTTGGGGTTTTGAATTCTTGCCAGTTTTAATGTTATGTATTTCAAAGATGGAGGGATTTCCCATTTTTTTCGAGTGACTTTCCTAGGTGGGTGCTTTGGGCTAGTCTTTCAGCTTTATCCCAGGGTAGCTTGCCTGTATTGGCCATGTCAAACCTTTTGTAAACCCTTGTGAGCAAGCAGGTTGAGCCTAGGCTTTTTTTTGTGCGCTCATGGCAGAGGTTTAGGGTTTCGTACCTAGGGCATAACCAATCCCTCATGATTTGCTGTGAGGCAGTTTTGGAATTCAATGATGATCTATAGGAGGTCTAGATCAAGCTGGTTTCAAGCTCTAGCTCTTCAAATTTGTGATCAATCGATCAATTTGAGTGAGGTCGAGAGAAAACGCAGGTTTTTGGGTTTTCAGAGTCTTCGCGAATTTCCTTATTTGCCGAAATTCTCCGATTTCCCATTTTCTCTTTGATTTTTGATATGTGCTTTGATCCAGATTTTTGCCTATGTCGCGAATTTATGCTACCTTTGGATTTCCTCGGTTTGTCCATTGCTTGGTCATTTTCCCAAAATTTGGCTTAAGTGGTAAAATTGCATTGACTTCATTGGAATCCATGACCTCAGGAGTTTCTCGAATGTTCTTGACTCCTTCATTTTCCCAGAATTCTTAAACTGTTGCCATTTTTGGAGATTTCTATTTGAGGCAAATTTTTCTCAAGGTTTTTCTGAAAATGAAGAATCAAGAAATTCCATGAATTATTACTTGGTTGTTATGCATTTGATGATTAATTTGACTTGTTTTAAGGTGTATCATGTGATTTCTTGGTTAAATTGATTGATCAAATGATGGATTGGATGCTTGTATGCTTGCTTCACTAGATTTTGCCTGGTCTAGATTTTCTTGGAATTCCTCTTCAGCATGGATTCCGCGAGGGGGTCAAAAACCTGAACTTTGAGACAATTAATTTTATAAGGGTTTTTGATCATTTTTCTTATTATGGATATTGTATTGAGGAATGGGTTTATCATTTGTGATGGATTTAGCTGAACTTTATGATATGATGGATCTTATTTTTGGTGTCTTTATTGTATGCAGGCAGAATCAGGTCAGACGGTTGTTTAGCAGAGCAAGGGAAAGGTGATGGATCCAAATGCTGAAGGTTCAACTATCTCTGAGGCAGAGAGAGTTAAAATGGACATGAAGAGTAGAATCCCTGAAGGCAAGCTGACTTCCATCGGTCGGGGATCATTGATACGAATGATGGAATGTGGGACTATGAAGATTTCAAGGCAAGGATGGCAACACATAACCTCCCTTTGTTAGCCAGAAGGACATTGGAGTCTGGGTTGGCACATGTGGCTGTATTTCCTTCTACGGTCCACTGTTATGAATTGGTTCTTGAGTGTGCCAAGCACTATGACAAGGGTACACAAAGAATAGTTGGTCCCCAAAGAATAATTGTGGCAAAATTTGACCTTGTATCTATAGCTCAGACCTTTGACATGCCTGATCGGTCACATTTTGTGGCCTTCGACATGGATTTATCAAAGAAATATTATGAGGAGAATCTTGTGAAGTCCCAAAAGGTAATCAATTCTTGGTTGGAGAAACCCAAGTCCCGCTTCTCCAAGCTGCCCAAGTAGCTGTTCAGACTCAAGTTCGAGAGGGAGTACTATGATGCTATCACACTCCTCAACAAAGTAGTAGCATTGAGAAATACAGGAGTATTTGAGAGTTAGATGTTCAATGTCATTGCACAGATGGAGGAAGGTGTAGATTACCACTGGGAAGGCATTATAAGTGCAATGATACATGAGAATATGTGATTTTTCCTACAGACAAAGACCTTCACAATGACCTCTTATTTGGTGTATGCAATTGTAAGATTTCACCCATACAAGGGACTAAGCACCAAAGGTGTGTTTGGGCAAGATGTAATTTATGAAGTGTACCCACAACTCCACTTGGGTGGTGGAAGCTATAGGAGGGTGAATGATGCATTCACCATGTACATCACTAGGCTGCTGTAGGGTGCTGAGCATGTTCGGATTTCAGACAAGGCCAAAGAATTAATCAAAAGGTTCGGGGCTTGGTTCATTCAGTTCCCCACCTTTTCTTATCTTAGGATTGATGGTTTTTAGAGGGCTCCATACAGAATTCCAAGATACCCTATAGACCATGTTATACTTTTAGAAGTCACAAGGCAGATTTGTGACTTTGATGTTATTTTAAAGGGAGAGAAGCACAAGACTGGATTTGGTAATGACTTCCCTCTAAAGATAGGAACTAGTGAGGTGTGCCATTCTATCCAATTAGCCCATGCTTCCGAAGAAGAAACGAGCACTCTTGGTCTCTACTTCCATTCCAAAAGAGCCAAGTTTGATATAATTGGTGAAGCACAAAAGAAGGCTAGTAGGGAATATAGCCAAAAGGATGACATAGAAGACTATTGGGCTAACATTAATGATGAATTTAAAGCCAGAAAGAAGAAGTTCTCCAGGTTGCCAGTGAGCTTAGTGCGGTTGTATAACATTAAGGTTGTTCCTGATCAGGTTGAGGAGGATGAAAATCTCATCCAAAGTCATATCTTTGAGGCCGTGAAGGACATGCCAATTAGAGAAGTTGATTGGTTGGGCGATGAAAAGATAGAACTAGAACAAATCATGGCTCTATTCATCAAGTATACCAAGTTATGGCTCAAGCACAAGATGTTAGAGTTGGAAAGTGAGGGTGTGCCTTGCACCTATGACTTAATGGGAGACTTGGAGTTTCACTCTGTTTCTAAGGAGTCACATGAACAGGACCCCAAAGGTAAGAACAAGGTGGGATCCCCTTTCAAAATCAAGATTAAATATGTTCAAGTAGGAGAATCAGGGAAACAGAGAAAGCCCATAGCAAAGAAGAGGAAGCATCTCTCAAGGAAGAAGGGGTCTGAGAAAGAGGAAGGGGAAAAAGAAAAAGTAGATGCCAGTGTCCCTGTATCTAAGAAAAGGATACTTTTGAGATTTTCACAAAAGGCATAAGAGAACTTCTAAGGAGGATAAGGAGGTTGAACCACATATGGTGGAGGTAGAGATCTCATGGGAGAAAACACCAGTGTATACTAGGAGGTCAAGGAATCCTTCCCCCAAAGATGTTGCACCTAAAGGAAGTATTCCTATGACTGCTTCTACTACTAAACATGAGGACATACCTTCTTCTCATGAGACTGGCATTGTGCCAGATGAATCTAAAGATGTAAAGGATCCTAAGGACCTAGGAGAGGAAGAAGTCTGAGAAGGTGATCTCTATAATATTGAATGTAGAAATTGACAAAGTAATGCAATCTCCTGTGATGGCATATGCAAATTTTCTTGCAAAAGTTCATGAGGATAAATCCCCTCAAAAGGAGTATATACCAACCAAGATTCCCTCACCAACACAAGACAAAGGGGAGGAGCACTATAAATAAAAAGGAGGATTTAGTTAGGGAGACCCCTGAGGAACCAAGCATTGAAAAGGGTGCACCTAGTGTTCAACAGGAACAAGATGATGGGCAGGATAAGGTATAGTCAGAGTCTGCTATTCCAAGCTGGTTAGACAAGGAATTGCAGAACAAGAAGATTGTAGTGGATGACACTCCTCCCAATTGGGATGACCTACTAGCTAACATTGGAAAGGGAAAGACAAAAAGGAAAGCCAGAATCATTTCTAGGATTGAGAGGGATGAAGCGAACATCAGAGTGGTCCATATTGCTACTCCTGCTCCTGATAAGGATAGAGATGAGGTAACTGGAAAATATTACAATGTGTAGGCTATTGATCTTGGGCATGCCTCCATGGAGCAAGATATTGAGGAGTATGAAGGCTCTAGTGCTATGATCCTTGGCCGATTGATGAAGGAGGTGCAGATCAAGCATGAGTTTGAGAAATAAAAGGAGAAACTTAAGAAATATTTGCAGGAGTTGATGAAACCCTTGCAATCCATCAGTTCTTCTTCATTTGTTGCAGGCTTCCTACCTTAGGAAAAAATATCAGAGCTTGAAAACATGAAGGGCACCACACATGCTACAACCGGTTGGTTGCAGGGAGTGCTGACCAAAGGGAAAGATGCCATCAAGGACATCATGTCAATTGTAGGGGATGTAATGAGATCAATAGATTGGCTAAAGATTGTGCTAGCCCAGGATAAGGAGGATGTAGATCTCCAGCTCCAGAAGACAAGGACTATTATGGAGTACACTGAGGAAAAAATGGTGAAGGACGGAATTATTTCTTCCTTAAGAGTTGCAAAACCTTGGGAGTGGTTTGAAATTCTACAGATGAGACAAAAGGCCTCAAATAAAATATGCAAACAAAGAAGGCATATTGAGGAAACGTTGACTGGTATCTATGATAAGTGTATCTCTTTCTTTGAAGTGATGACAGGAAGGAAGAAGTTTTCTCTGAAGCACCTTAACTTGGAGCAATTGAGGAAATGGTGGTGAAATGTCTATTCTCTAATCAATGAGGGAACTATTACTGAACATCAACTAGATGATGCATCCACCTATATTGCAGTCATTGACAGTCAAATGAATAAAGCTGATTGGGATAATATAGTGAGGCAGTCAAGAGATGACATCAAATGCCTTGAGAGAAGGATTAGGGTTTTGCCTATGCCACTTGTTGCCGATTGGGATAAGTTGTTATTGTTGGTGCATCATAAAGTGGAGAAAGCTAAGGAGAAAGGAGGGAAGATTTTAATGTAGAGCTACATCAGAATTTGTGCTTCCCCATTATTTTCTCATCTTTCTTTGCATGCATTGGATCGAGTTTTTGAGACCCTAGGCTGACTTGGATGAAATTGGTGCAAATTGCATATTTTATGTTATTTTCGAATATCTTTTGGCCGACTTGTTGTGTGGCATGTATTATTGTAAACCCTAATTGGGTTGACCTATCTTGGGTGGGGGGTTCTCTATGAGTCTGACATTATGCCTTATTTGTAAGGGTAATTAGAAGTTAGAAGAATTTCATACTAAGAGCGAATTGTAAGAGAAAGAATTAGAGTTAGAGTTTAGTTTATCTCTTCAAAAAAGTGTTGTAACAGAAGATTGGAATTGTTGCCATTTTCGGTGATGTAATACAATTAAAGTATGATTTGGTGCCTTTCTTGTGTTGAGTTTTATCTGGCATGGTTCTTGATATTCTATATTTAAAATTGCTTAAGTGATCTGATGTTAGATGGTTTGATTATTCTTAGGGTTTTATGCTTGAAGTGTTTGCAGCGATCTCTAGTCCATACTTTTTGCAGTTAGCTAATTTTTAGCTGCTTTGTAAAGTTAAATTGGTCTTATAACTATGCTTAGTTCAATTATAAATGTTTATTCATTTCAATTGCAATAGGGTTTTCTTGAATGAATATGCATGACTTGAAAATCTTTAACACCTTAGAAGATTGCACTATTTCTATAAGATTGCAAATTTTTCTGGGTTACACAAGAAGTAGTTTATGAGGGATTGGTCCATTTCAAGTATCTTATCTTTTGCATTGTTAATCCTAGGGTTAGAATTAGTCTTAGAATTATATCTGAAACCTTTATCTTTTGTTATTTCTTTTATTATCTGTGTTAATTTTAGGTCTTGAAGTATTAATAAATTGATAGATCTGATAAATTCGAGTTCAACATTTGCTTGTAGTAAGGTCCCTTTGTGATTACTAGCATTTTCACATTATCTCTGAGTTGTTTTGTTGTATTGTCAAGACCTAACATTAGAGACCTTGGGTTTATCTCTTTGTCCATAGAGATTAACCTTTCAAGAGAGAGAGAGGATATCATATTATGTCTGAGTTTTTGTTGTGTAGAAAACACCATCAACAAATTGGTGCTAGAAGGAGGGCATTGAATAAGCAAGATGGATCGATTTTTGTTTGCTATTTTTCTTGAGAGGCTCAGAAAAAGAACTAGATCTACTCCAGGAGAAGAGGAATTTCAAGAATTGCGAGCCTCTACTATGTCAAGAAGGACCAAAACAAGGGGAGAATAATCATCCACTCTGCCACTTCTATCATCCCCATCATCCTCATCTTCATCAGGATCATCCTCATCTAATTTTGAAGTGATTCCTATTCTGCAACCCCAACCAACCATAAATCAACCATTATTGTCCCCACCTCCACCAATGTCTTTCCTTGCCAACAACCCATCTCCCTTGATTTTCAATAATTACAATGTCATTCCCAAGAACCCTAAGCACTTTTTCTCTAAGTTCCATTCTAATGATCCCAATAGGACGAAAAAGGAGAATATCAAGATTTTATAGACCTGTTTGAGGGATAGAGGAATTAACCATGAGGATGTTGCATGCAGGATATTCCCTTATTCCCTCGGGGAAGAGGCCTTTTATTGGTATAATCACTTACCTACTGATTTTATCAATAATTGGAAAGAATTGGAAACTCCATTTCTACAGACGTTTAAAATTCACATTAGTGATAATGATATTTATATGCAGTTTAATGAAGTTAAGAGGGATATTAATGAGCCTATAGGTTCATTTAATGACAGGTTCCACCGAGCATACACTAGACTCCAGACACCTTATGTTATAGATGATGCCACTGCCCTAGAGGTCTACTTTGAAGCTCTGGATAGCCTTACATCCACCTTCCTTAAATGGAGGACTAATCCCCCAACTACCTTGCTTACTGCATATACAAAGGTTGTTAAGGTTAGCACAAATTTGAGGCAACATTTATCAAGACCTTTGTCATCCTTAAGGCCTTCTTCTCACCCTGGACAAGTCCAAGCTCTCAACCAGGATTTGACTAATCATGCTCCCATAATGAATCTAGTACCCTCATTGCCTTTGGTCCCACATTCAGGTCCTCTAATAAATCAAGCTTAGCCAATGACCTCTTATCCTTAGCAAAGGACCAATCAACCCCTTCATCCACAACAATAGGCTAGTTTCCCTACATATTTGCAAAATTCAGAAGTCTTGAATTAGGTTGTTGGTTCTGGAGGAGCATCTGGGTACCCACCTAGTATTGTGAATTTAACACCAAATAATGGTCTAGATAAGGAGTGACTGGATGAGTTATTTGAGAAAGTAAAGAAACTGAATATGGAGGTAATTTATTTGAGAAATCAGAATAGCCAGCTTCAGGCTACTTAGAAGAACATGCAATTGAATTACAATAGGGAGAACAAGGATGTTGCTAGAAGACAAAAATTTGATAGAGGACAAAAATTTGGTAGAGGACAATATCTTGACATAAATCAAAATTTTGAAAGAGGACAAGGCTTTGGCCGTAATTATGACAGGGGAAACTAGGTGGACAAGGATTCGATAGAAGGCAACCACCCAGGTATAATAGGTCATGGAATACTGGACCTAATAATGGAGGGGTTCCCACCCCATTGGATCAACCCTCTACTCAGGAGAAGCCTCCAAGTGGTGTGTATTTAGCAGAGGTAGCTTTGTCTGGATGGTGCAGGCTCCATAAGACAAGCCAACTTTATGAGTTAGATTACTCTGAGTTTTGGATTGCTGCTTCCATCTTTTAGTATGAAGTTGAGAACAATTCCAATGGTTAGGAGATTGTGCCCTCAAATCCTTATGATTCCCTAGTAATGGTACTCAATCATGCCCCATTCCCAAAAGGTGAAGAAAATGAACCAGAAGGAGAGTCCAATGACTAGGACAAATAAACATAACAGGTGCTAAATGAAGATGAAATCTGTTAGTTATTTAATGAGGAAAATGAGAATGATAATGGTCCCTTGGATGAGGATGAAGTTGGAGTTGAAGAAGTTCAGATGTTCTAGCAACCTACCAAGAAATATGATTTGAGGAATAGGCCTAACATGAGTCCACAAGGAGGATGCCCTTTTACTACTTCTATTCCTCCGAATAATTTCACTACTCCAATAGACCCACAAGCCAATAATAAACCATCTTACCCTCATGTCCCAACACAATACTTGTCAAAGGGAAAAAATGTTGAAGTTTCAAAAGATAGATAGGCTAGTGGCTGTAAGGAGGCTCATGTTGATATGAACGTGGAGCAATTGGGAAAATATGTGACTGAAGTATTCAAGAAAGTAAAGGTGATTCTTTCTAGTTTTGAGTTATTGAGAGTCCTTGCTATTAGGAATTATTTTTTGGGATCTTTTAATTCAAATATGGAACCATAAGGAGTAACTACCAATGAGGCAGTTTCCAGATCTTTTAATTCACAGGCACCCAAAGGCCAAGTCCAAGTCCCACCTATAGACAAAGGGAGAGATAAAGATAAGAGTTAGGTTGCACAAGCTGACACCTAGTTGAGTTTGTTTCAAGGTAGGATGAAAACCCCTCCTTTCCTAATTTTTGTTCGTATCTTTGGGAAGAATCTGCATAATTGCCTTTTGGATTTAGGGGCATCTACAAATGTTATTTGTTGTTTGTAAAGAATTGGGTATTACTCCTATTGCCTCTCAAAAGAAGGTCACTCAATTGGACAAGACAAAGGTAAGTGTAGTAGGAGAATTGAACATGATCCCCACACAACTCACTTCAAATCCTAGGGTGCAACAGGTAATCAACATTCAGGTTATTGATATTCCTAATACCTATGGTTTGATTTTGGGTTGGGATTTCACTAAGGCATTGAATGTGTATACATCTACGGGCCATTCTCACATGTGGCTACCATGGAAAGGAGTTCCAAATCAGATCATAATTGAAAGAGAGCCTAGAATGAAGTATGTAATCAATGAATACCAGAATACTTTGAATGAGGTATTAGTATCAAAAGTTGGCAAGAGGAATTATGTGTTGCCTGCATCAGCCTCAGATATAAAGGAGGTTTTTATGCTACAGGGCTCCTTTTGTGAATCTACATTGGAATCCAGTTGTCTTGAGGAATTTTATATGAGGCAAGAGAAATCCATATCAGAGATCAATAGTTTTGGAAGATTGAGTGAACAAACTGATGACCAAGAGGATAGGCAGCTTAGTTTGTTGGATAACTTTCAGGAGTTCATCCAGAGGTGTGTGGAGAATCATATTCACCTTGGCAAGAATATGAATTTTGAAGAATTACTGCTTCCCAATTGGTGTCGAGTCCATGATGCTCCTCATTCTAAGTTGGAATGTGAATTATGTTAGATGTCAATGGAGCAAGTACAAAGGTGCATTAACCTAGTCCCAACTGTTAGGCTCAATATACAAAAGGAGTTAAATAATGATAGGGGTAAAGGCCCAATGCTTCCTGAAGATCCTCCTAATTGTAGTAAGGATAAGGATAACTTAAAGAGATTGGGGACTGATGGTTGTTGGACGTTAAGATTTGATGGATCCAAATCCAAGCAGGGTGCTAGAGCAGGTTTTGAATTGATTAGCCCTAAAGGTAAGAGTTATTTTGTTGCCCACAGACTCCAATTTCAATGTACTAATAATGTCGCTGAGTATGAAGCTTTAATCCACGAGTTGCTAATGGCATCAAGGAGTAAAGTTAATATATTGCAAGTTTTTGGAGATTCTGAGTTGGTAACCAGGCAGCTGAGGAAAAAATATTCATGCCGTGATAGGAGGATGACTAATTATAGGAACAGAGTGTTGGATATTATTGAGGGATTCGATGCTTTCAATATCTGATTGATCCCTCGAAGTAGGAATCAAGTTGTAGATTCTTTGGCACAGGCTGCTAGTACATTGCAACCTTTATCACTTTCAGGATTGAAGAATTTTTTTGTTGAACTCACTCCAGTACCTTTAGTACCCGAGAATGTTACTAGCTTTTAGGTATTTGAAGATGATAAGTATATTCTTGATTTTATTACGACCTGTGATGTGTTTTCTTCTCAAGTGATTGATGAGATAGAGCCTCAAGAGGTAGAAATGGATTTAGGAGGAGTCATTAACCTGAAGGCCAACACTATCCAAAGAGGTATGGTATAGCTAGAGATTTTTTTTGATTTGGATAAGATAAGAGATCAAGAACAACAAGTAAAAAAGGAGTCTCTCAGTAGCCAATGTGAAACATACAATATGGGGACATCGAATGACATGAAGAATGATTTTATTGATAAGTTATGTACTCCAAATGAAAGAAAAGGGATTATTGATGCTTTACACACATATCATGATGTGATAGCCTGGATTTATGAAGATTTAACGACATATGATACTTCAATCATTACACACACCATTCCCTTGAAGTCAAACGTCAAACCATTCAAACAGAGACAAAGAAAAATCAATGCTCTGTTAGAACCCATCATTTAGAAGGAAGTACAAAAGATACTTTCAACACAAATTATATTTTTAGTGAGGCATTCAACCTGGGTTGCGAATCTAGTTCCAGTAAGAAAAAAGAATGGAGAAATCAGACTAGTGTGGACTTTAGGAATCTTAACAGAGCATCAAAGAAGGATAATTATCTAGTTCCTTCACTAGATGAAGTAGTTCATATTGTCAATGGATCCCAGATGGTGTCATTTTTGGATGGGTATTGTGGATACAACCAAGTCATGGTACAATATAAGGACATACATAAAACTTCCTTCACTACAAAGTGGGAGACTTTTTCTTACAGAAGAATTCCTTTTGGGTTGATCAATGCTGGAGCTACATTCTAGAGAGCTATGGATATTTCTTTTAAGGACATAATTGGTAAGTGCATCATTATTTATATGGATGATTTGACAGTATTCTCTAGGAAGTGAGGTAATCAAATAACAGATTTATGCAAAGTGTTCCAAGGGTGCAAAGAGTTTGGAATTTCACTTAGCCCAAAGAAGTGCATTTTTGGGGTTACAGAAGGAAAATTACTAGGACATATTATTTCAAAGCACGGTATTACTATTGATCCTAAGAAAATAGAGGCTATCTTGAAGATTCAGCCTCTTGCAAGCAAGAAATAAATGAGGTCATTCTTTGGGAAGATTAAATTTGTTAGAAAATTTATCACTGGATTTGCAGAGATAGTGAAGCCCTTGAATGCTATGCTGAAACAAGAGGGAAAAGTAGAATGGAGTGCAGAAGACAAGGAGGCATTTACATAAATGAAGAAATCTTTTGTTGAGGCTTGAGTGTTGGTGAGTCCAAATTATGCTAAGCCTTTTTACATATATTCATTTGCTTTTGATCACTCTTGTGCTGGAATGTTAACCCAAAAGTTTAATCAAGGCGATGAGCACCCTATAGCCTTCATGAGTACCCCTTTAAAGGATGCATATTTGAGATATCACAATGTGGAAAAGAAGGCCTATGCTTTGGTCAAAGCGGTGAAAAAGTTCAGACACTATATTCTCAGAAATAAGGTCTTTTCCATAGTGTTTGATCCTACAGTGAAGCTATTACTAATGTAGAATGAGCTAGGTGAATGGAGAGCTAAATGGGTAACTATGTTGTAGGAATATGATATTGAGATTCAACCCATGAAACTGGTGAGAGGGTAGGGATTGATGAAGACAATGGCTAAGATAGGTCCTGATCTCACAGCTTAGCATTATCATTTCCAAGATTTTAGAGGCGGGCCCTGCACCTGAAGAGTGGTAGCTTTATGATGAAAGGAGTTGTCCTATACAAGAAAAATCATGAGGGCATGTACCTAGGGTGTCTGAGGAAGGAAGAACCTACCAGAGTGATGATTAAATTCCATGAAAGGTATGGCACTGGTCATAGTTCTGCATCATCCACTGTCAATCAGATCCTAAGGGCAGGATATTATAGGCCTACTTTGTTTAAAGATGCACATCATCATGTGATAACTTGTCACATATGTCCGACTACAACAACTAAAGAGAAACGTGCAGCCCTTCTGCTTCAACTAGTTATAGAGGTGAAAATGTTTGCACAGTGGGGAATAGACTCCATAGGTCCAATTAACCCACCTTCTTCTATAGGCCACTAGTATATTCTAACCCTAACTAATTATTTTACTAGATGGACTGAGACTCTTGCATGTAAGCAATGCAATTTCGATGTGGTAATCAATTTCCTTGAGTTAGGTATTATTAATTGTTTTGGTTGTCGATTGGATTTAGTTTTTGATAATGTTCCGAAATTCGCATCATTAAAACTTTCTAATTGGGCTTTTGATCATGGAATTGTTATAAAATTACTACCCTCAGGGTAATGGCCTAGCTAAGTCCTCTAATAAGAATCTTTTGATGGTCATCCGTAAGTTACTAGGGAAGAATCCTAAGGATTGGCACACCCAACTTAGATTTTCTCTTTGGGCAGACTGTACTAGACAAAAGGCGTCCATAGGAACCTCTCCTTATCACCTAGTATATGGTTTGGAACCTTTATTTCCCATCTAATTGAAGATCCCTACCCTGCAGTTCATTAATGAGTACTATGATGAGGAGGATAAGCGTGAAGCCCATTTGGCTGAGTCTTTACACCTTGAAGAGAAGAGAGATGAAGCCCTTGAAAATTTTGCTAAACATTTGGGTGTAGTTAAAAGATGGTTTGATAGGAGAGCCACAGTAAAAGCCTTTAGAATCTCTGACTCGGTTCTCTATTGGGATAAAGCCCATGACTGTAAGGGAGAGCATGAAAAATTTGATAAACTCTGGCTTGACCCTTATCAAATTTCAGAAATTTCGGGAGATAATGCTTTTTGCCTGAAAACCCTCACTGGTGAGGATATCCCACTGCCTGCCAATGGGGAGTATTTGAAGCATTATTTCCAAACTTGAGCTATTTGTGGCTCTCTATTGTATATAGTTAGAGTAGGTTTGCTTTCTGATTTACTTTGCTTGTTTTCTTTGGTTAGTATAGGCTTCTTTTCTTTTTGTTTTGGCTTTGCTTTGGTTAGCATAGGTATTCTTTGGTTGGTTTTGCTTTCCATTTTATTTTTTTCTTTTGGGTTTTTGGCTTTCTTGGGGCTGTTACATTTTCATAACAGGCTCCTCACCTGGGGTTGTTTTAGAAATTTATTTTACAAGCTCTAATCATTTTTTCAGAGTCAAGTGGTGGAATTCCTTTATCTGGTGTGCTTTGTACTTAGAATGAGAATCACTTGTTTTGAGTGAACTTGGAATATATTTGGGTCTCACACTTTCACATAAAATTTAAAAGATTCTCAAATTGCATACGGTTCCTGTGTAATTTGGCCTGGTAAAAAATATTATATTATGCTTTCGTGCCACTGTGTTCATCATCCCTGAGTGTAAGTTTCATTACTTATGAGGTGAAAGAAAGGTTTATGAGAATGTTTAAAAAAGAAGAAGAAAATATTGAAAATCAAAACAATCTTCACCTTATTAGAGGTATCCTAGTATCTCTATCGGGGCTATAAACACCTAGCTAGTAGTAGAGCTATGATTGGGATGGTCACAACAATAACCTTGCTGGATCTATGGATGCCTAACTGGCAGCAAGGCTTTATCCAGGTTGCTTTTGAGGTTAGAACTTTTATGTAGCCCGGTCATAATTTCTCAGGTTCTCGTTGCACCTAAGGAATAGGAAATAAATGCAAATACACACACTTGGACCTTGGAATAGGAAGGGATATTCTTACTCGTGGTTTCTGAAACTTTGTTCATAGGTGTCCTGATGTAAGGACAAAAACCAAAGATTTTGGGTTCTTGATTCCAGTTTTTCTTGAAATGCTCTGAAGCATTCCCCCAACAAAGTCGCCATTTGTTGTGAAGTTTTCACACACATGCCCCACTGAAAGTAGGGACCCTCTTTCTTTCTCTTTTGGTTTTTTCCTTTTGGTGTCTTGGCCCTTAAATTTTGAGGATTTTCTCACTTGGGCATGTGCTTGGATGTTTATCTTGCTTCAATTCTAGGGCCCCCTTTTTGATTGATATTGAAACCTTAAGTTTTGGGCTCATTTCGAGTTTTTTCATTGTTTTTGGGAAAATCCACTCCTGGCAGAATTTCTCGGTTTCATTTCAAAGCTCGGTGACAACTGTTGTTCATTCAAAATCCAGAGATTTTGGCATTCTGCGAAATTCCATCATGACCGGATTTCCCCGGTTTGTCCATTGCTTTGTCAAGTTCCCGAGTTTGGTTTAACCTATCTTGTCGATTGCATTAATGCTTGATTGTACCTTCTTTTGTGGAAGTGTTAAATCAAATTTGGGTTTCATCATTTGCTTCCTATTTGGTTTGGAGTGCTTCTTCTTGAGTATTGTTGCTGGAGTGTGCGTTTGGGATTGGATTTGATTGTTGCAGTTGGATTCTCTGGGCGCTATTTGCATTCTGCTCAAACTTTTTGGTTTCTTACCTGCTTCTTTTGTTTCGATTTCTCTATTCTCATGGTATGTACATGATGCTCTCTCTCTCATTTATGATTGAAATGAATTTCTTTATGTTTTGTGCATACATGTTGTGAGTCGAAATGCTGGTGTGATAGTGTTTTTCATTTGATGCTGGGGTTTTGGTTTTCATTTGGGGCACTTTCATGTTGATTCACGTTGCTATGATTTTTCTTGTTGAATGCATGTGATTCTTTGGAATTTTGGGTTTTCTTGTGGTTTTGAATTCCTTTTAGTTTTAGTGTTATGTATTTTGAAGCTCGAGGGATTTCCCATTTTGTTTGAGTGCCTTTCCTAGGTGGGTGCTTTGGGCCCATCTTTCAACTTTATACCTGGGTAGCTTGTTTGTATTGGTCATGTCAAACCTTTTGTAAGCCCTTGCGAGCAAGCAGGTTGAGCCCAAGATTTTTTTTTTGTGCTCATGGCGGAGGTTTAAGGTTTCGTACCTAGGGCATAACCAATCCCTCTTGATTTGCTGTGAAGCGGTTTTGGAATTCAAGGATGATCTATAGGAGTTCTAGATCGAGCTGGTTTCAAGCTCCAGTTCCTCAATCAAATCAATCTATCAATTTGAGTGAGGTCAAGAGAAAACGTAGGTATTTGGGTTTTTAGAGTCTTTGCGGAATTCCTAATCTATTGGAATTCCCCGATTTCCCATTTTCTCTTTGATTTTTGATATGTGCCTTGATCCGGATTTTTGCCTGCCTTGTGGATTTCCGCTACCTTCGGATTTCCCCGGTTTGTCCATTGCTTGATCATTTTTCCTAAAATTTGGCTTAAGTGGTAAAATTGCATTGACTTCCCTGGAATCCACGCCCTCGGGAGTTTCCCGAATGTTCTTGAATCCTTCATTTTCCCAGAATTCTCAAACTATTACCATTTTTAGAGATTTCTTTTTGAGGCTAATTTTCTCGAGGTTTTGCTGAAAATGAAGAATCAAGAGATTGCATGAATGATTGCTTGGTTGTTATGCATTTGATGATGAATTTGACTTGTTTTAAGGTGTATCATGTGATTTATTGGTTAAATTGATTGATCAAATGATGGATTGGATGCTTGTATGCTTGCTTCGCTGGATTTTGCCTGGTTCGGAATTTCTTGAAATTCCTCTCCAGCCTGGATTTCGTGAGGGGTCAAAAACCCGAACTTTGAGACAATTAATTTTATAAGGGTTTTTGAGAATTTTTATTATTATGGATCTTGTATTGAGGAATGGGTTTATCATTTGTGTTGGATTTAGCTAAACTTTATGATATGATGGATCTTATTTTTGGTGTCTTTATTGTATGCATGCAAAATTAGGTCAATCGGTTGCTGGGTAGAGCAAGGGAAAGGTGATGGATCCAAATGCTAAAGGTTTAGCTATCTCTGAGGCAAAGAGAGTTAAAATGGACATCAAGGGTAGAATCCTTGAAAGCAAGTTGACTTCCATCTGGTCGGGGATCACTGACACAAATGTTGGAATGTGGGACTATGAAGAGTTCAAGGAAGTGATGGCATCACAAAACCTCCCTTTGTTAGCCAGAAGGACATTGGAGTTTGGGTTGGGACATGTGGTTGGATTTCCTTCTACAGTCCAGTATTATGAGTTGGTGCTTGAGTGTGTCGGGCACTATGACAAGGGTACACAAAGAATAGTTGGTCCTCAGGGAAGAATTTTGGAAAACTTTGACCCTATATCTATAGCTCAGACCTTTGACATGCCTGATCAGTCACAAGTTGTGGCCTTCGACATGGATTTAGTAAAGAAACATTATGAGGAGAATGTTTTCAAGTCCCAATAGGTAATCAATTCTTTTTTGGAGAAACCCAAGTCCCACTTCTCCAAGTTGCCTAAGCAGCTATTCAGACTCAAGTTCAGGAGGGAGTACTATGATGCTATCACACTCCTCAACAAAGTAGTAGGATTAAAAAATGCAGAAGTATTTGAGATTTGGATGTTGAATGTCATAGCATGGATGGAGTAAGGTGTAGATTACCACTGGGTAGGCATTATAAGTGCAATGATACATGAGAAGATGTGCAATGTCTTGCAGGAAAAGACCTTCATAATGACCTCTTATTTGGTGTTTGCACTTGTAAGTTTTCACCCATACAAGGGATTGAGCACTAGAGGTGTGTTTGGGCAAGATGTAATTTATGAAGTGTATCCACAACTACACTTGGGTGGTGGAAGCTATAGGAGGGTGAATGATATATTCACCATGTACATCACTAGGCTACTGTAGGGTGATGAGCATGTTCGGATTTCAGACAAGGCCAAAGAATTAATCAAAAGGTTTGGGGCTTGGTTCATTTAGTTCACCACATTTTCTGATATTAGGATTGATGGCTCTCAGAAGGCTCCATATAGACTTCCGAGATACCCTACAGACCATGTTATACTTTTGGAAGTCACAAGGTAGATTTTTGACTTTGATGTTATTATAAAGTGGGAGAAGTACAAGATTGGATATGGTAATGACTTCCCTCTGAAGATAGGCACTAGTGAGGTGTACCCTTCTATCCAACTAGCCCAGACTTTTGAAGAAGAAATGAGAACTCTTGGTCTCTCCTTCCATTCCAAAAGAGCCAAGTTTGATATAACTGGTGAAGTATAGAAGAAGGCTGGTAGGGAGTATAGCCACAAGGATGACATAGAAGACTATTGGGCTAACATTAATGATGAATTTGAAGCCAGAAAGAAGAAGTTCTCCAGGAATCTAGTGAGCTTAGTGCGGTTGTATAACATTCAAGTTATTCCTGATTAGGTTGAGGAGGATGTAAATCTCATCCAAGGTCATATCTTTGAGGCCATGAAGGAAAATTCAGTTAGAGAAGTTGATTGGCTAGAGGAGGAAAAGATGGAACTAGAATAAATCATGCCTCTAGTAATCAAGTACACCAAGTTATGGCTCAAGCTTTGGATGTTAGAGTTGGAAAGTGAGGGTGTGCCTTGCACCTATGACTTAATGGGAGACTTGGAGTCTCAGTCTTCTTCTAAGGAGTCATATGAACATGACCCCAAAGATAATACCAAGGTGGGATCTCCTTTCTAGATCAAGATTAAATATTTTCAGGCAAGAGAAGCAGGGACATAGAGAAATCCCATAGCAAAGAAGAGGAAGCATGTCTCAAGGAAGAAGGGGGCTGAGAAAGAGGAAGGGGAAAAAGAAGAAGTAGATTCTAGTGCCCCTATATCTAAGAAAATGAGACTTGTGATATTGTCACAAAAGGAGAAGAGAACTTCTAAGGAGGATAAAGAGGCTGAACCACCTGTGGTGGAGGTAGAGAGCTCGGAGGAGAAGACACAGGTGTACATTAGGAGGTCAAGGACTCCTTCCCCCAAAGATGCTACACCTAAAGGAAGTATTCCTATGATTGCTCCTACCACTGAATATGAGGACATCCCTTCTTCTCATGAGACTGGCAGTGTGCCAGATGAACCTAAAGATGTAGAGGATCCTAAGGACCTAGGAGAGGAAGAACTCCAGGAAGGTGATCACTATAATACTGAAGCATAAATTGACAAAGTAATGCAATCTCCTTTGGTGGCATATGCAAATTCGCTTGCAAAAGTTCATGAGGATAAATCCCCTCAAAAGGAGGATATACCAGCCAAGATTCCCTCACCAACACAAGAGCAAGGGGAGGAGCACTGTAAATAAAAGGAGGATTTAGTTAGGGAGACCCCTGAGGAACAAATCATTGAAAAGGGTGCACCCTATGTTCAATAGGAACAAGATGATGCGCAAGATAAGGTACAGTCAGAGCCTACTGTTCCAGGTTGGTTAGACAAGGAATTGAAGAACAAGAAGATTGTAGTGGATGACACTCCTCCCATTTGGGATGACCTACTGGCTAACATTGGAAAGGGAAAGAAAAAAAAGAAAGACAAAATCATTTCCAGGATTGAGAGGGATGACGTGAACAACAAAGTGGTCCATATTGCTAATCTTGATCCTAATAAAGATAGAGGTGAGCTAACTGGAAAAGATTACAATGTACAAATTATCAATCTTGGGCATGCCTCCATGGAGTAAGATATTGAGGAGTATGAAGGATCTCATGCTGTTATCCTTGGCCGATTGAGGGAGGAGGTGCAAACCAAGCATGAGTTGGAGAAAGAAAATGAGAATCTTAAGAAATATTTGCAAGAGTTGATGAAACCCTTGCAATCCATCAGTTCTTCTTCATCTGCTATAGGCTTCCTACCTTAGGAAACAATATTAGAGCTTGAAAAGATGAAAGGCACCACACTTGCTACAACCAGTTGGTTGCAGGGAGTGCAAATCAAAGGGGACAATGCCATCAAGGACATCCTATCAATTGTAGGGGATGCAATGAGATCAATAGATTGGCTAAAGAATGTGCTAGCCCAGGATAAGGAGGATGTAGATCTCCTTCTCCAGAAGACATAGACTATTATGGAGTACACTAAGGAAAAATTGGTGAAGGATGGAATTATTCCTTCCTCAAGAGTTGCAGAACATTGGAAGTGGTTTGAAATTATGCAGATGAGATAAAAGTCCTCAAATAAAATATGAAAACAAAGAAGGTAGATTGAGGACACTTTGAATGGTATCTATGATAATTGTATCTCTTTCTTTGAAGTGATGATAGGGAGGAAGATGTTTTATCTGAAGCACCTTAACTTGGAGCAGTTGAGGAAATGGTGGCGAGATGTCTATTCTCCAATCAATGAGGGCCATGTTATTGAAGATCAGCTAGATGATGTAGGCACCTATATTGCAGTCATTAACAAGTATCAAACAAATAAATTTGATTGGGATAATATAATGAGGCAGTGAAGAGATGACATCAAATGAATTGAGAGAAGGATTAAGGTTTTTCCTATGCCACTTTTTGCTAACCTAGATAAGGTGTTACTACTGGTGTATGATAACATGGAGCGAGCTAAGGACAAAGGGGGGAATTATTTAATGCAGGGCTACATTAGAATTTGTGCTTCTCCATTATTTTCTCCTCTTTCTTTGCATGCATTGGATTGAGTTTTTGAGACCCTTGGTCGACTTGGATGAAATTGGTGCAAATTGCACATTTCATGTTTTTTTGAATATCTTTTGGCTGACCAATTGTGTGGCATGTATTATTGTAAACCCTAATTGGGTTGACCTATATTAGGGGGGGTTCTCTATAAGTTTGGAATTATGCCTCATTTGTAAGGGTAATTAGAAGTTAGAAGAATTTCATACTAAGAGAAAATTGTAAGAGAAATAATTAGAGTTAGAGTTTAGTTTATCTCTTCAAGCAACTGTTGTAATAGAAGACTGGAATTGTTGCCATTTTGGGTGATTTAATACAAGTAAAGATATTGTGATTTGGTGCCTTTTTTCTGTTGAGTTTTATCTAGCATGGTTCTTGATATTCTATCTTTAAAATTTATTAAGTGATATGATGTTAGATGGTTTGATTATGCTTAGAGTTGTATGCTTGAAGTGTTTGCAGCAATCTCTAGTCCATACTTTTTGCAGTTAGCTGATTGTTAGCTACTTTGCAAAGTTAGCCTGGACTTATAACTATGCTTAGTTAAATTATTATTTTTTATTCATTTCAATTGCAATAGGGTTGTCTTGAATGAATATGCATGACTTGAAAATATTTA
This sequence comes from Sequoiadendron giganteum, assembly GCA_007115665.2. Lineage (NCBI taxonomy): Eukaryota > Viridiplantae > Streptophyta > Pinopsida > Cupressales > Cupressaceae > Sequoiadendron > Sequoiadendron giganteum. The sequence continues at coordinate 146,254,647 of CM021100.1, read as the reverse complement.
ACACCTTAGAAGATTGCACTATTTTTGTAAGATTGCAGATTTATCTGGGTTACACAGGAAGTAGTTTCTGAGGGATTGGTCCATTTCAAGTATCTTATCTGCATTGTTAAGCCTAGGGTTAGAATTAGTCTTAGAATTATCTATGAAACCTTTATCTTTTTTTATTTTTTTTATTATCTGGGTTAATTTTAGGTCTTGAAGTATTAATAAATTACTAGATTTGATAAATTCGAGTTCAACATTTGCTTGTAGTAAGGCCCCCTTGTGATTACCAGAATTTTCACATTACCTCTGAGTTGTTTTGTAGCATTGTCAAGACCTGACATTAGAGACCTTGGGGTTATCTCTTTGTCCATAGAGATTAACCTTTCAAGAGAGATAGGATATCATATTCTGTTTGAGTTGTTGTTGTGTAGAAAACACCATCAATGGAATAGATAGCATAATAGTTCATGGTACATTGAAAAATCCACATGGTATTTGCAACAACAAGTATTAAAAATCTTAAGAGGCACATAATAAAATGGCTTCAAACCTTCAAAAGTCCTTTGCAAGATTTCCATATTTGGATGTGTTTCAATAAATTCATTGAACAACATTGTTTGGCTTGATTCCAAGAAATGTTTAAGATGCGGTGTATGGTCTCGATTGCCAATTCTTAACTTTAAAAAATCCTTTACATTGGGTGATACTCTAGAGTTATCATGCCAAAATTGTTGAATTACCTGCTTTACATTATCGGTTAGCTTCTTATCAACATGTGGAAGCCTCCCGACAAAAGCCTATGTATCATTTTGAAGAGGATCATCTATTCTTTCTCTTCTTGCAAGTGCTCTATCCAAATTTTTATGATTTACATCAAAATCAATACAAGTTTGTCTCATAAAGTGAGCCTTTTTAAATTGATGGCTTAATAGGGCAGTTGTAATGACTCTCTCAGAAACTCTCTTATCTTTTTCCTTGTTATTTTTTCCAATAGACTTGAGAGCATTAAATTTTTTTTTTGACAATAATAGAATTTTTTTCAGTCTTCTTGTTCACAGGAATCTTCAATTTGGCTAGAAAAGGTCTCATCTTTTTCATCTTTCGCAATTGCACAAAAATTTGGCATTGCTCGGCCAATGTCTTATCGCTAAAATATTGGTTGAATAGTCTTCTAGCCCACAACTGAACAGTTCGTGTTGACCTCTTGCCTTCAATTTTTTTATAATGTTATCATCAATTTCAAGTAACCATTAAAGGGTTCTTGAAGGTCTTTAATTTGGAATATGTCTTTCTTCCACACAAGGTTCTTCATTTCTCATGTAATCTAGTGAAACATAATTTAAAATTTCTTCAATATTATGTTCAACATCTTCATTTCCAACATTTTCAATATCAATTTGACTAATTTCATTCCCAATTTCAATATCATGTTCAACATCTTCAATTCCAACATTTTCACCTTGAACATTTTCATTATCAATTTCAATATTTTCATTCCCAATTTGAATATCATGCTCAACATCTTAAATTCCAACATTTTCACCTTGAACATTTTCATTATCAATTTCAATATTTTCATTCCCAATTTGAATATCATGCTCAACATCTTAAATTCCAACATTTTCACCTTGAAAATTTTCATTCCCAATTTCAATATCATGTTCTACATTTTCACCTTGAACATATTCAATTTCCTCTTCACTTGAAAGACCATAGGGCTCAGGTTCACCAATATTTAACATACCTTGTCTTCTCTTCCTATGACCTTCTCTATCTCTTTGTCTATATTCTTCAATTTGTTCTTTTGTAAGATTTCTCTTACGTTTTTGCTTCCGATGACTGTTGCTCCCCATTATACTTCATAAAAGATGCTAAAAATCATTTCTTATGAAAAATTTGAGTAGAAGATGCTCCAAAAAGTTGATCTTTGTCTCTTCCTATTTGAAACCATGTATTTGTCACCTGCAAAGTGCTACAAACAAAATGTAGGGTCCATTGGAATGCACAAAAATGGCCCACATAGGGTTTTTCTATGGACCAAAAGTCCAATATCTGATTTGGAAAATAAATTTAAAATGTTTTGCAATGGTAAGATTTTATCTCTACACATCAGAGTTTTAAAAATCAGATATTCGATTCAAATCGGATATATGATTTGTGCCCACATAGACCTAAGGGTTAATGGTAGAGAGTGGGAGAGTGGGAGATTGAGAGAGGGAGAGAGAGAGAGGGAGAGAGGGAGAGTGAGAGAAGGAGAGGGAGAGTGAGAGGGAGAGAGGGAGAGAGATAGAGTTTAGGGTTAGAAAGGAGGGAGAGGAGAGGGAGGGAGAGAGGGGGGAGAGGGAGAGGGGGAGAGAGGAGAGGGAGGAGGGAGAGAGAGAGAGAGAGAGGAGAAGGAGAGGAGTGTAGAGTGAGAGGAGAGGAGAGAGGGTTTAGGGTTGAGGGGAGAGGAGAGGTAGAGGGAGAGGGTTTAGGGTTGAGGAGAGAGAGGAGAGAGGGTGAGAGAAGGAGAATTGAGTGGGAAGAAGGAGAGAGAGGGAGAGGTGGAGAGAGAGGGAGAGAGAGAGGGAGAGAGAGAGAGAGAGAGAGGGTTTAGGGTTGAGGGAGAGAGGGAGAGAGGGAGAGTGAAGGGAGGTGAAGTGGGGAGATTGAGAGAGGGAGGGAGGAGGGAGAAGAATACAGGAGAGAGAGGTTTAGGATTACTGAGTAAGAGAGAGGGAGAGGAGAGAGTGGAGAGAGTGAGAAAGGAGAGGGAGAGTGGGAAGGAGAGAGGGAGAGTGGGAGAGGGAGAGAGAGGGAGAGAGGAGAAGGTTTAGGGTTGAGGGGAGAGGAGAGAGAGAAGAGGAGAGGGAGAAGGGTTTAGGGTTGAGGAGAGTGGGATATTAAGAGAGAGAAAGGAGAGAGGGAGAGTGGGAGATGAGAAGAAGAGAGAGAGAGAGAGAGAGAGAGAGAGAAGAGAGAGAGAGAGAGAGAGAGAGAGAGAAGGAGAGGGAGAGAGTGGGAAGGAGAGAGAGGAGAGAGGGTTTTAGGGTTGAGGAGAGGAGAGGATAAAACAGAGAGAGAGAGGTTAGAGGGGAGAGAGATAGGAGTGATTGAGTGAGAGACTTGGGAGAGAGAGAGATGGAGAGAGAGAGGGAAATATATAATATTTAAATATTTTATATATTAGTAATATATATATATTTAAATATTTATACATTAACTAAAATATTGAAATAATATTTAAATATTATACATAATAATATAATATATTATATATTGAATACATAATTCGGTACCGATTATCATAAATTGTATATTATATATTACATTATAAACTATATTGTATATTAGATATTAAATTATAAAATTTATTGCATTTTTTAAATCATATATTATAAATTGTATTACATTTTTTAAACTCATATCTAAAACATATCAAATATTGGATTCAAATCAGATATCCGATTATCAGATATCTGATATAAAATTTAATGCCTAGGGATTAGGCTCAAGATTGGTTTGGAATTTGGTTTGGACCTAAAAATCCTAAGAAGTCAACATAAAAAACGTGTTTAACAACTTACCTTGTTTTTCCAGACTTCGTCCATGTGGCTGACGACTTTTTTTACACCCAAAATTGATGAAACAAAAAAGGTTTGTACAGGAGCTTCTCAAATTTCTACCAATATAAATTATACTTTACTTTGAATCTACTAAATAATTATTATTCCTTTTCTATTAGAATTATGACTAAAGTCCTAATTGATAGCCTGATTGAAAAAAATTTATAGCTTTCAAACGGTATAAAATTTTTTGAATCCAAAACATGCTTCACATACTATAGGATCAAAAAAAAAATGAATTTCATAAAGTTTTGACCAAGTTAAGGTGGTCAAACATACAAGTTTTTATAATTTTTAAAATTTGTAATAAAAAATTTATAATTAATTATTTACTTGGAAAAATAATACAAAAAAATATGCATCACATCCGGACATGAGTCCTCTACTTATATCTAAAATCTTATAAAAAAATACTATCATTTTATTATGCTTAGGGTGGTCAGACAAACACCCACTTCTTATTTTTTCCCTGAAATTTAAGTACTACTACATTGAAATTTCAATTTTTCACCAAATAGAATATTTTTTAGAAAATTAAACTTAGTATTTTAGAAACTACATTCAATTTTCCACACATTCTATTCTTACATATTTTTGAAATAATATAGATAATTTATTTAAATTTTTACATCAAGTTGCCTAACTCTGATTTTTCTGAATTTTCATTGCCACTTAAGGGCCTATTTTTTCCATGATGATCCTGCACATAACCATAACCAGAAAAGTCATCCCTCCCTTGAGTTGATGGAGATTCCTAGTGGGTTACATAAAGTTTTTAAATCTTTACTACTAACTTTAAGCTTGTTCATGTGCTTGGTGTGTTTTCATGTGTTATACCAATGCAAGTGCCAGTCTTGAGTCCATCCTTACCACTATTTGTTGTTTGTTGTTTGTCTAAGTCCTTTGCTATTATTTCCACCTCAGAGGTGATTCTACTTCTTATAGAGGCAAATCTGCGCTCTGGATGGGTGATTTTTCCTTCACAAGTAAATTCGCTTCAGTCATTAGTCTAATTTATTTAGTCAGTCTTCTCTCGATAAGCAATTTTATCTCTCCGAGAGGTGAATTCACACATCTATGTCTATCCCCTAGTTAGGTGATCCCACTCTCTTTAGGGGCAAGTCTGCCATGAACATCCATATAGTCATACCCTATTAGGCGATTCTACTTCCGAAAGAGGTGAATCCACTCATACTGTCTGTACAATCTTTGAATCCTCTTGGGTGATTACGTATCACCCAAAGGTGATCCTATGTCTCCATCTGTACATCTTTAAAGTCTGTCTTACTGAGTCTATGCCGAGTCTTTTCCCGATAGGTTATTCTGCCTCATACAAAGTTGAATTTTCTCCATTGTGTCTGTATCATCTTCACTAGATAGGCAATTTTGTCCCCTCAATAAGTGAATCTACCATTTCACATTAGTATTGAATTTTTCCCTCATAGGTGATTTTGTCTCCTAAAGAGGCAAATTTGCTTCCTTGGTTGGTACACTTCAGTCTCGATAGGCGAGTCCATCTCCCCAAGTTTGTACCATGTCAATCCCTAATAGGTAGTTCTATCTCCTTCAAAGGTGAATCCACTCCATCCATCCATACAATCTACCTTCCATAGGTAACTGCATCTTCTCACATTCATGCCATATTTCCCTAGATAGGAAATTCTTCCCATCCGTTAAGCGATTCCATAGTTTCAAGTCCATACATAGTCAATCCTCCATAAGCAATCCCATGATAGATAAGAAATTGCATGACCCAATCCGTACAATCCATATTCTATAGGAAAATTCACTTTCCTGAGTCTAGACCAAGTTTACATGAATAGGCATTTTTGTTACTTTGACAAGAGATCCTGCCTTCCTTTCTATACAATCAATCTATCATACGTGATTGCATTGTTAATGTTGGTACAATGATCTTTCGATAGGTGAATCCGTTATACTTAGGCAATTCCACTCGATTGTCCGTACACCCAAATTTGATAGGAATATATGCACTTGTTATCTATACATCCCTCGGTCAGTCTGCATAGGTGATGTTATAAAATGTGCCTCAACTTGTTGGCTTGGAACTTTTGAACTTGGCATGTTTTTCCTTTTATTAGGTTGTATGTCACAGGATTGCTAAAAATTATAACCTTGGAACTCATGTCACAGAGTTCTAAATTTTCACCTCTTGACTTAGCGATATTGAGGTTGTCTTTGTTATCGACATGTCATGGATTTTGAGAAATTCTTAACCTCTAATAGAGGTTATGAATTTGTGATTTCTTGCAACATAGCGACTTCATACAAGATTGACTAAGCGGTTGACATCTATTGGCTTGATAACTCATGGTGAATGATTGAGGCAGTGGGAACCACGACACTGTGATATAATATTATTTTGATCAACATTTGGAATGAATCTAATCCAACGGTGCTCTTTTACTCTGCGCTCCTTTGTGGTGAGGACCGATAGACTCTTGTGAAGTGATCAAAATTGTTTGAGTGTTTGACATATGCTAGCTTGATCAACAATTGAATCAAATCTAACGGTGCCTACTAACCCCACACCTCTTGTGGTGGGTCCCGAGTGACTCCTACAAGGTGTGAGAGCTTTAGACACATTTCGTGACAGGCCTGACCAGTTCCAAGTTGTTAAGTGCTACGATGGTTGACTTGGTAACTTGTGAAGAGTACCTAGGTGGGACCCAATTGGTGTGTGGATGGAAACCGATAATTAGCCAGAGACTGTTGACAGATTTATTGATGATTACTTGGCAAGTTATGAGGATTTCAAAATGAGTTCAACATAGATGTAGTAGTTAATTTCTTGTTATGGTTGGTGTACAGTTGTAATGGCTTGTGTTTTGAAACCAAAGCGATGATGATAGGTTGATGTATATATTGTAATACTCTGTGTTGAGTTGGATGATGGTTTTTTGACCTATTGGGTTGGTGTTTGCCATTGTATGTTGTACAAGCATTGTAACAATGTGAAAGAATGGAACTATTTTCTACTATGAATTAACACCTTGGGTGGAGTCTATAACTCTGTATGTAATTGATTTACTGCAATACAAAGTGGCTTTACTTGGTGTATGGTTTTTTCTCCCATAAGGGTTTTTCCACATAAAATCTGGTGTTCAATTTTGTGTGAGTTAAATTGTCTATTCTCTTGTTTTAATTAATGTGCTTCTTAATGACTATAACTTGAATTAAATGAATTTTTTTTCACTTCTTTCTTGATAATTTTACATTTGGAAGGATTTTTCACACTAAGCTTTCCTTACAAGTGGTATCAAAGCCTGACCAGTTGTGTTATCCTTGTGGGTAGGGCTAGTTTTTTGTGCTAATTTTGTTCAATGGGAGTCTTGTAGAGAAAATTGTTTGTCTTGATTATAGATTGAGATGGCAAGCACAAAAAGAAGAGTAGAAATTAAAAATTTCAATGGCAAAAATTTTGAGTTGTGGAAAATCAAGATGAAAGACTTGTTGGTGGATAGAGATCTCTAGATTTCTATTTCTGGAAATAAACCCTCAAGTATGAAGCAAGAAGATTGGGACCTCGTAGATAGAAAATACAGAGGATTGATAAGACTTTATTTGGTAGAATATGTTCTCTTGAACATCCATGAGGGGGTAAGTGCATGGATCTGTGACACAATTTTGATGCCAAATTGGAAAAAAATGAAGAAAAAAAATCCCAAAAAGAGCGTTTGGTGCACACCAAGTGGATAAGTCATTTCACGCATGAAAAATTTGGCGTGCGCCAAATGACTTACCCATTTGGTGTGCACCAAATTTAGTGCTCGCCAAATGTGAAAAGTGAATAAAAATCCAAAAAATGCATTTCAACCTCCATTTTCTGTTGAACCTGTGGCTTGGCTTGGAGTTTTCTTCTCTACGACTCATGCTCGCCAAATCCATTCCATTTTTTGCGGTCATCTTAAAATTATTCATGAGGATGTCGCCAACATGTCAGAGAGATCAAATATTGTGAAGAGGTATGTATTTGTATTCTATTTATTTCAAATTTGATTAGAATGTAGATTGAAATAGGTCTTTTAATATAACTTTATTCTAATTCTCAGGGAATGAATCTCCACCTCCAAACATTGAGAATTCACAATCACCCCCTCATGAGGAGCCTCCTATACAACAACAACCTGAAACCTCTCCATCTGTTCATAGGCATCCTCAAGGAACACAAGAAAATATCCTAAATCAAATTGAAAATAATAAAAGAGACATTGAATAATTATCTGGAAGATTAAATGAGCATATCGAAACCCACGCTTATAGGAGATGGATTGTCAAATCTTTGAAGTCAATTGTATCTCATGTAGGAGAAATGAGTGAGAAAATATTTTTTTTGTCAAATAAGAGGCATGAGTTGAAACAATTTTATGCTAGTGGTTTGTCATATGCAGTTGTGAAAAAACAAAAAATTAGCAAAGCCAACTTGTGTGCCCCATTTACATACCTGAGTACCAACACACCTTTATCTCATGCATGTAGGAGGTTCCCCCTACATTGGTGCCACCATGAATTAATATAAAATAAATTTTGGGAGTGGTGTTGGATTGTATTTGACCAACCTCCACGCAATAACCATGAGGTACCACAATAATTTTTGAGAAAACTCTATTGCGAGTTTATCCTCAATAAGATGCCAAATTATTTTGAAATCTTAGATTTTCAAGGTAGAGGTGGGGGCTTCACAGATGTAGAACTGGTGCACAACTTAATCCACAACTAGCACTGAGACCTTTGGCCAAACCCATGGTGGAACATGTCGTTGTTCCTTCCATTGTTAAGGATAGTGTAGAGGTGGACATATTGGAGTCAATTAGCTCGCTCACCTAGACCATTATATAGTGTGCGAGGCCTCTAGTAGATTCTGATGTAGAGAAGATGTGTAGGCCCCGAACTCCACCCCACCATTGTGGCGCTTGCAGTGTTGTTTGCACGTATGATTATTAGAGTGATTAGGATGTAGCTACACAACCTATATCAGTTGCAAAGGTGATGGCTATGACAGATGAATTGGTGAATAATACAATGATATTAATACTCAGGTAAAATTCAGTAAATTCATTTAATTTTGTTTATTAAATTATATTTTGAAATTTAAGAATAACTAAATTATTAGAATCAATATGATGAAATTTCAAGGTCAGAGTGTTCATGAGATGTGCTCCATTCTTGTAGACCCTTATTCATTTTCTATGTTGAGTCCATAGGTATGCAATTAGTATTAAAGATATTATTATCGCATTTGAACATTTGAATGTTATATTTGAATGTTTGTCTCATAACATGCTTTGGATGTCAATTATTTTCATAGTGGACCTTCGACCTCCACACCTCATAATTCATGTCCTCAAACAAATTTTGCTTAGGTAACTTTTATTCATTAATTATATTGTAAGACAATATTATCTAGTTTTCATAATTTTGCGTATACAAATCTAAAAAAATATGAGAAACACAAACATTTGTTGGTCTTGTAAGATCCTAATTATATTTACCATTAAACATCCATCTCATTCTTCCATTCCTTTCATCATACATATTTTAACCATTTTATATCACATATCCCAATCTTTAACAGCTTATATATTATACCACCTTCCTCCATATTTTATCTTATATGCATATTGTTGCAAGAAAACTTTCCTTCTACTCATTATTTACCAAATCTCTTATACATTATTACTACACACTTCAAGTTACCAGTTCATGTCCTATATTCAAACCTTCGACACCACGTAATTCACTTTAAGGTCTAGTATTCCCTCCTAATTACTTCCCATTAACCTCTAGTATAGTTCACCTTAAAAATGTTTTATTATCCAATCCTAGCTCATCTAATTAATCTCTACTAGAACATTCTATGTTCCATCATCTCCTCTTGATTATGTCACATTATCTTCTCCTAATTCACTTTTTGTTCCTTTATTCCTTCCTAATCCCATCCCATTGACATTTAATAGTTCACCCTATTTTCCATGATCCCCTCCTAGTGCATCCCACTGATATCTACTAGTCCATCCTATGTTTCATATGCCCTTCTAATCCCATCTGATTACACCCTTTATTATTTCATCCAATGTTCCATCATCCCCTATGTTCCACCCTAGTTCCTTTACCCATTCTATGTTATACCATCTTTATCCATGTTTCATCATATAACTTTTCTCTATTATTACTACACATACGTCAAGTTCCAACTTCATGTACTATAGTCAAACCCTAGACACCTCCTAGTTCACCCTATGTTCTATTATTCCCTACTAATCCCATCCCATTAACCTCTAATTGTTCACCCTATATTTTTGTATCCCATCCTAGCCCATCCCATTAATCTATACTAGTCCATCCTATGTTCCATTAACCCCTTCTATTCTCATCCCATTACCCTCTCTTGTTTCACCGTAAGTTCCATTATCCCCTCTTGGTCTTGTACCATTATCTTCCCCTAATTCACCCTATGTTCCTATATTCCTTACTAATCTCATCCCATTAACCTCTAGTAGTTCACCCTATGTTCTATGATCCACTCTTGGATGATCCCACTAATCTCTACTAGTTCATTCTATGTTCCATTATTGGATTTGACTCCCATCCCATTGTACCCTTTATTACTTCACCATATGTTCCATTATCCCCTCTTGGTCTTGTCTCTTTATCCTTTCTATGCTATAGCACTCCATCCAAGTTTTATCCTATACACATATACTATTACAAGAAATATTTCCTTCCACTCATTATTGACCAAAGTTGTCTTCTCCATTATTATTGCACACCTCAAAAAAAAACTTCACGTGCTATAGTAAAACCCTAGACATGTTCTAATTCATCATACCATTATCCCTTTGAAATCTACTCGTAACATATAAATTCCCACTTCATTCATGTGAACTTCATTGTAGCATTGTCACTATGTTGACATCATGCCCTCATTAACATTACTTCATCAACATAGGAAATTTGAATCTCAATGAGAACTTAACTTGGGAATTTTCAAGAGTTTGGACTATCCCAGTGGACTTAGTACTTTCACCATTCTATGATGTATAATCACTATACTATAGTCTCAACTGAGGCCAACCATTTACTCTTTCATGCAAGGTCACTACCACCAACAGGGATCGTATTGTTGCATAGACTGTCATCACTTCCCAAATTTTTCTTAAAATTGTGTTTCAATTTCTGTCAACTGTCATTGACCTTTACCTTGTATTGAATTTTGTTATCAATATCACCATTCTTGACTAGCTTCATTCAAAATTTCCCGCACTCATGATGCATGAATTTTTTGCATTTTTATCTATGAAGTTTTTGCACTTTTACATTTTTTATTCATGCTCCTTTATGACAATCATATTGTTTCTCTTTTAATTTTCATTTGCTACTCATTTATGACAATTATAAAGGGACTACTTGAACTTCTTTATATGACTATTAGATATGTTGTTTCATTTTCAATTGTTGACATCTATACTTTTTATTGTATTAGGTGAAACTCTAGAGGAGTCTAGAGAGGAGGTCTAGTGAGCATGTTCAAAAGATAAGAGAACCAACAGGGACTCCATCCAGCCGAATTTTGAAGGCAACAAGGGATCTTTTTCCTTCCCTTAGAGGGAAATGACTATGTATTAGGGTCATTTGTTGTATGCCTATGTGGCATTTTTGAATATATGTTTTGTACTATTGATATATATGTGACATTTTATGTCCATATGACTCCTTTTTAGTAAGATTGTATGGCGTTTTTGGATATATTGTATATAATTTAACAATATCTATCATTGTATAGCCTTATGAATTTTTGATTAAAGAAAATATTATTTTCCTATTGCCATTCTTGAATGATGTTATCATGCATATTGTGTAAATTGTATGCTTGAATGTTGTAGGCATGGGTTTTGTTTACATATAATTCTTACATATTTTTGGTCGATTTCCCAACAAGCTCCATCTAAATTGTATTATGTAAATAAGCTCCATTCCCGGTGCTTTGTATCGTTTGCAATGCTTCAATTTCTTGTGCTTCATTTATTTTCATGTATGCTTCACTTATTCACGTGTATACTTCACGTATATTACGTGTATTCACGTGTATGCTTCATTCTTCCAATGTATAATTCATGTGTTCACATGTATTCTTCATGATTCATGTGTATACTTCATGTATTTGCATGTATGCTTCATGCTTCTTGAGTTCTATTGTTGTCTAGTGGCAAGGAGTTTAACACCAAAAGGTTTCAAGTGAACTATAAGAGCTCCTTCCCATAAAAAATATCATAGAAAAATTTATTACTTTTAACGCATGGTTGAGGATGGAATCCAACAAATAATGGTTCTGATTCTAAATCTTAGCAATCATTGCATTTGTATCTATAGAACAAGTGGATGTTTCAAAACTCACGGGAATATATATACCTTTATGAACTTTTATGAACATGCATCAAAACACATGATAGTTGTTGATCCAACCAACAAAATTTATTTGCATCTACTAATATCACAACACTTGACATCTCATTAAATGAAATAAATACACATGTTAGTTTTAATGATATTTTGAAGATATTAGATGTGTATGAACAACAATATAAGCTTGATTTCTAGATGCATCACCCATGTGTAGTTATCACATTTCTCCCATAGTCATCAGTTAAATAAGTTAAAAAACCTCCTTCCATTTTCTATGACTTGAAAAATCATTGGGAAAATGGTCCTATAACTACTGCCACATCATGTTTTATAACTCTAGAGCACAAAAAACCATAGGCTCAAGCAAGAAGTTTCTAAGCATCACAATGTCTGAGTAACAACCCGTTGAAGATTGCAGCCATTTTGTACTTTGGACTCATAAGGTATTTTTCCAGTTGAATGTATCTCAGATCGATCCGACATGTTTGGGTGTGAAAGAGGACCATTAATAGCATAAAAGTACCCACCTGAATGTTTTGGAGCAATTTGTTTGGTCACTTGAGTTGTAGAATGGAAGTTGCACCACTTTGCAACTTTACACTACTTGCATTTGACAACTTTTTTCTCAAGTGAAAAGTCACCACCATGGGAAAAAACCTCTGAGATAGAAAAAAATGAGAGAGGTTATTGTATATGGGATCAACATGATCCCATAGGCTCAAATAAGAGGTTTCTAAGCATCATGGTGTCTAAGTAACAACCCATCAAATATTTCAGCCTTTTTGCACTTGGACTTATTATGCCTTGCATAACCACCCCATCTTTTTCCTTGGTCAAAAGGGGTCCCCCTTGTTGTTTTTTCTATCCTTAGTTATTTTTCAAACAAAGTGAGGGGTCTTGTTCTGCCAACACTTTTTTTTTCTTAAATTTCTCTGTCGGAAGCGGTACCGAAACTGAATCGGGTTCTAAATGTTCTTTTGAAACTCATTTTGGTTCCCATCTCGACAGTATTTCTTTTAAATCCTTTTGTTTGTCTTTATCGGAGCTAGAGCCAGAGTGGATGTTAAGTTGGTGATTATTGAAAATTGCGAAATCAAAATCTATCTCATCTCTGCCTCCGTTATTTCAATTTTTGATTTTAGTCTGAGTCTTTTTCTTTAAGTTCTATTATGTAGGTCTTTTGTTTTACTTTATGTGTTTGGTTTCATTTTGTGCTTTGTTGGAAGACCTAGACTTGGAATGGTAATGAAGTTAGGAAATTTCTTAAGTTTCTAAACCATTCCAGTTTTGATTCCACCCTTTCCGTTTTCTGGGTCGTTGACTTTTAGACTGAAGTCGCACTGTAGTGAAGTGTTGGTTCTCTTTCAGTTCTGACTTTGCTTTAAACTGCATTTAATGCATTAATGACAACAACTTGGTGTAGGTAAGAAATTGGATTTTTACCTTCATTAAGGATTAAATGTATCATTGTTATCATTATTAAAAACTTGAAGAGTGAAATAGAGCTGCTGCGGAGTCCATCTGAGCGAATCGATTGAAGGAGAAGGAGATAATTGTTGTGAATCAATTCAAAAGGTTAGCCATGTCTATTTATTGGCGTTCGAGGTAGGGTTTCTTATTGTTGTTGTTCTTTGTTTATTTACTATTGCGTTTTTGTGTTTACTCATGCTTTGAATCATTTCGTTTTAACGAATTCGTGGTTCTTAGCATGTTTATTTGAGTAGGTTCTTGCTTTATTTGTTTGTTTGGTTAATTCTTTGTTTCTTTTACTTTTGTTTTTGGTTCTTTGTGTTTTAGGGCACGGTCACTTTCATGTTTTAGTCATGCTATGTTGATTTACAGTAAGTTAGATTAATTAGGGTTTTAAGCGGCGTTAGTTAAGATTAGGGATTTAGAGTGAGGTAGAATGGATTAATAGTACTGTTGCGTATTCATCTGGTTAAAATAGGGAGGGTTAAATTCGTGCCCTAGTTTTGTCGTGTTTTCTAGATTAGGGTTTTAAGTGCGTTTCTGTAAATGCATTTAAAAGGTTTAAAAATGATGCCCTAAAAATACAGTCACCCCCTAGTCATATGGGGAAGGTTCTATGGATTTCCAGGTTAAGCCCCATGAAGTTTTGCATTAAATTGATGAAGTTGTTTATGACATCATGATAACCTATGGTGGAAGTGGGATCATAATTGATTTTGAACTTGGAAAATTATGTTTCTCAAAAGGTATCGATTCTATTTTCATCTCGTCTCCAGCTCTGCTTATAGTGAGAAGCCTTCCTTCAAAATACCGATAACCTAGACGAAAGCAGAATCAGAACGAAATAAGAATATGAAATAGAAATTTGAGGAAAACAAAGTTCGTTTCCATTCCGGTTCTGAACACATTTTAGTTTCGACTCCGAGCCTGATAGTGTGTTAAAAGAGACTGTTTAGAATATGTTTCTGCCTAGTTTTGCCTCTGATGTATACATGAAAGGTATAGTTTTAAAGCATGTTTTATATGATATTCCAAGATCTAATTAGAGGTTTTTGTGGTAGGGAAGCTAGAAAATGTCAGGAACATCAGGAAAGGCTGCTCAAAGGAATCAGCTTGTAGAAACATCAAAAGCAGTGCCTAAACCAAAGAAGATCAAGCCTGAACAACTACCTTACACCTTGAGGCATAATCATAGGATTCCGGTTGTGAAGGTGAGCAAGGTGGAATCCAACTGGTTAGACATCACTGATACAAACTTGGGCCAGTATAACTTCGAGGAGTTATATGCAAAAACCTTTGCAGAACAGGAAGGTCTAACAGGAAGGACACAAAGAATTGTTGATTCCGGCTTGGCACATATCACTGTATTTCCTGTATCAATCCAGTTCCCAAAGTTGATCTTGACAGCAGCCGGTGCCTACAATCCTGTAACCAGACAGTGCATGGATTCCCAAAATAATGTGATCATTGATCTCACTCCTCTGGCATTTTAAAATATATTTAATGTCCTAGATCCTAAGAGTTTGGTGCAGTTGGATGAGGCAGAGGCCTTGGAGAAATATAGTGAGTATAAGGACTCCAATAAGTCTCATTTAAAAAAAAAGTGGTTGAAGACAGAAAATAAATCTCTGAGCAAGCTTGCAGACCAGCCAAAGAGGGCAGATTTCTACAAGGAGGCATCAGATTTAATCATGATGTTGTCTAGAGTTTTTGGGAAGAGAGATACATTTATGTTCAAGGAGTGGATGTTTCCTTTCATCCAGACAATCTTAAATGGAGCCCAGCAGTTTGATTGGCCGATGATTGTGTCAAATGCTATTCATGATCAACTGACTAGCGTCAGGCAGACTAAAAGCTTCTCCATGACTTCTTACATTGTGTATGCAGCAAAAAGGTTGGGTATTTTCCTAGGTTTGAATAAAGTGGGCATAATGGGAGCCTTGGATGGACAGAAGAAAGTGTGGGAGCATTATGACCAATTATCTCTTCAGGTTGCTAAGACTCATTTCAGAAGAGTCAATGATGCATTCATATATGTAGTCATCAACCAATTAAATGGAGATGCAGGGTATCGGTTGAGTCAAGAAGCCATGGCATTCATTGTTGAATGGGGATGTTGGTACATTCAATACCCCAAATTCACATATTTTAGGTTAGCTAGTTTTGAAGGCCATCCACATTTACTTCTGAGGTGCTGCAATAATAGGATAGTGTTGATGGAGTTTGTATATCGAGCTCTTGGAGTTAATGCTCGATTTGGGATAAAACATAATACCGAATTTCATAAGTTTCCCATGAAGTTGGGTGAGTATAGTTGTCAACATTTGGTAGGAGCAAAGGTTGTTTGCAGGGAGCTGATACAGTTGAAATTGGGTTTATACACAACTCGTAAGTATTTTGATCCGAAGGGTAAGATGTATGCCTTGTTGCCTTTGGTGTTTGTCAAACATTTCAATTTGTTAGAAGACTTCTGGAGTGACCGACAAGATGAGTATGATCTAAGAAAGAAGAATTATGAAAGATTATCTGTCTCACTCATGTCAGAGCTTGGGGTTAAAGATAACATTCCTGACACATTGGTGGATGATGGAATTGTATTGGATCCATCCTATGAAGCTTTGAACATTGGCACCAAGAGTCTGGATCCAATTGACTGGGACAGTGAAGAAACCATTGATATTAAGCAAATCAGAAGGACATTGTTGGATAGGAGTGTGCAATGGTTAATTCTAAGAACCAAGACTCCTCAAGGACCAGCCCCCAAAAAGGGTAAGGGATAAAAAAGGATCAAAAGGAAGACACATCCCAAGGAGCCTTTGAAGTTCTTTCTCCCAAATGTTGATGAGATAGAACTTGAAGCGGCAAGGGATGAAGAGGAAACACAAGAAGGGGATGTTCCAATGGGATCAATTGTTTCAACACCTACATTAGGTGAGTCTTCCACACAAATCCCACTTACAAAAGAGTGGAGAGGAGAAGTTCAAGAGGGAGCTCTTCATAGTATGGCTGAAATTGCCAAGGGAAAAGAAGTGGAGAGGGAAATTCATGATGTTGAAATGAATTCAGATGAAACTAAGTCAGAAAAAGATATACAAGAAGATATGCCTCTAGAGGAGGATACTGAGCAGGTTTTGACACAAGAAGATCAATGGATGCTATTTGAAGAGGCAAAAAAGGATTCTGATGTGAGGGCTACAACTTTAGAGAAATAAAAGGAAATTGATGCCAAGGCACAAGCTGATGCTATACTGCACCAGCAACAATTAAAGGCCAAAAAAATTAAAGCTAAGGAAACAACTGATGAAGTAGAGAGACAAAAAAGGCAACAAGAACATGAACTCAAGGTTAAAGAAGAGAATGACAAGTTGGAACTAATAAAAAAGATTCATGACCTTGAGGAAGAGAAGGCAAGGAACCGGAGGGAAAAAGAAATCTTGGTTGCCAAGTTAAAACTTTCTGAGGAAGCTCGCCAAAAGGAAGGAGAAGCAAAATTACAAAAGGAAAGAGAGGCCAAAGAGCTGGTTAAGAAACAAGAAGAAGAAGAAGCAAAGGAAAAAAAGCTTAAGGCTTTAGAGAAGGAAAGAATAGAGAAGGAAAAATTAGAAAAAGAAAGGTTGGAAAAGGAAAAGGTGGAGAGAGATCGGTTGGAGGAAGAGAGGTTGAAGAAAGAAGAGGAAGATAAGAAAATGCAAGAACAGAAAGATAGGGAAGAGGCTGAAAGGCTTGTGCAGATGCATATGGTGCAAGAAAAATAAGAGAAATCAAGGGTTGACTCTCAACCTCAAATAAATGTACAGTCACCTTCCACTATTATTGCTTCCTCTTCCTCTATGATGATTACTGCTCCATGTGCTCCCACTTTGTTAAAACTGGACCTGCAGAAGTGGGCAGTAACACCTTCACAGCCTCTTAATTGGGAGGATATGAGGAAGGAGATTGAATAAGAGAGGCCTAAAAAGAAGGCCAAAATTCTACATTCTACTAGACTCACGGACAAAGGATAGATTGTTGCTGAATGTGCCATGCCAATGACAGAAAAGGAGGTAGGGGACATGCAACTAACAATTATCAGTTGAGTACTGTCAACTTGGGAAGGCCCACTAGAAGTCAGCAGATGAACCTAATTGATGTGGTGGCTTCAACAACCAAGTCAAGAATGATAAAAGATAAACAAAAGAAGGATGAACTTAAGGCTCAGTTGGATCAATTACATTCATTTTTGAAAAGTGTCTGCTCTCCGAGATCACAACAGGTAATGGCTATTGAGACTCCTATTTATTAAGCAAAAAGGAGGTAGATTATTTGGTGTAGGTAAGAGGTAAAGCGGAGATGGTAGACAGATGGGTAGAAAAAATGAATGAGGAGGTAGGTAAAGTTTTGGTTGAGGGTTTTGAAGCCTACAAAGGCACTAAAGAGTTGATAAGACAAATGCAACAGTATATTGAAGCATCAGAGAAACAAGAAGAGGAGTATAAAGAGTATAGTCAGAAATTGGAAGAGGTTAATATATTACCTTTGACTACTCTTCTTGAACAGTCAATACTTGAGGAGGAGAATAAAGATTTTTTTGGAAAAACCTCTCGTATACTCTGATTCAGAGAAGATTTCTTGTGTAAACATAGGAATGAGGTTCAAGAGGCTGTTAATAATCTGACTAAGCAATTGGAGGAGCTGGAAGTAGTCATTGCTATCATTGTAGATGTAGATGTGTTAACAAAAGAAGGCATGCCTTTGGATCAGATAAAAGAGAAATGGGATGAAAGATTCAGAGGACTCATGCAGAAAGGAGATGATGGTGAAGATTTGATGATAGATCGACTAATGGATGTCAAAGAAGAAATAAAAGCTGCTAGAAGAGAGTTGAAAAAGGTAAAAGGTATGAGAGAGTTTGCTGCAGCAGAATTGGATTGAATTAAATTTGAAGATAGCTGGATTGACGAGCCAGAAATAGATACATTACAACAAGTCTTCACCAGTTATGATGAGTTCATTGCAGATCCAGCTTCACATGCATAAATCTCTTGCATGCATGATTTTCTTCTTCTTTGCATGTTGCATGCAACACTTACAGTTAATGCGCATGGCGTGTTTCTCTTTTGTTTTTCTATTCTCCAGTCTAAACTAAAATGTAAGAACTCAAGATCAAATCGATCTGAGTTTCCAAGAAAGTTGTATTCCTAAAAAGGTGGATGGCTTAAAATAGAAGGGGAGTTCGAATTTTGTATATCTATAAATACCCTGTGGGTATCATATTGTAAAGGTCGGCAAATTGAGAATAGAATTGGCTTACCTAATGTTAGGAGATATAATTTTGTAGTGATTACTGAGATGCATTGTTATTAGATACTTTACAGTTAATAAAATTACAAGTTTACGTAATATGGTGTTAGAATGGAGTTTTACTTGATAAGCCTAATAAGTTATAATCTATCTGTATGCAGTGATTGTGTTGAAACATAAAAGTTTCTTGAGTGATGAAAGTCATTTGAAGGAATCAGACTTAAGGATTATCTTATTAGATTATCATTGAATTGAAGTTATTAAAGTTTGTTGATCTGTGACCTTGGCAATGAATGGATGTGTGTTCTTTTGAAATCTTGGAGATAGTTGTGATATGCGAATAGTGGTATTAAATTAAGCACCTTAGATGCATGCAATGGTATAGTTTATTCTGTAAATTGTGTCATGCTTTGGTTTTGTGATCTGTTAGAAAACATTCATTGTTGAAAGTATATGTTCGGATGCTAGATAAATTTGATTCATACTTACTGGTTTACCCTTTGATCTATCTTTTTTCTTTTGTTTGAAACCCCCCTTTATTTACAAGAACAGTTTGATAAAATGAGTCATGGCTTGAATCTTTTGTTACTAGCACAGTCCCCTTGAACATTACGGTTGTATGAACCGATTGAGTGACACCAGATAGTTGAGAACCAACTACCAGGACCTTGGGAGTTAGGCTACTATATGTTGTCTTTCTTTTTCAGGAGAAATAGAGTAGAAATATTTTGTTTTAACGTTGTTTGTGTCATTTTTACCATCAACAAGACTCATAAGGGATTCTACCAGGTGAATGTAGCTTAGAGTGATTCAACATGTTTGGGTGTAAAAGAGGACCATTCCTAGCGTAAAATTACCCACCTAGATGTGTTGGAATAGTTCGCTTGGTCACTCGAGTGGCAGAATGAAAGTTGCACCACTTTGTAACTTTACACTACTTGCATTTGATAGATTTTTCCCCAAGTGAAAAGTTACCACCATGGGAAAACACCTCTAAGATAGTGAAAAATAAGAGAGGTTATTGTAGAGGGGCCCAAAAAATCCCATAGGCTCAGATGAAAAGTTTCTAAGAATCACAGTGTTCGTGTAACAACTCGTTGAAGATTGCAGCCATTTTGCACTTTGGACTCATAAGGGATTCTGTCGGTTGAATGTAGCTCAGAGTGATTCAATGTGTTTGGGTGTAAAAGAGGACTATGCATAGAGTAAATTTACCCTCTTAGATGATTTGGAACTGTTCGTTTGATCACTTGATTTGAAGAACGAAAGTTGCACCACTTTGCAACTTTACACTAGCATTTGCCAACTTTTTCCCCAAGTGAAAAGTCATCACCATGGGAAAACACCTCCGAGATAGAAAAAAATGAGAGAGGTTATTGTAGAGGGGCCCAACATGATCCCATAGGCCCATATGAGAAGTTTCTAAGCATCAGGTGTCCAAGTAATAGTCCTTTGAAGATTGTAGCCATTTTGCACTTTGGACTTATAAGGGATTATGTTGGTTGAACATAGCTCGAAGTGATTCAACGTATTTGGGTAAAAAAGAGGACCATGAATAGAGTAAATGTACCCACTTGGATGCATTGGAATAGTTCATTTGGTCACTCGAGTTGCAGAATGAGAGTTGCATCACTTTGTAACTTTACACTATTTGCATTTGACAACTTTAA
The DNA here is from genome assembly GCA_007115665.2 of Sequoiadendron giganteum. NCBI lineage: Eukaryota > Viridiplantae > Streptophyta > Pinopsida > Cupressales > Cupressaceae > Sequoiadendron > Sequoiadendron giganteum. The sequence continues at coordinate 146,234,213 of CM021100.1, read as the reverse complement.
ATGTAAACCATAAACCGTTACAACTAACTTTAAATGTAATATACACATTTAATTAAGGCATATATTAAGGAATATAAAAATTTGCATGTATTCATTTCTCATAATTTTTGTCGCTCAAAAAATACATTAAGTCAATTAGAAATATTACAATAGTGATGGAAGAACATCTTGAAAATCCTCCCATTTCTCAATACTTGTAGCAATACATGTGGGAAAATCATCCTCCCATTTGCATGCCACCACAATGATCACATGTGCCATCCAAACATGACTTCTTGTAAAAAAATTGACCATCCACTCTTTCACATAAAATGGAAGACAAGAATTCCCTTGAGGATTTAGGTGGAGGCCTTATGCTACATTCTTGCAAAACATTGTTAGTATGCATATCTACACATATATATCGATAAACATCATAATGGTTAGAAAACTCAATATGTACTCTAAAAAAATAAATAGTACATGTGATTTATTTTGACATAAAAAGGCTTTAGCATTTCAAAATACCTTTGACATATTTTAATTTGAGGAAACTTCTCTACAAAATCAACAAAAAAATGGGTTTGAGTGGTATCCAAATAATGCTTTGGATGTAGCTCACAGATTTGACTACCAATTCTCCTTCTTAAAACATATCTTTGATTGGGAGAGGTATTTGTGTTATCCTTCCAATAATCTACTATTATAGATCTCAAGGATTGAGAAATTCTTTTATCTTTCCGTGGCACTCTACCTAAGAATGCCCATAACTCATTGCTATTTGGATCCTCCAATATTTCATGCCTTCCTTTGGTTGTCATTAGATATGATCTACTTATTTTCAAAGACTTACTTTTCTTTGTAAGGTTCACCATGTTCCTTATTTGACTACTTAACAATGTTGTTGTCATCACACATCATGTGGCACAACTATCTTTCATGCGTGAGGTAGAACCCAAGCTCTGGTATGCAGTCATCAAGTTCTTTACAATTAAATTCTCAGTATATGGTTAGTGTTCGTTGGGGTTCTGACGAATTTTTTTTAATAAATAAAAGTGGGTTCCACAATTTATCTATACTTGCGACAGTGTTTTGCTATACTTGCAAATTTTCTATACTTGTGACAGTTTGTGGAGGTAATAGGCCGAATTTTTTGGGTGCAAAATATCAGAATTGTTAGATTTTGTTACCTATCTATGATTAAAAATTATTGGAGTGTGAGTTTTTTTTTTGAAGATCTAAATATTCAAGCTTGGTAAAGAATAATCATTTTAGATAATATAAGTGCAAAACAAAATGAAGAGACACTTGCTAGATTGTGGGCTAGATTGAAAAGAAAGGGTAATGGTAAATGTTATTGTCCTTGCAATAATTGCAAGGGCTTAAATACAAGAAGAATTTTATTCACAATAGTTGAAAAACATTGTAGGCAACATGGTCGCGTTGAAGGGGGGCATGATTATCGTCCATTGGTAAGTTTTTCATTATATGTTTTTATATTGATTGAATTTGTAAATGTTTATATTGTTTTTACATTTTTTATATATATAAAAAATCACTTGATCATGATCATGGTTTATTTATGTCAATCATTATTATAAAGGTGGGGCATCCTAGGGCACATGATATGGATTATCATGACTCGAAGAATGTGGTTTTGCAAGTAGAGGAACATGGATTTTTGAATATCGAAGATGATCATGCACTTAAAAACACAGTTGAAGATGATCGTATAAATACATTGATCCATGACACATTTAGTGGCATAGCTGATCATGATGATCAAGATGACTTTGATAATGTTAATGATTTACATGTACTTGAGAAGGCATATGAGCCCCTTTATGAAGGCTCCCAAATAACTCTTCTCTTTGTTGTATTGTTGCTGGTGAACTTGAAGGTTATGAATGGTTTATCCAACATAAAAATCTCACGAATGCTAAGGTATGTCATATATGTCATCATTTTTCATCTATTTTTGTTGTTAGGTCATCACTAGTAAATAAATGATGAAATATGTACCATTAATATTCTTTATATCACTAGTATAATTTGTTAAATAAATGAGCACGTGACTAAAACTAGTAGTATTTTGAAAATAAATGACTAATTTGGTCATTAGAAGTGACTAATTTTTTAATTGGGTAAAATCACAACCAAATGACTAAATAAATGACTAATATCAGAAAAATAAAAAAGACTAAATAAATGATTATTACTCCTTTATTCTTTTTTCTTTCGAATTTGATCATAATCCATAGAGTTTAAGCCCCCCTCATGGGACCCCTACCTAATCTTGTTCCCCTCCAAAGGGAAATTTCTTACACATTAATCACCTATTCGCCACTGGAAACACCACTTCCTGTCTGAATTGCATGTGTTAAGAATGCTGCCAGCGTTCGTCCTGAGCCAGAATCAAACTCTCAATGAAATTCAGAGTTTCATTACTTATTACTTATAGCTCCCTTCTCTGTGGACAAAGTTGATTCACAAATTACCTATCATCTATATAATATTAAGTCCTCTATTTATAGATTCTATTAGGTCATGTATATAATATTATTATATTATATTATATTAATAATATAATATATTATAATATTATAATATATTAATATAATACTATAATATAAATATTATAATATATATTATATAATAATATAATATAATATTTATTATATAATATAATATAATATTATATTAAATATTATATAAAAAAATTATTTTCCATAATTACTACCTAAAATTTTCATTTTAATAAACATACTCTAAACCCCTGGTCGAAACCTTATTTTCAAGATGCAGGTCACCAAATCAGAGAAGTGAAAGGTCAAAAATAGTGAACCTTATTTCCAAGTTGCAACTCACCAAATCGGAGAAGTGAAAGGTCAAAACCAGTGAGGAAGAGTTTGGAGGAGCCCAAACCAATAGTGGCAGGGAAAGCAACAAAATCTATAGGTAAAGGATTTGATCAACTACATTTGCTTGAAATATTTTAAAGCCTTTTCAAAAAATCCTTTTTGTGCATATCCAACAATCATTGTATTCCATGAGATGGCATCTCTTTTGAGAATTCTATCAAACACTTCACATGCCTTCTATATGATTTCACATTTTGCATACATGTCCACCAGACCATTTCCTACTACAATATCGGGCAAAAATCCCCCTTCCATTATGCTTTGATGCATATCCATACCATGTTCTAAAGTTCCCATTTTGGCACAGGCAAGGAGTATGTTGACAAAGGTTGTAGAGTCTAGTTTGACACCTACCATTTGCATTTCCTTGAAATTTTTTAAAACCTTTTCAACAAATCCATTGTATGCATATCCTGCAACCATTACATTCCATGAGACAATAATTCTTTCAAAGTTGTCCTTGTTTAAAATGATGGAAATGGCTCACATCTATCAGAATAATTTCTCTTGAAACAATCTTGGAGATGAATTTAGATGCAGTGTGGAAATTAGAGCATACTTGAAGGTTCTTAAAAACTCTAATAGTTGTACTAGGGGCCATATTTAACAAACCAAATGCAATTGCTAACTTTTCACTATGGTGGCAGATAAATGATTCTTTATACCCTGTTGCCTTCATTTGCCAAGCCAATTCCTCCTACTTTGTATAGCTCTACCATGTTTGCGGATGTGATTTGTCTCCTACACAAAAAAATGTACCAGATTATGGCCTTCAATCCAACTAATCCAAGTATCTTTTTAATTCCTCTATCTTTCATCAATATCTTTACTATTTGAACCTCGCACAAATGTTTTAGAGAACATAAGTTGCAGCATTTGTAGGTGAGCTCAACCAACATTCCACATCATTGAGATGAATGGAACCCACCAAAAATATTCTGTAGAAAGCTTGATCTAGATTGAATTAAACATATAATATGCTTAGAGCAATTTAACTCCATAGCATACAGGCTTATTCTTGTAAATGGTGAAAGACTTAAAGGAACAAGAATGCATTCCTTGTTAACAGCATGTCTATGTAGTATCAAAAATTATTTGAAAATTGTTTGGTTGGAGCAAGATTGAGTGCCCTTCTTCTCATTGATTCCCAAAGGATTATTTCAGATCTAATTTCAATCTGAGGACTGAAATTTTGTATGGCTAAATGGACCTTGGTTCTTTGGAAAGATTGGGGTTACTTATGCCCATAGAAGCCATTATTTGACATATACACTAAGACTATTACTAAGATTTTATGTAATATTAGGGTGTAAATCTCCTCAAAAACACAATTTGATCAATCTTCAAGGACCTTCAAAGTCCCCTTAGGCAATTACATCAGATTTCTCAATTTAGGCTTTGAATCCTTCTAGCCATCAAAAATTGACCTTGCACAATATATTTTAGAGAAGGTCATCCAAGAACCTTCTAAACACTCTCTAAGGCTCACAACACATTCCAACACAATATTCCAGTAGTTACCATGAGGTTTATTTGTCATAACTCTGAGAAACAACAAATTACCCCTATTTTAGGCTACTAAATTAGCCCTCCTTTACAAAGGAAGTACTAGAAAGGCTTATCCCACACCAATTTTTTCAATGGGGAAAAATTTACCACCTAACACAACCTCAAAATCCACAATTAGATCCCTCAGGTACGACCTCTACGCACCTTATCCCTCAAACCCTCCTTTTTAAGCAAAAATCTAGGGTTTTAATGAAAATCATATCTCCAGGCTTATTCAGGTCCTACCAACTAGTCAAAAACATAATTTTACACCCTCTTGTGCTGAAAATTCATAAACCACCCTACCCTAACAGTCTATCATCAAATTCCCTATTCTAGCCTTCAATTTACACAAATTTACAAAAGAAATGCATTAGGGCATCAAACCCACAAACCCATTAGGAGTCCTCTCTACCCTAAATGATCACCATAGAATTGAAAAAAATTAAACAATCCCCATTCCATCGAGATACAAGTTTAACAACAGGTGGAAGGGGCTTAATTCATCATTTAGACTGTTAAAACCCTATGACAGGTTATGCAAACCTGCAAACACTAAATTCAATCAAACCTGCACTTAAATGAGAGTTAGGGCCTCAAATCACTTGGAGAACATGGTTAATATATTCTCCAATAATATTTAGAAAGATTTACCAGTAAAACCTTCTTGTACGGACAATGCTACAACATTAAATGAAGAAAAAATAGGAAATTCTGAGAAATACAACGTTGAAAGTAATGAAACTAAATTGAATTCTTCAAGAGGAGTAGTACAATGATGGGTATCATGTATTTAAAGGCTCTTCAATTTACTCCAACTTCCTATACCCACCAAACTACCTTTTAAACCCTTGTGACTATTGGTCTTCTCCATTACAAGCAATTTTTCACTTAATGACAACATTACAATTTTGAAAGCAACTTTTTACATAATTTGCCATCTCTTTATATTTCACCCCTCCTAAAGACCTAAACACACAAATAATGCTCTCTTAGACCTTATTTTGAAAAAAATGACATTAGGAAACCAAAATTAGACTAAAAAATCCTTGAAGACTAAACCTTGCATTACAATGCACTTTCACAAATTCAAGTTTGCCACTAAGGGTTGGGGTGCTCCTGCACCATACAACCCCACTAAAAAGAATTCATGCCACATGGATTGGGACTTGTACCAATCTCTCCATGCTTCATACATCCTCCTTTGATCTACAAACTCCTCCCATTGGTTCATATACTGTGTCCTTGCATCTTTAACTGTGGTTGCATATGGATATGGCTTCCCTTCTATATTCAGACCTATCAATGGTCTGTTACCTGCTCCTAATTGGTTTCCTCCACCTATACCTATAAAAAAATAGTTGTTATCATTCTATGGAATTTCCTTCACCCTCATTCTATCTTCACACTTGTGATTGTCATTAATTCTCTGTTCATTTTGTCTCTTTTCCATTGTCATTAGTCCTTTGGATTTTCCAGACCTTGGTACCACTGCACCATCAGATTTAACATCCTTTGTACCTATACCTTCAATTAGAGGACACACAATGTTACTCACCACTATATTTTCATGCAAGTTCACTAGCAATCCACCACTTAACCCTGCATTTGTCTTTGGTTAATTCTATTTGCATATTGAAATCCTCTTACTCTTGTACAAGAGTGGGGAATCTATTCAAGCCAAAATCTCTTCATTAAATCCATTGGACTTGTCACTCTCATTGTATGATTCTTTGAGTTTTATGGTGTACCCTTCAAATGGAATCATTATTTTTTCTGTTTTCATGCAGAGGAATCAACTGTTGCCAAAAATCCCTTGGTTCAGTTACTCACAACATGATTATGCTTTTTCCATATAGATCCAAGCTAACTCTCATATAAACTCTACAATGTTGTAATTTTCCTTGCCCTTGGGTTCTTTCCACTTTCTCCATTTTCCTTTTGTATTTGCTCTTTCCCTTCTTTATTAGATACCATTTTCTCACATTAAGCTTGGAACTCAAAGTATTTACTGTTGTCAGTTTGTCTTCTTCATGCTCTTTGTAAAGCCTCTTTCGTTATGATGCCTTTTTCATTCATTGAATAATTGATAGTATCTTTCTATCTTATTTTCAATTGATTGAATCTTCTTACCAAGAAGCAAGATACACGTGGTGTCAAATAATCAACTACTTTATTCCATGGTAGGCTATTAATGTGGTATTTTGAGTGTCTTTCACTCCTTGCTGGATGAATTTGTTCACATCTATACAAAACTTCAAAGGAGTTGTCATGGATAAATAATCCTCCTCCCTTAGATCTCTTGTGAGAATGCTTGAAATCTCTTCAATTATCCACAATATCCACATGCTATGAGCTTTGATACAAAGATTGTGCATAGTTCTTCTCACTTTATTCAATTTGGTGCTATTATTTTTATCCTGTGATTCAAGCTTTAATCCGACCCCTCTCATTAGTATTTGTCTTCCAAAACTGTCTAGAAGAGGGTAATCAAAATTAGTACTAGAATATTTGAAATTCGAAGATCCTTTCCTTGAAACTGAAGCTTTTTTCTCGACAAACCAGAGTTGAGACGAGCCAAGAACTAGTGGAAGGGAAGTTGAATGAAAATTGAGAGAAACTAAAAGACTTCCTTAGAAAATATCCCTTTCCACTATAACTATCGGTTCTAGTGTCTCCTTGTTCATTATTTTTGGCATCTCCTCATTTTTCATTTCTTGATAGAGAGGTTCTGAAAGATGTGCAAGATGTTCTTCAATCTCAACACTCAATGTTGAGGTAAAATGGAAGCGTTGCTCTTACAAATAAGGTGCTAAATCATTTATCCTTGAAGGAGATTTATGTGCATGAAGAAAACTTAGGAGGTCTTCCATAATATTCTTGGACCCCTCATCTATGGTATATTGACACTTTTTAGGTCCCCTCTCTTGACAAACCAACCCTCACTAGTAGTTAATTTGTGCAAATGGGTTTCAACATCTTTGTAACTTGCTAGATATGTAACTATGGCTTCAAGGCATTTACCAACCTTAACTCTCTCATGCATATCTACAAATCCATCAGCTATTATTTGTTTCATCCTACTAACAAAAAGGCTTTCAAAATATTCATCCCACACACTCTTTGAGTGCTTCAAAAAAATATCACACATGCATTGCCATGGAAACTCAAAATTTGAACCAAAAACCATTTTTAGCCACTCCAAGCTCCCTTCAAATGCATCTAGACTGTCCAATGTTTCTTTGATCAATGTTTCATTCTCTGCAAGTTCCTTGCCACTTTTCACAAGATCAAGCAAATACTTTCCCCCAAGCCTATCTGTAGAGAGAATATCATTTTTACATGTCTTAAGTCACAATAAGAAATACTCTAATGTAAATTCACTCAGAAAAGTCATCATGGTAGCTTGTAGCTTCTCTCTATGAGATTTCCACAACTGCACCTCATTTTCTGGGTTTGGAATCCCACAAAACAACTATGATCTAGGTAGCACTGCCAACACAATCTTATAAAAAAGAGGCTAATCATTTAGAACCTCCAAGAAAAGTTCCCCAACCAGACATAATGTTACCTATATGAATCTTACCACATTACAAAAAATGGAATGTATTGCTCCCACCTTATCGGTCTTTTGAGTGAATAGATTCATTTGATAAGTGGCCCACTAACTTATTGGCCTTTCTAGGAATATGTTGAATTTTGATAACATTGATTGCATCCACTAATTTGTATAGGGAGGGATATGTTGTTGTAGTTTTATAAATACTTAATTACTAACATAGAATCACTTTCAATGAGGAATTTATCTATATTCATTTTGATTTCACTATGATTCGATATGTTGGAATCTTATCAAAGGCTTCAATTAATACTAAAATTGAAGTCTTCCTAATTTTTTTCAATTAGGTGGTGAGGTCTGCTGACTCAAACTCAAAAGGGGCTGGGTTGGCATGCTCAATGCCCACCCTTATTGCTGTTGAGATAACTAATTTTATGGTAAATGTTTTTAGTAAGTCTCATTTTTTTATGTTAATAAAGGCATATTTAATGTCTTCCCATTCTTGTAGTTTCTAGTGAGTCTAACTCTTCCAACAACTCATTCAACTAAGAAACTCTTCATGAATTCTTTTTCCCTCTAAATCAATACTTCTCTCCCTATATTAACCCTTGTACTATTTTTGAAGTCAGTTCCTCTTTCTCCTAGGTGGTTTCATCAATTCTCATCTCTTGGATAAGATCAAACAAAATAACTCCATGGGACGATTTGCATTAAAATTGAATTCTCTTTATCTAGTATTCAATTTGATATATATTTTGTTTTATAGAAAAAACCACCCATGCTTGAAATTAGGGAAGAATGAAAGAACTGCAACAAAAAACATCCACACAACCACCAAAGGTTTAACTAACATCTTAATGATATAGTTTAGAGTGTCCTCGAGATAGCCAACATGGGAAAGAAGTTCAACCATGTACACATAATGATCAACTATAGGTGTAATGCAATACTGCTTACTCATGTGATTGAAGTATGTACAACCCTCATCCACTAAACCTCCATGGTTGCATGCACAAAGAAAACAAACAAAGTGATGCAGAGAATCTACACTATTTAGGGGTACTGATGACCCAAACCAATTTGGAGAAGATCAAATTAAACAAGAAACAAAATTCCTTTATCTTTCATCAACAAATCAATTCATTCCACCTGAATCCATCCATTTACTTGCCATCCTTAAGGCTACCAACCATCACAATCACCATTTCACTATTCTACACCATTAGAATATTCTAATACATCATATCCTTTATTGAAAATGACTGAACCAAATCAATAACTCTATTAGTAATTGTGAATCAATCCATATTTACACAATTCACCCAAACTACCATTCTTATCAACTTGATTACCAAGGAAAAATGACAACCATCCATGCATTCTTACTTCCAAACTACTACTAGGCTTTCAAGAACCTCATAATCATCATCTTTTGACTGAAACAACCCAATTCATATCACAAAATCAAATACACTTGCTTTGAAACAATTACCAGAAAATCAGTTTGTATGTTGTCAAAGAGCCCCAATTAGCCCTAAATTATAGAACACCTTCCATCGAATCATATCCAAAATAATATATGACTTTGGACAACATTAAAACTGGCCACAAAACTTTCATTTCACTAACTTTTAGGGATTGGAAAGGACAATAAAACATTAAACATCAAAACCCTCTCTTCAAGCCATCTTAACACAAGCAAAACTGGGGTTTTAAAGAAATCCACCTTCCAAACATTATACCACCTTGCCGCCACTTGAAAAATATTTGAATAATTCTTCCCATGCTTCGATATTTATTACCAAGCTTCCAACAAAGTTATTTCTTCAAACTCGGACCTGTAGGCACCGCCTTTACATAAAAAACTTTGAAATTTCCTTGGAGCAACAAATTTACTTCATATCCTTGCCTTCCTTGCACACACAAAACATTCCAAAAAATATAAATAAATCCTAAACAATCCATCCCACCAATATCTAGCCCTACATTTTGTGGGATGGTGAGTTCTACCCTAAAAGATTCTCAAAACCATTAACCTGGTTTACAAATTGAACTACAAAAATGTAGTCGAACATAAAATTTAAACTATCAAATCACTCACAATTGAATTTAGATGGATGCTAGTTCCCTAGGTTATTAAAAATCACAGAGGTTCTAAGATAGAACTTATGCACAAGCCTATAAAATGGTGAACAATAATAAGGAAAACACATAAATTAGAGAAAACGGGGAACTTTATTCAATATGACTCTTCCAATCCTCCTTTTCTTGCCTTACAAAGGATTTATAAATATGTTTTCATCATAAGGAATGACTTCCCCTTCAACTTCAACTACCCAACTACCTTGCCAATGAGATGACTCTTCACATTCTTTTATATTTTGTCTTTTTGCACACTTTCACACTCTTGCATATTTTGCATTTTTGACAACTCAACAAATTTTATTTTTTTACAAATTTAACTTCACCAAACCCCTAGTGATCTACTTGGGACCTTAAATACAATTAAATAGTTCTTCATATGACCTTTTACATTAATTTAAAAATAAACATTCAATTTTGAAAAAAATGCCTATGAGACGCAACTAGTGAAACTAGGTGCTCCTGCACCACACAGCTTACGATGTTAGGATATGTTTCAAAGTGCTTCATTAATTAAAATATTTTGAGAGAATCCTTGCAAAATACATTTTGTGCATATCTTGCAATTATTTCATTCCATGAGATGACATCTCTTTGAGGCATTCCATTAAAGAGTTCATGTGCCTTGTGTACGTTTCCACATTTTGCATACATGTCTAACAAAGAATTTCCAACCATAATACTTGACAAAAATACCCCATCCATTATGCTCTGATGGATGTTCATAACCCTGCTCGAAAGCTCCCATTATGGCATAGGCAGGGACGATGCTAGCATAGCTTGTGGAATTTGGCTTCACACCTGCTAATTGTATTTGCTTGAAATTCTCTAAAGCCTTTTCAGAAAAATCCATTTTGTGCATATCCCACAATCATCGTATTCCATGAGATGGCATCTCTTTCATGAATTCTATCAAACACCTCACATGTATTGTCTATGCTTCCACATTTTGCATACATGTCTACTAGGGTAGTTGCAACTACAACATCTGACAAAATTCCTCTATTATATATGCTTTGATGGATGTTCATACCCTGTTCCAAAGCCCCCATTTTGGCATAGGCAAGAAAGATGCTGGCAAAGGTTTTGGAATTTTTTCTTTATACCTACCAATTTCATTTTTTCTTGAAAGTTTCTAAATCATTTTCAACAAATACATTTTGTGCATATCCAACAATAATTGCAGTCCAAGAGATGACATCTCTTTGAGGCATTTTGTCAAAAACTTCACATGCTTTCTCTATGCTTCCACATTTTGCATACATGTCAACCAAAGCATTTCCAACTATAATATCAGATGAAAATCCCCCTTCTATTATTCTTTGATGGATGTCCATACCTTGTTCCAAAGCTTCCATTTTGGAGTAGGTAGAGAGGATTTTGGAAAAGGTTGCGAAGCCTAGATTTAAACCTCCAAATTGAATTTTCTTGAAATTTTCTAAAGCCTTTTCAACAGATCTAATTTGTGTATATCCTAAAATTATTACAATCCATGAGACCACATTTCTTTGAGGCATTTTGTCAAAAAATTCAAGTGCCTTGTCTATGATCCCACATTTAGCATACATGTTACAAGAGCAGTTGCAACTACAATATCTGACAAAATTACTCTATCCTTTATGCTTTGATGGATGTCCATACCCTCTTCCAAGGCTCCCAATTTGGCACAGGCGGGTATGATACTGGAAAAGGTTGTGGATTCTGGCTTTACATCTACCAATTGCATTTTATTGAAAGTTTCTAAAGCCTTTTCAAAAATTTCAATTGGTTTGTATCCCAAAATTATTGCAATCCATGGGACCACATTTCTTTGAGGCATTTTGTCAAATAGTTTGCATGACTTTTCTATGTTTCCACATTTTGCATACATGTCTACAAGGATTGTTACCACTACAACATCTAACAAAATTTCTCTATCCTTTATGCTTTGATGGATGTACATACCCTGTTCCAAATCTCGCATTTTGGCACAGACAAGGAGGATGCTAGCAAAGGTGTAGTCTGAAATCCATTTGAATACAGATATGGTAGAAGATGGATGCAAGCTGTATATTTAATGGTTGGTGATTGTAGGTAGAATATTTCATTTAATTGAATTTATCTTCAATGTGATTTCACATTTTAGTACTCAATGTAGTCTATTATCAAAGATGTCATATAAATACCACTGTACAATTGTCGAAAAGGTATGAATAATAGAAAGAAAGAATAGATCCCCATAAGTAATATTGACACAACTATTTGTACACTAGATACTTCAATTTTCCTCTATATCTTTCAGTATAATGGAATGGTTGGTAGCATTTTCTGGTTGGGAGTGAGGTAAATACTAATCTTAAATTTCTCATTTAATGCACATTGTGGAAGACAATCTAGAAACTAGCTACTATGCTCAATTTATTTCAATGCATAAGAAAACACTATGGATTTCTTTTAGGAATAATCCCCATATGTTTCATTTGAGTCTAAATTATTATATTTGTGTTGTATACTTTGCATGTACTTTATGTTAGGTATGTATTAAGCCCATGTGTGAAACATGAAGATTTATGAGTGGGGTCTGAGGAGTTAATTGTGGAATACAAATAATTGTGTGGGGCATGAAGGATCACGTGTAGCATGAGGTGAGGTTTGGAATATGAAGGGTTATGGCCCATGCTTTTGTAGCCATTGTATTTTCAATTTCAATCCACTTGGTGGTTTGTTATGAACTTAGTGCCCATAAATAAAATATCAAGGCATTGTAAAAAACATAACAATAGGTGTTGTGTAAACACAAGCAAGGTTTACACAAGAAGAGATATCAAGTGGTGATATTAAGGAATTCCTAGAACAATAGGTTAGCCAATGCGCACATGTTGGTGTTGGAGGACTAGCATAGCATAAATTTCATTGTATTGTGATCATTATTTTTTAATACAATGTGTGGTGTTGTTTCATTGGGTTCTCCCTCAAAGGGTTTCCTAAGGTAAACATGTGTCTTTTTTAAGTTTTCCATTGTTTGGTTTCTATTGCATTTTAGATACTATTAGCACAACTTCTTCTATAAAAGTTTATCAAGGAAATAGTAATAGTTTGTTAAGCATTATTATTTTTATTATTTTATTTTATAAATTACCTACTTCATATTGCATGACATAATGCACATCAGAAATACATTGAGCTCTATGGAGAGCCAAATGTGCTTGAAGTTTCCAAAGTTGAAGAGTCTTATTAATTTGTAATGCCAAGTTCATTATTCAATCGTAAGTGTAGGTTTTAAATACTTAAGTAAACTTATACGTATTCATTTATAGAGTTGTGCAATTAGAATTTTAAGTGAACAAAATGAAGAATTGAAATGAAATGGAAAAGAGGAATACTGATGGAAAACACACTAGTAATCCTCCCTACAAATTGCATTTGCTTGAAAGATTTTAAAGCCTTTTCAAAAAATCCGTTTTGTGCATATCCTGCAATCATTGTATTCCATGAGATGACATCTCTTTTAGGAATTCTATCAAACACTTCATGTGCCTTGTGTATGCTTTCACATTTTGCATACATGTATTTTTTTAAGTATCAATCTTTATATCATGTTAAATTTTGAATTTTTTGTTTGTTTAGTGTTTTGTCTTTCTTTCCTCTTCTCTTTTTTAGAAGTAAGTTCTGGAACCTAACCAAAAACCTTTTTTTTCTTAATGATGGATCATGGAGTGATCTATAATTGTTTTTTCCCCTTTCGATATAAGATTCATTTGTACTTTACTTATCACAGTACTAATTACATGTTATTGTTGTGATGTAGGAGTATTATCAAACATCACAACCTAAACCAAAAATATTTGGAATGACGGCATCACCACTTATAAGAAAAGGTTAGAATGGTCTACAAATGTATAAAAAATATTTTCTTTGAATATTTTTCCTATACCTTGGGTGTTTAATAAAGAACCTAAAGTTGAGATACCCATTGCATGAAAAATAAAGTGCTTATTTGGTTTGTTGTGCCTTTGGAAATAGTATAATAGTTATTGGCATGCAAATACTTTATCAAGTGTTTATGGCTACCTTGCAGAGCTACATGAATTGTCTCTTTCATTTCTAATCCTGGGATTTTTTTTACTTGAACAATTTAAAAGTTATGTTTCAGTTTTTTTTTTGTATGTTTCTTATTACTCAAGATTGATTCCAAAATTTTAAGGAAGCAAAAACTGATCTGACAATTTTTTTCTCCATTTTATTCTATGGTTTTTTATTTTTTAAATTTTATTACAAATTTGCATCATATATTTGTAGCTTCCCTACAACCATATGAGACTAAAGTGAAGTTTGCATCATTATGATAATCACATCAGGTGTCTCTTCAATCCATGATTGTATGGATAAAATATCTCAACTAGAAAGCATTTTGGATTCACAGATATTTTGGATTCATAGGTATTTTGGGATTACTCTTGTTGTTCAAGGTAAGGAATAATTGTTGCTTGTTTTTAAAATCATTCATGTGTCAAAGCAGGTGTATGCCTTGGAGGATAGGAGGGAACTATAAATATTTGTTCCTACCCCAAATCATAAAACAATATACTATAGTCCATCTATTTTCAATCATGAAGCTGTTAAAGTGAAGCTAACGAAGCTTTGTGAGAAGGTAGAATTTTCTTTTACTTTTAGGACATTGATTTTGAATGTGGTTTTATTTTTCAAATTACATTAGTTAACTAGGTGTATATAAAATATAACAGTGAATTATTAATGAGGAGGTGGTTGTAATGCCAACAGTTTGAAGCTTTCCAAGAATGTGAAGACAATATTTTGTTGTCTAAGTTCAAGGACTATGAAGAATTTATAGTTAACTTGAGGAAGGAAATTTAGAGCATACACACAAACATTGAATATTGTCTAGAGAATCTTGACTTGTATTGTGCTTATAAGGTATGGGCTAGTCTTGCACCATTGAGAAAACATTTAAACCTTAACGAATAGCCAATAGTAATATATATCAAAGAATTATGGATTATTTTTCTCAATACAATTGTTGTTATATGTATACATGTGTATTCATGTGCATATATGTTTGTCCATACATCTTTGGCCATAAAAGAGTTATCTATTGAAATTGCCAACAAGGTAAGAAAAATATATACTATTAACAAAAAAGGAAAAAATTAGAGTTACAACTCAAGATTTTGAAAATACAAATTGTTAACTTCTTGTTAGCATTTTTGAGATGCAAACATTTCATATCAAAACATATCAAATGTTTATACCTCAAAACTACCCACATTAACTGTGCATTAGCTTTCTGTTCTTTAGCAACTTTGAAAAATAACCCTTGATATATAGTGGCATTAGATGTGTTGACCATGACCAGACATTCATAGGTTCCATCAATTGGATTGGACCCTCTAATAAAGTTCATGTTTTAGTGAAGATCCCTGAGATTTGGCCGAGATTTTTGACTATGGTTGAGACTTTGATGCTTTCTAAAAGTTGGGAGATCTAAAACAAAGAATTTTTTACCTCTACATCCTAGGAAACTAGAAGCATCATTTGAAGAACATCAACTCCATTCTTTTAGGTATACTAGAGAAAAAGGCTCTTTAAATTTTTATATTTAAGAAGAAATTATATATTATTATTATGATGGTGTAGGATGTGAATGGTTGTGTCCTACCTCATCCACTAAACCTGCATGATTGCATGCACCTAGAACCCAAGAAAATATTACAATGTTAGGATGTGTTCCAGAGTGCTTCATTAATTCAAATATTTTGAGAGGTTCCTTGCAAAATTCATTTTGTGCACATTTTGCAATCAATCATTTCATTCCATGAGATGACATCTCTTTGAGGCATTCTGTCAAAAAATTCAACCCCCTTGATTCCATTGGCAACCTGCCACAACTAAAACCTTGAACATAAAAGGGTGTGAACATTTAAATAACCTTCCTAATTCCATTGGCAATCTGTCACAATTGAAACACTTGAACATGGTAGGGTGTATAGATTTAAATAAACTCCCTCATTCTATTGGCAGCCTGTCACAACTATAGCACTTGAACATAGAAATGTGTAAAAGTTTAAATAACCTCCCCGATTCTATTGGAAACTTGTCACAACTACAACACTTGAACATAGAAGAGTGTAGAGGTTTAAATAACCTCCCTAATTCCATTGGCAACCTATCACATCTGCAACACTTGAAAATAGAAAGTTGCAGAGGTTTAAATAACCTCCCCAATTCCATTGTCAACCTCTCACAGCTGCACTACTTGAATATAATAGGAAATTTTAAAGGTTTGAATAACCTCCTTGATTTTGTTGACAATCTATCACAACTGCAACACTTAAAAATAAAATATTGTCACAGTTTAAATAACCTCATTGATTTCATTAGCAACCTGTCACAACTGCAACACAACAATTGAACATAGAAGGGTGTGAATATTTGAATAAGCTCCTTGATTAAATAACCTCCTTGATTCCATTAGCAACCTATCACAGCTATAACACTTGAACATAGAAGGGTGTGGATGTTTAAATAAGCTACCTAATTCATTTGGAAACCTTTCACAACTGCAACACTTGAACATAGAAAGGTGTGGCTATTTAAATAAGCTCCTTGATTCCATTGGCAACCTGCCACAACTAAAACACTTGAACATGGTAGGGTGTATAGATTTAAATAGCCTCCCTGATTCATTGGCAACCTATCACAACTGCAACACTTGAACATAGAAGGGTGATTTTTTTTAAATAACCTCCCTAATTCCATTCATCACTTAAGAATTCTTCTTGCATCAGTTTAGAAAAAGTGTAGTGTAGATGGTTACAATGCTTTAAGGAAATCTTCTTGCTTATGTTAATAGTTTTCTTTGAAATGTTGTTGGTTGATAATGAGTGGAAGTGTTTTTTTAGTGACAGTGACTTTGCTGATAGTAACTACGCTCTTTACTAAATAGTGTGCATGACAACATTGGCTTGAAAATATGGTCATTTTACTTTTGACTATGATGACGGTGTAACCTTGATCTTGATTTCAGTTCAATGTCTTGATAATGACAGTTGTTTGTTGATGTCTTGAAGTCGGTGATAGTTTCTTGATCAAAATGGTTTAGTCTCTCACATTGACCAATACCTTTACAATGCTTTAACACGTTATTAAGACAATATTTTCCAACTTATTTAAGATAATTCTTTGACAATTGCTTGAGAATATTGATTTGAGACAATTTATTATGATAGTTGAAGAGGACATTGTTCTTTCTACTCTTGTATACAATAGTGATCAGTTAGTTTGTCTTTACAAAGTTTTTTGCTTGATGAGTTTCTTATGCTCAATGCTCTCAATCCCTTTATTTTTTGCCTTGTTGATTAGAGAAAAAGGAAGCAAAACAAAGCAAAATTTTGACATCACAGTGTAGTGATATTATGGTTGTATAGTGCTTTTAATGGTATTTTCTTTAAGTCTATGTTGTAGGGGGAGTCAAAATTTGCAAGTGTTTTTAGTCAATGTTGGACAATGATCTTCATTGATTACCTCAATTCATGGTTTGCACATTTTAGTAAGAGTTTTCCAAGTTCTAGCTTTCAGTTGGTTTTGGTGACATTGATCTATATGATATTGTCTATGATATGAAAACCTTTCAAACATGACCACAAAGCACTGGTATCTCAGTCTCTCACTGATTTGTATGTTCTCTCACAACAATGTGAGCCTTGAGGGAATGCAAGGGTACAATGGTATTTACTAACAATATTCTTGGTGTACAAGTAACTTTGATATGGTTCTTGGATAATAGATCTTGGAAACTACTATGTTGTGTAGATGGTCATCTCAGTTATAGTGCTATTCATTATTTTTGTCTTATTTGTTCTTGACAGTGAATGAAAGGTATGTAATACATGGTGGTGATTCATAGCAGTGTTGGAAAATGTTTCTATATTTTTCTATGGGAAATGCCTTTGTGAAGTGTTTATTTCCATTTACTCTTTCCAAATACAGTGGTATTTATGTCATCTTAGTCAATTTCACAATGCTTTTCATTGTATATCATACTCATCATTTGCAGTTGTTTTCAGTCATAATTTAACTGTGCTTGTCAATCATCTCTATGTATGGTTCTCAGTTCTAGTGAAGGTTTGATCATAATTCCATCTTGAGGGTGAATACAAGGTAATCAGAGGTTTTTTATGATGTATATTTAAAGTGAAGGTTTGTTACTGGTATGTACTTGTCAAACATGACAACGAATGTTCATAATGATAGTGGGTATGTTGATCCTAACATGACATTGGTTGTGCAATAATGGTACGGGTCTTGACATCCTTAACAATGCTATAGTTTGTTAAATCTGCTTTTAGTTAGGGGGAGTCCATTGTCATTTTCCATTTGATGTCAAAGGGGGAGAAATAAGGTGCAAATTTTGAAGTTTCTTTTTCTTTCTTAGATGTTGATTTTTTTACTAAATTGATAATGTTTGAAGTTTTTATTTATTTCTTAGATATTGAGTCTAATTAATAAGTTTAATGTTGTGTTGCAACTTGCAGGTGACTATGCTGATATGATAAAGGCTAGCATTGTCGATCCTCTCAAAGTTATCGGAATTGCATTAGTTGATGTAGAAAGGTAAAACTATTTATCTTTATTATAATTAGTGGAACTTGCAACTACAATATCTGATAAAATCTACTTCCAAATATGCTTTTGATGGATGTTCATATCCTCATCCAAAGCTCCAATTCAAACATAGGAAAGGACACTTTCAAGTGTATCAATTACAAATTTACAATCAATAATCAAGCTATTGATCAACTGCTTAGGAATAAGGAAGTCATATATCACTAATTGAATATTGTCTATTTGTTTGTTTTCTTGCATGAATTCATCTTTTTAAAAATTGTAAGAGATAACTAGGAAAAATTATATCTAGTGCCTAAGTTTAGGGTGCCATAATTGGAAAAGGAAAAGAAAATGTTTGAATCTTATCCTCTATATTATTTGACTTTTCTGAGTTTTTGATGTGCAAATTTTGAAACCTTATTTTTCAGGTTGCAGCTCCAAATTGGAGAATTGAAAGGTGAATACCAGCAAGGAAGAGTTTGGAGGAGCCAAAACCAATAGCGATAGGAAAGTTGTGGATTTGCAAAGGGATTAAATGGGTCAAGCCCCTATAGGAGGTTGTTTCCCTTCCAAAAGGATTGTAGTTAAGGAAGGGGAAAACAATACAAGCAAATGAAAGTAGGAGTATTCCGTTTATATAGTGTATGTAAGTTGTATAGTGTCACTAAGACATTGAATGTAACCAATGGGATTTTGATTTTCCAATGAGGCTTAATGAACTAAATTTTCAGAGTGATTTTTTCTCCACTCATAAATAATGTGTTGTGGCTCCTCTTGATTTTTAATCCATTTGTGTTTGTATCTGATCAATCATATTTGTTCAAAAATTTTAGTCTTCATTTCATGGTGTTTCTTCAACATTTGAATACATATGATACTTGAATTTTATATGCATAAATTTGTGAGGATTAATTAAGTTAGATTTTATTTGTAACGACTAAAGTAATGACTAAAATTGTTTAGTCATAAATTTAGTGGTGTTATAAATGACTACAAATAAACCACTAATAGTCACATGACTAAAGTTAGTCATTTTATATAAATTTTAGTAGTTTATTTAGTCATATAGTGTTGTTTGTGTACTAGTATATTAACAAATATATTTTTTTGTGTAGATTGATAGGTGAATTTTTGTTACCACCATCAAATATTTTACCTTGCTCATACCAAGATTTATCTGCCATTATGAAAGATATTGGAATGGAGTATCAAGCAATAGATGCATGTCCCAATGATCATATTATATATCATAAACAACATGAATTTGCAACAAAATTCCTAAAATGTCATATCAGTAGATATCGAATAGATCAACTAACAAAAAAGGTGCCTCGCAAGGTTCTTCGTTATATTCCCATTATTCCACGTATGCAACGATTATTTAGGTGTGAAAGCTTAGTGCAATTTATGGATTACCATGCACAAAATAGAAGTGGAGATGATATTCTTCGAATGTCTATAGATGGTTCTACATTTAGGGACATGGAGGAAAAATGGCCACACTTTAACGAAGAACCTCGTAATCTCAGGCTTTCATTGGCAGTAGACAGTGTCAATCCATTTGGAGAGCTAAGATCTATTTACTCGATGTGGCCTTTTTTTGTTATCAACAATAACATTTCACCATGGATGTTAATAAAGAGGGAGCACATAATTTTGGAAAACTATTGTTCTAGGTATTTGTTTACATCAATTTTCTTTAACGTGGTAGCATCTCATTTGTCTTATTTTTTGCATAATGACATATTCTTTTCATTTAATAGTCATGTACATTAATATATATATATTGTAGTAAAATGGTTATAATAATTATGTAATATTTATGTTCATTCAACTAGGTAAGTACCAAGTTAAAGATATGAATGTATATATCAAGCCTCTTATCGACAAGTTACTAAAGTTATGGAATGGTATCACTATGTATGACGTCTCTAGACCAATAGGACAAAGATAATTTCAATTTCATGCAATGCTTGTATGGACAATTCATGATGCCCCAGGGCTAACACATTTTTGTGGTATGTTATAACATTCGAATGCACTTTAACAATATTTAATTTTATGAAGTAGATATCATGCATTTTTTTAGATAATCTATTCATTATATATCATTATAAAAATTGACATATTTAATCTAATTATATATGATCTTGTAGGTCTTCAAACAAAGGGAAAATTTGCATATCCAGTTTGTGGTCCAGAGATGAAATCTCGTCATTCAACAAGTTTAGGAAAGCAGGTGTTTGATGAGTATAGAAACTTCCTCCACATAAATCATAAGTATCAAACTACTTAAAAACATCTTTTCAATGGGAAAGAAGAGACTACATCAAAACCACGATAAATGACACCTTCCTATGGAAGTTGGAATATAATAGAATAAATCATCAAGGTTATACATCGGATCAATTTTTTTATCTATCATATATGATATGTTTGGAATTTATATTTTTATAGTGTGATTTATTTACTCATGTTGTAATTGACAATGATTGTCATTGTTAATTTGTGTAACTTATATGCTTCATGAAGGTCGTCAAGGAATTAATGGTCAGCTTCCACAGGGACTAAAAATTTATCCTAGACAATTTAGTAGGTTTCCCTACTATGAGAAGCTACAAATTGTGCATTTGTTTGATACAATGCATATCAAAAAGAATATAACATAAACGTTATGGAAAATATTGGATGGAGGGCATGACAAAGAAACAAATGTTAAAATCTGTAGTGACATTCAAGAAGCCAATCATGCAATGAAAAATTTCATTCAATTAAATAATGATGGAGACCAAATTAATATAAGTTCCATTCCTTGGTTATTAACGGAGAAGCAAAGAAATGCTATAAAAGAAGTCATACGAAAAATTCGATTTCCCACAGTATTTGCTGCGAACATAAACAATATCATAACAAAGAAAGGTGAATTTGGGTCAGGGATGAAAATGCATGATTGGCATACCTTCATTAAGGTAATTATTCTGGTATATTTTGTATATATTTGTATACTGCATGTAATTTTTAGTGTATTATGTTTACTAGTTTTGGAAAAATAATGAAAAGATCATTTTATAATTGTTGCAGTACGTTCTACCTCTATCTCTCCCAGACAACTTTGAAAACAATCTCAAGAAAGTTATATATGATCTAGGAAAATACATGAGGTAAGTAGTGATATTTATTCAATTCGTTGTATAGATCTTATATTTTCCAATTTTTTTACTTGTTATGTAAGATATTGTATATTTTTGTTAAATCTCGTTAATATATTTGTGCCTTTAATCACTTGTAGATGGCTATCAACTAAATAAATACATAGAGAAGATATAAATTATTGGAGGAGAAAAATTCCTTGTCTAATGTGTGAAATTAAAAAGTGACTACCTTCGACATTTTTCAATGCACAAGAACACTACTTGAGGAGATTGAATTGTGTGGACCTATACACACAAGGTCAATGTGGATGGTTGAGAGGCACTTAAAATTTTTGAAGGATTTGGTTAGACAAAGAGAACATCCTGAGGGTTCTATGGTGGAGGTATATATGGTATACCAGACCATGGAGTACATTACTGAATATCTTCCTAATTTCGCAACAAAGATCCATGTAGATCGCATTTGGGATCCCAACTCCATTAACAAATTCAAAGGGGAGTACCTAATGGGGAAATGTAGATTGAGGAAAGTGAGAGGTAATTATTTTGGTCATGGAGATTAATTAGAATACATTTTACATTGCCTTCAATTTCTTGAAAAGAAATAACAGAGAACTAGTCCAAATGAAAGAATATTCCACACAGAAATAGAAAAGTACTAGTATTCTATTACTCCAAACAATAAGTCTTTCATTGCTGAAAAGTATTAAAATCTTAAAAAGTGTTGATGATCAAATATTACAATTTGAATTTCATATATATAAGAAGAAGACCCAAAAAAGGTGTCTCTTCGGATTGTCTTTTGGCAAATAATTAAACTACTGATCTTAATTAAACTTATAAAAAAATTTAATCTTCTCCTAACATTGACTTAGCCGTTGAGAGACATTTTTTATACTCCTCCAAGCTAAGGGTATCCATATCATGCACTACATTTCATGCTTCATATTCGAGTTTTATCATCAATTCCATATGTTTGTATGCTCCATCTAGCAATAGCCCTTCTTCTTTTACTATATCCAGTGCTTCCTGAAGTATCCTATTACATTAATCCATCATGTTAGCTCTCAAAAACGTAGGTTAAATACCTCAAGAGGTTTCCAAACTCTTGGTACATTTCACGGCAGCATACAAGGCTGAATGGTTTAGACCTTCATCTCTTTAGGTGTTGAGACCTAGGTGAGTACACCTATATGAATGAACCAGACTTGATTTGTGTTTATTCCCTAAAACAATTTATCCACAATGGCAAGTGGGAGTGGATAAATGAATTCTTATTTTGGTATAGGTTTTATAAGTAATATCAAGGCTAATCTTAATATGTTCAGTTAACAGATGTAAAATCTAGTATGTTTAGTTAAAAAATGTAAAAAATAAAATGAATGAAACTAAAATGATGGAATGTGAGGGACCGATGCTCTATTGGGTATATGGAGTCAAAGAGAAATCAGAGTTAAGTGACTTATAATTGGCAATAATTCTAATTGTTTGGCACTTTTGATTAGATTCTTCTTTAATAATCCAAAATAATAATTCCAAGTTGTGAATAATCAAGAGGATTTTAATCTTTACTTGAAAGACCCAATTAAATATGCCACACAGATACAACAAATGTGCACTGATAAATTGAAAATATGCTTGATATATCAATTTAAACAATAGAGAAATATCAAATATGGAGACAAACTAATAATATCTTCAATTAACTTAACAAACAATTGATAGCAACATAGAGCCACCAAATTAGAGATTTTTCATTAACTCCTTCAAAATTTACACGTGCATCTTGGTCCTTTTTGTTGTAAGAATTGCATCAATCTCTATTCTCCTACTTCTTCTATCTACTACCTTCTAATATAATCCCCTCCTTATGGTCTTGGTCTCTCTTATTTATACGAGAGGCAACAAGCTTCAGACCAAAGGATGTGGCTTTTGATAACAAAACTTAACTAAAAAGATAAAATGTATTTAGAGATAACTAACATATGCAAATTTGTTAATCTTTGAGTAAGAAGCCTGCGGTCATATAAGACTTGTGCAAGGCTCTTACTTTATGATATGATATGTTTTCCTTCTGATGACGTCGATAAATCTTTAGCCAAGCCCAAATATTTTTCTTGCCATTTTCTTATTGTTTATAAATCATTCAACCACTTGAATTCCTGTGCAGTAGTGAAATTTGTAAGGTGACTCTTCTATCTGCTATCAAGCAGGTTTCTAGCATCTACAACAAACTTTGTGTAACCATTATCCAAGCTTATAATTCCATCAAGAAGAGTGTGAAACTTTCTAGATTGATATCACCATCACCCTAAATACATTTCAAGCATTGATCAAACTCATTCTTCCATTCATCCACATCCTTGAATTGCTTATCATCTTTGATGATCAAAGGACTGAAACTATGAATTATTGAATCAAATGAATTCCTTCTATTCTCCACCTTCTTCTTCATGTCAATCAAATACTTATGCTCATCAATAAATTCCTTCACCATCTCTTGAGTAGGATTTAATCTCGGAGGTGCATCAATATCCCTTCGTGTTGCTTTGCATAAAGTGTTTAAAATGTGGTAAGTGGGCTTCCATCTTTTATATAATTCCTCTAGGATTGGGGAATTAGTATTTATTTGTTCTGGGGCTTTCACCAAATGACTAAAACCCTCATGGTCTCCACTTATATTCTCTTTTAAAACTCCAACTCTGTGCCTCAATATTTCTTTTAAGGTATCCAATATGTGTTTCTTGACATCATCCATATAATGTTTCTTCAAATTTTCAATCTCCTCTTTCAACTATTGGATTTATGGATCTTCAACTGGAGTAGGTGGATGATAGACAACTATTTCATCCCCTTTTACATATGTGGCTTGTTGTAATTGTTGCTTTAAGTTGACACCTTCAATGAATAACTTATTTATTTCATCATTTGATAACTTGAGTCTCTTTTCATATGTTGTTATCTTCTTCTCCATGTTTTCTACTACATCCTTTGTAAACATGGCAAAGTGCATAGTTATGGTTGCTTATTTTTTTGGAGTAGTGTCCTTCATTGTCCTAACCATTGAAAACCCTCTCATTTCCTATACTACATCCAGAAGCCTTAGCTTCCTTGTGTTCTTTTGTTTTGTCCATAGGGCAAGGGTCTTGGTGGTAGGATTGTATCCTGTGCCTAAGACTCCTTCTTTTGAATCAAATTCCACAACCAAGTTTGGATCATCCTGAGCTCTGATTTGATCTAAGAAAAATACCTTAGAGAGTTCCATTCTAGGTATGATTAACATATTACTAATTAGCACCAACTCCCTTGCTTCTTTGGGAGTAATATTTATGTTATCAATATCCAACTCTACCATTGTCTGGGCATGTACCTCTGCATGCTTTAAATCATCAATCCCAATGAGGTTAATTTTTAGCTTGTCCTCAAACTGTCTCATTTTAATTTTATCCATAAATCTTTGAATTCCCTTGTATGGATGAAATCATCATCCTCCATGAACCATAAAGAAGTAATTATTCTCTCATCATCTTATATCTCATCAATGACTTCCTTTGATATTCTTATTTTTGTGTCATGAGGATCTAACACTTTTTGTTTCTCTGCTACTTCTTTCATCTCAGTCAATGTCAGGACTGCTTCTTGTTCTTCATCACTCGACCCATAATCAACTAGTGATTCAACTTTCTATTTCTTAGTAGGTGGCTCACCAATTGGGGATGGAGGATGTGTATGTGATGTGGAGGCTATGGATGAGGTTGGATGGTGGAGAAAAATTCTCTTCTTGAGCATTTTTATACATCTCATCAAACTTACCTAGAATCAAGTGCATCCTTTTCAACAAATCTGGCTCTTCATCAAAGAACCCCTTGAACTTATTATATTTTTATTTCTTGTAGACCTCCCATCTCATCATCATTAGCCATTTTTTCCTTGTTTAAAACACATCTAATTTGTATACCAGGTTTCTTATCAAATCCTCCTCTGGATCAAATACATGTGTTATCACCCTCTTTGTAAACAGGGTCCTTCTGATATTATTGATGTGACCCTTTGGATCACATACTCTCATGTTTCTTGATCTAAGAGAAAAATTGGCTCTTATGAATCTCTGCAGTTCTTCCAACTGATAATTCCTCAAAAACTGTTAAGTCAGGTAGGAAAGTCCCCTTTCTCTGATTCTTCATAAGACTACGCTCCATCCAGACCATTTTCCAAATAAACTCTAAAAAAAATACTCTACTAGGCACAAATTTTGGTAAAACATGTGGGGCCTAATCATAACCATACGCCTAATGATGGTATATTGTGGCATTAAAAACTAGTCAACATAGTTGTCTTTGAAACCTTGGTCTGGTTTGTATTGCAAAGATCTCATAACTTCCATTAAAGATTGTGGTAACCTCGGTGTAAGAAAACCAAGGGCATCAATTAATTTGAGGTAAAATTCATCTCTAAACATAATAAAGTCACCTTCAGGGCACTTAATATCCCAAACATAGCACCAATTTTTCACTGGAAGAATAACTCCGTTTTCATGTGTGCTCAACTTCATCCTTTTAGTCCACTTTGTTTCATTTTAAAATAGAATTAGATGACACAGTAGAGAGTATTTTTTGAAACTAATAGAGGCCTTAGCTTCCCTAACCTGTAATAGACCTTCATGAATTTTTTCCTCAATGATAGAAGAAAAATCAAACTCCACATTGGACTCAAGCTATTGGATAGTCATTTCCATCCTCATCAATCCAATAGACATGTTGTCTTCAACATCAAATCCAAGAATTTGGCATAATTCATAATAGGTTTTTTTGAAATAAGTCTAAAAATCAGACACTAGAAAGGGTTCACCTTTTGAAGACGGAATAGGAAGGAATCTATTCTTGTCACCCCTTTTCATGTGCAGGGGAAGTTCATCAATTCTATAAGTCCTCTTTAATCTCTTGTACTCCTGCTCTAGCCTCCCCAAATCTATTTCTATGACAGCTTGCTTATTTAGGTCAAAAAACCTAACTATAGCCTCCCTGGAGATATCTACCAAACAATATCCATCTAGGAGCCTAACAACCTTTAACGTGGCATGATATCTACTAACTAGAGATCTAATTAGCTCAATATCAACAAACACATTAGGAGCTATCAATTTTCCCATGTCAAGAGTCCATGGATTCAATACCGAAACCCCTTCATTGTTATTCTTATAAAAATACCAATACAATTTCCACCCAGACCATGGAATTATTGGGTCTCTGCACTCCTGAGCTAAATCCTTAAAGACTCCCTTATAACCTTTATCGACTGAAGCAGGTAGCAATGCAAGTAATGGTGACTATAATGAAACTTTATTGGATTTTTCTTCTTTTTTAGTCCTTATGTTTGTTTTCTTAGGTGCTATTGCTTAAAATTTAATGTTTGGCGACTAGAACTTACCCAAAATATTGCTTGTCCTAAATAATTCTCCTGAGTGTCACACCTTGAGCTCGCCTATACTCAGCTTCTATTACCACGAGCGAATGAATTCATAATCTACTTGATTTAATTATCATATCATATTGCATTAATTCCATATAAGTTGTACATCATTCAAATCCTTGACACTGAGCTATATTTCATATTTTGATGTTGATTGTTGTGACTGGCCTTCATTTAATGCTCCAATGGTTGATTACCGCACTATTGCACGCCACTCCTTACTCCTTTGTGGTACCATAGTACATAATATTTACTTGTTCTTATTATACCACACTACTGCACACTTCCTTGTCTTCCTTAGTGGTACCATGGTGTTTATTTAGTATTTTATCTTATTACCACTTTACCGTGGGCTTTATTCTGACCCCCCGTGGTATAACATTTTTCCCTTATGTGTATTCTTACTTTACCGCTCTATCGCGGGCCTTACTCTGATCCCCCGTGGTATAGCAGTTCCTATTGCTAGTATTGATGATGACCCCACTCTACCGTGGGTTACGTATCAACCCTCCATGGTATAGTGGTAATACGATATAATACCATCCTCTTACCACACAACCGTGAGTTACTTTGTTAGATGTCGCGATAAGGAGGTAAAAGGAAATGCATATATGGTATAATCAAGTATGGCAACGCTATGGCGGTAAAAGGATAATTTGAATTTGTGGATGGTAGAAACATTAATTTTATGAGAATACTAAGAGAGACCCTTGATTTTACATGAAAAAATCAATAGAATTTTCTATAACCTCCTCTTTTTCTTTGTTTTCTTTGTTCTTAAACTCATCTTTCTCGGGTATAGGAACATGGGTGTATCCACTAAGGTTTTTCTTTTTCTTACAAGAGTGTATGTACCCTACAGGGTCATAATTCACTCTTTGTGAATACTCCTTTAATTTGAATTCATCCAAAAATGAAAGATAATAAGACAATTGGTAGTGGGATGTTAGGTTTTTAGGTACATCAATTATAAATTAAGGTCGTATACCATGGTCATTAAATAATTATATGTCATTTGTGAATTTTATTTATTTTTGATACAGTTGGTCAAGAGTGGGATGGACTACATTTGTACGTCGCAAAAAATCTTGATTGGATAATGGTATGGATTGGAAGATGTCAACAATTCGATCGCGCATTAACATGGTAAGGTGTGCCTTCATTGGTTAAAGAAGCTCATTGCAATGGAGATTACAATGTTACACCAAGGGAAATTGATTTAGCATATGGTTTAAGAGATAAACGGGTGCGTATAAATATATTAATCACCCGTATTATTTAATTATTTTAAATTATATTGATGTATAAGTGTTGTTGAGTTTTTTTTTTCTTTGCATACATTCCGCCAAGAATAAATATTTTTATCAACTGAAAATGCAATAATTTTTATATGTTTGACATATTGCAAGTGAAACACCATAAGGCTATGTGGTGCAATGGTTGTAAATTTTGAATCAAAAATTTGAATGACATGAAGAAAACTTGTGATTCTAGGATAATTGCAATCTCTTAGGTGACTAATGTTTCACCTAGAAGTGACATAAATATAGAAGTCTCAGAAAATCGATTCTATCGGATTTTGGATGATATACTTGAGTGTGACTTTAATTCCTTCAAATTATTTATGTTCATCATCCAATGGTATAGGCTAGGATTCAATGAAAATGATCCCAAGAGAACTATTTTTGAACATGATAATGGATTTACCATGGTTAATACAAGGTCAATCAAGTAAGCTGGAAATGAGCCCTATGTTCTTCCAAGCCAATGTGAGCAGGTATTTTAATCAAAGGTTCTAGGTAAACCGGGTTGGTCATTTTTTGTTTGACATGATCGAAGAGGAAGGCCAGTAAAGTATAATGTGGTGGAAGAAGAAGATACCAAATAACTAGAAGATGATGTAGATGATGATTAGGATCAAAAATTAGTTGATGATGTGCCTAACGAAGATGTTGAAGAAGAGGAACTAGATCATGATGATGTAGGAGTTAATGTTCATGAAGATGATATCCATGTGGATGATGATATTATCAAAACTGATATCAATAATGATGATGATGATATGACCAATCCTTACAATGTCGAATCTGGATTGGATGATATAGACAAAGAGTTGGATGAAGAAGAAGATCAATGACATTGAAATGTATGAGTTATGCGATTATATTATCTATTTGATATTGATTTCTTGATAGAATTATATTTGACTTACATGGTTACATAATTAATTCATGATGTTTTTAATTTTTATGCTATTACATAATTAATTCATGATGTAATTTTTAATTTTTTTATTCATGATGTTACAAATATTGTAGCTCTCCTAGAAATTTCCATATGATCAAATCCTAATTACTCTACAACTATTTATGATTAGATATTATTTGATCATATCTTTCATTATTTCATTCCCAAAAAATTAGTGTTTGCTCATGTTGACCCCCCATAGTGACATGTGAAAGGGGCCAACGTTGTTTTTTTAAAAATTTGTGCTTGTATGGAGTGAAACTTGACATGGTTAGCCTAGACGCATGCGTTGATGATATGGGAGGGTTTCGAGGCTCAAACATGAGGTCATTCTATATAAAGGCATCTCGTCCTTCCTAATAATACAAGATGCCTTATTCTTCGTCTCTTTCATAGATTGTTCTTAGCATTTCTTTGGTTAATGGTTTCAAAATATGAGGCTCTTTGAGCCTCACCTTGGATCTATTACACATCAGTTTGTGCATTTTCATTAGCAACGAATATTTAGATGATCTTTAAAAAGCTCATTGAATAAAAAGATGATAATAGGAAGCTAAAAAAATGAGTATATTTTGTTTATGGAACCTAAACCACAATTTTTGTCACTCTAATCCATGTTAGTTGTAATGAGTGTTTTAAACCAACAATCAATGAATTTTAGGATAGAAGAAAACTCGTTATGCACAAGGATAAGAATCAAAGAGACTGAAATAATTGATTCACTAGATATGCTTCCCATTATTGTAATAGACCAATGTAAAAAAATAAGTCATAACAAGAATAGGACCCAAAAAACCTAGGAAAAGAAACCTTGTAGGCCTCATTAATAAGAGATTGATTGCAAGCATTTCTTCCATGATGTCTAAATAATAAAATATCAGATAGCTCAATATTTAGTAAAGTAGTATTTAAATCACTGATTCTTAGACATCCATAATGATTAAACATCACATATCATAAGCCTTTTTAACAATCAATAGGACTGTAGATAATATTCAATCATGTCATAGGAAATAAATCATCAAAAATTATAAAGAAAGAGAAAACCAACTATATAAGCTCAACAAGCCACCATACAAAAATTATATTTTGTAGAAAATAAAATAAACTATATGTTGACATAGCATATATATTTTGTATATAAACTATATATTTTAAATTTTGGCCTCATGCGCGTAGGAGCATGACATAACATACTGCACCAAGACCCTAACTGGAGAGTTGCACCGAGAACCACTACATCTAGCCCCTGAGTGGAGAGTTGTGATACTTCATTGGACGAGTGTTGCAAGGCCATTAAGTCGAGGAGGAAGACTAGGAACCATTTGGTAGGAGGAAATCCAAAGCGAGAGGTGAGCGCACTCAGAAAGGAAAAATCGACCAAGGGACAATTACTATAAGTGATTTTTGCCCCACATTTAGAAATCTTGTTGCAAGTACAGTGATTTAGACTTTCTTTGTTCCCATCGAGGTGTTGCATGCTATATTTTGGTTAATTTGAGCTAATGTGCCATTGAAAAACCCAAGTACTACCTAGTACTGGTGTCTGGTTAGTTTGAACAACCAAGCTTTGAGATGTTAAATCAGTTGGGTGGCCATTTTTTGCCTGTGAGTTGCAATTTTTGTATATGTCTTAGCATATTTTTTCTACTATAAGATTTAAAGGAATTCTCGTCACATAACAGCACACAAAGTTCACTAGGGTTCAAATTTCTAAATTTCGATGAAATAAATTTACATATTGAAGTCCATAAATGATCAAAGGGATTGAAAACAATACATGGTCTGTGAGTGCAATGAAAAATTCCTAGTGCCTGTCCATAAGAGAACGTATAGAAGTACATGATGCAGAGTCAAAGGAAGGAAACAAACTCAAACAATCTCATTTGATAAGTCACAAACAATCTTAAACTTTTCTTCTTTTGACACACTTATTCAACTATATTTCCCTTCACAAAATTCAACATAGACACTCAAATTTTTCTTTAGAGTTCCAAACCATTACCATACCTTCAAAAACCTTAGTCAACTTCATCTTTATCAAAACAAACAATTAACTAGTCTTCTCTTTCATTTTACCATTAACTCTCTTTATGACTATCCTAAACTTCACAATTTCAACAACATAAAGTAATATGACCCAAAATAGTATTTAGGCTAATATAGACCACACAATTTCCATTCCATTTCACTTCAAACAAATGTAAACCATCTCCCATCCTTTATTCTTGACAATTTTTAAAAATCATATACTATACTTTCATTTTAGTCTCCAAAACAAGGCTATTATTAGACATATCAGTCAAAGCAATGGAATTTTTAACTTCATGCTTATGCCAAACCTTATATCAAATGAGATCAAATTATACCTTGGTAATATACTAACCAAAAAAGCCAAGAACTCACACTTAATCATCAAAATACCTTAAAGTTCTTATTGTCACTTGTTCCTTCATACCCTGTTCGCAACGCTTGTAGGTCTGCCAACCTATTTGTCAAGGCTTCATTCACAATTGAAGCACTAATACAAGTCTATCCACACTTTTCAATGCCCTCTTTGCACATCTAAAACATATTCATGAACTTTAATTTAACAGGAAGGTTATTTCTTTGCTTTAAGTCAATCATCTATTTTAAGTTCCATTTTTCCAAGAATAGATAAAGAATTTGATGAGTTTTTATCCACCTTAAGTGTATCCCCAATCAATTCTAGGCTTAGTTGGATCTCATTTTGATTCTGATCCATGGCTGCAAGACATAGATATGCATCCACATAATCAAGAAACTTGAACAATATTAGCCTGTATACAAGATTTTCTTTTTTAGTATCATGTAGTTGTTCAAACAATCTAACAAGATTAAATAGTGTTGTGACTTTATCCCATGATAAATCAAGTGAAACACCACCTTCTTCTAGTCGATGGAAGAATTTCATATCCTTAAAGAGCATAGGAAAAATTACAGAATTAGCACTGGGGCTTTTATTTATGAATTCAACCCAAATTCCATTTCGTAATGCCTCCATAAAATTTTGTTGAGCCAACTCTAGTTCATCATGCTCAAAATGAAGAACCTCAATGTTGTTTAACAATTGAATGGGTAATTCTTCTCTTCTCTTCTTCAAAAGAGACTTCGGCATCTTAAGAGAATCTAAGGTTGCACTAGGTTCTGATGATATTAATAACTCACTCATCTTGATAAATGCATGGGCATCAGGTAGATATATGCGAGTTGGATTTCTTAAAATTTCCAATGCCTTCTCTGCCAACCCTTTCTGAGCATATGTATGGCCTACAACTTTTAAGCTCTAACAATTATCGAGGTTTACCTCCAAAACGTTTTCAAAATTTGAGAGAGAACTCTTATGATGTCCCAACTTCAAATGAATATATCCACAAAATCATGTGGCCTATGGCTTTCCTTGACAAGTGGTGTCATAATCAACTTTACTATGATAAGATCGTGCAAGATTATAATATGAATGAGATTTCATGAGAGGGTGGTTAGTTGAAACAAGAGTTGTCTCAACCAACTATTCCACAAGAAAATATTGCCCTGCAGTGAAGACAAAATAGTTTGCTAGATGATTCAATGCCATTGTAGAGTACAGGTATAATTGAAAGGCTATACACCTCTTTTGCATTCCTTCATGAACACTACCTTTTTCACTAACTGTGAGAATCCTACAAGTCAAAAATGCACAAAAGTGACCATAAAGATTTATGTAGAGGCAAAACATCATTTCCTAATGCCTCCATAGAACTTTGTTGAGCCAACTCTAGTTCATCACGCTCAAACTGAAGAACCCCAATGTTGTTTAACAATTGAATGGGTACTTCTTCTCTGCTCTTCTTCAAAAGATACTTTGGCGTCTTAAGAGAATCTAATATTGCACTAGGGTTTGATGATATTAATAACTCACCCATCTTGATAAATGCATGGGCATTATGTGGATCTATGCAAGTTGCCTTTCTTAAAATTTCCAAAGCCTTCTCTTTCTTCCCTTGCTGAGCATATATATGGCCTACAACTTTTAAGTTCTCATAGTTCTTAGGGTGGACCTCCAAAACCTTTTCAAAATTTGAGAGATAACTCTTAAGATCTCCGGGCTTCAATTAGACCTATCCACAAAATCCTGCGGCGTTTGGATTTCCTTGAAAAATGGTTTCATAATTACCTTTACTATGATAAGATCATGCAATATTATAATATTAATGATATTTCATGAGAGGATGGTCAGTTGAAATAAGAGATATCTCAATCAACTATTCCACAAGAAAATGTTGCCTTGTGAAGAAAAAATGGTTTGCTAAATGATTCAATGCCATTGTAGAGTATGGGTCAGTCGAAACTCTTAGCCCAAGAGCCTTCATGGTGGGCCTAAATTTGAGTTGCCTCATTATTTCAACAAATAGTTTGCATCTTCCACCCTCACTTAGCTTCTCAAAAAATAAACTCCATATCTTTTTGCATATCTTTGACTGCTTAACAATGTTGTTTTCATCACATGTCATGTGGCAGTAACTATCCTTCATGCGTCGGGTAGAACTCATGCCCTTGTATGCACTCATCAAGTTCTTTACAATTAAATTTTTAGTTGAGTCAGTTGAAACTCTTAGCCCAAGAGCCTTCATGGTGGGCCTAAATTTGAGTTGCCTCATTATTTCAACAAATAGTTGGCATCTTCCACCCTCACTTAGCTTCTCAAAAAATAAACTCCATATCTTTTGTGCATATCTTTGACTGCTTAACAATGTTTTTTTCATCACATGTCATGTGGCAGTAACTATCCTTCATGTGTCAGGTAGAACTCATGCCCTTGTATGCACTCATCAAGTTCTTTACAATTAAATTTTTAGTTGAGTCAGTCGAAACTCTTAGCCCAAGAGCCTTCATGGTGGGCCTAAATTTGAGTTGCCTCATCATTTCAACAAATAGTTGGCATCTTCCACCCTCATTAGCTTCTCAAAAAGAAAAACTTCATATCTTTTGTGCATATCTTTGACATGAACATTTTGGAATCTTATTAGGCATCCATTTCAAAACATTAGAATCAATATCAATAAAAAAAAAAGGTTTTCAATGCTAAACTCTAGTGGGCAAGGTCGTTGGTGTCACTACTTTCATCATTTAATTTCTCATTTATTGAACCAAGTGTGTCTTAGAGCTATATGTGATAAGGGTGAATCCAAATATTGGGGGGTTTTTCCTTATAATCAGTGACTTTGATTTTGGTAAGTCTCCTTTAGGAGCCTTCAGGAGTTCTCAGGAGTGGAACACATCAAATAATTTCTAAAGGTTAACTTTAACTTACTAACTGATTAATGTTTATCTAGACCTACTTTCGATCCTAATGGCTTAGTTCATACTTTACCTCACTTGATTGTAGTTGGTTCATGGAAAGATCTATGAAATAACTTAAATTAACTCTAAGTCTAAAATACAAAATTGAAATTGCTTGAAAAAGGAAGTCTATCTACGTTTGTTGATAATGAACATTAATCTAGAAAACAATGAATCTATTTATGTTTGAAAGAAACTAAACATTAATTTAGAAAGCGATAATGCTAATTCCGATGAACAAATTCCAACTAAGCCTCAATTTGATCATCACATTAGTCATTATTATCAATCTCATTACAGCTACGTGAATTTTGAAAATAAGTACGTAATCTAATTTCTACAAATAGAAATTGAATCTATAGTAAGTAAATGAGCTGTGATCTATAGAAAAAAATCTTAACTAATTTGAATCACAGTAAAATAATCCGAGTAAATCTAATTATTGAATATTGATCAACAAGAATTGAAGTGCTTAACTTCAAACCAATGTAAACAAAATAGAATTTAACTAAATAAAATAACATAAAATAGGCGAGTAGAACAAAAGTACATAATACCAGAAGTTACAATATTCAAAAAAATATTGAATAACTCAAACTAAACCTAAGGACACATATTTATAAGAATATCTCTTATTTTGAATTCAAAAACATGGTGCTAATTGGAAAGGTACAAATTACAAACTAATAGACTAAAAAAAAACTAAAAATAGATAGAGGGAATTCACTAGGTCACTACTGAAACAAGGAGTTCCCAAACCGACTAGAAGGAGCCGATTTGAAAGTTCAATGAACCATCATCTAGCTAGAGCGTGATTGACTTCATGCGGTTAAATATAGAGTTTATAACTTTTATCTTCAAAATAAGTCATTCATCACTAGTCTTTAATTACATGAACAAAATCCTCAAAAATAGGATACTAATCATGACAACAAAAGATTCAAACTGCATAATTATCTCATCATTAACACCACTAAATAAATGCATTCAATGTAAAGTATTACTTCTAATATATTCACTAATTAGATAAAAATAAGGAAAAACAAGCAAATATATGAGCACATAGTCTGCTGCCACTAATGTTAATTAACAATAACAAATTCTTTTTAATTACAAAACATCTATTTTAAAAGTATAACTGATGGCTCTCATCATTCTCCCCGTCTTGTTATCAACCATGTCCTCATGGGTAATTATCAATTATGATAGTGCTTTCTTTGTTCAATGACTCCATCCATAGAGCATAACCAAACACTCCATCTATGTATTGTTCTACACAACTATTTTTGAGGGTGAATCCATTGTTCTCCTTTACTTTCATAAACCAAGACTTGAAGGATTCTACTAGAATTTTTTCATATGTATTAAGCTTTGGTGTAGGAATTATGATGATTGGCATCCTGAACCGCATACCAATCCAAAATTCTTGTTGCTGCTCAATTAAACTAATCGCATGCCTTACTCTGGTTAAGATCCATGTAATTTTATTAATGCTTATTAGTTCCCTTATCCTTAATGCTTTTGGGATGAAATCATATCTTTCCTTACATGACTTTAGTGCCAATGAAGGAAATGTTCCTTCACTATCCTAAAACGTTGAAATACTCTGCAACAATTCTGAAACATAGATAGGATTGACATGATTTTGTCTAACTATTGATTTGAACTATTTAATATACTGCATTACATGAGGCTTCTCTCCTCTCATAGGTAGACCATATCTTTTCTATGCTTCTCTATATCCCTCCATTCTTTTTTTGCATTCAACTTGACTTTGCATTAAAGAGACAAATGATCTTATTTATAATTCTCCAACATAAATATTCAACAAGGAATCATTAATGTCTCCCATGAGAAATCCATGCTGGAAGAATTTACACATTAAATTTTGAACATCGGAATGACTATTGAAAAAGTCCTCCAGAAACTCTTTGTCTCCATTATAATTATTTTTTTCTTTTTAAAACCAATTGATTCATTTTCCATTGCAAGACTTTCTCTATCAGAAATAGTGCATACATGCCTGATGGCTTCCTCATTGCTAACATTATAGAAGATATTTCCATCGCTTGCTCAAATCTTCCTTCTTCTTCACTTCTCTCTTCCTCCAATTGTTGAACTTTCCTTTTTAATTGTTCAATTTCATGTTTTAATTTCAGCACCGCTAAAGAAAGATATTGAGGTTGAGCTCTTCATGGAATATCTAGTGGAATATCTGATGGAACACGAGGTAGAGCAAGATATTTGTGTGGAGGAGATGAAGTGGAAGATTCCTGTGAATGTAGGTTAATAGATTGTTGTCTCAGTTTCTCTTCCTTTTGTTGTAACTTTGCCTTCAGTCTTCCAATTTCTACAACACTGAATCTTGTTATTTCTTCTCCACAAGTTGATGCTTGTGCATTAACCTACTATAAAGTCCTTTCTACTTCACTCAATTGTCCCTGCAAACCACTTTCTTTTTCAGCCATCTATTTTTCTAATTGTTCTATTTTATTCATAGAGTTATGCAATTCTTCTTCTTTTCTTTTCAATTTTTCTTCAAGAAATTGTATTCTCATCCTCTCTTCATCCAGTTTTGATTTCATTCTTGATGCTTCCATAGCTTTTACTATCTCATATTCTTCCTTTGATTCTTCTTCTTCTTGCATTTGTGGATATTTCTCTAGTTTGACTATTGGCTCTTTTCCTTTTCTTCTCTCAACAAGCAGGGAAGGTGAAGGAGATTGTTCAGCCTCTTCATCCTCAAATTCTTCTAAGGCTTCCCTTTCTTGATACTGTGTGTCAGAATTTTCAGCAGAGTCATAAGACTCTCTCACAGGTGTTCTTTTAAAAGAATAAATTGGGGCTTCAAGAGGGTTGTGAGTTTGTTTAGGGGACTGCATTGGCCTTTGAACCTCTTCATGAAATTCAAAGGTCTCTTGATGGGTTTCAGAGACAGGGGTTTCCTCAAGAGTTGACACAATAGTTTCACGAGTGCTAAGGTTTTCCTCACCCGACTCTTTCTTTCTCTTTTTGGAAGCACTATGAGTTACCCTAGTGGATTCCTGTAGTTTTCTCTTGTCCTTTTTGTATTCTTTCTTAGAAGATTCTCCCTTTTCTAACCTTTCCCTTTTTGTTGTAGGCCCCTTTTTGAGTTTTCCTTTTTGTTTTTCAATAGGTGCAGACAAAAACTCAAGCCACCCTTGTTTACTAGATTCTTTCTTCAAGAAATGGTGTTTAATTATAAAATGAATTAAACCATGATATCTTATTGATGGCTCACCCCTAGATTTTACCCGAGATACCATTGAGGAAATTTTTGAAAAGAGAAATGTTGGTAAATTGATTCTGGTAGAGGGTTTTATGTTCTCATACCTTAAATATGTTAACATCTATATTCTTGGCCCTAATACTATGTTGTATTGTCCATCATAAGTGAAGAACTTCATTAGCCATGTAACAATAGTTCTCCAAGGCTCATCCAAGCTATTGCAAGAAATTACCCATTGATCTCCCTTGTGCAAAAGAATCTCAAGCTTATTTTTAGGTTTTTGATGAAATGTTGACACCAAATTTTTAAATTTCACATGGCCTTTATTAACCGGCTTCCCCTCAGCAAGAATACCTAATATTTCACTTATGATTTCAAGAGTAACTTCCTCATCTCTAACCCTTGTGACATTCACATGAAAATTTAATACAAACTCTTCAACTAATTCTTGCTGAAATCCTTCATACTTCATGATAAAATCCAACCATCTATCTTCTCTCAGGAATCTCTTAGTCTCATAATCGAGATTGAAATTTTATAGTTCTGAATTCCTTTTATTTCCCATTCTTGCTCTATTTCTACAACTCAACAATGGCGGACTTGGACTGCTCAAATAATTTTTCGAATAATTTTTTCTTGTTTATGAAGGTGTTGTTTTCAATTTATAACATGACATGTCATAACATCCTACATTAATTCCATTTACTACATTCAGGCACCTCACATGCAAAAACCTTGCACTTGAAATTTGATTTGCAAAGTTGGTGATGGTATTGGCACGTGCATAATAAATTTTCAACAGGACTTCCAAGCTTTGTGAATCGTTCAAATGTCACATCAACGTCTTCATTCATTTTTTGAATGATTAAAATAAATTCATTAAGATTAATAAAAAGTTGGTGGAGGTTTCTATTCTCATAAATATCTACTCAATTTCACATTATCTTAACTAAGTTAGAAAATGATACTTCAAAAGTAATATTTATGATAAATGCGTACCTTAATTTATTGCCAAAGTTAATTTGAGTGTGTTAATTAACTCAGTTGGAATTAATTCCAACGAGCCAATTAAAAGAAGCCCAAAATTAATGTGGAGGTTATTGCTAAAAACTTCAGATATCATTAGGAGTCATTAGGAGTCATCAAGATTCATCAGGAGAAAACTGAAGTTGATCTAGGCAGACCACCATTTCTAGTTTTCAGCCATTTCTTCATTTTTTTATATTTTTTATATTTTTCATTTATTTTGAGAGATAAACTGCCATTGTTGGTTTTCATTTTATCCCCTTTATTCATAAGGTAAACCACCATTTGATGGTTTTCGATCTACCTTTTTTTCATGTATCTTCTATCAAAAAATGTTTTATTTTGTGCTATAGATTTGATAGGAATTCCTCACTTGATGTAGGTTTATGGTATATTTTCAGTCTATGACCATTAACTAGCATAAATATTCTCTCATCATCTATTGGTACCAACTGAAATACTCCATTTTCAAAGACTTGGTCAATTTCATATGGTCCCAACCATCTTGTATGGAACTTTCCTTTAAACTCATGAAATCTGGAATCAAACAATAGTGCCCAATCTCCCTTTTTGAATTATTTGGTTACAATATGTTTGTCATGCCACTCCTTCCTCTATTTTTGAATCATATCCATGTGTTGAAGAGATTCCATTATCATCTCATCTAACTGGTTCAATTTTAAAACTTTACTCTTTTCTTCTTTTGACAAATCAATGCCAACATCTAATTTTGTCTTCAATGCCTGCAACTCAAACTTGATTAGAATGAATGGAGTTTTCTCATACACTAGTTCATATGGAGATAACCCTATAGTAGTCTTCCATGTTGTATTATAAGCCCAGACTGTTTCATCTAACTTCACTGACCCATCTATTTCCCTCAATGAAATAGTCTTTGTCAAAAAAAATCCAATTCCCGGTTGGTGACTTCCACTTGCCCATTCACCTATGGATGATATGGGGTGGAATTTATGTGTGTCATCTCATATCTTTGCAATAAATATTCCATCATTGTAAACATGAACTACGACCCTTGATGAAAATCTATCTCCCTTGGTGCATCAAATCTTTGAAGAATATGCTTGTACGGAAAATCAGCCACTTTATTTTCTCTTGTTGTTGGTAAAGCTTTTACTTTAGCCCACTTTGTGACATAATCTGTAAAAACCATAATATAATGTTTCCCTTTGGAAATTGGAGCAATAGGTCCCACAAAATCAATTCCCCATTTTTTTAATGGTGACATAATTTGAGGCTGTAATGACATCTCCATTGTTGGTGTAGGTCTTCCCATGCACTGGCA
This sequence comes from Sequoiadendron giganteum, assembly GCA_007115665.2. Lineage (NCBI taxonomy): Eukaryota > Viridiplantae > Streptophyta > Pinopsida > Cupressales > Cupressaceae > Sequoiadendron > Sequoiadendron giganteum. The sequence goes on along the minus strand of CM021100.1, from coordinate 146,193,670 downwards.
CTCATCACAATGTTTAACAAAGAATGAAACATCCTTTGTCATAGTCGACCAAAAATAACCAACTCCTAAAATGCTTATGAATAGTCCTAATCATCGAGTAATGTCCTCCTTTTGGCTCATGATGACATGCATGTACAATGTCATAAACATCTATCTCAACAACACACTTGTGAAGAACATGATCATGACACATCTTAAATAATAATCCATTAATCCATTGGAATCTAGAACTTTCATGAATTAATCTTTTGTTTCTGCTTAGGATTGAAATGATTTGGGCACTTCCCTATTACAAGATAATTTGCAATATCAACAAACCATGAAGGATGTATTGATAATGCAAACAAATGATCAGTTGGGAATGTATCATCAACTATCTCTTGATCACCCTATAAAACAATTCTTGAAAGGTATTCAACAACAATAATATCTTTGTCAAGCTTATCTATTATAGTTACATCAAAATCCTATAATAAAAATAACCATATTATGATTCGTCCACCCACCACAACCTTGTTCATCTGATATCTAATAGTAGCATGGTCTATGTGAATGAATACTTTATAACCTGTAATATAATGCCCGAACTTATTAATTGCATATATCACAACCAAGAAATATTTTTCAATGGTTGTATAGCTTCTTTCTGCAGGATCTAGATTTTTTTGAACATAATATATTTGCATGAATTGCATCATTATCATCTTTTTTTCCCAAAACTACAACAATAGCAAAGTTAGAAGCATCAATATAGATATGAAATGGAACTCCCCAAATAGGTCCTTTAATGATTGGATAAGTGGTTAAGGCCTGTTTAATTTTTTCAAAAGATTGTTAACAATCATTTGTCCATAATAATTATGCATCTTTCTTGAGTAATTTAAACAAAGGCTCAACAATTTTACTAAACCCCTCTATAAATCTTATATAATACCCAGCATGCCCAAGAAAACTATGAACACTTGTTTGATTCTTAGGGATTTCTATCTTTTGAATGTTTTCAACTTTCTTGGGGTCAACTTTAATTACCTATTTGGAAATATGGTGTCCAAGAACAGTTCCTTTTGTCATCATAAGGGAAAAAATTTCATGGTTTAAAGATAACCTATGGTCTTTACACCTTTGTAAAACCTTGTTTAAACTTTCAAATGCTTCCTCAAATGTTTGTGCATGGAATGTGAAATCATCCATATACACTTACATACATGAAAAGTGGTTGGTGCATTGCATGTCCCAAATGGTAGAACTGCATAATCATATGTACCCAAGGGAAATGTGAAAGTAGTCTTATCTTGGTCTTCAAGAGCCACTTGAATTTGATTGTATCCACTAAAACCATCTAGGAAACAGAAATAATTACTGCCAGCAAGGTTATCAATTACCTAATCAATGAATGGCAAAGGAAAATGATCCCTTTTAGTGGATTTATTTAATTCTCTATAATCAACACATACACGCCACTTACCATTTTTCTTTCGAACAATAACCAATGGGGAAACCCATTAACTATTAGATATTGGATAAATGAATCATACTTTTAGCAATTTTTCTATTTCTTGCTTGACAAGGTCTCTTAGAATAGGATTGATCCTTCTTTGACCATGTCTCATTGGCTTAACATATTATGTGTAAATATGGTGTGTACAAATAGAAGGATGGATTCCTCTCATGTCCTTGTATTCCCATGCAAATGCTTCAGTGTGATTTTCTAATTTTTTCTTCAATTTCTCTTCCTGCAAGGAGGACAAGGAGTAAGTAATGAAGAGAGGTTTATCTCCTACTACCATTATTTCCTTGGTTCCATTCTTAGTATCAATTGGGTCCCCTACAAGTGTATTCAAAGGACATGGATGGGAATTTTTTTGATGCAAGATTCCATGACAACCCCTCTTTTCTTTGACTTGTTCAATATTTTTAGGATTAAGACTATGTCCTTCACATTCCTTTTTTCTTTGACTTGTTCAATATTTTTAGGATTAAGAATATGTCCTTCACATTCCTCTACATATTCCATTAAAGTAACCATTGCTAATACACAATACCATCCCCTTCAAAATCCATATCCTCATCAACCCAAGGTTGAGTATTAGATTGAATTGATAGTTGAGCAGGAGGATATAATGATAATTATTTCTATTTTTGTCCATTAGAAATGATCATGCTACCTTATTTATAGTCTATCAATGTTTCTTCTATGGCTAGCCATGGTCCACCTAAGATAATTAGGTATCCAAAATCTTTATTTCCAACTTTAAGGACTAAAAAGTCAATTGGATAATCTCATGTGTCAATGGTAACCATGACATATTCAAGGAAACCTTTAGGTTTAGTAGTAGATTGATCTGCCAACTGTAAAATAGTTGTTGTGGGTTGAATGCTTGTCATACCCAAAATTTCAATAGTGTCTGAGGTGATAAAATTTATAGTTTCGCCTAGATCAATTATCACATTGGTTATCTCAATTCCTCCTATACTCAAAGTTATCATAGGACTACTAGGATCATTATATTTTTGAGGAAGTAACCTTCTTGAAAAATACGTCAGTGAGTTTGGTCCCTATGTGAATTGTAGGAAGTAATTTCTTCTTCCTACCTGGAGTTTTCATATAAAGAGACTTAACCAGCTGATTTATTTCTAGTATATCTTTAATAGCCTATAACAATGGCACCTCAATGTTAATATCTTTTAATTCACAAAGAAGTTGAGAATCAACCACATTCATATAATTTGGTTGGGATCTGTTAGGAGCTATTTATTTTGTTTTCAGATGCTCTGGGTAGGGTGCCTGATTAACTTCTTTCTTGTTATTAGAGTTTTGGTTTTCCTTTAAATCCTCTTTTTCATTTTTCTCACTCTCATGGTCTTTAACGATTGGTATGGATGGCACATTTCGGCTTCTTAACTTGATATCATTAGCATCAATGGAATTTAATGTAGGTAGATTTACATCAGAGCGATTGTTTTTCGGATTTGGAATAGGTTGTGTTGGCATATAAGGCTGGTTTACTTGTTCATTGGTAGGATTAGAACCATGTGGTAATTGTGGTGATTTTCCCCAAGGACGCTTGGTCCCTAATTTTTCCACAGCTAAAATTGTGTTTAACTTTATTGCCACTATGGTTGATTCTACTGCCATTATGGTTGATTTGATTGCCACTGTGGTTAGTTCCAGTGGGGATTCATCCATTCAGGTTAAACCCAGAATGTAGGTGGTGGTTGTGTTTGGTAGGGAGGATTCTATTGGTTTGCATTTGGCCAAGGGTTCTAATTCCAATTAGTTCTAGGACCATACTACCCTTGATTAGAATTATATCCAGTTTTATGGGATCTTTGTCCAACATAATTAAGCTCTTCCTCTACCACAGGTTGTTTCTTCAACTTGTTCTTAATTCCACGTAAGAGGTTACAAGAACTTATTGTTAGATGTTTCTCACAGATCTCACAAATTCCAACTTGATTGAATGGACACTCTCTCAAAATATGTTTCCCTCTATATTTGGAACAATAAATGGCTAAACGCTCAGTATTATTTTTGTCTCCATGCATATTGAGATGAAGGAGTAAATCAGTTTTCAAATTAGCAATTTCCTCCATTACTTGAGACACATCAGTGATGAGAGATTTTTTTCTTGAGCTTCTAGACCCTATTCTAGTCCTAGAGTAGTTTCTACATATTTCAACAGTAGCTTCCAAAGAAAGCTTATTGATATCTCCTTTTCCCATAAGATTCAAGGACTCTCTAGACTCATCATCAATTCCTTTCAGGTAAATTGTATTACTAATCTCATTTTCCAACCCATTACCACATCTTTTGTGCAAAAACTAAAATCTATCAGCATAATCCTCCAGACTTTCATCCTCCATTTGTCTCATTTAAAACAATTCCTCTTTCCTATCTCTTACTCGATAGTAATCTTGATATTTATCCAAAAAATCAGTTTCCATTTCTTTCCAAGTTGAGATTGTACTTGCACCTAAATCCATGAACCATCATAAGGTTGACTCCTTTAAGGTAGAAGGAAATAATTTCAACTTTTGGTTATCAGCTGCATAATCATAGGTCTGGCACAAAACCTTAAACTCAAAGAGATATTGGTCAGGGTCCTCATAAGTCTTTCCCCTAAAAGTAGGTAAAACTGAAGGTGAAATATTCTTTATAGGAGGCTCACCATGTTTTGTGTTTAGATTAATAGGATAGGGAAAGGTCCTATCTGGTCGGGGATCATTTCCTGGTTGGTCACCCATTTATTGTTCTTCTTCAAAATGTTCCATATTATTTTCTTGATTTTCAATCTAATGTTGCAAAATTTATTGTTCTTGATCAAAATCAATATTTCATGGAAGAAACCCTCCTAGATGGTCTCTTTCACATCTCATCCACAAAGTAAATTGTCTTCCTTATAAAAAATAAGGCTTCAAACTTAACAACCAGATCTTTAATAGTTTCCGGAAACAATGCCAAAAATGATGGGCAAGGTCATTGGTGTTACTACTTGCACCATTTAATTTCTCATTTATCAAATCGAGTGTGTCTCAGAGCTATATGTGATAAGGAAAACTCCAAAAATTGGGTGTTTTACACTGTAAATAGTGACTTTGATTTCGGTCAGTCTCCTTCAAGAGCCTTCAAGAGCTCTCAGGAATGAAACACAACGACTAATTTATAAAGGTTAACTCTAACTTACTAACTGATTAATGTTTATCTAGACCTATTTTTGATCCTAATGGCTTAGTTCAGAATTTACCTCACTTGAATGTAATTGGTTCATGGAAATATCTATGAAATAAATTAAATTAATTCTAAGTCTAAATGCATAATTGAAATTGCTTGAAAAAGGAAGTTTGTTTACGCTTGCTGATAATGTACATTAATATAGAAAACAATGAATCTATTTACATTTCCAGGAAACTAAGCATTACTCTAGAAAGCGGTAATACTAATTCCCATGAACAAATTCCAACTAAGCATCGATTTGATCCCAACATCAATCATTATTATCAATCTCATCACAACTACGTGCATTTTGAAAATAAGTATGTAATCTAATTTCTAAAAATAGAAATTGAATCTATAGTAAGTAAATGAGCTTTGATCTACAAAAAAACATCTTAACTAATTTGAATCACAGTAAACTAATATGAGTAAATGCAATTACTAAACATTGATCAACAGGAATTGAAATGCTTAACTTCAAACCAATGTAAACAAAACAAAATTTAATTGAATCAAATAACATAAAATAGGGTCACCTCCTTAGGTTGAGCGGGCCTTTCTCTTCCTCTGGTGGGACCTCTAACACAAATATTTAGATCAAATTCTTATTTGCATTGTAATTGGAAAAAATAGGCGAGTAGAACAAAAGTATGTAGTTCCAAAAATTACAATATTCAACAAAATATTGATTTACTCAAACTAAACCTAAAGATAGATATTTATAAGAATATCTCTTATTTTGAATTCAAAAACATGGCACTAACTGCCAAGGTACAAAGTGCCAACTAATAGACTAAAACATAACTAAAAATAGACAGAGGGAATTCACTAGGTCACTACTGGAACAAGGAGTTCCCAAACTTACTAGAAGGAGCCAATTTGAAGCTTCAGTGAATCATCATCTAGCTGGAGCATGATTGACTTCATGTGGTTAAGCAAAGAGTTTAAATTTTATCTTTGAAATAAGTCATTAATCAGTAGTCTTTAATTACCTTAACAAAATCCTAAAAAATAAGACACTAATCATGACAACAAAAGATTCAAATTGCAAAATTATCTCATCATTAACACCACTAAAGCAACACATTCAATGCAAAGTATTACTTCTAATATATTCACTAATTAGCTAAACATAAGGCAAAATAAGAAAATACATGAGAATATAGTCTACCACCACTAATGTTAATTAATAGTAACAAAGTCTTTTTAATTACAAAACATCTATTTTAAAAGTATAACTAAGGGCTCTCATCAGAGGAGTTCTCATATGTAAATTTGTGTCAACATTAGGAATGTTAACAATATTGGGGATATATCTCATAGCTTCAATCGAAGGTGCAATTGATGACATACCTTGAAATTGACATGCAAACGATGTTGTACCTCCAAATTGAGATGTCATTTGTGGGGCGCCTTCAAATAGAGATGTGTTTGTTGATGTGCTTTCAAAACCCAATGTTGTTGATGGTGTGTCTTCAACTATAGATGTGTTTTCTGATGTACTTGTAAACCACATGTTGATGCTAGTATCTTCAATTGGAGATGTGCATTGAAATTCACCTATGGTTGATGATGTGCACCCAACTTTGAGATCCATTTGTGTCCTTCTAAAAATTTTGTTCATTCGTGCCCTTTATGCTACCAATTGGGCATCTCTCTTAGATTGCACAAGAATTTCTTGTTGTATGGGCTACAATTCCTTTGCTTCATGAGCTACAATTTTTTGTTCTCTTCTCCTTTCATTTTTAATTGCACATTCTTCCAGTGTTGGAGGCTTTGGTTATTTCCTCAAAATGACATTGAATCCTACATGTTCACAAACACACATAGAAAAAAAGTGTATAGGAGCGAATTTTCACCTCTTACACAAGTTCCCCTTCTGCACATCCTCACCTTAGAAAATCAAATCTAAAGGAAAAATTCCACATCACCCAGCTGCCTTCCTTCCACTTGGCATTTGTCTATTGTGTTGGTGGGAGAGAATTTTTTGGAGAAACGTACACAGTGCATAGACATTTATGTGGCATGTTGTCATCCATGATAGATTCCTGTGTTTGAAGTTGGCAGAGGCATTGCACTCCTGATTAGGGAAAATTTGTAACGTACCTCTTTGACCAACTAACTCAAAAATGCCTTATTCTTTCTTCAAATTCATCCATTCTTCATTCAACTCATCTTCTTTTCATTGCAATTCATTCACTCTCATTCCATTTCATCTCTTCAAATGCTCCAACAATCTCTAAGCATTCTCAATCACTTCAACTTCATTCTCTTGGAATTATTCAATAGCACTTCAACACTCCATCAAATCCACATAGAAAGTGTGAATCAAGCCATAGCAACGTGGGATTGGAGTCTTGTGAGACCTCCCTTCATCACAATTGAGACTGTGGTGACCTTGCCAAGTCCGAATTCTCCACCATTGGCTAGTGAGATTTTGGGTGGAGGTGGTAAAGTTTTGATCCTCTCTTTAATGGTTTGGTTGAGTATCACTTTACTGTTTTGTAGTGTTTATTGCAACTCCTACTTTCTTTACTTCTTTATCGTATATTTCTACTTCATTTCTATTTGGTTGTCTATGGAGGTGGGAACACCAAAATGGGGGTCTGATTGAGGTAGACCTCTATACAACCCCAACCGTTTTCCCCTCTTTCTTGTGTGTAGGTGAACATGCATTTGGAGCTAGCTGGAAAACTGGTGCCTTGGTGAGATCATTTTCATTACTCTATCCTTTATCTATCTACTTTATCATATTCATTTATACTTTTTGTACTTTATTGTTCTATTTTTTTCATATTATAATAAATAGCTAGCTTGTTAGTTTGTTTTTTGATAGTCTATATTGTACTTCCTATTTTATGGTCGTACATATGCTAGCATGCCTGAGAGACACCAATGTGTCACGTTGTCATCCCAAAATTGTGTTATCGTCCTTTCTCTTCTTTTTCTTTTGATCAAGTAAGCATTTACTGTTTTGTGGTGTTTCTTGCATACGTAGCTTGTAGTTCTTTCCTTTATCATTTCTCTATACTATTCCAAACTTGGTTGTCCGTGGAGGTTGAAACACCAAGATAGGGGTCTGACTAAGGTAGGCCCCTATACAACCCCAACAATTTCCCCCTTCCTAGTGTGCAGGTGGAGAGTGCATGGAGCAAGCTGGTGAGGAGAGCATTCTAGGAGATCATCCTCGTCACCTTGGTGGTAATACATATATTTGTCTAAGGTATAGTATTGACTCTGAAAACCAACTCGCCTAGCCTACACTCGGATTTTGGGTTTGAAGGGTGATTGAAGTACCTTATAGTCCTCATCATTGTTGACCTCTATCCGAAAAACCCCTTTAGAGTGAGGTAGGTTAGGGCAGCCCTATGATCTCAAATCACTGTGACCTAGAGCCTTGATGTGGTTGGTCCTCCTCTCTTACATTTTTGGTGAACCTAACATGAACCATTTTAGTTTTTTTTAGCAGTACTAAAATTTCCTTTCCTCATGTTCTAGGAGCATTGTAGGTGTGAACATTGCGGGTATTTTTTTCCTTGCAACTTGACCTGTGACCCCTAGTAGGCGTAGTTGGAAGGTTCCATAAGTTTTACATAGAAAAACCTTAAGTAGGTCAATATTCCATTTTACAACCTTTGGGGGGCTTTGCGAGAATATCGTTTAGAGTACATGATGGCCTCTTTTCTGCATCAACCTATCCCCTTTGAGCATCTTGTGAGTACTGGCCTAGGTATAACCTTCAGCTCATAGGATTTGTCAATGAGATTAAATAGAGAACCATCTCATCTTGATATCCCTATGTGGATCAATGGGAAAATTGTAACGGGTGTTCTTATTGACACAAAATCTCAAGTAAACATCATAACCAAGGAGATTATGTTAATTAAATTATAGCACAAAGATGGGTACAATGCACTTGTGAGCACCATCCGTACGCATAACAAAAATTTTGTACCTCCCTTGGCTAGTATCTTTTTGTTAGTCTTTGTCAGATCTAAGTCCGTAAACCTATTGTTTGACATAATCCTAGGGTCTGAAATCTTTAGAATGAAGTTGGGTATCCCTTGGCTAGTAGCTATGATCATAGTTCCCTCAGTTGTGCACAAATGTCTGAGTTTAATTCATGGGGGGTCCTTGCATGTGACTCACGACACTGGTTATAAACCACTAGTTGCAAGTGATAGCTACTCCTTAGATCACTTTTGTCTTACACCTGTTGGTCCTCTTCCACCTAGAAAGGACCTCTTGTACTAGACATATCAAAAGTACAAGAAAGGGTGCTTGAAACCTAAAGTGAGGTACCCTCCATCACCTTATACTATTTCGCATAGGGCATGCTTAACAGTTGAGAGTGATATTGCTTAGGCCTATAGGATAGAAGAAGAAAATCCCTCTTAGGGTCCCTCTTCTTCCTCTTACACTATTCAACCCAGTGCTTCCTCTTGCCTTGTTGTGGCGGCATCAAATTCTATTCCACGCTTGTGAGAGAATCCTATGGTTCCCGCTTGGTGAAATCTTAAGTGTCTCGCATTTGAGCTTCTTCTTCTGCCCATAGAACCTATACCCATTCGATATGGTAGAAGAAAAGGTCCCTATGGGAAATCCTCTATGTCTTGGCCTCCGTGACCTCCTATCGCTTCTACTCCAAAAATAGTAAATGGGAAGAGGCCCACTACCAAGGCACTAGAGATGACTCCCCCCATTGTTTCTCAGCCTACTCCTCCTGCTCCTATTCAAAAGCTTGTCCCTCCACCGTAAATGGATATATTGGACACTCTTATGGCTGAGTAGGAGCCTTTCATCCCTTAGCAACTCTCAGCTTCTAGCTCAAAGAGTCAAAAAAACTGCCTTACACATGAGCGCCAACATGGAGAAAGTCTCTCACGAATGAGCAGGCCAATTTCTAGAGAAAGGATGAGGAATTGACGACCCCTATATTAGGTCCTCTTGTTGTGTCCTCTCTCCTCCCCTTTGCTTCCATTCAACCAAGCTCTGTATCACTTCTAGCTTCTACTATGAGTACAAATGTGCCTAGCCCCAAAAAGGTGTAGGTGTTCATTGCTCCTTCGCTTGAGCCACCCTTGTTGATGTCCCTTCTAGAAATCTTGTCTTTCCCAAAACTCATAGATATAACAAATACCTCGATGGTGTTTGTTGCAATTTTATTGTCCTCTTCCTCTGCACCTCTCACCTCATATGTAGGGAGTTCCCATTCATCGATTAAGCTGAGGGTGTAAGTTGGTCCTTCTAGAAATGGAGGGAAGAAGAGGAGCCCAACTTATCCAAAAGGTGGTCCTACACTATCTTGTTCCATCCTAGTGACATTAGCCAACTTCGTCTTCCCCTGAGTTTATCACCGCTCCCAAATCACTTTGTGAGTCGAGTGGTGAATCTTAGGTGTAGTCCTCTCCATCCATTGAGGTACGACATGGAACTCAAGTAAAGTGCATGTTTAACTCTCTAGATGAAGTTCTGACCTTGTCGAGGATCTTCGTGAAATCACTAACCATAGCTCTACTAGAACCCAATAGAGAAGACCTTGCAAAGCCTTCTTCCTTAGTCCTTGTTGTGGGAGGGTTAGAAGCTCCTCCCCTTAATATTCCACTAGTATAGGCTCATCCTCCTTCCCCTTATGATGATCTAGATTGGGAAGCATATGACCTCTTGGTCGATGAGTGTTAGGGGGAGGCCTCTTCATTATCTTTAGATTAGAAGTGTGTGTGTGTGTAATGTGTTCCCCCGTACTTGTCCTATGTGTTCCTGGATGAACCTTGTCACCCTTGTTTCTTGGATACATGAGTGGTTTCATTTCATGAACCTTCTTCTATTTGTATCATCATTTTTCCATGTTTTTTTTATTTTTGACAAATTGGGGATGATGCAAAGTGTTGGGGAAATTTAGGCTTCCCTTCCATGTTGACCCAAATTTTTTATTTTTACTTTGTTTTTCATGCGTTCTTCCTAATCTGGTTGGAGATTGATGATCTTTTGCCTTGCACCTTAGTTACCTATTATTTATATAAGCATGAGAAGATATGACCCTGTGAAATCATATCCCCTTGTGTACTCTATTTTTGATTAATTCTCTTTCACTCTTTTCTTATATTTTTATATTCTTTGATTGAGTTGTCCCTCTGATGTGTGACACCAAAATTTCTATGATGCTTCAATTTTCAGAAAACACATTCACCACCAATGAATCTTTTCTTGAAAATCCTCACAAACATTTCTTTTTTGAAAATCACATTCACAACTATGACCCCTAATGAAACATGTTTCCTTCATCATGGGTTCGCAAAAAAATAACTTGAGAAATTTCCTTCCATGTGGAAGAAACTTTGACCTTCCTCTTGTGAGGGGGCATTTTATTCCTTTTGAATTCCTTGGTGAACTGAACATCCTTCGAAAGGATTCCTTGATGATGATTCAATTTGAGAAAAAATGTCTATTTTGCACTTTCAAATAGTGCATCCCTTGAGTGGACCCCTTTTCACATCGAGTTCTCGAGGGACCCTTTTGAAATCTTTTCAATTTGTTGATGGTTTGCGTGACTTTTTTCTTGACTACTTGCATGGCCTCTTTATTTTTGACATGCTTTATTTGTGGGTAAACATGTTGCTTTGCAGGTGCACCTATAAATCCGCTTTCCAATTCGACTCTGCAGAGTCCCCTCCTTTTGGGTATCCTCCTTGCAGGTTTGCGGGCCTATAAGGCACTTTCATCTAGGTTTCCTTCATGTGAGAGATCTTGGGGGATACCTTCTTGTAGGTCTGTAGGCTTGTAAGGCACATACTTCATGGGGCTTCATTCATGTGAGAGATCTTGGGGGATGCCTCCTTGAGGGTTTGCACGCTTGTGAGATTCTTTCATCCTACAATATTTGTTGCTAGATTGCAGTCTACTAGTTCAGGTATAAAATTTTAACCCTAGAAACTCTTTGATCTACTTTATCGAAGCACTGATCAGTACTCATGCTCACTAAAGTGGAGAAAAAATTTATAGGAGCAAATTTTCACCCCTTACACAAATTCCCCTTTTGCACATCCTCACCTTAGAAAATCAAATCCAAAGGAAAAACTCCACATCACCCAACTACCTTCCTTCCACTTGGGATCTATCTATTGTGTTGATGGGAGAATATTTATTGGGGATACGTGTGTGGCATGTAGATGTCCACATGGCACGTTGTCGTCCCTAACGGATTCCTACATTTGAAGTTGGCATAGGCATTACACTCCCAAATGGAGATGAATTGTAATGTCCCTCTTCGACCAACTAACCCAAAAATGCCTTATTCTTGCTTCAAATTCATCCATTCTTCATTCAACTCATCCTCTTTTCACTCTCTATAAATTCATTCACTCTCATTCCATTTCATCTCTTCATAAGCTCTAGCAATCTCTAAGCATTATCAAGCACTTCAACTTAATTCTCTTGGAATTCTTCAACAACACTTCAACACTCCATGGCAGCAACAAAACTCCATCAACTCCACACAACAAGTGTGAAGCAAGCCGTATCAGTGTGGGATCGAAGTCTTGTGAGACCTCCCTTCATCACAATTTAGGTTGTGGTGACCTTGCCAAGTCCACATTCACCCTCCACCGTTGTCTAGTGAGATTTTGGGTGGAGGTGGTAAATTTTTTCTCCTCTCCTTTGTGATTTGGTTGAGTAGCACTTTATTGTTTTGTAGTGTTTATTGCAACTCCTAATTTCTTTACTTTTTTATCACATATTTCTAACTCATTGCTATATGGCTATCCGTGGAGGTGGGAACACCAAAACGAAGGTCTGATTGAGGCAAACCCCTATACAACCTCAACCATTTCCCCCTCTTTCTTGTGTGTAGGTGAACGTGCATTTGGATCTAGTTGGAAAAATGGTGCCTTGGTGAGATCATTTTCATTAATCTAGCCTTTATCTATCTACTTTATTGTCTTCGTTTATACTTTTTGTACTTTATTGTTTTATTTTTCTCATTTAAGAATAAATAGCTAGGTTAGTTTGTGTTTTGGTAGTCTATATTGTACTTCATGTTTTCTATCCTTACGAACACCAGCATGCCCAAGAGACACCAATGTGCCACACTGTCATCCCAGAACTACACTGTTGTCCTCAGACAAAGAGTTTTCTGAGGTACAATATTGACTTCAAATAAATTCTCTCTTAGCCTACACTTGGATTTGGGTTTGAAGAGTGATTGAAGTACCTTATAGTCTGCATCATGCTCTCCCTCTATTTGAAACACCCCTTTAGAGTGAGGTAATTTAGGGAAGCCCTCCACTCTCAACTCTTTGTGACCTGGAACCTTGATGTGGTTGGTATCCTTCTCTTACAAAAGGAAAGTAATGCATTGTATGAAACATTGATATTGTTGATTACATTGTATTTTATCAAACACGTCTATGCTACAACATTTTTCATACATGTCTACCTTATCCTTTTTCATACTTGTCTACCAAAGAATTTTATGAAAGAAGGCAGTGAGCTATTTGGAAAAATTCTTCCAAAAAATGTGGTGTCATGGTGATGGACATCAACATGAGACCACATTTCTTTAAGGAATTCTTTCAAATAGCTCACTTCCTTATTCTATGCTACAACATTTTCCAAACATGTCTACCAATGCATCTTATCAAACATGTCTATGCTACAAAAAATTTCATACATGTCTACCTCCATACCCCAAGAAAAGTAAGTAATGCATTTTTTCAAACATATCCATGTACCGTTGATTACATTGCATTTATGAAACACACCAAGTATTTTATGAAATATATTTGTATCAATAATTACATTGCATTGCATATCTTTAAAAATCAAAGCATTAATTTACATTGCATAACTAATATAACTTATCAAACATTGTTGTCCCCAACCTAGGGTTTATAGCGAGCTTCAAAAAAACCCATAACATTTGATGCCTCTGGTGAAAATATATGAAACTTGGTGCTAAATTTTTTAGGCCTATATACATGTGCTGAAAAAAGGAGGATTGCTAAATCATCATTTTGTGTGAGTTATCGAGGATAGTTTGTTTCTTTTTACAACTATACTATTTAAAACCTAGTACTTTGAGGGATTTGTACAAAATTGCTTCATGTAAGCATTGATCAATGTCAAGAACAGTTTGAGGGGAGTATTTAGAGTGTGGATAAGTTCTTAGGAGAAAAGAAGTATCAAGCCTAGGGTATAAGTTTCTTCCACCTTTGGAAACTAGAGAATCTTGTATTTATTTTTGTCAAAACCACATTGTGATTGTCAACCAAGCCATGAAGAACATGAATTCAAATAAGGGTTTGTGATGCTATATCTTGGAATTATTCACTATTTATTTGGCAATGAGCTAACTTAGAAAGACAAAAATCATTTTCAATTGCACAAAATTTTCCCCTTTTTATTTCTTAGAAAGGTAAATGGTATGAATGAATGGAAACTTGAATTAACAACTATGTCAAGTCACTCAAATTCATCTAAGCACATGTTGAAGGTGAATTTTTAATGGCACAAAAAAAATAATGGAAACTTGCATTAAGATTGATGAAAGCTCTTAGGTTTTCCAAATTAGTTGAAAATACAAGTTTTCCCACAACCATCACTAATAATGATTTTGTATCTATTATGTCATGTTTTCCATTTTTTATCTTCAAACTCCTAAAAATTAAACTTTTACATGAAACATCCATCTAATTCAATGTTGAATTATATGTGTAACAATGAAGATTAATAAAATCATCAAATGAATGGTCTATAAATTGTCAAAACAAAACAAAAAAACTCAATATAAACATCTACCTAAAATGAAATAGAGTGAATTCCACTAGTCATGTTGGAAATGGACTACTATAAGCAATGAAAACAGAATTCATAAGAAAATTTGTGTTGAGTTGATGTCGTTTATATAAGTTTAAACATGAATTCATCTAAATTATGTCATGTTTTTCATTTTTTACTTCAAACTCCTAAAAATTAAATTTTTTTATGCAACTCCCATCTAATTCAATATTGAATTATATATCCAATTGTTATAATTAGTAGAATTATGAAAGGAATTTATTTTATATTGTAAAAAAAATAAAAATGCTAAATATAAACATTTCAATATTACCAAAATGAATATATTACCTGGGATAGTGTAAAACAATGTATAAACTTCAAAATGTCTTCTTTTACGTTGTCCAACATGCAAATTGGTGGTAAAAAGGTGATGGATCAAGCATAGATTGGTACAATAGGGACTAAACAACATTAAAAAATGCATTTATGAGTCAAATAAAGTGTTGAGCTAGACAAATGTAGAAGCATGTGGGCCTGAATCATGGGTCAACCCCTATTTTACCATTTCAAGCTAAAAACACATTTCGCACTCACAAAATTTGGTGAATGCTAAATGTGTTTCTTTGAATTTTTTTCTAAATATAGAGAGGAAGGGAGTGATACTTGAGATAGAGAGAGAGGGGATAGGAGTGAGAGAGATTAGTCTAGGTATCATGGTAGGGAGTGAGACCTGAGAGGGATAGAAACTTGAGAGGGATAGAGAGTTATCTAGTTAGGGTGTGGGGGAAAGACTTGACAATGGGAGAGGGGGTTGGTTGAAATAGATTTTTCTAGGTAGGGTGAGAGATATGTGAGACCTAGCAGAGAGGGAGTGTGAGAGAGGGGATTGGAGTGAGATATATTAGTCTAGGTAGCATGGGAGGGAGTGAGACCTGAGAGAGAGAGAGAGACTTGGGAGGTAGAGAGATTTATTCATTTAGGTGGGGGGATGACCTAAGAGAGGGAGTGGGAGAGAGAGGGAGTGGGGGATAGAGGTATGGGATACCTAAAACCTTAAACCATCTACCCTCTAACCTCTACCCTCTACCCTCAACCTTTAAACCCTTAAACCCAACTAAAATCTCCACCCTAATACCTCAAACATATACCCTCAACCCTTAAACCCTTAAACCCTTATTCCTTAACCCTAAACCCTAAACCCTAAACCATCAACCCTCAACCCTTAAACCCTCTACCCTCTACCCTCAGCCCAATACCATCTACCTTCAACCCTTAAACCCTTTTAAAACCAACTACATTCTCTACCCTAATCCCTAATCCCTAAATCCTAAGCCATATACCGTTAACCCTTAAATCGTCTACCCTCTACCCTTAACCCTTAACCCTCTACCCTCTAACCTAAACCCTCAACCCTCTCTCTCTACCATCTATGCTCTTCCCTCTATGATCTACCCTTAACCATCTACCCTCTACCCTCTACCCTCTACCCTCTACCCTCTCATCTACCCTCTACCCTCTACCCTCTACCCTCTACCTTCTACCCTCTACCCTTAAACCCTCTACCCTTAAACCCTAAACTATAAACCCTAAACCCTAAACCCTTAATCCCTTTCTATAAACTATAAACCCTTAAACCCTAAAATCTTTACTCTCTACCCTCAACCCTCAACCCTTAAACCCTAAACCATAAAACCTAAGCCCTCTACCCTTAACACTTAAATCCTAAACCCTTAAACCCTCTACCCTCTACCCTCTACCCTCTACCCTAAACCCTCAACCCTCAACCCTCTCTCTCTCTCTCTCACTCCCTCTCTCTCTCTCAGTCTCCCCTCCTACCCCTTCTACTCTGGTCTCTCTCTCACTCACTCACTCCCACTATTTCTCTCCCCTCTACCCTCTACCCTCTACCCTAAACCCTCAACCCTCTCTCTCTCTCAAGTCTCCCCCTCCTACCCCTTCTCCTACTCTCAGGTCTCTCTCTCACTCACTCACTCCCTCTATTTCTCTCCCCTCTACCCTTAACCCTTAACTTTATACCCTCTACCCTTAAAACCTATACCCTCTACCTTTAACCCTATACCATCTACCCTAAAACATCAACCCTATAGGTCCTCAACCCTATGCCCTCAATTATAAACCCTCTAACCTAAACATTGGATCCTCAACCCTGATCTATCTTTGTCCCTCCTCTTCTCTCCTTCTCTCTATGTCAATTCTCCCTCCATCCATTCCTCCCTTTCTACCCTAATACCTCAACCCCATACCATCAAACCTTAAACAATTAAACACTCAACCCTAAACCCTCAACCTTCAACCCTGAACCCTTAAAACCTCTACCCTCTACCCTCTACCCTAAAACCTAATTCCTCAACCCTATACCCTCAACCCTTAAACACTCAACCCTAGAACCTCAACCCTCTTTCTCTCTCTCACTCCTTCTATCTCTTTCTATCACTCCTTCTATCTCTCTCTCTCTCACTCCCTCTCACTCTCTCTCAAGTCTCTCCCTCCTACCTGAGAGAGGGGGAGAGAAAGAGAGGGAGAGAGAAGGGGAAGAGGAGATAGAGGGATGGGCGAGAGATAGAGGGAATAAGAGATACAAAGGGAGAGATAAAGGGAGTGAGAGATAGAGGGAGTGAGAGAGAGAGATAGAGGGAGTCAATGAGAGAGCGAGAGAGAAACTTGAGAGAGAGTGAGGGATAGGAGGTGGGAGGGAGAGACCTGAGAGAGAGAGGGAGAGAGGGATAGGGTGGGAGGGAGATACCTAAGAGAGAGGGAGAGAGAGAGAGAGGGTGGGAGGGAGAAACCTAAGAGAGAGGGAGACAAAGTGGGAGAGAGGGAGTGGGAGGGAGAGACCTGAGAGAGTAGGAGAGAGAGGGAGTGGGAGATAGAGGGATGGGAGAGAGAGATACAGGGAGTGAGAGAGAGACTTGAGATAGGGAGAGGGGGTGGAAGGGAGAGGGAGTTCTCAAGATAAAGGGATGGGAGCGAGATGGAGGGAGTGGGAGAGATAGAGAGAGATAGAGAGAGGGGGTGGGGCGGAGATACCTAAGAGAGAGGGAGAGAGAGGGAGAGGGAGGGGGTGGGAGGGAGATACCTAAGAGAGAGGGAGAGAGATAGAGGGAGAGATATAGGGAGTGAGAGAGAGAGAGGGAGTGGGAGAAATATAGAGGGAGTGAGTGATAGAGAGAGAGATAGAGAGAGACCTGAGAGAGGGAGAGAGGGTTGGAGGGAGAGAATTGAGAGAGAGAGATGGAGGGAGAGGGGGTGGAAGGGAGAGACCTAAGAGAGATCAAGAGAGATAGAGGGCATGAGAGAGAGAGGAAATAAGAGAGAGGGAGAGGTGGTGTGAGGGAGATAATTGAGAGAGAGGGAGAGAGATAGAGGGAGTGACTATGAGAGGGAGAGGGGATAGGATGGGGAGACTTGAAAAAGAGAGAGAGGGAGATGGGCTAGGAGGGAGATAATTGAGAGAGAGAGAGGGAGAGGGGGTGGGAGGAAGAGACCCAAGAGAGAGTGAGAGAGACAAAGTGGGAGAGAGAGAGAGGGAGTGAGAGAGAGAGAGTGGGAGAGAGAGGGAAAGGGGATGAGAGAGAGAGAGACCCAAGAGAGGGAGAGGTGGTAGGATGGAGAGACTTGAGAGAGAGAGAGAGAGGGAAATGGGTGGGAGGGAGAGACCTAAGAGAGAGAGAGAGTGGGAGAGATATAGAGGTAGAGAGAGGGAGAGAGGGTGGGATGGAGACACTACTATATTTGACAAGAAATTTTGATGAATGTTTGGTGACATATCGACAAAATATTGTCGACTTACCAACGTTACACTGATTTAAATTTTGTCGCTGGATTTTTGTCACTTTAACGACCAATTTTTATATGTCGAAACCATGACCCAACATCATTGTTCAACGCCATGGAAAATTTTGGTGGTGTCCATCGCAAAATCAATGTAACTTCGTCCATCTATCGACACAAAAAATCACAAAACGTTGCAAAACACCCATTTGAAATCGTCAAAAAAACACTAAACGTTCGTCCATTTTTTGATGAGGTGGAAAAAACCGTCATTTCCATTACAATGAAAACTATGTTGTGTGTACAACAACCTCATCACAATTTTTTGTGGTTCGTCGGGCTATGTTTGTCGAAATTGTGACGAAACCCTGCAGTTTTAGAAAAAAAAAATTATTGAAAAGTGCATTACCTTATTGAGCTTCTCTTTGTTTCGAGAATAGTTTAATATTATTTACTTAATAGGGCCAGCCACATGATGGTGGAAGCTCATTTGGCCCCTCCCCCCCTCCCCTCACATCACTCTCAATTTCCCATATCCGATCATATAACATTAATCATTCATTCATCCATTAATAACATATAACATTCATTGATTCATCCATTAATAACATATAACATTCATTCATTAGCATATAAAATTCATTCATTAACATATAACATTCATTCTTTTAGTTTTTACATATTATAAAAAATATGGTTGTCAAAAATATCAGTTTTTAACATTCATTAACATATTATCAAAAATATGGTTGTCATAATATGATTACAATCACTTTTTTTTTGTTTCTTTTTTGCAGCTAAAAAAAGAAGTGGAGTATCATTTTCTAAATCATCTATCCCCCCTTTAGTTGTTCTTCCCCTTGCTCATGATCTTAATGTATGCCTGGTCGTTTACTCACAACATGGAGGCTGCTGCAAGAGGGGATTTGTTGCAATAACAAAGAAATGTTAAATTGATATGTTTTATTATTATTGTTACAAGTATTTCATTAATTAAAAGAACATTAGAGTGGTGCTCTTTACCTGATGGGGCCACATCATGTTCTTGATCTTGTATTATAGCCTCGTGCTCAACATGTTGAACACCCTCTAAATCCTCTAGAGTTGAAATATGAAAGGTTACATTAATTAATACACCAATTGCAATTAAATATGTTTAAAAGAACATTAGAGTGGCCCTCTTTACTTGATGGGTCCAAATCATGTTCTTGATCTTGTCTAGCTTGATCATGCTCAACATGTTGATCATGCTCTACATGCTCTGAAGTTGAAACATGAAAAGTTACATTAATTAATACACCAATTGAAATTAAATTTTTAAATGTATTAATCCATAATGTGTTTTTGTATAGTACACGAATACATCTAGTATTGGAATGCACACCATGACCTTCATCTATAGGTTGTGCTCCATCCTCACCAGGCTGCATTCCAATATCGTGTGCAATATTATCATTGCTTTCCTATTTAAAACAAATAGGAACATAATTACTTTATGGTGGAAATTAATATTGAAGAGATTGCACAAGTAGTCAATTTTGAATAAACTTCATTGAGTTTATTTACTTGTGTGTCGGATGCAGTGGAATCTTGTGTTTGCCCAGTCAAGAGTCTTAGGTGTTCAACCACGGATCCATAGCCTTGTTGGAAGGAAATCTTCAGGTCCTCTTCTGTGGGAACTCTATTGAATTCAGAGCCTTGCATTTTTTCATAGGATCATGAATTTTGCTTCTATGGTGTCATAAAACCAAAATTATTTGCAATTCATTATTTGGATGCAATATTTCATTTATTGATACTTACAATTCGTGCGATTAATTTCATATAACCACCAAAGCCAAGTTTGTGTTGCTTGTGTTTTTCTAGTCTTGCCTTGTTTCCTTCGATGTGTCAAGTAGCCTATGAAAAGTTTGAAATACGTTAGATTATGTAAAAAGAAAGAATAATCAGTATATAATTACATTGTTGATAGTATCGCATACCTTCCTTGGCCCGATGGTGTCTTTCCTTTTTTATTTTCAGCCTTCTCCTTTCCATCCAACACCAGGTCCTTCCACTCCCTCTCTGGAATCATGGGGGGATGCTCATAATTTTTGTTCTTCTCTAAATGTGACCTATATTGGTCCCTCACATACTTTAGATAGGTACCAGCTTTCTTAAGGACCTTGGTTCGGTTGAATGTGTTATTACCGAACAACACAACTAAACGGTTAATGAGCTCATCTTTTAAATCTTGATTCTGGGCATTCTACTGTGTACGTATGGTGGGCTCGGAGATCTCCAATGTAATATCATTTTGATGTTAATAAAAAAAATCATTTCCTGCAAAATGATCATGGGATCATTAGTCTAAAAATATTGATCAATAAGTAAATTTCAATTGCATTATATATTATAATAATTAAAACATTTTAAAGTACCTGGGACCTTATCTATATTTATGGGAACAAAATCCTCGGTCACCACAAATGTGACCGGAAATGTTCTTGTAATAGTAATACAAGAAGATCTAGGAAATGTTGCTAAAACATCACTAGTACTAGTGGCCTCTGCATCCCCAGGTACATGTCCTAACACATGTTTTGGCATGTGTGCGTTGGCAGAGGGTGCACTACCCGATGTCTGCATGCTATATGTTGCCGAATTTCAGTAAAAAATATAGGTAGATATGATGGGGCCGGATGATGTGATGTACATGCAGGAAGATCAGGATTGACACTTGTACCAACCCATACTCCCCGAGTAACACCTACAGTACCCTGATCATGGCCAACAACATCATGAGGAAGCAAAAAATCCTGTAAAAATGACACATATTTTAGTTCATGACATAAAAGAGTACAAAATATTAAACCATGAATGAACTTATGTTATAATTAAAGATCTCATGTTAAATTACTTGCAAGTTCCATGCTCTCTCAGTCAATATTTTAACCATTTCTCTTATCTCATTTGTTTGAGGCACTATGAATAACAACTGAAGAATTTCTTGATTGCATTTTTTTGGGTCTTCCTTATCATATCCAGAGGGTTTGCGGATTGCATAATAGTGACTCCACCTCCCTATGGATGCTCTCCTCTACTGTTGGTTCCTTTCCTCGATCATCCATCTGTGACAAGAATATTAAGAACATTATCAAAATTAACCCAATAAAGTTATGAAAAAAACATAATAATAAAACATTTTTCTCATATCTAATTTGTACAATTACAATAAGGTAAACTTGTCGGTTAGAAGTTCCTGAAGATGCATCATGATATGTGCTATGGGCCAGAGCCTTCCCCTACAATCAATGTCCCACTGTGACAAAAAATTAAATATAAAAAAACATTACCGAAATGAAACCAGTAGACTTACGAAAAAAAACATAATAATAAAATGATATATTGGAGTCATTAATTAAAGTTTGGGTAAAATGGTATATAGTATGTAACACCCCCATAGTAATTGAGTTTGTATCTATGCGATTCAAATTGTAATCGATTAGCAACTCTTCCCCTGTAGTTATTGATTTTATCACACATATGAATACATGGTTTCCCTCATGTGCCTCGAATATGCAATTGGGTTGCTTATTTGCTGACCCAAATCGTGTACTGTTGACAAACCCTGCAATATTCCCTAATTCTTTTGGCCTTCTATCAATGTACATAGCCACTCCTTTATTTTGATCCTTATCTTTTAGCTATATATAATTTGCTGACAGTGCATACCTATACATACTTTGTGTATATCAAACCAGCTGCATCCAATATTTGTAACTGTAATAGGGTTCGACATACTCCATCAATTCAGTAACTTTTCATAATAGACCTTTATCTCATCCATGCAAAATAGGCCAAAACCATGTAATGACAATGGTGCTATGTGATATATCCTCTCGTTGACACAAAAATCAGTGTTTATTGGAGGAAGTTCCTTGGGTACCCATTGTTTCCATAGTGTTTGTACCTCAAGGGCACCTTGATTTCGCTTATGCTCTCATCATCATAAGTACATGACCCTGCTTCAGCAAGAAAAAATTCCATGCGTTTACGGAATTTTCTTCTAATCTTTTGACCTCTAGTTGATCTCCCTCTTTTAGACCTACTACATGTCTCACTTTCCTCTTCTCTTCTTGAATTTCCCTCACTCGAGGAAGACATATCTGAAAAAACCTATTTGGTAGTACTTGTAATCATAAGGATGTTGGATGAATTTATTTCATGGTGATTTTATCCCAAGGTATGGGGTTGGAGGATTAAAAACCAAGGTTGTCACTACTAGTCAAATGCATGTGGAGGTAACAATAGTTGTGAATGTATCAATAAACCTTGTAAGGATCTGATGATCAGAGATCAATTTGTAAGCATGGGAATGGTTTGTAGGGTCATCAACCTTGTGTTTTGAAGCCTTGGATTTTGGGAACATCTAGAGGAGTCATTGTCTTGTTTCTTGGAGGTTGATTGGGTTAGTTGGTGGAAGGTTTCTATTAATTTTTGTTCCTATCTATGAAATTTTTTGGACCACCTTCATCGAAGATAGCAGTCCCTCTGAGGTAGTACTAGTGTCTAGTTATTTAGTCTATGAATTTTTTTGAACCACCTTTGATGTGAAATAGCCCCTGTGCAACCATCATTTCAATCTATTTCTAAATGGACAAACCCCTTGCATTTAATGATATTAAGCTCCACAGGTTTCTACCCCTATGGTTTTTTGGGTCCCCCAAATAAAATAATAAAATATGGGGCCTACTCAGAAGAACCCCAAAATGTATGAAATTTTCTTTCTTTCTTAAGAATTCAGTTAAAGAGGCTAATTGGGTCCTTCCCTATCTAGCATTCCTTCCCCATTTTCCAGACACCCACAACATCTTCAAACCATTTATACTCTTCTAGAACTTGAAAAAAATAACTCCACTCTCATTAGTGTTCTCCTTTGGGCTTTCCCTAGTGCTAGAATCTATACTGTTCTTTTGGAGGTTTGGTTAAGTCAGTGAAATATTCAGAATTTTTTAATGGCTCCTTGTCTTTTTTACATCTCTTGTAATGGTGCAGGAGCACCTTGGCATAATTAGGCCTCTATGAAGCAATTTTTTTAAATTTGATTCAATTTTATTGTTCCTACTTTGTAAATCATGCTATTAGAGTCATGTTTCATATATTTGAGGACATTTGGTGTTTATTAAGTCCAAAAGTGCAAAAATGAAAAAATTGTAAAAAGTTGTCAACCTAATCAAAAAGGAAATCTTAAGATATGAAGAGTCATTAGGGTCAGTTAGAGGCAGTTAGAAGGCTAAAAGTTAGTTTTTTTTTCCTTTAAAAAGGCTCTTGTATCTTTTAGAACTTTGAGGGTGGTTGAATAAAGATTAAGTTCAAGGAAAATCTTTTATTTTTAATCATTTTTGTTTAGAAATCTTGCATTTCGAGGCATTGTACGAAATTGTACGGCCTTGAAGGCATGGTAGAATGGTTGGATATGGTGACATTTCACTTGGAAATTGGAATTATTTTATATCTTTTCATAATGAGAGGAGGGATCCAAAGGTGGGGGCACAAAATCTTAAGAAGGCTAGAGAACTATATTGTAAAGTGTTGGCACAAAGACTAGGAAATGTTTATGCTACAAATGAGGCAACCATTGTGCTAGCTGAAAGGGGTCAATTTGATATTGCAAAGGAATTTTTTACATAGGTACAAGAAGTTGCAGCAGGAAACATCTTTGTTCAGATGCCTGATGTGTGGGTAAATCTAGCATATGTTTACTTGGCACAAGGATAGTTTGCACTTGCAGCGAAAATGTATCAAAATTGTTTGAGGAAATTCTAATTTGGCACTTACACCCAAATTTTAATATATTTAGCTCGAGCAAATTATGAAGCAAAAAAATGGAAATATTGTAAAATAACATTATTAAGAGTTGTAGAAAATTATTAAGAGCATTATATTGTAATGAGCATTTCAAATTTGTGTTTAATGTAATGAGCGTTTTGAATTACCTCTGAATTCGCTGCAGAGGGCATCCCCAAATCTGATTTTTCTACAAAGTGTTTCGGCAAATTCAAATTCGTTGCAACAAACTCCAAATTCCTTGCCCTTGCCTAACTTTTTAGAAGACTCTAGGTCCTATTTGAATCCTTATCGCCCATGTAAGTAGTCAACGACCAAATTAGTCATTTATTTACTCATTTATAGTTTAGTTGTAAAAAATGAGTAGAATTTAGTCATTTTTAGTTGTTGTGACTAAAAGTTTGTCACTTAGTCATTTATTTGCCAAATTCCACTAGTGAAGAAGTAATTCTTGACTTGCCTTTTTTTCTTCTTTCTACCTGCTCATAGTCTCACCATAGAAGAGAATGACCTTTGAGTTTGGTATTTTCCACCTTCACCTTTTGTTCCTCTGAAGTATATTCACTTTAAAAATGGTTATCCATATCAACAATCCAATCAAGCAATTCATCTTCATTTAGATTTCCACCATACATAGGAATATCAACTTTTACCTTATGAGAAAGACCTTTAACTTCCTTGATAAGCTTCACCATCCTCTGATCGTCAAGATCTAGTTCTTCATCAACATCGTCGTACTCCTCATCCTCCTCCTCTGATTCAATTTATTGGTTCACCTCTCTTCTTTTCTTTGTCTCCAAGGCAACAAGCCTTGCCGACACTGCATTATGGTATTCCAAAAGCTTAAGATGCTTCTCTTTCAGGTCCTGCAACTCTCTAGCA
Source organism: Sequoiadendron giganteum (assembly GCA_007115665.2). NCBI lineage: Eukaryota > Viridiplantae > Streptophyta > Pinopsida > Cupressales > Cupressaceae > Sequoiadendron > Sequoiadendron giganteum. The sequence goes on along the minus strand of CM021100.1, from coordinate 146,168,676 downwards.
ACACCAGCACATTTTGGAGGCATTCTTTCAACCTTGACTTTTCACCTTCTTCTTCAAACCTGCAAAATACAACCAGAAGGAATCATGTCCCTGAGCTCTAATACCAACTGATGCAAGACTAGTTGGGTTCCAACTACACCAAGAGATTAAGACCTTTCACTTGGACTTTAAGAGGCATCTAACAAGATTAAGATGCTCTCACATATTCACCTTATCCAAAACACACTCCTAAAGGCCTTGTAGCCACAAAACAAAAAAAATGAATATCTCTTTTAGAGAAGGTCATACAATTTCCAACAAAACATCAATTTGGACTTCCCAAAGACCCAACACAACCAAAAGATTACAAGTGACTTCTTCGACACAACCTTGAGAAACAACAAACTGCCCCTATCTTTAGGACACCAATTAGCCTCAATTTACAAAGGAGTTCCCTCCTATTCAACTACCCTATCACTCAAATTCAACAAAAAGTGATAAATTGTGTCTCAAAATATTTGAAACTAGCATCATTTCTCAAATCCAAACCTTCTAGAACGTTGTTCCCCAAAACCCTCATTTTCAAGAAAAATATCAAGGGTTTACTCAAAGTCTATCCATCCAGGATGATTAGACTCAACCAATGCATCAATCATGTCACAATTACCCTGCACAAGGTTAAAAAACCTTCACATAGACATATCCTTTAACCCTTTATCAAAACACTTCACTAATGACTCATTTTCACAAGAAAAATATCTTATTCTGCCCTAGGGCTTCTCCCATTTCATACCAAATTGACTCCTCTACCTATAAAACTCATGTAAACACATTAATTACATTTATTAGGACCCATTCCATGAGAAACAATAAGTACATAAAGTGGAATGGGTCAAACCGCCATTTTAGAAGAAAATCAGACCTAAAATACAAAGATTAGAGTTGGTTCAGAAAATTTAAGAATTCTCCCACAATACTGAGTGTTAGACTCTCAATTTTGAAAAATTTAAAAGCTAACACATTTCCTACATTACACTATGAGATTCAAAACATTTTTTATTTGTATGGGTTTGTACAATATGTGAGAAGTTCAGAAAAATAGTGAAAAATGAAGAAAAAGCATTGTATATTGATTGAAAACTTCAATACAGTAATCTAACCACCGTTTTCGAGCCTTGAAGAGGCTTTTAAATAAATTTGCAATTCAAAAACTACCTTTCAACTGTCCACAACCAACTTTGATCTCCTTGACCCTTCATATTCCCCTAAATTTGCAAAATGACAACTTTGTATGCATTGACAACTTTACATTTTCTTTGCAACCTTTGACCTATTGAATCCCAATGAATTTTAAGATACCTAAATACATTTAAAATATTATTTTAGAACTTCTTTGACATGAAAAAATACTTCAACACCCCCTAACTCACTGAGACTCACTCAAATCACATTTCACCATATCCAATTTTGCATCATGGTTGTAGGTGCTCCTACACCACTAAGCTTCAACTTTGTTGTAGAAAGAGTAAATGAATCTTCTTGTGGAAGATGTTCAACACTTGATTCTTGATTTTTCTTGTGAAAATGACTAAAAAGATCCCCAAAAATGACCTAAAAATGTGTATTTATAAGCAATAATACCTAATTGTTGGTTGTTTTTACCTAAGAGGCTAACACCCATCAAATTGTTTTTAGCAAGTCAAAGATTTTCCCACTCAAAAATGCAAATAACCCTAAAAGGGACTATTTTGAGGTGAAATATATGATATTTGAGTGATTTTTATGTTGTTTTTCAAGACTTGTATGATTTATTAGGTGAAATAGGCCTCAAAGTCAAATATAATGAGTCTTAGGGGCCTATAAATGTTGTTTTAGGAGGATGATTAATACAAGGGTGTCTAAAGTTGGACCAAATAAGGCACAAAATTGTCCTTTTATTCAAAGGTATACATTTTTTGGTGACACATTTAGCCCCCACTTTAGCACCCATATGACTCTATGTGCATATTTAAGCTAAAGGATTCCAAAAAATGCATGCTATTCTCATAAAAGGATACTGCAATAGTGTATTTTCCTATAAAACCACAAAGTTAGGAATTGCATCCTGCAACAAAAACTCATTAGTAGTCCAAAAATATTCTTATCTAATTCCTAGAAATCAAATTTGAGGGTAGATGTATGCCCCCCTTGATTTTTCTTGCTTTACAAAGGTGGAATCAAGATAGCAATCTAGCCACATCGAATGAGGACATGCATATCAGAGAGAATTTCCAAGTACCATGCTACATAACGATAGGTGATTGATGATGTGAGGTGTGGAATCACAATACTGACACAATGACATCAAAAACAAAGTTCACTAGCACATGTTATGTTGTTTTGAATGAAAAGTAATCTAATATGTCTAAGATAGTAAAAGTACAAATGTGCTTACATGAGAATGAGAAAGAGTAAAAATAATGAAAATGAGGTAATTTTTCACTTGTTCATTTTACCCTTTTGTAGCTTGAGAGTGACAAGAGAGGATTGAAAGATTTTGAGCAGACATGATTTCACATCAGCGAGACTAGATGTGTTGTGGGACCAAGTGGCATGTGGCGAGCAATACCACGAGGTGAGTCAATTTTTCAACCTTCATATTGTATTTATGCAATAATTTAATGATTTATATGTATATGTAGGTTAATTTAGGATCTTGGAAAAAAAGTTTGCAAAGTGTCCCCTTTTTTGGCAAAGTACCCCCTTCTGTTTGCAAAGTGTCCCTTTCATTTGAAAAATGCCCCACTTTTTTGTAAAGTGTCTTGTTTCTTTGCGAAGTGTCCCAAAAGGGTTCTAAAGTATCTAGGGCCTTAGAGAAAGTAGACTAGAACAACATTAGTACACTTGCACGATAAACTAGAGTAAAAATAAAGATATCAAATGATTTAGAGAGCATATTTTGATGTTTTTGATAGGTACCCACCCATTCGTGGTAGCATTTGGGTGGGGGACAGCTGAACTTTATGAGAGATTTAGCCCCTGCTTTGTCAACGAAAGACGGAAATCATTTGCAATTCATGGGAATCTAGTGGGCATACCTCATGCCCCTATAAGGTACCATGATGCAATGTTGATGGCATTATGCGAGCGGTGGAACACAAATACATGCACATTCCAACTACCGATGGGAGAGATGATAGTCACCCTAGAGGATGTGCATTGTATACTACAAGTTCATCTTTAGGGGGAGTGAGTGCACTTCCAGAGAGATTGTACCTTCCACGAGTAGCGGGTTGATATGCAGTATTGCCTTGATGGACCAGTTCACGATGAGAGGGTGTTAGGATGGATTGAACTTGCACTGTTAATTTATTCATGAGTGCCAGTGGTTAGATGAATTATGATGCATATCATTGCATTAGTACTCCTTCCAGATGGATGTGCAACACACCTTGAGAGCGGGCTAGTTCATTTGATACGAGGGATGGTAGAGTACAAGACACTATACACTTGGGGATACTGCATCCTCACACACTTGTATTATGATTTGGGGCGGTTTGTGTTCTGGGAGGTAGACAATATGGTGCACTATATGCTTCTACAGGTTTGGTTCCTGGAGCATATCACATGCACTAGGCCTATTGGCTTCTCGTGTCTTACAACAGTTGGGTATCCTCAGGCCTTTGATTATCCTCTACGCCAGTTATGATAGTATGGAGATTTACACTTTTGGAGAGTGAGGTTCGACCGACTAGAGGATGACGATATCTATGAGGCATACGCTTCCCCTACCTTGTTAACCCTACCGCATTAGCAAGCTAGTGAGCTTGGAAAGCTCATGATCTCACTATCTTTCCAATGTGGTAGGTTTGACAAGGTAGAGAAAGCGTATTCCTCATAGAAATGGGGTCTCACAGTGATGATACACTACCATGAGACCCCATTTCTATGAGGCATACACTACCCCTTCCTTGTCAACCCTATCACATTAGCAAGCTAGTGAGCTTGGAAATCTAGTGATATCACTAGCTTGCTAATGCAGTAGGGTTGACAAGGTAGTGGCAGCATAGGAGTAGTGTATTCCTCATATGGTTGACAAAGTAGGGGCAACGTATGCCTCATAGAAATGGGATCTCATGGTGATGTATATCACCGAAACTCCCCATTTATATGAGGCATACTCTTCCCCTACCTTCTCAAACATCATGATGTATATCACTGTGAGTCCTCGTTTCTATGATGCATATGTTTCCCCTGCTTTTCAACCACCGTGAGTCCCCATTTCCTAGCTTTTCAAACCACCGTGAGTCCCCATTTCTATGAGGCTATGAGACCTCATTTCTATGAGGCATACACTACCCCTACTTTGTCAACCCTACCACATTATCAAGCTAGTGGTGCTCTAATAGCTTGTCTATGGTAATCATACTCTTCTATAGGATGATCGTAAGAATTTTTTATGAATTATTGAATGAAATATATTTCATTTATTTTCTACAGATTCATTTTTTTGGAACTAATATTTGTCTCATTACCATGCTACAGGTAAAATTATCCTCCATGCTAAGGAAACGAACAAGGAAGCAACTAACAGACAAAGAGTATGAAACCAATAAAGAAAAGGAGAGACAATGGGTGAGGACATATTGTGAGAAGAATAAATTGGATACGATTGATGAAAAAAATCCAATTGAAGATAAACCTCAACCATCAAAAAGAGAAAAGGCATTGGTAGCACAAAAGGCATGAATGCAAAATAATCATGGTAAGACAGATTTAGATACCGTAGTTGAAGACACACCCTCTACTACAAGTGAATATGGAGGGACACCATCTACCAAAAGTGAATATGGATGGACACCATCTACTGCAAGTGAATATGGAGGGACACCATCTACTGCAAGTGAATATGGAAGGACACCATCTACCAAAAGTGACTATGAAGGGACACCATCAACCACACCTCAAGTTGAGAGTACATCAGCACTCAGATATGATGAAGAAGGTATGCAATCATCCCCATGTCGACCTCAAGGTATTTCATCTATCCCACCCTCAATTGAACGTACGCAATCTAGCCCACCTCACTTTAATATTGATGAAATTCCTAATCTTGAGGAATATGTACCTAGGAGAACACCGCCTAGAATTTTGCGTAGAAAGCCAAAGTATTTGATTAATATTGATGAGGATATTTTGCAGCACATGGAAGGTAAGATTCCAACATACAATTGTAGAAGATATGATGATAAGATTTGGAAATCATTCTTTGAAAGGCTAAATGAGACCTCAAGATGTCAACTATTTCTTGAAATGATGCGGGGTATAAAGTATAGAAACAACATGAAGACTCTTGGGTTGAGAACATTGAATGCTTCAAGTGAAAGAAATATTGTGAGGAATCTAATGGATTCTTATGAGTGTGTGAGTAAGACCTCACACTCAAAGGATAGTAATGTCACATGACGTGTCATTACATTGAATTTGGTAAGTATTCAAACAAAGAGAGCTCATCTCATTAAAAAGACAAGTGAACAAATGAGTATTAATAGAAAGACTTTACCAAGAGTTGTTCAAAGGTGAAAAATAATTAAGGGCACAAATTCAAATGAATTATGGGCATTCTCGGGGAGACTTCCACAAAAAGATAAAAAGTTGTTGAAGCATTGAGAACACTACTTGAAGAGTATTGGAAGAATAAAACAAGACCATCTTTGAATCAAAGGGATGTGGTAAGAAGGAGAATCGGTAGTCAAAACCATGAGCCACATCCAAAGAATTTTTTTGGATATGACTCAAACCCAATTTTGAGGCCAAAACAAAATTGGAGGCCCAGTTATAGATGGAGAAAACATCAAATACCCTACAAGCTCAGTTGTTGTTACTTGAACATGGCTTAGAAGTTAACCACATAAGAGTGTTAAATATTGGTTGTTTCAAGACTTTGACACACATCGTAAGATTCTTCATTACTCGAACCTTATCATGGAATCCAATTTTCATTTAACCAAATATGGGGGTAGAACTTTGAACAAGACCTTGTGGAAGGTTCGTCAGTCTAACCATGAGGCAATACTTGACACAATAAAGAGTATAGTAGATCCAAATGGTTCATTGGATTAATTTGTAAGTATGCACATTGGTTCTTATTAATTTATACTTGTATACATATTAATTTGTTTGATGCCAATGATATCATCATTTTTTACTTTTCCTATTTCTAAGTAACTTACTAAAAACTAATTGGTGTCCCCTTGCAAAAAATGTTGATTTATGAGCCATCAAAGAAAATCTCAGCCAAAAAAGCAATGCAACATCCTTATTTTGATGATCTTGAAAAATCTCAATTATGATTTATAGCCATTATAAAAGTGTGTGCAAACCTTAGTGAGGGAATTTCAAGTTATTTATTTGAATTTAACCTTATCATGAGCACCTATGATGTAGACATTATAATAGCATCTCGAATTTCAAGTTATTCTATTCATGAGAGGTGTTGTGTGCAATAGATATATTGGTACTCCCAATGAAGATGTATGACCAAGAATGACTAAGTTGAGAGACTAGCATGCCTATCCTCAATGGAAGCATCAAGATTTATGCCTTTTTTTTCCTGAATTGGAACCAAATGGTGTGGATTTTTTGTCTGTAAGTGCCTTCCACCTATATTCATTTCATTTCCATTTTGGATGCACTTTCTTTTTCTTCTTTTACTTTGTGTATTTGTAAGTAAACTATTAAAAATTGATAGGTGTCTCCTTGCAGAAAATTTTGATTTATGAGCCATCAAAGAGAATCTCAACCAATATCAATATCAATATAGCATACGGTCTATTGAAATAAAAAATTGTAATTCAAATATTTAAATTTATTGCTACCTTCAAACATTTATAATTCAAGCAAAGTAATCCCTTAATAGTCCAAATTGCAAAACAAAAACAATATTTGATGGAATGTTATCCGGATACCATGTTAGTTACATGAATTATGTCCGAGGCATTGGGATCACAGTGGGAACCTCTAAAATAACCTATCTCAATTTATTTTGTATCTCAGAGTTTTTTTTTCATGGTGTCCAATTTTAACTTGATGGAAAAATAGTCAATTGCAAGCAATGTAAAGTTGCAAAGTTGTGTGACTTTCGTTTTGCAACTCGTGTGATAAAAAATATTGTTCCAACATGTCTGAATGGGTATGTTTAGACTATTCACGGTCCTCTTTTTCACCCAAACACGTGGAATCACTTTGAGCTACATTTAACTGGCTCGATACCTTAGAAATAGTGGTACTTATGAACTCTTCATCTAATCTCACAAGATCACATTGGGACCCTCTATAGTAAATTCTCTTGATTTTTGTTATCTTAGAGTGATTTTCTCGTGGTGTCTAGTTTTCACTTGATGGAAAAAGTGTCAAATGCAAGCAGTGCAAAGTGGTGCAACTTTTGTTTGCAACTTGTGTGACCAAATGGACTATTCCAATGCATCTGGATGGGTGGGTTTACGCTAGGCATGGTTCTTTTTCACACCCAAACACATAGAATCACTTCGAGCTACATTCAACTAGCAGAATCCCTTAAGAGTCCAAAGTGCAAAATGGTTGTCAACTTCACCATATTGTTACTCAAATATTGTGATGCTTATAAACTTCTCGTCTAGGCCTATGTGATCATGTTGGGCCCCTCTATGATAAATTATCTTGGTTTTCACTATCTTGAAGGTTTTTTCCCATGGTGGCGAATTTTCACTTGGGGAAAAAGTTGTCAAATGCAAGTAGTTGAAAGTTGCAAAGTGGTACAACTTTTATTCTGCAACTCGTGTGACCAAAAAAATTGTTCCAACGTGTATGAATGGGTATGTTTATACTATGAATGGTCCTCTTTCACACTCAAACACGCGGAATCTCTCTGAGCTACACTCAACCAGAAGAATCTCTTAAAAGTCCAAAGTGCAAAATGACTACAAACTTCAACATGTTGTTACTTGGATATCATGATGCTTAGTAAAGACATGGAAAATGTACAATTCGATCTAGCACACTTTTTCTAATTTACTAACACTATTTCATCCCGAATCATCTTCTTTGTTAGTCATTTAATCGAATAATTTGTATTTGATTAAATTCATCACTCTTCATCTCTTAATTAAATAAATCAACTTTATCTAATTAAGTCTTTCTCCTCTACTGATTAAATTAATCAATTTAATTTAATTAATCCTCAATCCCTCTTTAATTAAATAATTTATTTTATTTGATTAAGTCTCTAAAGTCCTCTTATTAAATTGAATAAATTAAACCTTATTTAATTTAAATCTAACATTATTCCCTTTAGTTAAATAAATCAAATCATTTATTTCATTAAATCTTTCTTCTCAATTCTTGATTTTAATTAAATCATAAATTCAAGTCAAAGTTGTCACATCTCCTAATTCCTCATTAAATTAATTAAGCTTTGATTAATTTAATCCTAATCTGTGTCACATCCTCTAGAGAATGCAACTTGCACAATAAATCAATTACTTTGATTTATTTAATGACCTATTTTCTCTCAACATGGAATAAAGAAGGAATATTCCCTCAAATTTGAGTGGGAAGGGTACTTCCAACAAGGCATTGAAGGCCTCTTACATGTCCTTGTGCATTGAGCCAAGTGACATTAACTCCATTTCTTTCATCCCCCCTAAACATTCCAGTTCATCAAATTCAAAATTCAAACTTGCACATTGATCAAAATGTGCTCATTCCTCCTCCAATCACATGTGGACAAGTGGCCTCTTCTCATTGGTTGGTCTTTTATCCCACATTCATCCAAATCCTGAATTCTTCCAATTTGGGAATCTATAAATGAGAGACTCTTCCTCTCATTCTATCATCCACAATTTAAGTAAACTTATTATACTCAACTTCATCATCATCCACAATCTTCATGCAAAGTTACTCTCTTCACATTGAGAGCTAATTTTTCCCATTTCACTCAACCTATCACCATTTTCACAATTTGTAACAAGTTATGCTCAAATCTCTTTGGAGATTTGACCATTTCTCAATCACTCAACATGACAACTTAGGAATTGGGAAATGGCCAATTGCAACATTTTTTAAAAAAAATTGCATTTTTTTCTAACATTTTCCTACAGGTCACAGGAAAATAGCCGCGCGGTGTCATATTGATCCGCCTTCATAGGCGCGACGCAATACCTCACCGCTTTCAGGGAAGCGGTGCCATACTGAACTGCGCATAGTTTATAAAACCTCACCGTTTTTCTCTCTCACTTGTCATTCTTTCAAATTTCCTAACTCTACTACGTTCATCTCCATGGTGCTATACTGCACTACCTTCAGCACCGCGGTGCCATATCGCACCACATTTCATCCAAACTCCACCACTTCTGCTTTCTTGCCTGTAAAATTTAAAATTTTCAAATAGAGTCGCTTCACAAATTGCGTCGCTTGACCATATTGCGCCGCATATTTGGTCTTTGTTCCTATAGAGTGCCACTCACAGTTAGACGCGCGATGCTATATAGCGCTGCTTTTGTCCAAACTACGCCACTTTTACAAACTGCACCGCACCTGCAGATTTCTGGTCTTTTTGACCTTTTTTTGTGATGTAGGAAACTTCCTGAGGTCAAAAATTGTGACTCAAATGTTGGTTTTGGCTGAAATTTTATAGTTGGTTTCTTTTTCAAAGATAGGTTGGTGGCGATTTTGGCACATTTTTGGGGCTTGAAACTTTCATCTTGGCCTTCAAAATGACATTTTAGTGCTTTTTCCTAGTTATTTGAAAGTTGTTTTTGTTAATAACTCAAAACCCATGTTCCCAATTTCAAATGTTAGTTGGCAATTTATCATATCTTAGTATTGCATAGTTTTTGGTAAAAAATAGGACTCTCAAAGTCATGCATGCAAAATTACCAAAAATGGAAAAATCTAAAAAATTGTTGAAATCTCATTGTATCATGTGTTTTTAAACACTTTTGGGAGAACTTATTATCCCTTCCTAAGGATTTGTTTACTTTATGCTTTAGGAAACACTAGATTTACTTTGGGTTTAAAAATAACAAGCAAATTCCCTTTTTCAAGCAAAGTAGGAGATTCATTATGACACCATGCGCATTTTGTACAAAGTGTTCTTCAACACTCTTTAAGGATTTTTTAGATTCTTGTTTAAAAGGAATTTGTTAATTTCATTTTCCTTAGGAACACTAAACTTCTCTTGGGTTCTAAAATAAACAATCAAATTTCTTTTCAAAGTTTCCAAGGGGCTACAAAAAACCTTAGACAAACATACTAGATTTTGTTTAAAGGATAACAATTGAACAAAGCAATCTCACATTTATTTTGGTGCTTAAAAAAAAATCATTATTGCTTTGAGGGATTTAAAACAGACATGTGTTCTTTGTGTCTTGTAATCCTTTTTGCAAAGTAGTGTCATTTGAAAAGGTGTATGTGCTTCTCTCGCGCTGCACAACAATCTTGAGAATCAAAAGTCTTTTTGGTGACACTAACTTGCATAAAATATTGCCTCCACATTTCAATTTGGGTACCTAACAATTGAACAAAACATGCGAGTGTGAGTAAACTTATTGCGAGTCTTCTCCCTTTGTTTCTAAAGGAAGGTTGATCGAACTACGAATATAAGTGCGGATTCTTGAGGAAAGTTCAAGAATCAAGAGGATTATTCCCTGACAGAAATGGACTATAGCCGACGTTGGATAATCCCCCACAAATGGAATGCCCGAATTAAAACCCTTTTCTTAGAAAAGGCTAAATCCTTGTCTATTTTGTTGGTGCAAAAGGTCATGTCCTTTGAAGCTGCCCCACATTATACATGCGGTTTTGTTGTAGAGATGGAAAGTATGCCATGGGAGATTCATGGGTACAAATTCTTGGCTGACCTAAGAAGTGTGTGTCGTGGAGGGGAGCCAGTGTGATCAAGCATTTAGCCATCTGCACAAAATATGCGCAGCTAGATTCGTCCAAGTGGGAACCCAACAAAATATTGTCTCATCATCCTAGAGTTGTAAAAAGTGTTTGGAAGTGAATAACAGATTGCTTGGTTCTAAAAACATTGAAAAACAAACATCCACAAAAAGATTCAAATTTTAAACCCCTTGCAGGAAACAAATATCCTTTGATGAATCTAAGTACTCTTTCTTTCCCTAGGGATCATATCCTTAGAGGTTTCTAAGTTCTTGGATTTTATCATCATTTGTTTTCACCAAGGTTAAACACTAGGAAACCTTTGTCTTGACTTCCTTGATTTCCACATAATGCACTTTGTGGGATGAAATAAAATTAGGGTATTGGACATTTAGTTTGAAAAGCATAATCAAGAAAGTGTTTGTGGTAAAAAGAATTGAACCTAAGAAAGATATAAGACAATTGAACCACACATTTGCTTGGTCCCTTTTGAGTCATTTGGTTTCCATGCAAACTTTGATCTTTTGATTTGAACTACCTTTATGGAAAAGCATGTTCTTCATCACCTTGGTCTTGTAAGTAAGTCCTCTTAGGTTCATCTAGGATCAAGTCAAACACTTCACCCATCCATCAAACATCAATCAAATCCCATCTCACCAACAACTTTTGGGACTTTGGAAAATATCACTTATGCTAGACTTTTAGGAAAAATCAATATCACCTTGTTTGGCTTAACACACCTAGCCAAATTATCCTCTTGTGTGCGAGTTTTCTCTAGGATAACACAACTTCCTAGGGTTTACAAGTAAATTATCAACATCATCCTGTTTGGCTTAATACATCTAGCCAAATTATCATCTTGCGCACACATTTTCTCTAGGATAACACAACTTCCTAGAGTTTACAAGTGCACTATCACCTTGTTTGACTTAACACGCCTAGTCAAACTATCCTCATCAATCAAAATCAAATAAAATCAACTCCTAAAGTCTAGCATTGATCCAAAGTTCCTAAAAGTTCAAACACCCATATCATTCACCCCTTTCATCCTTCATCTCATCATTGGTCCTAAACCCCTCAAAGGTCAACAAGGTCAAAAAACAAGAGGAGCATGGAATATAAAATCGACTCATACATCATGAGTAATCCAATTCAACCAACCTATCCAAGCCTTACGATGCCAATTGATTTGTAGGACTTGCATTTGTACAATCCATACATGGGATCATTATCTCATTCAAACATCAATGGTACAACAAATGTGAGTTTTCCCAATCTAAATTTTGGAATACCTTTCCCCTTGGTAGATCTAAATCAAAGTCAAAACTTAAAAATCTATCAACCAAACAATCAAGGCATGAGCCTTCCCCCTTTACCAATCATCAATCAACTGGACCCAAGCAACACCCCCTTCATAAATCAAAGCATCATATCAAATCCTCCCATTTTTCCATTGATATCGCAACAACAGATGGCAACCATTCAATATACCCCAACAACCAACACTATTCCCAATCCACCACCACCACCACCACCAAAACACAACATGACAAATTCATTCTCCATCATATTGCAAGCCGCACAACAAGCTACCTGCCAAAAGGCACTCCAAGCCCAACAAGCCGCACAAGTAGCCCAACAAGCACAGGCTCAAGCTCAAGCCCAACACCAAGCTCGATAGGCACAAACACAATTCTGGGATCTATTGCAAGCAATCCATGAACAAGTAGCACAACAAGGATCCCAACAAAAAGCCTTGTTGGCACAATAACAACAAGACCAACAACAAGCTTTGTTGGAACAACAACAACAAGACCAACAACAAGAATTGTTGGTGCAACAAATGCAGGCATATCAGCAAACCTTACTCAAGCAACAGAGCTTTCAATAGATTCCCAACATAATTTTTGTAAACAATGATCAAGATCTATCCATTGATGAACACCTTGAAGATGTTTCCACCTCATCCGATGATCAAATCAACATACATCAAGAGCCATTTTTTAGTCATGATCAAGACCCCTCCTACAAAAATCTATTTCAAGGAGTGTTGATGTTATTTGATCCTATTGACATAAACCAAGATCCATCCACAAATGATCGTGTTGAGAATGTCTCTACATCACCTAACAAGTTAGAGGACATATCTCAAGAACATATTCCAAAGCATGATCAACATCTTTCACCAAGGTCTAGCAATGATCCTTTCCAAAACATATGGACATCCTTTGACCTCATGAAATTTGAGAAACTTCCTATGCCTAATGAAGATATCCAAGAAAGCAATCCATCCCTTGAAATTTACCCATGTCAAGAACTTGATCCAAATCATGTTGAAAGCAATTCCGACATTAACCAAGATCAAGAATTTTTATATCCAAGATACTACAATGAGGTAATGGGCACTCTACTATCTATACAAGATATCTCAAATAAGGATCATATCCACATAGCACATACTCCTCCATCTACACATAAGATGTTTTCTTTGTATGGACATGTAGATGATCTTGATTCAAAACAAGATTCTCATACTCTTGGCATCATTACCAAGGAACAAGAGTCTCCTACTCTTAACATTTGTGCACATGATCAAGATATAGAGAAATCTAGAGACATGTCAGAAATGGGTCATGAAGAAGGCTTCTACAGAAGTTGTGAATCAGAAACATCATGTGAAATCATATCAAGAATGAATCATGAGGAATAATTTTACAAGGAAAATGAACCATCAACACCTCTTGAAGAAGCACTACAATCTAATATCTCACAAAATCAAGCTAAAGATACCAATCAGGCATTCATCCCACATGTGGAGAATCCTATCACTTATAAAGTTGGATCACCTTTCTTAGGGAAAGCTACCTCATCAATAAAGAAGCTTCACTTTTGAAGATACACCACAGAGTAGAGAATGATTAGCACCTTGTTTCCAAGGAAAATCATATCCTATTACAAATAATTTTTTCCAGCAGATGAATTATCAAGGCAGAGGACTAGGCCTACATGAACAGGGTATCCTGGAACCAGTGTAGATTATTGGTAATCCTAAGCATTGAGGCCTTGGTTATTTGCAAATCAAGGGATATAAACATATCAATGATACCTCTATAAAACTAGGGGCAACTTTGTCTCAAGAAAATGTCAACATAGGGAGCACAAAGGATCCTTATGATGAAACTGATGTCAATACTACAACCCACTGTATCACAAATCTCCATCCACCCATCACCCCATCCATGAATAGGGACCAACAACAAAATAAATATTGGAATCAAAGCACGAAGAACGTCATCAAAGGAAAAGAAGTAGCAAAGCACGAAAGACGAATCAAATACACCTAGATACCAAATAATACAAAGAATGACTATCCATATCAAACTCAATCAGTCAAAGAAACTATTGGGCAAAATAAAAGAGGGAAATGTATCCATCAAAGATGTCCACAAAGGAAAAAGAAAAATTCTTGAGCGACATACAAAGTGTATCAAGTAGTTGGTCCTAATTCTATGTACACTTCCATATCCACCCATCATTGCTCATCTTCCCAAGTTTGGAGATTCAAAGGTTCCAAATTGTTAACCAATCCATATTTTACTCCTAAAAAAACTCCATCCACGCCTCCATGCATGATATCCAATTCTCACATTGACCATGTGTTGGCAATGACCCTTCATCATAAGGATTCAGAAGGCATTCTATCGTGATGTGCACACAGAGACAAACTTAACTCCGGTATCAGCAAAGCAGATCAAGGATCTCAAAAGTGGCATTCAAGTGCAGGTATCTTGGCAAAGAAAATTCTTCAAGAAAGATACCGATGGCACATTATGATAGAAGCATCTACATTAGCACCACCAGGTGGTTCAACATCAGCTTAAAATCTCTAAGAAAATACAAAAAAAAATTTAAAAAAATCCAAAAAAATCAAAAAAAGGATTACAAACAGTAAAGAGAAAAATCATCCTCCAGTGAAAAACACTTCGGTGGTGCTTTGGACAGGTACCATGATGAAAACCTAGCAAATAGGCATCATGTGTAGAATCGAGCATCTACGCGCACCATTTCAAGTGAAAGAATCTTATCACATCCATAATAAAGCCAACATTACCTCCATCTTATCCATAATAAATTTGTTCATCCATGAACCATTTATCCAATCCATTTTTATCCATCTGCATCCATACTCCAAGTTATCTTGATCTTGGCAAATTTTGGGGCACACTTTACACTTGCTTATGGTAAACATCTTGACATGGGTCATTTTCATTGATCCCATCCTATCCAACGGTCTCTAAGCCTCAAAGCATTATCCGAATGAGCATTCCTCTATTCAAACACCTTATCTTGTCACAAGATAATCCTTGGCATCCTTTTCATGCTTACCATATCTATCCATACACCTATCCAAGAATCCACCCATGGCCTTTCAAACATTGCTAGACATTGGGGGCTGATATTTACATCTTGCTTCGAGAATAAATCTTGATATATATCCTCTAGCTTATGTGGTGATCCAAACATTGGCAAACATGAAATCAAAATGATCAAAGCATTTGTGAGCACAAATCCAAATCACTAGCCCATGGCATATTTTGACAAGACGATGTTCCTTATCAAGCATTATCTTTCATCGAACATCAATCCAAATAATCCATATCATTTGCATCTAATGTGTATTTCAATGTCACATCAAATCATCATAGCTATTTTGTTCCAAATCAAGCTTCATCAATCTTGATCAATTGAATCTAATCAATTATCACCTTGTTTGACTTAACACACTTAGTCAAACTATCATCTTGTGCATGAGTTTACTCTAGGATAATACAACTTCCTTCGGTTTACAAGTTCATTATCATCTTTGTTTGTCTTAACACACTTAGCCAAATTATCAAATCCATTATCACCTTGTTTGACTTAACACACTTAGTCAAACTACCCTCTTGTACAAGTTTACTCTAGGATAACATAGCTTCCTAGAGTTTACAAGTGCATTATCACTTTTGTTTGACTTAACACACTTAGTCAAACTATCAATCCATTGATCTGATCAATCAACCTTAAGCTTGGTTTTCAACAAAATCCCAAAACAAAGCACTGATATCATCACGTATCCATATCCAAATTGTCAAAATCATGCAAAATTCAAAAACATTCAAAAAACTCAAAAATATGTCAAAATATTAGAAAATCTTCAAAAATTCGTCATTGGGTCTTTTCAATCTTTCACCTTGTCAAACTACGTCATCTCTGAGCTTGAACATAGGAAAGGTTGATCGTTGATCATCCCCTGAGACATTTGGGTTAGTCCTTCAAGCATCTGTCACATCGGCAATCCGTTTGCCCATCTTTTCCACATTTGGGTCAGTCCTTCAAGCGTCTGTTGCATCGGCAATCCGTTTGCCTGTCTTTTCCATAGTTGGGTCATTCCTTCAAGCGTTCGTTGCATCGGCAATATGTTTTCCCATCTTTTCCACATTTCAGTCAGTCCTTTAGGCATCCGTCGCAATAAAATGGCAATTCATTTGCCTATCTATCTCATCAGTAGTCAAGTCAATTATCATCCGAACTACATCGTCTCTGAGTTGGAAAGTAGGCAAGGCCATCCTTGATCAGCCCTCGAAACACAAAATACAAAAAACATTTGTAAAACATCTTGAAATACCAAAAACAACCTCAAAATATCTAAAAAACCCAAAATTATGCATCCATTTCATTTCGCTTTCACCCACGATATTCATCACTCATAATAAAATCAATCATCATCGCCACCCTTTGGTAAGTCAATTAGAAACAAGTCTAGCAGGTTCAAAAGTGAACACCTACTCATCAAAAGTCTTGAAAGTCTAAGTCAGTAAGCAAGCAAGTTGGTCAAGTCGGAGTATCAATAGCTTATCACCCAAATCAATCTCACCAAAACCCTGATCACTACATGTCCTAGGATGAAGCTTTCCCATGATGGACATAAGCATCAGGTACCCCACAGTAGTTTAGCCTTGGCTAGTAGTATGAAGAACATTAGCTTGTTTGTTTGCTTTATTTAGTCTTTTTGACTATCTCATTTTGCGCTCATTCCTAAGACCTCTCGATGATGCCTAAACAAATCAGGTTTAGAGAGAAAGGAATGGGGCAACGATCATTATCTTTTTTATCTGTTGTGCTTGTTGGATGTTCTTGTAAAATAACTTGGTGAATACTTGCTTTGATAGGTCCGTCCTAGCAAGGTTTTTGTATGTCAAGTGTGAATAGGAATACTCCTATCTAATTGTCAAGTCAAAGTCAATCACACTGGGTACAACGCCATCTTGGTCCTTTATACCTTGATACATCATACCTATGTGTGTTTTCAAACATAAAGTAATTGGCCCTTTGAAAATCCCAACTCCTGGTAAGCAAATCATCATCATCATTAGTAATAATGTGAACTTGTGTGGATCCTCCTTCCATCCATCTTATTCTTCTTATTCTTCTATATTTAGTAACATTTCTATCTAAAATCGATGTGTTGTATCAAAATATACATGAGGCTACCCATGGCCGATGACTGTCCATACATCATTAGAATTGTCTACATCAAAGAATTATCTTTCACCCTTTGATCAATATAACCACTCCTCTCGCATTTTATCGTGATCTCGATTGGAAAATCAAACATTTCCGCTCGATCTCTTGAGGGGGCAATATACCAACGTAATCCTTCTTGCTAGGGGCAATAGTGGGGCATCTGAAAAATCGAGAAATTTTGAACTTTGATCACAACAGTTTTATTCTTTGAATCAATGCAACAAGTACATTGCTTCAAAGAGGGGCAAAATGTAGACATGGAAAATGTACAATTCGATCTAGCACAATTGGTCCTAATTTACTAACACTATTTCATCCCAAATCATCTTCTTTGTTAGTCATTTAATTGAAAAATCTGTATTTGATTAAATTCATCACTCTTCATCTCTTAATTAAATAAATCAACTTTATCTAATTAAGTCTTTCTCCTCTGCTAATTAAATTAATCAATTTAATTTAATTAATCCTCAATCCCTCTTTAATTAAAAAATTTATTTTATTTGATTAAGTCTCTAAAGTCCTCTTATTAAATTGAATAAATCAAACCTTATTTAATTTAAATCTAACATTATTCCCTTTAGTTAAATAAATCAAATCATTTATTTAATTAAAGCTTTCTTCTCAATTCTTGATTTTAATTAAATCATAAATTCAAGTCAAAGTTGTCACATCTCCTAATTCCTCATTAAATTAATTAAGCTTTGATTAATTTAATCCTAATCTATGTCACATCCTCTAGAGAATGCAACTTGCACAATAAATCAATTACTTTGATTTATTTAATGGACCATTTTCTCTCAACATGGAATAAAGAAGGAATATTCCCTCAAATTTGAGTGGGAAGGGTACTTCCAACAAGGCATTGAAGGCCTCTTACATGTCCTTGTGCATTGAGCCAAGTGACATTAACTCCATTTCTTTCATCCCCCCTAAACATGCCAGGTCATCAAATTCAAAATTCAAACTTGCACATTGATCAAAATGTGCTCATTCCTCCTCCAATCACATGTGGACAAGTGACCTCTTCTCATTGGCTGGTCTTTTATCCCACATTCATCCAAATCCTGCATTCTTCCAATTTGGAAATCTATAAATGAGAGACTCTTCCTCTCATTCTATCATCCACAATTTGAGTAAAATTACTATGCTCAACTTCATCATCATCCACAATCTTCATGCAAAGTTACTCTCTTCACATTGAGAGCTAATTTTGCCCATTTCACTCAACCTATCACCATTAAGAGTCCAAAGTGCAAACTTCAGCATGTTGTTACTCAGATACCGTGATGCTTAGAAACTTCTCATTTGATCTTATGGGATCATGTTCGACTCCTCTATAATAACTTCTCTCGATTTTCACTATCTTAGAGGCGTTTTCTCGTGGTGGCAAATTTTCACTTGGGAAAAAAGTTGTCAAATGCAAGTAGTTGAAAGTTGCAAAGTGGTGCAAATTTTTTTCTGCAATTTTTGTGACGAAATAAATTGTTTCAATGCATCCGGATGGGTACTTTTATTCTAGGAATGGTCCCCTTTAGCACCAAAACACAGAGAATCGTTTGAGCTATATTCAACCAACAAAATCCCTTAAGAGTCCAAAGTGCAAAATGGCTGCAAAATTCAACATAATGTTACTCAGATAACGTGATGCTTAGGAACTTCTCTTTTGAGCCTATGGGATCATTTTGGTCCCCTCTACAATAACCTCTCTCAGTTTTCACTATCTTAGAGGTGTTTTCTCGTGGTGGTGAATTTTCACTTGGGGAAAAAGTTGTCAAATGCAAGTAGTTGAAAGTTGCAAAGTGGTGCAACTTTCATTCTACAACTTGTGTGACCAAAAAAATTATTTCAATGCCTTTGGGTAGGTATTTTTATGTTATGCATGCTCCTCTTTCACACCCAAAAATATTGAATCGCTCTGAGCTACATTCAACCGGTAGAATCCCTTAAGACAAATGTTTAAAGAATATTCAAGATAAATGTTTGTATTATAATGTGTCAAGAAATTATGCAAATAAGGGTGGAGGTTCTCCAACCAAACAAAATTCAAAAACCCTTTCAACTTGGGAACCCTAACTTGATGTTCTTCTCAAAATTTTCTCAATGTTGCTTGTAGCATTCCAAACAGTGAAAATCGACCATATATTTTAGAGAAGGCCTCAAACCCTGAAACTAAACATTATTCCAACTACCCTTTTGGCCTTTTAGTAACATAGCACAAAATCAGGTATGATTTTTTTTCAACATATCACTCAAAATTAGACTACTTTGTATAGGGGTTTATTGATTCTCTACACTCCAGGTCTCAATTCTTCTCACAAATGTCTCAAAAATGTCTCCTAGGGTCTACCTATGCTCACCAAACCAATTCCCACACTTTCCCAATGCTTCTTTATCAAACCCTAACCTCTAGCCATCATTTCAAACCTAAAAACCATGAAATTTCATCTAGGGCATCACCCAATCAACTCCTAACTCTATCCCTTGCCCCTACAACTTTGGAAACAAAAAATAAACCTAATCTAACTCCATTCAACTGAGTTTGACAAGATTTCAACGGTGGAATGGAAAGTTCTACATTTTTCTTCCTTTCAACCCTATTGAACTAGGGTTTCTGACTTGTCCAAGGCAAGATGACAATAAAATCCTCAAAACTTAATGAAACTCAGTAAGACCAACACCAAAATAAATATAATTTAATTATCCATCCAATACAATCAACCTCAATTCATGAAACCTCTATACAAAATTGTGCAATGCTTTGAAACAACAAGAAATGTTAGAAATGTGTAGAAAAACAGGGATTTTATTGAATTCTCTCCAAAATGCAAGTCACCAACCTTCGGTTCACCTTCTGAAGGCCAATTTAAACATATTACATCATTTTTCTAACTACCCTTATAATTTTGACGACCAAAATAATTCTTTCCAACTGATGACCCTTCATATTCCCTTTTTTGCATATATTGAAATTTTGCAACAATGACAACATTTGCAAAGTTGACAACTTGACCCCACAAACCACCTAACAACCTAATCAATGAATCAATACACATGTGACATGGTCAGTACATGAGCTTGTTACAAAATAAAACACAACCAAACCAAATATGACAAAATTTCCTCATGGAGGCAAGAAATCAATTAAGTGCTCCTGCACCAAGAAGTTAACTACTCATCATTTGTATTATGAATATTATGTTTTGTAAGTGTTGTGAATATTATGTCTCCTTTTCTTAATTGATTTTTTGGAATCAAATGATTAAATATATTGGAATATTTTTATGAAACATCTTGTGGAATACCAAATGAAAACGTTTTTTTTCTTTTAGATAAAGAATTTCATGGAACTCTTTGGATTAAACTGAATTGAGATATGTAAGAACAAGGGAGAATTAGGAAATACATTTCTCAAGGATCTTAAATAGGAGTTCTCTCCCATTGCAATTTTGGCTAGATTATTTCTTTCAAAGTATTGGGAATTCTTTGCCTATTTTCTAGGTTGCAATTGCCATTATAGAAGGCTCATCCCTTGATATATATTATACTCATTCTTAATCAATTATTGAGTTAATAATCAATGCATTTATTTACAGTTAATCTTTTATTTTCAATTTGTGCAATTTTTTAATTTGTAAGTCTACTAGTATTCCTAGAAATATTCAAGTTGTTTAGCATCAATCAATAAATATTTAAGAAAAAACATGAAGGACAATAATGATCAATGCTAGGGCTAACCAATTAATAAGTATACATGTGAATAATTCAAGTATACATGTAAATAAGGGAAGCACAAGTACTCAAAAAAATGTAAGTCTTGAAGTATACACACGAATACATAGTATACAAAAATTAATACAAAGTATATGCATGAATACAAGGTATATGCTTGAAAAATAAAAGTCACAAAGTATGCATTGGAATACATATAAGTCACAAAGTATACACATAAGTTGTAAAGTATACACTTGAATAAACGTAACTCATATCTATTGAACCATAGATTTATAATGCAAATATGGACACCATCGATAAAAAAATATTTGTATTAACCAAATAGCCATGTAGGCATACATAAATATATGTTGATATAAGTATAAACTATATACAAAATAGCCATATAGGCATATAATGTCAAATATATCCAATATATACAATATGTACAAAAATGCCATATAGGCATACAACAAAGGGCTCTAGAATCAAAATTATTTTCTCTGCATCCTCTCGAAATAAATTCTTTCCCTTTTCTTGTCGGTCATATGGTGATAGGTTTTTCACTCATTTATTGTGAGGCCAAGGAGTGCTCCTAGTGCTCCTCCTAGTGTTTAGCTCCTAGTGAAGTTGTATTTATTACAATAAGAAGTAAAGACATTAATATATAGAAATTACATTATAAAAAATGATATATTTAACAAAATAATCACTTACTGCTAGTAGACGATCTCTCTCCTCACGAGAAAGATTCACATTCTCATGTTGTGGTGTGCTGAAGCCTTGTAGAAACCATCCAAAGAGAAATTAAACTACGAATCAATAATGGTTTGATTTTTCACTAACTAATAGCTATAACAACTAATGTAAGTTGAAATTTAGTAATTTGTCTCATACCTCCTCCGTGAGAGCCATCGAGGACTCTATAGAAGATGAAACATCGAGCTCCATTTCCTTATGAAAATTAATAGGTGTATCCACTTCCAACATCAAACAACAAATTGTTCAATCACAAAAACTACATTATCAATCCACATCATGGCTTATAATGTATGAGATAATGAACAAACATTTGACTACTTATTTAACTATATATTTATAACTATCATGCTTACTATTTGCCTTATCCATAGCTTGTTTAAAAGCGCCTATTTTTACGCTTTTACCCATAGAAGCAAGGCGGTGAACTATTTGATAAAATTCTTTCGTAGACATGTACGATAACTGTGGTAGCATAGAGCAGGTAGTGAATTGTTTTTAAAAATGCCTCAAAGAAATGGGGTCTCATGGCATGATGGAATGCCAGTATAAACAAATGTTTCATGGCATTCCATCACCATAAGACTACATTTCTTTGAGGCATTTTTTCAAACAGTTCATTACCTTCTCTATGGTATTATGTTGGGATGGGGTGGATGGTATAGTGTGGTCTTGGTTATGATATGGAGGGAAATCATGACATGAAGAGGGAGGGGTGGGGACATGAACACGTGGAAGGTTCCATGGATTGGTAAATTGAGGATGAGGACCTTGAAAATAATTTGGAGGGGAATTTTAGCTAAAGGGTTGGTTTCTACTCTTCAAGCAGTGAGTTGTTTGAAAAATGCCTCAAAGAAATGTGGTCTCATGGTGATACATACTATGATATTGCTTACTATTGTTCTTTTATAGATTTTTTCCAAGCATCCATGTAGGTTTTTGGAAAGAACATACTTTAGAATTTTAGCCATTATAGTAAGGAAGTGCGTATTTTGATAAAATGATTTGGTACATGTATGTATGGAAAATGTGGTAGCATAGAAAAGGTGGTGAGTTGTTTAAAGAAATGCCTCGAAGAAATGTGGTCTCATGGTGATGGAATGGCATTCCATCACCATGAGACCATATTTCTTTGAGGCATTTTTTTAAACTACTCATTGCCTTGTCTATGCTATTGCTTACTCTTATTCTTTGATTGATTTTTTCCAAGCATCCATAGTTTGTTGGAAAGCACCTATTTTAGGCTTTTAGCCATAGCAGCAAGGAAGTGAGTAGTTTGATAAAATGCTTTGGTACACATGTATGGAAAATTTGGTAACATAGAAAAAGTAGTGAGTTGTTTGAAGAATTTCCTCGAAGAAATGTGGTCTCATGGTGATGGAATGACATTTCATCACCATGAGACCACATTTCTTCAAGGCATTTTTTCAAACTACTCACTACCTTGTCTATGCTATTGCTTACTATTATGCTTTGATATATTTTCTCCAAGCGTCCATAGTTTGTTGGAAAGAACCTTTTTTAGGCTTTTAGCCATAGGAACAAGGAAATGAACTGTTTGATAAAATTCTTTGGTATACATGTATGGAAAATGTGGTAGCATAGAAAAGGCGGTGAGCTGTTTGAAAAAAATTCTCAAAGAAATTGGGTCTCATGGTGATGCCCATCACCATGAGACCACATTTCTTTGAGGAATTTTTTCAAACAACTCATTTCCTTGTCTATGCTATTGTTTACTATTATTCTTTCATATATTTCTTCCAAGCATTCATAGCATAGACAAGGCAGTGAACTGTTTGAAAAGATGCCTCAGTAAAAAGTGGTCTCATGGAATACCATGAAAAGAAAATGCAATTGGAAGTTTCTCCTACTTATTACTTATGCTAATTGCATCACTGCATATGTATACTTTCTAAAAAACTATATTGTAGTTGAAATTTTGTCATCTATCAACATCTAGTTATTAGTTATGGAATGTGAAGTAATGCTTTGAGTTTGAAAGATATGCAATGCAATGTAATCAACAATATGAATATAAACTACACAAATCTATTACTTGTAAAATTCATTAGTTAAACTCTTTATTCTATTAAATGTGTGTAGGTTTGTTTAAATCTAATGGCACTAGGAGGTGTTCCCACAAAAGCTAAAATATTAGTCTATTCAACATCCAAAATCACATATTAGAATATCATTCATAAAACAATGCTATTAACATGTAATAAATTTATAATTGTTTACTAGTTACATACCTCAATGGTAGATGCAGTGGATTAATAAGAAGGTGTAGGGCCGGTGTATCCAGTATCAACACTGTGACCTTGAAATTTTATCAAAATCATAAAACTAAATTAGTTAATCTTGCATTTCAAAATTGAAATTTAATAAATTAAATTCAGTGAACATACTAACATTTTCCTAAGTATCGATGCTATAGGCCTCATTAAAAATGTCAATTTCCCTCGCCATCCCCATAGATGCAAACGTATCCTATGTAGTAGCCTCCTGAGTGTTGATGGCGTCATATGAACAAGTCTCCCCGCAAGCCTAACACAAATGTGGTCAAATCCAACCACTCAAAGACTCCCCTAGATTGCACTATAGTATAGGGCTGGCATGTTGGATGACACTCTGGGTCAAAGAGTTGATGGCCTAGAAAGTGTCTACCTCAACACTCTCCTTCATGATGTAAGGGATAATGTTGTGCTCATGAGGCGGCCTAGCGAGAGGTCATTTCACTTGCCACTTAGGATCCTACTATGCACCGGATCTATCTTGAGCCAACCCCCCACCTCTCCCCTGGAAGTCTCGTATATCAAAATAATTTGATACTTTTTTAAGGATGAACTCATAGTATAGTTTCCTCAAGAAATATTGTAGGTTTTCACAATTGTTGCATGGTGGGTAATCAAACACCATGTACCACCTATCTTAAAAAAAGTTCCTAATCTGTTGGTGGTGGCACAAATGGATAGGAAACCTCTTTGCATTGATGGTAAGATTTGCATTTGTGTGTGGGTTAGTGAATAATGAGCACAAATCTAATTTTGTAGTTTTTTGATCTTGTACATCTTTATATGATAATTTATCCTGGTAATAATCCCTAGCCGCTTGCCTCCTAGCTTGTCAACCAATTAATTGTTTGTTGATTGAATCTACATATTTTTTAACATTTCTTTGAGTGAAGTTGCAAGGGTCTTTCTTTCCATGGTTGAACAATTTGGATCGTTCAACCTCGTGATTAACTCCTCAATTTTTTTTTTTATTATTTCCAATTTCACTCATTAAGTTTTGCTAAGTGCTAGGAGGATGTTGGGGGATTGGTGGAGGAGATTATTGTTGTGGTTGTGCTTGTTGAAGATTCTGAGGAGGGTTCTTAGGTTCCTTAATATCTCCTACAAATTCAAAAAATAAATATTAAAAACAACCTAAAACTAACAAATTCACAAGAATAAAATAAACAATCCTTACCTATCAGACCTCCTCGTCGACATGGCAGCATCTTGGCGATGAAATAGCAACAATTTGATGAAAAAATTTGCTAGATGGCTCCTCCCAAAACTTGAGCATAGAAATGAAAGGTTTTGGTCGTGAGCACAAAAAAAACACAGTCACAATGAAAGTGATTTCAAATTGATTTTTCTTTTTCTTTGAATAACTCATAACATGAGCACGTTATAATGCGCTCACGTTATGAGCTTTTAAAACTTTTTTTCAAATTTGGCCACAAATATACCCCCCATATTTTTGCACCCACCCAATTGTTGAATGACTATGTTGTCCCATGAATGAAGCACTAGTCTCTTCATTATTTTATCTTGGATCAAATTGAGTTTAGTCGCGCATCTAGCCAAAGGCTTAAAATGAGGAAAAAATAATAATAACCATCATTTGTAGAATATCTCAATCTGAAGTATCGTTTGGTTCCTAGCTATAGATGGTTTTAGTCTGAAGGTTGGCCAAGCCTTTAGTGAATTTTATCTATGTGCATTTAAGAGGAATTCATCTATGTGTTGAAGTGCTTTTAACTGAATGAGTATCTTAGGAGTACAAATAGGATTACCCTCTTGGGTTTCATAGAGCTTGAAGAGTAGAAGTAAGGACTCTTAGAGCCTTGCTTGTGTGTTGGCCAATCCTTTTCCTTATTAATAATTGAACCCTAGAAAGTTCATAGGTAAGGTATGAGATCAAGTTTGGTTCATAAGAAATCATCGACAGAAACGGTGACCCTGTTGGGGAGGAATGTGAATATCTAGTTGTAGAATTCCCTATCCTAGAGTCGAGAAGAATTTGAACATCTGGTTTGGCTTCCAAGAAAAATTTCAAACTTGAAAAAGGTTATGTTGCAGTAGATTGTAATAATTTGTGTGTGGCTCCATTGTTGCAAGACCCATAATGATATTCATTTTCAAAATGCTTTATTTTATTTGAAATTCAATCCTCTACTAAGAGAGGTGACAACTCTGTCATCAGAACCTAGCAAGAAAAAGCTTTGACGATTTCTAGTCAGGAAGAACTTATAGTATTTTCAACATATCCAGGTATTTTTCTGTATTTGAGTTTCTGAGAAGAGATAAATTTTTATGAAAGCCATTTTTGAAGAATCTAGAAGAAAATTGAGTTCCCTATTGAGTGAGTTAAGTACTAGTAAAGGGAATGGTAGTAGTTGTTCTACATACTTCTAAAGTGTAACTTGTAATATCGGATTTTTTTTGAATAAGTATGCTTACTCCTGAACTATGCCTCTTAAAAGGTTTTAAAGCATAGGTATATTTGAGATTTAAAATTGTGATAGAAATTAAGGAATGAGGTTATGGATAATTGATTGAGAGGTTGATTTTTGAAGATTGCATAAGGGTACATGATAAATGTATCACTTCCCTAAATACCCTTGTGGAATAGTAAGTAGAAGTATGCAAGGCATGCAACCCTTATCATGCCACCAAATTAAGTTCTCTATGAAGAGATATAATCCATTAAGTTTTAATAATATTCATGGTTTTCCTAATAAGATCCCCAATGATGTTATGAAACATCTACCCAAATTTACAAGGAAAAATGATGATTCAGCTACTAAACACCTAAATGTATTCATAGATTTGATGGGTGATTTTGAAGTAGATCATGAGGACATTGTTATGAAGCTCTTTTCTCAATATTTGAAAGAATATGCTAGAGACTGGTTTTCATATTTTCCAATACATTCTCTAGGTTCATCGAATGACTTCATGATAGAATTTGTGGAACAATTTGGTGAAAGGGTTAGTCCTAGTGAGATAAGAAAAATACATGGAAATCTAAAAGGATAAAAATGAGATGGTTCTATCTTTTAACTTGAGATTCACGCAAGCAATAAAAGGTTGTCTTGAATACCTCAGGCCTAATGATGCAAAGTGTTTAATTACATTTCTAGGTGCATTTGATAATGAAATGAGATATTCGATAAGAGATAAGGAACCTAAAACATTACATTAGGCATGTCACATTGCAATGGATATTGAGAATATTATGAAATAATATATGATGAGGGGTTATATGGCTGCAAGTGTTTGTTGTCTTAATGGAATAGATAAGGATAAAAAGGATAACCATAGTCATAATGTTCCTAATGCCTTATCTGGGTCATCATCACAACATGTTGATCATCAATAGATGCAAGATGAAATGCAACAAAGTTTGAGTGATAATGATCAAGTATCACTTAGACTATATAATATGAAATGACATGAAGGGGAGCTCCCTTATGATTTGCTAGCAAGATTTTTGGATGCCTTTTTGGAGATCCCTAAAGGGTTACGTCCTAAAGATTCTATTTGTATTGACCTATTATGTGACATCTATGAGCCAAGGCTTAGTTCTTGGCCTAAGGAATTAAAACCACAGGATTTTGATCAAATAATTGATTGGATCATGATTGCCGAGGAGACTAAATGCGAATTTATGAAAAAAATGGTGTATCATGATGACAAGGGTGCTCCTATTATTATTGATCAAGGGTTTATTCAAGAAAATGATATAGAAATCTCTAAAGAAGAATATCTATCTAGTAGTATAAATGATGATATTTTTATATTTGCAAGTATTGTTGACATACCTTTGAGGATGCAAGATTAGAGTAGTGAACATGAAAATATTGATTATTCAAATAAGGAGTATGAATATTTTTATGAGATTGACATGAAGGTTTCCTTCTTGCTTGAGGAATCCAGTTGTACCAATAATCATGAGGTTGTGTTTTCGCCATTAGATGAACCAATAGCATGTGATGATGTTTTGAATTGCTATATAGTTGTATTTGGATTGGAATGCCCTAGAAATGTGGTAGATGATGAATTTCAAGGCAATAATCTCTATACTTAGGGTCTTGAGCTTGATGTTAAAAATAATGAGAATGGTGATGATAGTCAACAATGCTCTGATTATGGATGTTTGTATGAAACAAACATAGAATATACAAGTTTTATGACAAAGATGGACATCATATTTTTTAACAAGGAATGTGTTAAGAAGACTTGTCTGCCTGAAAATGAGAAATGTTTAAGTTGTAGGAAATTTTGCACATGCAAGAAAACTAACCTAACAACTAATGGTGTACTTGAACACCTTACTACTGATCACTTTACTAGACTCATCTTTTGAGAATTTTTATTTCAATTTGAACAATGATTTGAAAGGAGGATGGGAATGTGTTGATAATCCTAAAACAAGAATATTTTTTTATGTTTGGAAAAGTATGGATGGTTCCTCCTATGAGAATAACCCTGATGAGAACAAAAGTACTATGGGGACTATTGAATCAAACCCCCGAGGAAATGAATAATATGGTGGCATATCTGGTACATATTTCTCTGATGAAGATAAATACCAATTGGAATAGAAGCCTATGTATGACCATTTTTTTTTCATCACACAAAGTGAATATGTGCTTAACATGGAACAAGAGCTAGATGATAATGACCCTAGATTTTGGGATATGAAATGGATATATTAATCTAGAGGGTTTGGTCATAATGGAAACCCTGAAGGGAATATGTATGAGGATTTCCAATTTAATGAGAAAAATAAATTTGATATTAGCTTGTATGATGGTAGTGATCAAGTGGAGTATGAATGTTATACTTTCCCTATTCAATTGGATGAAAAATTGGTGAAATGTGATTACAAAGTGAGTCAAATGGGGGGTGACATTGATCATGTATTTCAGTTAATGATCGACTACAGTTCATAGAGAGACATGAATCAAAAAGATGATTGTAAATTTAGGCACATGTCTATGATAGTTGAGTATAGTTCCTACAACATTACTAGTTGTTGGGGAATTTATGATAGTGTCTTCAACCTTGGCATGGTGCAAAAGGTGGAAAACAGGGTTTTTGACAAAGGCAAGCGCCAATTTTAAGGTTGGTAGGGCCCTGTAACTTATGTAAATACTTTACATATGTTGTTTTCCTTTGTTTTGTGGTTGGTCCTTGGTTTTTGGCTCTTTGTGTTTGGTATGCTTCACCTAGATTATGGATTCTCACTCTATTCACTGAGGAACAAACATCCCTAACTAAAGCCACTGATGGAACTCCTAAAAAAAATTGTGATTCAATATAATATTTTGGCCAATTTCAATCAGTCTCAATATGTCTAGACTTAGGATTTTGTTCATCAATATTGCTCGAGAATTTTGCTGCCAAAATCTTACTTTAGAAACCCTTGGAGCTCTAATTTTTCATTGACCTATTGTTTCATGTTCCCCATCATTTTAAAATATCTTATGTCATCTAAGCCCGTAAAGTTACCCTCATGCATAATTCTGAAAATCTTTTATTTTTATAAGTTTGATCAATTGGCCTTATTTGGCCTTTACATCCTTTGAAAATATTATATCTTAAGTCCTTGAGGTCTCTTGTGAATTCTCCTTGGATGGTTCCTATCTTAAAACAACTTACGAGCATGTGCTAAATTATATTTACTTAAGTCCCGTATCGCCCATCGCTAATAGATTTTAAGTTTGTGAGCTCAAATGAGTGATGAGCAATGAGCAGTGCTTTCTTTGATTTTGTGCATCGTGGATTTGTTTTAAATGTCCAAGGTTCAATTTTCAGTGCATGATGGACTATGTTATCATTGGCTCCTTTGGTATTGCTGATTTCTCATGTATTTGGCAATTTGTATTAGTGATACATGATGACCTTTGTGCTTTTTGTTCTTTCTTCGCTCATCGCAGATCCATTTTAAGGTTTGAGTTTTAAATTGGCGATGAGTGATGGGATCAATTGTTCAAAGCTTTATTTCACTGATCTAAGGTGCTCTTAGGAGCGATATATCTTGTGCCATTTATTTTTCACATAGGGGCACGTGTCTTGATCCTCTTCACCCTTCATTGATATGATCTAGAGAACAAATCATGAATCAACGATGTGCGATGGAAAGGGATTGTGATCAAGGATTGGTGTTAGATCCGACAGTTGAGATCCTATCGTGTGAGCTCGCACATCGCTATTAGAACATGTAGAAAGTAAAGTGAACTCGCCATGCATGATGAGAGATAAATATCTTCAAGAGTTGTAGTGATCCAATGACCTATTTTTCATCATACCCATGCCCTCATCGCTAATTGAGCCTTGAAGGAGTGGGGCAAATCAATGATGTGCGATGTGATATTATAGTGAATATTACCTTCAAGTGATGGCTATGTACTTCATTGATATAAATGGAAAGGTGAATATTGGGTTGTCAATGCATGTTGATCGTCAGATTATAGGTGACTAATGAAGATTAAGGGAAAACATGGCAGTATTTGAGGTGGCATCAATTCTTTCTAGGAACAAGTTGCAAAGGCCAAAAACAATGCTTGAGGTCGTCATTAATGATGTTTTAAATCTGCAATGATCGACGACCTAGATTCAAAAGATGAGTTGTTGAGTTATCAACTCACTCACGTGAGGATTTTTTCAATAATTAATTGTTGCATGCTCCAAATTGTCTATTTAATGCAAGATTGTTTGTTGTTTGTTCTCACCATTTCTATTCTACAAAAAATATGAGGTGTGGGTCATAGGTGCTCAAGTGTTAAGGATTTGATGTGAAATTCTAGGTAAATTGGTAGTCATATGAGCTCTCTATAATCCATGCTTTGATCTTTGTGTAGAAATGACATATTTCTGGGACTGGTTGTAATTGTCGAGGCTTGTGGGTGTTCTTTTCTATAAATATGGTTCTAAGGTTTCTGAGCTAGTTAGGTTTTCGACTCATTTTAAACTTGATAGCTTTTTTTTGAGTTTTATGAAATGGGAAAGTCTAGTGTGCCAACTCAACCTACTAGGATGTCTAGCCATATTAGTGCTTTTGAATGCCATGAGGATTTGCCTAAGGGTGAATAGGAGATTCTAGTGACTCCTGTGACTCAAGAGGGTAAAAAAGTGCCTGTGGTCAAAAGAAGAAGAAGACAATTGTCCAGAGTACCTAAACTTTACGAAACATGACCATTTCATAATTATTGGTCAAATTTAAAGGCAAGGAGCTAGTTGTGCCTACGAGGAAGGCCATGAATGAAAGAGACAAACATCCAAAGACCTACCTGGGGAAACATGATTCTCCCATTGTGCTTTCTAATAGCCTTTTGGATGGTAGGGACGACATTGATTTGGGGTACGACCAACACCTGCTCTCCTTGGTGATGTATGATGTTTCTAATGAAGATGTGGTGATGGTTCCTCCAATTGCATCACACACAAGGATTGGATGAGCATACTACGATTTTGAAGAATTAGAGTGATGTCCTTGCCTTATTTTCTATTTCGATGATACCATTGTCAATGTGTCCATGGTTTTGGTATTTTACTCTTCCATGTCTTTTACTCTTCCATGTTGATGTGGAAGTCTTCTAGGTGGTATGGTGGAAAACATTTTGTTTGACATGGAAAATATAGTGGTGACTAGCGCTACCCTATGGTGATTTGGCTACCATCCCTCGATAGCTTATGTAGAATTTTGTCTTTTTGCTTCCCCAGATTTTATCAATGATTGCATATAACTATGTGGGGAATCTCTTGAATTCTGTTGAAATTATTTTGAAATGAATATGAAATGTATTCATAATTCAACTGGATATTTGTTTCTCCCTTGTTCTATAATGGGGATTTCAAGGTCGATTACGAAGGAGAGGAATTCAAGTTTTGGAGTCTTAGAAGGGTCTAGACTTGAAAAAAATGTTAATCTCAGAAAAGGAGCATAATGTAAACAAATAGATTAATGGATATACCATGAACCATTTTTTGGGTATACAGTTATGATGTAATTATCTTAAAAGGGTTTTACAGTAACACCAGTAATAGAAAATATCAATTTAAAGTATGTGTTCTCCTGTGTAATTTCTTTGTAGACTATGAATGGAATTGTTAATGATAGTTTCATTTGTCTTTTGTTGTTTAAACTAAATGAATGACTTTACTTATGCTTCAATTCAATGGGTTGATTAAATGCTAAATTAAGGTCATGGGTTTGTGAGTAAATGGTATAGGATATGGTAAGAAACCATGTTTTGGATACAGTGAGTTGAATGCTATAAGGTAGTATGTCAATATACCACAAATTATTGGGTTGAATTGTTAGTGTATTACTGGTTAATTACCAAATGAATCTATTGTACCATGAATGAAGCATTGGTCTCTTCATTAGTTTATCTTGGATCAAATTGAGTTTAGTCACACATCTAGTCAAAGGCTTAAAATGAGGAACAAATAATAATAACCACCATTTGAAGAATATCTCAATCTGAAGTATTGTTTGGTTCCTAGCTATAGATATTTTTTTATTTGAAGGTCGGTCAAGCCTTTAGTGAATTTTATCTATGTGCATTTAAGAGGAATTCATCTATGTTGAAGTACTTTTAACTGAATGAGTGTCTTAGGAGTACAAATATGATTACCAAGCTCCTAGGTTTCACAGAGCCCAGAGAGTAGAAGTAAGGACTCTTAGAGCCTTGCTTGTGTGTTGAACAATCCTTATACTTATTAATAATTGAACCCTGGCAAGTTCATAGGTAAGGGATGAGATCAAGTTTGGTTCATAAAAAATTCACCAAGTGTGTTTTCCAACATTACAAATAATGTGAGCATTTTATTTGTTCCAATCAAATGAAAAAGGAAAATGTCATATTTACGTCACCAAAGAGTTGTTCTAAAAATGTGGAATTCATTACATTTTTGGAGCATATGAAATAAAAAAAATTCATGATGGAATAACTAAGAGGAAACAACACATGTTTTCCAACACTGCAAACAATGTGAGCATTTTATTTGTTCCAATCAAATGAAGAAAGTGAAATTTTATTTTGACTGTAGCAAAGAGTTGTTCAAAAATTTCAAAGTAGATTTCATTACATTCTTGGTCATAATGAAATAAAAAATTTCATAACGAACTAACTCACATGGGACAATGTGTTTTCCAACAATACAAATAATGCAAGCATTTCATTTGTTCCAATCAAATGAAAAAATGGAAATGTCATTTTGCATTTATCCAAATATACATTGTATTTCTTAATGTTATCCAAATCTACATACACATTATTATTGCGGGTTGGAAATCATAGTATGAGGTGAGTACATAATTTATGAAATCTCCATCCCACACAATGTTGTAAAACCCTCTATACACCGAGGGAAAATGAAAACCATTATTATGCCATCAATGAAAACCCATCTTATCAACGAATGGCCAAACTCAATTCTTCATAGTCCCTAGGTAGAAGGGAAAAATGGCATATATTTCTAGTAGATATGCTTACCTACTAGCTAGCTTCCTGCATCTATCACATGTGTTTTGGAAGGGAGAATGGCCTCTCTGCTTCAGCCTCCAAAACCCTACAACTTCCTTTCGATCTCGCTAGAAACCTTCAAAATGAGAATGTTGAAAATGGTGATGTTATGGGATTTATGTGGTTTTAAAAATATATCATTTCATTGCAAAACCTACATTGATTTTTCCACCTTGGTTATACGTTTTGCATGGTTTTTGGATTCTCTAAACAATACTCAATTATTTCACTCATATTTCAACAATGGGTTGTCAGTTATTTCATTTGGCTTCCTCTAAAAAATTTATGTTGTAAGAATATTAAAATGGAAAATTTTAAAAATCCTCAACACAAAAACACATAAACAACTCTTCATTTCAAATGAAAACCCCTTTTTTCAAGGAAAACCTTTTATTTTCCCATCAATGAAAACCCATCTTCACAATGAACAATCATTCAATTCTTCACAATTCCTAGGCAAAATGGAAAAATGGCATATATTTTTGGTAGTTATACATACCTTCTAGCTAGTTGCATGCACTTGTCAAATGCATTTTGGTAGGGAGAGTGGCACCTCTACTTTAGCCTTCATACACTTGCAAGTCCCTCTCACGCTCTCTAGCAACCTATAAAATGGAAAATGTTGAATATGGCGACATTTTAGGCTTTTTGTCTATTCCAAATTATTATTTTGAAATGGCCAACATTGGGGCTTTTTGTGCATTTCAAATTATGATTTTGAAAACCTATCAACGCAGCCACCTCTTATCGGCGATGGGATAGTTGACAGCAATCCAAACGACATGTGTCTAAACATCTATCAATGTGGTTCGTCGAGTCTTTACATCGGTATGTTTTGTCCAGGCACATGGGATGGGGGATGGGTGTTATGTTATAATGTTACACAAATAGGTTCTTTTTTTTGGGAGATTAGCTTCTCTCGAACAAGCCATAATTTTTATTTTGGCAAAAAAAAAAATTAACTCTATATTCTACAACATCATAAGAAGGATCCTTATTTTATCTTATTTACTTACCTATTTCCATTTGATCATGGTTTTGTTAGATATATCTATGTAATTTCCTAGTTTTCCTCCATACTTTAACCCTATCTATTTTTCTACATCTGTCTTGTTCAATATCTAAAAGAAATTCATCTTATTCTGAGTATATCCGAGGTTATCATTTTTGCTGAGTTTCTCTGTGTGCTTTACAATCATTTTAATGTATTTTTGATGAGTTCTTGTAGCCTTTCTCTCACTTTATTGCATTTATTTGTTGGAATTTTCATGAAATTTCATAGCCTAATTTGATCATATTCATATATACAGAGTTGCATTTATCATGCAATTGTCCAACCGACATGAAATTTTTTAGCACGATAACCTTCCAGTTGTGACAAATTCCTTACATTGCATTTAATTGGTCCTCATCATGTCCACTTGTTTTATCACATTAATACTCTTTTTCTCTATGATAAGTACATGGATACCAAGGAGGAATATCAATATCAATTATTTTTCTTTTCCTTATCATAACTTTACCTTACTTTTGAGCTTTAGCTGGTGGTAGCTCGAAACGGAAAGGCATTGAGAGAGTCCCAGGTACATTGATTGCAACTTTTTTAGGTTTTGTTTAATAAAGGACCTACATTCAATCCAACCCAATTTGGACAATGGTTATTGTGGGGACTGTATATCAGCCCACATGAATCACAACACATGGGAAGTGATGGGAACATGGACATGGTAGTAGATTCTAGCAGAGTTTAATAGCGTCCCATGGAATCCTGAGAGGTCATGAAAGAAGATTTGATGTGCCATAAGGCACCAGTTAGGATACCTTTCTCAAATAATTTGTTTCCATTCCAACCAGATAAAGTAAAGAAACCAATTTAGAAATAAAGACACCTAAAACACTAAGGGGTGTCAAACCAAATGGAAAGTTATTTTTATTGCACCCTAAAGTTACTCACCATATGGCTCCCTTGAGATGAGACATAAATCCTCGACTTAGCATATGCTACTTTTTTACTTGTAGCTTTATGGGGAGAGGATGATTGGGTCATCCTTCCGATCTTGGAGGCCCCTACTTGTCATTGTTAGCATATTGTTGTCATTGATGTCAAAAGAGGGATCAGAAGTGAGATGGAATTGATCCTGCAAGTCAAGAGGTTGGCATTAATGTAAAAGTGCCATTGATGTCAAAGAAGATCAAAGGTAAGATGGAATTGATCCTATAGGGGAGATTGTTGGCATCATGTCATAAGGAAACTCAGTGGTGTGCTTGGATGTCATGAAGACTAGTGGATCAATGTCTAGAAGAGTTGGTGTAGAATGATGAAGATAGGAGCATGTATCTACAAATGTTGCATAGTTGCTCAAATGTTGCAACAATGTCATACAATGTTTCCATATTGTTATAGAGGGTTCTTCTAGATAACAGAGGTGAAAAATGAGTGCAAATTTGATGTGGGTTTTCTGAGTTTCCAGATATATAATTTTCAGGTTTAGTTGATGTGTTGAATGCTCAAAATTGATTTATGTCTGCTCTTAGTCAGAATTAAGGTTTATCAGCTAAACCCTAGGGTTGCAATCATGGCGAGTGAACAAAGCTTATAATTTCATGTTGACTATGTATCAGCGGTTGCAGGTCACATAAGTTATATCTTTGAAGTCATAGGTATGACCAACCCCCTTTCCTAGTGTTTCCCAACCCGAAAAATATTTATTGGCCTTAATGTTTCCTAAGTTGTACACCAAATATTTGTCTATACCTGATCAACGGTTATGATCAAGCCTTGGAGATCGGATGGTGTCAACCATCCCGCTGAGTTTTGATGGGTCCCAACTAAGTCCCGCGAGACAATGGGGAATGGTAGCGATTGAACGAGGTTGATCGAATAGTGCAAGATGTGTTTCTAGTGGGACATACAAAGGAAACATATGAAGTTAGTGGAAGGTGATGTCACAATGATAGGTGGCAATGAATGATTGCATCAAGGCCATCAACGATGAAGCTTGATCAATGGTGGGGATCAAGCCTTGGAGATCAAACGATGCTCGCCAACCCACTAGTGATGTGGTGGGTCCCTTCTGAGCCCTACGAGATAATAGGGAATGGTGGTGATTGAAGAACGTTGATTGGATGGTGATCAAAATTGCAGCCTATGTTGAAGAGACTTCAACATATCGAAGTGATTAATTATAAGGGATGTGTTTGGTGGGACCTGATAGGAAGGTGATGATGGTGAATGATGACATGCAAATAGGTGGTTCCTTGTGATTGCTCGATAGATCAATTCACATCATTGAACAATGAATTGTGTGGCAATGATGTGGATGAAAAAATGGTGACAGTCTGCCAACCCACTAAGTTTTTGTGGGCCCATGCTTCCAGCTAGCGGTATAGCGGGGAATGGTGAAGATTCATCAATGTTGATCAGTTGGTGCTCGCTATAGATATTGGTGGGACCAACTAAGTGAAAGGCGACAAAGGAAGGTAATGGTGTGCAAACAGGTGGCACCTAATGATTGAATGATAGACCAACTCACATTGATGTTGTGAGTTGCACATTCCAGACAGGTGGTGATAGCCCACCAACCTGCTGAGAATCAGTGGGCCCATTGTCAAAGCTCATGACATAGTGGACTTTGGATGTGTGTCTTGGGGACCCTATGTATGGAAAGCAATGTTAAAGGAGAATGATGGTTAACAAAGCCCTAAGATCAACGATGCACATTTAAAGAAGATGATCTAACGATCATGTTTTAAAGGTGTCAAGATGAACAGAGAGCTAGAGGATCATGGCACAAAGATAATACATCAACGACCCAGATTCCAAGATGAAGATTTCAAATGGATAAGTCTGTGTGAGTGAGGGTTTTGGCTGGTAATTGAATTTGTGATTGAATTCAATTAATCGAACCACCTCAGCTACCAATTTTATTGGTGATGAGATAAACAGTTGGTGACATGGACATGTAGGTGGCCAGAAATTATATTAAGATCAAATACAAGCAGTATGAATTAAATGACCTACCGACTCCAATGACTATCTGATTGGAGATTTGATCGGCAAAGCAACAACATAGCTTGTAAAGGAGATAGAGAGTGAAATCAAATCACATAGTCATAAGAATACATTTAATGCATATTTGATTCTAGGGTTTCATAAAGAGACAATTTGGGAAAATTATTTGTAACAAAATTAAATACATTGTGAGGCTTCAATGTATAATTTCAAGTGGTAGAATGTTATGTTAGGTGGCATTAACCTTGCAAGCACATGTCATTTTTATGTCTCCATGTTTCTTGGAAAGTGTCCTAGGAAACATGAGAGAAATGTATTTAGGATTGGAATATTGTAATTATATTTTTGAGAGGAAAATTAATGTTGGTGGAGGTTGCATATCACTAGGGGACAAAAATTATCCATCCTAGGTGTTCACATTGGGAATGTGAAGATTTTTGAGTAGGGTGCCAAGTTTATAGGGAAATAGGTGTCTATTGGTTCTCCATCTAGAATTTGAATAGTCATCGAAGCATCTTGAATGCCAGAAGTTGAAGGGGATATGGGTTAGGCACCCATGTTGAAGCCTTGCACATATTAATTAATTTATTATCATGACTCTTGGTTTCCAAGGAAGGGGTGTGGGTTTTTGTAAGTGGTTTTGGTACCTCTTGTTTTGGTTTACCACTGTGGTTTTCCCTCCCATAAATAAATTGGAGCCTTGAGATAGTAGTACCATCTTGTGTTATTTACAATTGTATGGAAGCATCTAGGTTTTAGGAGATCAAAAAGGAAGTGTATTGTGGTGTATCTCTCTTTTGAAGATAAATAATATGCTTTCCCCCTTTTATTATGTGGATTTTTTTTATTGAAAGTGTTTCTCCATGTAAATTTTATGTCATATTTGTTTGCTGAATTTTCTATTACATGGTGAATGTGCAATCACATACATATAATCAGATTTCGTAATCTTATTTTCATATTTGAATACACATACATAAATTAATATTGTAGCTTAGTTCCACCTTGTTTTCAACAAGTCCCTATCTAGAAATATCAATATGGGATCATTTTCTATATTTTCTTTTAGTGTGTTAAATGATTGTTGACATTGCTCATTCTGTTCAATTGTCTAGTTTGATTTTTCTTTAATAACTCTTCTATAGGGTCTTCTATTTTCACATATACTCTTATGAACTTGTGGTGTTAAATTTTATAGCCTAGAGAGGTTTTGATGTCAAATGTTATCTTTGTGGTGGTAATTTCTTAATCAAATCTACTTTTAATTGATCGACTATGAGTCCTTCTTTGCATATTATGTCTTAAAAATGTACCAAAAGGTACCACAAATACATATTTTCTTCAATTTTAAGGAGAATTTAAGCTATATTTTCTTTCCTCAATTATAGTCATTGATTATAATGTTTATCTTTAGATTTAGTGTGGGATTTTATAGCCCTTTCTCCCTATTTAACTTATACATGTTGAATTATGGTTTTTTCTCATTTTCCTTTTGGTGTGTACTATAGCACCTCCTTTTAGAATATTGATCTTGTTTCCATATCCATTCTATTAATTTCAATATTCCTTAGATATTTTTTCTCCTAAGCCTATCCATATATAGTTTCCTTTCTAAAAAAAGTGATGAATAATTCCTGTACAATTACATCAAATACAAAAATCATTTATGTCTTTATTTTCATGCAAAGCATTCTAAACACAACCACAATTTCCCCAAATTCAATCAATCTTTTTCTCCACAATCATTGATCCACTCTGTAAGCACCATTTTGGAGTGTAAGTGAGGATCTATTATTACACAAGAATGAAACTTGCAACGCAGGTGCCTTTTCACACAGTTACACCTATTATTTCACCTAGTTCAATCCATATTTATGACCCCCTAATCTACCTCTAGAGAGCCAAGGTCAAAGACATACCGCCTGTGGTACCCCCTCGGGCCATTTTTTATATATGAAATCTCTTTGTATGGTGTGTGTGACATAGAATATTGACCATCATACTAGATAATTTGATACACTAGGAAGACTATTGCAAGGTTGCACCCTTGGTCTCCTCGACATGGGCCAGTGCGACGCTTGGGCTTCGTGACATGGTTTAACTACCTTGTATGGATCTTAGATCTTGTATAAATCCAATGACATATCAGGCATTAACAAGTCGATCTTTTGGTGCAATGATAATTGCCTTTGTAACAATTGGTATCAGAGCCGACGTCACAAGTTCAAACCCTTCGCTTGCACTGGGGGGATTTTTGCAAGGTGTTTCCCTTAGTCTCCTCGGTGTGGGCCAGTGCATTGCTTGGGCTTCATGACATGGTTTAATTGCCTCATGTGGATCTTGGATCTTGTATAAATCCAACATCTATATCAGGCATTATCAATTCAATCTTTTGGTACAATGATATCCACCTTTGCAACAAAGACTCTAATTTACAAAACCTAAGGGTGAAAATGACCTTCTATGGAACCTCTTAGGCAAATTTATAGGCCCCATGCCCCTCATTCAGAGACCTAGGCTCTAAGTATTATTACCATTCATCATTCTTCTTCCACCATTCCTTCGTATCCATTATATTTTTTTGAGAGTTCACCCCAAAAAACCTCTTTTTTTTGGAGACCTCTCTAGGGGTTATAATTCCACTCACTTTCCTTTATCTAACCAACTAGGGCATATTATTTTTCTTTCTTTGATATGACATCACTTTTTCTAGTGGTGACACCATATCAAAGAGGCATAAAATGTAGACACCCCAAAATTGACTTTCCTTTAAATATTATTTGTTAAATAAATATTTAAGTAATTATTTCCCCAATTCACCTTCTTCCCATATTTTCATAATCAATTAATAATTTTATTATTTAATTAATTATCTTTTATCCCCATTATAATTATATTTTATTTAATTAATAATATTTCGTTTTCTTATAAGGTTAAATAATTTACTTAGTTCAACCATATCCCTCAATACATAATTCCTCCAATTCCAATTAATTTATTAATCTATGATTAACCTTCTTTAATCCATCATTATAATTTTTCCTAATTTAAAATTATCCTAAAATTCCCAGACTTGTCATCATCTTCCATGTGTCATTCACCTACACATGTGCAAGCTTGCACATTTCTCCAGTAATTCTTCACCTCACCCTTCATATATCCATAAAATACAAATTTCACTTTTAGTTTGACCTTATATGGGCCCACCTCCCTACTCTCGGATAAAATCCATTTTTAAATTCCCACCCCCCTTAAAATAGGAAAAAGTCAAAATTTTCCTCTTCTAAGAATCCTACCACAATCTCCCAGTTTTTTATCTATTATTTATGATTAATCTATCCTTCTTAATAATTTTTACTATGACACTTGTCCATTACCTCTTGAATCTAATTCCTTGATCTTTTGTCAAGATCCTAGCCTTCCATTTCTCACACCATGAATGCTAAATAGAAGCCTTCACCCTTCATTATCAACAAGTCTTTTTCTATAAGTCTATATTTTCATTTTTCTCTTAAGATTATGTTGGTTTTTCTATTGAGAAATCCACATCATAACATATCATAGTAAAGAGAATATCAAGTGGAGGTAGGGTGCACACTCTACTTTAGCTCTATCTGAGAAGTAAGTTGATTTGATTTAAAAGGTATTGTGCATTCACATTATATTTTTTTCTATTTTTTTTAATCATTTTTCTTATCTTCAAGGGCCTTTTAGCATGAGCCTTAATATAGTCCATTTTTTAATCCATGGTTCCATTATAGTGTAGTTCTAAATTTTCACCATGAATCATGTTCTTCTTCTTCATATTATTCTCCTTTAATTTTAAAGATTAATTCAAGATACAATCATCTATTTGAACATGGTCA
This sequence comes from Sequoiadendron giganteum, assembly GCA_007115665.2. NCBI lineage: Eukaryota > Viridiplantae > Streptophyta > Pinopsida > Cupressales > Cupressaceae > Sequoiadendron > Sequoiadendron giganteum. The sequence goes on along the minus strand of CM021100.1, from coordinate 146,127,071 downwards.
TCCCATCCTCCATAGATGTTGCATGAGATTCCTTTATTCCTTCTTGGAACTATTTCTAATTCTATCCTTAGTGTGGTAATTATATTCTCTCCTTTCATTACTAAACATTCATTTTCTATATGTCCTTAGGAATATTAAGTTCACTAGATAAAAAAATATTAAGATAAGTTAAAGAAACAAAATATTATGTGGTAGTATGGCCTCATTTAGATTTTTTCTTAACTATAGCATATTTTTTAACTTCTTTGTAAGGATAAGTCCATGAATTAATTATTCATATTTTGATTCATTATTTATGTAGTTGAATTCGAATCTATGGGCTTGGAGAATCATATTCCCTCTTGGTGAAATCAAGCATATCGCTACTCTCACACCATTAATTTACTATGTTTCATCAAAATATAGCTTCCAAAATTTGGATTCCTCTTCTCTCATGATTGGATTACCTGTTGAGGTTCCACACATATGTCTTGTGAATTTCTTGATCTTCTTCATATAAGATATAAGTTTTGAGACCTGTAGATTAAAATTTCCATAAGGATCCCACTCTAATACTTTAAATTACCAATACGATACTAGATTTAAGGATTAAATACATTTTACCTCATCTTCTATGAGTTCATAGTCGGAATTTTTCCTTTGTGATCATGGTATGAGCTGACTCAAAATTCATCATCACCTCACGAGTGATATGTTGTTTAAAGATAGGCTCAAATATGACCTTTAGCTTGGATCTATATCTAGTTCTTATCTCAATATAGAGATAGGTAGTTACTTGCGTTATAGGTGAATTATCTAGATAAATAAACACAATGCTAGTGGAATATCAATTACTACTACATCTTGTGGGATTGTAATCTTCTAACAAGCATACAAAGTATGGGGAAGCTATTTTATGATGCGCATGGTCCATATCATCTTCCTATCTAATTACATGAATTATTTTTTTGAAGACTCATGTGATAGTTATAGTGCATTAGCTATTTACTTTGGCATGACAATAGTATAGACACTAGAATCTATCATAAAATTATGTATTATCTTTTTTCCAACAATGACTATTAAATAAAATGGTATTGGATCTATTACTAACCTCATTAGTTGTGTTATGGAATACAATTGTAGCATTGGTTATCACTATATTTTGTTGATTTTCACTATCTATAGTTGGAGTGATCTTAATTAAAGCATCTTATCCATTTAGAGCTTCTTAGAGCTAGTTTATTTGCTTTGGGATGAAAAACACTTCTCATATTGACACACTAACAACCATATTGTTTAGTTGGTTAATTATGTTGAGTAGGCTTGAAAATTGAACCTTACCAACATATCCCAATAAGCTTGATATTTTAGCATCTCAATAGTAAGATTAGTAGGGGTAGCCAACCATGTTTTTATAATTTGAGGTTGACAAATTGTGCCCACAAATTTAGGTCTTTGATAGGATTTATATGAAAAAATCACAATTAGATGGTTTGCATGTTTAGATTGCACTTCATAATCTTGATTTTCCAATGTCATCTTCTTTTGCCTTATGTGGTATTAGATTGCACTTGGGACTATTTTGATACTATTTGATCATAAGAAAAAAATATTCATCTTCATCAACCCAAGAAAATAACCCCTTTTTAGAGAATATTTTCTCTCAAAGAAATCCACATTAAAAAATATGAGAATTGATGCTGAAGAAGCCATAATTTTTTTTTGGCAAAACAAATTAACTCTATAGCCTACAGCATCATAAGAAGGATCCTTATTTTATCTTATTTACTTACCTATTTCCTTTTGATCATGGTTTCGTCAGATAGATTTGTGTGCTTGCCTACTTTCCCTCCATACTTTTTCCCTATCTGTTTTCCTACATCTGTCTTGTTCGAAATCTAAAAGAAATTCATCTCATTCTGAGTATATCCGAGGTTATCATTTTCGCTGAGTTTCTCTGTGATTGCTTTGCAATGATTTTAATGTCCTTTTGATGAGCTCTTGGAGCCTTCTCTCACTTTTTTGAATTTTAGTTGTCGGCATTTTCACGTGATTTCATAGTCTAATTTGATCATATATATCTATACGGAGTTGCATTTATCATGCAATTGTCCAAACGACATGATAGTTTTTAGCACGATAACTTTACAGCCGTGACAGATTCCTTACATTACATTTAATTGGTCCTCACCATGTCCACTTGTTTTATCACATTAATACTCTTTTTCTCTGTGATAAGACCATGGATCCCAGGGAAGTATTTTAATATCAATTCATTTTCTCCTCGCGTTCAGAATCCTGATCACAACTTTACCCTACTTTTGAGCTTTACTTGGTGGTAGATCGGAACGGAAAGGCATTGAGACAGTCCCAGGTACATTGATTGCAACTTTGTTAGGTTTTGTTTAATAAAGGACCTACATTCAATCCAACCCAGTCTGGACAATGGTTATTGTGGGGACTGTATAGCAGCCCACATGAATCACAACACATGCGAAGTGATAGGAACATGGACATGACAGTAGATTCCAGCACAGTTCAACGGTGTCCCATGGAATCCTGAGTGGTCATGAAAGAAGATTTGATGTGCCATAAGGTACCAGCTAGGATACCTTTTTCAAATAACCTGTTGTCATTCCAACCAGATAAAGTAAAGACACCAATTTAGAAGTAAAGACACCTAAAACACTGAGGGGCGTCAAACCAAATGGAAAGTTAGTTGTATCGCATCTTTCGCAGGAAAAGTATTTGTATGTCAATAATGATTTCCAATAGAGACTAATTGATTCCACCGATCCTCCATTGTCAACTCAGGAACTAAAGTCATAAACTTGCCATGACCTTTGATACAGTGATCGCAGTTTCCTGAAGGCAACATGCTCTTGTGATTGCCAATCAAGCGATCAAATGTGGTATCTCAAATGCACATTGGCATTTTCTTCTTTATTGGTTTGAGGGACATGTTGAAATTTCTTGTGCAATGTCAAATCATTTCTTTTAGGTATGAATCATGAACAATTTCAAGAACAATGACACCCAAGAAAATTGGTCGCAATTGAACATGATGTGTGAGGAAGTGTTTGTTAGGGTTTGTTGAGATTAGGTGTCACCCTATTTTAGATAGGTTGTAATGGTTTTATTTAATGTTGTGAATAAATAATTGTTATGTTTTTTAAGGAATATAGAGAGGGTAGATTTGAATAGTCTTTATGTGGTAGACACATTATTTATTAATTATTTATCTTTTCATATGTAATTATACTAACATTTAAGTTGGGAGTTAATGTTGTCGTTTGAAATTGTATTCTTATTGATGATGAGAAATAAATAGGTTCAATATCAATTGTTAAGAAATTCAATCTCTATTCAAATATGACTTCAAAGGATAAAATACAAGACTTGGACTACAACAACATGAAAATTTGAAACTTATATGCAAATCTGAAAATTAAGTTGTCTTAAAATGGAATTACCATGATTAGATCCATTTTCTTTATGATGCCAAAAAAATAGTTAACATAAAATGTTTATAAACATTACCTTGTGTGAACTTATATCATCAATATTTGAATAATAACATCACAAAAAGATAGTAGCAATGAGGCACAAATCAGCAACACAAAAACATCACATAACTCACAATTTATATGGAGAAAACTTTACGGGAAAAAATCTTCCGAGAAGAGAGGCCAAGTATGCATTATCATCAAATAAATGAGATTACAATACAACCACTTCCATTCCCTTCTTTGCCTCCACCATGGCACCACCTTTGTACCTATGAACAACCTATCTATGCCTCAACCTATCATATGTGAAGAGGCCTTAAGCCCAAAACAAGGCTTCCAAAGATGACTATTTAATCCAAATGACCCAACCCTTTGAAGTCATCCATGAAATATGAAAGGATGCCTAATTTTGGCTTCAATAATTTCCCTCCAACCTGGGTGCCCAAATTTGAAAGATAAACATTACATTAAATGCAATAAATGATAGAAAACCAAGTGACACATGTTACCTCTTTCCAAGCATCCACTTGGAGAATCCCAATAATCACTCATTTACCCTTTCCCTTATTTTTTATTATCTCATTTTAAGCATCCACATGTGAGGAAAATAATAGTAAATATTTATGTCCACGAGCCATCTTTACCACTATTAGTGGATCCATCACCCCTTATAAGTGTATTAAAAACAATGATAAGAATTAATATTATAAAATATTTTCCCAAAACACCCTAAGTGCCTAGAGACACTTTCAAAGGATGTTGTAATCATGACATAAGATTTACAAGGTGGGTGGCACCTTAATTTTAACATTCTCCCACTTGACATCAACATTGTAAATAATCCTATAAGAATCACAAGCAAGGGAAAAACATTCCTTAGGCAAACATGTACCATCTGAATCTTTACCATGCTCTCATGCTCCAACAAGATACTTGCAAAAGAAACCATGATAACCACCATCAAGAAAATAAATCATTACATCCTCCAACATGCCACCTATGGAAGAAAAATGAGCATGTCAAGGTGAAACATATCAACTGTCACTAACACCTCCACCATTATATACATAAACACAAGCATCAAATTCAAATGATAATAAAAAGCTTTGAATAGATGCCTTACTCATACCACTTGGAATAAAAACCACAACAAACTACAACTCATCCAAGCTAACCATACCTCAAACTAGGGTATACCAATCATAGATAGAACTTCATGCCATCAACATACCAACCCAAAATCTACAATCAAATCTTTGTATATCCGTCCTCCTATCTCAATACAACATACCAATGAATAAATGACCATAGACACTTGGTCAACTAACAAGTTGGCATTACCAATGAAGCAATCTTGTGGGTATAAACTATAGACACTAAAAAAAATCCTATGCCTGCGAATGTCATTTTTTCGCATTGATCTCTCTTCTTCTCCGAACAATTAGATAATTTTAATTATTTAATTATTCTCCTTGATCACATTCTTCTATTAATTAAATAATTTTTATTATTTAATCAATTCATTTTCTCCTTCTTTATTCTTCCTTCAATTAATTAAATAAATTAATATTTAATTGCGTCACTAACATTCTTTTCTTCCTATAATTAAATAAATTTTTATTTATTTAATTATTCACCTTTTCATCTATAGTTAAATAATTATTTGACTATTCATTAATATTTTCATCCTTCTATAGTTAAATAATTATTTTACTATTCTTTACCACTCTTCCAATATTAAATAATTAATCTAATTTAATTATTTAATTCCTCTTTCCCATTTCCTTCAAATTTAATTAAATGGTTGCACAATCATTTTAATTAAATACCCATTTCCCTCTTCTTCCACAAATAAATAATCTAAATGATTGTTTAATTCCTCGCATGCTTCTCCATGAATTAAATAATCTTATTATTTAATTCCTCCACTTTCCCTCCACTTCCTCTTTTGAGTATTGATCATTAATTACTTTTGGTCTCCTTTCAATCTTGATCGTCTATCCTTAGCCATCCCTAACCCTACCTCTCTGTAGTGCAAGCAACCTCCACCGTTGATCTTGGCATCATATTGGCTTTTAATCTCAATCATTCATTCGAGTAGTTTTTTCTATAAAATAAGGTTGTCTCCATTATTTCAACCTTACAACCACGATCTTTGATATTCTTGCTATCTTGTCACTATCACTTGCAGGTACTTAAGCAAAAACAAAAGCTGGGGGAAAATGCAGAAAATGTAGAAAAATAGAGGAGATGCAAGGAAGATGAACCAACTTTGATATGGGAAGTTTGGTATTGTTTTGATATTTGTTTGATTTCCTTTATCATCTTGTGCTTTCTTGCTTGGATTGAGATTTTGGGCTTAGATTTTTAGGTAGTTGTGGTTGCTACTTGATCTTTTCCTTCTTATTTCGATTTCAACCCATCCTTAGATTGGTGAACTCGATGTGAACTAATCTTCTAAGTGTTTGTAAGGAATTTTTGTAGATTAGAGTGCAGAAACACGCTTAAAATCTATGATATTCTCTCAATTATTAAAAAAAATTGCGTGCCAAATTTTGCATAAAGGTTTCTGGGTTTTGTAGAGCTGAGTCTTAGCTTTCTATAAGATTTTACGGTTTTAAATTTTGTTTAGATTTGAGAAAGTTAAATTGTTGTGTTAATTCCACTGCTCTTTTTTTTTAAATTCAGGTGTTGACCTCTTAAAATCTGTGTTTTCTTTCATCTATAACAATTTTTTCGTATAGAATTTTGTAGAACAATTTTTCAGGTTTTATAGAACTCAATTTTAGCTTTCCACAACATTTTATCGATTTAAATTTTATTAAGATTTGGAAAATTTATTGTTGTTTTTAATTTGTTGTTATCATTAAAGGGTTTTTTGGGTTTACTAATTTCCTGTTTGCAATGTGTGGCGTACATTGGGAGAAGACTTTATCTCTCAAAACTACTAATTTGTTTACTTGCAAGTTTTTTGTTTGCTTTCATTTTCAGTTAAAATACCTGAACATTAAAATTTTGGACTTAAAAATAATCTATCTTTCATTTTTAAAATAGAAACATTTTGCTTTGGGCTTGAAATGAACTGGATTTTAGGTAGTTTTTCCTTTTGGTTTGCATTAGGTTAGGAGTTTTGGTGTTACTAATTTTCTATTTTCAATGTGTGGCTTACATTTTGCAGAAGAAAAACCCTCAAAACTACTAATTTGTTTGCTTGTAGGACGTTGATTGAAGACTCTTTTTAAGACTACTAATTCATGGTTTTGCAGGGGCTTTTGTGCTTTCATTTTTGTTAAATTAGGAAAATTTTGATTTGGAAATAAGAATAAATCATTATCTTTTTTAAATTAGAAACATTATTGATTTGGGATTAAAATGAACTAGTGTATTTTTTGTTTGGTGCACTTGCACATCTCATTGTTGTAGAACCCAATAAGGTGTAGTGAGAGTATCCTCTCCCCTCACCACTTTGTGGATCTTGGGTGTAAGAGAAATCACTTCATCTAATATTTTTCTTTTGTAGAAGGGATTGCCTTTGAGACACATCGTAATGGAGAACTCATTGGTGACCCAAAGTAGTTTTTCCTTCAGGCCACTATGTAAAAGGGATAAGGTGAAAGTCAAGTCCTAATTGGTGTTAGCCTTTGTCAGACAGTGCCAAACTAAAAGGGGAAGTACCCACATTTATGTGAGGTATTCTAATGTACCCAAGTAGGGTTGGTTAAAGCCTTAAGTGGCTTGTGTTACACTCGCAAGGCGTCAGTCCCCCGAGTTGTGACTAGACACCTTTAGTAGCCACCCTTTTTTACTAAGTTCTTGGTGTCACTTTCAGTGCAGGGGTGTAGCATCACACCCCGAAGTTACTCACCATATGAATCCCTTGAGATGAGACAAAAACCCTCGACTTAGCATATGCTACTTTTTTACTTATAGCTTTCTGGGGAGAGGATGATTGGGTCATCCTTCCAATCCTGGAATCCCCTAGTTGTCCTTGTTAGCATATTGTTGTCATTGATGTAAAAAGAGGGATCAAAAGTAAGATGTAGTTGATCCTACTAGTGAGGAGGTTGGAATTAATTTAAAAGTTTCATTGATGTCAAAAAATATCAGAGGTAAGATGTAATTGATCCTATAGGGGAGATTGTTGGCATGATGTCATAAGGTAGCTCAGTGGTGTGCTTGGATGTCATGAAGACTAGAGGATCAATGTCTGGAAGAGTTGGTGCAGAATGATGAAGATAGGAGCATGTATTTATAAATGTTGCATAGTTTCTCAAAAGTTGCAACAATGTCATACAATGTTGCCATATTGTTGCAGAGGGTTCTTCTATATAATAGAGGTAAAAATTGAGTGTAGATTTGATGTGGGTTTTCTTAGTACATTCCAGATATATAATTTTTAGGTTTAGTTGATGTGTTAAATGCTCAGAATTGATTTATATTTTCTCTCAGTCAAAATTAGGGTTTATCAGCTAAACCCTAGGGTTGTAGTCATGATGAGAGAACAAAGATTATAATCTCATGTAGACTATGTATCAGTGGTTGTAGGTCACATAAGTTGCAACTTATGTCTTTGAGGTCATAGGTATGACCGACCCCCTTTCCTATTGTTTATCGGCTTGACAAATATTTATTGGCCTTAATGTTTCCTAAGTTGTGCACCAAATATTTGTCTATGCTTGATCAACGGTTGTGATCAATCCTTTGCAATCGGATAGTGCCTGCTAGCCTGCTAAGTTTTTGATGGGTCTCGACTAAGTCTCATGGTACAACGGGGAATGGTAGAGATTGAATGAGATTGATCGAACAGTGCAAGATGTGTTTCTGGTGGGACCTACGAAGGCAACATACAAAATTAGTGGAAGGTGATTTCATGATGACAAGTGGAAATGAATGATTGCATCAAGGCCATCAGTAATGAAGCTTGATCAATGGTGGAGATCAAGCCTTGGAGATTGGACGATGCCCACCAACCTATTGGTGATGTGGTGGGTCCCTTCAAATCCCTGCAAGACAACAAGGAATGGTGGTGATTGAATAACTTGATCAAATGGTGATCGACGATGCAGCCTATATCAAAGAGACTTCAACATATCAAAGTGAGTAATTTTAAGGGATGTGTTTGGTGGGACCTGATAGGAAGGTGATGATGGTGAATGATGACATGCAAATAGGTGGTGCCTTGTGATTGCTTGATATACCAATTCACATAATTGTTTTGAATTTTTTGGAAATGATGTGGACGAAAAATGGTGACTGCTCGCCAGTCCACTAAGTTTTGTGGGCCCCTGCTTTCAGCTAGCGATATAGTGGGGAACGGTGAAGATTGATCAATGGTGATCGAGCAGTGCTCACTACAGAGCTTGGTGGGACCAGACTAAGTGAAAGGTGACAAAGGAAGGTAATGACGTGAAAATAGGTGGTGCCTAATGATTGAATGACAGACCAACTCACATTGATGTTGTGAGTTACACAGTACAAATAGGTGGTGATAGCCTGCCAACCCATTGAGAATCATTGGGCCCATTGTCAGAGCTCACGAGATAGTGGGATTTGGACGTGTGTCTTAGGGACCCTGCATATGGCAAGTAGTGTTAAATGAGATCGATGGTAGAGACTTAATGGACCTTTTATCTGACAGTCAAGATTAAAGGGTATGAGGATGTGATGGTCATTAACAAAGCCCTAAGATCAATGATGCATGCTTAAAGAAGATGAACTAACGGTCATGTTTTAAAGGTGCCAAGATGAACGGAGAGCCAGAGGATCATGGCACAAAGAAAAGAGATTGACGACCCAGATTGAAAGATGAAGATTTTAAACAGCTAAGTCCATGTGAACAAGGGTTTCAACTGGTAATCGACTCTGTGATTGAATTCATTGGTCAAACCACCTCAGCTACCAATTTTATTGGTGATGAGATAAATAGTTGGCGACATGGACATGTAGGTAGCCAAAAATCAGATTCAAATTAGATACAGGGAGTATGAATTAAATGACCTACCTACTCTAGCGACTATCTGATTGGAGATTTGATCAACAAAGCGAAAGCACAACTTGTAAAGGAAATGGAGAGCGAAATGAAATCATAGAGTCAGAAGAATACATTTAATGCATATCTGATTCTAAGGTTTCATAGAGAGCCAATTTGGGAAAACTCTTTGTAATAGAATTAAATGTTGTGAGGCTTGATGTAGAGGTATGGTGTTGAGTAAGATATTTGATAAACCATAACAAGTGTTTCCAAATGATTTGGATGGTGGTGCAAGGCTCGAGATGAACATGAAGCTTGATGGTGAAGATAGCAAGTGAAGGAAACCCTAACAGAGGATTCTAGTTGATTGAGACATGAGTGAGAATCTTGAGGTAGTATTTGCAGGTCGATGAAGAAAAGGAAAAAGAGAAATAATTAGGGTGTTGTTGATGCATAATGTCTACAAGCGTGTGAAAAGAGGGTGTAGTGTAGCAAATAGAGAATGCATTAATTTTGAATGAGTAGAACCCAAACAAAAATCAGAGATTCATATCTAGGTTAATATTCAGAGGGTAGAACAAAGAATGTTCTAAGTGCATAATAGAGCAAATAGAGAGGTGCAGTGCAACAATATAGAACAATTAATCTTCTAAGTGCAAAGGAGAAAGAGAGTATGGAGCAGAGGGGATGTGTTGCTAAGATTGTAGCGTTAGTAGTAGAGAGTAAGCTGCAGCGAGTGCAACAAAGTATTGTACATTTGCAAAGTAAGTTGCAACATTGAATTATGTTCAATAGAACAAAATATAATTATTTTATTATAAATCTGATTGGTGGGTGCCATCAGATAACTAAGTTGGTGCTTAGTGTAGGGGATCGGTGTCCTCTTGGATTTGGTGCTCCTAAATTAGTGAGTCGGTGCTACCTTGGAGTTGGTGCTCCTAAATCAGGGTATTGGTGTCTCCTTGGGTTGGTGCCCTTAAACATTGTAACAAAGGCTTTGATTGTGAAGCTAGATTAGGATAGTAGATCCTAGTAGCATTTCTCACCATAGTTTTTCCCATCTTGGGTTTTCCACGTATATCATGTGTTATGGTATTTTGTGTGTGTGCATATTTATCTCTCTACTTGTCTAGTAAATATGCATTAAGGGCTTAAGGAATTAATCTATACAAAGTATTCTGAGCTAAAAGGAATTAGTTTTAAGTGATCTATTGATTCACCCCCCCTCTTAGTAGATCATTGTGTTCCAACTATCCTCTCTCAAAAAGAGAAGAGTGAATACACCCCCTGAAGGTGTCCCTACACTTATGTCAAAGGAGATTCTAAGTTGTGGGCCTGAGAGTGCTGCCATTGGCCATTGACCTTAGGGATAGGAAGTGCTTGATGCATTTTCAATATTATGTTATACCAATGGAATTTGGGGTGAATAACCCTCAAACATACACATATTTTCATAGGGATTCAACAAGTCAACAACCAAAAATCTATTTTCAGAGTGTTGTCTATGTTTGCAATCATATTTCAAAAAAAATTCCAAAACAAAAATCATTCAAAAATATCATATTTTAGAAAAATAAACTATAAACCACAACTGTCAGATAGTGAATTGCAAATGTTGAATAGTGAACAACAACTGTGAGATCTTGCACCGCATCTGTGAGATAGTGAGCCGTAATTGTAGAATCACAAAATATCAAAGAAATCGTTGTCCAATATCATTCCTCATCACATTCTAATAGTGACCTTACATTCTGATTATAGACTTGCTTATTTTGTCCAGTCTATTTCATCACATTCATCTAGGTTTTCTTAGCTAGATTGCATTGCCTACCTTGGATTGCATAGTTGGTTTTAGATCATTCTTGGCTATAAGTACCCTTTATATTTTAGGTTAGGAGGCCTTCCATATCTTAAATTAGACCATGGTCACATTTCTAGATTGTTATTAACCTTATCTTTCTATCAATCAATTGTCAATCATCATTGGGTCTTGTTTTGCCTATCGCACACACGCCCCGTTCAGAACGGGGATCCTCTCTTTCCTCTTTTGCTTGTCGGGTCCTTTTTGCTTCACCTTGTTTTGCATGCCCATTTTTGCATCCTTAAAGGTCAACACATTCTCAAAAGTCACATTTTAAGTTTGACCAAATTTTTCCCCTTAGAAAAATGCTAAATCTTAAGCCATTTCAGGTTTATCCTGTCTGCCAGCCTTTCTGGCGTCTATGGCTCCTCCTGGGCCCAGACCCTTAGGTTTCCCCTCTCCCATTTCCATTCCAGTTTTGCCATTCCAAATGGCAGCTGCGTGAAGTCTTTCCAGTCCTTTGGGCCTGACTTGCCGAGATTCCCTTCCCAGGTTTCTCTTTGGACTTTTCCATTCCAAATGGCTGCCAGCTTCCGTCTTTCCGGACCCCAAACCTCGGAGCTCCCGTCGCCGTTTGCATTTCACTTGGTAGATTTTCGAACGACCATCTATCTGTGTCTTTCCAGAACCTGGATCCCGAACCCCAAAGCTCCCATCGCCCTTTGCATTTCACTTGGCAGATTTTCAAACGACCATCCGTCCGCATCTTTCTGGACCCTGGAACTCGATCCTCCCGTCATCGTCCTGGAATTTGAACTCAGCTACCTCACCTACCACTATACCAGGCATTTAATTGGATATTAATGGCACTAGGGGTTATCTAAATGATTTTTCAACTGTCATTTTCACATGTCAGAAGCGATTGAAGAGCCCAATGTTGCCTTAGCAATTTTTGCCTCCGCGCCCAAGCCCGTGCTTCACCGTTCCTCGCAAATTCAGCAGAAATCTTCTTTAGGGTTTCAAGGTATGTTCATCATCTGCATGCCTCATCTCTTTTTCCTCAAATTCATGGTTTAAATCAAGTAAAAAACCTAAAATGAACTCAAAACTTGGTAGAATAGTACCTTAGCCTAAAAACCCACAAATTCAAAATTGAAAAAATTGATCGTTTCAAGAATGAAATTCGAAACTAGAGTTTGACCTCCCCATCGCTACTTTCTGGAATAGGGGAACGCCTCCTTCAGCCCTGGACCTCTCTGCGGTCGTGCACAAAGTTTAAGCTTAGAAAATGACAGCGTCCAAATTCGCACCGGGTCCTAGCCTCTGGATTTTCACCTTCGGGATTCCATTGCAGCTCCATCGTTCCAAACGGCGGTTGCGCTCCGTCTTTTCGACCCTCAGACCCCGGGCGCATGAAGTCCATCTTAAACTTGCAGAAGAAACCAATCATCCAAGTCATTCTCAATCTCCGACCTCCGGAATTCCGTGTCACCTTCGCCATTTCGAACGGCTATCTCGGGACGTCTTTTCGACTCCTTGACCCCGGTCACCCTTTTGTCGCGCACTGGTTCAAACAGAAAAAATGAAACATCTAAACGTTGTCTGGACATCGGACTTCGGAATTCCATCTTCAGGATTTCATTCCAGTCTCGCCATTCCAAATGGCCGAACCTGATTATCTTTCCGGCCTTCGGGCCCCAACCCTTGGTCTGCCACTGAGCTTTTCCTAGCTGAGAAGTTCACCCCCGGTGTAACCTCCCGGACTTTCATCCCCAAAATTTTGTGGCACTTTCGCCATTTCGCATGGCTATCCCACAATAGCATCTTGACCCCAACAACCTGGACTCCGGAACCCGATTCCCGGAATGCTGGCTTTCCTGCAGCTGAAACCCAAAAGCCTAAATGGTAACTGAAATGGACTCCAAATCAAAAATGAACTTCGACCCACTTGCTAAAAATGAGCCTTCTTTCATGTCCAACCTTTATTTGATCAAATACAAGACCAGAAAAGTCATTGGGAGTGCCTTGCCTTGTTTTCCCTTCCAAATGGAATTCTGCCAAGGGAATTCCGACCCTTCGGGCCCGGGTCATCCATTTGCCTTCTAGAATTATTATGATCTAGTGTTGAAATTTTCTAGAATAATGATTGTAGATCTAACCTTGATTAGCAAGGATTTTTCCAAGGCTGCATCTACATGTTTGATGTTGCTAACTCTCGTCTCTTTGTGCAAGATTTATGGAATCTAGTGCAGAAGCCTCTGGTGCTGCCAAGGAAAAGGGAAAAGGAATTGCCAAAGAACCTCGAGGCAAGGAGGACAAGGATCAAATGAGGTGAAAATTCCATGGGGTGCCATTACACTCTAGAATCACCACTCTTTGGAGGGACATCACAGATACCAATATCAGGCATGTTGATATTGACGAGTTTACACAGAGAGTCAAGGTGGACCTAAAAACAAACAATGCAAAATTAATCAGAAGCAGCGGACTTGCCAAGGCTATAGGTTTCCCGCCAGCATTGGTGGCCCCTGAGTTGGTAATGGCATGCCGGGATGCGTATCAACTTGAAACGAGAACCATAGTGGACAGAGATGGCAACATCCTCGCTAATAAGTCCCCTGTTGGGATAAATAACACACTCCACATCCCCGCCTTCGAGAGTATGGAGACCCCGATAGTGGAGGAGTGTAATGAATTATGGGATCAAGATCCCATGAGATGCAAGAAGTTGATCAACCAATGTTGGTTGAAGGACAAGCGGGCCAATGCTGGAAAATTTCCCCAAGAGCTCTTTTACAGTGATTTCTTTGAAGATTATCATGATTTGGTCACCCTACTGAGTAGGGTAATGGGCCTTCCTACTACAGCCTTCTTCCAAGAATGGATGTTGTACTTTGTGGAGCAAATCCTTTGCGGGAGTGATGCTGTATTTTACTGGGGGGAAATAATCAGTCACTGCTTTCACGAGCAATTCATCAATGTCAAGAATACTTCAAAGTTCTACATGACATCTTACCTGGTCTACTCGCTTGCCAATCGACAAAATTAAATTGGATTGACTACAATGCCCAATGAGTCATCGGGGAGGGAACTTAAACCCTATGACAAATATCCTCAGCTGCAGTATAGGAATTTCAAGAAGGACTACAGCAGGGTAAATGATGCCTTCATTGCCTACGTCATCGAGCTGCTTGGAGGTGATTTCGAGAGAAGAGTCTCCCACAGTGCCAAAGCCCTTCTCAAGCACTATGCCTTCCTATTTATTCAGTTTCTAAAATTTACCTACATTTGCGCCCAAGGGTTCACGGAAAGGCCAAATAAGCTGCCCCGATACCCCAATGATCGGATCATACTATTGGAACTAACTTGGCAACTGCGGCACATCCATAATATTCTAAGAAACAAACATCTGGCAGGGACGCCTTATCCTATCGAGCTTGGCTAGGGAATGTATAAAATTCATACCTCCCAATGTGCGGATAATTCGGAAAAGGAGTTGGCCGAGTACCACTTCAGGCAGTATACAACTAGGCCACAGATGGACCCATACGGTCACATCAAAAAGGCACTTGGACCAGAATATGCCCACCTCCACCATGTTGAGGAGTTTTGGGAAAATTGTAAGGATGATTTTGAAGTACGGATACGACATTACATGCATATGACCACCTACTTTGTAAAGAGAGTAAACTTGTGTCCGATTCTGGATCAACTAGAAGAAGATGAGAGCATAGTGATAGACCCAAGATACAATGCTATCACAAATCTGCCACTGCCTTTGATTCATTGGGATGAGCAAGAGGTTGATGACCTCGACATTCTCACCAAGCCCATTGAGGCATGTACAAAGGCATGGATCAGCGGGTGGGTCGCTTGGTTAAAGCAGCAAGGGGTTGCCTTGACATTCAAGGGACTCGAGAATGAGCCAAGTGGCTCTGATAGTGGGGTGGCTACTGCTACTACAACTACAGAAATCTCTAAGTCTTTGGAATCTGTCAAATCAAGAAAGAGGAAGGAGGTTGACGAGCATCAATCCAATCCGAAGGTGTACGGTAGAAAGGCCTTGGAGGGCAAGCCTCCCAAGAAACATAGAAGAACAGGTAGTGTCATGGAGATGCCTATGATACCTGAGGATCCACTCCACGAGGGTGAGGAGTTGGAAGCTGATCCACCAAGGTCCCCAACTGCTTCATCAATTGCTACAACCATTGCTGCCATTGCTACCATTCCATCCACTCCACTTGCAATGACTGCTTTCTCTCCGCCTACAGTGGACATCTCTATCCACCTTGCCTCCACTTCTCTAATCATGCAGGTCATATCAGTAGATTCATCCTCCTCCATGACCTTTCCAATCTCATCATCCTCCATGCCTCCTTCCCTTCCACCCGCTTCATCTACTATTGCAATTCCTACCCTCACTCTCCTAGAATTCTTCGTTAAATACATGCAAAATGTGCCTTCCGAGCTTTCGAGATTGCTTGCAAATCCAATGGTGCAAGCTGCAATAACCCAAGAAATGGTCAATGCCCCAAATCTCCCTCCTCCTATAGAACCACTTAGGATGGAGGCCACAATGCAAATCTTAGATGAGCTCGAGCGATGAGAAGAGGAGGCAATCGGGAGACCAAAAGATGAAGAATTTTTATATCATGAGCATCCCATCTATGAGTGTCGGGTGATCGATGAGGTGGCATATGAATCTTCTAGTGAGGGGATCGAGGATTGGGGAACAGACATTCTCCAAGAGATGGCTGATCCAGAGCTCGATGCAGAGTGGAACAAACAACTCAAGGGAATTGAGGATAAAGAGGCTAAAGGATAGCCTACAGTTGAAGAAAGCGTTGTTGTTTCAGGGACTGAAGGTAGTAGGTCTCTTGCGGGAAGGCATAACCAAACCCCGGAGCGTGAGGAAGAAGCATCCCTCCGCGAGGATGAACAAGAAGATAAGCGCGAGGGAAGTGAGCACGAAGAAGAAGAAGAAAGGGATGCTGAGGGGCAAGACCACCCTAAGGAGCAGCTAGTCACCAAGTCTCCCACCAAGCATATTTGTCTCATGCAATATTTTCATGAAGAGAAGGAAGATGCGGGGGCTGAGCAGGGGACCGTTAATGCCAAATTCATTGAGCTTAGGGTGGAGGATAGCAAAGGTCAACATGAATCACCCAAGGTAGGGCCTCAGATGCCCAACTGGCTACAGAAGTAGCTTGAAAAGAGAACTCCCGCCCTAAAGGATCCGAAAGCAAGACTGGAGGCAATAATGGCTAGAGCTCAAATTACGACAAAGAAGGAGAAGAAGCCAAAGGTCAGGTCTAAGATAACGATGGATGCCTCTAGATCCAGGGTAGTGCAAATAGCTACACCGGTGGTTGGAGAATAAGAGGTAAGTTATAACGTCTCCACCATTGACTTGGGAGTAGCCACACAAGAACAAAAGGTTGACCACCTCCGAGAATCGGTCGCCACAGTGATGCACCTTATCCAACAGGATAAGGTTTCAAAGGAAGAGCTTAAGGCATAGGTGGATGATTTGATAGCCTACATCCAACAATGGTCATCTCCAGATGAACATCCCACCACGTCATCGGCCCCACCGTAGTTGTTTTCTCAGGAATAGATCCACAAGTTGGAAGAAGAAGAAACTTGGATAAGACCACGAAAACTTGGTTCCGACAGCTCTTGGACATCGGGAACATGGGCATCAACTTGGTTGTCCAAACAAAAAACAAGTTCCTAGAGGTACAAACATCTCTTGAAGGCACAAGGAAAATCTGCGAGGAATTCCCAAAGAAGTACAGGGTTGCTGATCCAAAGATTGAGGGTATCCTCACACTACCGAGTGAAGTTTGGGAAAAGGACCTCGCCTTCAAGGATGATGACCACTGGCTAATGGATGTATGGAAGCATGATTTTGATCACTCAAAGGGGAGGCTAGAATAGATCCTAAAAAGAATAATTTCGGATATAGAATGGGACAAAGAGGCCAAGGGAGATAGTATCAGATATCTTGAGCTAATGACGGGGTACAAAATGCCTATTGTGAAGATCAATTTGGAAAGCATAAAGCCTCACTTCTGGAGAAGGAAATGACAACCGAGGTTACGACAGAATTTATGAGCTTTGTTGCTTGAGCTTTAACCCAATCTGAGATTTTTAGGTACAATGCTACCAAATATGACGAAGACTAGGAAAAGCTCATTAACAACTCCAAGGAGTGGAGTTACCAGGTGTTAAGGTCTGATATCATTTAGGTCGACAAGCTCCGACCGGTAATCTTGAGATTCGTAGAATATGTAGCTTTGAAGAAGCGGGAAGGTAATCCTATTATTGATGAAGAACTTCTGAAAGAGTAGCTGTAGCAAAGAAGCAATCAGCAAAAGACAAAACTGCTACAGTGTTGCCACTAGAAGACAAAATAGGAAAAAGACAAAAGATGTTTTAAAAATGTAATATATTTGGGGGTAGGTGAGACCTTGCTATAAAGTGTATCTTGGCCACACAATAGAATTGAATCTTGGCCACTCATTTTGCTTTTTGAAAACTATAAATAGAGGTCCCCTCCTCTCATTTTAAGAGAGTTGAGTTGTTGTAAAGGCATGCTGCAGAAATTGCAATAGAAAATACAGTGATTTATTGGTGTATTTTGGATTTCTTCACATGTTTCATGATTCTTCTCCCATTACTTAAAATTCTAGTTTAAGTTACTTTGTTGTTCTAGTGTCCTTTTAGCTGTTCTTGGTAGATTTAGTGATGTTGTCTCTGGTTATGAAGTTTTCTGCTGTGTGTATGCTTTCCTTGTCCATACTTTTAGTCATTTATTGATGGTAGGTGACTGTGTAAAGTTAGTCTGGACTATAATTTCATAGCTGCTCTTTAAAATTTTTCTTTATTCACATTTACATGGTGAATGAATGATGAATATCTATATTCCTTAGAAGATAGCATAGATTTCATGACATTGTGAGAATTCAGATTAAGTGAAATCCTATTTAAGGAAATTGTCCATAGCAGAAACCTCCATGATCACTGTTCATCGGTAGTTGCAGGTCCAGGAACCTTCCCTCCTCCCTGCCCTTTTTTCCTTTTCTTTAAGAAATAACCTATGCTAAGGTTCATTGCACATTGTAAAGCCAAATCCAACGAAACAATGGAGTTCAAGACTGATGTTTGAACTTGCAGTAAAGTGCAGTAATTTCCTATTCAAAGAACTCTGTTCACAGACCCGATTCTCCTACAGCTTTAACTCATGTAAGGTTGCTTTGTGATTCTAGAAAATCACATAAATCAACTGATATATTCCAAGCATCGCCATGACCTGACATCCAAGAGACCTTGGGATAGTGTTCTACAATTTGATTATGGAAGATTGTCTTTCAAGAGAGGTAATGCACCTACGTATTACCTGTGTTGTGAAGTGCATAAGGACACTATCAACAGAACTGGTGCTAGAAGGAGGGATTTTTGGAGATAAAGCTAGATCGAATTGGGTCATTCTCCCTTGAGAGATTTCATCGAGTCTTGAGATCTACACTAAAGAAGGGAGAATTTCAGGAATTACAACCCCCTATCCGAGCTAAAAGAGCTAAACAAAGGGACCATCCATCACCAATCCACCATACCAGCCCATTTCCCTTTCACCTTCATCTTCCCCATCATCATTGGTAGTACCACCTTCCACACATCTGATCCAAATAGCCTCCCAGGCTGCCACTCCATCTGGGCTAAACATTTCCTTTCAACCGAACACAGCAGCAAGCCCTGCTACTGTCCCTTTCCAGCTGCCAGTTTGTATGGCACAACTGCCTCCACCACCTCCTCCTATGGCATGGATGGGAAATAACCTATCCCCTTTGGCCTTCAATTTCTACCATGATATGCCAAAGATTCTTGAAAGCTTTTATACAAAATTCAATGCCCGAGACCCACAGAGGACTACGGAGGAACATGTAAGAATTTTCAAAATCTCTTTAAAAACTATGCAGATTATCTATGAGGACGTGGCCTGTAGGCTCTTTCCCTACTCTCTCGGGGAGGAGGCATTCTATTGGTATGTCAAATTGCCCACCGAAACGATCACCACTTGGGCTCTTCTAAAGGAGGCCTTCCTGCAGAAATTCAAAACTTCGGTCAACCCTACAGACTCGTACCGATACTTCATGTCGGTTCAAAGGGAGATTAATGAACCAATTAGTTCGTTCAATGATCATTTCCACAGAGCGTATACTCGGCTATAGGCCTCGTACATTTTCAATGATGCTGTTGTTTTACTTATTTATTATGCAGCCTTGGATAACCTCACTTCAGCTCTGGTAAAAATAATGCGACCGTCACCCACCAGGTTGGTCGATGCATACGCGGAAGCCATTATTGCCAGCATAGATTTGGGGCAAAACATTTTTGGTTCGTTGCCTTCCCTCAGGAAAACTACACATCTGATGCAGATTTATGGCCTTACTCAAGCCTTGCAGCATTAAACACCTCTGTTGAATCTAGTACCACAGCTACCTATAGTTCTGCATCCCGGACAACCAATGAATCAGGCGTATCCAGTACCTCACTACTTGTTGCCCCAGTAGTATCATTCGCATCCTCACCCATCTTAGGTGCCAGCGTACCTCTAAGTGGCTGAATTCCCACTCGCTCATCAGAATCAGTCGGTTGCACAGCCCGTGTTCCTCCATAATTCAACATTGCAACAAAACAATGCCGAAAAGGACAATATTGACGAGCTCACAGAGATGATAAAAAATATGTCAACAAAAATGATGCACTTAAGAAATTAGAATAACCAGCTACAAGCATCACAAAATACCATCTAGGCTAACCTTAATCGTGATAACCTTAAGCCCGAAAACAATGAGAACCCTGCAAGCGGAGTTTACTTGGCTGAGGCCTCTTTTTCTGGTTGGTTTCGCATACACAAAACAAGTCGGCACTCTGAGCTGGATTGTTCAAAATTCCAAACTGTTGCCGACATCTTCCAAGTTGAGTTCTAGAATGTTGTGGACAATTCAAGGTGCGGAGACATTGTCCCATCCCACCCATATGATTCCTCGATGTTGGTGGTGAACAAGGATCCTTTCCCAAAGGCGGAGTGCAACACACCAGAGCAGGAGGGTGTCGACTCGAACAACAATGATAAAGTAGAAGAGGTAAGTTCTGAAAGTCCTTTGGCTCTGCTTTTTGATTCGATAGATAATGGTCCTAAAGATGATGAAGAAGAGCCTAGGGAAGATGAAGTCCAAATGTTTCACCAATGAACTACCCCTTATAACTTCAGGAATAGACAGGTCGTTGGTAATGTTGGAGGTCCTTTTACAACCTCCACTCCATCGAATAATTTCAGCACCCTTCCTGATCCAAATGCAAGTAATAACCTGAGTTTTCCCCACACACCCACATAGTATCTCATTAGGAATAAACAACAAAACAACAACCAAAGCCAGGCCACTAGCTCCTCCCAAAATGTTTCCTATGATCAAGAAGTTGAGCAGATGGGGGAGAATATTGCTGAGGAATTCAAAAAGGTGAAACTAAATGTGTCCGCCTTCGAGCTACTGAAAGTGTCTACCATTAGGAATGCCTTTTTGAGAATGATAAGCGGGACTCCACCATAGGGTTCAATCAAGAAACTCCACCAAAGAGGGTTTCCTTCGATGATCAACAAGGTGAGCTAGTCGTTAGATAGATCTTCAACAGTAAGGTTGACCCACCTGTAGGTCAGCAAGCAAACAAGCAATCCGATAGAGTAACTAATCAGGCACCAACCAAAAATAAGGGAAATAAGAAAGACAAGGGCCAAGTCGCCCAGGTGGACGTTTCTGGAGGATTGTTTTAGGGGAAATTCGAAACTCCTCCCTTTCTGACCACCATTCGTGTGTTTGGGAAGAACCTCCATAATTGCCTGCTAGATTCGAGAGATTCGCCCAATGTCATGCCCCTGAGCGTGCGCAAGGTGATCGCAATAATGCCAACTCCCTCCTAGCGGAAGGTGACACAACTTAACAAAACTGAGATCAACATAGTGGGGGAAATTAATAGAATACCTATGCAAATTGTTGCTGATCATTGGATCCAATAGACCATAGACATTCAGATGGCTGATATCCCGGATACGTATGGTATAATCCTAGGAAGGGATTTCACAAGGGCGTTGAATGGATATTCCACGACTGACTTCTCCCATATGTGGTTGCCATGGAAAGCAATGCCAAATCAGATTCGGATTGATTGAGAACCACAGATGAGATTCATGATCACCGAATACAACAACATGAATGAGGTGTTGTATGTTGAAACTGATATGAGGAATTACTCCCCGATATCATATCTAAACGAGTAGGAATGCCTCGAAGATGAAGGAACAAGCAAGGTTTTCCTTGTATTATGCAACCCGCCTGCTAATTTAGCCAATTCCTCTCAGAGCACTGAAGTGTTGATAGAATCCGATGATGAAGAGTCAAGAGAGGATGACAGTCGTGGATTGTTGGATGGCTTCCAAGATTTCATGGAAAAGTGTTTACAAGACTAGCTTAGTTTGGGAGCCTGAATGAACTTTCAGGAACTCTTGCTCCCTAATTGGTGTAGGGTAAATAACGTTGCTCAATCAGAGTTTGACTGTTGTTTATGTCAAACAACAGTTGAACACATTAAAAGACAAGCCACTCCGAGGGAGAAAGCGAGGTCAACACCACTTGAACACACACGTTTCGTCCCTGCGCCTCCCCAAATGGTTACTAAAATGAAGGCCCCATCGATGGTGAAAGTCGGATCTGTTGGTCCTACGTTCAAGGATTCTCCTAAATTCTAGATGTTGCGCTTTGACGGGTCTAAATCCAAACACAGAGCTGCAACAAGTTTCAAATTGATCAGTCCTAGAGGTAAGTCATACTTTGCTGCTCATAGACTTCAATTTTATTGTACCAATAACATAGCAAAGTATGAGGCTTTAGTCTTGGGCCTCTTAATGACATTAAG
The DNA here is from genome assembly GCA_007115665.2 of Sequoiadendron giganteum. Taxonomy (NCBI): domain Eukaryota; kingdom Viridiplantae; phylum Streptophyta; class Pinopsida; order Cupressales; family Cupressaceae; genus Sequoiadendron; species Sequoiadendron giganteum. The sequence goes on along the minus strand of CM021100.1, from coordinate 146,104,831 downwards.
AAAGGGAGTCAAAATGCTCCAAGTGTACGAAGATTGAGAGTTAGTCATTAAGCAAGTCAGGAAGCTTTATTCCTGCTATGACAGAAGACTCACAAACTACAGGCACCGGGTATGGGATCTACTAGAAGGGTTGGATGCATTCAATATCCAATTAATTTCGTGCACTCAGAATCATACTCCCAATGCCTTGGCGTAGAAAGCAAGCACGCTACAACCACTGTCCCTATCTGGCCTCAAAATATTCATGGTGGAACTCAGCTCTGTCCCATCAGTGCCGGATAATGTAGCCAATTTTTAGGTATTCAATGATGACAAACACATCCTGGATTTTATCACCAGTTTTAATGTGTTTTCTACGTAGATAATCGATGAGGTGGAACCTCAAGAGGTTGACCTGGATATAGAGGGGATTATCAACCTAAAGACCAATACCATCCCTAGGGGGATGGTCCAATTAGAGTGAATCTTTGACTTGGATCAGATCAGAGATCAAGATCAGGAGGGTAAGAAGGATACCATCAATGGCCAGTGTGACACTTATAATCTAGGAACAGTTGGGAATGCTAAGAATGTATTCATTGGTAAGGTCTGCGCTCCTAAGGAAAGAAAGGGTATACTCAAGGCCCTATAGAAGTACCACAACGTCATTGCCTAGAGCTACAAGGATCTCAAAATGTATGACACATCAATTATCACCCACACCATCCCGCTTAGACCATATGCGAAGCCATTTCAGCAATGACAGCGCCCTGTCAATGCTTTTCTGGAACCAATAATATACAAAGAAGTACAAAAGTTGTTGTCAGCCAGGACCATTTTTCTGGTTAGAAACTCCACATGGGTGGCAAATTTGGTTCCTGTTAGAAAGAAAAATGGGCAAATCAGATTGTGCGTCGACTTCCGTAATATGAACCGAGCCTCAGAGAAGGATAACTACCATGTACCTTCATTAGATGAGGTGTTATAGATAGTAAATGGCTCCTAGATGATGTCCTTCTTGGATGAATATTCGAGGTACAATCAGGTCATGGTACAATACGAAGATCGGCATAAAATGACATTCACCACCAAATGGGGAACTTTCGCTTATAGACAAATGTCGTTCGGACTAATCAATGTTGGTGCCACTTTCCAACGTGCCATGGATATTGCATTCAAGGATCTGATCGACGAGTGCATAATCATCTACATGGATGATTTTACAATATTCTCAAAGCAATGGGGTAATCACGTCGCTGACCTATGTAAAGTCTTTGAAAGGTGTCATGAATTCAAGGTTTCCCTTAATCCGAAGAAGTGAATCTTTGGTGTCACTGAAGGGAAAATCCTTAGACATGTCCTATCAGAAAGGGGAATTTATATTGACCCTAAACATATCCAGTCAATCATGAAGATTCAGCTGTTGGGCAGCAAAAAGGAATTAAATTTTTTTTTTGAAATGATTAACTTTGTCTGCAAGTTCATCACAGGCTTAGCGAAAATCATCAAACCACTCAATGCTATGCTAAAATAGGATGCTAAGGTCGAGTGGACCCCAGAAGCAAAGTAGGCTTTTGGGGAAATCAAGAAGGAAATTGTTGACACCCCTATGATGGTCAGCCCCAACTACTTGAAGCCCTTCTACATCTACTCATTTGCCTCAGATCATTCATGTGCAAGTATCTTGACACAAAAGGATGACGAGGGGAGCGAACATCCGATCACCTTCATGAGAACCCCGCTGAAGGATGTTGAGCTACAGTCTCACAACGTCGAAAAACAAGCCTATTCCCTTGTTAAGGGGGTTAAGAATTTTAGGCATTATATCTTGCACAACAAAGTATTCGCTATAGTTCTTGACCCTGCGGTGTAGACATTGCTCATGTAGAACGAGCTAGGAGAGCGAAGGGAAAAATGGATTGCATTGCTGCAAGAGTATGATATGGAAATCCAACCGATGAGGCTGGTAAGAGGGTAGGAACTTGCCAAAACAATGGTAGAGGTAGTTATTGAGGCTAGGCCTAAGTTCACAGTGCAATAGTACCAGTTGGAAGATGTCTCTCTAGGGGAATGGTACAACGATATAGTATATTACCTACTGAATCATAAATGTTTGCCTCATCTGCAAGGAGTCTGAAGGTGGGCCCTTAGATTGAAAATCAGTAGTTACATGTTACAGGGTGTCATGTTGTATAAGAGAAACCATGAAGGTATCTACTTGAGATGCCTTGGTAAAGAAGAGGTTGATCGTGTTCTCAAAGAATTCCATGATAAGTTCGGGACTGGCCATGGTTCTGGTTTTTCAACTGCCCACCAGATATTAAGATTTGGGTACTATTGTCCCATGGTTTTCAAGGATTCTCACGGTCATGTCTGTACCTTCCACGTATGCTAGACCGCTGCCACCCGAGAAAGGAATGTTTATGTCCCATTGCAACCTATTTTGGAGGTAAGGTCATTTACGTAGTGGGATCTCGACTTCATTGATCCGGTAAGCCCTCCATCATCTTCTAGACACATGTACATTCTAATCGCTACTAATTATTGTACTAGGTGGATAGAAGCAATTGCTTGTAGGCAATGTACAACTAAAGTAGTAACTAATTTTCTGGAAAGCTTTCTTTTAAATCGCTTTGGTTGTCCTTATGCTCTAGTATGTGATAATGGTCCTACTTTTGCTTCATTAAAATTCACGAGTGTGGCCTTTGACTATGGTATCGCCCTTAAATTTTCATCCAATTACTATCCTCAAGGCAATGGCCTTGCTGAGTCAACCAACAAGAACTTGATCACTGTGACCAAGAAGCTACTAGATAGGAATCCCAAAGATTGGCACACCCAACTTCATTTCGCCCTTTGGCCAAATCGTACGCGCCACAAGGTTGCCCTTGGAGATTCCCCGTACCATCTCGTTTACAGCTTGGAGACCATTTTCCCCATACATTTGAAAATCCCTACCCTCTAGTTCATTAATGATTTTTATGAAGGGGGAGACCGTAGAGAAGCTCGCCTTGCTGAGCTGCTACACCTAGAAGAGGTACGAGACCATGCAATAGAAAATTTTGCCAAACATCAGGGTGTAGTCAAAAGATGGTTCAACCATCGAGCCAAAATTAAGGCCTTTTGAATTTATGATTTGGTCCTTTATTGGCACAAGGCCCATGAAAATAAAGGGGGACACAACAAATTCGACAAGCTTTGGCTTGGCCCCTTTCAAATTATTGAAATCCTTGGAGAAAATTCTTTTCATTTAAATACTTTGACTGATGAAGATGTCTCGTTTCCTATCAATGGGCAGCACCTCAAGCATTACTTCCAGGCTTGAGCTCTCTTAGAGTTGTTAGTGTAAATACCTGTACATAGGTTAGGATAGGTTTCCCTACTTTGTCCTTTTGTTTTGCTCATTTTCTGGTTGATTGTTTTTGACCTCGGAAGAGTCTTCCCATTTTGTTGCGGTGGTTGTGCCTGGCTCAATGAACGATTTTCCCTACTACCCACTCTTGCTTCATTCTCGAGATAAGCCTTCAATCCTTATTACTAACCTCTGGAATCCCCTAAGCATTGGTTTTCAACTTTCAAAATCTGAACTAACCTAGGATGGCTTTCCACTTGAACTCCCTACGTTTATCAAGGAACACATAGAAACGCACTTTAAAATTTCCAAAGAATGGTATGGTGATTACTGAGAAGGCTGGATAAGTGAAAAATCTAAAGTCTGCTCCAATGAGCACTGTGATTCCCAAGCCCATAGTAAGCTTTGTTTCTCACACAGTTGAATAGAAAAAAAAAAGAGGAAAATGTTGAAAAGAAATATCAAATGAAAAGAATAGACAAAGTGAAAATAACAACCGTATGGGTGTACAAATATATCTACTAAGGCTATGGACACTGTTGATGGTGAAAATGACATGAACAACGTTAAATGGAATATTTCTATTTTATTTCTCCTGAAAAAGAAAGACAAAATATAGTAGCCTAACTCCCAAGGTCCTGGTAGTTAGTTCTCAACTTTCTAGTGTCACTCAATTGGTCCATGCAACTATAATATTCAAGGGGCCTTTGCTGGTAATAAGGAATGCAAGAAATGACTTATTCATTGACCTATTCTCACAGTCTCGTTCTTCTAGCATTCAAGGGACCTATGTTCCTCCTCCCAGCGATGCTAGCCGAGATTCTATCTGGCTGGAAAGCTCGCTTGGGAGGAAGAGGGAGAGGCCTTCTTATCAGCAAAACATGAATAAAACTTATCTAGTATCCAGACATATATCTTCAACAACGAATGTTTTTCCAACAGATCAAGAAAACCATAGCATGATATAATTTATAGAATAGTCCATACTATTGCATGGATCTAAGATGCTTAATTTAACATCACAATCACACATCATAGATATTTAAAATATTCCAAAAGAACACACTCTCATTCGTTGCCAAGATCATAGATCAACAGACTTCAATAAATTCAATTCATAGATAATCTAATGAAATAATCCTTAAATCTACTTTATTCTAAGGGTTTTCATCACAAAAGAAATACTTATGCTTTAGCACAATCACTAGCATACAGATAGACTATAATTCATCAGCCTTATCAAATAAACTCAATTCCAACACCGTATTGCATAAAAACCTGTAATTATATTCAACTGTAAATAAAATAACAAAGTATCTCTATAAAAACTACAAAAAATTCTATCTCCTACTATCAGGTGGCTAATCTTATTCTCATCAGTCGAACTTTACAATATGATACCCCAAAGGTATTTATAGATGTACAAAAATCCGAAGTCCTTCCTATCTTAAGTCGATCCACCTTTTTAGGAATTAAAGTCTTCTTGAAAACTCAGATCAATTTGATCTCTAGTTCCCATATTGACCATTTAGTTAAACTAGAGAGAAGAAGATAGAAGAGAAAAGAAAGCCACGCGCCTCTAAGACTGTTAGTCCTGCATGCGAAAAAGAGAAGAAAACCATGCATGCATGAGATTATCAATTATGCATGCGAAGTTTGCTCTGCAATGTACTTTTCATAACTGGAGAAGACTTGTTGGAGCACATCCAAATCCGGCCCATCAACCCAACTGTCTTCAAACTTGATCCTCTCTAATTCCACAACATCAAGTACTCTCATGTCCTTTAGCTTTTCCAACTCCCTTTTAGCTGCCCTAACCTCTTCTTTAATATCCATTAACCGATCTAACAGCAAGTCCTCTTCATCATCTCCCTTTTGCCTGACCTCTTTAAACCTATCATCCCATTTCTCTTTTATTTGTCTCAAAGGTAGGCCCTCCTTTACCGGTATATTAAAATTTACTATAACATCAATAACTACTTCTAACTCCTCAAACTGTTCATTCAGATCCTTGACAAAATCTTGAACTTCATTTTTATGCTTGTATAAAAAGTCAGATCTAAACTGGAGTATGCTAGAGGTCTTTTCCAATAAACCTTTGTTGTCCTCTTCAAGTATTGATTGTTCTAGAAGAGTGGACTTCATAAATTTATTAACCTCTTTCAGCTTTTGGCTATAGCCTCTGTACTCCTCCTCCTGTTCTCCCAATACTTTGACATACTGATTCATATCTTCTATTAACTCCTCTGTCATCTTGTGAACCTCAAAACTGTTGTCCAACACCTCACTTATTCCCTGATTTAGTTTATCAGTCCCTCTATCCAACATCTCTCCCTTACTCCTTACCTACACGAAATCATCCACCTCCTTCTTGCTAAGAAAAATTGGTGTCTCAATGGTGGCAATTTGTTGTGGCCTTGGAGCAGAAACACTCTTTAAGAAATTATGCATCTGATCTAATTAAGCCTTAAGCTCATCCTTTCTCTGCTTATCTTCCATCATTCTTGATTTAGTGGATGATGCTACCACATCTATAAAGTTCATCTGTTGATCTCTTGTGGGTCTCCCCAAGTTAACCGTGCCTAACTAATAATCAGTTAGCTACATGTCCCTCAGATCCTTGTCCATCATCGGTTTTGCACATTAAGCAATAATTTCTCCTCCATCGGTGAGTTTAGTGGAATGCAATATTTTGGCCTTCTTCTTGGGCCTTTCTTTTTCAATCTCCTTCATCATATAATCCCAATTGAGAGGTTGTGAGGGTGTCACTGATTTCTTTTTAAGATCCAACTTCAACCAAGTGGGAGCACTTGGAGTAGTGGTCATTATAATTGAAGAAAAAGCAGTAGTAGTAGAGAGTTGTGGCATATTTACTTTAGGTTGAGAATCAACCCCTTGTACCTCTTGTTGTTCTTGCTCCACATTTTTCTGAGCAAGCTTTTCAGCTTCCTCCCTGTCCTTTTGTTCTTGTATCCTCTTGTCTTCTTCTTCCTTCTTCAACTTTTCTTCTTCTAATATTTTCTTCTCAAGTTCTTAGTTTCTCTCTTCCTCCAATGCCTTAAGTCTATATGCATCTTCATTTTCATTTTGTTGCTTAGTCAGCTCCTTGGAATCTTTCTCTTTTTGCACACGTTCTACTTCCTCTTTCTTTTTATAGGCCTCTTCAGCCAGCTTCAATTTTGCCACAAGAACTTATTTTTCCCTTCGTTGCTTTTCCTTTTCTTCCTCTAGATCATGAATTTTCTATACTAATTCCAGCTTAGCATTCTCTTCTTTGATCTTGAGCTCTTGCTCCCTTTGCCTTTGCTGCTTCTGCACTTCATCAGCCCTTATCTTAGCTTCCATTCATTTCTACTGAAGTTCAGCTTGTGCCTTAGCATCAATTGCCTTTTGCTTCTCTATTGCCTTTGCATGTGCTTGAGCATCTGAAGCCTTTTTTGCTTCCTCAAACAGTTCCCATTGATCTTCCTCTATTAAAATATGCTTAATTTCCTCCTCTAGAGGCATATTTTCTTGTGCATCTTTCTCTGATAAGGTCTCATTAGAGTTCGTTTCAACATCATGAATCTCAAACTCTACTCCATTTCCCTTAAATGCTTCAGCAATACCATAAAGAGTTCCTTCAAGCATCTCTCCGCTTGGTTGCTCTGTAAGAGGGACTTGAGCAGATGACTAACCTCTTGTTGGTGTTGTAACCACAGGTCCTATTTGGGTATCCTCTTCTTGTACTCTAGGTAAATCTTGAGTAGATGCTTCAAGATCGATCTCTTCAATGTTGGGAGGGAAGAACTGCAAAGGCTCTTTGGAAGGCAATTTCCTCTTGATTATTTTATATCCATTCCCCTTCTTAGGAGCTGGTCCCTGAGGAGTTTTGGTTCTTAGAACAGCCCAGTGGATACTTCTATCCAAGAATGGTCTCCCTATTTGCTTGATATTAATGGTCTCCTTACCATCCTAGTCTATCGGATCCAAAATTTTAGTACCAATGTTCAATGCTTCATATGATGGATCCAACACAACTCCATCATCTACTAATGTATCAGGAATGTCATCTTTGATCTCGAATTCTACCATGAGTGAAACGGGCAACCTCACATAATTCCAATTCCTAAGGTCATACTCATCTTTAAGATCACTCCAAAAATCCTCTAACAGATTGAAATGTTTGTCAAAAACCAAAGGCAACAAAGCATTCATTTTCTTCTTTGGATCAAAGTGCTTCTGAGCCGTGTACAAACCTAGCTTCAAATGTATCAATTCACTGCAACCTACCTTAGCTCCCACAAGATGTTGGAAGTTGTATTCACCCAATTGCATGGGAAATTTATGACAACCTGTCTTGTGCTTTAACCTAAATCAAGCATTGACCCCTAGAGCTTGATAGAAAAAATCCATTAGAACCATCCTATTCTTTCAACACCTTGGAAGTAAGTGAAGATGACCTTTAAATCCAGCCAGCCTGAAATAAGTGAACTTGGGGTATTGAATATTCCAACATCCCCATTCTATGATAAAGGCCATGGCTTCCTAGCTCAATCTATACCCTGCATCTCCATTAAGTTGGTTAATGATTACATATAAGAATGCATCATTAACCCTCCTAAATTGTGTTTTAGAAACCTATAGGGATAGCTGATCATAATGATTCCATACTCTCTTTTGTCCATCATCTTCTCCGAATATTCCCACTATGTTCAAACTTGGAAAGATGCCTCCTCTAACTGCTGCATAGACAACATAAGAAGTCATGAAAAAGCTCTTGGTTTCCCTAATTATGGTTAACTAATCATGAATGGTATTTGAGACAATCATCGGCCAATCAAACTGTTGGTTTCCATTAAAGATTGTTTGAATGAAGGGAAACATCCACTCCTTGAAATGAAATGCATCCCTCTTCCCAAAGGCTCTAGACAACATCATTCTCAGGTCTGATACTTCCTTTTAAAATTATGTCCTCTTTGGTTGATCATGGAGCTTGGTCAGAGACTTCTTCTCTATTCTCAACCACTTCTTGTTCAAGTGAGCCTTGTTGGCCTCCTTGTGTTTGCTATATATCTTTAAAACATCTACCTCATTTAACTGTACCATGTTCTTTGGATCAAGGACACTAAACATGTGCTAAAACATTTGAGGAGTTAGATCTATAATTACATTATCCTATGAATCCATACATTTCCTAGTCGTCGGATTGTAAGCCCCTGTTGTTGTCATAATCAACTCTGGGCATTGGATGGATAGAGGAAATAAGGTGATGTAAGCCAAGCCGGACTCAACTATTCTTACAGTTCTTCCTATTACATCCTCAGTGAATGTTTCTAAATATAACTCCTCAAAATTGAATGGGCCTAGATTGGTTTCAGTTATATCAAACCAATCAGTTTCCACTTTGCTTGTAGTGACATCAGGACCCCTATGGTTATACATCAAGGTATAAGGTAGCTGCTCCGGATTAATCCTCTTAGGCTTAGTTGTTGCCTTTGAAGTTTCTACAAGCTGATTCCTTTGGGAAGATTCTCCTGATACTCATAACATTTTTAGTTTCCTGCAACAAAACCTCAAATTAGACCCTTGAATAAACATCACAAAATATGCTTTAAAAATCTTACCCTTCATAGATATATATATCGGAGGTGGAACTAGGCATAAAACATTCTAAACAGTCTCTTTTTGAAGCACTGTCAGGATTGGAGTCAAAACAATCATTGAGCTTATAGTAATAACAAGCGGGACCGGAGTCAGAGTTGGAATGGTAACCATAATCAGAACTGGAATGGAAACCGATTTGGTTTCATTCAGATTTTCTAATTTCACATTTAGTTCCGCTTCCACCTAGGTTATCATTATTTTGAAAGCCTTCTTCTAACTATAAGTAGAGTCAGAGACAGGATGGAAAATGGACTCGATACTTATTACAAAACTTAGTTCAAAGTCTAAATTGATTCTGATCCCACTTCCTCCTAAAATAACCATGATTTCATAAGTGATTTTAACAGTTCGATAAATAACTTCATGATTTAAAGACTAGGTCATACCAAAATGATAGGGGCTTAAAAACAACCTAATACGACCATCCCCATATGACCAAGAGGAGACTGTACTATTAAGGGCATCATTTTTTAAAATAAGAATGTGTCAAAACCCTAAAAAAAATGGTCGATTCCTAATAACTAGGGGACAAATTTAACCTCATTCAAATAAATAGATTGATGCACAACAGGATTTCTAAGTAAAAATGATAATTTACCAAACCCTACTCACTGTAAAATAGTAACTAACCTATGCAATTAAAAACTAGGGCACCACAATGCAGTCATGATTAAAACATGAAAATGACTGTGTTAAAAACAAACAAAACAGAAAAGTAAAATGAAAACAAGAAAACTTAAACAAAAAGAGAAATTAAAAAAAAATACATGAACTCACACAGAAACATGAATTCACATGAAGCTAAACAATCTACAAATGAACAGAAACGAAAAATGAAAAATAGAACGAAAGAGGAGAATAGAAATCCCTACCTCAAACGCAAATAAATAAGTTAATTCCCTGAAGCAATCCATGCACAACTATCTCTCTTTTGATCGATTCACTCGCACAAATTCCACTACAACTCTGGTTCACTCTTCGATCTCTTAACAATAATGATGATAACTACCAGTTAATCCCTAATTAAGGTAAAAAATTGGAGTTTCACGTGTGCATGACACCTATAATCAATGCCATAAATGTGGTAGAGCAGAGTCGGAATTGCAAAAGGAACTAGCCAATTACTGTCGTGCGACTTCAGTAAAGTTAATGACCACGAAATGGTGAGAACGGAATCGGAATGGAAAATTATTTAGAAACTTGTTTAACTTTCCAACTTGGTTCCCATTCTGGTTCTGGTTTCGTTGACAAAGAAGAAAGTGAAACAAAACATCAAAATAAAACAAAAAGACCAAAATGAGAAAACTTAACATAAAAACCTAATTTAAAAGAAAGACCAAAAAGCGGAGCCGGAGATAGAACAGTATTTGATTTTGAAACTTTGAATAACTTCTGACTTAACATCCACTCTGGCTCCGGCTCTAATAAAGATAAAACAAAAAAAAGAAAAAGAAGACTGTCGGGATGGTAATCGAAACGAGTTTCGAAAAAAAATTTAAAACCCGATTCGGTTCCGGCTCCGGTTCCGACAAAATAAACCAAATAAAAACAAACTATTGGAAAAGAAAGACTCCAAACTTTGTTTGACAAACAACCAAGGACAAAAACATAAAGGGGGACCCATTTTGACTAAGGAAAAAGATGGGGTGGTTATGCAAGGCATAACAAATGGTGAATCGACTGGGAAAATGGTTTACCCATTTTCAAGACACCCAAGAAAAATTCAATCACCCTTAAACTACTTGGCTTATGAAGCATGCTAACTTGAATAAGATAAGATAAATCTAGAATAAGGTTGAGCTGGAATCTTAGATGTATGTGCTCATGAGTATTCCTTAATCTGAGTGTGTGCATATTTATTGTGCATCATTCTTTATAGATACTCTCTGCTCGAACAATTATAACTAAGATTTAAGCTACATAGGTTGAGTCCTTTTAACTATCGTGCAATAAAATCCTAGGTATTGCTCCACTGCTAGACAAGCATCCATAGCCCCAATGGAGATACCTCTAGTTCTCTCAAAGCATTGCTCTACTGCTAGCCAGGCATCCATAGCCCCGATAGAGATACTTGATTACCCATTTGATATTGAGTTTTCCTTTTCTTTCTTTCTTTTCATTATCATCATTTTTTACTCATGCTTCACTTGTGGAAATCTTTTATGCACCTTCCTCAATACTCAAATACAATAGATCTGAAATGTGGGTTGAGAACTACAATGGATTTCATGATAGTCTTGGAATTGGATTTTTCACTTGAATCAAAAGTAGAACCATCCCAAAACAGATAGGCCTTTACTTAGGCAGATGTTTTTCTAATTTGGTGACAGATTTTTTTTATCATAATTCATGAGATATTCACAATGTATCTTCTATCCTTAATAACTTTTCAAACCTAGATTAGAATGGTCATAAAACATGAGTTTCAGAACGAAATCCTTTTCAATGATGATGATGAAAATACCTAAAACAATTTCTCTCCTAGTACCAGTAGCATACTTTAAATAACAACCCCTTGTCTTGAGATGAACAAAATGAAGATCTCCAACGAAACAAGACAAAAACAAACAACACACAAAAATAAAAAAATAAAAACAAAACAAAAAACAAAAATCTAATTACATATGATACAGTATAATACATTTCCTTTAAAGAATCAAACCTTTCATGAACCAAAATAGTGCTTGAGAAACTGACCATTAACTGGTAATGGAATAGGCTCTCCTATTAAGGTACTTAAACGAAAAGCATTCTCGCCTAGTTTCTCAACCACTTGATATGGACCTAACCAGAGTCTATCAAACTTCTGGTGATCTCCTTTCTTTTCTCTAGCTTTATCCCATAGTAATACAATATCTGATATCCTAAAGGCTTTTATCTTAGCTCTTTTTGTCAAACTAGCATTTGACGACACCCTAATGTTTAGAGAATTGTTGCAAAGCAGCATCTCTTTGCTCTTCCATATTAAGCAAATTAAGTAATCTAACCTCAATCCTATCATCCTTAGTATAAAATTCTTGCATGAACTTAAGAACAGGTATTTGTAAATGGATCGGGAAGATTGGGTCTTGGCCATAGACTAACTTAAAAGGTGAATTTCCTAGAGCTGCTTTGATTTAGGTTTGATCTGCCCATAAGGTAAATCTCAATTGGGTGTGCCAATCTCTAAGATTATTTTCTAACAATTTTCTTATTACTTCCAACAAGTTTTTATTAGTGCACTCAGCCACTCCATTGCCCTGAGGATAGTAGTTGGACGAATATTTCAAAATAATTATATGTTCATATGCCCATTGAATGAATTCAACAGAAGAAAAAGCAGGGCCATTATCACATACTAGAGAAAATGGAACTCCAAACCTGGTTGTGATGTTCTCAGTCAAAAATTTAATGACCACCTCAATGGTGCTATTTTTGCAAGGCTAGGCCTTAGTCTAATGTGTACAGTAGTTAGTTGCAGTCAAGATGAATTTATGTCCTACGAAAGAATTAGGATTAATAACACCTACAAAATCCAGGGCCCATTAAGCAAACGGCCTTACCTCATACAATGGTTGCAAAGGCATTCCAGGATTTCTTTCCTTGAGTACAAAATTTTGGCATACATGACAGGTTCTAACATGTTGCTGTGCATCCTAAAATACATAAGGCCAATAATAGCCTGATCTAAAAATCTGATGGGCCAAAGCATCCACAGATCGATGTCATGTTCCATGTCTTCCATGAAACTCAGAAATAGCATGCTTGGCCTCTTGTTGATCTAAACAACGCAAGTAAATCCCTTGAAAATTATTTATGTAGATGCATCCCCCTTTAAGCATGTAGTGAGCACTCTTCATCCTCAATGCTCTCCTCTGAGTAGCATTCATCCCTTCTGGACATCTGTTATTGAGGAGGAAGAAAGTCAAGTCTATATACCAGGGATCCTTAGTAAATGACTGGATGGTGTACTGCTAACAAGTGATTTTTTTTCCACATCTTCCATTGCTTTTGATAAACCTTTCCCTTGAACAAGCTTCATCGGATGAATCTCTAAGTCAAATTATTGTAGAATCGCCATCCACTTTCCTCTTCGCTCTCCTAATTCACTTTGCATCAAAAGAGATTTCGCAGCTAGATTTGGAACTATAGCCATTACTTGACTTCGAAGAATATAATTTATGAAATTCTTTACCGCTCGTACCAATGCAAAGGCTTGTTTCTCCAGTGGTGGGTATCTCACTTCCACATTTTAAATGGAGAGCTCATGAAGGCAATAGGTCTTTCTTCTCCCTCTTCTCTTTGTTGTGTTAACACAGCTGCACATGAATGGTCAGATGCAAAAGAATAGATATAAAAAGGCTTTAAATAATCTAGGCTTGTCAAAATAGGTGCCTCAGATATTGATTGTTTGATTTGTGAGAAAGCATATTTAGCCTCATCATTCCACTCAATATTTTCCTCTTTCTTCATCATTTCATTAAGAAGTTTGACAATCTTCGCAAACCCTGTTATAAGCTTTCTAACAAAATTGATCCTCCCAAAGAAGGATCTCATTTGTTTCTTGTTGCCTGACCTTGTCAATTTCAAGATGGCCTCCACCCGATCAAGATCTATGGATATCCCTTCCTATGATATGATGTGACCTAGGAGTTTCCCTTTAGATACTCCAAACACACAATTCTTTGGATTGAGAGAGACACCATAGCTTATACATTTCTTGAGAACTTTTTCCAAATCAGCAGCATGGTCTTCTCTATTCCTAGAGAAGATGGTTAAATCATCTACATAAATAATTATACACTTCCCTATCAAATCCTTTAAGGCTACATCCATTTCCCTTTGAAAGGTTGCTCCTGCATTGATAAGACTAAATGGCATCCTCGGATAGGAAAATGTGCCCCATTTGGTGGTGAAAGTTGTTTTCATTCTATCCTCATGACTGACAAGAACCTGGTTGCACCTAGAATAGCCATCTAAAAATGACATCATTTGGGATCCATTAACCTTTTGTAATACTTCATCCAGAGAGGGAAAAGGATAATTATCTTTCTCAGAGGCTTTGTTTAGATTCCTGAAATCAACACATAATCTGATCTAACCATTCTTTTTGCGTACAAGAACTAAATTTTCCACCTAGGTAGAATGTCTAACAGGAAAAATTATTCTTGCAGATAGGAGATTTTTCACCTCTTTCTGGATCAAGGGCTCAATTAAAGCATTGATCGGGCATTGTTTCTATCAAAAGGGCTTGGATTCTGGCTTGAAAGGTATGGTATGAGTGATCACCGAAGTGTCAAAATTTTTTAGATCATCATAACTCCAAGCAATGGCTGAAATGTTTTTCTTTAAAACTCTAACTATCTTGTCCTTAATTTCTTGAGGGAAAACCTTTCCTATGAGGACATTCCTTTCAGGGCCTGAGTGAGTCAGATTGATAGATTCATATTTCCCTCTTTCACTCTCTGTGGGCACCCTTTGATGAGCCTGTGGGTCAGAATCAAATATTCTCTCTAAAGCTACCATCCCTTTCGAAATGCTATTACTTTTCAAATCCAATATCCCTTCTTCACTCTCTTTCTCAGGATCCCAATCTCCCTTATCTCTTTCAGATTCATCTATTATCTTCCCTTCAAAAACATCAAAACTTTCCAAAAAGGCCAATATATGCTGATCATCATCAAATACTTGAAAATGTCATACATTATCAGGAATAGTTGGGACTGAGATTAATTCAACTGAAAATCTCTTCATATTAGAATCTTGCATGGGTTCCAATGTGCTAGCAGCAACAGCAAGTGCATCTGCAATTTGATTAGCTTCTCTAGGGATCAGAGTAATCTCAAAAGCATCAAAGTCTTCAATTAAGTTCCAAACTCTATTTTTGTACGCAACCAATATTTTGTTATGACATGTATACTGGCTACGTACCTGTTTTACAATCACTTCAGAATCCCCCATAACTGTGAGAGCAGTAACCTTCTTTTTACGAGAAAACATAAGTCCTTGAGCAAGTGCTTCATACTCAGCCACGTTGTTTGTGCAACCAAACTGCAATCTATAAGACACAAAGTAAGTTTTCCCTTTTGGGTTGGTTAGTTCAATCCTTGGTCCACTTCCTGCTTTGGATTTGGAACCATCAAATTTAAGAGTCCACAATTGGTCTTTGGCTGGGAGTTCTTTCTTTTTAGGGACAACAAGGGATGACTTACTTGAGATGTGTGGCAGCTCAGAATTTAGCTAGTCATCAGAAATTGACTTGGGACATTGAAAAAGTATCTATGGTAGGTGTATTGAATAGGAATTGAGACACCTCAACCTCTTCTTGATTTTTAGAGCTCAGAACCTGAGTCTGCTCTACTAGTGAGGAACCTTCCTCTTGAGAAAGGCTAGTCCTGGTGAGAATGGTAGCATCCTTAACTTGAAAAGAAAACTCATTGACAGGGGTCTGGGGTTTCTCTTGACATATTTGCTAAGGCTGGCCTATATGACTTAAGATATCTAGGCGTGATTGGCATGTTAAATTCGAATAACTATGATAATGAATCCTACACCAATTAGGAAGTAACAAACTACTCAAATGAGTTTCTCCTCCTAATACCCACCTATCTTCTTGCAATTTTCTTATTAGAACCTACTGGTTGATTTAGATCATTGGGTCATTGTGTTCTAGGGGCAATGTATCCTCGGGACTGATCACAAAGAAAGTAAGGACTTCCTCTTATTTTTAAACTCCTATCTCAGTCTCAAAATATGCTACTTCATTTGAAGCATCATATTCTATAATCATATGCTTGAGTCTTGGTTCACTCTCAATCCTTATTTGTGTTGGTACCCCCTTCTAAGGTAACCACATGTGAGAGAAATCCAAGGAAAAATATCCCCCAATACTTTTCATTAGCTCCCGACTTAGAAGCATACCATATGTCTCTGGGATGTCAACCACTTGGATATCTATGTAGGTTTGGATCCTTGGATCTGATTCAACCTGTACATGCATGTTCTTTAGTTCGCCTACAACATTGACCTTAGTTTTATCTAACTAGATGACTTTCTTATTGGTCGGGATAGGACTTAATCCTAACTTCTTTCATATTGAAAAGGGCATAACATTACTTGATGCTCTAGAGTCCAATAAACAATTATGCAAATTCTTTCCAAGAATCCTTAAAATTAAAAGAAAAGGTGGGGTACTAGTCTTACCTTTATAGATAGCTACATTTGTCTCCTTCACGAGAGTCACTTTACCTTTTCCTTTTAAGTTGTCTTCCTCCTCCAGGGCCTTCAATACTACTTCACATCTAGTTGGGAACCACTTCATGATGTCAAAGAATGACAATGATGTCTTCTGCCTCTATAGTTCTGCAATAAAATCAAATTCTGAATCATTCCTCACTTGATATTTAGAAAAAGGAGGTAGATTACCTCTATTCTGAGAGTTAGAAGGTCCCTTTTGTGGTGGTGGGTTATTATCTACATTTTGGTTCAGAGGGACCATGTTGTTTTGGGGTGAAGATGTAGTAAATGGGCCCTTATTCTGATTTCTCAGAAAATGACCACCTTTGGACTGAAAGGCTTGGGCATCATACACATCCTCCTCTGGCGCATTATCTCCCTGCATGGGAAATTGGTACTTCTCTTCAATAGTCTCATAAGTCATAGCAGTACTTACTGGCCCATTATCCCGATTGGAGTTTCCTGCTGGAGGATGAGAATCAACTTGTGCAATCTTTACAATTTTTTGTATTTCTGGGTAATTAACTTCAGAATGTGTTATAGTATCATGTAGTCTACACCAATTAGTCATTAAATTAAAGTTAGCCACATTAGCAGTATGTGATCTCTCCTTACCTGATTGATAATTATGAGGAACTCCCCCATTGTTAGGTCTATTATTTCGCTACCTATTGTTGTTGTTGAACCTCTGGTTATATCCTTTTATCTGATTTTGGTAATTTTGGTTAGAGGAATTTTGATTATGAAAGTTCTGGTTGGTGTTTTGATTCACATTCTTATTGGAATAATTCCCCTGGTTATTGTAACCTCCCTGATTTTGATAATTCTAGTTTTGGTGGCGGGGAAGGTTTTGCCTAAGCTGTGCCATGTCATTTGACATCTAAGATAAAGTATTTTTGAGAGTTTCTAACTCACTGGTCAATTGAACAATTTGTTCATTTGGCACATTCTGCACTATGGATGGGGAATGAATGTGGGTTGATTTTGAGGTTGTTGGGAAGAATCTTGCATGCCATTGCCAAAAAAGGGCATGGTAGGTGGGGCTTGTAACTCAGAAATAGGTCCATATTGGGAGTAAGACATCCCTGGGATAGTGTTGTGCAATGGTGGGTTAGGCATCTGATAATTCATGGGAGGAAGAGCTACTCCTAAACCTCCTGATTGCAAACTTATCTATTGTTGCAATTTGATAGCTAGATGATACACCTTAGACAAAGAGTCGGTCTCATTGGCCTGATAAGTTCTCTGCAAGAATAGGACAATCAAGGGATCAACAACTCTTAAATATGCCTGAATGGCAATGTTCTTAGCTACTAAGTAAGGATCTTGCAACCTACGAAACATCCTTTGGAATCTAGTGTTGAATAGAGGCAGTGGCTCATGATGTTCCTTCCTTATGGTGGAAAAATGGTGATCCAAGATGGTAGGGTCTACATAAACCCAAAATTTATTAATGAATACATTTTCTAAATCTATCCAACCCAGAATAGATCCTTGGGGCAGATTTAAGTACCAGTTATATGCCATGTCCCCCAAACAATAAGGAAACAATCTACATACCATGTCCTGATGAGCAACTTGTGAACATGTACAAGCATGTTTGAATGCTTGTATATGCTCCTCAACACTTCTTGATTCACCATGCATGTACTTGGGACAAAAAAAATTTGGATTCTTTGGTACATCATGGATTCCTCCTAGAATAGTCCCTAACGGAGAGGGGTTATTCACAAAATAAGCCATGGGTAAAATTGGTTGAGTAGGTGGTGATATAGGCCGAATTGGTGATGATACTGGCCTAACAAGTGGGGGAGATACTGGTCGAGCCAGTGGTGGTGATGTAGGTTGAAATAGTGGTGGTGTAGGTGGATTTGGTTGAAATCTAGGTGGAGTAAGCGGTGGTGACAATGTAGGTATCAATATTCTACAAGCATCGGGTCTAGGTCTAACCGTGGTTTGAATTTCTTCTAATGGTTCAGGATTAGTAGAAGATTTGAGAATCCTCCCGTATTTCTCTAGTGAGAATAACACAATGTGATCCAGCTTGTTCCTTTGGCCCTCCTTCTAGCACCAGATCTGTTGATGGTGAAAATGACACAAAAACCGTTAAACAAAATATTTCTATTCTATTTCTCCTGAAAAATAAAGACAACATATAGTAGCCTAACTCCCAAGGTTCTGATAGTTGGTTCTTGACTATCTAGTGTCACTTAATTGGTCCATGCAACTGTAATATTCAACAGGCCTTTGTTGGTAATAAGGAATGCAAGCAATGACTTATTCATTGAACGGTTCTTAATAAAAAGGGGTTTTAAATAAAAAAAAAAGATAGATCAGGGCGTACATCAGTAAAACATGAATAAAAATTATCTAATATCCGGACATATATCTTCAACAACGAATGTTTTTCCAACAGATCAAGAAAACCAGAGCATGATACAATTTATAGAATAGTCCATACTATTGCATGCATCTAAGGTGCTTAATTTAACATCACAATCACACATCATTAATATTTCAAAGATTACAAAAGAACACACTCTCATTCATTGCAAAGAAGATAGATCAAGAGACTTCAATAAATTCAATTCATAGATAATCTAATGAAATAATCCTTAAATCTGGTTTCTTCTAAGGATTTTCATCACAAAAGAAACACTTATGCTTCAGCACAATCACTGGCATACAGATAGACTATAATTCATTAGCCTTATCAAATAAACTCAATTCCAACACCATATTGCGTAGAAACCTGTAATTATATTCAACTGTAAATAAAATAACAAAGTATCTTTGTAAAAACTATAAAAAATTATATCTCCTACTATCAGGTGGCTAATCTTATTCTCATTAACTGACCTTTACAATATGATACCCCAAAGGTATTTATAGATGTACAAAAATCCAAAGTCCTTCCTATCTTAAGTCAATCCACCTTTTTAGGAATTAAAGTCTTCTTGAAAACTCAGATCAATTTGATCTCTAGCTCCCATTTTGATCATTTAGTTAAACTGGAGAAAAGAAGATAGAAGAGAAAAGAAAGCCATGTGCCTCTAAGACTGTCAGTCCTGCACACAGAAAAGAGAAGAAAACCATGCATGCATGAGATTATCAATTATGCATGCAAGGTTTGCACTGCAATGTACTCGTCATAACTGGAGAAGACTTGTTGGAGCACATCCAAATCTGGCCCATCAATCCAACTGTCTTCAAACTTGATCCTTTCTAATTCCATAGCAGCAAATCTTCTAATGTCCTTTAGCTTTGAAAAATCCCTTTTAGCTTCCCTAACCTCTTCTTTAATATCCATTAACTAATCTAATAGCAAATCCTCTTCATCATCTCCCTTTTGCATCACCTCTTTAAACCTATCATCCCATTTCTCTTTTATTTGGCTCAAAGGTAGGCCCTCCTAAACCAGTATATTAACATTTATTATAACAGCAATAACTACTTCTAACTCCTCAACTGTTCATTCAGATCCTTGACAGAATCTTGAACTTCATTTTTATGCTTGTATAAAAAGTCAGCTTTAAACCAAAGTATGTTGGAGGTCTTTTCCAAGAAACCTTTGTTGTCCTCTTCAAGTATTGACTGTTCTAGAAGAGTGGACTTCAGCAATTTATTAACCTCTTTCAACTTCTGGCTATATCCTATGTACTCCTCCTCTTCTCCCAATACTTTGACATACTAATTCATATCTTCTATTGACTCCTCTGTCATCTTGTGAACCTCAAAACTGTTGTCCAGCACCTCACTTATTTCCTGATTTAGTTTATCAGTCCATCTATCCAACATCTCTGCCTTACTCCTTACCTGCACCAAATCATCCACCTCCTTCTTGCTAAGAAAAATTGGTGTCTCAATGGTAGCAATTTTTTTTGACCTTGGAGCAGAAACACTCTTCAATAAAGTATGAAACTGATCTAATTGAGCCTTAAGCTCATCCTTTCTCTGCTTATCTTCCATCATTCTTGATTTAGTGGATGATGCTACCACATCTATCAAGTTCATCTATTGATCTCTTGTGGTTCTCCCCAAGTTAACCATTCCCAACTAATAATCAGTTAGCTACATGTCCCTCACATCTTTGTCCATCATTGGTATTGCACATTCAACAATAATTTCTCCTCCGTCGGTGAGTCTAGTGGAATGCACTATTTTGGCCTTCTTCTTGGGCCTTTCTTTTTCAATATCCTTCATCATATCATCCCAATTGAGAGGTTGTGAGGGTGTCACTGATTTCTTTTGAAGATCCAACTTCAACCAAGTGGGAGCACTTGAAGTAGTGGTCATTATAATTGAAGAAGAAGCAGTAGTAGTAGTGGGTTGTGGCATATTTACTTTAGGTTGAGAATCAACCCCTTGTACCTCTTGTTGTTCTTGCTCCACATTTTTCTGAGCAAGCTTTTCAGCTTCCTCCCTGTCCTCCTATCCCTGTATCCTCTTGTCTTCTTCCTTCTTCAACTTTTCTTCTAATATTTTCTTCTCAAGTTCTCGGTTTCTCTCTTCCTTCAATGCCTTAAGTCTATCTGCATCTTCCTTTTCCTTTTGTTTCTTAGTCAACTCCTTGGTATCTTTCTCTTTTTGCACACGTTCTGCTTCCTCTTTCTTTTTATAGGCCTCTTCAACCAAATTCAATTTGGCCATAAGAACTTGTCTTTCCCTTCATTGCTTTGCCTTTTCTTCCTCTAGATCATGAATTTTATGTATGAGTTCCAACTTATCATTCTCTTCTTTGATCTTGAGCTCCTGCTCCCTTTGCCTTTGCTACTTTTGTACTTCATCAGCCCTTAGCTTAGCTTCCATTCATTCTTGCTGAAGTAAGGCATCAACTTGTGCCTTAGCATCAATTTCCTTTTTCTTCTATATTGCCTCTGCATGTGCTTGAGCATCGGAAGCCTTCTTTGCTTCCTCAAATAGTGCCCATTGATCTTCCTCTGTTAAAATATATTCAATTTCCTCCTCTAGAGGCATCTTTTCTTTTGCATATTTCTTTGATAAGGTCTCATCAGAGTCTGTTTCATCATGAATCTCCAGCTCTACTCCTTTTCCCTTAAATGCTTCAGCTATACCATGAAGAAGCAATACCATGAAGAGTTCCTTCAGGCATCTCTCCGCTTGGTTGCTCTATAAGAGGGACTTTAGCAGATGACTCACCTATTGCTAATGTTGAAAGCAAAGGTCCTGTTTGGGCATCCTCTTCTTGTACTCCAGCTAAATCTTGAGTAGATGCTTCAAGCTCGATCTCTTCAATGTCAGGAGGGAAGAACTCCAAAGGCTCTTTGGAAGGAAATTTCCTCTTGATTCTTTTATATCCCTTCCCCTTCTTAGGAGCTGGTCCCTGAGGATTTTTTGTTCTTAGAACAGCCCAGTGGATACTTCTATCCAAGACTGGTCTCCCTATTTGCTTGATATCGATGGTCTCCTCACCATCCCAGTCTACTGGATCCAAAATTTTAGTACCAATGTTCAATTCTTCATATGATGGATCCAACACAACTCCATCATCTACTAATATATTAGGAATGTCATCTTTGATCTTGAATTCTACCATGAGTGAAACGAGAAACCTCTCATAATTGTTTTTCCTGAGGTCATACTCATCTTGAAGATCACTCTCGAAATCCTCTAATAGATTGAAATGTTTGTCAAAAACCGAAGGCAGCAAAGCATTCATTTTCTTCTTTGGAGAAAAGTTCTTCTAAGCCGTGTACAAACCTAGCTTCAAATGTATCAATTCACTGCAAACTACCTTAGCTCCCATAAGATGTTGGTAGCTGCATTCACCCAATTGCATGGGAAATTTATGACAAACTGTCTTGTGCTTTAACCCAAATAAGGCATTGACCCCCAGAAATTGATAGACAAACTTCATCAGAACCATCCTATTGTTGCAACACCTTGGAAGTAAGTGGGGATGACCTTCAAATCTAGCCAGCCTAAAATAAGTGAA
Organism: Sequoiadendron giganteum; assembly: GCA_007115665.2. Classification (NCBI taxonomy): domain Eukaryota; kingdom Viridiplantae; phylum Streptophyta; class Pinopsida; order Cupressales; family Cupressaceae; genus Sequoiadendron; species Sequoiadendron giganteum. The sequence continues at coordinate 146,082,683 of CM021100.1, read as the reverse complement.
CTTGGGGTATTGAATATACCAACATCCCCATTTTGTGATAAAGGCCATGGCTTCTTGGCTCAATCTATACCCTGCATCTCCATTAAGCTGGTTAATGATTACATATAAGAATGCATCATTAACCCTCCTAAATTGTGTTTCAGAAACCTATAGGGATAGCTGATCATAATGATTCCATACTCTCTTTTTTCCATCAGCTTCTCCCAATATTCCCACTTTGTTTAAACCTAGAAAGATGCCTCCTCTAGCTGCTGCATAGACAACATAAGAAGTCATGAAAAAGATCTTGATTTCCGTAATTTTGGTTAACTAATCATGAATGGTATCTAAGACAATCATCGGCCAATCAAACTGTTGGTTGCCATTAAAGATTGCCTGAATGAAGGGAAACATCCACTCCTTGAAATGAAATACATCCCTCTTCCCAAAGGCTCTAGACAACATCATTATCAGGTCCGATACTTCCTTGTAAAATTATGTCCTCTTTGGTTGATCATGGAGCTTGGTCAGAGACTTCTTCTCTATTCTCAACCACTTCTTATTCAAGTGAGCCTTGTTGGCCTGCTTGTGTTTGCTATATATCTTTAAAGCATCTGCCTCATTTAACTGTACCATGTTCTTTGGATCAGGGACACTAAACATGTGCTGAAACATTTGAGGAGTTAGATCTATAATTAAATTATCCTGTAAATCCATGCATTGCCTAGTGGCCAGATTGTAACCCCCTATTGTTGTCATAATCAACTCTGGGCATTGGATGGATAGAGGAAATAAGGTGATGTTATCCAAGTCAGACTCAACTATTCTTGCAATTCTTCCTGTTACATCTTCAGTGAATGTTTCTGAATATAAATCCTCAAAATTGAATGGGCCTAGATTGGTGTCAGTTATATCAGACCAATCAAATTCCACTATGCTTGCAGTGACAACAGGACCCCTATGGTTATGCCTCAAGGTATAATGTAGCTGCTCCAGCTTAATCCTCTTAGGCTTAGTTGCTGCCTTTGAAGTTTCTGCAGGCCGATTCCTTTGGGAAGCTTCTCTTGATCCTCCTAACATTTTTAGTTTCCTGCAACAAAACCTCAAATTAGACCCTTGAATAAACATCACAAAATATGCCTTAAAAATCTTACCCTTCATAGATATATATATCGGAGGTAGAACCAGGTAGAAAACATTCTAAACAGACTCTTTTTAAAACACTGTTGGGATCGAAGTCAAAACAATCATTGAGCTTATAGTAATAGCAAGCGGGACTGGAGTCAGAGTTGCAATGGTAACCGGAATTGGAACTAGAATGGAAACTGATTTGGTTTCATTTAGATTTTCTAATTTCACATTCAGTTCTGCTTTAGCTTCCGCCTAGGTTATCATTATTCTGAAAGCCTACTTCTAACTATAAGAGGAGTTAGAGATGGGATGGAAAATGGAATCGATACTTATTAAAAAACTTGATTCAAAGTCTAAATTGATTCTGATCCCGCTTCTGCCTAAAATAACCATGATGTCATAAGTGATTTTAATAGTTCGATAAATAACTTCATGATTTAAAGACTAGGTCATACCAAAATGACAGGGGGTTAAAAAAACCTAATACGACCATCCCCATATGACCAAGAGGCAACTTTACTATTTAGGCATCATTTTTTAAAATAAGAACGCATCAAAAGCCTAAAAAAACCATCGATTCCAAATAACTAGGGCACGAATTTAACCCCATTCAAATTAAATAGATCGACGTGCAACAGGATTTCTAAGTAAAAATGACAATTTGCCAAACCCTACTCACTGTAAAATAGTAACTAACCTATGCATTTAAAAACTAGGGCACCACGATGCGATCACGATTAAAATGTGAAAATGACTATGTTAAAAAAAAAAAAACTGGAATTAAAACTAGAAAAGTAAAACAAAAACAAGAAAACTTAAACAAAAACAAAAACAAAACAAAATACACGATCTCACAGAGAAACATGAATTTGCACAAAGCCAAACAATCTAAAATGAACAGAAATGGAAAACGCAAAATACAATGAAAGAGGAGAATAGAAAACCCTACCTCGAATGCAAATAAATAGGTTAATTCCCTGAAGCAATCCATGTGCAATTGTCTCTCTTTTGATCAATTCACTCGCACAAATGCCACTACAACTCTGGTTCACTCTTCGATCTCTTAACAATAGTGATGATAACTACCAGTTAATCCCTAATTAAGGTAAAAACTCAGAGTTTCATGCGTGCATGGCACCTGTAATCAATTTCATAAATGTGGTAGAGCAGAGTCAGAACTGCATAAGGAACTGGCACATTACTATCGTGCGACTTCAGTAAAGTCAATGACCCCAAAATGTCAAGAGCAGAATCGGAATGGAAAATAATTTAGAAGGTTGTTTAACTTTCCAACTTGGTTACCATTCCGGTTCTGGTTCCCCTGACAAAGAAGAAAGTGAAACAAAACATCAAAATAAAACAAAACAAAAAGACCAAAATGAGAAAACTTAACATAAAAACCTAATTTAAAAGAAAGACCAAAAAGCGGAGGTGGAGAAAGAACGGTATTTGATTTTGAAACTTTGAATAACTTCTGACTTAACGTCCACTCCAGCTCCGACTCCGATAAAGAAAAAACAAAAAAAAAGCAAAAGAAGACTGTCAGGATGGGAATTGAAATGAGTTTCAAAAGAAGTTTTAAACCCGATTCGGTTTTAGCTCCTGTTCTGATAGAATAAACCAAAGAAAAAAAATGTGTTGGAAAAGAAAAACTCCAAACTTTGTTTAAAAAACAACCAAGGACAAAAACATAAAGGGGGACCCATTTTGACCAAGGCAAAAGATGGTGTGGTTATGCAAGGCATAACATACGCCTGGCTGGCAGTAGAGCTATGTTCATGGGGTCACAACAACAACTCCATCAAGGCTATGGATGCCTAGCTAGCAGTGAAGCAATGTCCAGGTTACTTTTGGGGTCAGGCAAACTACATAGCTTATCCCTCCCGATCAGTGGTTGCTTGTGTTATCTCCAAGGAAAGTAAATGAACTCACCACACACACACCTCCATGATGATGTTGTGACATGATTCAATCTCGCCTTCCTTAACCTACTCTTAGTTTAGCTTTGAAAATCATCTTTGGCATGCGAAACCAGAGATCATGGGTTCAGAATGAATATTTATCTTTAGAACTCTAGGAGCGTTCTCCTAGCGGATTCGCCATTTGTTGTGCCTATCGCACACACGCCTCGTTCAGAATGGGGACCCTCTCTTTCCTCTTGTGCTTGTCGGGTCCTTTTTGCTTTGCCTTGTTTTGCATGCCCAATTTTGTGTCCTTAAAGGTCAACACATTCTCAAAAGTCACATTTTAAGTTTGACTAAATTTTCCCCTTCCAAAAATGCTAAATCTTAAGCCATTCCGGGTTTTTCCTGTCTGTCAGCCTTTCTGGCATCTATGGCTCCTCCCGAGCCTGGACCCTCGGGTTTCCATTGCGGTTCTGCCATTCCAAATGGAAGCTACTCGAAGTCTTTCTGGACCTTTGGGCCTGACCTGTCGGGATTCCCTTCCCGAGTTTCTCTTTGGACTTTGCCATTCCAAATGACCGCCAACTTCTGTCTTTCCGAACCCTAGACCTCGGAGCTCCCGTCGTCATTTGCATTTCACTTGGAAGATTTTTGAATGACCATCCATCCATGTCTTTCTAGACCCCAGAACCTGGAGCTCCCCTCGTTGCTTGCATTTAACATGGTAGATTTTTGAACGACCATCTGTCTGCGTCTTTCTGAACCTCAGACCCCGGTCCTCTCGTCGCCCTCCAGGAATTTGAACTCAACTACCTCACCTAGCATCGTACCGGGAATTTAATAGGATATTAATGGCATTGGGGGTTATATAAATGAGTTTTCAAGTGTCATTTTCACATGTCAGAAGCGATTGAAGAGCCTAGCGTCGCCTTAGCAATTTTCGCCTCCACGCCGAGCCCCTGCTTCGTCGTTCCTCGCGAATTCAACATAAATCTTCTTCAGGGTTTTAAGGTATGTTCACCGTTCGCATGCCTCATCTCTTTTTCCTCAAATTCATGGTTTAAATCAAGTAAAAACCCTAAAATGAACTCGAAACCTAGTAGGAGAGTACCTTAGCTTAAAAACCCACAAATTCAAAATTGAAAAAATCAATCATTTCAAGAATGAAATTCAAAATCGGTGTTTGACCTCCCCGTTGTTGTTTCCCAGAATAGTCGACTGCCTCCTTCAGGCCCGGACCTCTCTGCAGTCATGCACAAAGTTTAAACTTAGAAAATTATAGCGTCCAGACTCGCCCTGGGTCCCAGTCTCCGCATTTCCACCTTCAGGATTTTGTTCAAGCTCCATTGTTCCAAATGACAATTGCACTCTGTCCTTCTGGCCCTCAAACCCTAGGCACGTGAAGTCCATCTTAAACTTTCCTAAGAAACCAATCATCCAAGTCATTCTCAGACTCTGAAATTCCATGTCGCCTTCGTCATTTTGAAAGGCTGTCCCAGGACGTCTTTCCGACTTCGGGACCCCGGTCACCCTTTTTCCATGCACTGGTTCAAACAGAAAAAACGAAATGTCTAAACAATGTTCAGATGCTCGACTCTAGAATTCTATTCCAGTTTCACCATTCCAAACGGCCGAACCTGACCATCTATCTAGCCTCTAGGCACTGACCCTTGGTTTACTGCTGAGCTTTTCCTAGCTAATAATTTCGCCCTGGGTGTAACCTCCCGGACTTCTGTCCCCGAAATTCTATGGCACTTTCACCGTTTCACATGGCTATCCCACAATAGCTTCTCAACCCCGTCAACCCAGACTCTAAAACCCAATTCCCAAAACGCTATCCTCCCTACGCCATTCCAAATGGCCTTCTTGCAGCTGAAACCTGAATGCCTAAATGGTGACTGAAATGGACTCCAAATCAAAAATGAACTTCGACCCACTTGCTAAAAAGGAGCCTTGTTTCATGCCTAACCTTTGTTTGATCAAATCCAAGATCGAAAAAGTCGTTGGGAGTGCCTTGCCTTGTTTCCCCTTCCAAACGATAATTCTGCCAAGGGAATTCCAGCCCTTCGGGCCCGGGTCATCCGTTTCCCTCCCAGAATTATTATAATCTAGTGTTGAACTTTTCTAGAATAATGATTGTGGATCTAACCTGGATTAGCAGGGATTTTTCCAAGGTTGCATCTACATGTTTGATGTTGCTAACTCCCGTCTCTTTGTGTAGGATTTATGGAATTTGGTGTCGAAGCCTCTGGTGTCGCCGAGGAAAAGGGGAAAGGAACTGCTAAAGCACCTCAAGGATAGAGCCCTCCTCAAGCACTATGCCTTCCTATTTATTTAGTTTCCAAAATTCGCCTACATTCACACCCAAGGGTTCACATAAAGGCTAAATAAGCTGCTCTGATACCCCAATGACCGGATCATACTATTGCAACTGACTTGGTAGCTGCGGCACATCTGCAATATTTTGAGCAGCAAACATCTGGCAGGGACGCCTTCTCCAATCTAGCTTGGCCAGGGAATGTATAAAATTCATACCTCCCAATGTGCGGGTAATTTGGAAAAGGAGCAGGCCGAGTACCACTTTAGGCAATATACAGCTAGGCAACAGATGCACCCATACAGTCACATCAGAAAGGCACTTGGACTAGAATACACCCACCTCCACCATGTTGAGGACTTTTGGGAAAATTGTAAGGATGATTTTGAAGTGCGGATGAGGTATTACATGCATATGACCACCTACTTTGTAAAGAGAGTAAACTTGTGTCTGATTCCGGATTAGCTAGAAGAAAATGAGAGCACGATGATAGACCCAAGATACAATTCTATCGCAAATCTACCATTGCCTTTGATTGATTGGGACGAGCAAGAGGTTGATGACCTCAAAATTCCCACCAAGCCCATTGAGGCTAGTACAAATGCGTGGATCAGTGGGTGGGTCACTTCGTTAAAGCCACAAGGGGTTGCCTTGACATTCAAGGGACTCGAGAATCAGCCAAGTGGCTTCAATAGTGGGGTGGTTCTGCTACTACAACTAGAGAAACCTCTAAGTTTCTGCCATCTATCAAATCAAGAAAGAGGAAGGAGGTTAACGAGCAACAATCCAATCCAAAGGTGTACGCCAAAAAGGCCTCAAAGGGCGAGCCTCCCAAGAAACATAGAAGAACTGGCAGCGTCATGGAGATTTCTGTGATACTTGAGGATCCACTCCATGAGGGTGAGGAGTTTGAATTTGATCCACCAAGGTCCCCAATTGCTTCATCAACTACTGTAATCATTGTTGCCATTGCTACCATTCCATCCACTCCACTAGCAATGATTGCTTCCTCTCCGCCTGTGGTGGACATCTCTGTCCACCTTGCCTCCAGTTCTCTGATCGTACAGGTCGTATCGGTAGATTAATCCTCTACCATGACCTCTCCAATCTCATCATCCTCCATGTCTCCTTCCCTTCCACCCGCTTCACCTACTATTGCAATTCCTACCCTCACTCTCCCAGAATCCTTCGTTAAATACATGCAAAATGTGCCTTTCAAGTTTTCAAGAATTCTTGCAAATCCAATGGTGCAAGCTACAATAACCCAAGAAATGGTCAATGCCCCAGCTCTCCCTCCTCCTACAGAACTACCTAGGATGGAGGCCACAATGCAAATCTCGAATGAGCTCGAGCAATGAGAACAAGAGGCAACCGCGAGACCGAAAGATAAAGAATTTGTATATAATGAACATCCCATCTATGAGCATTGGGTGATCGGTGAGGTGGGGTATGAATCTTCCAGTGAGGGTAGCGAGGATTAGGGAATGGAAATTCTCCAAGAGATGGCTGATCCAGAGCTCGATGCAGAGTGGAACAAACAACTCAAGGAATTTGAGGATAAAGAGGCTGAAGGATAGCCTACAATTGAAGAAAGAGTTGTTATTCTAGGGACTGAAGGTAGTAGGTCTCCTATAGAAAGGCATAATAAAACCCTAGAGCATGAGGAATAAGAATCCATCCATGAGGATGAACAAGAAGATAACCTTGAGGGAAGTGAGCATGAAGAATAAGAAGAAAGGGGTGCTGAGGGGGAAGACCACCCTAAGGAGCAGCTGCTCACCAAGTCTCCCACCAAGCGCATTTGTCTTGTACAAGATTTTGATGAAGAGAAGGAGGGTGTGGGGGTTGAGCAGGAGACCGTTAATGTCAAAGCCATTGAGCTTAGGGTGGAGGATAGTAAAGTTCAACAAGAATCACCCAAGGAAGGGCCTCAGATGCTCGACTGGCTACAGAAGCAGCTCAAAAAGAGAACTCCCACCCTGAAGGATTTGAAAGCAAGGTTGGAGGCAATATTGGCTTGAGCTCAAATTACGACAAAGAAGGAGAAGAAGCCTAAGGTCAGGTCTAAGATAACCATGGATGCCTCTGGATCCAGGGCAAAGTAGATAGTTACACCGGTGGTTGGAGAATAGGGAGTAAGTTATAACGTCTCCACCATCAACTTGGGAGTAGCCACACTGGAACAAAAGGTTGACCACCTCCGAGAATCAGTTGCCATAGTGGTGCACCTTATCTAACAGGATAAGGTTTCAAAGGAAGAGCTTAAGGCATAGTTGGCTGATTTGACAGCCTACATCCAACAATGGTCATCTCTAGATGAACAGCCCACCACGTCATCGACCCCATGGTAGTTGTTGTCTCAAGAACAGATCCACAAGTTGGAGAGAAGAAGAAACTTGGATAAGACCACAAAAACTTGTTTCTGGTAGGTCTTGGACATCAGGAACACGAGCATCAAATTGTTTGTCCAAATAGAAAACAAGTTCCTGGAGGTACAGACATCTCTTGAAGGAACAAGGCGAATCTGTGAGGAATTCCCAAAGAAGAACAGGGCTGCCTATCCAAAGATTGAGGCTATCCTCACACTGCTGAGTGAAGTTTGGGAAAAGGACCTTGCCTTCAAGGATGATTACCAGTGGCTGATGGATGTATGGAAGCATGATTTTGATCACCAAAAGGGGAGGCTAGAACAGATCTTGGAAAGAAAAATTTTGGATATAGAATGGGCAAAAGAGGCCAGGGGATATAGTATCATATATCTCCAGCTGATTACGGGGTACGAACTTCCTGTTGTGAAGATCAATCCGGAAAGCATAAAACCTCACTTTCGGAGAAGGATGGAGAAGGAAATGATAGCCGAGGTTACCACGGAATTTATGAGCTTTGTTGCTCGAGCTTTCACCCAATCCGAGCTTTTCAAGGACAACACTACCAAATATGACAAAGACTGGGAAAAGCTCATTAACAACTCAAAGGACTGGAGTTACCAAGTGTTAAGGTCAAATATCATTGAGGTCGACAAGCTCCGGTCGGTAATCTTGAGATTTGTAGAATATGCAGATTTGAAGAAGTGGGAAGGTAATCCTATTATTGATGAAGAACTTCTGAAAGAGTAGCTACAACAAAGAAGCAATCAGCAAAAGACAAAACTACTATAGTGCTGCCACTAGAAGATAAAACAGGAAAAAGACAAAAGATGTTTTTAAAATGTAATATATTTGGGGGTAGGTGAGACCCTGTTGTAAAGTGCATCTTGGCCACACAATAGAATTGAATCTTGGCCACTCATTTTGCTTTTTGAAAACTATAAATAGAGGTCCCCTCCTCTCATTTTAAGAGAGTTGAGTTGTTGTAAAGGCATGCTGCAGAAATTGCAATAGAAAATACAGTGATTTATTGGTGTATTTTGGATTTCTTCACATGTTTCATGATTCTTCTCCTATTACTTAAAATTCTAGTTTAAGTTACTTTGTTGTTCTAGTGTCCTTTTAGCTATTCTTGGTAGATTTAGGGATGTTGTCTTTGGTTATGAAGTTTTTTGCTGTGTGTATGCTTTCCTTGTCCATACTTTTAGTAATTTGTTACTGGTAGGTGACTGTGTAAAGTTAGTCTAAACTATAATTTCATAGCTGCTCTTTAAACTTTTTCTTTATTCACATTTACATGGTGAATGAATGATGAATGTCTTCAGTCCTTAGAAGATAGCATAGATTTCATTACATTGTGAGAATTCATATTAAGTGAAATCCTATTTAAGGAAACTGTCCATAGTAGGAACCTCCATGATCACTATTCATCGATAGTTACAGGTCTAGGAACCTTCCCTCTTCCCTACCCTTTTTTCCTTTTCTTTAAGAAATAACCTATTCTAAGGTTCATTGCACATTGTAAAGCCAAATCCAATGAAACAATGGAGTTCAAGACTGTTGTTTGAACCTGCAGTAAAGCGCAATAATTTCCTATTCAAAGAACTTTGTTCGTAAACCTGATTCTCCTATAGCTTTAACTCACGTAAGGCCGCCTTGTGATTCCAAAAAATCACATAAATCAACTAATATATTCCTAGCATCATCATGACCTGACATCCGAGAGACTTTGGGATAGTGTTATGCAATTTGATTGTGGAAGATTGTCTTTCAAGAGAGGTAATGCACCTATGCATTACTTGTGTTGTGAAGTGCATAAGGACACCATCAACGGGTATCAAACTTACTTCTTAGTTTAGACTCACCTTTGCTAAGAAAGGTGCCAAACTCCCCTTTGACTTCAACACTTCCACAATTATAGAGGGAGTAACACAATCACAAACTCAAGGTACTAGCCAAAACACATTCACAGAAGGTCAACCCATTTCACAACAAATGTTCACTACCCTACCCCTTGGGGCCACAACACATATTGTGACAACTACGCATATTCCTAATCTACCAATATTTGGAGCTAAGACAACACATACCATGTCCCAAGGATCAATAGTTGTAGCTCATCTTCTAATACCATGGTAGCAACATTTGTAAATCCCTTTGGCATGCAAAACAATATACCCTTAGTCAATGCAAGTCAAAATACACCAAACAAAACAAGAAGAATTCATATTGTCACATCTAGAGTGCCAACACAAATGATCAATGCTACACCTAATACCAATATGACCTTTGAAATGAATTTCAATACCAATCTCTTTCCATCACAACATGTTACATTGAATACCAATTTCATACCAAAAAATCAATCTAATATCAATGCCACATTTACACCTTGTTGATGGTGTTTTCTACACAACAACAACTCAGACAAAATATGATATCCTATCTCTCTTGAAAGGTAAATATCTATGGGAAAAGAGATAACCCCAAGATCTCTAATGTCAGGTCTTGACAATGCAATAAAACAACTCAGTGATAAATGTGAAAATGTTGGTAATCACAAAGGGACCTTACTACAAGCAAATACTAGACTTCGAATTTATCAAATCTGAACAATGAATTGATAATTGAAATCCTCAATTGAACCCAAATAATAGAATAAACAACAAAAGATAAAGGTTTCCAAGATAATTCTAAAACTACTTCTAACCCTAAGATTGATAATGCCAAAGATAATATGCTCAAAATGGACCAATCTATCATAAACTACTTTCTATTTGACCCAGATAAATCTACAATTTCACAGAAATAGTGAAATCTTCTGAGGTATTTAAATATTTTCAAATCATAAACATTCATTCGAAACAATCCTATTACAATTGGATATGAACAAATATTTATAACTGAACTAAGCACAATTTTAAGCCCAGGCTAACTTTGCAAAGTAGCTAACAGTCAACTAACTGCAGAAATTATGGACTAGAGATCACTGCAAATATTCCAAACATGAAACCCTAAGCATCACCAAACTATCTAATTATGAAATTAAGCAATTTTAAAGATAGAACAATAAGAACCATGCCGGATAAAACTACACATAAGAAAGATACCAAATCACAATATCTGTTCTTATGTTAGGTCATCCAAAATGGCAACAATTCTAGCCTTTTGTTACAATACTTGCTTGAAGATAAACCCTAATTCGCTCAAATATGAAATATATATTCTATCTCTCTACGCCTACCACATATCACCTATATCTTGAAATGAGGCAACATGCCCAGTTTAAAGAGAATCCCCAAAGATAGGTCGGCCCAAAAATAAGAATTTACAATAAAAACATGTCATACAAGAGGTCCACCTCAAAAGATATTCGAATACAATATGAAATGTGCAATTTGCACCAATTTCATCCAAGTCGGCCTAGGGTCACAAAAAGTCAGCCCAATGCATGTAGATAATGGGAAGCACAAACTTTGATGTAGCTCTATATAATTACTTCCCATCCTTGTCTTTAGCTTGATCTTCCTCACCATGGACGGCCAGTAACACTCTGTCCAACTCAGCAATAGGTGGTACAGGAAAAAACCTAACTCTTCTTTCAAGAGACTTAATGTCATCTCTTGCCTGCCTTACTGTACCATCCCAATCAGGCCTATTAGTTAAATATTTGTCAATACCTGAAATGTAGGTTGCAGCATCATCTAGTTGATGTTTAGTGACTGGACCCTCACCAATTGGAGAATAAACATCTCTCCACCATTTCTTAAGTTGCTCTAGATTGAGATGCTTTGGAGCAAACGTCTTCCTTCCTGTCATAATTTCAAAGAAGGAGATACACTTCTCATGAATACCAATCAGAGTGTCCTCAATCTGCCTCCCTTGTTTGTTAATCTTCTTCAAGGCTCTTTTCCTCATTTGCAAGATTTCAAACCATTCCCAAGGCTCAGAAACCCTTGGGAAAGGAAGAATCCCACTCTTTACCAATTTATCCTTAGTAAACTCCATGATTGTTTTTGTTTTGTGCAGTAGGAGATCAGTATCCTCTTTGTCTTGAGCAAGCATAGTTTTCAACCAGTCTACTGATCTCATGGAATCTCCTCTAGTTAATAATATATCCTTGATGGCGTCATCTCCTTTGGTTTGAACCCCCTGCAACTAGGCAACTGTGGCATGTGTAGTGCCTTTCATCTTCTCAAGCTCAAAGATTTTTTCTTGAGGCAAGAAAGCCACAGCAAAGGAGGAAGAGGAGCCATTAGACTACAAGGGTTTCATCAACTCCTGCAAGTAACTCTTCAGTTTCTCATTCTCTCTTTCTAACTCATTCCTAGTTTGTACAACCCTCTTCAATCTACCCACAATTATAGCATTGGAGCCTTCATACTCCTCAATGTCCCGTTCCATAGAAGCATGCCCCAATTCGATAGTCTACACATGATAATCTTTTGCAGTCACATTATCTCTATTTTTATCTAGAGTAGGGGTAGCAATGTGAGCCACTTTGTTTCCTGACCCATCTCTCTCAATCCAGGACACCACCCTAGCCTTCTTCTTAGTCTTTCCTTTTTCAATATTGGCCATTAAGTCATCCCAATTGGGAGGAGCATCTTTTGCTATCACCAATTTTATTTTCAATTCTTTATCCAGCCAACTAGGAATAGTAGACTCAGTTGGCACTTTATCTTGCTTATCCTGCTCTTGTTGGACACTTGGTGGATCCTTCTCAACACTTGGCATGCTAGGGATCTCCTTGACTGGATCCTCCTTGTTTAAAGACTGCCCATCTAAAGTAACCTGTGTTGGTGAAGGGATCCTGGATGGTATCTCCTCCTATTGAGGAGATTTGTTCAATTGCTCCTCTGCAGGTTAATCTACATAAGCCACCAAGGGAGATTGGATCACTTTGTCAACCTTTTCCTCTGTAGTGTAGAGGTCTCCTTCCTGAAATTCCTTCTCACCCAAGTCCTTAGGACCTTCATCCTTACTTGGTTCCTCTTGTACACTATCAGTATCCTAAGGAATGGAAATGCTTCCCTATTCAGTAATAAAGGCAGTCACAGGAACATCCTCCTTCATTATAGCTTCCTTCAGGGAAGGATTCCTTGGCCTCCTCATATACACCTATGTTTTTTCCCCTGAACCTTCTACCTCTACCACAGGTGGCTCAACTTATTTATCAGTTTTAGGAGCCTCCTCCTTTTTCTGTAACAGTCTTACAAATTTTCTTCGCTTTGTCAATGGAGGAGTAACGTCTACCTCTTCCTTTTCTTCTTTATCCTTTTCAGCTTCTCTCCTTGAAACATGCCTCCTCTTTTTGGAAATAGGTTTTCTTTGTTTACCTACTTCTGCTGCCTTTTCAGTTTGAACATCTCTAACATGAATCTTGAATGAAGAATATGCTTTTGCTTTACCCTTAGGATCCTATTCATGTGAATCCTCGGAAGCAGAATGAGACTCCAAGTCTCCCATCAAATTGTAGGTGCACTGGACACCTTCACTTTCTAACTCCAACATTTTATGCTTCAGCCACATTTTGGTGTACCTAATCATAGGAGTCACGATTTGGTCCAATTCTGTTTTCTCCTCTTCCAACCAGTCAACCTCTCCGACTAGTTTGTCTTTCACAGCCTCGAAGATATGACCCTGAATCAGATTTCCATCTTCCTCCACTTGGTCAAGGACGGCCTTTATGTTGTATAACCTTACCAAGTCCACCCGGAGCCTAGAGAATTTCTTCTTTCTCACATCAAATTCATCACCAAGGTTAGCCCAATAATCTTCAATATTGTCCTTATGACTGTACTCTCTACTGGCCTTCTTTTGTGCCTCCCCAGTGATATCAAACCTTGCTCTCTTAGAGTGAAAAGAGAGGCCAAAAGTACTCATTTCCTCTTCAGAAGCATGAGCTGATTGGATGGAAGGACAAACCTCACCTGTTCCTATCTTCAAGGGGAAATCATTCCCAAACCCTGTTTTGTGCTTGTCCCCTTTCACAATTATGTCATAGTCACAAATCTACTTGGTGACCTCCAATAGTATGATGTGATCAGTTGGATACCTTGGGAGCCTGTAAGGATCCTTTTGACAACCATCGATCCTAATATAAGAGAAGGTGGGGAACTGAATGAACCATGCCCCATACCTTCTTATCAATTCCTTGGCCCTGACAGAAATTCTCACATGCCCTACACCTTCTAGCAACCTAGTAATATACATTGTGAAAGCATCATTCACTCTTCTATAGCTTCCTCCTACCAAGTGCAATTGTGGATACACCTCATATATTGCATCCTATCCAAATGTACCCCTAGTTCTTAACCCCTTATATGGGTGAAATCTTTCCAATGCATACACCAGGCAGGAGGTCATGGTGAAAGTCTTGGTTTGCAAGACATTACACAACTGCTCATGGATCACTGCACTTATGGCACCTTCCCAGTGGTAATCTATACCTTGCTCCATTCAAACAATAACATTAAACATCCAGCACTCTTCAGCCCTACCAACCGATCGAGGAGAGTGATGACATTATAGTACCTCCTTTTGAATTTGAGTCTGAATAGCTGCTTTGGCAATTTGGAGAAATGAGACTTGGGCTTCTCCAACCAAGAACTAATCACCTGCTAGGACTTAACTACATTTTCCTCATAGTACTTCTTTGTTGTGTCCATATCAAAGGCCACCACATGTGACCTATCAGGTATATCAAAAGTCCTAGCAATGGACACAGGACTAAAGCCTACCACAATCCTCCCCTGGGGACCAATTATCCTTTGTATCCCTCTATCATAGTTCTTGGCACACTCAAGCACCAACTCATAGCACTACATAGTGGAGGGGAAACCTGCTACATGTGCCAATCCAGATTCCACAATTCTTTTGGCTAGCAGAGGAAGGCTTTGTGCTGCCATTTCAGCTTTGAACTCTTCATAATCCCACAATACCCACATTGGTATCAGTGATCCCTAACCAAACAGAAGTTAGCTTTCTCTCAGGAATCCTACTCCTTATATCCATTTTTACTTTTTCTGCATTAGAGATAGCAAAACTTTATGCACTTGGATCAATTGCCTTTCCCTTGCCATGCCCAGCAACATCCTGTCCTGATCTTGCCTGCAAAAAATTAAAGACAACCAAAATGAGATCCCAGAGAAACCACAAATGCAAGAAATCCATATCTCAAAGTTTGGGACTTAGCCCTCTTCGCAAAATCCACACTGGAAGAGAATCCTGGGAAAATTCAGACCAGGCAGAATCCAACAAAACAAGTATACAAACTCCTTAATATCATTTCAATCAATCAACACAAACAAGAAATAACTTTAAACCACTTTGCATAAGCTCATTTGATCATCCAAATGCATTATAAACAAGCGAATTCCTCATATAATCATCATATTCTTCATTTCCACAATACTTTGGAAGAATCCGCCAGAGACGGAAATCCCCAAAAATAGCAATAGTTTTAATCAATCCGTGAAAATGAAGAAGGTGCGAAACATCTGGGAAAATCTGAATGGAACGGATTTCAGCGGAAGTAAAACAAATTTATCATGGAAGCATGAAATCGGCAGAATGACCCAACCACGGACACCGGGAAAATCTGGAGGAAGCGGATTTTCGCAGGGCAGACAAAAGTCCAGTTTAAATGACAAAATATGAAGAACAAAGGAAAGACAAGGAAACCCGGGGGAATCCACCCAAGGAAAAATTCCACGAAGGCAGTGAAAACCCGAACGCCTATGGATTCCTCATCTTCACCCAAAACAGATCAAAACTGACAATGACCATGAGTCTACCACCCGACAATGTTTAAACCTAGACCTCCAACGGATCAATCATGAACTCAAAACTCACCTCTCAACAATTCGAGAGGGATTGGTTATGCTCTAGGTTGAGAACCCTAAAACCTCCACCATGGGAACATGGAAAGCCCAGTCACAACTTACTTAAAAACAAAGATAGGTAGTTTAGGACAAATGCAAGCAAGCCCCGAAAACAACAACGAAAATACCAGCCCAATAAATATTAAAAACATACACCCAAACAGAGCAGCAAGACACAAAAAAACCCAAATGCCCAGACATGGCGTGCACACGCAAGCAAGAACAAAGCAATGAATGACATGAAAGCACACGAAGAAAAGTGATCGAAGACCAACAGAGGAAGAGAGCATATCTACATACCATGAGAATAGAAAAAATTGAAACCGGTGATGCCAACAAATAACCTTCAAATGCAAGTGAAATACAAACAATGTTCACGAAATTCAAATGCAGCACTCGAAATCACTCTGAAATGCACAATCTAGCGACACACCTCAAGCTCCAGTACTCCAGACTCAAATGACAAGCAAATAAACAAACTCAAATAGCCAATTACTTCCCAAAATTCAATATATCATCGCCCCAAAAGTCATGCAATTGCCATTAATGCGGTCAACAAGACAACCAAGACCAAAATCTAGAAATATGATAGAGCCACGGACTTCAGAAAAATCTGGACACTACAGATTTCCCCAAATTCGAGCAGAAAGGTAACCACTTCCGGACTCCGAAGGAAAACAGGGAAAATCCGACCATGGTGGATTTTCCCGAGAATAGTGAAAAGCCCGAGTTGTACCCAGAACTTAAGGTTTTCAATAAAATTCACAAATGGGCCACCCCAACTAGCACGATGAACGTCAAAGCACGTTCCCTAGGCAAGGAAAAACCCCAAAAGAAGGGCCAAGACACCAAAAAAGCGAAAAATGATGGTCCCTACTTTCAGTGGGGCGTGTGTGCAAAACCTGCACAACACACCTCATTATGAACAAGGTAATCCAAATCCTTTGCAACAAAATGTCAACTCAAATCACACATTGGTGCCAAACTTATCATTCAACACTCTTAACACTAATTTCAATCCCATTATGAAAAATCAACCTAACATGACACCATCCCCCGTGGACATCTTGATGCAACAGATGTAAACAATAAAACAACAAATGGAAAATATACAATTGGGTACAACTAAGAAGATATATTCTATGGAGGAATTGTGTCCTTACCCTTTTGACATAAATCTATACATGCCACCTTTTCCTTCACATTTCACTTCTCCAAAATTTAATAAATACAAAGGGAAAGGTGATCCAATGGAACATATACGAGAATTTAACATGGAATGTATGGACATTGCTTATGATCCCACTTATTTGATGAGACTATTTCCACAAAGCCTTTTGGGCTCGGCTTTAGAATGGTTTGCACACCTTCTTCCTGAGATATGAACATGGGGTGAATTGGCTGACAGATTCATTAACCACTTCTCTTACAACATAGAAACTGATGCAACCCTAGCAACATTGTGTACAAACAAATAAAAAGAGGGGGATCACTCACATCATTCTATCAAATATGGTGCAGCATGGTTAATAGATGTCCTTACCGCATACCTGAGAAACAATTGGTCACCATTTTCGTAGAAATCTTAAACACATAGCTGATGATCCAAATTCAAATTCAATGTTGCACCACCTTTGAAGATATCATTGAAAATGGGGTCTTTATTGAGAAATCTCTTGTGCCAAAGGACTATTAAAAATCTTCAAAGAAACCCCTAAATCTCCTAGTGACAATGGTAATTTTTGGTCTTGAAATAAGAATGTTACCAATGATGAGGTAGTGGATGTTGGGGATAAGGAGTTCGGTTTGTCATCAAGATAGGAATCTAAGACAGCAGTGCCTTAGTGATTTCAATTCAAAATCACTCCAAAGACATACACAACTGTACCATAAAGTGGAAGCAAGCACAGAGTATCCCCCATTGATCCTACTGAGGAAAGTAAATGCATAACTATCATAGATTGAACACAAATAGATTCAGACAACCATGAAAGACAAAAAGTATGAACACACAAATATACGTGGGCAAAACCCTTTCGGGTAAAAAACCCCACACTCCAAAAGATCGAGCCATTGTATTATTCAGCAACAAAAAATAGTTACAATACAATATCAAGCTCATAGCCTATATAGGAGTCACATCTTGTTCAACTGGAGAATATAGGCAGTAGCAACAATCAGAGTCTTCATGTAGTTACAATGACATACATCTATCATACTACATAGATTCCCTTCAGCTCCTCAAAACTAACTGTCTCATCCAGCCTCACAGCCAGCCCAGCCCAGCCACACAACCTATCAGGTTTACATCCTTGCAGATTTGTGACACCAAGTGTTAACAGTTACAATTCCATCGCATACCATTGTTACACTTCACCACCTTTCTTTCGACCAAGTACCCAAGTATTCAACTCTTCCAATTCATACTTGTCAGTCTACTCAGCCAACCAATCAGGTGGCATTAATATGCACCTTATCTCTATCAGAAAAATTGATTGCCTTTGACCAAGTCGCCCTACAAATACGCATCAAGCCATCTAGGCATTCAATCCAAGCCTTAATCGGGTTCCAATTCCAGCTAGAAATCGGCCTGCAATAACTACCTTTACCTCTTTGGTCTTCGATCAATCAGATTCTGCCAACCTGCCATGTGTCATTTTATCATTCGTGGTGCAAGAGCACACCTAGGCTAACCTCCAAGATAGTTGTATTGGCTTGTACTTGACTCTAGCCAAGTCAGGATCTTTGTTTGTTTTCAAACCTTAGAAGGTCATTGCTTTTGTAGGCTAGGTGAGTTAGTCTTTAGGACTGAGGTCACACAAATAGCCAGTGTTAGTAATTTAAGTTTTCTTAATGTTAGTTGTCTATGGTGAGATTAGAGTCTTAAAGGTGTTCTAAGCACATAGTGATGTTGTAAAGATTCCTTAAGGCCATTAAATGAGTTGGTTCCTCAAAATCTAGAGAGAATGGTGGTCCTAAGAAATAGGATCAAGCCATAGAGAAAGATGCCAAATGTTGTAAAGAAGTTAGCATGGCAACCTTGGCAATTATTGCAATTGTTGCATGCAACTTGGTTACCTTTGGATTCCCTTAAGAATAGGAAGTGGGAGATCAGCCAACAGGCCCTAGAATCAAGGAGATGGCATCTAGTATGACCCAAGACTCGAATCTTAGGGCATGTTATGCACTTTGTAATTTATTTTGAAGTTGAATGCAGAGCTCAACAACACTGTTTTCAGGAAGAACCTGAGCTTTTGTGGTGATAGTCATGCTTAATGGATTGAAAGACTGAGTTTAGTGTTTGTTTAGTTTTCTACGGGATTATCTTAGACTTTTTCATTTGATAAGCAAGTTGTTTAGAGTAGAATATTTTGTGTAGTTAAATTATTTTGTTTTAAAGTTCTTACTGGTCATGTCCTGACCAGTCGGTGCTTTCATGGCTCCCCCATGAAATCTAGCCTCGGGAAACATCTACAGACAGGTGGGAATGGTAGGGGAGTCATTAGTGTATATAGGTTTAGGATTAGGAAGCATGAAAGAGTGGAGAGCTCTTTTTACTACTAGTCTCTAGGCGAGCAGACAAAGCCCGGTTAGAGATCTAGAAATGAAACATTGAATATTTCTTGCAGGGTAGAGAGGGATTGTACGACACAAGTACAATTGCAAGTAGGGTTTCATCATAGCTCAACATACTAGGTGGATTGAGGTCATACCAATCATTTAGATTATGATTTGAGCAAGTTACAAGCAAGATTACAGTTAGTCCTAGAAATTAGGCCTATTAGCCCTATTGTCCTAAGTTGTAGGAAGCCAGTGTATGGAGGTTGTCAGGCCCTAAGCCCACTGAATCTTTTAAAACTTCCAAATGGGTATCCGAGTCTATGTGTAGATTTTTAGGGTCTTTGGGAAAGTTTTGCTAGAAATGGAAAAAAACGACTGGTAAAAGCATACAAGAAATAGGCCTATTTAAGGTCTCAAATGGTGAATCCTTGAACCCGGTAAGGATAGGGTTGAAGAACCTTCTAAAATGGTTCAAATTGACAAAGTTATGAATGTTTTCATAAGCATGGACACCCCTGCAATGAAGAATGAAGTTTGTGAGAAGATAGCACTTAGAGCTTTCTAAGTGAGGAAGAAAAATTAAACTATTTCAAAGGTGTTAGTCCTCCAAGGTGAAGCACGAAGGATAGAACTCTTAGAGAAGAGTTAGAATTGGACTTAGTTAATCATCTAAGCCAATCAGGACCTAGAGGAGACTAGGTTCCTAGAAGAGACAAGCTAGGTCTCTTAGTTGCAGTGCAAGCAAACCTTGGAACACTCACATCAATTCGATGACCACTTTGACACTGAGTCCAACTCAATCAAACTCTACCCCGAGCTCATCCAAGCTCCTATCGTGTTACTGCCAACCCCACATGACCCAGCCGCGGTACAATAGTGAGCTCACCCCGCCAACTATCGTGCTACCGCCGAGTTATCTTCGTCCTGCCGCAATATAGCGGTGAGCTCGGATGAGCTCACCGACAACTTCACTAAGCCCTATCTCTCCTTCCCACTGTGCTACCGTTGCCCTGGCTGACTCGCCTCACGATATGGCGGTAAACCTATTTGAGCTCGCCTTATAAATCCACTGCACTACCATTGGGCTTGGCTTTGCCCATCACGGTATGGCAGTAACCGCCAACCAGACCGTCAGTTGTCCCACCATGCTACCATGGAGACCACCAAGTCACCCCGTGGTAGGGCAGTGAACGCATTGGCAGACCACTAGCGGTCTCACCACGACCACCGCGGTCAACTAGTTCACCATCCACGGTGTGGCGGTAACCACCAGGCCACACCGCAGGCAGCTTACTGTGGCCACCACGGTCACACCAAACATTCTTGCGGTAAGGCGGTAACCGTTATGTCCATTGCCCTCCAACCACCAATGGCCTTACCACGCCCACCATGGCTTAGAAAACAAGTCGTGTGGTAGGGCAGTAACCGCCACTCTGAACTGTCACAACCTTCGTCACTTATCGTGCTACCGCACCACCAAAAGGAGACCATTGTGGTAAGGCGGTAACACCGCCCAACCGCCAAAGAGGGTGGCTTGTGGTATGGTGGTAAACACCATAAACAAGAAGAAAATGCCAAGGCCAAGGGAGAAACAAGCCAAAAAGCTAAGGAAAAAACCCAATAGTGGATGCTAAAGTGGTAAATCAAGGTCACCCCACCCTTCATCTTAAAGGTCCATCCACATCAAACACATCAACACCCAACCATGATCGGACATTGAATGTAATCCAAAATAATCAACAACGCAAAGGACCTCCACACACTAAAAGAACATACACGCCCTTAGGGGAACCCATTGAGTCAGTTTTGAAAAAAATACAATCAAACATCATTTAGCTTCCTAACATTAAAAAATATGAACCGACACTGGTCAAACCAAATTGGTGGAATGAGAATGAACTATGTGAATATCATCATGGCAAAGAACACAAAACATCATCATGTCGGACACTCAAGAACCTCATTCAAGATCTTATTGAACAAGGGGATATATTAGTGGATAACCCACAAGGAAAAACCAATGTTGATCACACCATATTCAAAACTCCCTTACAAGACCATGGGAAAGGGAATGCCTCGAGTTCAAGAAACAATAACAATTCTAATTATACCTGTATTGCACATGACTATACCATTAATCACATTTGAGCCCTTGATAATCATGTTGCTACCATCTCCATTAATAAGAGTTTAGAATGTGTCATTACTACCCGCAGAGCTAAGGTGACCCTATAAGGGGATTCCTCTAATCCATAATCGATAAGTTAGTATAACTTCCTAGATCATCTAGGAAAGACACCTGCACAAATATCCATTCTTGACCTGCTTCGCATTTCCCCATAGCACAAGGACATTCTAGACAAATCCTTACAAGATACATTTGTACCCTTTGACCTAAATATCAATCAATTTTAGGCCATGGTAGGATACCTAGCTACACCCCACCATGTCACCTATTTTGAACAAGATCTTTTCATTCAAAAGACAAATCATAATGATCCCCGACACCTTGAATTTTACATTAATAAACATAAAATCAGACGAGTCTTGGTAGATGGTGGAGCAGATTTGTACATATGTACCCTAAAATTGTTTACAACATTTGGATTCTCTGAAGCTTACATAGATTGATCTAAGACAATTTTTATCAAGGCTTATGACGATGTTGAATGCTCATCCGAAGGATTAATTACACTTCCTATGAGGGTTGGCCCCGTTATTCAAAACATGATGTTCCATGTCTTGGATCTAGACTTGCCCTACAATCTTCTCCTTGGTCACCCATGGATTCATGTCATGAGGGTCGTGCCTTCCACTTACCATCAATGCCTGAAGTTTCCCCACAATGGCACCGAAATTACCATACCAGGTGATCTTGATCCTTTCCAATACTGTAGCAATCTGAGAGGGACCATTGAATTTTAAGTGCTTATCAATCGAGAAGCTTCATTTTCTAGCTTATTGCATTATATTGATCCATCTACCCTTGTCAAATCATCCACTCCATTCACAACACCTTCCAAAGCCAAGGTCTAGATCCATGACATGGGATGTAGAGAATATCATATGGATATTTCACTTTATGCTGAGAAGTCATCCATAAGTGAAAATATTAATGTTGCTAAGGATATCCAGAATCTTAAGAATGATCTTAAGTCAACTTTAGATCTTTGTGAGAATATGCAAACAAATAGTCATGCCTGGATTGCAACCTTTTGGGATCTTGATGATACTTTTGTCTTTACCATATCCGATCATGATCCTATGGAGGATGTTCAAGATCATCCCCCTCCATCTCATTATTCTTTTCCTTCCACTCCATCTTTTGAACCATCACCCTTCCATTTTGACCACCTTGATTTAGGATATACATCCCCTACTGTTGCCTCTACTAAGTCTTCTTTCCAACTTGTTAAGGATGTGTAAGCCTCCCATGATATTAATAGTTCCAAAAAGGATAGTCATGAAGAACCCATTGAGTGCATCACCAATCTTTATTATGAACCACACATTGTCATCACCTCATATATCTCATCCAGCTCATCCACTTCATTTGATTCATCCATCTCACCCACATAATAATTAAATAATTAATCTAATTTAATAATTTAATTCCTCTTTTCCATTTCCTTCAAATTTAATTAAATGGTTGCATAATCATTTTAATTAAATACCCATTTCCCTCTTCTTCCACAAATAAATCATCGAAATGATTATTTAATTCCCCACATGCTTCTCCATGAATTAAATAATCTTATTATTTAATTCCTTTGCTTTCCCTCTACTTCCTCTTTTAAATATTGACCATTGATTAATTTCGGTCTCCTTTCAATCTTGATCATCTATCCTTAGCCATCCCTAACCCTACCTCTTTATGGTTCAAGCAACCTCCACCATTGATCTTGACATCATATTGGCTTTTAAACTCAGCCATTCGTTCGAGCATCTTTTTTATAAAGGAAGGTTGTCTCCATCATTGCAACCTCACAACCATGATCTTTGATATTCTTTCTATCTTGTCACTATCACTTGCAAGTACTTGATTACAACAAAAGCTAAGGGAAAACTTGCAAATGTAGAAAAATGGAGGAGATGCAAGGAATATGAACCAACTTTGATATGGTAAGTTTGGTATTGCTTTGATATTTGTTTGATTTCCTTTATCATCTTGTGCTTTCTTGCTTGAATTGGGATTTTGGGCTTAGATTTTTAGGTATTTGTGGTTGCTACTTGATCTTTTCCTTCTTATTTTGATTTCAACATGTCCTTACATAAAAAATCCACATCCAAGTCATCCCACTACAAGAAAGCGGGTATCTAATCTACAACCTGCATAACTCGTAGATCCAAATCCATGAAACATGAAAACTCATCATCACATCAATAACTAGCAAACCAAGGTATCATAGAGGATAACCAAACACAAATCTAAAAATATATCAAATCATACCAATTTTACCTATAGTATTGCACATAGAGGATGTGGCTAATTCCTCTATTACAAGTATGTGGCAATACCTTTCTCATCATTAGTCTACATAGCTCTCTCAAGCTCTTCACATTCAAATCAAGTGAAAACATGACATAAATAGATGTAAACCTTACATACCAAAGGTAGATCAAACAAACCAATCATTCCCAAAATAAAGGGAATATGCCCAAAGCCATAAACCGTCTCCTATACCTCTCTAAATAAGTCCTCAAAACTAAATCCATATCTCAAGACTAAAAACAAAGAGAACAATGGAAATCCATAAACCATGCATCTTCTTCTTCAGTCTTCAAAAAAATTATATTCAAGACTAAATCATATGAGAGGACAAGATATAAAATAAAGAATGCATTTGATAACTAGGCAAGCAATACCTCTTAGGTCATTCACCTATCGAGTGGACCAAGAGTGGGACACAAGATTATCCTATGCACACAACACCAAGAAATGACAATCCTCTCTTTAGTTCCATAATGGATTCACATCCATAACTAGGTGTTGGCTCCTTGATATTTCTACAAAAATTATCATCAAAGAATAACCATCTCAACATACAATCCCATAAATAAGATATTGTTTAGCCTTGCCTAAGTCTCTCTAGTCCCTAGGATCATCTGCCAATCAATCCATGGCAACTTCAAATACAACCCTACAAAATCATGAAGCTCCAAGAAAGTGATTAATACTCAAAACCAATGAGAAACAAACAAGACCATTGTCAAAGTTCTAACTATAGAATCAAGAACATATAATGACATCATGATCTAGCATCCCCTCTTAGGAGATCACATGAAAATAGCCATCCATCATCAAATGATGAATCAACATCATTGTCAATGCTCCCATTGAACTGTGTAACTAATATCTTCAAGCATCATGATACCCATCTCCTAACTAAAGATCCTTCATGTCCCCAACACAATCAAAGAACTCAAAACCATGAGTTCCCAAAAGATATGTACAACTACAATCTCCAAACTAAGAAGATGCAATTTCTACACATCATTTTTCAATAGAACCAAAGATGTCATTAAACTCTCATTGTTATCTAAAGATAGAATCCAAGAACTCCTATGAAACCAACAACCATTGTAAAATACCATCCATCTTCTAATCAAATATTACTCATGGTTCACTACACATTAAAACAACAACTTAGAATGAAAATCTTGAAACAAAGAAAATATAATATATTGTGTAACTGCATAAAGCTCCAACTAAAAGTAATGTTGAGTTATACATAGTATCATGTCCAATATCATTGCCAACACTCTACTAAAAGTGAAGAAAGCTTCTCATGCACGATAAAATACTACTATATTTAAAAGAACAACTATATGAGGTACTCCCAATATCCATCTCTCATTACAATAAGCATACCAAAGTAATAATAGTGACCAAGAATATGGCCTACCAAGAAGAATCCACATTAGATAATTTTACAAGGTTTACATATATGCAACATCTCAAAGGAGAAATACATAATCAGTGATCTAATCTCCAATAACTATTCAAATATATTCATCCCTATTGATGAGTATTTTTCATATTCACAACATAGACAAAACACAAAGTGTTTGATCTCTCTTGAAAGGAAATATAACCTCAAAACTTCAGAAATACAACCTCAAGGCTTCAATAGTTAGGTCTTGACTTTGCAAAAATGACTCAGTGGATAATGATTTGCTATTTTACAAGGGGCCTTACAAATATTTAGCTAGAACTCTAAAAAAAAGGGTTTGTAAAATTTGAAAATGGTATGAAACCCTAGCTATATTTTCATATCTAAAATCCAAAAAATAATTTCTAACATCTGATAAGGAATATAAATGATGCTTCTTTCCTAAACTAACTCAGATTTAGAATAAAATGTAAAAGAAAGGGAAAAAGATATTAAGCCATGAAAACCTAAAGATAATGACAATAATGATTGGTGCTACAAATAGACGAATCCCTCACAAAACTAACTCCTGCTTAATCATAGGTAAACTCACAAAGCTACAAGAAAAATGCAATCTTCAAAGGAAACTGAAAAGTTTTTAGATTATAAATATTCATGCATATACCCGATTCTAGTACAATATAAATGAACATTCACACTTGAAATTATAAAAAATAAGGGCTCAAACTAACCATGCAAAGTAACTTACAATCAACAAATTATGAATGGTATGAACTAGAGATCTATTAAATATATTCACACTTCACCATTGTCATAATTGAACTTGAACTAAAATTGAAGAAAGAAACCATGCATATATAGAGAAATAAGTGAGACACCCAGCTTCAATGCTCTATTTTTATTAATTTTAGAATGCTTGGATACAATAAGTCTTTTTTAGTAACCCTTACATTTAAGAGAAAACTATCTTTTATAGAAAAGGCTTACAAAATCAATGGTGGAGATAATCTCAACACCAATGGTCTAGATTACATTTGTATTTAATAATTTGGAAATGCATTAACCACTGGAAGCATATTCATCTTCTATCTTCAACTGAATTATGTTACAAATGAATCTATAAAAATGTTAAATATATTAATATAACTTTTCCTTAAATACACTTTTACAAAATCCTAGAAAATTTGGTGGCACAATTTCTAAAAAATACTACAACTAGCTAGCTTTTTACATAAATTTTTCTTCTATTACACTTCTTCCTTCATCCTTTTCCTTCATAGAAAATCTAACAAAAATAGTAAGGTTTGTAATAACTTCCTTGTTGGGATGACTAGGAGCTACATGAACTTTGTAGCACAAAGCATCATATTCATCCTTGAGTTGTTGATGCAGCTCTATCTAGGAAAACCTCTGTCTGATTACTTCTTGCAACCTCACCAAAAATTATGCCACAACATCTAGGGATTTTTTAGACAGATTGTTCGTAGGCTCTTTATGAATTACCAACTTCCATTATTACTTCCAACTTTTATCATCCATCTTCTCAGCAACACTTACTTGCACTTTAGTCATTTCTTGCAAAAATTTCTCATAAGTTGCCAAAACTTTGTTGATTTGATCAACAACACCTTTTACTTCAGGTTTGACATGCATCACTATCTCCTTTCCAAAGTTAAGAGCATGCAACCAATAATGTGGTTCCTTTACTAGCTCTGTGTAAAATTCCTTCCTGCTCAATTACTTCAACGAGAATTTTATTTACTAACTTGAGCTTGGGAGATACTAATCCATAATATTTATGGAATCCTTCAGAATATTCAATTAGCTTATTGGCTTCTTCCTTTAAAATCAAAAAAGTAGTATGCTCCTGGACACATCCCAATTTCTTTGCTACCCATATCAAAAAAAATCTTGATCTAGACCTAGGTAGATTGAGCCCATGTTTTCATTTGCTCCATCTTATGTACTTCATTATTTGATATAAAAATATGCACTCTTATTTTCCCTGAGGTTCTTTGAATGGGAGTGAATAAATATTGGATGAATGATGGCAACACTGCATTCTACATCTTTATCTCAACCTTCGTGGCTTCATCTTTATTCATTCTTTTCAAAATATTATATACAGACCCCTAAAATTTGTCAATTTCCTATATTATTCGTAGGGCCAATGTTTATTAAGGAGACATTAAAGTCTTTAGGAAAAATAGTGGCATTATCCTTATTGACAACTGGAGTACCCATGTCCCAAATTCAAGATCCAAAGGCATCCCTGGTTATATGGGACCTTATTTTTTCCTTTTCCTTTTCCTTGGGCCTCTCAATTCGGCTCAAAATAGCCTCTAGACTCACTTGGGGAGTCTCCATTATCGGTCTTTTATTCTTCAACTACTCCTCTAGCCAAGGTAGAATGGGAGTCTTCTAATTTTCTTGGGGAAGGGAAGGAGTCTCAGTTTGAATATTTTCTATTGTAACCTTCTCCTTGTGAGCTTTCTCTTGTTGCAATTCTTCTATTGATTTTTATTTTTCTTCGCCATGATGCTACATAAACTCAACTTCAACAACCTCATCGAAATTCTTCTCTTGATGTTTCAAGGCAACCAAAGCTTCTTCCACTATTGGAAGTCCTACCATGCCTTCTCTCTCTTTCCTCTACATCTCCTCATCAATTTGATCTATACTTTTCATGATAGGAGGATCCAAAATACTCTAAGAAGAGGAAGGAGGAGTAGTCTAAGGAGAGGTGAGACATGAAATTCTCGGGAAGATTGAGAGAAGTGGGAGAAGTGGAAGGAATGGTAGGAGTTAGGGTGGACATAGTGAATTGTGGAGCAAGAACTGAAGATGTGGAAGAGGGATAAGTGGAATATGGAGATGACTATATGGGAATGGAAGTGATAGAAGGAGTGGGAATAGATGTGGTGAGATCCATTGAAATATCAATTGGAGGAGGTCAAGTGAGAATGAGAGAGATAGTGAAAGAAGGTATAGTATATATAGTATATGATATGGATAGTGTTATGAAAGCGGACAGAGGAGAAAAAGCCAAGGGAGGTGATGACTCTCTTTTATTTTCTTCTCGAATGGGCTCCATAGTTGTAGTCCCAGCCCTTCTTTTCCTCTTTGGTTGAAGCCTACTTTCCTCTCCAGCTTTTCTTTTGTACACCCTTGGCTTAGAAGTAGGATGTCACTCCTTTGTTGTGTTCTATATTTTCCTTTGGTTTTAGGATTTGTGGCCTCCTTCCCCGTAGAACCTACACTGGGGCCAACTTCTTCCTTGGTTGATTCCTCTTCACTAGAGGTGGCTTCATCTTATACCTCATTAAATTTAAGCTTGACTCCCTAAGCCAAAAGATTTGATACTTGGGGCTCCATCCATCAAGGAGAACAGGTCAGGTTATGACATCTATGTCAATATATTCTTATTTTTTCTAGTATAGAAGAGGGATGGGTTGCTCAACCACTTTATTGAATTCTTCTTCATCTAGGACCTAGTCATCCTCTTGTAAAATATGGGACCGAAAAGTGGCATAACATTCGAATTTATTCTACCATTAGTCTCATATATGACCTTTTCAAAAATTCAAGATCATTCATACAATTGGCCCAAAATTTTTGATGTACAACTGGTGGCCATATTTTTTTTCAGCTTGCTTCTTAATTTTGTCAAAAGGGTCAAAATTGTCCCTTCTACTATGAAAATCAATTCTAAAATTTTTCATATCCACATCAAAATCATTCACAAATGGCATTGAAGGACATGAAAAAATCTCTCTCCCAAACGTTAAAGGATAAGGAACTCTAGCCCTATGATTGACTTGCAACAGATGATGAGAAGTACATAACTACCTGGTTAATTCCAACATGACTATCTTGTCATTTGGATACTTGGGCAACCTATATGGAGCTCCTAAAAATCCTTCTTTTCTAAAATATATAAACTTTGGGAATTGAATAAACCAATACCCAAACCTTTTGAGCATCTCCATGGCTAATGAAGAGAGCCTTCTTCTCAAGTCACCCTCTAGAGTTCTAACAATGAACATTGTAAATGCGTCATTCACCCTTTTATAATGATTATTTTCATTATGTGCCTATAGTTGTTGATAGCAATCATATACCTTATAATCATTCCATACCCACAGTGCCTTTACAAGTCAAACCTTTGTATCTAAAATTGGTTGCAAAGAGGTAGACAATTATAAATAACATCAAGGACCTATTTATGAGGGGAAATTTGTTCTGCAAATTGTCACCTATTATATTTGTCCAATCAAACCTTGTTTTCCCCCTTAATATATCCTCAATGAAATAGAAAATCCAATTTTCAAAAGTGGATGCCAAATAAATCCTCATTACCTTGCTAAGAAGAGTAACTAAATCATTGACTTCATCTTGGAAGTCACTCCTATAGAGGGTCTTGGTAAAATTATTTGGGTTTCCCTTTAGATGATTCATCCAATAGTCATTGACAACTTGCATGCTAGCATTAGGATTGTTGTTGAATACTCTAGTTGTATACTCCTTGCTTCTGATAGTCATGTAAGAAAAAGAAGGAATCCCAAAGGTACAAGAGATAGTGTTAGCAGATAAATCTATTAGGACTCTCCCATCTGCAAGAATTATCTTTTGGGAATCCCTATGGTAATACTCCCTAGCTCCCATGATTAAATTTGAACATATCATAGAGGATGGAAACCCAATTGGTTGCACTATTTCACTCTGTCTGATTTTGGTAGCAAGGTATGTCCTCTTGTCCCTAAAGATCCTTTCTTTAAACTCTTCAATATCCACATGACCAATGTATGTGTCACTAATCAAGAGCCAAGTTGAAAATATTTTTGAGGGATTATCAACTCCCTTAAATCCAAACTTCATTTTGGTTGTCCTATATGTCTTCTCTATAAAACCTATGAGACAAATCACATAATAAGGAATTCAAACAAATTTGATCCCAATAGAATGTACCATATTAATTCAAAAAGAAAACTTACCCACAAAGTTATAATTAATATGATCAAAATCACTTCATGAATAGTTTATATCATCCATAATTCCTTATGATATAAAATTCCCACTAAAATAGTTATAATCTCAAATTTGTGAGTTTTAGAGGATCATCAAACTTTGTGGGAAATACAAGCCATATGGGAAAATTGATCATGCAAAAAATTTGAAACATATAAACCTTCATGGGAAATGGGGACCTACCTTCCTACAGACATTCCACCATTGTAAATATTGTGGGAAAATTCTCCTAAGAAAACCCACACCAAAATCCCTACAAACGAGGTTTTGCAAGAATTTGGGTAAAGCTAACCCATGTGAAAAACACTCTTTGTGAAATTTGGGTTGGATGATTTTTGCAAAGAATGATACCTTGTAGAACTTTAGCATTTGTGATATTTTGGAATTTCAAAAATTCTTAGATCGACATAGCCTTTGTGGGAAATTGAGGATCACAAACTTGCAAAGAAATTCTTGTAGGCTTAAAGCTTTACAAAAATTTGGGCATTACAACCTTATAGAGGTAAGACTTTTCTAAAGTTGGAAAGCTATGAAATTTTCACACTACCAAACTCCTGCAAGATCAAATTTTGCACATATTTTACCATATTCTTAGAAAACTCAACTCCAAAAATCCTTTAAATTATTAACATCTTCAAACCAAATAATCCATGACTTGCTCAGGTGGGTGGTGAAGAACATACGAATTTCTGCAACTTCATGGGTGGTCTAACCCTCGAAACCCAAAGACCCTAGGCTTAAACCTAAACCCTAGTCAACAAAGAATTTTAGTCACCAAATAACTCAACACAAGATAAATAATCCAATGTTTATGCTTATAAATATGAATTATTTTCACAAAACCTTAGGGCCAACATGCTTAACCAAACTTTATTATAAATCTAAGACCCTAAGCATTTATTTAACCATAGTGGTGTCTATTAAATGTTATAAACATTAACACATGTGAGTAAAATCATTGGGTATCGACCTTAAATTTAGCCAAAAGACCTAGACATTTTGAATTGCTAGAGAGAGTGGAGAGGCGTCTAGGTCTTGATCGAGCTCCTCTTTGTAGCCAATTCTTCTCCATAAATCCCAAATGATGAAAATAACATCCCACTCTGCTTATATACCCACATCCAACCTACCATAATAAATACCCGCAACTGACAGCATGTCACGCACTTGTGTGGGGTATAGATTAGGGTTTGAAGTGTTTTTTGAATTTTGATCTTGTGCGGATTTTGATGATCCCAAATTTATAGGAAAAGTGAGTTCGTAGTCTCATGTGATAAAATGGGTAGGAACTTTTAAACACAAGAAAAAATCATCGAAAACAACGTTGAATGGATTTAGATATGATATTTTAGTATGCCCTTTACTTTGTAGGTTTTTGGGGTTTGTGAGATTTCAACAAGGCCAAACCCTGTGAACTTTTTAGAATAAGTTTTCCTTAAAAAAATCCCAATATATGGGTTTTTTCATATCCTTCTTGACCTTAAAAATGGAACTAAGACTCTTAAATAAAACAAGCAAGGAACCAAAATAAGACCAACCTAAAAGACATACCCTAAAATTGAAACAAAACCAAAAGCAAGAAAGAGGAGCGGGGTCCTTGCTTCCAATGAGGCGTGTGCGCAAAGCACAAAAATCCCCACATTAGTAACATGTAGAATTGATATAATCAGGTATAACATGTTCTTGCAAGTATGTTGTAGGTGTTGTCATTGATGTCAAAAAGATAGATTTTTTTGATGATGTTGTCCTCATTATCAGCAAAGTGGTAGTGTGTGGTCAGTTTCATATGATGCAATCAAGATGTTGGTCAGAAAGTATTATGTATGATGTTGGATTTCATATGTTGCTATAGTAGTTATTTCATGTTTCTCATGAATAAGTGAATTATTATGTGAATGTTTTATTCACTTTCTGTTGACGTAAATTATATAAAAGAATCTCTTATAGTCAGTGGCTCAAGAATTTTCTCTAAAAAGCTTCAAAGAATTCTATGTATTCCTCCACATTTGAAGATATGGTCCTGTGGTTCAAAGGTTAGATAGATTCAAGTGTGAAGCATGTATGCTCATATTTCTAGAACATAGAAGTCACCGCAAAAGTTTCCTGAGTAAGCAGAGTGAAGAATGTGTTGTTGCAGTCATGGAAGGTTCAGAGAAATTATTTGCATTTCTCCACAATTGTAGTTGTGGTCTTGCAATTTGAAGTATTAGTTTAACGTTTCTATCTATTATCTCCATTCATGTTTCAGTTGTTGAAATGGACCGCAAGTCAAGCTAACACTATTCTATCTCAAGACTATGTTGTTTGGCTTTGCAATAGATATTGGTTTTGTGTCTATTTTCTTACGCCAACATAATGTTGCATGAAGTTGTGAAAGAAGGGAATGGAAATATCTTTGAATATCATTTTATTCTCATGATGTAATCCATGTGACGTTATCTTATCTCTCTAGTATTGCTTGTGGTCTGGAGTTAATATTTTGAGGGTTGAGTGTTTTCCATGCCGACTTAGTACACTAAGTTGTACCAAGTTTTTGTGTCATGCACCAGCATAGGAATGTGTGTAGAGTAAAAATAGGTCCTAATTATCTCCTAGCTTGGACCGCATTGAATTTATCTTTCCTATGGATGATTTGGAGCTGACTCAATATGGTTTTTGCAGTTTCACGTTTATGTGTTTCAGTATGGCCAACAAGGAGAAAAATTTTGATGCTTGCGGAAGGTATAAATGAAATATCATGTGTGTGATCAAGTTGTATGAGTGTTTAATGTTTGATTAATGTACATTTATAAAAGAAGTACGTTGAAGGTAGAGGAATGAGTGTGAATTTGTAGAGAAGTGTTTTATATATATGCTAGAGTTAGTGATCCGAAAGAAAAAGAGTATAAGTGAAGTGTTGAAGGCAGTGAGTTGACCAAAGTGTGTAAGTGTATGCTAGAGGCAGTGAGCTAAAGGCAGAATTGTATGTGTGAGTGTTGGAGGTAGTTAGCTGAAGGAATAAGAGAAAGTGTGAGTGATGAAGGCAGTGAGCTAGAGGCAACAGAAGTGTTGTGGTGGCAGTTGATCATCAAGGGTTCTATGTTAAGGGTGTACCCTCTTTTTTTAAGTGTTATATTGAGTGGGGAGTTGTAAACTTCCTTAGGTTAAAGACCTTAAAACCTGTTGTAACTATTGTTTCATTTTATGAGGCTAAATTTGGATAGTAGCTCCAAGCATCTTTTTCACCTTTTTTTTTCCCTTGTTGGGTTTTCCACCTATATCTGGTGTTGTGGTTTGGTGCTTTTCCTTTGAATGATTTATCTAGTTAAGGTAGTTATAATTTTTTATTGATAAATTATGAATTGGATTAATTTCAGGGATATATTGATTCCCCCCTATCAGTATATCTGTGTGTTCTAAAAATTGGTATTAGAGTTGAATTCCTTGGTGTAGCCTAACAGCTAAAGGTAGATCTTGGTTTAGAATACGTGGCTTAGAAGGATTCACCTTCTAAGGCATTGCAGTTTGATGTAAATGGTGTCTACTATGGTGAGGACAACTTGAATTGGGAATTTTATTATTCCTCCAGACTCGTGCTCATTATCATCATATGTTTTTATAATGATATATTTTTGTGAGTGACACCATCGAAGTACCCTAATTTTTTAACAATTTAAGGGTGAAAATGTTTAATCCTACTCCACTATCTATCATGACTCTCTTGACTTTATTTGTATGAACAAAAACTTCTAGATATAAGGCTTCATTATGGAATGGATTGATAGATGGAAGGTCCTTTATAATAAATACCAAATGATGAGGAGAGGTATTGTGTGCCACCATAGATCTGAATTGATCAATATTAATGTTGTTGGGTACCAAAAACACTTGGAGAGCCTTTTCTAGTGATGCAAGAGCATCCTAGGTGGATTAGCGATCTGCATCACCCAAAAGCAATTTGGCATTGATTATGCATTTTTTGATCATGCAAATTATTATTCAAATTTTATAAAGAGACTTAGCACCACTTCTAGAGATTATATATTGAAGTTGAAGGTGTGGCTTCAAGAAGACAAAGCAAATTATATTAACCAATGCCAAGGAAAAGAAATGAGGCATCAAAGGGGGTAGGTTGTATTAGGATTTAGGCAGATTGGAGCAATAAACATTAACAATTATATGCATATTAAATAACCTAGAAATAACAATGAAGAATAACACAAAAGAGATCAACACAGAATTTAATGTGGTTCACCCAATATGGGCTACATCTATAGAAACTCAACCACCCAATGAAAAATAGATTACAATCTCATGAACTCCATACCACAACATACATTCCAGCTGCTTATAACAAGCTTTTTGGAAGCTTCTAGAATTAGGTTTTTACAAACTCGTCTTTTTTTCATTTGACATGTTAACGGGAAAACCTTGACATGTTAGCGGGAAAACCCCAGAGAGGATACATTATGAGTGTACAATATTTGCATGAAAATTCTCCACATACCAATAGGCTGCACCAAACTTATGTAGATAATGGGAGTTAAAAAAACAATAAATAAATGTCCAGGGGTCGAGTGGTCTGAGTAAGAAGACAAAAGAAAGGGTTGTGTGAGGGCGAAGAGACAATACAGGTAAAGGATGAGGGAGGCATGCTAGATATTTAAAAAGAATGGATAAAAGAAAGTGAATTGAGTATGTTAGATGGGCATGCAACAACATAGTGAGAAAGGGTTGTGTTGGGATGCTAATGTGCAACACAATGAATGTGTTGAATTTATACAACGAATTAAAATTATTACATAATAGAGACATAGGGGCACAATCAGCCAAAGGAAGGGAAAATAGAGTGCATGGTGTGCACAAAGGAGAGAAATGTGTTATGACACACTTGATCTAGACAAGTGCAAGAGGAACTTCCAAAAGGAGTTAAAAATATTTGCAAATTGGGACACAAGAAAAGTGATGGGTTCATTGGTTTAAAAGTCATTAAAGAGATAAAAACCAGTGCATGTGAAGGGCATGTGTTCTGCATGGTAAAAAATTGTAGATCAAATTTGCACAGATGTTTGAATTAAGATTTATAGATTCCAATAGGGAAGGTTGCAGCTTATGGAAGAGTAGAAGTATGTAGGAACAGAGTAATGAATCAATGAGGAAGAGTAGAATTTTGGGAGTGTACAA
The DNA here is from genome assembly GCA_007115665.2 of Sequoiadendron giganteum. Taxonomy (NCBI): domain Eukaryota; kingdom Viridiplantae; phylum Streptophyta; class Pinopsida; order Cupressales; family Cupressaceae; genus Sequoiadendron; species Sequoiadendron giganteum. The sequence continues at coordinate 146,047,454 of CM021100.1, read as the reverse complement.
ATATTTGAACCAAAAATTTTGATTGTGAATTGTAACCATTAGTGGCTTGTGAATAAGTTGGATTATGGATTTTCTTTTGAATTGCATTTAAGTTTGTTTGGATTAATTTAATTTATATCTAAAGTTGTCAAATTAAATGGTAATCATTGTGAATTTGAAGATTGTTTTGTGACTTTGAGAATTATTGTAGTTTGCACCAAATGGTATTAGAGCCAGAGGTTCTGAGTGCATAGGAAAAGCTTCAAACATGAGGCAGCCTATGTCAGGACCTATGGGTAGAAAAAGTGTGAAGGTGGTAGAGAAGAAGCTCGTGTGAGGGTTGTTGCAGGTAGGAGGAGTTCTGAGCAGTGAGAGAGATTGAAGACATGAAAATATTATGAAGAGTGTGATGTAGATTGCAGATTGAGGTGAGATTATAGCAAATGAATATGGGATGGATCATGAGAAGACCCGTGATAATATTGTTTTGGGAACAATATTGGGAAAAAGTGGAGAATGAAAAGTTTGAGGAGATGGGAAAGATAGTCCATGAAGATATGGGAAAGATCTGGGCCAAGATAGAGAAATTGGGAAAGAGTATTGGAAAATTTGAGAGGACATTGGTGAAGAAAAATGAGAAGAAGAAAGAGGAAATCGAAAAGAAGAGTGGAAGAAAAGAGTGTTACAACTTAAGAAAAAAGTAGAAAGATGTGAGAGCATCCCCTACAAAGGTACATGAAAGTGAAGAAGTGAACATTGAAGAGAAGATGCCAACAGAGGATAGAAATAATGAAGACATAATTGTGGTTGCAGTGGTAGAACATGAAGAAATTGCAGCTATTGATGAGATTGAAGTAGTAGATGATGTATTTGTAGTGATGGAGAGCCACAAAGTTTTAGCACAAGATGATGGGAAAACAAAAGAGAAAAATGTACATGTAGAGTTAAGTTTGTTTACAAAGATGAAAGGAGAAGATGTAATTATAGATTGGTACATGGATAATGCATATTTGCATATATAAGTTGTAAACAATGATGCAATATTTTGGTGGAGGTGGTCGATCTGTGATGGATTGGATCCCACAAAGGTGAAGAGGAGAGTAGAGAATATTTGGCAAAGGAGGACGGTTCATGGTGGAAATGAGTCCACGAGGGGTAGTAAGAAGAGGGTGCAACGTTGTTGAAAGAAGATGGTACATGTTTTGGTACGATATTGGAAAAAAAGGAAGAAGGATTTATCTTAAGAACTTTGGACAGGGATGGAGTTTGTTGTGGGTTGGTTGCAACCTAGAAGAGTAGTTTGACTACTCAACTCCACCTTTGTGAGCCTATGCTCACAAATTTCCTACCTGGTGTGTCTAATTAAGGAGCATTCCCGACAGATTGGTGATTTGCATTACCCCCAAAAAAATGGAATTGATTTTGTATTTTTTATCATGCAAATTACTATTCAAATTTTATGAAGAGACTTAGTGCCACTTCTAGAGAAGAGACATTTTAAAACTTAAAAATAAATTACAAAAAAGACAGTTTTAATTCTTGTGGAATAAATATTATGAATTGAAGTAGAAGGGGTGGCTTCAAGAAGACAAAGCATATTATATTAACCAATACCAAGGAAAAGAAATGAGGGGTCAAAGGGGGTGGGCTGCACCAAACTTGTGTAGATAATGGGAGTTAAAAAAATAGTAAAGAAATGTCCAGGGGTCGCATGGCCTGAGTAAGAACAGAAAATAAATGGTTGTGTGAGGGTGAAGAGACAATGCAGGTAAAGGATGATGGAGGCATGCCAAAAATATTTTAAAATGGACAAAATAAATTGAATTGAGTAGGTTAGAGGGGTGTGTAGCAGCATAGTGAAAAAGGGTTGTGTTGGGATGGTAATGTGGAATACAATGAATGCAATGAATTTATACAATGAATTAAAATGATTGCAAAATAGAGACATAGGGGCACGCTCAACCAAAGGAGGGGAAAATAGAGCGCATGGTGTGGACAAAGGAGAGAAATGTGTTACACCACACTTGAGCTAGACAAGTGCAAGAGGAACTACCAAAAGAAGTTAAAAATATTTACAAATTGGGGAATAGGAAATTTGAGGGGTCCACTGGTTTAAAATTCATTAAAGAGATAAAAAAAACCACTGCATGTAAAGGGCGTGTGTAGCACCTAGTAAAAGATTTTAGACCAAATTTTCACATAGATTTGAATTAATATTTGTAGATGCCAACAAGGAAGGTTGTAGCATATGGAAGAGTAGACGTATGTAGGAACGGAGTAATGAATCCGTGAGGAAGAGGGAATTTTGGGAGTGTACAAATATTTGAACCAAAATTTGTGATTGTGAATTGTAACCATTAGTGGCCTATGAATAAATTGGATTATGGATTTTCTTTTGAATTGTATTTAAGTTTATTTGGATTAATTTAATTGACATCTGAATTTGTCAAATTAAATGGTAATGGTTACGAATTTGAAGATTGTTTTGTGAATTTGAGAATTGTTGCAGTATGTGTCAAATGGTATCAGAGATAGAGGTTTTGAGTCCATAGGAAGAGCTTCAAATGTGATGTAGCCTATGCCAAGACCTATGGGTAGAGAAAGTGTGAAGGTGTTAGAGAAGAATCTCGTGTGAGGGTTGTTGTAGGTAGGAGGAGTCCTGAGCAGAAAGAGAGCTTGAATCCATGAAAAAATTGTGAAGAGTGTGATGTAGATTGCATATTGAGGTGAGACTGCAAGAGACAAATATGGGATGGATCATGAGAAGATCCATGATAATATTTTTTTCAGAATAATATTGGGAGAAAGTGGAGAATGAAAATTTTGAGGAGATGGGAAAGATAGTCCATGAGAAAGTGGGAAAGATCCAGGCCAAGATAAAGAAATTGGAAAAGAGTATTGGAAAATATGAGAGGACATTGGTGAAGAAAAGTGAGAAGAAGAAAGAGGACAATGGAAAGAAGAGTGGAAGAAAAGAGTATTATAGCCTAAGACGAAAGGAGAAAGATTTGAGAGAAACCCCTACAAAGGTAAATGAAAGTGAAGAAGTGAACAATGAAGAGAAGATGGCAATAGAGGATGGAAATAATGAAGATATAAGTGTGGTTGCAATGGTAGAATGTGAAGAAATTGCAGCTATTGATGAGATTGTAGCAGTAGAGGATGTAGTTGCAGGGATGGAGAGCCAAGAAGTTGTAGCACAAGATGAAGACAAGGATGATGGGACAATGAAATAAAAAAGGTAAATGTAGAGTTAAGTTTGTTTACAAAGATGAAATTAGAATATGTAATTGTAGATTGGTGCATGGATAATGCATATTTGCATATAGAAGTTGTAAAGGATGATCCAATATTTTGGTGGAGGTGGTCAGTTTGTTGTGGGTTGGATCCCACGATGGAGAAGAGGAGAGTAGAGAGTATTTGGAAGAGGAGGACAATTCATGGTGGCCATGATTTCATGAGGGGAAGTAAGAAGACAGTGTAGTGTTGCTGAAAGAAGATGGCATGTGTTCCAACATGATGCTGGAAAAAAGGAAGAAGGATTGATCTTAAGCACTTTGGATAGTAATGGATTTTGTTGTAGGTTGGTTACAACCTAGAACATTAGTTTGACTACTCAACTCCACCTTTGTGAGGCTATCCTCACAAATTTCCTACCCAGTGTGTCTAATGTAGGAGCGTCTCAAACAGATTGGTGATCTGCATCACCCAAAACAAATTTGGCATTGATTTTGTATTTTTTGATCATGTAAATTATTATTCAATTCTTATGAAAAGACTTAGCACCACTTTTGGAGAAGACACATTTTAAAACTTAAAAATAAATTGCAGAAAAGATGGTTTTAATTCTTGTGGAATAAAGATTATAGATTGAAGTTGAAGGAGCGGCTTCAAGAAGATAAATCGGGTTATATTAACCAATGCCAAGGAAAAGAAATGAGGGGTTGAAGGGGGTAGGTCGTTCCAAAATTGTGTAGATAAGGGGAGTTAAAATAAATAAAGATATGTCTAGGGGTACTATGACCTGAGTAAGAAGACAAATGATAGGGTTGTGTGAGGGTGAAGAGACAACACAAGTAAAGGATAAGGGAGGCATGCCAGACATTTTTTAAAAATAGACAAAAGAAATTGAATTGGGCAGGTTAAAGGAGTGTGCAACAACATAGTGAGAAAGGGTTGCATTGGGATGGTAATGTGGAACAAAATGAATGCACTAAATTCATACAATGAATTAAAATGATTACAAAATATAGACATAGGGGTGCACTCAGCCAAAGGAGTGGAAAATAGAGTGCATGGTGTGGACAAAGGAGAGAAATGTGTTATGCCACACCTAAGCCAGACAAGTGTAGGAGGAACTACCAAAAGGAGTTAAATATATTTATAGATTGGGGTGCAGGAAAAGTGAGGGCTCCATTGGTTTAAAAGTCTTTAAAGAGATAAAAAAAACTAGTGCATTTGAAGGGCATGTGTGGCACCTGGTAAAAGATTGCATATTAGATTTGCACAAAGATTTGAATTAATATTTGTAGATGCCAACAGGGAAGGTTGTGGCATATGGAAGAGTAAAATTATGTAGGAACAATGATTCAGTGAGGAAGAGAAGAATTTTGGGAGTATACAAATATTTGAACCAAAATTTGTGATTATGAATTGTAACCATTATTGGCATGTGAATAAATTGGATTATGGATTTTATTTTGAATTGAATTTAAGTTTTTTTGGATTAATTAATTGACATCTGAAGTTGTCAAATTAAATGGTAACAGTTGTGAATTTGAAGATTGTTTTGTGAATTTTGAGAATTGTTCTAGTTTTTTTATGTCATCTAGGATTTTCTTATGAGTAGAGGATATTCTTAAAATTTCTAGGATAGATATTTGTGGAGGTGTTTTCCTTATATGATCTAAGATGCTATATTTAGATATAGGGTGAGATGTCTATTGGGATCCTTCGAGTGTTACCTTGCCTCTGTGAGTGGTGACCACATATTCATGAGTTTTTCCTTCGGTGGTTAAAGTGGCAACATGATTATTGGCTTATCTTACATGAGCTATAGTGTAATCATATGGAACAAAAGAATAATTGGCATCCTTGGGCTCATGAGATTTGTTAGAGGGATTCCTTTTACCATAGTTGGGGATTTTATTTTTGTATATCTTGAGATCAATATTGGATGAAGAAGGATAGGCCTAAATATTGACCTCACCCTAGTCTATGAGATCTTGAATAAGATTATTCAATTTTACACAATCAAGAGTTTTGTGGCCCTTAACTCTATGATATTCATAAAATTAATTCTCTTTATACCATGGGGGTTTGACTTGAGGTTCAATTTTTTTCACTTTTGGTAAGGTAATAAGATTAGCTTACACTAAATTTTGCAAAGCAAATTCAATAGGCTCTCCCAAAGGAGTATATTTCCATCTTGGAGAATTATATTTCCTAGGTGGCCTCCTAGGGATATTTACACCTTGAGTATTTTGTTGTGTGTTTGATGATAATTTTATGTTAGATGATGATTGTATATTTTAGATGGCTTTGGAATCGACTACCCCATCATTAACAATGTTCTTATTTTTATCCCAAAGACAAGTTTTATCATTAGATTGAGATTCATTGTCATTGGAATCCTTATAAATTTTCACAAGACCTTTAGCAATGAGAGATTTTTTAATGGTTAATCCATTTTCTATGATCTCATCAAATGTATTAGCACATTGGAATTGTAGGTGAAATACCACTCTTGATTTAGATTTTAGGTAAATATGTGGATAAGTTGTTTTTAAGAATTATGGTAGGGGAATTTTCTTGCCATATTCATCCATCGTTGTAAGAAAACAAGAAAGGATTCTTCATTTCTTTGTTTTTATCTTACATTGATCAACCATAGAGATCACATGCTCCATGTTATATGAGAAATGAGAAATAAAATTTTGACCTAATTAATGAAAGGACTTGATGGATGAAACCATAGTACTGTGTCTCACTTTTTGGCCAAGATGGACATTTATATCAGCATTTTTAACTAAATCTCCACCTTCTGAGACCTATAGCAACTAAAACGTTAAGAGTTTGAAGATTATGTGAACTAGTGATTTGTGGAAATTTGTGTATAGATTTTAAATTTTTTTTTTTTTAATTCAATGAAATAAATCATGAATCTTTCAACATCTCCTTTAATAACTAGTTTTAAATAGTAAACAACATGTTTAGAAAGTAGCTTTTTTGCTATCAAACATAAAAAGCAATTTATAAGGGATAAAATTCTAGTTTCTAAAATATAGATTATCAACATCAATATCTAGGGCAAGGATATTTTTCATAAGTTTTTGTTACATTTTTTTAATTAATTTTTTAAGTCATTGTAACTATAATTTGAACATAGGTGTGTGTAGTCAAACTTAACTTGTTGTGTATATATCAAAATCCTTTTTTTTGTGAAACAGGGACATCAATACCTAGGGAAAAGGTATTTTTTGAAAAAAAATTACAATGGTTTACTATTTTTCCACCTCTGTAGATCGAAGAGCTTGATGCTCGATGAAAACATATGTTCAGTAAAAATTAAAAATTAAATACATGATAAAATGAAAACATATCAAGACTATACTTGTTTGAAAGCTCATTTTGAGGACTACAATCTTGAAAAATATCCTATCAAGTTAAGTTCATATGAAGGTTCAACCCAGGGTTTGAAACTAGATTTTCTAAGGAAAATTTGAAGCAGAGGCCAAATTTATCATGTTTGACCCCTTCGTTCAAAGGACCTTCACTTGAAGGTGCCTTTGTTTGAAGCCTACTAGGGACCTTTGATTCAAGTTCATTGTGTAATAGCATATTTTTAGGCCTTTACCTTCAATCAAAGGTATGGCTTCGCTCGAAGGTATAAAGTTATATGCCTTCACTCAAAGATCCTTCAAGCAAAGATTTTACTTTGCTAGAAGGTGAATTTTAAAAAAATCCATCCTCCCCCAAAAATTTTACTGTCCCAAAAGTGAGACACAGTATTGTGATTTCACCCTGATCCCATGGGGTAGGTGGGAGAACCATCCAATGGATTCGCCTCCTAGACTTTGAGGAAAGTTGTGAAAAATAAGTATCATTATAAGGAACCTCAAGATAATCTAGGTATAATTCCCTTATATGTTCACATAGATCACCTTTTCTTATGTATTTATCAAATGTAGGCATTCAAAATTTATAGGAAAGGGATCATGGGTATAGACCTATCAAAGGGATAAATACATATGTATTCCAATGTATAACTCTTCTTACTATGGGTCATTTTTATGTTTGCCATATTTTTTTGCAGCTCTTAAATTTTTTATGCCAAGTCATTTGTAGGTGTGGAGGTAGACACATTTGGAGGTGTGTATGTGGAAAAAGATGGAGGATATGTTGGAAAAACAAGAATAGACAACTGAGAGGGGGGAGAATTAGTTGTCACAGAATTTAAAACTTATTTATCCTTATTAACCTTTAAACTCAGATCTGATAAATAACAACGAAAGCATGAATCGACAACACATCAAAAGCACACATAACACCAATATTTTTATGTGGAAACCATGTTAGGGGAAAAACCACGGTGGAGGTTAATCCACAAGTTATACCCTGTTAAAATTATAATGAAAATGAATAAGGAATGCACATGCATTCAGGCACACTACCTAGAGATCACTGCTCAAAGAAGACTCATAGTCTTACTTAAAATTTTCAGATTAAATCCATCTGAAGAGGTTGAACTGAGAAATTAGCTTCTTCAAAAGCCTGATGACAGTTTCGATTAGGCACAAAAATACTTCTTCACACTTCTCTCAATCTTCTTCACACTCTTCTTTGCAATCGAATTGTTGATGGTGAAAATGACACAAACAACGTGTAAACAGAATATTTCTACTTTATTTCTCCTGAAAAAGAAAGACAACATGTAGTGGCTTAACTCCCAAGGTCCTGGTAGTTGGTTCTCAACTGCCTAGTGTCACTCAATTGGTCCATGCAACTGTAATGTTCAAGGGGCATGTGCTAGTAACAAAAGAATACAAGCAATAACTCATTCACCGAATTGTTCTTGTAAATAAAAATGGGGTTTCAAACAAAAGAAAAAGATAGTTCAAAGGGTAAATTAGTAAACATGAACCAAACTTATATAGCATCCGGACATATACCTTCGACAATGAATGTTTTCTAACAGATCACAAAAACCAAAGCATGGCGTAATTTACCGAATAAACTATACCATTACATGCATCTAAGGTGCTTAATTTAATACCACTATTCGCATATCACAACTATCTCAAAGATTTCAAAAGAACCCACATCCATTCATTGCCAAGATCATAGATCAATAGACTTCAATAAATTCAATTCACTGATAATCTAACAAGATAATCCTTAAATCTAGTTTCTTCTAATGACTTTCATCACATAAGAAACAAATCATGCTTCAGCACAATCATTAGCATAAGGATAGATTATAACTCATTAACCTTATCATGTAAAACACAATTCCAACACCATATTGCGTAAACCTGTAATTTTATTCAACTATAAAATTTAAGTAACAATGTATCTCTGCAACAACTATGAAAATTCTATCTCCTACTCTTAGGTGGCCAATTCTATTCTCTATCAGCCGACCCTTACAATATGATACCCAAAGGGTATTTATAGATATACAAAATTCGAACTCCACTTCTATTTTAAGATTAATCCACCTTTTTAGGAACTAAAGCTCTCTTGGAAACTCGGATCAATTTGATCTTGAGTTCTTACATTAGCACATTCAATTAAACTAGAGATTAGAAAATAGAAGAGAAAAAGGAAGTCATGCGCTTCAAGAACTGTTAGTGTTGCATGCAACATGCAAAGAAGAAAAAATCCACGCATGCAACAGATTTATGCATGTGAAGTTGATTCTACAATAAACTCATCATAATTGGCGAAGACTTGTTGTAATACATCTGATTCTAGCCCATCAACCCAACTATCTTCGAACTTAATTCTTTCCAACTCTGCTGCAGCAAACCCTCTCATGCTCTTTAGCTTTATCAATTCTCTTTTAGCAGCCTTTTTCTCTTCCTTGATGTCCATCAATCGATCAATCAGTAGAGCATCACCATCATCTCCTTTCTGCATGAGTCCTTTAAACCTTTCACCCCATTTCTCTTTTATCTGGCTCAAAGGTAGGCCTTCCTTCATTAGCATATTAACATCTACTATGATAGCGATGACTACCTCCAACTCCTCAAATTGTTCAATTAGATCCTTAACAGCATCTTGGACTTAATTTCTCTATTTGCACAAGAAATCTGTTCTGAATCAGAGTATACGAGAGGTCTTTTCCACAAAATATTTATTATCCTCCTCAAGTATTGACTGTTGAAGAAGAGTAGTCAAAGGCAATGTACTAACCTTCTCCAATTTCTGACTATATTCTTTATATTCCTCTTCCTGCTTCTCCACTGCTTCAACATACTGATGCATTTCCCCTATTAACTCTTATGTCCCTTTTTGAACCTCAAAACCTTCGACCAAAATTTCACCTACTTCTTGATTTAACTTGTCAACCCACCTATCTAACATCTTTGCTTTTCCCCTTACCTATAATAAATCATCTACCTCCTTTTTGCTCAGCAAAATGGGAGTTTCAATAGAAGCTACCTGTTGTCATCTTGGAGAAGAGATACTTTTCAAAAAGGAATGCAATTGATCTAACTGAGCCTTAAGCTCATCTTTCTTCTTCTTATCCTTTAACATCCTTGACTTGGTTGTCAAAGCTACCACATCAATTAGATTCATCTGTTGATTTCTGGTAGGCCTTCCCAAGTTAACAGTACTTAATTGATAATTCATTAACTACATGTCTCCTACCTCCTTTTTTGTCATCGGTATGGCACACTCAGCAACAATCTCTCCCTTGTCCGTGAGCCTGGCGGAGTGTAAGATCTTGGCTTTCTTTTTAGGCCTTTCTTGTTCAATCTCCTTCATCATATCCTCCCAATTGAGAGGTTGTGAACGTGTTACTATTCTTTTATGTATGTCCAATTTCATCCAAGTGGGAGCACATGGAGCAGTAGTCATCACAATGGAAGAAGAAGCAATAGTATTAGTAGAAGGTGGTCGCACATTTACTTGGGGTTGAGAATCAACCCTTAGTTCCTCTTGTTGTTCTTGCACCACATGCATCTGTACAAGCTTTTCAGCCTCTTCCTTATCCTTTTGTTCCTATATCTTCTTACCTTCTTCTTCCTTCTTCAACCTCTCTTCCTCTTCTAATCATTCTCTCTCCAATTTCTCTTTCTCCAATCTTTCCTTTTCTAATATCTCCTTCTCTATTATTTCCTTTTCCAGTTTTTCCTTATCCAATTTTTCTTTCTCTAGAGCTTCTTTTTCTAGTTTCTCTTTCTCTAAAGCTTCTTGTTTTTCTTTCTCTAGTCTTTCTACCTCCAAAGCCTTAAGCTTTTATGCCTTTTCCTTTTCTTCTTGTTGCAATTTTTTGTCCTTGCAACTTTTTGGTTAACCCCTTGGCATCCTTCTCCTTCTTCAATCACTTTGCTTCCTCTTCCTTTCAGTGAGCTTCCTCAGCTAGCTTCAACTTGGCAACCAGGACTTCTTTCTCCCTCTAGTGTCTTGCCTTCTCTTCCTCAAGCTCATGAATCTTTTGTATCAGTTCTAACTTATCATTTTCTTCTTTGACCTTGTGTTCATGCTCATGTTGCCTTTTTTGCCTCTCTACTTCATCATCTCTTGACTTAGCTTCAATTTTTTGTTGTTGCGGTATAGCATCAACTTGTGTCTTGGCCCCAATTACCTTTTATTTCTCTATTGCAGCAGCTTTTGCATCAGCATCCTTTTTAACTTCTTCAAACAATTCCCATTGTTCCTCTTGTGTCATTACCTATTCAGTATCCTCCTCTAGAGGCATATTCTCTTGCACATCGTTCTCTGACACAGTCTCATCTAAATCTGTTCCAACATCATGAATTTCCATCTCCACTTCTTTTCCCTTTGTAGTTTCAACCATACTATGAAGAGCCCCCTTTTGAACTTCTTCACTCTGTTGTTTTGTAAATGGGACTTGTGTAGAAGATTCACCTAATGTAGGTGTTGAAACAACCGATCCAATTTGAGCATCTCCTTCTTGTGTTTCTTGTTCATCAACAGCTGCTTCAAGCTCTAAATCTTCAATGTCTGGAGGAAGGAACTCCAAAGGCTCTTTGGGAGGTGTCTTTCTTTTGAGCCTTTTATACCCTTTCCCCTTTTTAGGAGCTGGTCCTTGAGGAGCTTTGGTTCTTAGAACCAACCATTGAACACTTCTATCCAAGACTATTCTTCCTAGCTGCTTAATATCAATAGTTTCCTCACTATCCTAGTCAATTGGATCCAAACTTTTAGTTCCAATATTCAAAGCTTCATAAGATGGATCCAATACAACTCCATCATCCACCAATGTGTCAAGAATGTCATTTTTTACTCCAAACTCTGACATGAGCGCAATAGGTAATCTTTCATAATTCTTCTTCCTCAAATCATACTCATCTTGTCGGTCACTCCAGAAATCTTCTAATAAATTGAAATGCTTGTCAAACACAGAAGGCAATAAGGCATTCATCTTACCCTTCAGGTCAAAATACTTATGAGTTGTGTATAAACCTAGCTTTAACTGTATCAGCTCACTGCAGACCACCTTTGCTCCTACCAAATGCTGATAGCTATACTCACCCAACTTCATGGGGAACTTGTGACATCCTGTCTTATGTTTTAGTCCAAACCGGGCATTAACTCCAAGAGCCTGATATACAAATTCCATCAACACTATTATGTTATTGCAACACCTTGGCAGAAAATGTGGATGGCCGTCAAAACCAGCTAGCGTAAAATGTGTATACCTGGGGTATTGAATGTACCAACACCCCCATTCAACAATAAATTCCATGGCCTCTTGACTCAGCCTGTACCCTGTATCTCCATTGAGTTGGTTAATGACCACATATATGAATGCATCATTAACCCTTCTGAATTGAGTCTTAGCAACTTGTAGAGATAGCTGGTTATATTGTTCCCACACCTTCTTTTGTCCATCCAACACTCCCATTATCCCCACTCTATTCAAACCTAGGAAGATACCCAACCTTGTTGTTGTATACACAATGTAAGAAGTCATAAAGAAGCATTTAGTCTCCCTGATGTTGGTTAGTTGATCATGAATAGCATTTGATACAATCATCGACCAATCAAACTGATGGGTGCCATTTAAAATTGTCTGGATGAAGGGAAAAATCCACTCCTTGAAATGAAATGTATCTCTCTTCCCAAAAGCCCTAGACAGTATCATTATTAAATCTGATACCTCCTTATAGAAATTTGCCCTCTTTGGTTGGTTTGCTAGCTTGGTTAGAGACTTCTTCTCTGTCTTCAGCCATTTTTTGTTCAAGTGAGACTTATTGGATTCTTTATATTTACTATATTTCTCCAAGGCCTCTGCCTCATCCAACTGCACCAACTTCTTAGGATCCAGGACATTAAACATACTTTGGAACATATGAAAAGTAAGATCAATAATTACATTATCTTGGGAATCCATGCATTGTCGAGTAGCTGGATTGTAAGCTCCTGTAGCTGTCAAGATCAACTTCGGGCATTGGATTGATAAAGGAAACAGAGTGATATGGGCCAAGCCAGAATCAACAATTCTTTGTGTCCTCCCTGTTACATCTTCAACAAAAGTTTTTGAATACATCTCCTCAAAGTTTTATTGGCCCAAATTTGTGTCGGTAATATCTGACCAATCTGATTCTACTTTGCTTACTTTGACAACAGGACTCCTGTGATTATACCTCAAGGTATAAGGTAGTTGTTATGGCTTCATCTTCTTTGGTTTAGGTGTTGCCTTTGATGTTCCTGCAGGTCGGTTCCTTTGGGAGGCTTCTCCTGATGTTCCCAACATCCTCTTAGTTTTCCTGCAACAAAACCTCTAGTTAGATCCTTGAATAAAACATCTCAAAATGTTTCTCTAAAATCATACCTTTCAAACATACATTGGAGGTGGAACCAGGCAAAAAACATCTTAACAATCCTCTTTTAACATACTGCCAGGCTCGAAGCAAAAACTGTTATTGACATTGTATTAACTAAAAAGCAGGCTCGAAGTCGAAAGTGAAATAGTGACCGAAACCGGAACTGGAATGGAAACTGATTCGGTTTCCTTTAGATTTTCTACTTTCATATTCTGTTTCGGTTCCGCTTTCGCTTCAAACTAGGTTTAACATTTTTTTATGAAATAAAAGCTTATTACGACAAGTGGATTCAGAGACAGGATGGAAAATTGAATTGACACTAATCATAAGACTCATCCAAAACTCTAAATCAATTCTGATCCCGCTTCCGGCTATGATGACCATGACATCATCAATGATTTTATCAATTTAATGCATAACTTCATGATCAAAGACTAAGGTCATATTAAACAAAATAAGGCCTAAAATATAGCATGAAAAAGACCATGCCCATATGACCATGGGCGACTATACTTTCTAGGGCATCGTTTTAAAATCCAAACGTAAACATAGAAATACATTTAAACCCTAATCTAAAACAAACTCGATATAATAACTAGGGCACGGATTTAACCCTTCCTAATTTAACCAGACAAATGCGTAAAAGATTCTAAGTAAAAACAAGATCTTACTAAACCCTAACTCATTCCAAAGCATTAATTTAATCTATTTTACTGTAGAACCCTAGTTTTAATCTACCTAACTGTAAAATAGAATTTAATCTACATTACTGGTGAACCCTAATTAAATCTACGTGTTTAAAACCTAACGCAGCATGATGCGATCACGACAAAATGTAAAAATGATCGTTCCCTAACTCACTATAAAACCAGAAATGCAAGTATAAAAACAAAATCAAGAACAACAAAGAAACAAAGAAAAACAAACATGCCCTCCTAATGAGACGGCAAACTTTCCCAAAGATCTAAATCAAACAACACGAACAAAGAACATGAAAGAAAATAAAAGAAAAACAAGAATAGGAACCCTACCTCGTGTGCAAAACCTGGCAAACCTTCTAAAGAAATTCGCAAGCAACTATCTCCTCCTCCTTCAATTGATTCACTCAGATGGACTCGCAACTGCTCTATTTCGCTCTTTGATTTCTTAACAATGATAATAATAACCCGTTTAATCCCTAATCAAGGTAAAAATCAAAATTTCTACCTACACACGACAGCTATCATTAACACATTAAATGCAGTTTAAGAGGAGTCGGAATTGGAGAAGAACAAACACTTCACTACAGTGCGACTTCAGTAAAAATTCAACGACCAAGAAAATGGCGGGAGCGAAATCAGAATGGAAACTGATTCGGAAACTTAAGGAATTTCCTAGCTTCATTCCCATTTCGGGTCCGGGTCCACCAACAAAGCACAAAATGAAACCAAACGTAAAAGTAAAACAAAAAGATCAAAATAATAAAATTTAACACAAGGACTTAGTCCAAAACCAAAGCTGAAAAAGCAGAGGCGGAGACAGGATGGATTTTGATTTTGCAATTTTGAGTAAACACCAACTTAACATCCACTCCGATTTTGGATCTGATAAAGACAAAACAAAAAGATCAAAAAGAAAGACTGTCAAGATGGGAATCGAAAAGAGTTTTGAAAGATGTTTCAAAACCCGATTTGGTTCTGGCTCCGATTCTGACGGACTAAGCAAAGAAAAACAAAGTGTTTGAAACAAACTTTGTTTAAAAAACAACAGAGGATAAAATTAAAAAGGGGGACCCATTTTGACCAAGGTAAAAGATGGGGTGGTTATGCAAGGCATAACATGAATGATCTGATTTTTATTCTCACATTTCGCATACACACTTAATGCTCGCATGTCTCAAATGAAGAAAACAATCACTCTTATATATCTGCTTCATGGAATTACATCAACAACTTTTTTAGCCAAAAATAAAAGAATAAATTACAAACTGTTGGCCCAATTCTTGAACAAATCTCAATGTGCACCAACTGAAGTCGGTCACAACATAATGAAGACCTAAAACAACTTCCCCAAATGTGCTAAACATTAAAATATTAATCCACAAGGATCAAAAACATGCTACAACCACCATGGCGGCCAAGAAAATGAAAACTCGAACACACAACGGAAAAATCTCTTATCAAATCACACCAATCAATGTGGATGTACAACAAGGATGGAGCATAATCTATAAATTTCAACAAACATCACATGAGCATACACGACAACTCAAATTACCAGAATTACATTGTCTTGTTCCAGAAACATCAGCTACAATAACAAAATAACTGTAGGAACATAGAAACACACAACTTGTACAAATCTTGATGCGCACCTCTGAAACTTCTAGAGTATAAACTAGATAGGATTAGCAACAAACCCTTTAAATCGCAACTTCTGAATAGCAACATAATGAATTTTTTACCACACTAAACTTCATAGCAGTTCATAGCTTCACAGACAACCTTCAACTTATTTATTATAATTTTCTCAATATCCTCGACATATACAGCCTTCAAAATATCAATTCTAATAGTCTTGACATCAATAAAAACCACATATAAGCAGCACAACCACAAAATCCAACAATCTCCCCCTTTGGAATTGATGGCAACACATGATATGAAAAATACCATCAACACAACTAACCCTTCTTTCAACATACTTCCCTTCTTCTCATACTGTTCTTCTCCCCTTACATTAATCTTCTCCCCTTTTTGTTCTGCTCTTCTCCCCCAAGGTTTTTCACATTTCTCTTCTACCCCTTTGACATCAATAGAAAAGGTACACAAGCTCTGAACCACATATCTGAATCATCTGACTACTCCTCCTGAGTAGCATCCACCACAACATCAATCTAAAATAAGATATGACTATGAATGCATAGATTGATGCAAAGACTTGCATCTTAGTTCAGATTAGGAGGGGAAATCACCCCTAAATTCCCTCTATAATAATCAAAAGTATCCTTAGGAAACAGCTTAGTAAAGATGTCTGCAATCTATTCTTTAGTAGGCACATACTCCAGTCTGACTTCTTTATCACTCACTTTGTCTCTCAAAAAGTGATATTTGATAGATATATGTTTTGTTTTTGAATGCAGCACTGAATTCTTAGAAATGTTTATGGCACTTGAATTATCACAAAATATAGCAATAGGCTCATCATACTCAATTTTGATATCTCTTAGCATTTTCTTCATCCATATTACTTGAGTGCAATTTTTTACAACAGCAATATATTATGCCTTAGCAGTAGATAAGGAAATGGAATTCTTCTTTTTACTTAACCAAGACACCAACTTCTTCCCCAAGAAGAAGGCACCACCACTAGTACTTTTTCTATCATCCACATCTCCTACCCAATCTGCATTAGTAAAGGCGCTCAAGGTAAGATCATAATCTTTAGGATACCAAAGACCAAAGTCAATTGTCCCTTTCAAGTATCTGAAAATTCTCTTCACATCAGTCACATGAGATTCCTTTGGATCAGCTTGATATCTAGCAACCATACATACAACATTCATGATGTCTAGTCTGGTCTGAGTCAAATAGATTAATCCACCAATCATTGACATGTATCTTGTTTTATTTTTAGTAGGAGAATCATCATTTTGTGTTAATTTGCATCTGATTACCATGGGTGTACCAGTTGGATTTGAGTCTTTCATGCCAAACTTTTCCAATAACTCTCTTACATATTTGGTCTGAGATATAAATATAACATTATCTAACTGAGTAATTTGCAATCCCAAAAATAATTTCAAATCTCCAATCATTGACATCTCAAACTCACTTTTCATTTCATCAGCAAACTTCATACATTAGTAATCATCACCTTCAAAAATGATGTCATCAATAAAGACTTCAATAATCAACTCTTTGTCCTGATCCATCTTGAAATACATATTATTGTCGACGGTACCGTTATTGAATCCAAGCTTCAACAAGTATTTATCCAATCTAGCATACCAGACTCTAGGGGCTTACTTGAGTCCATATAGTTCTTTCTTCAATCTAAAAACCATATCTTATTTATCAGTCAGTTGAAATCCATCCAATTTCTCAACATATACTTCTTCTTCTAGCTCACCATTTAGAAATATTGACTTTACATCCATTTGATAGACTTTGTAGTTCTTAAAAGTAGCATAAGAAAGAAATAATCTTACAGGTTCAATTCTAGCAATAGGGGCAAAGGTTTCTTCAAAATCAATACCTTCCATCTATGAGTACCCTTTACATACCAATCTTGCTTTATTCCTAACCACTTCACCTTGTTCATTCAGCTTATTTCGAAAGACCCATTTGGTTCCAATCACATTTTTATCCTGAGGTCTAGGAACAAGAATCCATGTATCATTTTTATCTATCTGCATCAGTTCTTCCTTCATTTCTTCCATCCAATATTCATCTTTGCATGCTTCATTGATATTGTTGGGCTCAGTTTTGGAAATTAGACAATACTCTTTTGCAATTCTTCTTCTAGTCTGCACACATTTGTTCTTATCTCCTATAATCTGATTTTCAGAATGATTTAGCTTTACATACCTCAGAACTTTAGGATTCTTTCAAACTTCTGGTTCTTCTATTATTTCTTTTGCACTTCCACTAACTTCTCCTTCTTGATTCTCTTGATTCACTGGAACAATTCGAACTTGATTATGTGTCTGAGCATTCTTTCCATTATCAGTACTATCATGTTGGTCATCTGAATCATATCCACAGTATCTGGATGATCTAGCAGTGTCTTCATCAACTCTGACATTTTCACTTTCAACCATTTTCCTTAATCTTCTATTATAGCACCGGTAGGCCTTGCTCTTAGTAGAGTAACCCATAAATATTCCTTCATCACTCCTAGCAACAAACTTGCCAATATCTTCATCTCTCTTGATATAACATCTACTTCCAAAGATTTTCAAATATTTAACAGTAGGCTTATAACAAAATCATAGTTCAGAAGGAGTCTTACTAGAATTATCATTGACATTTACCCGGTTAATAGTATATACAGTAGTGCTTACAGCTTCTCTCCAATAGATATGAGGAACATTACCTTCCAACATCATAGTTCTAGAAGCATCTATAATTTTTTTGTTCTTTCTCTCAACATCTTTGTTTTGTTGAGGGGTCCGAGGAGCAAATAATTTTATTTTGATTCCATGCTCTTCATAGAAAGAATTGAACTCCTGGGAAGTGAATTCACCACCTTTGTCTGACCTTAAGCATTTAATGTTTAAACCTATCTCATTCTCAGCCATAGCTTTGAAACTCTTGAAATTTTCTAATGCTTCATATTTTTCTCTCAAGAAAGCAACCCATATCATCCTAGAGTAATCATCAATAAGCAAAGTAAGTACCTTTCTCCTTGTAGACTTCTGATTCTAGAGGGACCACATAGATTAGTATGCACCAGCTCCAGTATTCCATCAGAATGATGTTGTTTGCTCTGAAAATAAATTCTAGTTTGCTTTCTCATCTAACATTCCTTGAATATGGTGTTAGTAGGCTTCACTAACTTAGGAAGATCTCTAACTGCTTGAGTGAAGCTTACTTTGGAAATGTTATCAAAATTCACATGACACAGCCTCCTATGCCATAACCAGCTTACATCAACTTGAGCAATTAAACAACTTTCACTAGCAGCACTCAGCTGAAAAATATTGCCTCTTGTCTTTGTACCTTAAGCAATTATATTTCTGGAACTTCCTAGTATCCTACACTTACCATTTTTGAGCTAAATATTTTATCCCTTGTCGACCATCTATCCAACACTCAACAGGTTATGCTTCATTCCTTCAACATAAAGAGTACTATTAGTATTATATTTACCACCAAGAGAAATAGTGTCTCTACCACAAATCACACCAGCATTATTATCTCCAAATCTTAAAACACCACCATCATACTTTTCCAAGCTTATAAGCTTGCTTTTGTCACCAGTCATATGATGTGAGCATCTGTTGTCAATCACCCATTCATCCTTTTCTTCAATTTTGGCTGCAAGAGCTCTCTCAATATTCTTATCACTAGCAGATTCAGTGGACAGTGTACCATTTTCCTTGATAGCAATGAATACCCATCCATATTCATTTCCATTTTCTTTATCAGATTCATCATCAGTAACACCTTTTTTAGCATAATAGCATTTCTTTTCAAATCTAGACTTATTAGGTTTGAACCTGGGAACTCTTTCAAGACACCTTGATGCAAAATGACCTATCTTATTGCAAGAGAAACATTTAATATGCAACTTTCCTTTATACTTTCCTTGTCCTCTGGCTTCTCTTTTCACAATCAATGCTTCCAGCTCTTCTAACTCTCTCTCTTCATCTTCAATCTATTTCATCTCATCTTCATACTTGAATGTCTTTCTAGAACTTTCTCCCGAATCATGTCTCTGTTGGTTTCTTCTAGATAGAGTAGCTTTAAATGCATATTTTGTCTAAGGATTAGATTCATAAAATTCACTCAATTCAAATGTAGTAGGCTTACCAATCAGCATATCTCTTATCACATTTGTTACTGTTCTAAGTTCTTCAATAGCATGAGCTTTCGTTTTGTAAGTAAAAAATGATCTGGGCACTTTAGCCACAATCTCTTCTTCATACAGGATTCCACAGGCACATCTAATACCCATCACTAATTCATTCACTTTTTGCATGAGAGAAATAATGTTTTCATCTTGACTCATTTTCAAGTTTTCCCACTTGCCTTTCAAACTTTGTAGCTTGGCAACTTTCACTTGTGCATATCCTTCATACAATGTCTCCATCTTCTTCCAGATCTCATATGTTGTTTTCAGACCTGTTGATGGTGTTTTTATGCACTTCACACCATAGGTAATACGTAGGTGCATTACCTCTCTTGAAAGATAATTTTCCAAAATCAAATTGCAGAATACTATCCCAAGGTCTCTCGGATGTCAGGTCTTGACAGTGCTTGGAATATATCAGTTGTTTGATGTGATTTTGCTGGAATCACAAGGTGGTCTTACATGATTTAAAGCTATAGGAGAATTGGGTCAATGAATGGAGTTCTTCAAATATGAAATTACTGCACTTTGTTGTAGGCTCCGACAACAGCCTTGGACTCCATTATTTCATGAGATTTGGCTTTACAATGTGCAATGAACCTTAGCGCAAATTGTTTCTAAAAAAAGAAAAAAAGGGCAAGGAAGAAGGATGGTTCCTGGACCTGCAACTACCAATGAATAATGATCATGGAGGTTCCTGCTGTGGACAGTTTCCTTAAACAGAATTTCACTTAATGTGAATTCTCACAATGTCATGAAATCTATGCTATCTTCTAAGGACTGCAGATATTCATCATTCATTCACCATGTAAATGTGAACAAAGGTAAAGTTTAATGAGCAGCTATGAGATTATGGTCCAGAATAACTTTACACAGTCATTCACCAGTAGCAAATGACCAAAACTATGGACAAGGAAAGCATACACACAATGGAAAGCTTCAAAACCAAAGACAGCATACTAAATCCGCTACAGCTAACTAAAGGAAACTAGAACAGCAAAGTAATTTGAAATAAAGTTTTAACTAAGGGGAGAAGAATCATGAAACATGTAGAGATACCCAAAAATACACCAGGAAATGACTGTATTTTCTATTATAATTTATGTAGCATGCCTTTACAACAACTCAACTCTCTTAAAATGAGAGGAGAGCCCTATTTATAGTTTTCAAAAAGCAAAATTAATGGCCAGGATTTGATTCTATTATGTGGCCAAGATTTAATTTACACTAGGGTTTCACTTACCCCCAAATAAATTTCTTGTCCTTTCCCTATTTCGTCATCTAGTGATAGCACTGTAGCAATTTCGTCCTGTAGCTGTTTGCCCTTTGTTGTAGCTATTCTTTGAGGAATTCTTCATCGATGACTAGGTTGCCTTTGCGCTTCTTCAACGCTGCATACTCCATAAAGCTCAGGATTAATCGCTGGAACTTGTCCAACTCCATGATGTCGGGCCGCAAAATCTGATAGCTCCATTCTTGGGAGTTGTTGACGAGTTTCTTCCAGTCATCATCATATTTGGCACCATTATCTGTGAAAAGTTCTGACTGTGAGAAGGCTCGGGCAGCAAAACTCATGAAGTCCATTGTAACCTCAGCTGACATCCCATCTTCCATGTTCTTTAAGAAGTGGGGCTTTATGCTTTCAGGATTAATCTTGACAGCAGGTAGCTCGTACCCCGTCATTAACTTGAGGTACCGAGCACACTCCTCTCTGGTCTCCCTGGCCCATTCGATATCCGGAACAACCCGTTCTAGATTCTGCTCCAGCTTTCCTTTCTGATGGTCAAAGTATCACTTCCATACATCCACTAACCAGTGCTCATCATCCTTGAGGGCAAGGTTTTTCTCCCAAACCTCGCTTGGCAATGCGCGTATAGCCTCAATCTTTAGGTAGGCTGCCCTGTATTTCCTTGGAAATTCTTCGTAGACCTGCCTCGTACCCTCAAGGGTTCTATGTACTTCTAGGAACTTATTCATTGTTCGAACAGCCAAGTTGATGCCCATGTTTCCCATGTCTAAGACCTACCGAAACCATTTTTC
Organism: Sequoiadendron giganteum; assembly: GCA_007115665.2. NCBI lineage: Eukaryota > Viridiplantae > Streptophyta > Pinopsida > Cupressales > Cupressaceae > Sequoiadendron > Sequoiadendron giganteum. The sequence continues at coordinate 146,025,858 of CM021100.1, read as the reverse complement.
CGTAGTCTTATCCAAGTTCCTTTTTTATTCTAATTTATTGATCTGTTCCTAAGATAGCAATTGAGGCGGGGTGGATGATGTCATGGGCTGCTCATCTAGGGATGACCATTGCTAAATATAGGCCATTAGATCATCCACTTGTGCTTTGAGTTCCTCCTTAGAAATCTTATCCTATTGGATAAGATGCACCACCGTGGCGACCGATTCCTGGAGATGGTCAACCTTTTGCTCCCTTGTGGCCACTCCCAAGTCGATGGTGGAGATGTACAAGTTATACCTTGTTCTCCAACCATCAGCATCGCTATTTTTACCGCCCTAGATCTGGAAGCATCCATGGTTACCTTTGATCTGATCTTCAGCTTCTTCTCTTTCTTGGTGCTTATTTGTGATCTAGCCAGAATGGCTTCCAGCCTTGCCTTGGGATCTTTTAGGGTGGGAGTCTTTTGTCTCAACTATTTTTCTAGCCAATTGGGCATTTGGGGCTCTTCCCTGGGTGGTTCACTTTGATTCTTGTTGTCCTCCTTCTCAAGCTCGATGGCTCTGACAACAAGAGCACTCTTCTCAGTTCCTGCATCCCCCTTCTCCTCATTGGAGTCCTGTTCAATCATTACATACTTAGTGGGAGACTTGGTGTGCAACTGCTCATTGGAGGGATCCTCTATTTCAGCACCCTTTTCTTCTTTATCTTGGCCTTGTTCATGTTCCTCGGGCCTCTCCTCTTGCTCATCTTCATGGAGGGATGCCTCCTCATCATATTCTAGGTTTTTTCCATGCCCCTCGGTTGGAGACCTGCTGCCTTCAGTCCCTGGAGCAGAAATTTCCTCTTCTCGTGCAAGCCGATCCTCGGCTTACTTATCCTCAATTTCCTTAAGTTGCTTGCCCCACTCTGCATTGAGTTTGGGGTCATTTTTTTCTCTTATTATTTCAGCATCCAGCTCCTCACTACTCACTGGAGGACTCATAGGCTACCTCATCTATCTCTCGATGTTCAAATAGTGGATTCTCATGGTACTCAAATTCTTCATCCTCTGGCCTCATCGTAGCCTCTAGCTATCGTCATTCAAGTTCATCAAGTATCTGCATTATTGCCTCCATTCTTGATGGTTTGGAAGGTGGAGGGAGAGCTGGAGCATGGGCCATAGCCTGAGCTATTGCAGCTTGCACCACTGGATTAGTAAGCATCCCTAAAAGCTCAGATGGCATGTTTTGCATGTATTTCACAAAAGATTCTGGGAGGCTGAGGGCAGGCATCGTAGCAGCAGAAATGGAGGGAAGGAAAGGTGACATAGAGGAAGAGGAGATCAGCAAGGTTGTGGCAGAGGATGAATCCATGGGAATAATCTACCTAATTGGAGATGTGGAAGCAAGGTGGATAGAGATGCCCACGACAGGCGGGGAAGAAGTGGAAACTACAAGCGAAGTATGCGAGGCGGTGGCAGTAGCAGTAGCGATAGTAATTGTAGTAAACAGAGACCTTGGCAAGTCAAATCCTTCTCCCTTGATCCCCTGGGGCAGACCTTTGGGTGCCACAAACATCTTCATGCCTCTAGTTTTTTTCCTTTTCTTCTTGGAGGGTTCACCCTCTAATGCCTTGCGGGCATAAACCTTTGGTTTGGGAAGCTGCTCATTGGCTTCTTTTCTCTTCTTGGTTTTGATCGATGGTGGGGTTTTGGATGTTTCCCCAGTTGTAGTGGTAGCTACCCCTCCATCGGAGCCACTTGGTTCACTTTCTAGTCCCTTAAATGTTAAGGCGGCTCCTTGCTATTTCAATCGGGCTACCTATTGGTCAATCCATGTCTTCATTCGGATCTCAATGGGCTTAGTGAGTATGTCAAGGTCATCAAGCTCTCACTCATTCCAGTCAATTGTAGGAAAATTGGCAATGACATCATATCCTGGATCGATCACCGTATCCTCATCCTCTTCAAGCTGATCAAGAACCAGGCACAAATTTATTCTTCGCACGTAAAGAGCGGGCATGCGCATGTAGTGCCACAGCCGCACCTCAAGATCATCTTTACAATTAGCCCAGAAATCTTTGATGTTGTGGAGGTGGGCATACTCCCATCCTAGTGCCTTTCTGATATGTCTATATGGGTCCATTCGAGGTCGAGTTGTATATTTTTGGAAGTGGTATTCGGCCAATTCCCTTTCTGAGTATCTTGCACACTAGGAGGTATGAATCTTGTACATCCCTTGGCTGAGCCTAATGGGGTAAGGTGTACTTGCTAGATGCTTGTTGCTCAAGATATTATGGATGTGTTGTAGCTACCAAGTCAACTCTAATAGTATGATCTGGTCGTTCGGGTACCGAGGCAGCTTGTTTGGTCTTTCCATGAATCCCTGAGCACGGATGTAAGTGAACCTTGGAAATTGAATGTATAAGAAAGCGTATTTCCTGAGGAGGGATCTGGCACTGTGCGAAACTCTTCTCTGAAAGTCGCTCCCTAGGGATCGAATGATGTAGGTGATGAATGCATCATTCACCCTACAATAATATTTCTTGAAATTTTGGTACTGTAGTTGAGGGTATTTATCATAAGGCTTGAGTTCTACCCCCGATGCCTCACTAGGTACTGCAGTTAATCCCTGATAGTTTTGTCGGTCCACAAGGGAGTACACCAGGCAGGAGGTCATGTAGAACTTGGAGGTCTTCTTCACCATTGTAAATTGTTCATGGAAGCAATCACTGATTATCTCCCCCAGTAGAATGCAGTGTCATCACCGGTGAGAATCTGCTCCACACAATAGAACATCTATTCTTGGAAGAAGGCCGCAGTAGAAAGACCCATCACTCGACTTAGCAAGGTCACGAGGTCGTGGTAATCCTCGAAGAAGTCGCTGCGAAAAAGCTCCTGAGGGAGCTTGTCGGCACTACCTCGCTTGTCCTTTAACCAATACTGGTTGATGAGCTTCTTACACCTTAGTGCATCCTGCTCCCATAGCTCTTTGTATTCTTCCATGGTGGGGGTCTCCATGCTCTTAAAGGCGGGAATGTGGAAAGTAGTCATTATATCCAATGGGGACATATCTGCAAGGATATTCCCATCCCGGTCCACTATAGTTCGGGTCTCAGGTTTGTATGCCTCTACGCACGCCATTACCAATTCCGGGGCCACCAAGGCTGGCAGGAATCCTACAGCTTTGGAAATTTCGCTGCTTCTTATCAACCTTGTGTTCTCTGTCTTGGGATTCACCCTGACTCTCTATATAAATTCATCAACATCGACCTATCCGATGTTTGTATCCGTGACATCTCTCCATAGAGTGGTGACTCTGGATTGTAAAGGGACCCCTTGAAACATGTACTTCATCAGATATTTATCCTCCTTGCCTCGAGGTGTCTTGGCTATTCCTTTCCCCTTCTCCTTGGAGGCACCAAAATTTTCTGCGCTGGATTCCATAAATCCTGCATAAAATATGTGAATCAGTAACATTTAAACATGAAAAACGGCCCCGGACAAGTCCCTGCACATCAAAGTTAGCCCTGTAATTATTATTCATATTCATTAGTCACATAATATTTGATACAACATCATTAGAAAGCAAGGTAGACAACCCGGGTTCCCAGGGCCGAAGTTCCCTTGGCAGAATGTCGTTTAGAAGGGAAAATTAGGTATGGAACTCCCAAAGGCATTTCCCGGCATTGGATTTGGTCAAGTGAGGGTTGGCGTGAAGGAAGACCTAATTTTAGCAAGTGGGTCGAAATCCATTTTGGATTTGGAGGTCATTTGATCCTTCATTTGGGAGTTCGGGCATTAGCTACAGGACAGTCATTGGAAACGGCACAAAGGATACGGAACTCCGAGCGCCGGAGTCCGGAGTCCAGAGCTCAGACCGTCATCACTAGGAAGCAGTTATGGCTCAGCCATCCAGGACGGCGAAATGCAAGAGGTAGTCCAGGAGGGGAATTCTAGAAGACAATCCCCAGAGACAGTTTCAGGAGTTCTAGGGGCATAGCGGCAAACAAATGGTCGGGGCCTGGAGGTCAAAGATTTGTTTCAAATTCGTCGTGTAAAATAGCGCCAATGGAACGGAATTCTAAAAGCGAAAATCCGAGGGTCGAGGTCCGGATACACCTTGGGCACTTGGTTTTTTGTTCGGATCTCTTACAAGGCAACATGGGGTCTGAAGTCTGGGACTCAGAAAGACGTCCCGGGACGGCCTTGTAAAATGAAAAAAGCGACACGGAATTCCGGAGGTCAGGGTCCGGAGTGAATTTGGATTTTGGTTGGTCCCACAAAATTTGGAATCGGACTTCATGCAGTTAGGGTCCGAGGTTCGAAAAGACGCTCGAGACAGGCCGTCAGAATGGTGAAATCAAGTTTATGCAAGTTTTGACACGGACTTCGCAGCGTCGGGATCCGAGAGTTCGAAAGATGCTCGGGGGAGGCCGTTTAGAATGGTGGGGATGCAACAGAAACCCGCGAGGGGAAATCCAGATCCCAAGGTCCAAGACGAGCTTGGCCGCATGAATTGTTGAGTTTTTAAGTTTGAGTTTACATGGATGGCTGCGGGAAAGCCCGAGCCCGGGAAAGGTGTTCACTTGTCTGAAGAATGGTGATGGGGAGGTCCACCTCCGGTTTGATTTTTGATTCCCCAAACGATTGATTTTTCATAATTCAAAACATGGGTTTTTAGGGGAGGGTACTTACCTACCAAATTTTAACCTTGTTTTGCATTTTTACATCATTTAAGATTCAGAATTTCACAAAATAAAGGACAAGCCACATGGATGGTGGACGTACCTCGAAATCCCGAAGAGACTGTTGTTCGCCGTGTAGAGAATGTCAGAAAAAGAGCTCAGATTCAGGAGCTGAAAATGTCGGATGCTTCAAAGCTCTCCAAATTTCTATAACTTCAGTCGCATGAAAATGATAACTGGAAAATCCGTTTAAATAGCCAAAATAGCCATTAACACCGCAATTAATTCCCTCATACGGTAGCCAAAAAGTTGGTGAGTTCAAATCTCATAGGTGGCGGCGAGCGACCCAGAGTCCGGCATCTGAAAAGACGTCCAGCCACGGCCATCAAAACGGCGAAGTTCAAGTGGATTTCCGGACGCGAAAATCCGAGATCCGGGGTCTGGGGTTCGGAAAGACATTGGGCTTCGGACGCCAACAACAGCAAACCCAAAACGGAAATCCGAAGAAGGAAACCCGAGGGTCTGGACCCGAAAGGGGCCATGAACATCCGAAAGGCATTCTGATAAGGAGAACCCGAATTGACCTTAGATTTAGGATTTTTTCAAAGGGGTCAAGTTCGGTCAAACTTAGTATGTGACTTTGAAGAGTGAGTTGACCTATTAGGGCACAAAAATGGACACGCAAAATGAGGCGAAGCAAAAAGGGCCCAGCAATAAAAAGAGGGAAGAGAGGGTCCCCGTTCTGAATGAGGCATGTGTGCAACAGGCACAACAAGACCCATTAAATTTTTCATCTCTGAATCAGTCGGAACACTCAAATATGCTTCTATAGCCCTAATATTTATTCCATCTTCTTTGATCTCATCAGGAGTAGAGGGACCATTCATAGGAATAATATATCTATTCTTTGTAATCTTCTAGAAGAGATCACCAATGCACTTCAAATGACACTCCATTCTAGCCTTCCACAAAGAGTATTTTGTTCCATCGAATCTAGGACTATCCTTCTTGTATGATGACATCTCAGATCACCTCAATCTATTAAACTTCTTCAGAGGAACCTGCTCTGATACCAATTGTTGGAAAAAAAAGAATAGACAACTGAGAGGGGGGTGAATCAGTTGTCACATAATTTAATACTTATTTATTCTTATTAACCTTTAAACTCAAATCTGATAAATAACAGTGAAAGCATGAATCAACAACACATCAGAAGCACACATAACACCAATATTTTTGCATGGAAACCCTATTAGGGGTAAAACCACAGTGGAGGTTAATCCACAAGTTATACCATGTTAAAATTATAATGAAAATGAATAAGTAATGCACATGCATTCAGGCACACTTCCTAGAGCTCACTGCTCAAAGAAGAATCACTGTCTTACATAAAAATTTCAGATTAAATCCATCTGAAGAGGTTGAACTGAGAAATTAGCTTCTTCAAAAGCCTGATGATAGTTCGGTTAGGCACAAAAATACTTCTTCACACATCGCTCAATATTCTTCACACTCTGCTCTGCAATCGAATGATCTAATATTTATTCGCACATTTTGCATACACACTTAATGCTCACATGTCCCAAATGAAGAAAACAATCTCTCTTATATATCCGCTTCATGGAATTACATCAACAACTTTGTCAGCCAAAAATAAAAGAATAAATTACAAACTGTCAGCCCAATTCTTGAAAAATCTCAATGCGCACCCACCAAATTCGGTCACAACATAATGAAGACATAAAACAACTTCCTCAAACACGCTAAACATTCAAATATTAATCCATGAGGATCCGCAACATGCTACAACCACCATGTCGGCCAAGAACATGAAAACCCAAACACACAATGGAAAAATCTCTAATCACGATCACACCAATCAACGTGGGCGTGCAACAAGGATAAAGCACGATCTAAAAACATCAACAAACATTGCATGAGCATACATAACAACCCAAATTACAAGAATTACATTATCTTCTTCCAGAAACATTAGCTACATTAATAGAATAACTGTAGGAACATAGAAACACACAACTTGCAAAAATCTTGATGCTCACCTTTGAAACTTCCGGAGTATAAACTAGATAGGCTTAGCAACAAACCCTTTAAAGCGCAACTTTTGAATAGCAACATATTGAATTTTCCACCACACTAAACTTCACAGCTTCACAGACAACCTTCAACATATTTTTTATAATTTTATCAATATCCTTGACATATACAGCCTTCAAAACATGAATGCTAATAGTGTTGACATCAATGGAAACCACATATCAGCAACACAACTACAACATCCAACAAGATATTGTGGGATATGTGTGTTTATGGGTATATTGGATGTAGGTGGTTGAGGAATGTGTGAGATAGGAGGGAAAATTTGAGGATTATTTATGGGAACAGAGGTAGTGGCATGGTTAGATGGGATGTGGTATGGATCATGTGGCACATTTACTTTGTAAGATTTTGTAATATTTGATATTTTTGGGGTATAAGAGGTAAATTTGTAGGAATTTGAGCATGTGTTGATTGTGGTATAGATAAGGATTGAAGAAATGGTTTACTTTTTTGAAATGGATTGATACATGAGATGGAATGTACCATGATATGAGATGGATTAGATGTAAAATGATCATGTGTCTCTTGATAGGAGCACCATTGGACCTTAGACATGTCAAATTGAGATGGTGGGGTATGGGGAAAAGTGGCCACCACTGTATCTATAGGATTTTGTAATGGATTTTGTGTATCAAAATTAGGAGGTAACTTGTTCCCTTTATGAATTAACATTTGAACGTGGTGATCATGATTTGTAGTGAGAAGAAGTTCTATAACCCTCATTGTTTTAGGATCTTGTTCAAATTCTTGTAGTTCTTCTAATGTTTGATCTTAATTACTATCCACATCAGTGTGAATATCCCATGAAGATGATGGAATAAGGCTCTCATATTGACCTTGAGGAACTTGTAAATATTTTCCCAACTCGTGTTGACTACCACCATGATTATTTTCATGTTTGACTCAGTTTGATGGGATTCCATGTTTTTCTTATTTTGTGACATTGTGATTGGCATAGACAATTATTATGAATATGTATTTTTTTCAATATAAGCTTGGATACTATTTAAATAGCTTTCTTTGATGATATATAATTACTAAAATGCAACCAAAATAGGTCAAATTTAATCTATATCTCCAAATGATATTTGACAAATAAAGATAGTTCACTTGAACTAGACTTATGATTCCACGAAAAGTAATAACTTTAGATATATATGTGTTCACTGGAGCTAGCCTTGCAAGTATCAAGAAAAATGATAGATAAATATATGCCTACTTGCAATAGCCTTGTGAGTCCAAGTAAGATGATAAATAAAAGATATGATTACTTGAACTAGCCTTGTAAGTCCAAAAGAATTGATAAAGATATAGATATACTTACTTGAGATAGCCTTGCGAATCTCAAGAAAAATGATAAAGATATAGATATTCTTACTTGAGCTAGCCTTGCGAGTCTCAAGAAATATGATATATATAGAGAAAGTCTCAAGCAAGATGATAAATATATAGATACGGTAACTGTTGTGCCCTCAACACATACACCCCATTCAGAACAGGGACCCTCTCTTCTTTTCACCTTCTCGGGTCATTCTGCCACCACTTCATTTTGCATGCCCTCATTTTGCGTGCCCCAAATGGTCAACATGCCTCCACAGTCTTATCTTAAGTTGACCATGTTTCAACCCTCAAATTTTCTAAGTCTTGAATCTTCACAGAGCTCCTTTGGCAATTTTCCTCTGCCAGTGGCCTTGGGGCCCTCCAAGTCCAGTTCGCCAAGTTTCCCTTGCTGGACTTTTAGGTTGCATTTGTTATTTCTAATGGTAGTCATCCCGCATCCTTCTGACCTTTGGGGCCCACCTCCCTACTCATCATTTCATAATTTATGTTCCAACAGACCATCCTTCATGCGCTCCAAGCCTGGTCCACCGGATCCCTCTGCCCAGGATTCCTTCATGAATTCATTCTTTCTAACAGTTGTCGGCCCACGTCTTTCCGGCCATCAAACCCCGAGCCCCTCTTTGTCGATAATTCCACTTGATGTTTGAAATGGCCTTGGGCTCACGTCATTCCGACCTCCGGGTTTCGGACCTCCCACCGTCGTCTCGAAGTTTGAACTCACCAACCTTTTGGCTTGTCATACATGCATTAATTAGGTGCATTAAATGCACTAAATGGTATAAATAAACCACCTCGACCTATCATTTTCACATGTCAGGAGAAGTTCAGAATACTTGCAGTGACCCCGAGCCTTCGTCGATCACCACCTTTGAGCCTGCTGCCTTCATTCATCATTCATCATGGATTCAGTGACTCCATTCACCATTCTTGGGGTAAGTTCATCGTCCGCCCTCCCATTATCCTTTTTGGTAATTTCATGTTAAAATAATGGGTAAAAAGGATAAAAATGCATTCATTTAATAGAGGAAGGATTTCCCCAGAAAACCCATGTGGTAGAATTTTTAGAGAACCCATCAAATTACCAAGTAATTGAGCACGAAACTTCATCTCCCCAACATCAATCTTTAGGAAAAGCGCCAGCACTCTCCGGGCCTAGGACTTCTCTTGGTCGCCATCCAAGCATGAAAACTAGACAACTTCAAGCGGTGAAGTTCCCTCTCGGGTCCGCCATCTCGGATCTCCCCTACCTTTCCGTCGTTTGAACTTTATAAACTTGCTCACTGACTGCTCCCATGCTTTTCGGGCCTGCTTCAGTGGGATTCCATCTCTATGACGTCGTCCATCATTCACCCTCCCAAATGGAATTTTGACTTCATCTATCCAGCCTCCAAACCCCACCTCTTCATTCACTGTTTATAATAGAAGTAAAACAACCTTTCCAAACGCCCTTCGGATCCTAATTCACAGACCTTCATTCGTGGACCGCCGTAGTGTCACTGTTGTATTAAAAGGGCTTTCAGGAGACCGCTTTCCAGCCTCTGGGCCTCGATCATCTTTTTGTCGCATGAACAAAGCGATAAACTTAAGTGCCTCTACCTTCGCAGGGTCCTGATCGCCGGACTTCCATCGTCGGGACTCCATCCTATTTCTGCCATTATAAAATGAAAATCAAGCCCATCCTTCTGACCTTTGGGGCCTGGTGCTCTGATCACCAGCAGAACTCAAAGAAAACATGGAAGGCGAAGTCTAAGTCTAGGTCTAGTCCGTCGGGTTTCTCCCACTAGACTTCTGCTCATGGCCCACCATTCTAAACGGACATCCTCGAACAACCTCTCGGCCTTCTTGGTCCAAACACCCAAACAATTAAGGAATTAGGTTTTTCGTTCTCCAGACTCGCAAGTTTCAGACTCTAAAACTCCACCCCCAGAATGTAATTTCATCAAAGTCATTCCAAACGGTGAACTCCTGATAGCTTTCCCCCCTCATAACTCTGGGTTCCCCAATAATGATCCAAACGCCTTCCAATTTGGAAACAAGTTTGGACCCACATGCTCAAATTGGACCCTCTCTTACATGGACCTTTCAAGTCATCTAGATTTGAAGACAGGAGAAACCATCTGGGTTTCCTTTCCCTATTTTCCCTTTTAGAACAGCCATCCTTCCAAGGAAATCTGGCCTCTGGGGCCTGGACCATCCAAACTCCCTCTAGTAAACTACTAATGGAAATCTTGATTAAATTTTAGATTTTTTAATGATGAATTATCCAATCTAATGATGTTTTGCATGGATTTGGCTAACCTTTTTTGTTTTCATGCTTGATTATGCTCACCTTGCCTTTATGTGTAGAATATATGGAACTAGTGCAGAACCCTCAGGGGTAGTCACAGAAAAGGATAAAGGGAAGAAAACAGGCAAGGCTCCTCATAGAAAAGAAGACAAAGACATAATGAAATACAAGTTCCAAGGGGAACCGTTGCAATCTAAAGTCATCACACATTGGAAAGAGGTCTTTGACACCAACATAGGACATGTGAACATTGAAGAATTCACACAAAGGATCGGGATCAACCCTAAGATAGAGAATGCAAGATTGATCAAAAGCAGCGGGATTGCCAAAGTTGCAGGTTTCCCTCCCTCTCTTATCGCCCAGGAACTAGTGATGTCTTGCAAGGAGGCATACTAGCCAGAAACCAGAACAATAGTGGATAGAGATGGAAACATTTTGGCCGGCATGTCAGCCAAAGGAATAACAAAGACCTAGGTGAACCCACAAAAGTGGTTTACAATTCGAGTGAGGAAGGAAAACTTCCAAAAAACTCACCCACGCAAAAAAATATCATTTTGAGGGGTTCGAGCGAACTCAAGGTTCGAACGAACCAAAAATGGGTTCACTCGAACCAAGGTTCGAGTGAACCCCTTTGCATGTGGGAACCCACGTTTCCCATTGTGGAAAGGGGGTCCGAGATAACCCCTTAGGTTCGCTCAAACCCCCCTTTTCCCACCTTCCCACCCTCCGACACAAAAAAAAATTCCAAATTTTTTCCCTTCGAAGCTCAGGTTGAGGATGAAAATGGAGGAGACTTCATAGACCCAACTGGAAGATGGTAGTCCTTAGAATGAGCTATCCAACGAATATAATTTTAATATGTTTTTATTTTATTATGTATGTGTTTTTTTAGTTTTATTAAAAATAGGTTTTTCACTAAAAATCAAGCTTTTTGTTCTGCACATGTGGAAAAATAGAAGATTATCAAAATAAAATTGTGAAAAATATGTCTGGGCTAGGTATTGATGTCCTTGATCCATTAAAAAAAAAAATTGAATTTCGATACATACATAAAAATTTATGTTGTATAAAGTCTACCTATGTCTGAATTGTAGTTGGTTTGACTTCAAAACATGATTGAGGAAAAAATATTCAATAAAACACTATAAAACCAAATTAAAGTGCTAGATATCATAGTTACAAATCTAGATTTTAAAAAATAAGAATTTTATCCTTCATACAAAAAAATTTATGTTGTATACGGTGAGCGTCACTCCTTAAAAATGCTGATTTTTTATAAAAACTAGTTTTTGAAGGAGATGGAAAAATAAGTGCAATCTAATTCCAAAAAAAATTGAAAAAAATATATTTAGAATCTATAGACAAACTATCACAAATCACTAGTTTTCATCATCTTCAAATTCCTCACGATTTAGCTGCTATAGGAGCCCGAAAGTGAAGATTTAGTTAAAAAAAATTAGTTTGGTGTCCAGTTTGCCCAAAAATTGTAAACCAGTATTGTGGGATCACCCACCTTTCACATCCCTACCATAGGGAGATGGAATTTCCAACCATAAAGGAGTGAAAATAAATGTGGGACAAGGACCCAATGAAATGTAAGAAACTTATAAATCAACATTGGCTCAAGGAGAAGAGGGGAAGCACTGCAAAGGTTCCCTAGGAGCTCTTTCACAATGACTTCTATGAATATTATCATGATCTGGTAACCCTGCTAAGCAAAGTGATGGGCCTTCCTGCTGCGGCCTATTTTAAAGAATGGATGGTCTACTTTGTTGAACAGATTCTGTGTGGAGAAGAGGATACCACATTTTACTGGGATGGAATAATCAGCGATCGCTTTCACGAGCAGTTCATTACTATCAAAAATACCTCCAAGTTCTACATGACATCTTACCTAGTGTACTCATTTTCCAAGAGGAGGCAATATAGTGGTTTGTCTATGATAAGTACCCTCAGCTACAATTCAGGAATTTTAAGGACTATTGTAGGCTAAATGATGCTTTCATAGGTTTCATCATCAGGCTACTCGGGGGTGACTTCAAGAGGAGAGTCTCCCATAGTGCTCAGGCTCTCCTCAAACAATATGCCTTCTTGTTCATTTAGTATCCTAAATGTACATACATTCGCGCTCAAGGCTTCTCAAAAAGACCAAATAAGTTGCCTCGATATCCCAATGACTGGATAATATTGTTGGAGCTTTCTAGGTAGCTATGACATATTCACATCCTCTTAAGCAACAAACATCTAGCAGGGATTTCTTACCCCCTTTCTTTCAATTAGGGGACGTACGAGCTCCATACCTCCCAATGTGCTCAAAACTCTAAAAAGGAATTGGTCAAGTACCATTTCAGACTCCACACAACCCGACCATAGATGGATCCTATGGCCACATCAGGAAGGTGCTTGGACATGAATACGCCCATCTTCATAGCATTGAATACTTCTAGGCCAATTGTAAGGATGACCATGAGGTGCGGGTAAGGCATTATATGCAGATGACCGCATACTTTGTGAAAAAGGTGGACCTATTCCCAGTACTTGATCAAGTGGAAGAAGATGAGAGCATGGTGATAGACCCCTGGTATAATGCAATTTCCAATCTGCCACTACCATTAATTGATTGGGATGAGCAAGAGATCGATGACCTTGACCTTCTAACCAAGCTCATGGAGGCTCACACAAAAGAATGGATTGATGGGAAAATTTCCCAATTGAAACAACCAGGGGTCATCTTGACTTATAGGGGGCTTGAAAGTGAGCCAAGTGGATTGGATGGTGGGGTAGTTACTACATTAATAGGAGAGATGTCGAAATCGCCTCCACTCACTCACTCAAGGAAAAGAAAAGAGACTGAAGAGTAGCAGTCCAATCCAAAGGTGTATGCTAGAAAGGCCTAGGAAGGTGAGCCTTCCAAGAAACATAAGAAATCAGGTAGCGTCATTGAAATTCTTATAATTCAAGAAGATCTACTCCATGAGGGAGAAGAAATGGAGACTGATCAACCAGAGTCTCCACCTATTGTATCCGCTACTACAACCATTGTTGTTGTTGCTACCACCCCGCTTATACCACACCCAACAGTCGCTACATCTCCGCCTACAATGGACATCTTTGTCCACCTTGTTTCTACCTGTCCCATAGCACAATTCATATCAGTGGATTCCTCCTTGGCCACCACCTTGTCTCTTTCCTCATCATCCATGTCCCCATCACTTTCTCTTCCAACCGCCACCATAGCAACTACAATGTTTTCCCTCACCCTTCCAGAGTCCTTTGTTAAATAAATGCAAAATGTGCCATTAGAACTCTCTGGGATGTTCACAAACCCAGCGGTGCAGGCTGCCATTGCCCAAGCAATAACTAGTCTCCCAGTCCCTCCTCCTCCTACCGAACCGCCCTCAATGGAGGCCACCATTCATATTTTTGAGGAATTGGATAGACAATAGGAGGCAACTAGGAGGCTAGAAGAAGAGGCAGATGACTACCATGAACACCCTATATTTGAGCATCAAGTAATTGATGAGGTCATCTATGAATCCTCTAAGGAATATGATGAGGATTTGAATGCAAATATTATTGAAGAAACCTCTAATCTTGAGCTTGATGAGGAGTTGGCCAAGCAGCTCAAGGAGATTGAAGAGAAGGAGGCTAAAAGATAGCCCATCATTGAAGAAAATACCACCGACATAGAGGTAGAGGGAAATAAATCTCCAATAGAGAAACGTGACCTCCATGATCACTGTTCATTAGTAGTTTTAGGTTCAGGAACCTCTTCTCTCCCCTGCCCTTTTTAATTTTTTTTAATAAGTAACCTGTGCTAAGGTTCATTGCACATTGTAAAGCCAAATCTCAAGTCAAAATAGGAGTTCAAGATCATTGTCTAAACCTACAGCAAAGTGCGCATCAACTTGCCACTTCAAGAATTTTGTCAAAAGACTCTGACCATCTTAACTTTCGTAAGTCTGCCCTATGATTACCAACAAGATCACATCAAACATCAACTAAGATATTCCATGCAAGTTATGACCTGACACCCGAGAAACCTTGGGATAATTTTCAGTAACTCCTTGTTGGATATTTCCTTTCAAGAGAGGTGATGCACCTATGCATTACCTATGTTGAGAAGTGCATAAAACACCCATCAACAGTTACTTGAACTATCATTGTGAGGCTAAAGAAAAATTATAGATATGGATTGGAATCTTCCAACTCAAGAGTAGACAAATTTCTTGAGCTAGTGTATCCACTAATGATATATGATAACTTAACACCTTACTTGAAATAGGATAAAATTTTAAGCAAAGAGACAAGTTAGAGATAAAAGATAAGAGATCTAGATCAAAATTTAATAGATTTTAATAATATTGTTGATAATGATTTACTGATTTGAAAATTAAGATAAGACCCAAAATATTTTATTCTTTTCCAAGTTTTTATCAAATATAATGGTAACGCACCACCATGGAACCTAGAGAATAACACACACAAAGTAACAAAATAACCGAACAATATTTTTTTTAAAGACATTTGACTACCACACGAGTACAAAGTCAAAAACTACACATACGTTCTCAGGGTTTCATGACGACGTTACATAAATATACACTAGTAAGAACATCTCATCATTAATCCAAAGGCATTAAACATAAGGGTATATCATATCAATAATGAATAATCTAATTACATAATCATAATGTAGACAAGTTCCATATTCAAGTTACATCAAGCGAGATTGTGATAAATCCTGTTACATCATAATAATATCACAATAAGGTCTCACATACACATCAGGAATGTATACAATATAGATGAAGATCATAACACATCTTCCAATCTTGTTCATGTGCATGCTCAACATCCAACTTCACGAACAAGGTAAAATTAGGAACTTGTCATAAGAACAATATCATCCATGCACTACATCACCTGCAAGGGAAACCCAATGGAGGATATGGCACACTCCTCCCAACCACGTGGTACCCAAAGTTCCACCCCCATGCTAAGAGATAATATCAGGTCCACAAAGCCAAATGAACATGAAGACAGAACATAACATCACATGGCTTGACGTACACATACAACATAACAATATCTAAACCACATAATTACAAACAAAGTTCCCAGAGGATACAACATAACAAAAGTTAACTCCACACAAGAGATCACATAACATGTATTAGGAAAAGAGTGTCATCATAAAGTTTACTATAGGTTACCCTGGTGAATATTATTAGACTATCGGCCCTCATACCGAGTTACCCTGGCAATCTCTACCGATTCTCGACCCCTAAACAAAATTATGTGGAATCAAACTACCTTTCAAGAAGACAAAGTAGACTATCATGTCATTTCAGACCATCTCAACCTACCCTTAATCTATACAAGCACTGAGGTATTAGGCGAGGCAAAAAATTATCTGAATTATTAATGAACACTACCCAAACCCTAATACATTTAATTATATTTTCACTAAATTATAAACTCCCGATAGGTTACCCTAGTTACCTCTAAGGGTTTTGGCCCCTATCACAAGCCACTCTTCCTAATTATAATAACATAACTCATTGACAATAGCAAAGGACAGCCATCATGCACATTAAACAAGAACCATGAATGTTCACATCTCAATCAAGACATAGACCAATTAACTTTCAAAATACCTCCAATGTAATATCATATCGTGCATGGCTAAGTCCCAAATTAAATCATTGCAATTGAACAATAATTTACAAGCATTAAAAGCTTAACAATACAAGTTACATTTCCTAGCCTCTGGAAGATTTAAAAACTCAATATCATAGAAGAACCCTCTTAAATCATTAACAAATAAATCTATGATCACTTTTCACTAAGAATAATTTAAGTTTACATTTACTAATCAAACACATAAGACAAATCAATTCTAATACATAATATATATTAATAAATATGTATCCATAATTACATATGAATCAATTTTTACAATTCAACTTTTAAAAAGATAAATTACCATAACTAAATTAAAGAACCTTGCAACATCCACTTAAACCTACATTCAGTTCAACAAATATCTCCTATTTTAGTATACTCACCATGCATAGTGAAACAATGGTTATGCATGAATTTTTTTTGAAGAGATATAAACTCAAGACATAAATGAGTAAAAGAGAATGAGAAATCAACTAAAGAGATCAACATGAAGGATTAAAATATACAAGACTGATTTCAAGCCATAGCTAAATTATACTCCATCGAATTCCATGAAAAAAAAGAAAACTTTGATTCAATCAATGTTTATTAATAGGCAAGAGAAAGTTATATAACGAATTATAGATAATTAGATTGACACCATTTAAGCTCACTGGTATTAGTCATATTAACAGATCGCCAATAACAAGAATACATGAATTTTCAATACAAGTTTATAAACATTCACATAACCCCTAAAATTTGGCTACCAAAGAGGATCAACTAACATCCAAAATTGACACACATCAATAGCGACATGGTGAAGGAGAATTCAGGAATCCCAAGGCAATACAATGATTTGATAAACAAAAAACATCTTAGGAAATCAACGTCAACAACACCAGCAAAACTTGCAAGGTAAAGAATGAAGAGACTGCAAGAAGATCAGTTGTCAGTTAATGGTAAGAGAGATGGACAAAAAGAAGAGTAGCATTGACAACTTCAAGTAGAACTTCAAAGGAAAAATAATAAGGAGGATTCAAAGTGCAACAACCATTAGGAACAAATGATTAAATCCCATAGACGATTTGCAGCAATGAAAAAAATATGAAAAGGCAGAGAGGCTATGCTATGACTACATTCCACAGTCGATCTGTAGCTGAGAAAGGGTCTAGAAAGGCATGAGAGCTACATTGGTGACTCGGGAGAAACTTCATTTGCAAGGCGCCATCAAAGGGTAGGCTTTAGAAGACAAATTCAATGAACTAAGAGGACATAACGAATCATTTCAAGACATATATATACATATATTCTCTAGGGCAAGGTATGAATCGCCTAATGAAATTTAAGAGGCCGAACTTATAGATAAATAATCAAACCCATTAAAAGGAAAATGAGGGTTTGGTAGAGAGCTTTTGTGCCAGGCTAAGGTCATAAACTAAGAAAACCTATTTCAGATCGATTACAGAGAAAACTAAATGCTCAATATTTGAATAGGACATGCAAATGAGAAAAGCGGATTCCTTCATATTATAGGGCATCACAAGAGGGGAGCAAGAAAATTTCCATCAAAGTCATTTAATAGTGGGGCAGATTTTAACATTTTGAATGCAATGACCATAAAATATAAACATTCAAATTGATTAAATAATCGAAAACCTTCAGGAGGAAAATAAGTTGGAGGAATAACAGAAAATGGAACAAAAAAAATTTCCTTTAGAAGAGATAAAAATCGAAAGAAAAGAACCTAGTTTAAAATATGATTTGGTACAGCTGAAAATTGGTGCTCTGAACCAACCCTTGCTTGTAGCTCCTCTTCTGAAATATTTTCTCAAATCTGACGTAGATTAAATCAAGAATCAGAAAATCCGCAACTCTTTATTTTTCTGAAACGCACAAATCCTTCGAATTCACTATCTCCCAAAACTTTTCAACCAAAACACAAAGAAGAAAATTTTCCCCAAAAACTACCATGAAATTTTCTTTTCCAGAACAAAATAAAATTGTCATGAACAATTTTTGCATAACCCAAGCTTTTAATTCATTTCCAATTAACTCATAATCACAAAACTTAACTAATTGTCATCATGCAAACAAAATTGAACAGACAGTTCTAATTAAGCAATTTCGCAAGATAACACTTCCTGACTGCAAGTCCAAATTTTTAGATATTTATTTACAATCTGTTAAAAAAAAACCCTTCGAAATATCTACTTTTCATATATTTAAATTTGCACATTAAATTCAACAATCACATTTAATTAAATATCCTATTTAATTAATTTAATTAATCAAACCATAAACACAATTATTTTAATTTAACATTTCAATAAAATTACACTAAAATCAAATAACTTATCAAATACACCATTTAACTAATTAATCAATTAATTTCCAAGCATGACGAAAACACAAACGACACGACGAAACCGAACGACAAACAACAATGGGTGACAAACGGATAATCGTCCTATAAGGGAACAATGGCCAAAGAAGGACATTCCATTATCTTTGAAACAACATGTTTCCATTGGGTCATGTCACACTCAAACTTGACAAAGTAGGTGGATTCGATGCCCAGTACCTACTGTAAGTGTGGATAAGGTGTAAAGCACAAAACACACTTCTTAATACGACATTATATCAAAGACAAAGCCAAGTGAATCAATTCAAAGAAATAATCTACTGAAAGCGTCATATTGTTCTCTATCTCCAAAGATTTATTAAACCACTGTGGCTCTCAGATCGTGAGTACACTATGATTGTTAAAATGGCAATTCAAAGAATGAGATGGATGCTAATGCAATGATAGGGAGCTTAATATGATAATACTAGATGATAAATAAATTAAACTAGCATGAATTGACATGAAACAGATAAATGCAGCTATAGAAGGCAGCCATGATATGAAAACTTGATTTGCTGGATACTGGATGCTTGATGCTTGATGCTTGAATTCCTACAGAGTAAGAGTGCATAAGTTAAATTATCTGGATCCTTTTTCTTGGCTCAATGAGGCTGTATTTATAGAATTCCTGGCTGTAGAAATGCATGGGGATGGCATTGAGAGGCTTGGATTCAACCTAGAGGATTGAATGGTGAAAGATGGAGGAGATTGAGAGAATTTTGGTGATTGTCTCTACCCATGAAAACACCAGGCAAGAGAAGAGGAAGGATTGATGGAGGAGGATTGAGAGAAGAATTTGGAATTTTTCTCCAAAACTTCCCGTGAAGTTTCAAAGCATTAATTGTGACATATTTTAGACATAAATTAAACATAGGATATCTAATTCATTTTTGAGGAGATATAGATGGAATATTCCTTATGCCTTTATTCAAATATTTTGATTTATTTAAATTAGCAAAAGAGGGATAACTAATATAATAAAACAAACTATAGAAGTTGTTTATTAAATTTAGACAGAAGAATATGGCAATTAATCAATAAAGTGTTTTAATCTTTATTTAATTAATTCAATATTGATGTGATAGAATAAAATAGGAACATGATAATTAAATCAAAAAAAGTATTTAATTTTGTTTATTTAATTAAGATAAGATATTAGAAGAATTTAAATGTGACGTGAACGTGAACTATATAAATAAATATTTCTATTTATTTAAACAGTAGAGGAAATTAGGATAATTAATCAAATAATTTGTATTTAATTAATCAGATGCTCCAAACCAATTTCAGGTGTATACATTTTTCCCCTCTTCGAAGTGATGTGTTTATGCGTTGCTTCGAAGAAAATTTTGCTGCTACTGCCAAGATCGATGATAAAAAAATAATTTTGTATGCCCCAGACATGCTCCAGATATTGATTTTCAGATGATTACTGATAATATGTCCCCTCGGGAGATAAATTAATGACTTGGTGATTTTTGGAATTTTTCAAAATTTTTATGATTTTCTGATGATTTGATGAAGATACGATGATGAAATAATTTATCTCCCAACAAATGATGAAGAAATATAGCCCGCCGATGAATTTCAATTAATATCATGGATAAAATTAATCAAAATATAATAAAATCCCTCAAAAATCCCTTTCCAAAAGTTATATATAGTCCAAAAGGTCATTTTCAAAGTCATTTGCACTTTTGAGCTTGAAAAATCCTTGTGATAGAGACATTTTAGCCAGCTGCAGCAGGATGTCAATCCCTTACCACACTCACCGTTTTGAGTGCATTCGACGTCATCGACGGCCGGCCGCATATGGACCTCCATTATGTACCCCTTATCCTCATTTTTTGTGCACTTTTGTTTTTTATGCATTTTATAGCTTAGGCATTTTTTTTCTGTTTTAACGCTTTCAAGCCACACTGTAGTGCTTTCACTTTGGTGTAGTGCTTTCAGTAGGTAGATTAGTGCTTGCGTTAAAATCTCTAGTGCTTCCATAGGATAATGTAGCGCTTTCGATGATATAGCACTTAGGTAGTGAATTTTAGCACTATGATGCCGGATTTTAGCGCTTAGAGAATTCTAGTGCTTTGATTTGGTTGATTAGCACTTTCATGGTCTGTCCTAGCGCTTCTAGTAAAGTGGCGCTTTGATGGACTATTTTAGTGCTTTGATGCGGTAAAATAGCACTTAGAGTAGAATAGCACTTCGGATTCCTGTTATAGTGCATCGAAGTGCTGAAGTAGCACTTTCAAGATGTAGCTCTTTGGGTGCCTGATTTAGTGCTTTCATGTCAGAATTGAAGATTTTGACTTAGGTAACCTTGATTTCATCATTTTTGGTCATGTCCATTCTTTGGATTGGTATGATTGATAATCCAAACTCTTGGTGTTGGAGTTTGATGATTTAAATAAGACTAAATTCTCATGATAGGCGAGGAGAAATCCTATTTGTGATGATCCTCATGATAGGTGAGGAAATGATTCATATCTGATAAATCTCATGATAGGTGAGATTAGATAATGTTTGATGAACCTCATGATAGGTGAGGTTTGTTGATGTTCGCCCATGAATTTTGATCGAAAATTCATACCAAATTTTTGGAATAGACTTGATAGTAGAATGACTTTTGATTTCTTGACATAGTACACTGATTATGGATTTTTCATTATGATGATAGGAGCGTCTGGGTACTCTCCAGATATGAGAGAGATTTCCTTGGACTACAGAGTTGATACCTCATCTAACACCAAATGAGCTTCAGATTATAGGCTGATGTGGCTTGACTAGTTTGCTTGATATGCCCCAGATTAGGATTAATTGGGGTCTGCTAACTACTTTGGCTAAGAGGTGGCACAGTGACCACAACACCTTTCCTTTACCCACTGGCGAGATGACAGTCACACCCGACGATGTGTGGAAAATTTTGTGCATTCCGTTCATGGGAGAGATTGTAGCATATGATTCTCATGGGGTTGGTGGTAGAGATGCTCTTCATCGAGTATTCCAGGATCAAGATATTAAGGGTCCGAGCGTCTGATGGAGGAGGATCACTGATTCATATGTGACACTACCAGCAGTGCTTGTTGGATTTATTGGATTTTTCCTTTGCCCTGATCGCAGGTCAAAGGGATTCCTCGTGGGTTGGGGTAGGACCTTAGAGAGCATGATGGTACATGGTACTAGATATGTGTGGGGGATGTGCATGCTGGCACATCTTTATCATGATCTTCACTCGGTTGTGTACCTAGGGGCACGCAGCCTATCAGTAGGGATGACCCTATTACAAGTGTAGGCATGGGAGCATTTCTCTATTGCTCGGCCATTTCCAGTGGCAGATAGACCAGCAGGCAAACCCTATGTGTTCAAATACAAAGGCCGGCTTACCTAGGCCCGAATGGGTAAGTTAGAGCACTGGAGGTGGGTTTTTGATGGCATAGAGACTGTTACCTAGCGTCCATACTTAGATTATGAGCAGTGGGATGAGGATGATGCAGTGTTGGGATACCTCTATGATTCTATGTACCTGATCAGCCGGACACCTTTTGTTTTAGAGATATTTTTTTTGTGTCGTACAGATAGTATGGCATTGTGTAGTGTATGCCACAGGGGGTAGCTCACTATGCTAGGCGTCGGAGTGATACTCCTGATTAGGGGCCCTGTTTGTCTTATGATGCTTTAGTAGAGGGATATAGGGCACTACAGCCATCACCCTGGGACATGCGGAGAGACATTGCAGAGGCACCAGTTACAGAGGAGTATGCTGCATTCCTGGCCTTGGTTCCACATCCTCGCATTACTATTCCAGATGAGCCAACACTATTACCAGTAGAGGAGGATGTGGCAGAGGGTTTAGCAGAGAGTGAAGGTGGTACACCATCAGGTAGTAGCATGGAGAGGGTTGATGATGAAAATAGTAGTGATGACAGCGATGGTGGCAGTGGAGGGGACACAGGGGTAGGGCCAGTCAGTAGTGGTACATCATCTAGTAGGCCTCGCAAGAGGCGAGCAGTGACATTACCACCAGTAGACCATCAGAGATAGATTATCGGTCTCCAGACATTGCAGGGGAAATTGGTATAGGCTCAGGGTTTTCTCTTTCAGACCCAGACTTAGATGCAGGCCCAGGTGCAGGCTCATGCTCAGGCTTTAGTGCAGGTTCAGGGACAGTTGGCCACTGTGCAAATGCAGGTTGCTACTTTGACAGTCAAGCGAGACAGTGCTCGGCAGATTGTCGAGAGGGCACTAGAGATAGCAGAGACCCTCCAGAGAGTGGTTGATGCTACCTGAGTAGGAGACTATATGAGGGAGGTTCTACGGGCTAGCCGAGAGGCTAAGTTTTATAGAGGCAGATATCATGATGCAGTGCCTGTTGATCGCAGAGTCAGCTATGCCCCATCAAGATCTAGGTGGACGCATACATGGAAAGTGAGTGAGGGGATGACACAGCCTCCACGCAGAGATCCCAGAGATCCTGGTTCTTCCGGGGGTGATGGTGGTATAGGTCTTGTTGGGCCCACACAGTCTTGCAGTAGCATATCGTAGATGCCTCCTGTGATTTTCCTTTTTGAGACATGATGTATATTATGATGTACCTCATTTTTGATGATGTATCTTTATGTTTAGACTTCATTGTATACTTGACACTAATGATATATATATTTGATGTTGTTGATGTGATTTTATGATGGTTTATGATTTCTACATGATGGATGCATTTATTATGTAATGTTTTATGCAATATGTGATGATCTATATGAATGATTTTATTTCAATATGTGATGATGTAATGATAAATGCTTTTTATTTTATGTAATGATTCTGTGATAAATGTATTTGTAGAATATATGATAAATGGATGTTTGATGTGATGTATGAATTTCTAATGATGATCTATATGGATGTTCAAAATGTGATAAAATGTATGGATGGATGGATAAATTCTTTTTATTTTTAAATGCGATGATGATGAAAATGATTGATTTTATGATGAATGATAATGGATGGATGTAACGATAATAATGACATGACTTGCATTTATTTTATATGTGATAAAATGTATGGATGAAAATGATGTATGCATATGATGTTTGATGGATGATAATGTAATGAATGTTTTTATGGTAAAATGAATATGATGTACTTATGGTACAATTTAATTCAAAATTTATTTGATGTATGATGAAATGTATGAATGATGAAATGATGAAACTAAATGATGAGATGATGACTCCTACATATTTTTGATGATTTTTGAATTTATGTCAAGTATACTCAGTCTTATTTGTAGATTAGATAATCATTGATTGGGACCCTTTATGCAACAAATACTCTGCAGATAATGAATATGATGAATGCAATCTAATTTTAATATGCAAAACCATTGTCATTTTAACAATACTTTTGTACTTTTTGTCATCATAGAGCTTTATTAGATGTTGAAAGTGAATACAAGCGTCAATGGTATGTGTTAGACCAATGACGACCTGAGTACTTCTTTCATGATTTTTGATATTGCAAGCGAACACAAGCATCTAGGTATGATTTGACCAAGATGACCTGAGCATTCATTGCGTAAACAAGCAATGGTTAATCATTTCAATGTGTGAATTTTGAATGTGATCGATGATACATTTGCATTGCACATCCCCTGACAATTCATATGTTTAACTGATTAATCTTATAGACAGCAGATAATAAAAACATCATTCTTCATATTTACCTTAACCAGTTTCCTTATCTTCCAAGGGAGGACACTCCTTTGGGTCCTCATCTAAATTTACATCAGTTTTTATAGAAGAGGAGGGCTGAGCTCGTAGGATCTCCTTTTCCTCCTTAGATAATAAGGGTGTGTTTCTCCCACACCCAAGAGGCCAATCCCTGATTGCGGAGGGCTTCTTACTCATGGAAGCTTTCTTCGAATCCTCACTTTTCTTGCCTTCTCCAACTTAAGACGAGTGAGGACCCGACCTAAAGTCTCATCATAAGGATCCCTCACCTGATTATTCTAGGAGTCTTGTTGCTCTACATGCTCACTCTCATGAGAACTCAAAGGAGGAGTATCCTGGAAATTAGCTATATGGCCACCACCTCAACCTCTACCATGACCCCTACCTCGACATCTAGGCATGGTCCTACACAAAACCAAAGATAAGTCTCAGTTACAAGATGCAAAAGACAACTGGAATACACAAACTATAGAGTCTAACATCAAGGTCAACCTAATGGGCTCACAAAAACTAGAGTACTCAGTGTTAGAACCTTGTGCTCTAATATCAAGTTGTAATGCCCCACCATGAAACCCAGAGAACAACACACACAAAGTAACAGAATAACCGAACAAATTATTTTTGTAAAGACATTTGATTACCACACAAGTACAAAGTAAATAACTACACATATGTTCTCAGGGTTTTGTGACAACATTACATAAACATACACTAGTAAGAACATCTCATCATTAATCCAAAGGCATTAAACATAAGGGTATATTGTATCAGTAATGAATAATCCAATTACATTATCATAATGTAGACAAGTTACTATTGATGGTGTTTTTATGCACTTCACAACATAGGTAATACAGTAGGTGCATTACCTCTCTTGAAAGACAATCTTCAACAATCAAAATTGCAGAACACTATCCCAAGGTCTCTCGGATGTCAAGTCTTGACAGTGCTTGGAATATTTTCAGTAGTTTAATGTGATTTTTTGGAATCACAAGGCGGTCTTACGTGGTTTAAAGCTGTAGGAGAATTGGTTCAACGAATGGATTTCTTCGGATATGAAATGATTGTGCTTTGCAGTAGGTTCAGACAGTAGTCTTGGACTCCATTGTTTCATCAGATTTGGCTTTACAATGTGCAATGAACCTTAGCACAGGTTGTTTCTTAAAAAAAAGAAAAGGCAGGGAAGAAGGATGGTTCCTAGACCTACAACTATTGATAAACAGTGATCATGGAGGTTCTTGCTATGGACAGTTTCCTTAAACATTATTTCACTTACTCTGAATTCTCACAATGTCATGAAATCTATGCTATCTTCTAAGGACTGCATATATTCATCATTCATTTGCCATGTAAATGTGAACAAAGAAAAATTTTAATGAGCAGCTATGAAATTATAGTCCAGGCTAACTTTACACAGTCATTTACCAATAGCAAATGACCAAAAGTATGGACAAGGAAAGCATACACACAGCAGAAAGCTTCAAAACCAAAGACAACATACTAAGTCCACTAAAGCTAATTAAAGGATATCAAAACAGCAAAGTAACTTGAATTAAAGTTTTAATTAAGGGGAGAAGAATCATGAAACATGTGGAGAAACCCAAAAATACACCAGGAAATGACTGTATTTTCTATTATAATTTTTGCAGCATGCCTTTACAACAACTCAACTCTCTTCAAATGAGAGGAGGAGAGCCCTATTTATAGTTTTCAAAAAGAAAAATAAGTGGCCAAGATTCAATTATATTGTGCGGCCAAGATTCACTTTACACTAGGGTTTCACCTACCCCCAAATATATTACATTTATAAAACACTTCTTTCTTTTCCCTATTTTGTCATCTAGTGATAGCACTGTAGCAATTTCGTCCTTTAGCTATTTGCCCTTTTTTGTAGCTATTCTTTGAGGAACTCTTCATCGATGATAGGGTTGCCTTCGCACTTCTTCGAAGCTACATACTCCATCAAACTCAAGATCAGTGGCTAGAACTTGTCCAACTCCATAATATCTGATTGTAGCACCTAATAGCTCCATTCCTGGGAGTTGTTAACGAGCTTCTTCTAGTCATCATCATATTTGGCAGCATTATCTCTGAAAATTTCTAACTGGGCAAAGGCTCGAGCAGCAAAACTCATGAAATCCATGGTGATTTCAGCTGACATCCCATCCTCCATGCTCTTTAAGAAGTGTGGCTTTACGCTCTCTGGATTAATTTCACCAGCGGGCAGCTCGTACCCCGTCATTAGCTTGAGGTACCAAGCGCAATCCTCTCAAGCCTCCCTAGCCCATTCGATATTCGGAACTACCCATTTCAGAATCTGCTCTAGCTTTCCCTTTCGATGGTCAAAGTCCCGCATCCATACATCCACCAACTAGTAGTTATCATCCTTGAGGGAAAGTTCCTTCTCCCAAACCTCGCTTGGCAACATGAGTATGGCCTCAATTTTTGAGTAGGCTGCTATTTACTTCTTTGGGAACCCCTCATAGACTTGCTTCGTACCCTCAAGAGTCCTCTTTACTTCCAAGAACTCATTTGTTGTCTAGATAGCCAAGTTGAAACCTGTGTTTCCTATGTCTAAGACCTGTCGGAATCAGTTTTCCATAGTCTTATCAAAGTTCCTTCTCTTTTCCAATTTGTTGATATTCTCTTGAGATAACAACTGAGGCGAGGTTGATGACGTAGTGGGCTGCTCATCCGAGGATGACCACTACTAAATATAGGCCATTAGATCGGCCACTTGTTCCTTGAGCTCCTCCTTCAAAACCTTATCTTGTTGGATAAGGTGTACAACTATGGCAACCGATTCCTAGAGGTGGTCAACCTTCTACTCTCTTGTGGCTACTCCCAAATCGATGGTTGAGACGTTATAGGTTATTCCTTGCTCTCCAACCACCGGTGTTGCTATTTGTACTACCGTAGATCTGGAGGCATCCATGATTACCTTTGATCTGATATTTGGCCTTTTCTCCTTCTTGGTGCTTATTTGTGCTCTAGCCAGTATGGCTTCCAGCCTTGCCTTAGGATCTTTTAAGGTGGGATTCTTTTGCTTCAACTGCTTCTCTAGCCAATCGGGCATTTGGGGCTCTTCCTTGGGTAATTCACCTTGATTCTTGTTGTCCTCTGTTCCGAGTTTAGTGGCTCTGACAACAAGGACCCCCTTCTTAGTCCCTGCATCCTCCTTCTCATCAAATTCTTGTTCAAGTGTTACACACTTAGTGGGATACTTGGCGCGCAATTTCTCATTGGAGGGATCCTCCCTTTCAGCACACTTTTCTTCTTCATTTTGGTTGTGTTCATGTTCCTCGGGCTTCTCTTCTTGCTCATCTTCATGGAGGGATGCTTCCTCATCATGTTCTAGGGTTTGGCCATGCCCTTCAGTTGGAGACCTGTTGCCTTCAGTCTCTGAAGCAGTAACTTCTTTATCCACCACAAGCTGATCTTCGGCTTCCTTATCCTTGATTTCCTTAAGTTGCTTGCTCCATTCGGCCTCAAGCTCGAGATCATGGGTTTCCTCATCATGTTCTAGGGTTTGGCCATGCCCTTCAGTTGGAGACCTACTACCTTCAGTCTCTGAAGCAATAACTTCTTTATCCACCACAAGCCAATCTTCGGCTTCCTTATCCTTGATTTCCTTAAGTTGCTTGCTCCATTCGGCCTCAAGCTCGGGATCATGGGTTTCCTAGACTAACTCAGTGTCAAGCTCTTCATTGTCCTCACTAGAAGAATCATAGGCCACTTCATCGATCTCCCAGTGCTCGAACAAACGGTGCTTGTGGTATTCAAATTCTTCATCTTCTGGCCTCTTTGCAGCCTCTAGCTGTCGTCGCTCAAGTTCATCAGATATCTGCATTGTTGCCTCCATTCTTGGTGGTTCGGAAGGCAGAGGGAGAGCTGGAGTGTTGGCCATAGCCTTAGCTATTGCAGCTTGCACCACTGGACTAGTAAGCATCCCTGAAAGCTCGAGTGGCACATTTTTCATGTACTTTACAAAAGATTCTGGGAGGTTGAGGACAGGCATCGTGGCAGCGGAAATGGAGGGAAGGGAAGGAGACATAGAGGAAGAAGAGACCAGTGAGGTCATGGCAGAGGACGAATCCACTAGTATGACCTACATGATAGGAGAGGTGGAAGCAAGGTGGATAGAGATGTCCACTATAGGCGATGAGGAAGCGGAAACTGCAAGCGAAGTATGCGGGGTGGTGGCAATAGCAGCAATTGCAGCAAACGGAGACCTTGGTGGTTCAAACCCTTCTCCCCTGATCCCATAGAGTGGACCTTTGGGTATTACAGACGTCTTCGCACCTCCGATTGTTCTCCTTTGTTTCTTTGGTGGCTCGCCCTCTGGTGCCTTTTGGGCATAAACCTTCGGTTTAGGCAACTGCTCACTAGCTTCTTTTCTCTTTTTGGTTTTGACTGATAGTGGAGTTTTGGATGTTTCCCCAGTTGTAGCAATGGCCACCCCACCATTGGAGCCACTCAATTCACTTTCGAGTCCCTTAAACATTAAGGCAACTCCTTGTTGCTTCAATCAAGCTACATGTTGGTCGATCCACGCCTTTGTTTGGATCTCGACGAGTTTAGTGAGTACGTAGGTCATCAACCTCTCACTCGTTCCAATCAATCATAGTCAGTGGAAAATTGGCAACGGCATCATATCCTAGATCGATCACTGTGCTTTCATCCTCTTCAAGCTAATCAGGAACTGGGCAAAAGTTTATTCTCCGCACGTAGAGGGTAGTCATGCGAATGTAGTGCCGCAGCCATACTTCAAGATCATCTCTACAATTAGCCCAGAAATCCTCAATATTGTGGAGGTGGGCATACTCCCATCCCAATGCCTTTCTGATATGACCATACGAGTCAATTTGGGGCCGAGCCGTATATTTCCGAAAGTGGTATTTGGCCAACTCCCTTTCTGAGTATCCCACACACTGGGAGGTATGAATCTTGTACATTCCTTGGCCAAGCCCAATGGGGTAAGGTGTGCCCTCCAGATGCTTGCTTCTTAGGATATTATGAATGTGTCGCAGCTACCAAGTCAACTCCAATAGTATAATCCAGTCGTTGGGGTACCGGGGCAGCTTGTTCGATCTTTCTGTGAATCCCTGGGCACGGATGTAAGTGAACCTTGGAAATTTTATGTATAGGAAGGTGTATTTCCTTAGGAGGGCCCTGGCATTGTGGGAAACTCTTCTCTGAAAGTCGCCTCCTAGAGACCCAATGATGTAGGCAATGAATGCATCATTCACCCTACAATAATCCCTCTTGAAGTCTCGATACTGCAGTTGTGGGTACTTATCATAAGGTTTGAGCTTTGCTCCCGATGCCTCACTGGGTACTGCAAATAATCCATGATAATGCCACCAATAGGTGAGGGAGTACACCAAGTCGGATGTCATGAAGATCTTGGAGGTCTTCTTCACATTTGTAAACTGTTCATGGAAGCAATCACTGATTATCTCCCCACAATAAAAGGCAATGTCGTCACCGCGGAGAATTTTCTCCGCAAAGTAAAACATCCACTCCTGGAAGAAGGCTGCAGTAGGAGGACCCATTATTTGGCTTAGTAAGGTCACGAGGTCATGGTAATCCTCAAAGAAATCACTACGAAAAAGCTCATGAGGGAGCTTTCTGGAACTACCCCGCTTGTCCTTCAACCAGTACTGATTGATTAGTTTCTTGCATTTCAATGGATCTTGCTCCCATAACTCCTTGCATTCTTCTATGGTGGGGGTCTTCATGCTCTTAAAGGCAGGGATGTGGAAATTTGTCATTATACCAGGCAGAGACATATCTGCAAGGATATTCCCATCTCGATCCACTATAGTTCTGGTCTCAGGCTGATATGCCTCCATGCATGCCATCACCAATTTTGGGGCCACCAAGGCTGGCGAGAAGCCTGCAGCTTTGGCAAGCCCACTGCTCCTTATCAATCTTGCATTCTCTATCTTGGGATTCACCCTGACTCTCTGTGTGAACTCATCAATATCGACCTGACCGATATTGGTATCTATGACATCTCTCCAAAGAGTAGTGATTCAATATTGTAAGGGCACCCCTTGAAACTTGTATTTCATCTGATCCTTGTCCTTCTTGCCCCATGGTGCCTTGGTTGTTCCTTTCCCCTTTTCTTTGGAGCCACCAGAAGTTCCTGCATCGGATTCCATAAATCCTACACAAAGGGACGTGAATCAATAATTTTAAATATGGGAAAACGGCCTTGGACAACTCCCTGCATATCAAAGTTAGCTCTACAATTGTCATTCATACTAGATAAACACCTATCATTTGATAAAACATCATAAGGAGGCAACACAGGCAATCCGGGTTCCCAAGGTCGGAATTCCCTAGGTAGAATATCGTTTGGAAGGGCAAATGAGGCATAGGACTCCCAAAGGTGTTTCTCGATGTTGGATTTTCTCAATTGAGGGATGGCATGAAGGAAGACCTAGTTTTAGCAAGTGGGTCAAATTCCATTTTGGATTTGGAGGTCATTTGAGCCTTCATTTAGGCGTTCGGGTATCAGCTGTAGGAAGGCTGCCAGAAATGGCGCAGGGAAGATAGATCTCCAACTGCCAGATTCTGGAGCTCAGATTGCCCCCATCAGGAAGCATTTATGGGTCAACCATCCGAGATGGCGAAATGTGAGAGGCAATCCGGAAGTGGAATTATGGAGGGCAATCCCAGAGACAATTTCAAGAGTTGGGAAAGCCATGTGGCGAACAACGGGTCGGGACCCGGAGTGCGGAAAGCTGTTTTGAATTTGTCGTTTCGGACAGTGATGCCAGAACGAAATCCTGAAGATGAAATTTTGGATTTCAAAGTCCAGATTTAGTTTAGACTTTCATTTTTCTGCGTATATTTCTCGCTTGACAAAAAGCGAGTCGGGATCTGGGAGTCGAAAAGTCACTCCAGAACAGCCGGAACGACGAAAGTGAAACGAAATTTTGGAGGCAAAATTCGAAAGGTTTGGGTCCGGATGTAATTTGGAATTTGGTTTTCCTTGTGAATTTGAATGGACATTATGCACCTGGGGCCCGAGGTCTAGAAGGACACTCAAGGCAGGTCGTTCACAACGGCAAAGTTGACAGGGAATTTTGGGAATGGAACTCCGAAGGTCGAATCCTGGGGACAGTTTGTTCCTTGGCTGATTTCAACTTTTTTGCAAGTTTGAACCAGATTTCATGTGGCTAGGGCCCGAGGGTCGGAAAGACGCTCGAGGGAGGCCGTTTTTAAACGACGGGGGCACAACGAAAACCCGTGAAGGGAAATTCGGAGGCCGAGGTCCGGAGTGAGTTTGGTTGCTGTCAATTTTGAAGTTCAAGTTTGAGTTTTGTGTAGATGGCCACGGGAAAGTCTGGGCCCAAGTAAGGTGGTTGCTTGTTCCGAAGAACAGCAACAGGGAGGTCCAACTCCGGTTTGAATTTTGACTCCTCAAACGATCGATTTTTCACCTTTTAAAACATGGGTTTTATAGGAGGGGGTTAACATGCCAGGTTTCCGAATTTACTTTACCCCTACTTAATTCTAAGTTCAAATTCTTTGAAAAAAGAGGAAAACAGGTGTTGCGGCAACCCTACCTCCAAATCCTGGAGAAGTTCGATGCCGGATTTTGTGAAGAACCAGCAAAGCGAGATTATGGGCACGGAGGCGGAAGATGCTAGGGCATCAGTGGGCTTTCAAAATTTTGTTATCACATGAAAATGACAAGAGAAAACAAGTTTATATAACCCAAAGCACAATTAATGTTACAATTTAAAGCTCCGTAAGCTTGCAGATGGGGTTGGTAAGTTCAAATTTTCAGACGGCAGTGGGGAGCCCGAAGTCCGAAGGTCGAGGAGACGTCTAGCCACGACAGTTTGAAATCTGTGCAACATTAAGTCATGCAGGGGACAGGGACCCAAGATCCAAGGTTCAGAAGGATGTCGACCCTGCGCCGTGAAGAATGGCGAAACTCAAGCGGAATCCCCGAAACGAAACTCTGAGATCCAGGGCCCGAGGTCTGGAAGGACGTCGAATGCCAGATGCCAATGACAACAAAGTCAAGATGGAAACCCGGGAAGGGAAACCCGAGGGTCCGGGTCCGGGAGGGGTCACGGACGTCAGAAAGGCATTCTGACAAGGGAAACCCGAACTGACTTCAGATTTAGCATTTTTCAAAAAGGGGGGCCAAATTTGGTCAAACTTAAAATGTGACTTTGGAGGGTGAGTTGACCTATTAGAGTGCAAAAATGGACATGCAAAATGAGGCGAAGCCAAAAAGGGACTCGGCAAGCAAAAGAGGGAAGAGAGGTCCCCGTTCCGAAAGGGGCATGTGTGCAACAAGCACAACAGTTACATATTCAAGTTACATCAAGCGAGATTATGAAAAATCTTGTTACATCATAATAATATCACAATAAGGTCTCACATACACATTAGGAATGTATACAATATAGATGAAGATCATAACACATATATAATTCTTA
Organism: Sequoiadendron giganteum; assembly: GCA_007115665.2. Classification (NCBI taxonomy): domain Eukaryota; kingdom Viridiplantae; phylum Streptophyta; class Pinopsida; order Cupressales; family Cupressaceae; genus Sequoiadendron; species Sequoiadendron giganteum. The sequence continues at coordinate 145,993,199 of CM021100.1, read as the reverse complement.
TTCATGTGCACGCTCAACGTCCAACTTTACGAACAAGGTAAAATCAAGAACCTGTCATAAGAACAATAACATCCATGCATTGCATCACCTACAAGGGAAACCCAATGGAGGATATGGTATGTTCCTCCCTACCACATGGTACCCAAAGGTCCACCCCCCATGTTAGGAGATAATATCAGGTCCACAAAGATAAACGAACATGAAGACAAAATATAACATCATGTGGCTTGATGTACACATTACAACATAACGATATCTAAACCACATAATTACAAATAAAGTTCCCAGAGGAAACAACATAACAAAATTTGACTCCACACAAGAGACCACATAACATGTATTAGGAAAAGAGTGTCATCACAAAGTTTACTATAGGTTACCCTAGTGAATATTCTTAGACTATCGGCCCTCATACCGAGTTACCCTAGCAATCTCTACCGATTCCTGGCCCCTAAACAAACTTATGTGGAATCGAACTACCTTTCAAGAAGACAAAGTAGACAATCATACCATTCCAAGCCATCTCAACATACCCTTAATCTATACAAGCACTAAGGTATTAGGAGAGGCAATCAATTATCTGAATTATTAATGAACACTACCCAACCCCTAATACATTTAATTAGATTTTCACTTAATTATACTCCCAATAGGTTACCCTGGTTACCTCTTAGGGTTTTGGCCCCTATCACAAGCCACTCTTCCTAATTACAATAACACAACTCATTGACAATAGCAAAGGACATCCATCATGCAAATTAAACAAGAACCATGAATGTACACATCTCAATCAAGACAAAGACCAATTAACTTTCAAAATACCTCCAATGTAATATCATATTGTGCATGGCTAAGTCCCAAATTAAATCATTGCAATTGAACAATAATGTACAAGCATTAAAATCTTAACAATACAAATTACATTTCCTAGCCTCTGGAAGATTTAAAAACTCAATATCATAGAAGTACCCTCTTAAATCATTAACAAATAAATCTATGATCATTCTTCACTAAGAATAATGTAAATTTACATTTACTAATCAAGCATATAAGACAAATCAATTATAATATATAATATATATTAATGAATATGTATCTGTAATTACATATGAATCGATTTATACAATTCAACTTTTAAAAAGATAAATTACCATAACTAAATTAGAGAACCTTGTAACATCAACTTAACCCTACATTTTGTTCAACAAATATCTCCTATTATAGTATTGTATCAATGGGTTATTTTTCAGGTGATGGATTTAGTGGATTAGATTAAATAAACAAAAACCAAACGAAACTATGGAATACAAAGAAAGCTTAAAATATAAACGATTATACCAGATATTTGTTGAAGCTTCCATGATTCACTTCCATAGCACCTCCTAGCTTGAAGCATATGATTGTTGCCCTCAGATTTGTGTGTGTGAGAAAATTGACTATGACATTGTCCTATGCAAGTTTTGAAGGATTTGATGACAAAATACTAAATGCAAAGTAAATTCTAAACATAAAATGTCTATATTAATGAAGTGGTTCCTAAATTATGAGCAAAATTGACATTTTATAAAAAAATGCAATTTTGGATGAACGGACGAGATTAAAAGATGACAAAGCCTAAAATCAATGGACGATAATTAAATAAGCTAAATGCAAAGTAAATTCTAAACATAAAATGTCTATATTAATGAAGTGGTTCCTAAATTATGAGCAAAATTGACATTTTATAAAAAAAATGCAATTTTGGATGAACGGACGAGATTAAAAGATGACAAAGCCTAAAATTAGTGGATGATATTTTATGTGACAATCCCTAATTAGGGTTAGTGAAAGATTGTTAAATGAGTGGTCAAGATTTCATTTGATAAAATCAAATCGGCAGTCGAGAATAAATGTGAAAATTAGTCAAAAGATAAATATTTTCAAAAATCAAGAAGATAAAGACTGCTTGATTTGTAAGTTTGGAAAAATCAATAAGATAAGAGTTGAACTAAAAAGCAGATTTTTGGAAAATCAAGAATTTGCTCAATTACTTGATTTTTGGAAGAAGATTACCATTTTGAATTAAATTAATTCAAAATAATGATTTTATGAGACAATAAATAATCTTTTCTCGGATTATTTACTAAAATGAAGAGACAGTTAATAAAGAAAAATAAAACGAAATCATTTTAAATAATTTCATTTATTAAAAATGAGAGAAATGTTAAATTAGGTAATTAAATAATTAACATAATTATTTAATTTAGAGGATTATGATGGATAATTAAATAAATTGATAAATTCATTTAATTATTAGAATTAGTGACATATTAAATAAACAAATAACATTCATTTATTTAATAATGACGAAGAATAAATGAATAAAGGTAATTAAATAAATTAATAAATTTATTTAATTGTAAGAAGGCAATAGACAATTAATGATGTATTGAATAAATAAATATAATTTATTTATTTTATAATCATGAAGAATACAATAGATATTAATTAATTGAATAATAATGAATTACTTAATTAATAGTCGAATGTGGATCAAAGACATAATTAAATGTCATAATTATGCTAGGACGAAAGTGGTAAAATAGAGCTTGCAAGCCTAGGTCATTTTTATGTGTCTACATTTGCCCCTCTTTGTCATAATGCATCCTATCGCATTGTGGCAAAGAAAATAAGTCAAAAATATGCCCCAGTGCAAAATAGGATGAGGAAGAATGACCAGGAGGGTTGCGGTATGCCCCCTCGAGAGGACAGACGAGTTCCAAGAACATGGGTGTGCTCTCAAAATTGATGAGAAGAGTAGAATATGAAGAGACAAAGAAATGTTAGTATAAAATATATGGATGATGATATGGATGCAATGCCTATATGAGATGAGTGAGAGAAGATGACAAGAAAAAAGGAGATGCATGTTAGTTCCTAGACCAAATCTTTCAAAACCTTACCATAGGACTTTAATATTTATTGCTCTTAATCATCATTGGGCAGATTATTATGATGGCCAACAAACACCATGATATGACATAAATCAAGGTGTGCAAGGTCGTACTATCACATAAGACAAGCAGTCGCAGACAAGGATGGTCATGACTCATACTAAGAGCACAATTGCCTCAGTCTTTTTTTCATAACCAGCTACGAGCAGAAAAAGACAAGGACAAACCATGAAATGTTGTTGCTTCTCTAAATCCTGTTTCTAGGACATCCTTGAGAAACTAGCAACATGACTGCCAAAAGCATAAAATATAAAGCCATTATCATGATACGTAGCTATTTTTCTAAATCCCATAGTCAAGACATCGCTGAGAAACTAGTAACATGAGTGTCAAAAGACAAGACAAACGTCATGAGACGTCGTTGTTTCTCTAAATCCTGTTGTCGAGATCTCGCTAAAAAACTAGTAACATGAGTGTCAAAAGACAAGACAAACATCATAAGACGTCGCTATTTCTCTAAATCTTGTTGTCAGGATCTCGCTGAAAACTAGTAACATGAGTGTCAAAATACAAGACAAATGTCATGATACGTCGTTGTTTCTCTAAATCTTGTTGTCGATATCTCGCTGAAAAACTAGTAACATGAGTGTCAAAAGACAAGACAAACATCATTGTACGACACTGTTTCTCTAAATCCTGCTATCAGGATCTCGCTGAAAAACTAGTAACATGAGTGTCAAAAGACAAAACAAACGTCATGATACGTCATTGTTTCTCTAAATCCTGTTGTCGGGATCTCGTTGAAAAACTAGTAACATGATGAAAAAGCCAAAGACAAGTGCCAAGTGTTTTCCAAGTGTGTTGAATTTCAAGATGTCTAGTTTGATGATGTCGAGATGCCAGGGGGTCAAGGTTGCCAAATTCAGGAAGGACACATCCTGAATAATGTTGATGTCAAGAGGATTGATCCCTAAATGCCAAAAGGAATCGCTCGAAATGCCAGGTGACAGTGACAATGCCTAGGAAGGACACATCCTAAGGCATAAATGATGGAGGTTGTTCTTCAAAAGGACTCATCTGAAAGAACATTGATGTCGAGAGGAATGATCCTTAGATGTCGAGAGGATCCCTCAAAATGTTAGATGATAGTGACGATGCCTAGGAAGGACACATCCTAAAGCATAAATGACAGAGGCTATTCTTCAGAAGGACACATCTAAAAGATAACCAAGAATGGACAGTTTGACCGATTGTGACAATTTGACTTGTTTTGACTAAGTTTGACTGGAGTTGACTGAAGTTGACTTTTGTCGATGTTGACGTGCTGGTGTGATTGTCATGTTGAATAAGTGACTGTCATAATTCATTTTAGGAGTTTTTCATGTTTGGAAATGACTTGTCCTTATTTGAAGACTTTTGATGTGTGTGCCAGTGTAGTGCCATGAACCCTAATGAACTGACCTAGTACAGCCTCGGGGGCTCATCGAGTGATGGCCTTTCCTATGTCTTGCACTCAAAGACCTCATAGTTCGACACGACCAATGACCTTGTCTAAAGGACAGAAGTTTGAATCATGATTTTATTTTGACAAACCTAGAAGGACTGACCTAAAGTCTCGGGGATTCAAAGATGAATCTTGCCTATGTAGAAAATGTGCAGAGACAACGTAGTTCGGACATGGAAAAAATATTGATTGACGAGACTAATTGGATTAACAAGACAGAGATTGACTTTGACTCTGTTTTTGGGATTTTCACAATGAATTGGATGTTTTTGTGTTTTTCTCATGACATTTTCAATTGTTTAGGACTTTTTTCATGACTTTTTCAAATTTTTAGGATTTTTTTCAAGACTTTTTCAAATTTTTAGGATTTTTTTTTAGGACTTTTTCAAATTTTTAGGATTTTTTTTCAGGACTTTTCAAGGATGTGGGATCATGTGCAACACCCACTGCAGTTACATGATAAAGGTCTTGCCCCCAGACAGATCAAGGATTACTCGAGTCCAATGATATGGAGATAGGCAAACATAAGGAAAAAGGCAAGGATATGCAAGGGGTGATGTCAACCAAATGCTAACCATGGCCGAAGATGATAGGACTTAGGATGAATGTCGTGAATGTGGTAGGTTGTTGTGATCGTGGAAAGTGGATAAGGGTCGATTAGAGTAACAGTAGATGGCGAAGCAACGATCAACTACGCATGGCGCCTTTTTGCCAGGTTTTCACCATGGTACTTATCCAAAGTGCCTGTTTGCCAGGTTTTCACTACTGGATGAATTTATTTCTTTTTACTATTTTTGTCATTTTTTTATTTTTTTTGGTGTTGCCAAGATGCCTGTTTGCCAGGTTTTCATCAAGGGACGATTTTTTCTTTATTTTTCAATTTTGATTTTGATTTTTGTATTTTTAGGTTTTTAGCCAAGCTCTCTGATGCTAGGTATAGAATTGATAGATTTCAGATCCATAGACTGCCTTGACAATGCCTCGATCCTATGTGGATGACCGTGTTGGATGAAAGTACCCAACCAGGATGAGGAGTATGAGTGGAAAATATGAAGGACGGTAGATGTGGTAGATGAAAGAGACTATGGTAGGATCCCTAATGTGCACACTACGTTGGCCATCAGACTTCAACCAAAAAGGAGCTTGGGCAACCAATGAGCTAGAATATGTGAAGGGGTTATCGTCAAAGGTACATTGAAAGACATCACCAATGGTGTGGTATGATGGATATGTGAGCATGGATGGATTGAAAAAAATATATGGTATGAGTGGGAGTGATGTGGATGGAGACCTTGGATCAACAAGCTCTTTTTTTAACATTTTTCCTTGATAGATGCCCCCAGTGATTTTTGATGGAAAGGCATACTTACAGAGTGACTTTTGCTCGTTTTCACTTTTGACTTTTATTTTTGGTTTGTCTGATAGCTTTTTATTTTGGCTAAGAGACTTTTTGTGATCCTTCTTTCATTGCATACTTTCTTTTGATTCTGGATCTCCATTTGAAAAGGGCACTTTTACCTTTGATTATTGAATTGCATCCTTTTTTATTTTCTTTGGGTGATACTTGTTGATCCATTTCTACAAGGTGGATAGATGTGGGTGAGATGGTTGAGGTGGATGGAGTGATAGGAATGTTTAGTGGGAAAATGGGAGTGGTGATGCCATCAACAGAGTCTTTGGGACTATCCTTTTTGGTACTGCTAACGTCAAAGGAAGCTTTCACATCCTTAATGACTTGGCAAGATGTCTTAGTAGATGTGACAATACGAGATTCATATCCTAGCTCGAGGTAGGTGGGATGGAAGGATGATGATTGGGTATCCTCGGTAGGGTCATGACCATAGAGTGGGTTATCGTAGACATCCTGATTAAACATGGGGTTATCATAAATATGAAAAGATTGAGTGGAAGCAGATATGGTAAATGCAGGTGTATCATCAAGTTCCCAAAAGGTTTCAATCCAAGCACGGTCATCTTTTTGTATTCTTTCTACAGCTATCTTGATATCATTATTGGAATTTTGACCCTCCTTGATGACATTAGCAATTTCTTTTGCTGGTAAATTATCCATATGGTATTCTCCACATCTCATATCATGGATGTGGAACTTGGGGTTTGATGGTACAATAAATGAAGTGGATGCTTTTAAGGACTCGGGATCAACATATGCTTGAGAAGGAGGTGTTGCATGATTGCTTGGGATTGTGATTTCAGTTTTAGGGCTTAGATTATGGCAATACATGAAAGGGTTGGGATCTCCTTGTATTTTGATTTCCACACCATTGTGTGGGATTTTAATACACTGGTGATATGTAGAAGGAATGGCCTTTAGGGCATGACTCCATGGGCGACCGAGTAAGATATTGTAATTTATGTTATGATCCAGGACTTGGCATGTTGTATAAATAATAATTGGTCCCACACGAATTGGAATTGTGATGACTTTAGAAGAACATTCTTCATCATCATATGCCTTGATGACAATGATCTTGGTAGCATCCACACATGCATCAGAGAATCCAAGAGCATTAACCAATTTTAAAGAGCAGATGTTCAATCCTACTTCACCATCTACTAAGACTCATCTAACCTTATGTTTGTGGACAAAAACCTCAATATGAAGGGCCATCATTATGATATGGTTTGGGTGAGGAATAGTCACTGTCTGAAAAGGTAATGTGGTGAGGCGAAGTCAGATATCCGACCATGGTAAATCTAGGCTGATGTGAAGAGGGACCTGGGATAGTGACCTTTCCTTTACGCTTGGTGACATTATATTCTGGGGCCTTTTTAATGGTAATAGTATTGACACACTTATCTTCATCAGCAGCGCGAAGATGGTTAATGATGGTGCCACCAAAATAATTGTAGACAAGATGGACGTGATTGGCTTGATTATTTTTATGCTTCATGCCAGATGAGGAGGGATTACCATAACCATGATCCTACAGTGGATTCTTGTGGATCATATGATCCGAATTAGATGCAAATGGTTGACCTCCTATCTCAATGGTGTGGTTTTCAATAAGGTCTTGCACAAGATTTTGTAACTGACGACAAGAAGGAGTTTTGTGCACTTTGACATGGTGGTAATCACAAAATGCATTATCATCCCATCATGATGGCTTGAACTGAACAGGGTCATATGGTTTAGGGTCTTCCAAAGTTATGACATAATTTTGGATAAGTTTCTTTAAGACAATTTCAATAGGCTCACCCAAGGGAGTGTATGTGCGTTTTTCAAATTGTCGTGGTTGACGCAGCTTCCTTTCATTAAATTGAGCAAGATTATTTTGAATAGAATTGGAAGTTGGTGTGGGTGTGGTCACAGGTGTATTGTGATTTTGAACTCCTTTGATGGTGAGTACATGACCTATTGCATTAACGGTTTTGGCATCGAGCACACTGTCATTGGTGATGTGTTTGTTCTTGACCCAGTACTTATTTTTGTCAATGGGAGGATTTGCGTTTATGTTTGTAGGACCGTATTTTAGCTCTGCCTTTGCAATAAGGTATTTCTCAATTTGGACAACTTTTTCAACTAGGTCCATGAAATTTGTGCAAGAATGCACCTGCACTGCATATTTTAGTGGACCTAGAAGTGTTTGTATGAACATGTCAACCTTTTCCTTTTTCAGTATGTCAATGTGACAACGACTGGCTAGACTTCTCCATTTTTGGAAGAATGCGATGAGTGTTTCACCAGTGTCCTCTTGCGTGAGATTGCATAAGCTAGTAATAGAGGTGTCTATGTCAATGTTGTATGCATAATTTTTTATGAATTTACGTTTAAATTCATCCCATGTTTGGATATCCTTTTGAGTGGAGAACCATTCAAGGGTGGGACCTGCAAGACTTTTAGAAAAGAGTCTCATCAAGTATTTTTGTTCATAGGTGACATCCATATAGTTGGTCTCAAATTCTTGAACATGTTCGATAGGGTTTGTCTTTCCTCTGTATTTGGTAAAATTAGGCAACACATATCCTAGAGGAAATGGTGGCATGTATAAGTTTATGCCAAAGGGATATATAAATAAATCATATGACACTTTTGATTTCTTGCCGGATATTTATATGTTTTCTATAGTCTTCTCTAGACCCATTAGCCTAGCTTGCAAGGCATCGATTGTAGGGTCATTTGTGGCCCCATACATAGGATTGATTGGTACACCCCGGGTCCCCATTTGTTGTGAGTGGATGTTGGTGTGTTGTTGAGGGATATGTTGTGGTATGTATGATGTGTTTTCGTTTGTGTGTTGGAATTGAAAGTTTGGATTGGGGATGTGTTGATGGGTATGAATATGGGATGATTATGTTGGAATGTGTCCCCCAGCCATTTGGGTCGATATTTGGGGAATATGGTGACCAAGAATATTTCGGTGTTTGATACATGCCATAGGTTGTTTGTTTTGATTTCCTTGTAGGGGTTGTTGGAACTATCCCAGAGGGATATTCATGTTTTTTCCTTGGGAGGGGTTGGTATTAAACTGTGTTGACGTGTTAACATTTGGTTGTGGTCCTTGAATAACGAGATGTCATTTACCTTAACCCAAAGGATTTAGTGAGGTACCAATGAGAGGATATGATGAGGATGCACTCATGGTACTAGATGTATTCATCAATGGAGTATTTGTATGGCTTGATGTTGCCCCCAAGGCATTTATCGAAGTGATAAATAAAGGATTGGCATAACTTGCCCACATTGCAGAGCACCCAAAGGTGGCTCCAGCTGATTGTGACGATGTTGTGGATAGCGTAGGCAATGTGATGGATTGTGTTCCTCCAATGGTAGCATTGATTGAATTGGAATTGTTTGAAATGTTGGATAGCACTCATGGTCATTGTGACAGTTTATGAGGTAGCATCAAAAAAGGTATTGTTTGTGTTGTTTGGAGGTTGACCACTATTGGACATGTTATTCATACTGGTGACATTAGGGTCAAGAGATGGCAGCCTCAAAGTATTAATGTCAAACCCACAAGGTAATTTAGCTCCTTGACTTAAACGTATGGCTAAATATTTTTCTCTATCATATAAGACCATTTTTTCTACAAAGTAGGCCACCTTCGGATCTTGTGCTGCTTCCTCTAGGTTTTCCTCAAGTAGTTTTCCATATTCATCCTTATGTAAGAATGATTCAAAAGTGTTGTTTTATGAGGATGGTATGGTCATAAGCAATTGAGTAGGTGTGGTGCTAAATGGGTCGTCAAAAGTTGAATTTGGGCCATAAGTATGATTGGTGACATTGGAATGAGAATCTTCTCCAAAGTTTTCCATTTGTCTTTTTTTCTTTGGAGTCTAGTTTCCACCATAAAAGGTAATTGCTCAAATGAGAGTGATGAAAATGACAACTAAATGCAAGGATGACACTAGCCTGTGTTTTTGTATTTTTGGATAAAGGATGAAAATGCAAGACTATGTTTTTGGATTTTTGATAAAGGATGCTAATGCAAGACTTATGTTTTGGATTTTTGATAAAGGATGTGAATGCAAGACTTATGATGACATTTTTCTAAGGAAAATATTGATGCAAGATGACAAGGTTGTCAAAGAAAAAGTAATCAAATGAGGACTAAGATGATAATTTTGACAAAGGACTAAGATGATTAATGCAAATTCTAGGTTCAAAATGAGGACTAGAGGTGGACAATGCAAAGTCTAAGTTTAAAATGATGACTAAGTTTGGACAATATTTGGATAAAGGTTTTTCTAACCACTATAAGCTTGACTTATGTCTCAATTTTGGTTATCAAAAGGGGCTTGCTAAAGGGACTAAATGACAAGGTCAAGATGACGAGTGAGCCTACCTAACTAGATTGTTGAGTTGGAGGTTCTCACAAAAAGGACAATGACCGAAAAGAGGAATAATGACCAAGTCCCAAGATAACCTAGTGTTGAAAACAATAGTTTTTGCAAAGTGTGGAGATTTGGCCTAATCCAAAGTTTTCCAAGATGAAACCTAAGGACAAATTTATGCTAAAAATGATAATGATGATGCTTAGGGAATGCAACTAAAATCTAGAAATTTTAAACCTATGGTTAAAATGCAAGCTAATGAATGTAAATGATGGATGTTTTGAGAAATTTCAATTCTGGTTTCTGACAGAGACTTTTTGAAAAAGATGTTTGACAGTATGCTAAGATTTCTGGACTTGAATTCTAGTCTAAAACAGTGTTTGGTTTTCTGTCAAGCGATTGCGTCGCTACAGGCAGAAAATGTGTTGCGGTGCTGGAAATGTCAAATGCAGTGCAGTCTTGCAAATGTGGCTTTTCAGATGTCAAATGTGGTTCAGTATTGCAGATGAGGCTTTACAAAAGGAAAATGCATTTCAGTATTTTAGATGCGACTTTACAGAAGGAAAATGTGTTTTAGTATTTCAAATGCGGCTTTATAGAAGGGAAATGTGTTTCAACATAGGCGAATGTGGTTTTTGGACAAATGCGGTTTAATTTATTGCAGATGTGACTCAATTTTTCAGTTGCAGTTCTCTGATGAAGATGTTACGATTGACTCAATTTGATGATCAAGTTATTTGACGAATACAGCAAAAAACAAGCATAGAATACAATGTGTTTTCAATTTGTAGTGATGGATCTGTTAAAATCAGAGAATAATTACACCCTAGGCTATGTTGGGCAATATTTACTGAGTTCTTACTTGGATAAATCTAGCTATGCATATTCAAGGTGGATGACTAGTAGCTTGACCCCACTGGCTCCCCTCCACGACAATCACTTATACAGGGCAGCCAAGCTATTGTACCCATGAAACTCCCATGGCATACATCTCATCTCCACACATGAACCGTAAATATGTAAGATGGCTTCATAGGTCCGAACCTGCTACACCAACAAATAGAAAGGATTTTGGAAAAACTACAACAAGAAATTTAGTAAGGGCATTCCATTCGTGGGGCACCATCCAGTATGATGAGAGACCATTTGTGCCCTTCTCATTGGAATAGTGAGTGTGATTTCTAGGGTTTCCCCCAAAAATCCACTTTTATATACCAGGTGGAAGTCACTTGGCTTTAGCGTGTTACCGGTTTGAGTCATCTTGGGGTGAGTATTTTTTCCCACCAAGATAGACTCAAGTTCTAGAGTCAGCAACCATTTCTCTTACATCCAGGATCGCACGAATGCACAAGGGGAGAGGATACTTCGATATACCAAATTGTGGGGTTCTAAACTAACATGAACAAACATGAAAAACACCGGTTAATTTTTAAACCCAAATGAAATTTTTTTAACTACCAAACAAAAAGCTTTTTAAAATAAAATAAACAAATCAATGTCTTCATAAGGACCTGCATGCAAATGATTACTAGTTTCCTTTGTGTCTTCGGCTTTCGTCCTACAGAAAAGAAGTTTGTTTTTGGTTTTTCTCTTTGGTCTTCTATGCTTCGTCCTACAAAAACTAAGTTATCCCCCTAAACACATCTACAAACAAAACATTAGCGAAAACAAAACAAGACAAAAACAACAAATCAAAACGCGAAAGTACAGAAGTTAATGAAAAAAAAAATGGAAAATTGTATTACCAGGAAGATGCGGCTTTTGAACCCACATATGCATCACGAGTTTGAAAGGAGGATGTTGTTCGATGTTGGCAGTCAGATGCAGTGCAATGTTGACAGTCATATGCGGTGCAGAATGCCGCAGATGCGGTTTGTGTTTTCGGATGCATCATGGGATGTATCATATGTAGTTTCCTAGAACAAATGCGTCATTTCTTCAATCAATTACGGTTTTACGTACCTATACCTACAAAAAAAAATAGAAAAACTAAAAATCGTACCAAAACTACAAAAAAGAAAATGTCAGGTTCACCAATGTATCAATGGGTTATTTTTCAGGTGATGGATTTAGCAGATTAGATTAAATAAACAAAAACCCAAAGAAACTATGGAATACAAAGAAATCTTAAAATATAAACAATTATACCAGATATCCATCGAAGCTTCCATGATTCACTTCCATAGCACCTCCTAGCTTGCAACGTATGATTGTTGCCCTCAAATTTGCGTGTGTGAGAAAATTGACTATGACATTGTCCTATGCAAGTTTTGAAGGATTTGATGACAAAATACTATGAAAATGACTATGCCTATGAGAAAATAATTAAATAAGCTAGATGCAAAGTAAATTCTAAACATAAAATGTCTATATTAATGAAGTGGTTCCTAAATTGTGAGCAAAATTGACATTTTATAAAAAAAATGCAATTTTGGATGAACGGACGAGATTAAAAGTTGACAAAGCCTAAACTCAATGGATGAGATTTCATGTGACAATCCCTAATTAGGGTTAGGGCAAGATTGTTAAGTGAGTGGTCAAGATTTCATTTGATAAAATCAAATCGGCGGTCGAGATAAATGTGAAAATTAGTCAAAAAGATAAAGATTTTCAAAAATCAAGAAGATAAAGACTGCTTGATTTGTAAGTTTGGAAAAATCAATAAGATAAGAGTTGAACTGAAAAGCGGATTTTCAGAAAATCAAGAATTTGCTCAATTACTTGATTTTTGGAAGAAGATTACCATTTTGAATTAAATTAATTCAAAATAATGATTTTATGAGACAATAAATAATCTTTTCTCAAATTATGTACTAAAATGAAGAGACAGTTAATAAAACAAAATCATTTTAAATAATTTCATTTATTAAAAATGAGAGAAATGTTAAATTAGGTAATTAACATAATTATTTAATTTAGAGGATTATGATGGATAATTAAATAAATTGATAAATTCATTTAATTATTAGAATTAGTGACATATTAAATAAACAAATAACATTCATTTATTTAATAATGAGGAAGAATAAATGAATAAAGGTAATTAAATTAATTAATAAATTTTATTTAATTGTAAGAAGGCAATAGACAATTTATGATGTATTGAATAAATAAATATTATTTATTTATTTAATAATCATGAAGAATGCAATAGACATGAATTAATTGAATAATAATGAATTACTTAATTAATAGTCGAATGTGGATCAAAGACATAATTAAATGTCATAATTATGCTAGGATGAAAGTGGTAAAATAGAGCTTGCAAGCCTAGGTCATTTTTATGTGTCTACAAGTATACTCGCAATGCACAATGAAACAATGGTTATGCATGCAAAAAATTTCGAAGAGATATAAACTCAAGATTGAAATGAGTAAAAGAGAATCAAAAATTGATTAAAGAGATCCACATAAAGTATTTAAATATACAAGATCAATTTCAAGCTATAGCTAGATTATACTCCATTGAATTCCATGCAAAAAAGAAAACTTTGATTCAATCAATGTTTATTAACAAGCAAGAGAAATTTATATAACCAATTATAGATAATCAAATTGACACCATTCAAGATCACTGGTACTAGTCATATTAACAGATTGTCAATAACAAGAATACGTGAATTTTCAATACAATTTTATAAACATTCACACAACCCCTAAAATTTGGTTGCCAAAGAGGATCGACTAACATCCAAAATTGACACACATCAATAGCGACATGGTGAATGAGAATTCAGGCATCCCAAGGCAATACAATGATTTGATAAACAAAATCCATCTTAGGAAATCAGCGCTAACAACACCAGAAGAACTTGCAAGGTAAAGAATGAAGAGACCGCAAGAAGATCAGTTGTCAATTAATGGTAAGAGAGATGGACAAAAAGAAGAGTAGCGTTGACAAATTCAAGCAAAAAATTGAAGGCAAAAGAATAAGGAGGATTTTAAGTGCAACAACCATGAGGAACAAATGATTAAATCCCACAGACAATTTGCAACAATGAAAAAAATCTGAAAAGGAAGAGAGGCTATGCTATGACTACATTCCACAGTCAATCTGTAGCTAAGAAAGGGTCTAAAAAGGCATGAGAGCTATGTTGGTGACTCAGGAGAAACATCATTTGCAAGGCGCCATCAAAGGGTAGGCTTCAGAAGACAAATTCAAAAAACTAAGAGGATAGAACGAAGTATTTCAAGACATATATATACATATATTCTCTAGGGCAGGGTATGAATCGCCTAATGAAATTTAAGAGGCCGAACTTACAGATAAAGAATCAAACCCATTAAAATGAAAATGAGAGTTTGGTAGAGAGATTTTGTGCCAAGCTAAGGCCGTTAACTAATAAAACCTATTTAAGATCGATTACAGAGAAAACTAAATGCTCAATATTTGAATGGGACATGCAAATGAGAAAAGTGGATTCCTTCATATTACAGGGCATCACAAGAGGGCAGTAAGAAAATCTCCATCAAAGTCATTTAACAGTGGGGCAGATTTTAACATTTCTAATGCAATGACCATAAAATATAAACATTCAAATTGATTAAATAATCAACAACCTTTAGGAGGCAAATAAGTTGGAGGAATAATAGAAAATGGAATAAACAAAATTTCCTTCAAAGGAGTGGCTTAAGATAAATTTACAGAGCATACACAAACATCCCTTCATACAAGTATAAAGATTGAATGTCATAGTTCCAAACAACACCTACTGACAAAATTTGCTTCAATACAGAGATAAAATTCAAAAGAAAAGAACCTAGTTTAAAAGATGATTTGGTACAGCTAAAAATTGGTGCTCTGAACCAACCCTTGCTTGCAGCTCCTCTTCTGAAATATTTGCTCGAATTTGAAGTAGATTAAAGCAAGAATCAAAAAATCCGCAACTCTATATTTTTTGAAATGCACAAATCCATTGAATTCACCATCTCCCAAAACTTTTCAACCAAAACACAGAGAACAAGCTTTTCCCCAAAAACTGCCATGAAAGTTTCTTTTACAAAACAAAATAAAATTGTCATGAACAATTTTTGCATAACCCAAGCTTTTAATTCATTTCCAATTAACTCATAATCACAAAACTTAACTAACTGTCATCATGCAAAAAAAATTGAACAGACAATTCTAATTAAGAAATTTCACAAGATAACACTTCCTGACTGCAAGTCCAAATTTTCAAATATTTATTTACAATCTGTTGAAAACAAACCCTTCAAAATATCTACTTTTCACATATTTAAGTTTGCACATTAAATTCAACAATCACATTTAATTAAATATCCTATTTAATTAATTTAATTAATCAAACCATAAACACAATTATTTTAATTTAATATTTCAATAAAATTACACTAAAATCAAATAACTTATCAAATACACCATTTAACTAATTAATCAATTAATTTCCAAGCATGACAAAAATACGAATGACACTATGAAACCGAATGAGAAACAACAACAGGTGACAAATGGATAATCGTCCTATAAGGGAATGATGGCCAAAGAAGAACCTAGAATTATCTCTGAAACAACATGTTTCCATTGGGTCATGGCACGCTCAAACCTAACAAAGTAGGTGGAGTCGATTCCCAGTACCTGCAAACTGTATAAAACAACAATGTCAAACATATTTGCATAAACCGACAATCACACCATGAAAGAGAGTCGTAGTGTAGTAGGGTACTCACGAGTGAGTAATGCTACATTGTCTCCTTCACCAAGACTAACATACAGTAATACATCATAAACAACATCAGATGCATCATAAACACACTAATACTCTAAAACAACATAAAACCATAACACACATAATGTTTATCATAATGTCATCACGTGAACATAATCAGATGATCAACAACGTGTCTAATGTATCATCAACAAAGTATAAAACCAGTATAGTATTAGTATCGTAACTGAAATAAAGTAGCATAATATCCAAAAATAGGTAAAACAATTAGCAACCGAACATAAACAAACTAAAACAAAGTGCGGGAACTAGAGGGACACTACAATAACAATGTGAAAGTCAATGAGATAGTGTAATATGCTTCAGTCAAATAAGATATATTGTATTTTTATATTAGGTCTGATTGTCGAAAAATCCAAAAGTGAGGTTTTTGAGTTATGATATTGAAATTTTCAAGGAAACTGATATTACTCAAAAGTGTGGCAGGATTTATCAAAATCATTATAGGTTGAATCAAATGAATATCAAAACTAATCAAAAGCTTAGTGAAATATTTTAAATGCATGATAATGTTAATCAAATGTGCTCAAGGATAACTCAAAAGAACTAGAAAATAATTTTGTGTAAAATGATAACCTGGAAGCATAGGACGGTGACTCAAATATGTTAAAAGATAGTTTAAAAGTGTTGTTTTGGCAATCAAATGTAGTTTTTTATAATATTTCCATTTTAGGCACTTTGTTTAAGCAAGAAATATTTAAAATGACCAAAATAGCTATTGACCCTTTTCAAAAAGTAAAAGATTTCAAAAATGTAGAACAAGCACATTAACAATGTAAACCTAAGAAGATAAAGACAATTATTTTTCTTGTTTTACCTTTTATTTTTTTGTTTTGTTTTGGAATATTTTGATTTTTTGAGTTTTTGTAATTTGTTCAAATATTAAAAAACACAAATATATAATTGTTTCATATAAAAATAATAGTGGTTGTTTTTCAAAATGAATTGATCAAGATGGTGAACCACTAATTCTTACTATGAAACATGTAAATATGTATATGATATGATGCAAATAACAATCAAAAATCAATCATAACTATTATAGAAACAATGAGGGAAGTTTTGAGAGGCTAAAATGATGTGTACCTAGCTGAAAAGTTGTTGTTTTTAGGTTACTGGGAACTCATTCGACCCAAATGGTGAATGGGTCCCTATTAGGGTTTTTGAAAACTGAGACCTAGGTTATCTTCCTTGATGTCTACCCTTCCAGATCC
Organism: Sequoiadendron giganteum; assembly: GCA_007115665.2. Classification (NCBI taxonomy): domain Eukaryota; kingdom Viridiplantae; phylum Streptophyta; class Pinopsida; order Cupressales; family Cupressaceae; genus Sequoiadendron; species Sequoiadendron giganteum. The sequence goes on along the minus strand of CM021100.1, from coordinate 145,976,005 downwards.
TCAATGCTCAGCTCCTGAAAATCCAAAGCAAATTACATAGCCTTGTTTTCGGGTTCTTGCAATGAAGATGGCAACTTGACAACTTTGACAATTTTGCTTCAATCTTGTTCTCCACTTGATCTTCAACCTACAAACACACATCAAAGAGGAGAAAAACTTGTTGAGTGTTAGAGGATAGGAGTTTTCCTTGGTCAAACCCTATTTAGGTAATTAAACCTTATGATGAAATAATGAAATAGAAGCATGAAACATGCAACAATGATACCTTTGATGAAGTCTTGGAATATAAATCTGCAAACTAACATGAAGTGGCCATGTAGAATGTATATATTGATCTTGAATTATATGTGAAACGATTCTTGCAAGTAGATCTTCAATGCTACATCAATTCACACTAGCTCAACAATATGCTTGATGCACTATGCCTTTGACATGATGATATGATTTTCAATTGCTACAATAAAACTTCAATAATCTGCCTTTGAATTCCTTTGAAATGCTCTATAATTCTCTTGTGAAGTATTAGGATGCTTTCTTGAAAATCTTAGATTGCTTAGGATGAAACTATGTGAATTAACCTTATATTTATACTAAATCTAAGGATTAACCCTGAAATTCAAATAATCCAAGCCAACATGAGATCTAGGATTGAAAATAATTAAAATCCCACCACAAATAAATTTAAAAAGGGGTGTCCTAGGAAAGGAAGATCCATTCGCCACCTTGGGTGAATGGGTCCTAGAACAATTTCCTAGGACCTAGCTTTAGGGAGGTGAAATAACATCAAAAACCCACCACAAATATGCCAAAAAAGGGGTGTCCTGGGTTAGGAGGACCCATTCGCCCAAAGTGGTGAATGGGTCCTAGCACAATTTTCTAGGATTCCAACTTTGCCAATGTAAATTTTATGCAATATCATTAATGGGTGTCGAGATAGATCCTTCAAAAATGCAATTAATAAGGCTTAGATTTGAATTAAGTAGCCAATTAAGCTTAATTAATTAATGAAGTCCTATATAAGTGTGAAAGTGTAGGAAAACACTTTACAACACCCTAAATAAGGCACAATTAAGTACATTTTATCATTAATTATTAATTCCCAGACTAAGCATGAAAAAGGGTTACTTTTTTTTATGCTACATTTTTCCCCCACTTTAGTGATCTTGCCCCCATGTCAAACTCACACTAAAGTAGAAATTCAAGATGCTTAAGTATGCATCAATAATAAATATACATAGTAATACCCTATCAAAGTCCAAGAAAAATAAAGAAACACAAAGGATCAAGTACAACCATTCCAACACAATGTGGAATATGGTTGTTTATCCAAGAAAAAGGGTCAAGCTTCGACAGTCTATTCAACACTATGTGGACCAAGTCTAGGTTTTTTTTCCATAACATGTGTGCTCACTCTAGGGTAGTAGAACCTCAATCCATCCACTAGGTGAGTTATCCCAATGAGGTGGAAAATGAGAGATTCATATTAGCCTCCCATACCATACCAAAGTTATCCTCCTGACAACTTTGATAAGGCACCACAATGCTATTCTTTTGAATTCTTTTGAATGTCATGTTTATAAGTTTTTGTTAAAGGGGATTTTGCTTTGTTCATGTAAGTTATTCTTCTTAGGGAACATCATGCCTAATGTCTCCAAGAGAGGACAAGTCAAAGAGTATCATATCACCACTTATGGGATGCCTCTCGTTTTGCATCATGCCACCAAGGAAGATCGTATGCTTAGAAATATTGCACTCTTGGAGGACATCAAACCCAATGACACCACCAAGAAAAGGACACATCACAAGAAAAAAGAAAATTGTTCCATGAAATATGTCGAAAGATATCATCTATGTATGCCCCCACTTTAAAGTGGTCGCTAACACCATTATTGTGAGAAATTTTTCTATAGTAGCCAATGTTTTCTCCTAAGACATGAGAGCTTTCCTCGGAAAACCCTATGCCAAGTCATATGTTTCTGAAATAAAGTTGCATCATGAAGAAAAGGGGTTGCCCCCAAAAATGCATAAGGGATCTATGGATTTGGGGTCAGTATGTCTTTGCTACAATGTTGTTTAAGAGCTCAGAACTGTCATCATCCGCAAATACTCGTAGAACTGGAACAATGCCACAAAGAGAGAAAAAACAAAGAAAAATCCTTTTGAGTCAACATGGAAGAGACCAAAATGTCTCAACACCTTGCTTCATCCCCAAAAGGAAAACACAAGACAAATGAAAAAGATAAAGGAAAGATTTTGGGTCAACATGGAAGAGACCTAAATGTCTCGATGCCTTATGTCATCCCCAAAAGGAAAACACGAGACAAATGAAAAAAATGTTTATGATATAGAGAAGAAAGTAGGTACATATAGAGGAATTTACAAAAAGAGAGAGAGCTACATCAAATGAAGCATCACGAGGGATCACATTACGCACATGCAATTACATAAAGAAACATGAAAAATAAAAAGACTAGTAGGGCACGTGTGAGTCAACCTATTGCAGGTCATCTGCATCCCAATCTCGGTTTGTATAAATGGAAGGTGGAAAACTAGCCAAAGGGACAATGGCAAGTGTCGAACTAGGGAAAGCACCAAGTTCAACACTCTTTTTAAGAGATTTGTCATTTAAGCTCATAGAAGAAGAAAATGGTGTATTTAATTCATTATGCACTTGTTCAACTATCTTTGCAATATCAATGTCATCATCTAGATTAATCACAACAGGAGATCGAATGACAATTTCCATGGAATTTTCTTGTTTATATTTTGGCGAGGGTATAGGATCATCATGCGTTGCTTCAAGTAAGTTTTGATTTTTATTTTCTATGTTGTTCTTGTCTTTTTTGGTTTGTAAAATACAAGCAATAGCATGACATCTACGCCTACACTCTCTAGCACTTCGATTTAGTTTCAATCTATTGTCAATTTGTGTTTGAGTAAGAATTATTGGTTTGTCAAGCATAGGTTTCTTCTCTTACTTGGGAGGAATGGAAGAAACAATAGGAGGTTGTTCAACCACTTTCTCTTTAGCTTTGTAAACTTGTTTGACTTTAGGAGGGACAAAAGGATTTTTTTGGTTATCTCGTGGTCTCTTATAATAAATTGTAGAATGATATTCTATAGGTTGTTCATGGATGTTTGGAAGGGCTTTCGGTTCAATCATTTCTTCATCAAGGATAGGTGGTTCAATCATAGGTTGAGGAATGTTTTGAAGGGATAATTCTGCTATGCGCTTTGCCTTGAACTTTTGATATGATTTGAAAAAGAAGTCTTCACAAGGCTTAATATGCTCCCTAGGCTCGGGCCAAAAGAAATCTAATGAAAATTTCCCTCGAGAAGACACAGGATTAAATCCACTATGATGCATAGTAAATATATCATTTCCAACTGGAAATTTTAAACATTTATGCACAACCGAAGGGACGACATTCATGGAGTGAATCCATGGGTAGCCTAACTTCACACAAAATTGGTTTGATTGCGGGATGATAGTGAATGAGACATTTAATTTTTTCGGTCCAAATTTTAAAGGGAGATCTATCAAGCTAATCATAGGAAAAGAAAAACCATTATGCATCTTGATCCATGCTTTCGGTTTATCATATTTTTCTTACCATAGTTCATGCATGAATAGGAATTCTTCAGTGATCACATTCTCTCCATGGATGGGATCAATTAATATCCCATTAGTGGGCTTATCATTGATTTGACCAGCTATGTAAAGAGGACTATCAAGTGCACATTTAAGTATGTCATTTTGTGAGAAAGCAATATCAAGAGGATTCTTAGTTGAGTCCTTACGAGGTCTAGCTTTGACAAATGCTACTATTTTATCTGCTCTAACCACATTTTCATCTTTTATGTTTTCATCATTCATGTCAACATTCATCACATCATTATTTGTTCCACTAGCTTCGACAAATGAAATAGTGTGCTTCGGCATGAGATTGGTAAAGATTTGTAAATTTTGGTTCGGAGGGGCTACAGAATTATTACCTTGATCATTCACACCTTCAATTTAAAGTTGATTATTGTCAATAAGGTCCTACACAAGATGTTTAAGACTCTTACAATATTACATACCATGTCCATTTTGTTGGTGATAATGGCAATAAGAGTTTCATCAAAATCCTGGGGGCAATGGTATATTAGGATCACGCTTTTTAATAGGAGGTAAGGTAAGAATATTCTTTACAATAAGTTGAAACATGGTATTATGAAGGGTATCGAGTAGAGGGGTGAACTATCTATTCCTATCCTCAAAATAATTTGTCATCTTTATAGCAGCCACTTGGTTATTTGTTTGTTGACTTGGTTGAGGGGAATCCAATTCTAAAAATCCCTTATTCTTCTTCTTGAAAGGTTGGTAACTATTTTGAGTTGTGGATTCAGACTTTTTAGGGCGACTAGGGGGATTTTTCACATCATGGCCACAAGTCGTATTTTGATAATCAGGAAGGGTTGTACATAATTGTGTAAAGGATGGGAATCTCAACATTTCAAGTTTTCTTTGGAGTTTGTTTTTTTAAGTTGGCAATAAACATTCGCTCAAGGTCGGCGTCAGGAATCTTAATGTTTACTTGTGAATAAAGTGTTTGGTATCTTGCTATGAAATCAGTCACCTTCTCATCGTCCTTTTGTTTGCACATCATTGAATCGACAAGGGTCATCTTGGGACCCATGTGAATATGGAAGTGGTTGTAAAAGGCATCAACAAGTTTATTGAATGAATCGATTGAATTATTCGGTAAAGAAGAGAAGCACTCTAAAGTCGTACCCTTCAAGGACCTAGGAAATTTAGCTTAGCCAAGAGTTTGTCTTCAAAGATGAAATCACAACACAAGGCTATGAATGCATAAACATGGCTAACAGGATCTCCTTTCCCACCATATTTCTCGAATCGGAGAACCTCTATACCTTATCGAATTTTTTCTCTTAATATCTCAAAGGATAGCGGATTGGTTTGAATGTATTGTGAAGGTTGACCATTTTTTTTTTGTTGTAAGGTTGTAACTTGTTGTTGAAGGGATGTCATAGTTTGCAAAACTGAGTTAAGGAAAGCATCATTGTGATTGTACGATGGAGGGGAATAAGGTGGAGTAGTGTATGTATGTGAAGGGCAAGTGAATTGTAAGTTGGTGAAGGTGGATGGTTGAGAAGATATTGTATTTGAATGCACAAAGCTAGAAGGATTCCCTGCAGGAATACCTAAGGAAGTGTACACAGTGGTAGTGGGTATGATTGTTGTGGTAGGTTGAAAGGTTGTGGTAGGTTGAAAGTTTGCAGTAGGTTGAAAGGTTGTGGTAGGTTGAATGGTTGTGGTAGGTTGAAAGGTTGTGATAGGTTGAAAGGTTGTAGTAGGTTGAAGGGTTGTAGTAGGTTGAGTATTAGTGTATGTAGGAATGTGCATCGGCATTGTAGAAGATGGAGTTAAAGTTCCACCTTGGCTTTGAGTACCCCCCAAAGCTTGAGTACAAGTGGTGATGGTAGGGATGGTGTTGTTAACATTAAGCACATTGGTTGTAGGAAGTGAAGTCATGGGAAATGAAGTATGCAAACTATGAGCCATAAAGAGTTGATTATCAACACTATCAGAAAGAGAGCTAGAAAATCCAAGATCCACGACAAGTGAGATATCATGAGATGACATGAGCCTTGAACTATGTCTTACAATAGTATTGCTACTAGGACACCAAGTTGTAAAGCTCATACAAGTTTTAAAAATTTAGTGTGCAAACCCAAAATTGAAAGAGGTAATGCAATGACGTAGAATGAAATGCAATTTTTAGATTATAAACAATGCAATGCAATAAACTAAAAATGGAATATTGTAAATGCAATTTTGAATTTTAACAATGCACTAAATGAAGCAAATTAAGCTAGCTTCAATTAATTTAATGAAACAGCGAATCAAAAAACTCAAACAAAAATGTAACAGTAGCAAACAAAAGCCTAAAACAGAGATTTCAAATTCTAGAAAATTCAGATCAACACCTGATCAAGGACTCATTCACCTTTAATGGTGAATGGGTCTTGGATGAGGATCTTTGAAAAACATTTACTGATTTTTAAGTGTTTTTTAGTGAGTTTCAGATGCCAAAAAATACAAGTCAAGTCTTATTAGGGACTCATTCACCCCAAGTGGCGAATGGGTCCTAGATTAGGGTTTTTTGACTATTTTTGATTGATTTTTAAGTTTTTTTTAATGTCTTTCAGTTTCAAGTTTGTAACAGTAACTTTCAGTTTCATATTTTTGAAAATGTACTATGAAATGCAAGTTAAAAAGGTGATAAAATGATGAATGCAAAGACCTAATTTGAAATGCAATTTTTTTTATTTTTTTTAAATGTAAATTTTTTGTGATCTAAATGATATGCAAAATGACTAATTTATTTTTGTATTTTCAAAATTAAAGGATGCAAAACAATGCAATTCTAAACCCTATATGAGATGCAAGGTTGAATGCAAATTAGAAAACCCTAAATGAGATCTAATTCAATGCAAATGAATGCAAGATCTAACCTAGGATGAGAAGAAAGACTCCAAGATCAGAAAATTACAATATTCAATAAGTCGGGTTCACCATTATGTTTCATCAAAAAATAATAGTGGTTGTTTTTCAAAATGAATTGATCGAGATGATGAACCACTAATTCTTACTATGAAACATGCAATTATGTATATGATATGATGCAAATAACAATCAGAAATCAATCCTAACTATTATAGAAACAATGAGGTAAGTTTTGAGAGGCTAAAATGATATGTACCTAGTTGAAAATTTGTTGTTCCTTGATGTCTTCACTTCTAGCTCCTCGATGCTCAGCTCCTAAAAATCCAAAACAAATCATGTAGCCTTGTTTTCAGGTTCTTGCAATGAAGATGACAACTTTGTAACTTGACAACTTTGACAATTTTACTTCAGTCTTTTTCTCCACTTGATCTTCAACCTAGAGACCTGCAAACACACATCAAAGAGGAGAAAATATTGTTGATTGTTAGAGGATAGGGGTTTTCCTTGGTCAAACCCAATTTAGGTAATTAAACCTTATGACGAAATAATGAAATAGAAGCATGAAACATGAAATATACAAAAATGATACATTGGATGAAGTCTTGCAATATAAATCTGCAAACTAACATAAAGTGGCCATGTAGAATGTAGATCTTGATCTTCAATTAGATGTGAAACAATGCTTTTAAGTAGATCTTCAATGCTACATCAAAACACACTAGCTCAACAACATGCTTGATGAACTATGCCTTTGACATGATGATATGATCTTGAATTGCTACAATAAAACTTCAATCACTAGCTCAACAATATGCTTGATGCACTATGCCTTTGAAATGATGATATGATCTTGAATTTCTACAATAAAACTTCAATAATCTTCCTTTTAATACCTTTTAAATTATCTATAATGCTCTTGTGAAGTATTAGGATGCTCTCTTGAAAATCTTAGATTGTTTAGGATGAAACTATGTGAATTAACCTTATATTTATACTAAATCTAAGGATTAACCACGAAATTCAAATAATCCAAGTTGACATCAGATCTAGGATTGAAAATCATTAGAATCCTTCCACAAATAAAATCAAAAATGGGTGTCCTAGTCAAGGAGGACCCATTCGCCACCATGGGTGAATGGGTTATAGCACAATTTCCTAGAACCTAGCTTTGGGGAGGTAAAATAACATCAAAAACCCACCTCAAATATGCCAAAAAAGGGTGTCCTAGGTTAGGAGGACCCATTCGCCCAAAGTGGTGAATGGGTCCTAGCACATTTTTCTAAGACTCCAACTTTTCCAATGTGAATTCTATGCAATGTCATTAATGTGTGTCAAGATAGATCCTTGAAAAATGCAATTAATAAGGCTTAGATTTGAATTAAAGGGCCAATTAAGCTTAATTAATAGATTAATCCCTATATTAGTGTGAAAGTGTAAGAAAACACTTTACAACACCCTAAATAAGGCACAATTAAGTACATTTTATCATTAATTATTAATTCCCAAACTAAGCATGAAAAAGGGTTACTTTTTTTGATGCTACAATAATGCAAAATATAATTTCCTATTGCTCAATTTTGATTTTGCATCCCCTTTTGGTTTCAAGTGGAGAAGGTGTTTTTAAAAATTCAAACACACAAGACACATGAACAAGCCTACTCAAGTGGGATTACCAATCCTTGTAGGTACTAATACATCAGAAGAAAAGATGGGCAAAAAATTTCAACTAAATCTTACAAGATCAACTAGGGGTATCCTCTATATACCACAAGGGTATGTCAGGCCTAATCCATAGATGAAAGGGAATATTGTCAAATAATGAGATGAAAGTGTATTCCGACAGGTATCATACTTGACTACCAAATTGATGCTTTCTCACCCATCAGTCCAACAACAAAAGGCTTGACCCACCCACTTCAGATAGGTAGATAGGGCCTCCCAAACCAACCCCACCAACCTGAGGCATATCTATATCCTCCCACAAATATAATCTACCTCCCGGTGGGGCCCAGTCCCGAAGGGTGGGTGGGAATTTTTTGGCTTCTATATCCTCCTTATTTTAGCAAGCTAATTAATTAAGTCCCACCCTGATGATTAGTTTTTGTAGGGGTAGTAGATTGAGGACGTGCTTGGCCCTACTATCTATAGGGCCCTCCCTGTGCCCCTTGCCTGAATAGATGTTGTGCTTGAATAATTCCCACTCTCCACCTTCACTTGCTTAAGGTATAAAGTTCTTAAAGGCTTAGCCTAGATTGACAAGATTCCACTTCCAAAAGGTGTGTCTTTCAATTCACCCCCCACTCTTTATACTCCATCAAAACACAAGAGTTGAGGTCATCCCTTAGGGTGATGAAATCCCTAGGAAAAACCCATAAAAAGAAAACACTTGATCACTTATTTTTATCCTCAAGACCGCCCTAAGATATAAGATAGCATAAGTAAGTAGATCTTGTGGATTAAAAGACATTGGCTTATTTTAAATCCCAAATCCAAATGTGAAAGATTGATTTTAAACCCAATTTTCAATGTGAAAAGACATGCCAAACATGATTATATAAAGCAAAGCGAACAAAAATTATTAAAAAAAACTAAAATTACTTTACAATTTAAAAGAGAAAGAGTGATTAGAACGAAGGTACCCAATGTCTAATGTTAAATTTGAGAAGAACGCTTAATCCAATACTAGGAGTTCTCAACCAACCTTTCAACACTTTGTAATTTCAAATGATCCAATGCCTACACACTAAGATCCACAAAACACAAGCCTAGAAGATACTAATAACTTAGATCTGAGGGTTAGATTCAAATAATATATGTGAAAGATGACAGAAATTAAAATGTAAATAAACCAACAACCAATAAAAAGTAATTGCTAATCTCTCACTATACTCATAAGATGTGCAATGATAGCTATCAAAAGTGCAACAAGATATTATCAAGTTTGCTACATAATTCCTTAGAAGGGCATCAGAATAGGTCAAATGTGTGGAAAGTTACCTCAAAAACATAGTAGAATAAGTTCTTCGGGAAAAAAGTCACTTCAATAGTGTAGAAAGTCACTTCAAAAGTGATGCAATTCGCCTCAAAAGTGTGGAAAGTTGCCTTAGAAGCGCAATAGGATTTAACACATGCGTAGTAAATCACCTTAAAAGTGTAGCAAGTCACCTCAAAAGTGGGACAAGAGGGTGAAATACACAAATCTATAATTTTAATTACCAAAATATGTTTTATGATCTATTATGACACCCTATATATATCAAATGTGCAGTGTGTCGGCTCAAAAAATTGGTAATTCACCTCAAACGCACCTTGGATCAACCTAGAAGCACTTTAGGTTAGCTCAAATACGTCATACAAAATTAAGTAGTTACACTTCAAAACTTGAAACCTTTAAAGAAAACCAAATTTCTTAAAAAATATTTTGTTAAAATAATTAGGGTAGTGGGTCCCATCAAACATGCCAAAATATGGATGATGAAAATGTGATTCAATGCAAAATAGGAACAATACAATGAAAGTACCAAATTCAACTCAACAATCACTCAATAAAGCTCAAGGTCTATGCACAAAATGAAATAATAAAAATTATATCATAGTAAAGACCTTGATTTGTTCTTCAAAATAGTATAACCATGATAGCACAATGATAGTATGATAACCAAGATGATCAAAGATAGATAGATATGATAGCCAAGATGATAAAAGATAGTTATATCAACTTTCCAAGATAATGATAGTGTTTGTTTGCTTGTGATTTAGATAATGATAATGATATCTTGCTAAAGGATAATGTGTAAATGAAGGCTTCTATTTATATGCTTCACTTTATTAAAAAGATCAATGAATAAGAAAAATTGAGATAGGGTATGAGCTATGATTTGAATTAATGAAGTGGGATAGTTGAAAGAATTAAATAAATAATAAATTTATTTATTTAATTCATAAGCATAGTTGGAGAAATAAATAAAATATTAATTTTATTTATTTATTTAGGAGGAAAAGATAATAAATTTAAATAAATTATTTTAATTTATTTAATTATTAAGAGGAGTGTTAAACTATTTAAATTATTTCAAAAAAAATATTTAATTATTGTGGATCAAAGATAATTTGAATTTAATTTGTAATTAATATTGGAGGGAAATTAATATAGATATGATAAAAAGATTAATATAATTTAATTATTATGGGCGGAAAAAGGGGACATTAGCTTAATTAAATAATTAAAAATTATTTAATTAATATAGATAGAAGAATTGACAAGAGAATTAAAATATGACAGATGAAAATGCATTGGTCATTTTTAGTTGTCTACACTTAAATAACTTAGATTTTTAGAAAATCAAAAGACTTAGTAGATTCACTAATTATATAAATAATCATCTTATGAAAAAATGTGTGGACAACAAACCACATTGCATGATGTGGCCTAGTCCAGGATTAAGTTGTATGACACATACCTCTCCTTAGTAACAAGAATAAAGCAACTATATTACATCTACTTAATCTTTGATCATGAATGTCCAAATTTGGAACAACAAACTACACCACATGATGCAGCCTAGTTGAAGACTAGCTTGTAGGACACTCTTGTAAGTAACTCTATTGGATCTAATTAATCTTTGGTTCATATCTAAATCCCAAATTTCAATCTTCTCTTATAAGATGGTCTTAAATCTAAATGCATTTTTTTTTATTGAACTAACTACTTTTCATAGTACATATTGTCGCATCACACAAGATTATAAGATAAAATATTGAGACTATTATGAACTTAACCAATTTGTTATATTGTAGACATGATTTCCACAGTCCATAATGTTAGAGCAAGAAACTTTTGGATTTGACTATGTGAGTTTTTTTCTCTCTCAACATTTTAGATCAAACTTCGTGATCTCTTCTCTTCTCTTCTCTTGCTCTCCTGATGATGGCTCATGAAGTTTGATCTGAAACGTTGAGAGAGAAAAAAACTCACATAGTCAAATCCAGAAGTGTCTTGCTCTAAAAATTTGTTATATGCTATATAGATTTAATAAGACTCAAAATAATGCACAAACTAATTTTCTAATAATTCACAATAACATTGACTAACTACTAACAATATTTATTATTATTTTTTATTATTTGTTATTGTAAATGGAGAAGGCTAACTCCTCAACAAAAGTGACCTATGTGCATACAAAAACGCATGAAAACATACATAACAACATTCATGGTAACATACATAACATGAAGAGACGTCGTACTGTGGAGCCCGCCAGATGGGGGCTGAAAAGTGAGAAACTGGCAGACGGAACCAAACGTCTGGGAAATGGTAGGTAGGAGTTAACGGCACCGTCAGGTGGGTTTTCACGCCTCCTGTCGGCCGAAAAAGGCAAGCACCTTAGCTTGCCCGTGAAGTCTCTTTCATCCACTTTTTTTTTTGGTGCGAGAAAATTGGCGAATGATGTGGGCATTTTTGTTTCCAGTCTGCTTGTTGAAAGCTAGAGGTTTGAGTGCATGTGGAGGAGTTAGAAGATAAAATCGACCAAATCCAGGTGAGGGGTGCTAACCAATTTGGTTGCAGGCAGAGGGTTTTACAACACCTTATGATTTGTAATTTGGGAAACACAATGTTGGGATTTCAGTTATTTGAATCTCCTTGTTTAAATGTATGAATGTCTTGAAAATCACACATTCCATTAGTGTGTTTAAATTTTGCATGATTGATAAAAAAAGTGCAGAAAATAATTGTAATTTGGAAAACACGATGTGGGGTTTCAGTTATTTGAATCTCCTTGTTTCAATGCAAAAAGTTGTCTCATGGTGGGTTGCTTGCTTCTTAACACCCACGTTTTTGCAACATGGAATGCTACAAAATAGTATGAATGTCTTCAAAATCACACATTCCATTGTTGTGTTTAAATTTTGCATGATTGAAAAAATAAAGCGCACAAAATCATTGTAATTCGAAAAACACAGTGTTGGGTTTTAGTCATTTGAATCTCCTTCTTTAAATTCAAAGGGTTGTCTCATGTTGGGTTGCTAGCTTCTTAACACCCATGGTTTTGCAACATGGAATTCTACAAAACAGTATGAATGTCCTGTAATTGGGAAAATACGGTGTGGGGTTTTAGTTATTTGAATCTCCTTGTTTAAATGCAAAGGATTGTCTCATGGTGGGTTGCTTGCTTCTTAACACCCATGGTTTTGCAACATGGAATGCTACAAAACAATATGAATGTCTTCAAAATCACACATTCCATTGTTGTGTTTAAATTTCACATGATTGAAAAAATAAAGTACACAAAATAACTGTAATTCAGAAAACACAGTGTTGGGTTTCAGCCATTCGAATCTCCTTCTTTAAATGAGAAGGGTTGTCTCATGATGGGTTGCTAGCTTCTTAACACCCATGGTTTTGCAACATGGAATTCTACAAAATAGTATGAATGTCTTCAAAATCACACATTCCATTATTGTGTTTAAATTTCGCATGATTAAAAAAATAAAGTGCACAAAATAACTGTAATTGGGAAAACACGGTGTGGGGTTTCAGTTATTTAAATCTCCTTGTTTGAATGCAAGGGTTGTCTCATGGTGGGTTGCTTGCTTCTTAACACCCAAATTTTTGCAACATGGAATGCTATAAAATAGTATGAATGTCTTCAAAATCACACATTCCACTGTTATGTTTAAATTTTGTTGGGAACAAGTGCCTCAACTTTTGGCTTGAACCTCTGAAAAGACTTGGCAAATTTATCACCATTCTCATCCTTTACCGCTTTACCACTAAGACTCTTTCATAGAGGCATGATCTGGCAGATCACCGCTTTACCACGGACCTATGTCAGTCTGTCCAAGATTGGGCGGTGTTACCGCCATACCGCGGGGTCTCCTTCCTAGGCTGCTGGTAGCGCGGTTGATGGACCCAATCAGTGTGAAGCCTTACCTCACTACCGTAGAGGTTGTTCATTGGTGGCATGGTCGTAGTGGTGGTCGGCGACAGTTAAGCGAAGACCGCTTACCGCCTCACTGTGATGGCCTTTCCACCATGTCACGGTGGTGCGGTAAGTCATGGTGGTCAGATTTAATGGTTACCTCCTTGTCATGGAGGTCTTGCGATTGGGGCCCAGTAGCACAGTGGAGCTCGATGGTCGGTACAGGCAGTTACTACCATACCGTGGGAGGATTTTCTTAGCCTCACGGTTGGGCGGTGGCACTACCATACCATGGAAGGTCGATCCAAGCTCGGCGGTGATGCAATGTTAAACAGCAGGCTAACAGACAAGCCACTACCTCGGTATCGCGACAGTGTTAGAAGGGACCTGCGGTTGGGCAGTGGGACCGCCATACTGCGGGAGGTCTCATGAGGCTCGACAGTGGCACAGTGAAGGTTAATGATGGTTTGACAAGGGCTTAGCACCATACCGCGGTGGTCTCTTTGGCCTGACATGGTGGCGCGGTAAGAGATGTTTGTCACTTAGGTTGATCGGTCTAACTTGACTGGAAGCAGCGAACAAGTAGAGAGGTGATGCGTGGCAATTATTCAACATCTGAGTGGTCAAATTTTGGAGCGATGAAAGCAATAAAAGCAAAACATGTTTCGACTGATGAGAGAATCCGATTAAGGCAAGTGAGTTAATGCCTGGGCGGCCCGATGCATGATTGTAGGGTAGATCGGTCAGAAGATCGGATTGCTTGATTGGTTGATCGGAGCATCATTAAGACCTGTGATTGGTTGGAATGTTTAAATGTGATGTAAGACTTGTATAGTCAATTACATTGATATAAGTCAAAAAAGGGTGACGGTGAAGTAAGAGAGTGAGATAGAGAAGTTAGTAGTATTCATTGTATATTGTAAGAAGTATTGTAACAGTGAGTGCATGAAAACTTAAGTCTGTTGTTGTGAGCTAACTATCAGAGAGAGAGGACTGTGAGCTTTGTATGTAATTTCTTTTACTGTAATACAAAGTGTCTTCTCTTGGTATGGTGGGTTTTTTCCCGAAAGGGTTTTCCCACGTAAATCTGGTGCTATCTATGATTTTTTTTGTTATCCTTTCTACTATGTATGTGTTCATCTCATTTGTTTTAAGAAAATCAAAACTGGTCTTTTGCATTTCTCCTCTATTGTATTAGTGTTAGGAAAGCAATTCTGCACCTCTTTTTTCCTTTCAAATTTCGCATGATTGAAAAAATAAAGTGCACAAAATAACTGTAATTCAGAAAACACAGTGTTGGGTTTCATTCATTTGAATCTCCTTTTTTAAATGAAAAGGTTTGTCTCATGCTGGGTTGCTAGCTTCTTAACACCCATAGTTTTGCAACATGGAATTCTACAAAACAACATGAATGTTCTGTAATTGGGTAAACACGGTATGGGGTTTCAGTTATTTGAATCTCCTTGTTTAAATGCAAAGGATTGTCTCATGGTGGGTTGCTTGCTTCTTAACACCCATGATTTTGCAACATCGAATGCTATAAAGTAGTATGAATGTCTTCAAAATCACACATTTCATTGTTGTGTTTAAATTTTGCATGATTCAAAAAATAAAGTGCACAAAATAACTGTAATTCAGAAAACACAGTGTTGGGTTTCAGTCATTCGAATCTCCTTCTTTAAATGCAAAGGGTTGTCTCATGGTGGGTTGCTTGCTTCTTAACACCCATGGCTTTGCAACATGGAATGCTACAAAATAGTATGAATTTCTTCAAAATGACACATTCCATTGTTGTGTTTAAATTTTGCATGATTGAAAAAATAAAGTGCACAAAATAACTGTAATTTAGAAAACACAGTGTTGGGTTTCAGTTATTTGAATCTCCTTGTTTAAATGCAAAGAGTTGTCTCATGTTGGGTTTCTTTCTTCTTAACACCCATGGTTTTTCAGCATGGGATGCTACAAAATAGTGTGAATGTCTTCAAAATGACACATTCCATTGTCGTGTTTAAATTTTGCATGATTAAAAAATAGAGTGCACAAAATAACTATAATTGGGAAAACAAAGTGTTGGGTTTCAGTTATTTGAATCTCCTTGTTTAAATGCATAGGTTTGTCTCATGTTGGGTTGCTTGCTTCTTAAAACCCATGGTTTTCAGCATGGAATGCTAAAAAATAGTATGAATTTCTTCAAAATCACACATTCCATTGTTGTGTTTAAATTTTGCATGATTGAAAAATTAAAGTGCACAAAAGAACTGTAATTTGAAAAACACAGTGTTGGGTTTCAATTATTTGAATCAATATAGTATTTGTCTCATTCATTATGGTATTCTTCTCTTCAAGTATTTCTATAGCAAATTGCTTTGTGATTTCATGCATTCTAGTACCTGTTGCCTCTTGAAGTATTTGTAAGATCTTAGGTTCCTCAAGCCACAATGTTTTCCAACATTGAATTACCAATAGACAAAACGAGTGTAATGAAAACCTTACACTACCAATGTAAGAAAGGGCACCTTGAAAATTTACCAAAACTATTGCTTAGAGTTTGAATTGTGTTTCGATTTTGTCATATCATGAAAATTTAGGTAGATAGGAGAACACAGTGGATTGTGAGTTAGTTTATTGAGCTTGTACAAAGTTGAAGGGTGGAGAATTTGGAGAGGAGTTGCATCTGGGGGATACATAAAACTAACCATATTTAGCTGAGGGGTGACCAACCATTTGCGTTCCTATACATGGAGGGTTTTTCAACACTATGTGGGTCGCAAGTTTCTTAACGCACTGTGTTTTCCAACCTCCGATTATATTTTGGCTTGTTGTAAGCTGAAGGGTGGAATTTTTTCTTTTTTGCTTGATGTTCTTTTTCTGGTCATGTTTAGTTTTATGTTCATAGATGTTTGGCAGCCATAGAAGTAATTACATATTATTATTCACATTACAATTATAGGCTACATATAAATTAAGGGTTGGACTTCTCATCCAAATGTTCAACCTGCACTTTTTTAGTTCATGAATTGTCATATACACTTTTTTTGGTCATGTTAAATCACCCCAAATGGAAGGCTCCATATGACAACATTCCTCCTCAAGTAAAATAGGTTTATAGACCCCATCCACTATGGTGTCTTATCTTTTTTCATGTGAGGTTGTGATTTTACCTATGGCCTTTATGTCTGCTTGGAGGTTCAAGTAGGCACTGTTTTTTCCAACATGCATTGGTTCACATCATGGTTGATAGGGAAATTTACACATGTATGCCTTTCTTGATTCATTGCATTATTGATTCATGATTTTTTCAACAGATGCAAAAAACATTTTATTCTTTTAGTGTTGGTGGCAGCAATGGATGCACATTTATTTTCATAGAAGGTTTTCATAAAAGTTTTTGGTAGCCCTCTAACCTTTCCTCACCATTAACACATACACATGCACCACAAGCAATGTATCTTCCCTAATACATCTATTCTTTCAACACTAGAATTAATTACATAGTTTTATGCATATTACACTCATACGCCACATACAAAGTTTTAGGTTGAACCACTCATCGTGTGGTTCAACCTTCGCTTGTTTTTTGCATGAATTGCTAGATGTGCTTTTGCTCCTCATGTTAAATCATGCCAAACATAAGGTTGAATATCACAACATGCCTCCTCAGGTAAAAGAGGTGTGTACACCCCATATACTCCTTAATCTTTATTATGTTTACATGCAAGGTTGCGAATTTACTTTTGGTCTTTACGTCTGCATGGAGGTTCATCTACACGCTGTGTTTTCCAACCCGCATTTGCTTACATCATGATTGATAGGGAATTTTTACATCTTTTGGGATTTCCTCTTTCTCCCCATTACTGATTCATCTTTTTTTCAACAGATGCAACAAACATGTTGTCATTTTGGCATTGTTGGCAGCAATGGATGCACTTTTACTTTTTACATACAAGGTTCTCATCAAAGGTTTCGATTGCTTTCTAACCCTTCATCTCCTTTAACACATACACACACAACACAACCAATGTATTTTCCCAAGATAATACATCTATTATTGCAATTGTATACGTAATTACATACTCTTTTCGACGTTACACTCGTATGCCACATACGTTGTTCTAGGGTGAACCACTCATTGTGTGGTTCAACCTTCACTTGTTTATTTCAATAATTGCTAGATGTGATTTTTCTCCTCATTTAAACTCATGCGAAATGGATAGGCTGAATATCACAACATGCCTCCTCAGGTAGAAGAGGTTTGTACACCCCATATACTCCTTAATCTTTGTTATATTTACATGTGGGGTTGTGAATTTACTTGCGGTCTTTATTTCTGCATGGAGGTTCATCTACACGTGTTTTCCAACTTTCATTTTCTTACATCATGGTTGATAGGACATTTTACACCTTTCTGGCTTTCCTCATTCTCTACATTATCGATTCATCTTTTTTTCAACAGATGCAACAAACATGTTATCATTTTGGTGTTGCTGGTAGCAATGGATGCACTTTTTCTTTTGACATACAAGGTTCTCATCAAAGGTTTTGATTGCTTTCTAACCCTTCATCTCCTTTAATACATACACACGTAGCACAACCAACATATTTTCCTAAGATAATACATCTTTTGTTGATATTGTATAACTAATTACATACTGTTATGCATGTTACACTCGTATGCCACATAGAAATTTTCAGGCTGAACCACTCATCGTGTGGTTCAACCTTGGCTTGTTTATTACATCAATTGCTAGATGTGCTTTTTCTCCTCATGTTAAGTCACACCAAATGGAAGGTTGAATATCACAACATGCTTCCTCAGGTAAAAGAGGTTTGTACACCCTATATACTCCTTAATCTTTGTTATATTTACATGCAGGGTTGCGAATTTACTTGTGGTCTTTATGTTATCAAAGGTTTTGGTTGTCATTTTTTTGTTGTCATTGTCTATGTCCACTTGTATAGTGAGATAGATAGTCTGATTTCCAGCCTGTGTTTGTGTTATATTTTATGCGTAGCTTGATTCAATCTATCACCTTTAATTTTCCTTAGTTGAATTCGGCAACCTCCTATTGGTTTCATGTGGGTGATAGCATTGCAAGCACATTTTATTTACATTGAATGAATGATTCCTTTCTTTTTCTTAACACAATCGACACTAATTTTAAATATTCATCCAATTATTTCCTTTCGTAGAATGGGTAAACCTTTGAAATGGAAGAAGCAAGATGAATTGGACATGCAAGATGTACAAAATGGAGGCACTCCTTTTTCCTCTTTCGATTTGCAATACTCCTATTTCTATCAAGAAGGATGGGGTCCCTGACCTTTTCGCAGAAAATCCTTGTATGAGAATTGATGATTTCATTCACAGTGAAATGTGTGTTAAAGGTTTTGAAACTAAATTCAACAACAATAAAAAAAGAGAACCTACTACCATGCATCCCATTGACAACAAAAATTATGGCAAAACAATTTGGTATCAAAGGTTTGTATCTTTCAAAATTCATTTGTATGGTCCAATGATATTTTACTCTCTCTTGCTTCCAGATGATGAGATTATTCCTTCTTCATAGCTACTAGTGTCAATACGGTCCTGTAGACCATAGAGAACAGCATGATCCAGAGAACAGAGACCAACATGATGCAAACAAGAAACAACAGAAGACATTTACACAAATGCGAAGTTTTCAATACCACTTCATGGTAAAGGTTATGAATGGAAAATCCGATGTTTACTATATTATCTACAAATAAATGTTCCATGTCGATAAACAAGGTGAATTTTTCCATGGAATTTGTGACACAAGTGGAGATAGGCATTTTATTTTTCCGCTAATATATCCGCAGAGCGCAAAAGCTATATTGAAAGCCTTTTGCTCATGGACATCAGTGTCAATGCAATAATGGATAGACACATCAACAATCCTGTCTTATGTGGCATGATGTTAAAGAGAGATCAATTCCTTACAAGAAAGGATGTAATGAATGCTTGGTGAAAGGTGTGTTCTACTCATGCACAAAAACACAAAGTCGATTCGACGAGTATCATGATGTGGAATGGACAAGAATTTGACAACTTCTCCTACTTTCAATGGCCCAATGGGAAAGATACACCTTTCGTTATCAGGGTTCAGACACCATGGATGTTGGATAAGATGGTTAGCCACTTGCACCATTTAGTCATCTCGATGGATTCCACATTTTCCACTAACAAATATGGGGTGAGGCCTTACAAAAATTGACAAATAGTTCTTCATCTTTTCAATGATCTCATTGGCTATAAAGCTGACAATGCTCACGCTGAGTTGTTATCTCTATAGTTTCCATTGTATTCTTTGATCATTTTTTATGAGCAATAGAGTGGTGTGCCAGTTGTGTGGGTAGTGTCTGCACGAAACAAGATTGAGGACATCTCTACGTGGCTACGCATATTGCATGACCATGGAAGAAGAGTCGGACCCGATTGGAGAATCAATGCATTTTTTACTAATGATGCGACTACAAAAATCCAAGCCATACAATATGTGCATCTCTTTGTTCATTTGTGTACCTTTCTTATTTTCTATTTTTTTTCAATGCCATTTTATCTTGTAGATTACCGATAAAAAATATCATTTGTATTGTCTATTAGGGTTGTCTTTCAATGTTGTGTGTTGCTATGCCTTTGGCATGTAAAAAGGGCTTGGTTGAAGAATGTATATAAGTATGCAACCAAGGAAAGGGAAATGGAAATCTTCTGCAAACTTGGCACGATCATGATGGAAATCGGTGATAGTGATGATAGTGTCACTCAGCTATTAAACTCTTTCTTTGAGGAGTTCAATGATCAGCCACAATTTCTAGAGTACTTCAATAGGACATGGTGCAAAGGAGAGGGTCGAATTGGTGAGTTGACAATTTTCGTCACCTCATAGGATTCACACCATTCACATTATTCGATGTTACCTATAATACGTTGTGGTTAATTGACTATTGGATTTCTTTTTTCGCATCCATGTGGGTGAAAACTTTCAGTCTATTCCCACATGCCAACCAGGATACAAATGTAGCCATTGAGTCGTACCATTGCTTAATCAAAACTCATTACTTGCATGATCATTCTAACAAATGCACCAAGAGAATGGACTATTTATATTACAAACTTGTGTATAAAATGGAACCATTCTATAGGTAAAAGGAAAAGTTGCAATATTATGGTTTTTCGACGAACTATAAGTTTTTAAAAACGTGATCTAGTTTGGATCGAGCCAAGGAAATTCCGAACGATCACTGTGTTCCCAATGAAACACATCCTAGATGGTACTGGGTGAAAATTCAAAGCAGGTCCGATCACTACCTTGTTCAGAAATTTGGGGAGCACCTTTTTGTTTGTGAGTGCCCTTGGAGTTTGCAAGGGAACACTTGCAAACATGTCCTGAAGGTTGTTGGCTTGATTAAAAGATCATCTGTCATTGAAGGGGTGGTTCACGATAAGTGAATTTCAATTCAAATTTTGTTACTTTATGGGAGTCAATTGTGTTTTGCATTTTCTACTACCTAATACAAGTTTCATTTGTTTGGTCATTTAGACAAGGGAGGTCAACCAATTGATAGAGGGATAGATTTGAATGAGACATTGTCACAGGGGGGTGTCAAAGAAAAAAATCCTAATCTTCTCACTCCTCCACAAGCTCCTTCTATCACCCATGTATATGATGAACACATGCTCAAAATGTGTATTTGGAATGACACAATCTAAATATTGAACAAAGTGATTAGTACACCACCACAATGTCTACAACAGGTGCAATCATACGCATAGTGCATGGATAGGTTTCTACAAGACCTACAGCAATCAAATGAAATGCCCTTTGAATTCATTCCTAATCTTGATGAAGCTGCAACTAGCACCATTCGCATGCATCCATGGTTTAGTGCAAGTAGGGATCATCGTCGATGTACAACCTATCGTACGAAGTGTGCTATAGAACACTCAGATCACCGAACTCCTCTATATGACTCCTTTCCCTTCTCCACGAACAATAGCTCCAATGTGAATGTGAATATGCAATGTCAGACTTCAGGAGTAGCCACTATGGATGTGGCAGAGGATACAACATC
The DNA here is from genome assembly GCA_007115665.2 of Sequoiadendron giganteum. Taxonomy (NCBI): domain Eukaryota; kingdom Viridiplantae; phylum Streptophyta; class Pinopsida; order Cupressales; family Cupressaceae; genus Sequoiadendron; species Sequoiadendron giganteum. The sequence continues at coordinate 145,954,474 of CM021100.1, read as the reverse complement.
TAATATGGGTGACTATGAGAAAACCCATTTCAATTTCTATATTGTAATACGAAATGGTATTTCAGATTTCTTTTTCCAATATGTGCTTCTACCACGTCAAGTACTTTCTGATTTCTTTTTTGGCCTTTTTTGTTCGCTTCCGCATTCCAATCTAAGGAAAGGAGTCCTTGTTGGTGACTGTCTTTCACAAGTGTAAACCCAATCGAAGGTATGGTTTAAATTTAATAACTATGTCTATGTAAGTCCAATTTTAGGTAAAGTTGAATATTTATGCACTTTTTTGTTCACAGAGATGAAAGTCATTAAGGAAAAGTGGCAAAGATCTAATAAGTTCAATGCCTTGTTTGATGATAAAATATGAAGGTGAACTTCAATACACCATGTTGTTATAGTCTACATAACAGTAACTATTGTCTTTGAACAAGATTTGAGAAGTTCCTAACAACCTTGTATGTTTTTCCATTCTGCAACTTTTTTTGTGCATCTTGTGTTCCAAACATATGACGATATTGCAATGGAATGTTTGTCGCAAGTAAGGGTTATTATAAAATATGAAGGTGAACTTCAATGCACATTTTTGTTACAATCTGCATAACAGTAATTGTTGTCTTTGAATAAGATTTAAGAAGTGACTAATAACCTTGTATTTTTTTCCATTCTGCAACTTTTTTTTGTGCATCTTGTGTTCCAAACATATGATGATATTACAATGGAATGTTTGTTGCAAGTAAGGGTTGTCATGAAATATGAAGTTGAACTTCAATACAATGTGTTGTTACAGTCTACATAACAGTAACTATTGTCTTTGAACTACATTTGAGAAGTCATGGACAACCTTGTGTGTTTTCCATCATGTAACTTTTTTTGTGCAACTTATGTTCCAAACGTATAACGATATTGAAATGGAATTTTTGTTGCAAGTAAGGGTTGTTATAAAATATGAAGTTGAACTTCAATATATTGTGTTGTTTTTCCATTCTGCAACTTTTTTTTGTGCATATTGTGTTCTAAACATGTGACGATATTGCAATGGAATGTTTGCTACAAGTAAGGGTTGTTATGAAATATGAAGCTGAACTTCAATACATTGTGTTGTTATAGTTTGCATAACAGTAATTGTTGTCTTTGAACTACATTTGAGAAGTTAGGGACAACCCTGTGTGTTTTCCATCCTACAACTTTTTTTGTGCAACTTATTTTCAAAACGTATAACAATATTGAAATGGAATGTTTGTTGTAAGTAAGGGTTGTTATAAAATATGAAGCTAAACTTCAATACATTGTGTTATTTTTCCATTCTGCAACTTTTTCTTATGCATATTGTGTTCCAAACGTATGACAATATTGCAATGGAATTTTTGCTGCAAGTAACGGTTGTTATGAAATATGAATTTTAACTTCAATACATTGTGTTGTTACAGTCTACATAATAGTAATTGTTGTCTTTGAACTACATTTAAGAATTTAGGGACAACCTTGTGTGTTTTCCATCATGCAACTTTTTTTGTGCAACTTGTGTTCGAAATGTATAACGATTATTGAAATGGAATGTTTGCTGCAAGGTTTGTTATAAAATATGAAGTTGAACTTCAATACATTGTGTTTTTTTTCCATTATGCAACTTTTTTTTGTGCATATTGTGTTCCAAATGTATGACGATATTGCAATGGAATGTTTGTTGCAAGTAAGGGTTGCTATGAAATATGAGGTTGAACTTCAATACATTGTGTTGTTACATTCTGCATAACAGTAATTGTTGTCTTTGAACTACATTTGAGAAGTCAGGGACAACCCTATGTGTTTTCCATCATGCAACTTTTTTTGTGCAACTTGTGTTCAAAACGTATAATGATATTGAAATGGAATGTTTCCTGAAAGTAAGGTTTGTTATAAAATATGAAGCTGAACTTCAATAAATTATGTTGTTTTTTCATTCTGCAACTTTTTTTGTGCATATTGTGTTCCAAACATATGACGATATTGCAATGGAATGTTTGCTACAAGTAAGAGTTGTTATGAAATATGAAGTTGAACTTCAATACATTGTGTTGTTACAGTCTGCATAATAGTAACTATTGTCTTTGAACTACATTTGAGAAGTCAAGGACAGCCCTGTGTGTTTTCCATCATGCAACTTTTTTTTGTGCATCTTGCGTTCTAAATGTATTACGATATTCAAATGGTTCTTATAAAATACAAAGCTAAACTTCAATACACCATTTTGTTATAGTCTCTAGGACATAAAGTGCTCATTGCATGTGCTTACATTTGTAAGTAAGTTCACATACATAAGTAAGTTTTCATAACGAAGTAGCTTGTATAGGACATTGTGTTTTCCAACATTGCAAATAATGCGAGCATTCTATTTGTTCCAATGACATGAAAAAAGGAAATGCCATTTTTCTCAACCAAATAGTTATAAAATCTGAAAGTGGACTTCATTACATTTTTGGAGCATAAAAAATAAAAAACATTTCATGAAATATGAAGGTGGACTTAAATTATTTTTGGAGCGTCAGAGATAAATAATCATAAGGAAATAACTCATAGTGGACAGTGTGTTTTCCAACGGTGCAATCCATGCAAGCATTTTATGTGTTCCAATCACATGGAAAAAGGAAATATGCAATTTCGAGTTTACCAAATAGTCGTTCTAAAAATTCAAAGTGGACTTCATTTCATTTTGGGAGCGTACAAAACAAAGACCTTTCATAAGTGAATAACTGACAGGGAACGTTGTATTTTCCAACACTGCAACCAATGCAAGAAATTTATTTGTTGCAATCACATGAAAAAGGAAAAGCTGCCATCTCCACTCTACCAAATCATAGTTCTAAAATTGAAAGTGGACTTCACTTCTTTTTTGGATCATGAGAAATCAAAACTTTTCATAAATGAAATAACTGACAAGGGACAGTGTGTTTTCCAACACTACAAGCAATGCAAGCATTTTATGTGTTCCAATAACATGGAAAAAGGAAATATGACATTTTGAGTCTACCAAATAGTCATTCTAAAAAAATTCAAAGTGGACTTAATTTCATTTTGGGATCATACGAAATAAACACTTTCCGTAAGCAAATAACTGGCAAGGGATAGTGTGTTTTCCAACACTGCAACAAATGCAAGCATTTTATTTGTTACAATCACATGAAAAAGGAAAATTTGCCATCTGCACTCTACCAAATCATTGTTCTAAATTTGAAAGTGGACTTCACTTCTTTTTTGGAGTGTGAGAAATCAAAACTTTTCATAAACAAAATAACTAACAAGGGACAGTGTGTTTTCCAACACTGCAAGCAATGCAATCATTTTATGTGTTCCAATCACATGGAAAAAGGAAATATTCCATTTCCAGTCTACCAAATAGTTGTTCTACAAAAATTCAAAGTGGACTTAATTTCATTTTGGGAGCATATGAAATAAACACTTTCCATAAGCAAATAACTAGCAGGGGACAGTGTATTTTCCAACACTGCAACAAATGCAAGCATTTTATTTGTTACAATTAAATGAAAAAGGAAAATCTGCCATATGCACTCTACCAAATTATTGTTCTAAATTTTAAAGTGGACTTCACTTCTTTTTTGGAGCGTGAAAAATCAAAACTTTTCATAAACGAAATAACTAACAAGGGATGGTGTGTTTTCCAACACTGCAAGCAATGCAAGCATTTTATGTGTTCCAATCACATGGAAAAAGGAAATATTCCATTTTGAGTCTACCAAATATTAATTCTACAAAAATTCAAAGTGGACTTAATTTCATTTTGGGAGCATACGAAATAATCAAGCTTTCCATAACCAAAAAAATGACAGGACAGTGTGTTTTCCAACACTACAACCAATGCAAGCATTTTATTTGTTACAATCAATGAAGAAGGGAAATCTGTCATCTCCACTCTACCAAATAATTGTTCTAAAATTCAAAGTGGACTTCATTTATATTATTGGTCGTAACGAATCAAATACTTATTGTAACGAAATAACTCACAGGGGGCAGGGAGTTATTGAACACTACAAACAATGCTAGCATTTAATTTGTTCCAATCACATGGAAAAAGGAAATACAGTCAATGAAATACTTGTTATACAAATTAAAAGTGGACTTCATAACAACATTGTGTTCAAACTTATGAAAATAGTATATATGTTCACCATAATTGTTCAATAATCAAATAATTACAGAGGGCCATGAAAAGTCTGATCTTAAATGTATACCATAGGGTTGAAACATATGAAAAAGGTATATATGTTCACCATAATTATTCAATAATCAAATCATTAGAGAGGGCCATGAAAATTATAATATGAAATGTATAACAACATATTGTTCAAACATATGAAAATGGTATATCTCTACACCATAATTTTTCAATGATCAAATAATGAGACCCACAATGCAGAATCAGTATTCTAAGCTTGTCTCATCATATCTTGCACTACCTATTCTTTGCAATTGAGTTCAAGCCTGTGTAATACATGGCATGTTTCTTATGGTTCTTGTGTATTTCAGGAGGGGTGATTCCAATTCCATGAACCCTCGTAGATGATGAATGTAAAACAATAGATTTCTTCATAGGTTGTGCTTTGTCCTTGGCACGTTTAACACCTTCGCCATATTATAACAAAAAATTAATCACAATTAACGTATGGATGGAAACAATATAAGGTAGTATGCTATATACAGAAACATATCATTTATGTGTACCTCTAGAACAGAATGCTTCATCTCAGAGAGCTTCCATATCATGAATCTTCCCATGCACACTTCAACGGTCTCTACGCCAAGACGTGGAAAAGGCACATAGTGCTCACCAACAAAGGCATCAACAATGTTGACTCTCACATAATTTTTTGGGTGAATAAATATATGGGTTTCAGCGTTTTCTGGTCAACAACATGTACAATGCCTTTAGCAACCCGATAATGCTGCCTCAAAAGATCAACGTGACCACCGACCTTAAAAGTGATTCCCTTGAACTCTATCATCTATTCATCCACAGGATTTGGCTGCAATGGAAATTCCATTGCCTTGAATCATAATTGAAGGTATATTAAAGGATTCATAAAGAAATAAGAACAGAAGCATGCAAGTGTATTGGGTCTATTACTGATATAGATGGCAGGCCACTGCTCTCCCGGTCCCCATGTCCATCTTTATTGACATCTCCTCCTTGCAGGCCAGCACTCTCCTCGTCCCCATGTCCATCTTTATTACCCTCTCCCACTTGCAAGCCAATGATGTTCCTGTCCCCATGTCCATATTTATTGGCATCCCCCCCTTGCAGGCCAACGCTCTCCTCGTCCCCATGTCCTTCTTTATTACCCTCTCCCACTTGCAAGCCAATGTTGTCCCCATCCCCATGTCCATCTTTATTGGCATCTCCCCCTTATAGGCTAGCACTCTCCTTGTCCCCATGTCCTTCTTTATTGCCCTCTCCCACTTGCAATCCAGAGTTATCCCCATCCCCATGTCCATCTTTGTTACCCTATTCCACTTGCAAGCCAATGTTCTCCCTATCCTGATGTCCATCTCTATTACCTATCCCACTTGCCCAGTGCTCTCCCCATCCCCATGTCCATCTATGTTACCTTGTCCCACTTGCAGGCCAGTGCTATCCCTGTCTCCATGCCCATCTTTATTTCCCTGGCCCACTTGCAAGCTAGTGCTCTCCCCATCCAAATGTCCATCTCTATTAGCCTCTCCAATTTCAATTGCAACCACATGGCCAATTAGGTCAATCCCAACACTCCATTCATCCTTGCCCTGTAATACCAGCAATTCAAACATCACTTCAAATTCAGCTGCATGCAACCAATTCATTAAAATAATCAAAACAAACATTGAATAGAAGAGTTTGAATTCACCATTTCTTTTAGTTTCTCCATGTCAAGGCACCTTGAAACTTTTGACTGCATATGCTCCTTCTTCTTCTTCTTCTTCTTAAAGGTAGACAGCGGGTTCGGAGAAACAACATCATCTTCTTCTCCGATGGCCTCTGCATTGTCTTCCAAATCAAGAGTATCCTACTCGAAGGCAGGACTTTATTATTCATCGTTGCCTTGTAATAGCAACAATTGAAATGTCACATCATATTCAAATGCATTCAACCAATTCATTGAAATAATCAAAACAAACATTATATACAAGAGTTTGAAATCACTGTTTCTTCTTGTTTCTTCTTGTGAGGATGTGAGGAAACTTTCAACCCTATATGCTCCTTATTCTTCTTCTTCTTCTTCTTCTTCTTCTTCTTAATGTTATACACCGGGTTGGGAGGAACAACATCATCTTGTTCATCCATGGTGTATGCTTTGTCTTCCAAATCAGGAGTATCATGTTCGAGGGTAGGACTCTATTGTACATCGTTACCCTATAATAGCAAGATTTGAAAAGTCACATCAAATTCAGATGCATGCAACCAATTCATTGAAATAATCAAAACAAACATTAAATAGAAAATTTTAAAATCATTGTTTCTACTCGTTTCTTCTGGTGAGGGCGTGAGGAAATTTTAAACCAGACACGCTTCATCTTCTTCTCAATGTTAGACAAGGGGTTGGGAGGAACAACATCATCTTGTGCTTTCGTGGTCACTACTTCATCTTTCGAAACAATAATAACCTGCGAGGGCAGAACTTCATTGTTCATCCTTGTTGTGTAATAGGAGGAATTGAAACATCACATCAAACTCATATGCATGCAACCAATTCATTCAAATAATCAAAACAAACATTAAATAGAATATTTCGAGATCACTATTTCTTCTCGTTTCTTCTTCACAGGGTGCCTTGAAACTTTCAACTGTGTACGAGGCTTCTTCTAAATGTTACATGCTTGGTTGGGAGGAACAACATCATCTTTTCCTTTCTTGGGCACAGCTTCCTCTAGCTAATGAACACTACTCTGGTTGGTAGCAGGAACTGCTTCTCGACCATCACCTTGTCATGTCATGTAAGTTAACATTAAGTGAACCTTGTATGCCACAGAACAAAAAATATGAACCAACCAAAATTCAGATTTAACAGTTCAATTCGACATTTCCATTCCTTTGTTTCTCTTTCTCTCCTACAATTGTAGTATTTTGTGGCTTCTCTACTCCTTTTTCTCCTCACTGTTGTATAATGCCATTCGCTTCTTCACCTTGTCCTTTCCTTTTTGTGGAAGTTGAAGGAAGTTATTTTTCCCATACTTTTGACAGACACTTTGAATAGCATGCTTGTGTTGGAGATGTTGTCATAGATTCATTTGCTACTCCATATTTTCCACCTTCTTTTGAAGGTACTCTTTCAATTTATCAGGGGGAGGAGGGGGGCGTTTTGCTTCCCCCCCCCCTATTGAGAAATTATGTCTCAACTTCTAGCTTGAAGTCCTCGTTTTCATGCCTTGGTGATTTTGTGCTGTTTACAAAGTTCTGGCGGAGGTGAAGCCAGGATGGAACTTGGCATTGTTCTATTTACCTAAGTTCTGAGCCTCTGGCAGAGGCGGAACTAGGATGGAACTTGGCATTGTTCTATTTTCCTAAGTTCCAGGTTTCGGTTCTTGTTCCTGCTCCTACTCCGCTTCCTATCGTTTGTTTTGCCTCGCAGGTTCTGGCGGAGGCGAAACCAGTTTTAGAAGTTGGCAATGTCCGTTTGCCAGGTTCTTGTTTCAATTTTTGTTCTAACTCCGAGTCTGACTCCTGCTTTTGTGATCTAGTTCTTCTGGATGTTTGGATTCTACTCGGGGTGTTTTCCTCCGCCTTGTCCTGGTTCTAGATTGTTGTTTCTTGCAGTTGGCGGAGGCGGAACTAGAACCGGATTGGTTCCTGATCTTGGAATTTTGGTAAAGTCCTATTTCTGTTCCTATTCCATCCCCGACTCCGACTCCGATCTTTTGTGTTCCCCTTTACCATGGGCGGACGTGGAACTGAATTGGTTCCTGAACCTGTAATTTTGGTGGAGTCATGTTTTCAACTCCAGTTCCGTCTCTGACTCCGACTCCAGAAGTGTGTATTTTTGGTGGAGTCATGTTTCGACTCCTGTTCCGACTCTGACTCTGATAGTGCTATTTATGACTTTAAGTCTTGGTCGCGCCTGATGTCTATTTGACCATTTTGGTTGCTCTGTCAGCTGCGATTGCTGAAGGGGTCTTGGACGTGTGGCACCTGGTTGAATAGTGATTGGACGGATACCAAGATAGTTATTGTGGCAATTGCATTTGTCAACGAAGGGTGGCGAGCTCAACCATTTTGAGTAATGGCTTTGAATGCAAAGTAGGCTCGTTGCAAGAAATCTGTCAGATCCAACCAGATGCGTGATTTGAGGATGGTCTTCATTGCTCTTCTAAGTCGGTTACATATGGATGAGAGATGTGTTATTTCTCATAAGTTAGACAAGTTGAGTTGAGTTGTGAAGTTGAAGAGCAAGTTGAAGTCACAAGCTGAAGAACAAGAAGGATGTGAGTTTTTGAAGAGGGTTTTGAACTGTATGTTGTGAAAACATTGTAACAGTGGATCTGAAACTCTCTCGGTGATTGTGAGTTGAGCAAAGAAGTCTGGATATTGTATGTAATCGATTCATTACTGTAATACAATTGATTTGACTTTGTGTAGTGGGTTTTTTGCCTGAAAGGGTTTTCCCACATAAATACTATGTCATCTTTGTTTGCTTATCTTTCTGGTTTCTCATTGTCATGGTTGTATGCATCTTTATATGTTTTAGAAACTGTTAGTTTTTCATTTATTTTTTGCTTCTCTCCCTTGTAGTAAAGGTGTTAAGGGAATGTATTCCACACTGTTGGGTCATTAGATCCGCATTCTTTTCCCTTCAAAGTGGTACCAGAGCTTGGCTAGTTCGTGTTATCCTTGTTAGGGCAAATTAGTTTTTTGCACTAATACTATTTCAGTGGGAGACTTGCATTGTTAAACTTGTTTCTATTGTGAGATGGCGAGTACATTTGGTAGAATAGATATTGAGAAGTTTAATGGTAGCAACTTTGAGTTATGGAAACTCAAGATAGAAGACTTGCTTGTGGATAGAGACCTCTGGATTGCAGTGTCTAGAACTAAGCCACAAACTACAACCCAAGAAGCTTGGGATCTTGCTGATAGAAAAGCAAGAGGATTGATAAGACTGAGTCTAGCCGATTATATGCTCTTGAATGTTCATGAGGAGACGTCTGCAACTGCTTTGTGGAAGAAGCTTGGTGATATTTACCAAGGAAAATCTCTGGTAAACAAGTTATTCCTAAGAAAGAAGTTGTACTCCTTGAAGATGGACGAAGGTGCATCTATTGCAGATCATCTGAACTCATTTAATATGAGTGTTACTCAGCTGGCATCTGTAGGTGTAAAGATTGAGGAGGAGGATCATTGCATGCTCCTGTTGTGTTCATTATCTGACAGTTGGGATCATCTTGTGATGGCTATTGGAAGTACAACCACTGCTTTCAAGACTGATGATGTGGTTGCTTCACTTCTGTCTGAAGAAATACGAAGGAAATCTTCTGAGATGGCCAAAGATGCTCTGTTTGTTCAAGGTAGAAAAAAAGAGAAAGGCAAGAAGAAAGACAACAAGTCAAAATCCAAGTCTAAAGGGAGATCAAAGTCTCCTAGTAAAAAGTCCAAGGTAAAGTGCTAGAACTGTGGGCAACCTAGTCATATCAGGAAGGACTGTAAGGAGAAGAAGAAGAAGAATGCTTTTGATAACGAATCTTCTCAAAGTGATGCAGATGCCTTCATTGCAGTAGCCTTGACAACTCAGGCATCAGATGATGTTTGGTTAGTTGATACAGGTGCCTCTTTTCACATGACATCCAATAGAGATTGGTTCTCGAAGTATGAGAAGTATGATGGTGGAAAGGTATACTTGGCAAGTGATTCAACGTTGGAGATTGTTGGCAGAGGAAGGGTCAGAATTCAGTTTCCTGATGGGAGAGTCAAAGGAATTGGAGATGTTCTTCACATCCCAGGTTTGGCTCGAAATCTTCTTTTTGTTAGTAAGTTAAATGATGCTAGTGTAGAAGTTTCTTTTTCTAGTAAGGGATGTAAAATGGCTAGAGGTGCAATGGTGTTAGCTAAGGGTGTTTGTACTGGCACTCTATACAAGCTAGATGCACGACCTGTTCTTTGTAACAGTGCCTATGTAAAGTCATGTAATTTTGCACCTATAGAGAAAGATGAAGACTCTTCACTATCTACAAATGCTTTGGAGGTACAACTCCCAGCAGAGAAGACCATGTTATGGCATCATAGACTTGGTCACATTGGTGAGAAAGGTTTAAAAACCTTGAAGAACAAAAACCTTGTAGAAGGGCTTGATGATTGTAACCTTGAGTTTGATTTCTGTGAACATTGTATCTATGGAAAGCAACACTGTGTTTCTTTCTCCTCTAGTCCTCACAAATCTTCTGGTATACTGGATTATATTCATTCTGATGTGTTTGGTCCAGTTGATGTTCCTTCGTTATCGAAGTCTAGATATTATGTTTCTTTTATTCATGACTATTCGAGAAGGGCATCTGTATACTTTCTTAAAAGTAAATCAGAAGTGTTCAGTCGGTTTAAAGAGTTCAAATCTTTGGTAGAAAATCAGATTGAAAGGAAAATAAAGTGTTTAAGGACAGACAATGGAGTTGAATTTTTTTCTGCAAATTTTGAAAGGTACTGCACTGATCATGGAATTAAAAGGCATAAGACAACCCCCTACACTCCATAGCAAAATGGAGTTGCTGAAAGGTTGAACAGGACACTAATGGAAAAGGCAAGGAGTATGCTGAGTGGTGCTAGTCTGGAGCAGAAGTTCTGGGCTGAGGCTATTGCTACAGCATGTTATTTGATAAATAGATCTCCTTGTTTAGCTCTTTTTGACATGACACCTTTGGAAGCATGGTCAAGTAAGAAACCCTCATTAAGGCATGTTCGGGTCTTTGGCTGTGAGGCATATGTTCATGTGCCAAATGAAAAGAGATCAAAGTTGGATAACAAGGTTGTGAAATGTATTCTCATCGGCTATGGAGTTGGTGTGAAAGGATACAAGCTTTGGAACCCTGTTACTGAGAAGGTTTTGTATAGCAGAAGCATGATATTTCATGAGCTGAAACCTTTAGTAAGTGATCAACAGCTTGAGACAAATTAGAGTGATAAGAAGAAGGATGCAGTTGAGATTCCTCAAACTCTAGAAAGGGAAGAGCTACATGGTGTACTTGAGATTGAGGAGAGCTCAAGAAACTCTGGAAGTTCTGATGATGAAGAACAACCTTAGCCTCTAAGGAGATCTACACGAGAAAGAAGGCAACCAGAAAGGTATGGTTTCTCTATGTTAGATTCAAATTGTGCTTATGCCTTAATTACCAGCACTGATGAGCCTAGGACTGTGAAAGAAGTAATCAACATGGCTAATTCAAAGTCTTGGCTGGAAGCCATGAATGAGGAGATGGATTCCTTGAAAAAGAATGATACCTGAAAGTTGGTACCACTGCCTAAAGGGCGAAAGCTTGTTGGCTACAAGTGGATATTCAAAAGGAAGACAGGCCTTGATGGCAGTGTGGAGAAGTATAAGGCACGACTGGTTGCAAAGGGATTTTCTCAAGTTGAGGGAATCGATAATGGAGAGATCTTTTCCCCTGTAGCAAAGCTGACATCCATCAGATTTTTGTTGTCATTGGCGGCTGTGTATGACTATGAAATTGAGCAGATGGATGTGAAGACAGCGTTTCTCCATGGTGAGCTGGAAGAAGAACTCTTCATGTCCCAGCCTGAGCATTTTGTTGATAGAGGTAAACAAAATCTGGTTTGCAAGTTAAATAAATCTCTTTATGGTCTAAAGCAATCTCCTAGAATGTGGTACCAGAAATTTGACACATTTGTGTTGTCAATTAGGTTTGTTAGATCAAAATTTGATCATTGCATCTATTATAAATGTGAGAATGATCGTGTGCTTGTTATTACTCTATATGTGGATGACATGTTATTCATTGGTAATAGCAAGGCAATGATTTCTGATTTTAAAACTCAGTTATCTTCTAAGTTTGAAATGAAAGATCTTGGAGCAGCAAGGTACATTCTTGGAATGGAGATAACCAGGGATAGAACAAGCAGAAAGCTTTGGCTCAGTCAGAGTAAGTATGTGAAAACCGTTCTAGAGAGGTTTGGCATGACTGATTGCAAGCAGCTAGTTGTTCCAATCATGCAAGGATTGAAATTATCTGCTGAAGACTGTCCAAAGTCTGCTACTGAGATGGAGGACATGACCAGTGTGCCTTATGCAAGTGCAGTAGGCAGTTTGATGTATGCTATGGTCTGCAAAAGACCAGACATTGCCCAAGCAGTGGGAGTTCTAAGCCGTTTCATGGCAAATCCAGCGAGATCACATTGGGATGTTGTAAAGAGAGTGTTCAGGTATTTGAAGGGTACTTCAGATTATGCTTTGTGTTACCATGGCAGTATGGTTGCATCACAAAGGACTCTTAGCATTCAGGGATATGTTGATTCTGATTGGGCAGGGGACATTGACAGCAGAAGATCCACCAGTGGATACACTTTCATGCTTAATGGTGGAGTAATCAGTTGGATGAGCAAGCGACGAGCTGTAGTTGCTTTATCCACGACAAAGGCAGAGTAGATGGCAGCAACTCATGCTTGCAAGGAGGCAGTGTGGCTGAGGCATTTGTGTTTAGACATTGGATTTAATGCTGAGCAGATTTCAATCTGCTGTGACAGTCAAAGTGCCATTTGTTTGGAAAAGAATCTGACCTTTCATGCCAAGACCAAGCACATAGATGCGCAATATCACTTCGTGAGGGATATGGTTGAAGATGGCAAGGTCAGTATGGATAAGGTTGACACCTTGAAGAATGTTGCAGATGCCTTGACAAAGCCGGTTAGCACAGACAAGTTCAGATGGTGCAAAGAATCGATGGGCCTTGGGGCCTATGATAGACAGTAAGGTATGATGTTTTGAGGAAGTTGGAAGTGTTCACGAAGTGTGAGATTATTGAAAAATTATGTCTCAACTTCTAGCTTGAAGTCCTCGTTTTCATGCCTTGGTGATTTTGTGTTGTTTACAAAGTTCTGGCGGAGGCGGAGCCAGGATGGAACTTGGCATTGTTCTATTTGCCTAAGTTTCGAGTCTCTGGTGGAGGCGGAACCGGGATGGAACTTGGCATTGTTCTGTTTGCCTAAGTTCTGAGTTTCGGTTCTCATTCCTGCTCCGACTCCGCTTCCTACCGTATGTTTCGCTTCGCAAGTTCTGGCGGAGGCGAAACTAGTTTTGGAAGTTGGCAATGTCTGTTTTCCAGGTTCGTGTTTCAATTTATGTTCCGACTCCAGATCCGACTCCTGCTTTTGTGATCTAGTTCTTCTAGATGTTTGGATTCTACTCGAGGTGTTTTCCTCCACCTTGTCCTAGTTCTGGATTGTTGTTTCTTGCAGTTGGCGGAGGTGGAACCGGAACCGGATTGGTTCTTGATCTTGGACTTTTGGTAAAGTCTTGTTTCTGTTCCTATTTCATCCCCGACTCTGACTCCAGTCTTTTGTGTTCCCCTTTACCGTGGGCGGACGCGGAACTGAATTGGTTCCTGAACCTGTAATTTCGGTGGAGTCATGTTTTTGACTCCATTTCCGTCTCCGACTCCGACTCCGACTCTGGCAGTGTGTATTTTCGATGGAGTCATGTTTCGACTCCTGTTCTGACTCTGACTCCGGCAGTGCTATTTATGACTTGAAGTCTTGCTCGTGCCCGATGTCTATTTGACCATTTTGGTTGCTCTGTCAGCTGCGATTGCTGATGGGTCTTGGACGCGCGGCACCTGGTTGAATAGTGATTGGACGGATACCAAGATAGTTATTGTGGTAGTTGCATTTGTCAACGAAGGGTGGCGAGCTCAACCATTTTGAGTAATGGCTTTGAATGCAAAGTCGGCTTGTTGCAGGAAATCTGTCAAATTCGACCAGATGCGTGATTTGAGGATGGTCTTCATTGCTCTTCTGAGTCGGTTACATATGGAAGAGAGATGTGTTATTTCTCATAAGTTAGACAAGTTGAGTTGAGTCGTGAAGTTGTAGAGAAAGTTGAAGTCACGAGCTGAAGAACAAGAAGGAAGTGAGTTCTTGAAGAGGGTTTTGAACTGTATGTTGTGAAAACATTGTAACAGTGGATCTGAAACTCTCTCGGTGATTGTTAGCTAAGCAAAGAAGTCTAGATATTGTATGTAATCGATTCATTACTGTAATACAATTTATTTGACTTTGTGTGGTGGGTTTTTTTCCTGAAAGGGTTTTCCCACATAAATATTGTGTCATCTTTGTTTGCTTATCTTTCTGGTTTCTCATTGTCATGGTTGTATGCATCTCTATATATTTTAGAAACTGTTAGTTTTTCATTTTTTTTTGCTTCTCTCCCCTATAGTAAAGGTGTTAAGGGAATGTATTCCGCACTGTTGGGTCATTAGATCGCATTATTTTCCTTCACTCCGATGTAGTTCAGCCACGCTTTGGAGGTGCGAGAATAGGAAGGTGGTGATGTTGAATCCTATGCATGTTGAACACTCTCCAATCATGATATTTTCTCGTACATTCTTCTATAATACAATAATATACATATCTACCATTCTCCACTTCTCTTTTGTATTCAGCAGCAACCTTCACAGCAAATTTGGAAAAGAAAATCACTTAATATATTTGATATTAAAAAAATTTGAATGCACAACATATACACACAGTGAAATGATGCAATAATTGATTTATTACATCTACCTTCCCATCCACCACATCACCTCATGCTTCATTGTGTCCCTCTCCATCCTTAGGGTCTCCCTTTGCATGCTCTTCCTTGTTTTGTGGACTATGGCAAGAGCGTGATGATCTCCCCGACTATCGTCCTGAATCGAAGGAACCATATATTGTCAAAATCAGCATATTTGTAACAGACATGATATTTTCTAACCGAAATTGTAAAGCATTCTAATTGACGCATTGAAAGGAAAGGGCAATTGGAAGTTCACAATCAATTATCGAACACGTCGTTGCCTTAGGGTTTAGTGTTTTCCTCAAATGAGGGGAATTCCTGTGTACCACAGTTGTTGCCTCCTGATTAAACATTCCCACTTTCCAGTCAACATCGTAACCACTTATGCGAGATTAAAATTATACATTTGATTGCATCTTATAATTATCGGATCTCACCTGCACATTTGGGAACGCGAATTCCCCAAAGAAGATGCACCACTAGACACCCTTTCGGGTGTTTTGTCCACCTCAATGACATTCTTTGTTGTATGAAGCACATTCCCTTTTACATAATGCATCCTTGGTTTTCTGTAAACTGTAAAATTGTTGCAAGTGTTATGGACAGTTAAAGTTCCAAAATTTATTGCACCATTTGCAATAAGCAAGCATATCTTTTTTCAATCATAAGAAGAATTTCAAATGCATATTTTACTCTACCTAAGACTTGTGATAAATTTTGGAGGTGCCTTTCATTACATTCTTTGTGTCTAAATAAAATCAGGTTTTCAATACATTCCTACTGTTAGCAAAATTGCAGGCTGGAAAAGAGATGGTGTTATGAAACCTACAACCCACAGTATTGTAAAATGCTATAGAAGTAACCCACTGTGTTTTCCAACATACAATAATTTTGTGCATTTAATTTTTTCAATCACATGAAGATACTCAATATTTATACCATAACTAATAGTTGTAATTATTGGAGGTGCCCTTTTATTACATTCCTACTATCTAAATAAGAAAAGCTTCTCAAGGCATTCAAACTGTTATGTGTAATTTGAGGTTGGAAAACACAGGGTGTTATTAATCCTGCAAATGACAAACTATTCTAAAACCCTTTACAAGTAACAACCCTATTGGTTACTCGCCCCCCCTCAATTTGGTATGTTTTTTGATAGTCTTGAGAACATTTAGCTTTCTAGATAGCAATAATGTAATGAATTTGGAAAACAGAGGGTGTTAAGAAACCTGCAACCGAATGTATCTCACACCTGCAAGTCCTCCCCATCCTCTCAAGTGTTTAGATTTAAATAAGAAGAATGAAACAACTGACAACCCACGTTGTTTTTTCCAATCTGCCATTATTTTGTGCATTTCTTTGTTTCAACCGTACGAAGAAATTCAAATATAATTTATACTATAAGTAAGAGTTATTATATATTTTGAAGGTGAACTTAATTACATTATTACAGTGTACAAATCAAAAGGCTTCCAATAAATTCATATTGTCAATATAATTGCAGTTGGAGGATGCATAATACTATTTCCTTTTTCCATGTGATTGGAACACATAAAATGCTTGCATTGCTTGTAGTGTTGGAAAACACAATGTCACTTGTTAGTTATTTCGTTTATGAAAAGTTTTGATTTCTCACACTCCAAAAAAGAAGTGAAGTCCACTTTCAAATTTAGAACAACGATTTGGTAGAGTGCAGATGGTAGCTTTGCCTTTTTTATGTGATTGTAACAAATAAAATGCTTGCATTTGTTGCAGTGTTGGAAAACACACTGTCTCCTAACAATTATTTGCTTATGGAAAGTGTTTATTTCGTATGCTCCCAAAATGAAATTAAGTCCGCTTTGAATTTTTGTAGAATGACTATTTGGTAGACTCGAAATGGAATATTTTCTTTTTCCATGTGATTGGAACACATAAAATGCTTGCATGGATTGCACCGTTGTAAAACACATAGGGTTGTCCCTAACTTCTCAAATGTAGTTCAAAGACAATAGTTATTCTTATGCAGACAGTAACAACACAATGTATTGAAGTTCAGCTTCATATTTCATAACAACCCGTACTTGCAGAAAACATTCCATTTCAATAGTGTCATACGCTTAGAACACAATATACACAAATAAAAGTTGCATGATGGAAAACACACAAGGTTGTCCCTCACTTCTCAAATTTTGTTCAAAGACAACAGTTAGTGTTATGTAGACTTTAACAATAGAATGTATTGAAGTTCAACTTCATATTTCATAACATCCCTTACTTGCAGCAAAAATTCCATTGCAATATCGTCATACATTTGGAACACAATATGCACAAAAAAAAGTTGCAGAATGGAAAAACAACACAATGTATTGAATTTCAGCTTCATTTTTTATAACAACCCTTACTTGTAGCAAACATTCCATTTCAATATCATTATACATTTCGAACACAAGTTGCAGGATGGAAAACACATAGGGTTGTACCCTCACCCCCCTCTGCCAGCGCGACAATATTTCAGGACAACTGGCCAACTTTCAAGCATACCTTTCTCATTTCCAAAACATGCACTTCTCTCCATCATACATCAATGACAGCTTTCGACATCATGGACCTGAGTGGATGATATTGTGGAAGAGGTGGTGATGTGTGGTGGAGAGAAGAGCTTGTTTTGTGAATATTGCAAAGTAGCTCCAAAGATGCCCAGTTGTCATGAAATGTTCTCATGTCTTTATAGAGGTCTTATCTAACGCTTGTATCGGGCATTGACAGGTCAGCCTTTTCATACAATGGCAAGGCCAACAATGTGTAATTACAGGTTGGAAAACACTGGGTGTTATTCAACCTGCAAACCAAATACCATTTGCAAACCCTTCACAATTAACATCCCAATTCGTTACTCCCCCCTCAATTGAATTTGCATTCTTTTATATATCCCGCAATTGCAACTCCACCCCACACTCTCAAACCTTCAGCTTTCAATATGCATGATGAAAGACCTCACAACACACAGTATTTTCCAACCTCCAATTATTTTCCACAATACGTTGTCCCATCATGTGGTGTATGTATTTTTGTATGTTTTAATGCATTTTTGTATGTTATGATTCCTCTGACATGCATTCTTCTAGGGAGAATAGTGACATCCAATTGCAAGGCAGAAGCTAATCTCCCTACAAAATATAGTAAAATCAAGCTATTATCCCTGAAAAAACATGTCTTTCAAATGATAACATAATCAGACATAAATTATATCAATTTTCCACAATCCATATTGATTATTGCTAGTTGATTTTTGGATTTGATTATGTAAGAATTTTTGCATCAACGTTTCGGATCAGACTCCGTAATCCAAGATCAGCATGAAGAAGAGACCATCAGCATCACCCCTTATGCTCTCTTCTTCATCCTCATGATGAATCACAGAGTTTCATCTGAAACGTTGATGAAAAATTTATTAAACAATCAAATGCAAAAATCAACTACCATTAATAATCAAACATGTCTTATCCTTGAAGAAGGGAAACAGGTTATCATGTGTAAGCCATATTGCAAGGAGATTACCTTCTGCAATTGGGAGGAGGCTATTCTCCCTACAAAAATGCATGTCACATGCATCATAACAATCATCATGTTTTAAAAATCATATTTCGAAATGGACAAAAATCGCAAAATGTGGCATTGAAAACCATTATTTGCAAATAGCAAAAAGCCCAGATGAGGTCTCATTTTCACCGCCATTTTCCACAACAACGTTTTGCAGGTTGGTAAAGAGCAACGGGAAATATGAAATTTTGCAATTGTCGAATGAAAATACTGACAACCCATTGTGGAAACATGAGTGAAATAACCGAATAATGTTTACAGAAATCAGAAACCATGCAGAATATGTAAGAGTTATGTTTCATATTTCACTTTTCTATAGTCAAAATCTGATTTCGCTTTCTTCATTTGATTGGAACAAAATGACCTGATAGAAAAGAAGGTCGGACAAACAAATGGCACCGACGGAAAGACTTGACAACTAGACATTAACTCTGACCTCCCGTGGCATGTCTCGTTGCTGGGAAAACTTGTCAGCACCAGTGGGTTTTCAAAATCATATTTTGGAATGCACAAAAACCCAAAAAAATGTGGCATTCAAAACCATTATTTGCAAATAGCATAATTAGGTGTGAAGAATGTAATGAAATTGGAAAACATTAGGTATTATGAAACCTGCAATGCACAATTGTTATAGATTGTTTATAGTGTTGTAAAACACATTGTCCCATTTCAGTTAGTTCGTTACGAAGAGTTCCACTTTTATTTCGTTATGCTCCAAGAATGCAATCAAGTCCACTTTCAAATTGTTGAACAACTCTCTGGTACAGTCCAAATGTCATTTCACTTTTTTTATCTGATTAGAACAAATAAAATGCTTGCATTATTTGCAATGTTGGAAAACACACTATCTCTTCTCACTTGCACAAGGTTTTACAACACTATATGCATTGCTTGTTTCTTAACACCTAGGGTTTTCCAACATGCATTCTTACTAAACAAAAAGAATGTCTTCAAACTCTTTTGTAATATAGATAGTTTGAATGTATTCAAAATCCCTTTTAAAATTTATAAGAACTTTTAATTTGGGCAAAAATTGCATTTAAATTTCGTATGATTGAAAAAATAAAGTGCACAAAATAACTGTAATTCGGAAAACACAGTGTTGGGTTTCAATCATTTGAATCTCCTTGTTTAAATGCAAAGGGTTGTCTCATGGTGGGTTGCTAGCTTGTTAACACCCATGATTTTTCAACATGGAATGCTACAAAATTGTATGAATGTCTTCAAAATAACACCTTCCATTGTTGTATTTAAATTTTAGATGATTGAAAAAAAAAATGCACAAAATAGTTGTATTTTGGAAAACACAATGTGGGTTTTCAATTGTTTGAATCTCCTTGTTTACATGTAAGGGGTTGTCTCACAGCGGGTTGCTTGCTTCTTAAACGTACAATTTTGCAACATGGAATGTTACAAAATAGTATGAATGTCTTCAAAATCACACCTTCCATTGTTTTGTTTAAGTTTCAAGTATATAACAAATTGCATGCTTCATAACACACTGCATTTTTCAACCTCCACATAAAAACATACCCAAGCCCTTCTGGTTTTTAAACTCGTATATGTAGGTGTACATTACAAATATCAAGAACACCAATTTCTTGTCGTTATCAATAATACTAAATAAACTCGTTGAAAGTGGTGAACGTTGTGTAGTGCATGTTGGAAAACACAATGTGTTTTGAAGCCTGCCTTTACTTATACCCAACCTTTATCTTGAAATACAAATATACAAACGTATAGGTGGTGTTCTAATTTATCAAATAGCACATCTCTCATTTAAGGGGGACTCTATTAACCGTCAACACAAAGTGTGTTTCATAGTACGCACTTCATTCTATTTTGCAACAATTCATGTTGGAAAACCCTACATGTTAAGAAACAAGCAACCCAAATAGTGTTGTAAAACCCTCTGCAACACTATTGGATAGTACCCGCCACCCCAATTTGGTCAGTTTTTTCCTCCAACTCCTCCACGTGCACTCAAACCTTTAACTTTCAATGAGCAAACTGGAAACAAAAAGGCCCACGTCATTCGCCAGTTTTCCCGCACTAGAAAAAATGCGGATGAAAGAAAGACTTCACGAGCAAGCTAAGGTGCCCACCTTTTTCAATCAGCACGAGGTGGGAAAACCAACCTGACGGTGTCGTTAACTCCTACCTACCATTTCCCGAACGTTTGGTCTCGTTTGTCGGTTTCCTCACTTTTTGTTACCATGTGTGTTGTTATGTAAGCTTTTATTTATGGATTTATGTGTTTGTTGTATGTACTTAGGTGGGTCTTTTCGACATAAGCATCTGCACAATTGACAACACATTGTGTTTCTAAACCTCTGAAGTCGCAACAAGGAAAAATCATATTTGTAAAGAGGCTTCTACATTGCAAAACACATTGTGTTTTCAAAAATTTTGCATTGTGTTACAAAAGAGCAATTCCATTACAAAATTTGGGAAGCCTAATGGCCACTTTTGTGTTATTATGGCCTCACCTTTGCAGTTTGTATGGTATATTATACTGAGTAAAAATAATTAGAATAATAATGTTCCTTAGTCACAACCTTATGAAACCTAACTATGCAACAATGCTTCACAACTAAACAAATGTACATCATTTAAAAGGAAAATTACTCTAATGTAAAATCATAAATATTATGTTCTTTTCAAAATATATATGATCTAATTACCAAGGATCCAAAGGTTCTTGATCTATTTTGGCAGAAAAATGATACCGATGTAGTGTGGTAGAAATCAACCTAAAATTCACACAAATCAATTATGAGAAGGATAATTGAAAAGATGCAGTATCACCCTTCACTGATGCTTTAAACATTTCTTGTGCAACACTCACTCTTCAACAAGCAAACATGATTCACGTAAAATTTTGGGATATAATACACACACAATAATGTAACATTTATTTTATTTAATTAATTAAAGTACAAATTGTTGCATTCCCCACAATAACCATCCCATCCCTATATAAATCAGAAATTATAAATGAAAAAAAAAGTGGAAATTTAACTACCCAATACACTTGTGATTCAAGCTATGGCAGCCAGAATCACATGTATTTACTGCAAAAGCTTCACGTCTCCTGAAGCATCCTTCTCAATCCACCTACCCTTGTTTTGTTCAATTTTCTTTCCTCACCTATATCAACCACCTGGAAGAGAGACAAGTATTAGTGATAGATTAAATTGGCAAATTAAAGACATTTCCTACTACAAAGAATTCACTTCATTCCAAACTTCACCGATATTGGATTATATGTTGTGTTGATTGCAACATGCTAGCTTGTACAGTCAATAAAAAAACATATTAATTTGTACCATGGGAAATTAATTTCCAATTTAACCTATCACTAACACTTGTAATATATATTAGCAATTATATCTGCTATTTTTCCATTCTGCTAGAACTGTGAAGCAATGAACGTTAATTTGGATATATCTCAAACTCATCTCTCTTGGCATATGAAAGAGGACATCACTTGCATAATCAAAAAGCGCAGACAAGACACACAAGAGAGATACCACACAGCACTGTCAAACTTCTATTTATTTCATTACTTGTATAGATAATTGTAAAAATATAGATTATTGCAAGACACTATGCTTGCAAAGCACAGTGTGCATCGGTTATTCAAGAATAAACACTAAGAAGTCAATGAAAACCTTGGTAATCACCATGATTGACCAAAAAATAGCAGGTGATGGCATTGGTTAAATATGATAATGAACAGAATAAAATTACACATTGGATAACACTTTGTGGTTCAATCTTCATGCTCAAACCTAGAGGGTGAAGAGCATAGCAAGGAGTTGCACATAGGGAAACCACAAAACTTACCAAATTGAGGTGAGGATGATTAAGCAATTGAGTTGCTACTTGTAAAGGGTTTTAGAACAGTATGTGGGTTACACCTTGTATAACACCCACCGTTTCCCAACCCAGAATTTTTGAAAACAGTAATAATGTATTCAACAATGCATATATATATGTATGTTGCCAACAAATAACAAATAATAATTTAGACACGGGAGAGTGAGTTTTCTAAATAGAAAAAAAAATTATCTCCAAATTACTCGAACAAATCTTTCCATTACAAACCAACTGGCATGCGATAGTGTGTTTTCCAACACTCCAAATAATCCGAGCATTTTATTTGTTCCAACCAGATGAACAAATGGAAATGCCATATTTAAGTCACCAAAGATTTATTCTAAAATATGAAGGTGGAATTCATTACATTTTTTGAGTGTACAAAACAAAAACTTTTAATGAGGAAATAACTGAGAGGAGACAATGTGTTTTCCAACACTGCAAATACTATGAGTTTTTGATTTTGTTCCAATCAGATGAAGAAAGTGAAATGACATTTGGACTATAGCAAAGAGTTATTCAAAAACATCAAAGTGCTCTTCATTACATTCTTCGAGCATAACGAAACAAAAAATTTCATAACAAACTAACTAACATGGGACAGTGAGTTTTCCAACACTTCAAATGATGGGAGCCTTTTATTTGTTCCAATTAGATGAAAAAAGGGAAATGCCATATTTACGTCACCAAATAATTGTTCTAAAAGATCAAGGTCCCTTCACTACATTTTTGGAGCGTACAAAACCAACACTTTTCATGAGGGAATAACTGAGAAGAGACAATGTTCTTATTTTTTCTCTTCTAATTGGTACAGTCAAAATGACATTTCAATTTCTTCATCTAATTCAACCAAATAAAATAATTCTCACATTATTGACAGTGTTGGAAAACACACTATCTCCATATAAGGTGTTAAGAAACAAGTAACCCATATATGTTGTTAAACCCTCTGCAACTGAGAGGAGACAGTGTGTTTTCCAACTCTGCAAATAATGCAAGCAATTTATTTGTTCCAATCAGGACAAAGCTAACTCGTAAACAAAAAGCGCCGATGTATGTAACATGAGATCGAAATGGAATTTCATTTTCCTCATCTGGTTCGACCAAATAAATGCTCACATTATTTATAGTTTTGGAAAACACACTATCTCCATATAAGGTGTTAAGAAACAAGCAACCCATATACTGTTGTAAAACCCTCTAGAACTGAGCGCAGACAGTGTGTTTTCCAACTGTGCAAGTAATGCAAGCAATTTATTTGTTTCAATCGGAGAAAGCTAACTCCTAGACAAAAGGAAAGGAACCTATGTATGTAGCATGATATCGTACCCCCCATCCCCCATCTCCCACGGTGGACAAAATGGTCCCAACGAAAAAGGTGGTCGGATAGACAAATAGCACCGACGGAAAAAGTTGACGGTCAAACATTAATTTTGTCGTGTCGTTCAAGAAAGCTAACTCGTAGATAGAAAGCACCTATGTATGCAACATGAGATCAAAATGGCATTTCACTTTCCTCATCTATCTAGAGAGAGTTTTACAATAGTATATGGGTTGCTTGTTTCTTAACAACTTATATGGAGACAGTGTGTTTTCCAACACTGCAAATAATGTGAGCACTTATTTGGTCGAATCAGATGAGCAAAGTGAAATGCCATTTTGATCTCATGTTAGATACATAGGTGCCTTTTGTCTATGAGTTAGCTTTTTCGAGCCAAAAAAGCAGAGCCGGCTAACTCCTAGACAAAAGTGACCTATGTACATACAAAAATGCATGAAAACATACATAATGACATACATGGTAGCATACATAACATGACGAGACGTCATAGTTCAGAGCCCGCCAGACGGGAGATCAAAGTGATGAAACCGGAAGACGATAGTAAACGTCCAAGAAATGGTAGGTAGGAGTTAACGGTGTCATCCCACCAACTGAGAGGAGATAGTGTGTTTTCCAACACTGCAAATAATGCAAGCATTTTATTTGTTCCAATCACATAAAGAAAGTGAAATGACATTTGGACTGTAGCAAAGAGTTGTTCAAAATTTTGAAAGTGGACTTCGTTACATTCTTCGAGTATAACGAAATAAAACTCTTCATATCAAACTAACTGAAATGGGATGGTGTGTTTTCCAACACTACAAACAATCTATAACAACACTGTGCCTTGCAGGTTTCATAATACCTATTGTTTCCCAATTTGATTACATTCTTCGCACCTCATTTTCATATTTGCAAATAATGGTTTCAAATGCCACATTTTTTGGGGGTTTTTTTCCATTACAAAATATGATTTTAAAAACCCACCAGCACTGACATGTTTTCCTGGCAACAGGACAAGCTACGACAAGTCTGAGTTAACGTCTGACCATCAATTCTTTCCATTGGTGCAATTTGTCCATCCGACCTTCTTTTTCGTCTAGGTGTTTTGTTTCACTCAGATAAAGAAAGTGAAATGACATTTGGACTGTAAGGGTAGACAGGACCAAACGTCTAGGAAAGGTAGGTAGGAGTTAATTGACATCGGACAATGTGTTTTCCAACACTGCAAACAATCTATAACACTATGCCTTGTAGGTTTCATAATCCCTACTGTCTTCCAATTTCATTACATTCTTAATATCTAAATAACAAAAGGTTCTCCAAACAATCACAAAACATTCCAAATTGAGGTAAGGGGTGAGTAACCAATTGGGTTGTTACTTCTAAAGGGTTTTAAAACAGTTAAAGATTTACAAGACACTGTGTTTTCCAAAACGAGAGTGTATAAAATGGCGGAAAAAATGGGATCTCGTCTGGGTATTTTGCTATTTGCAAATCGAATGCCACGTTTTACGCTTTTTTGTCCATTCTGAATAAGAATGTGAACAATGGCGAAGTTCGGGGTTTTATGTGGTTTTCAAAATATATCATTTCATTTCAGAACCCACGTTGCCTTTTCCAACCTCGTAACATATTCCGCATGGTTTCTGATTTCTATAAATGTTATTCAATCATTTCAATCATATTTCCACAATGGGTTGTCATTTCCTTCATTCGGCAATGGCAAAATTCGAAAACCAGCATAAAGGAAACAAAAATTAAAAAACCCTCGACACAAAAAAACATTAACAACCTTGCATTTCAAATAAATACCCCTTTCCCCAACAAAAACCCTGCAACGTTCAAAATAAGAATGTCAACAATGGCAACGTTCTGGGTTTTATATGGTTTTCACAATATACCATTTCATTGCAGAGCCCACGTTGCGTTTTCCAACCTCGTCATATATTTCGCATGATTTCAGGTTTCTGCAAACGTTATTCACTAATTTCACTCATATTTCCACAATGGGTTGTCAGCTATTTCATTCGGAACAACCTATTTCATTCGAAAAGCACAAAATTTCAAAACCAACAAGAGGAAACAAAAATTTCAAAACCCTCAACAGAAAATCACATAAACCATAAACTCGCAGAATGGTCATTTGTTTCCTCATAGTTCCTAGGCAGAATGGCAAAAGGACAAATACTTCAAGCATATATACATACCTGCTAGCTCTGAATGCCTACAACTCAACTCCTTCCCGTTGCTCTCCACCAAAACGTCATTGTCGAAAATGGGACCTCGTCTAGGCTTTTTGATATTTGCAAATAATGGTTTCGAATGCCACGAAATAATGGTTTTGAATGCCACGTTTTTTTGGGTTTTTCTCCATCTCGAAATATGATTTTAAAACCTGTCAACGTTGACACGTTTTTCGACGACATGACAAGGAATGGCACGATGGACTTAACTTCTGACCATCAACTTTTTTAGTCGAGGCTATTTGTCCGTCCGACGACCTTTTCTGTCGGGGCCATTTTGTTCACCGCGAGAGATAGGGATGGGAGATACAATATCATGCTACATACATAGGTCATTTTTGTCTAGGAATTAGCTTTTTCCTTGACTAACTACTAACAATATTTATTATTATTTTTACTTTTGAGACCACATGAACATAAATAAATTTCATATGAAATCTCACTAACTTTCAAGCTGTTAATAAATGTAAAGTCGTTACACTTTTCAATATAAAAAAAATAAAAATAAATGAAAAGTCCCATCAAAAAACTCTACGTACAATCCAAATATTATTGTAGTATAGATATTTTCTACACTCCAACCATATTCTAAATAAACAACTATAGACAATAAATAAATGGCCGCCCAAGTCGTACCAAAACACGTGAAGGCGTGGCTTCGTTTCCCAACAAGTCTTCTGTTCTCCATGGAGTTCGCGGAGCTGACGGCGGATTTCAATTCCGTTAATTACGTCATTGTATAGTTTTCCTCAGCTTGAGCTTACTGTGAACTTTTTCAAGGCAGTTAAATTGTCATAATTTGACACATAGAAGAACAATCAAAACTATTTTATAACTACAATAAAATTAATCTTGAAATGTACATGGAATGTTCCAATGTACAAATCATTATTAATCAAAACTCATTATTTATCAATATGAAATATAGAAAGTCCAATCTATTATTTATTTTGATTAAATAATTTTTTAAATGATCAATCATTTAGGAAAACATCAACACTTCAAATCAAATTAATCTCTCATAAATTACATTAGAATTTAGTTATTTCATCATCTTTATATTGACGTCATGTTTAGATGAGGAAATTTCTCTAATAATTAATGAGAAAGATATCATTATTATGAAAACAAAGAAGAAAATGAAAGAAAACATAACAATTTAATGGAGAACGAAAAACTACTTAGTTATTTCTTTAGCTCCACTTGACCTTGCTTATAAGGTTTTCGTCACAATCCAATTAGGTGTTATTTTGTCATACAACCGGATATCTTTATAGTATTATCACAATTACATTTAATTGTGTTTCTCAAATTGCTAGACATGTATGGTGCAAATCATTCCACATGTAACGTGCATATTCATTAGAGGGATTTTGGAGTGCATGTACACCATCTTGTAGTAAAGAACTAATTAAATTTTTGATAATCTTAACAAGTTCCTTGCATCCTACAATTATTTAGGATTGTGAACATAAAATATAGATCAAAATAAAGATTTCTAATATAATATCAAAACCTCAAATCTACATCAAATGTGACCTTCGATTAAGCAAAAAGATTTAAAATGCATAAACAAAACAATGAAATATTACCAAACAAATTGAATCGGTGTGCTCATAATGTTGGAAATGTGGTTGCTCGAACCAACTACATTACATTGCAATAATTTTGGATCCTCCCCTTTAAAATGGCTCATGAAAGGGTAAATGTATAGGTTTGGAAGGATGGAGATCAATGGTTGAGATCAAAAGATAGATGGATGACTTAGATCAAGTTGGTTGGGTAGTTGAGAGATGAAGGAAGGAGATAAAATAGATTATTTAATTTAATATTATCTTTTCAAGAGATAGTTATGTGATGAGTGGTGAGGAATAAAAGAAATATTTTAATTTTGTTATTCATTTTTAGATGGTTATGAGGAGGATTTAATTAATTAAATTAGTTAAATCATATGGAAAGGATCCACATGAATTAGAAGTTAAGGCATCACACAGATTACATCACAAGCATCAAATGATAGTCAAGAATATTTCCATGCCCTTATTTCACACCTTCATGAAATATTATGTTGGCACAAGAAAATAGACACAGAACCAATATCTATTGTAAACCCAGACAACATGGTCTTGAGATATGGTCTTGAGATATAACATTGACAACTCAACTTGTGGTACACTTCAACAATTAAAACTCAAGGAGACACAATAGATAAACATGTAAAACTCATCCTCCAAATTGCAAGGCCACAACAATAATTGTGGAGAAATACGAAGCATTTCTCTGAACCTTAGGAACAACATAGTCTTCACTCTACTTAGGAAACTTATGTGGTGACTTCTATGATTTGAAAATAGGAACACATATGCTTCACACTTGACTTTGTCTATCCTTCAAACTGCAAGACAATATCTTCAAATGTGGAGGAATGTAGAGCATTCTCCAGAGATTTCTAGACTACCTTCTTGATCTAGTGACTGTAAGATATTATTTTATACAAATTACATTAACATACAATGAATACAACATTCATAGAATCATTTACTTATTCATCAGCAACAAGAAACAACTATTATAGCAACTCATGACATCCAACCTCATACATTATACTTAACTTCCTGATTGCATCATATACAACCATCCACACACTACTACTTTGTTGATAATCGAGAGAACATCATCAACAAACTCCATACTATTAACATCAATGAAAAAACTTGCAATATAATTGCAACAATCTCCCCCTTTGGCATTGATGGAAACACTAACAACATATGCAATATCTCCCCTTACTCTATATCTCCCCCTTTGACATCAAGGACAAAGGGATAATGTCTTCAACTGAGCTTTCTGTAGCATACAACCTCAATATTCTTCTACCTGCTCCCCCTGAGAGGTAGCCATTAATAATCCAAGGATAAAAATGTGTCTTGAATTTCTTCCCCTGGATAGATGCACCAACTATGGATCTAGTTAAAAGGAGGAGCAACAACCCCTAGCTTTTGTCTGAGATACTCAAATGTGTCCTTTGAAAGTGCCTTTGTGAATATTTCTGCAACTTATTCTTTTGTTGGCACATACTCCAATCTTACTCCCTAATTTGCAACTTTCTCTCTTAAGAAGTGATACATGATAGATATATGCTTGGTTCTAGCATGCATCATTGGATTCTTTGAAATATTCATGGTTCTTGTATTTTCACACAAAATTGGAATGGGCTCCTCATACATCACTTTGATGTCCTTCAAATTTTGCTTCATCCATAACACTTGGGTGTAGTAGGATGCTACAACAATATACTCTGCTTCTTCTATTGATAAAGATATATAGTTCTTCTTACTAAATCAAGAGACCAATTTTTCTCCTAGAAATAAAGATCCATCGCTAGAACCTCTTTTATCATCAACACTACCAGCCCAATCAACATCAGTATATGCATTTAGATCAAATCCATTACCCTTTTGATACCACAATCCATTGTCCAGAGTGCTCTTAAAATATCTAAAAATCCTCTTGACAGCCTTTACATGAGTTTCTTTTGGATCAACTTGAAACCTTGCAACCAAGCAAATGGCTTGCATAATATCAAGCCTTAAAGAAGTTAAGTACAATCGCCCCCCAATCATAGACCTATATAGAGTTTGATCAGCCTTAGGTGACTGGTGATCCCACAATAGTGGTTTAAATTTTTTTCCAAACTAGACACTGAAATTATTATTTTTAACTAAATCTTCACATTCGGGCACCTATAGCGGCTAAACCGTGAGGAATTTAAAGATGATGCAAACTAGAGTCTCATCACATTTTGTCTGTAGATTCTAAAAATATTTTTTTCAAAATTTTTGGAATTAGATTGCACTTCTTTTTCCATCTCCCACGAAAACTGGTTTTTTTCAGAAAACAATATTTTTAAAAAGTGACGCACACTGTATAACGCATAACTTTTTTTCCATGAAGGATAAAATTCTAATTCTTTCGAATTTAGATTTTTAACTCCAGTATCTAGTGCTTCCACTTGGTTAGATATTTTTTTATTGAATATTTTTTCTTTAATCAAGTTTTGAAGTCAAACCAATTACAATTCAAACATAGCGTGACCGTATAACGCGTAACTTTTTTTGTATATATCGAGATTCAAAAAAAAATTGTTGAATCAAGGACTTCAATATCTAGTGCACTCATATTTTTCAAAAAAAAAAATTGTTAATCTGCATTTTTTCCACATGTGCAGAACAGAGACCTTCATTTTCGATGAAAAACCTATGTTTAATAAAACTAAAAAAAAATACATAATAAAACCAAAACAAATTAAAATTATATTCGTTGGATGGCTCTTTCCAAGGACTACCTAATTCCATTTGGGTTTGTGAAGATTCCTCCATTTTCATCCTCAACCTGAGCTTTGAAGTGCCAAAATTTAGGTTTTTTTTAGTGTCTCAAGGGGGGATGAGGAATAAGGGGGGTTCGTACGAACCCTAGTTCGAGTGAACCACCCTTCCATAAGGGATTTTGTTGGGTTTTCAAGCAGGAAAGAATTAAAAGGGTTCGCTCGAACCAGTAGGTTCGTACAAACCCCTAAAATTAATTTTTTTGCCATGTATTCATTTTTTGTGAGTTTTCCTTCCTCACTTGAATTGTAAACCACTATTGTGGCTTCACCCTAACACATCCTCCTTACTCAAATGGAAACCAGTTACCATTGAAGGACTCACTGGTTTATGCTCTTTCATACCAAACTTCTTTAGCATTTCCTTAACATACTTTGCTTGAGAGATAAAGATACCATTATCTGACTGTGCAATTTGAAGTCCAAGAAAGAATGATAACACACCTAACATAGATATTTCAAATTATTTTTACATTTCTTCAGTAAACCTCTTACACATTTCATCGTTGCCACTAAATATTCTATCATCAACATACACAACAAAAATTAGAATCTTTTCATCCTCTATTTTAATGTACAAATTATTGTCTAGTGTACCTTTCTTAAAGCCTTGTTGAAATAGGTACTTGTCCAACCTTGTTTGAGACCATTTAATGCCTTCTTGAGTCTACATACCATTTCTAGGTATGCTGATAGTTGAAATTTTATCAGGTTGTTATATGTACACTTCTTATAATTCACCATTTAGGAAAGTAGATTTTACATCCATTTGATAAACTTTGAAGTTCTTGTGAACAATAAATGCAAGAAAAATTTTGATGGCCTCCATTCTTTCCACAAAAGAAAATATTTCCTCAAATTCAATTCCTTCCACTTGTGAATATCCTTTGCATACCAATCTTGCTTTATTTCTCACAGTCTCTCCATCTTCATTCAATTTGTTTTTTAATACCCATTTTGTTCATATTACATTCTTATCTATAGAATTTGGAACCAATTCCCAATTTTTATTCTTCTCAATCTAATTTAGCTCTTCCTCCATTGCGTGTATCCATCCTTCATCTTTGCTAGCATCAATAAAATTCTTTGGTTCTATTCTTGACAACAAATAAAAATTCACCTATCCATTTGTTTTTTCAAATCTTCTTCTTGTCTGCACTCCTTCATTCTCATCTCCAATAATCTGATATTTTGAATGATTTATTTGCACATACTTAGTAGGAGTCTTGGGGACTTTATCTTGTGCTTCCTCCTTTTTTTCAATCTCCTCTTCCTCTTTTTATGTGCAAGTAGATTCATCAAACCAATAGTATTCTTGCTCATGTGTGCTTTTATGTGACTCTTCATCCACTCTAACATTTGCATTTTCAAAAACCTTCCTCAATATTTTATTGTAACATTTGTAGGCTTTTCTCCTAGTTGAATACCCAAGATAGATTCCTTCATCTAATCTTGAATCAAACTTTCCCAAAACTTCTTCATCTCTTTTGATAAAGCATCTACTTCCAAAAATTCTAAAATATTTTACAATTGTGGATCTCCCATACCAAATCTCATAAGGAGTTTTGGTGCTATCCACTCTTAGTTGACCTATGTTAAAGATATAGATAGCGGTATAGATTGCTTCCTTCCAATACACATTAGTAAATTTAGCTTCATTCAACATTATTCTTTACATCTCTTGAATAGTTTTATTCTTTCTTTCTACTACTTCATTCTGCTAAGGAGTTCTAGCAACAAAATAATGTCTCTTTATCCATTGCTCTTCACAAAATTCTTCAAACTCACTTGATGTTTACTCACCACCTCTATCGAACCTTAGACACTTGATTCTAGTATTTATTTAATTCACAACCATTGACTTAAAGATCTTAAATCTATTCAAAGCATCTAATTTTTCTTTTAAGAATATAACCCATGTCATCCTATAAAAATCATCAAGTAACATGAAATATCATTCACCTTGAAGACTCTTTATCCTAGTTGGTCCACATAGATCAATATGAATTAGTTCCAAAGATCTTATGGAAGAATATTCCTTGATCTTGAACCTTATCCTTGTCTTCTTCCCAATTTGATATTTTCTACAGATGGTACTTGCAGGCTTGAAAATCCTTGGCATGTCACTCATTGCTTGCATGGAGCTAATCTTCGCAAGATTATCAAAGTTGATGTGTCCCATCCTCTTGTGCCATAACCAGCATTCATTTATATATCCTAGAAGAAAACTTCTTTCATTCAAACCCTTAAGATTGTATAAGTTTCCTTTAGTCCTTGAACCTTATGCCACCAATCTTCTAGACTTTGTTTTTTTTTATTTCACATCAATACTTACAGTGCCCTTTCCATAGATATTTCTTGATGAATTATCTCCAAACTTTACCGATCCATCATTCCACTTAACCAACTTGATGAACTTTCTTATGTCACTAGTTATGTGACATGAACACCTGTTGTCTATTACCTAGAGATTTTTTTGTCCTTGAGCATGAAATGTTATCTATTATAATTTTTCAAAATCACTTTTGCAAAAAATTTCTATATGCCTAACATTGTTGCAAATCTGACATACCATATTGACATCCACCAGAGAAGCAAGAGAATTTCTACTTACAAAATTTCTTTTATTCATTCTATATTTGCACTGTATAGCTTTATGTCCATACTTATTGCAAATGAAATAGTAACCAAAAAATGCATGATTGAACCTATTTGTGAAGGTTCTTCTTGCACATGATGAGATATTTCTTTAGGTCTGGTATCAGCTTCTTTACTTCCAAATGTATCTTTCTCCAACTCATTTTTGAGTAAAAGTATTTCCTTCTCAATCTTTTTACATTCACTTGTTTTGGCTTCAATCAGGGCCTTTTTCCTTTTTCCTCTTTCCTTCCAACACACATTCAACAATCTTCAAGAGCAAAGACAAGTTCACCTTCATAATCAACTTCACCTTCTTCTTCATCCACCTATTTTATTGAACTTCCAGATATCACATTAGCCATAAATAGGAATTCATCTCCATCATTATCTAAGGTGCAGTGATCTCCTTCATCTTAGAAATAGTATTCTTCTTTGGAGAGAAGATTCCTCTTGAGACTGTTTCTCTTGAAACATTTGTTGATACTTTTATTTTATCCAAAAGGAAATTTAGAAGCATAATGATCAATTCTACCATAATTAAAATATTTGAATGGTAATTTACCTTTGTATTTTCCTGATCCTTTCTTCAGCTTTCTCACAAAGTTTGCTTCTTCTTCCTCAGAATCACTAAGTGATCCAAATGCTTCTTATTTATTCACAACTTTGAATGCAACTTCTCTTTTATGTTTACTTTGAACTTCATTCCTCATCTCATAGATTGTGAGGGATCCAAAATACTCTTCCATGGTAAGCTTTGTTAGATCCTCGGTTTCTTCAATTGTAGAGACTTTTGAATCAAACCGGTGAGGAAGAGTTCTCAAAAATTTCTTCACCACCACATAGTCAGTTATGTTTTCTCCAAGGCCTCTCATTCCATTCACAGCTTCATCTACCCAAATCAAATAGCTGACTATGTTCTCCTCTTCC
This sequence comes from Sequoiadendron giganteum, assembly GCA_007115665.2. NCBI lineage: Eukaryota > Viridiplantae > Streptophyta > Pinopsida > Cupressales > Cupressaceae > Sequoiadendron > Sequoiadendron giganteum. The sequence continues at coordinate 145,920,763 of CM021100.1, read as the reverse complement.
TTCATCTTGAGATTCTCACAATGTTTTATAAGATTGCAACTTTTCTTCATTCACACTATCATTTCCTTCATAGAGATTCTTGAGCTTATGATACCATATCTCCTTCATAGTCTTGCATTGCACTACCTTAACAAATTCAAAATTTTCTAACCCACTTAGAATAGAATTCTTTTCTTTATCATTATTCTTATGGGCCCTTTTTGTATTTGGATCAGTGATAGGATGAATAAGTTCAACATAATTATCTTTGGCAGCTCTCTAGACATCATAACCAAGCGATGTGAGATACATATTCATCCATAAACCCCAGAAGGCATAATTGTTTCCATCAAATTGTGGTGCCTTAGAAGAGGACTCCTTTTGAGTCATGTGTTCTAAACCAAGATATACCTTTAGCTGATAGGCTACACCAAGGAACTTGGCTCCAATACCAATTGTTAGAACACATAGATATACTGAGAGGGGGGTTGAATCAGTATATCCCTTAAATTAATTCAATTCAATTTATCAATCAAAAATTATAGCTACCTTAATCAGATAGAACATTCAAAGCAAGAGCACAAAACCACAACACCATATTTACATGGAAAACCCTATTGAAAGAATAAAGAAGGAACCCTTTAATGTGTTGTCATTGATGCCAACATTGTTTATTGACATTTTTTATCTGATTCGGTAATTTGGTCTAGATTCGCTCATGTTATAAGATCGGCTTATGGTATGTTGTTTAGGACTGCTAAATTCATCTATGTTCAAGATTTCAGCAATTTTGGTTGATCAGACTGAAAGTTACAAACGACAGAAGTTTGACAAACAGTATTTTGGCTTATACAGTGAAAGATGATATGAGTTATCTGGTTTGCATTCCTTCGATGTTTGGAATCAAGCTTAGCAATTTTGGGAGATGATTTACAAGTGTTAGTACTACATATATTCCAAATGGCACTTGCTTACGTGATCATATGGATGATCGGTGTTTATCAGATTTGTTTGTTTTATGCTTAGGTCTAATCCTTGGCCGACCTAATACTTGAAATTATGCTATGAAGATTAATATGTATTGCAGATGTTAAGGGGAACTATTTTAGATCCATGCTGACCTAAATTCAAGTTTTGCACACTTTTCTTGAGCACAAAGAAGTTTTGTTTTCAAGTATGAAGTTGACAAAGTGTTTTGAATTAAAATAGGGAAACATCTAATTAGGCTGACCTAATTAATGTATATGGATTTAATAGTATATATATGTGGAACAGTCTTGAGTTGCAATGTGTGTGAAATCTAATATTGTGCGAACTTACAAATTTGTATGTGTGAAATAATAATAAGGGAAAAATTGTTGTGTATATTGAGTGACTATTGAGCAGAGCAATATTTTGTATTTAGAGCTTCATTGGAACTGAATTTAGCACAAGGAAGGTGTATCTTACATTAGTTCACACTTTGGTTGTGTAGCCACTCTTTTCTTGTATCTATTTCTGGTTATGAGCCTTATAAGGATAGTGAGTCCTGGCAGTGAGCCCATGTAATATCTTATATCCAGTTATAATATATTCTGAGCTAATCCTCACCGTGGTTTTTCCCTTCTTGGGTTTTCCACATAAAAATCTCAGTGTTCATGTGTTATGTGATGTTCTAATTTCCTTCATGTTTTCATTCATAACTGTAGTTAGGTATGTTGTGATAATTGGTTGGATTATAACTAAATGGTTTAATAGAATGTTGATTCACCCCCCCCCCCCCTCCCCCGCTCCCCCCTTAGTATTTTGGGTGTTCAACGATTGGTATCAAAGTCTAGTTCCTTTTGAAAAGCCTAAAAACTTGAGGAAGATCTTGGAGTTTGAACACATGGATGACAAAAAGCATCCTATTCCTCTAGAAGAAATTTCTACAATCGAATATGAAGAAGATGGCTGCATGTTTGACAAAGAATAAATTAAAATTGCTCTTGAATATCTTGACAAAGTTGAAAGTGAGAACAAAAGTTCAAAGGAAAGTCTACGAGAAGCAAATGAATGTGTCAAAAAGTTGAGAGAACAAATCAAAAAATTCAAAGAAAGACATAGAGAAGTTAATAAACAGTTGAAGAAGGAAAATGAAGATATCATCGAACTGAAAGTGCAAGTGGAAGAAAACAAAAGAATTGAGGATTGTCTAAATGCTAAGATATAAAGCAAGGTTGATGAATGTAAAAAGCTTGAACAAGAAGTGGTAACCCTAAGATTAGATCTAGAGAAAGAAAGAGATCATGAGGAAAAATTTAAAACAAGTACTACAATTCTTGATGAATTAATTGCAATTCAGAAACCTTCTAAGGATAAAGGTGGTTTGGGACTTGAAGAAAGATAAAGTTCAAAGGGAAATCAAACACCTAACAAGGTTGACAATCAAAAGAAAACTCAAGGAAATGGAAAATAGTTCAAGAATCAAAGAAGCAATACTAGAAGACCTCCTATCAGACAACCAAGTGCTCAAAGGTACCCATCTTTCAAAGGAATTTGATTTTCACGCAATAAATTTGGACATAAGGCTATAGATTGTAGAAATAGAATGAATTAGAATGTTCGATCCTTTTTTGGACAATGTTTTGCATGCAAGAAATTTGGACATAGAGCTACTGAGTGTAGAAGTCATATGATGAATAGATTCAATACTAGTAGAATGTTTCAATCTTTCAATGGCTACTATTATACATGCAATTTATTTGGACATAAGGCTAACCAGTGTAGATCAAGAATGAATAGAAGTCAGTTTGGTTAGAAAAATATTGTATGCTACAATTGCAACAAACCTGGACACATTTCAATATTATGTCTAAGCAATAATGGAAGGAAGACTAATCCAAAACTGGGGAATAAATCAGTGAAAAAAGTTGATCCTACTGAAGTTAAGAAGGAAATGGAGAAGATTTGGAAGAAAAAAGAGGAACCTGAGAACAAGGATGAATCAAATGCATATGTACCTCCATCTGGTGCAGATAATTCTTTTGAAAACTAAGCCCATGCCAAGGCTTAGGGGGGGCAATAACAAAAAAATCTAACAACCCCCTAGAATCATGAGGTGTCAAGCAGTGACACGAAGATATATGGTGAAAAATGGTATGCTTAAGCTTTTGCGAAATATTTCGATAGAAATATGTAAATCTGAAACATTGCAAAGCAATTTAGGGTTTATAATGTATCAGTGAAGTGTTTGCTAGCTTTTTAGGAATTTGAAGCATTAAATACAAAATCAGGGTAGATCGGTAATGTATAAAGTGAAATCCTTAGTCATTTTAAATCACTTTTGCGCATTTGGAAAAAAAGGGCATAGCAGATTAAGAAGTGATTGAAGGTGATTCAAAGCGAATTGGTTCAAACCCTAGTTCTCGTTGAGTGCAAAAAAAGGTATTTACAACTATCTATTTTTTGTGGGTTTGTATTAGAAGTAATTTTGCAAGCATTTGAAGGTAGAATTGAGGTTATAATGGCTACACTGACCATTGTTGAGATTAGTGAAAGACCTAGACTAAAGTTTAAGAAATTTTCATGGAAATTTTTTGATAATGACCCCAACGCTGCATTTTCGAAGATCCCAATTAAGGTTTTTCCCACTAAAGATACTAGAACCTATATACATGGAAAATTGGAAGAGTATGATCACAATTGTTGAAGACAGAATTGAAGTTGAGTTCTCGAAGATTCATTTTTGGCACATGTTTCCATTAATTACAAAGGGGGAGATTGTTGAAAGAATGAAGAAGGAACCCTTTGATGTGTTGTCATTGATGCCAACATCGTTTGTTGACAGTTTTTGTCTGATCAGATAATTTGGTCTAGATTTGCTCATGTTATAAGATCAACTTATGTGGTTATAGTATGTTGTTTAGGATTGCTAAATACATCTATGTTCAAGATTTCAGCGATTTTGGTTGATCAGACTGAAATTTGTAAATTACAGAAGCTCGGCAAACAGTATTCTGACTTATACAGTGAAAGATGATATGAGTTATCTGGTCCACATTCCTCTGATGTTTGGAATCAAGATTAGCAATTTTGGGAGATGATTTACAGGTTTCAATACTACATATATTCCAAATGGCGCATACTTACATGATCGTATGGATGATCGATGTTTATCAAATTGGTTTGTTTTGTGATTAGGTCTAATCCCTGGCCGACCTAATACTTGAAATTGTGCTATAAAGATTAATATATATTGTGGATGTTAAGGGGATCTATTTTAGATCCATGCCAGCCTAAATTCAAGTTTTGCATGTTTGTTTTGAGCGTGAAGAAGTTTTTTTTTCAAGTATGAAGTCGATAAAGTGTTTTGAATTAAAATAGAGCTACATCTAATTAGGTCGACCTAATTAATGTATGCAGATGTAATGGTATATATATCTGGAACAGTCTTGAGTTGTAGTGTGTGTGAAGGAAGGCTAATGTAATGTGTGTGAAACCTAATATTGTGTGAACTTGTGAATTTGTATGTGTGAAATTAGAATAAGGGCAGAATTGTTATGTATATTGAGTGATTGTTGAGCAAGATTCCTACCTCTGGAGTCTGCAAGGACATTACGTTCTCCATTGGGCATGAAGCGTAATGCCTCTGTGTCGACCAACCGGCCCGAAAAATGGCTCTTTCCCTCCTAATCTTCCTTCAAATGCATGTTTTTGATAACCATTCCATCGTCTTCACAATTTTGGACATTCACTTGATCTTCTTAGCAGTTCATACACTCTCTTAAGCATTACGTAGCAGATTTTTTCTCCATCAACTTCACTTAGAACATGTTGTGCTACCATAGAAGTTGTGAGTTTGGGGTCTTGCAAGACCTCCTTCGTCACCACTGGGACTGTTTTGACTTTCCCAAGCTCGTAGTCTTAAATTCTTCCTTCATCGGACTTGAGTTCCTTTGGGTGGAGGTGGTATTGCTTCACTATCCTTCTTTTGTTTTGGTTTGATAGAGTAGCATTGTGTTTTTTCGTAGTGTTCAATACTCTTCTTTCTATTTCCTTTATCGCATTTTCTACTTTGTGGCTTTCTTGGTTGTTTGTGTAGGTCGAAACACCAAAGTGGGGGTTTGACTGAGGCAAACCCCTATAGATCCCCAAAACAATTCCTCTCCTAGCTGTGTGTAGGTGTACGTGAGCATGGAGCTTGCTGGCAAGCTAGACTTTTAGTGAGTTGAACCTCGTCACCCTTGTTTTCTCTATCTTCTTTATCATTTCTATAGCCATTTATTGTACTTCATTATTTTGTTTAGTTCATTAAATCTTATTTACAAGGTAGTTAGTAGGTTTGTTGGCTTTCCATACTGTACTTTTCACTTTTTGGTCATACAAACGCTAGTGCCCTAAAGAGATGCCAATGCGTCGCATTTTCGTCCTTGACCCGTGTTGTCATCCTTAGGCAGACAGTTGTCTAAGGTGCATTTTGGATTACGAAAACCGGATCATCTATTCCCATTTAATTATTCGGATCAGTAGAGTGATAGAAGCACTTGAGAGTTCTCTTCATTCTCTATCCTTGCTCTAAACACCCGCTTAGCTTGAGGTAAGATGGGGTGGCCCTCCACTCTTGGCTCTCTATGACCTGGAGCCTTGGTGTGGTTGGTCCCCCTACCTTACAATGGGAAGTTCATCAGATGGATGTGAAGAGTGCTTTTCTTCACGATGATCTTTAGGAGGAGATATACATGGAGTAGCCATAGGGATTCGTTCGATATCCTTAACTTATGTATCATCTTCAGAAGTATCTATGGCCTCAAATAGGCCCCTCGAGCTTGGTATGATAAGATGGACTCCTTCCTTTTGAAAGTGGGGTTCACTCAATTCCATTTTGATTCTAATTTATGCTTTTAAGGGGGGTGTTAGTGTAGGTTTTTATTTTCCTAGTGGGATATTTATTTTTTCCTTAGTTATAGGTTTTTCCTACATGTTTATTAAGCTTGCTTAGGATAATAAAATGAGTTAATCATTTAATAAATAGGAGATAAAGTGATGAGTTGCCCTCCATCTTTTAAGGGTGGAATATTTACTTTTTGATCACTTTACTTAATGATGGTGGTTATTGGTGTTCAATTATCCTTAGTTAATTTTCCACCCCCATCCTCTCCTTAGTACTATATAAACTCACTACCTAGCTTGTATTTTTCATCTTGGAAGCTCTTAATACAATTTTGTCAACTTGACATTGCATAATCTCTTGAAGTTTTGGTTTACATCATTTATGCTTTTCTAGTTTATGTAACTTTGATTTTCTATTAAAAAGTGCCTTGGGTTATTCAATCTATTTCATATTTCTAACACATCAATCTAAAGAGCCATAGCACTACGCCTTCATTTGCATTCCTTTGCACTTTGATTTCATCTTGCACAAGCTTCAACTTGTGAAGGGTAAATTAAAGTATTTTCCAATATTGGTCCCTTTTCTTCCTTTATAGGAGGAACTAAAGGAACTATCGAATTTCTTGGAAATATTGTCATTGATATCAAAGGGGCATGGACAAGATAGTTTATCATTGATGTCTTGTTTTCATTGATAAAAGTTTAAGGAAATCAATAAGGCTAAAGGGCACTAAATCATCATTATATCTTTACTTCAACCACAACAACAACAAAATACTTATTCTTTATTGGTGCTTTTATTGAAGTTTAAAATAGAATAAAATAAATATTTGAAAGTACAAGATGACCTACATATGTTTTGGTGCCAATATTGGAGAGTGAAAGAAAATTAAAAGGTCTATCTAACCTCTTAAGGTAGGGTTGGATCTCTTTGACAAGGTCGACTCCCTTAGTAAAGGCACCTTGTAATAAAGGAGTTAAAATTTAATTAAATTAAGTTGTTTTATGAGACCGACCCTAAAAGAGTTGCCTTGTTTGGAATAGGTGCCTCCCTTCATGAAGAGGCATGTTAAATGGTGTATGAGGTGACAATATGGAGAATAAGAAAGATAAGTAATGCAATGATATTCCAATTTGATCAAACCTAGATCAAAGAATATGAAGGGTATTGAACATTTATTTTAAAGAAGTCTATGATCAAATCCAAATGTTATTTATAGCAGACATTGTGCCTAATTTGGAGTAAAATTTGGATTAAAAATTATATCATTTTGGAGCAAAGATATAAGGTGAACTTGAGAAGAGATATAAGGTAGATTTGGAGTAGAAATATAAGGTGAAATTGAGCAAAGATATAAGGTAGATCTACAGCAGAAATGTAAAGTGAATTTGAGCACAAATATAAGGGAGATTTGGAGCAAATATTAAGACAAAATTGGAGTAGAAATAAGTGAGGTTTTGAAGAAAATCCAAGAGAAAATTATAGAAAATCTAAGCAAACCTATTGAGGTGATTTTATTCCATATTTAAGACAAAATTTGGGAAGGAGTTATAGTAGATCTCTGAGTAGATTATAGAATATTTGAGTCGACCTTGTTGTGATAGAGGTTGGCGCATCTCACATTGAAGAGATTGGTGTCTCTTTTTGGGTTGGTGTCTACTTGTGAGGATTGGTTTCTTCAGTGGGTTGGTTCCTATGAAGATAAGTGGGGATTGGTATCTCTAGTGGGTTTGTGCCTACGAAGTTTATAAGAAAATTTTAATATAAGAAATATTTTTTCATGGATTTCTCTCATAAGGGTTTTCGCATAAATTGTGTGTACTTCTTGTGTTGCATAATTGTTAGATCTTGTGTGACTAATATTTCTATGGTTGTTAAGTTTTGAAAAAGTAAAAGGTTGTCTTATACTAATTCACCCCCCTCTCGGTATAAGTGTGTTCTCATCACAAGTATGATGATTGATAATCCAAGTATGACATTGTGATAAGGATGGGCATGAAGAGGAATTTTGCATCTGCATTTTCATTCTCAGTTAATGTCATGTTGGAGGAATAATAAAGGAAAGAACATTACCATCATGAATAAAAGAAAAGAGATAAACATAAATTTTGATATTGATGAGAACCTTTCTTTTCCTACATTGAAAAAGGTGATATATTGGTGAGTGGAAGAAATCTAAGTTAAGAGGATCGAGCACCAAATTATGTTACATCAAGGTACAAGATAAAGGTAAAAGGTTTGATGCTTTATTTGATTTATGCTCACAAAAAATCTAATTTCTTATAAGCTAGTTAAAGAGCTTAGTTAGGAAGTGATATATCACTTATGTACTTATTCCTTTGGGTGGATTATAGAATAGTGTGAAGGTAAAATGTAATAAGCAATACAAGATGTGGTTTTGTTTATGTTTGGATTGTGTCAATGAGATTATTTTTATGTGGTCTCCTTGGGCATTTGTAGAGTGATCTCATGGATTTTATATTTATATGAAAGAGATATAGTCTATATTGAGAGAAAGAACTAATGTATATTGGTTTTAAAACAAAAAAGGTATTTCTTGAGCTCTTGTAGTGGAAATATAAGCTTGCTTTGGCTAGGAGGTCAAATAGAAAGTAGTTAATCAATGCCAATGTGAGATTTTTGGAGGATATTATGACTAAATAAGTCAAGATAGAGCTTCATGTGTGCAAGGAATAAAATATCAATTGAAATAAAATGAGCATTGAAACTTGGATTTTTTTCATTTTGTGGTATTTGAAAATAAGACATTCTAGTGGATTGAAGGGTTACTTGAACCTTATCCATTAATTTGGAGGTTGTTGGTGACCAAAATATCCATTATTAGAGAGGAATAATCCAAAATTGATTAAGTGGTTCGGATGGGTAAGCTTCTAAATTTGGGTACATGGTTGAGTTTAATTTTTAGACTATTGTAATAGTGTTATAAAGCAACCATGTGTTGCTATGAGTCATTATTTGTGTGATTATCATTGATTGCTACATAAAAGTTGTAGTTTTCTATAGGGAGTTATTATTTGAGAGATTACCATTGTTTTTTATAGGTAAATTGTAGGTTGCTACAAGGAGTCATTTTGGAAACGATTTCTATTACTTTTAGCAATATAGTGAATATCAAAATGAATATGTAATGAAGCAAAAATAGAAAGAAATGAAAATAGAGTTTTAAGAACGAGATAACGAATGTGCTCTGCTAGGGTTTGGTGTTTTCTAAGGTCATCTGTGGCCCCTCCTGCATCATACTGTGCTTCTTGCGCAAGAAATTGTTTCCTTCATTGAGTACAGCCGCATTTACTGTGGTTTTAGGGGTTTATTATGCCTTCAACCGGTACTAACCCAGCAATTCATGTTGGTGTTAGCGGTTCATCGACACAGTTTAATGGCTCCCCCACCGAACAAGCACCTTTGGAAATTTATTCTGAAAGTCTTTCACGAGGTAAGCATTCTGATGCCCCTGCTGATGTAGTTTTACCTTTACTTGATTTTGATTCTGCATGCCAATGGCTCGAACAACATACCCTTGTGGGTTATTTTGTTGGGAGGACTCCCCCTAAAAGTGTGCTGAAAGATTGGGTCAGCAAGGCCTGGGTCCCTCATGGGGTCCGCCTTGATATGGTCCAAAATCTGACCAAAGGCTTTTTTTTGTTTCGCTTTGTGGAAGTTAGTCATGTCCAAGCTATTTTGGGTCATGGACCCTAGTATGTCCGGTCCTCCTTGTTAGTTTTCCAGGCTTGGACCCGGGATTTTGTTGTCTCAGAAGACACCAAAATGTGTGTTTCGGTCTGGATTGAGTTTCTCGAGTTACCTCTACCATGCGTACCCTTCTTGAACCATATTGCTTCCTCTTTGGGGAGGGTTGTTTGTATCGAACCTGGTAGGTTCTTCCAAGCCCATCCTCAAAAGAGGGTTTGTGTGGAAGTTGATTTATCCAAGGATTTGAAAGAGTCTGTAGACATTCAAATTTGTGCTATTAGATAACCCAGAAAGTCACATATTTCAATCTGCCCAACACATGCTATCAGTGCCAATCAACTGACCACAAGATCAAGGACTGCCCTTTGACAGTTCCTTGTACATCTTCACAGTCACGGGATATTGAAAAGCCTCGTCTGGCAAAGCCTTTTGCTAAGGCTGAAACAAAATGGACTACGGTTTCAAATCGAAAAAATAAGTCGTTTGGTTCTGGGTCGGCTCCCAAGGCCCCTGAACCGAACAAAATGATTTCAAACCCTTCAGAGAAGGGGATAGCAGCTCCCTCAGGAGCCACTTCTATTGTTGTACAACCCAGGTCAAAGACCATGCCCCAACCTGCAGTTGTCTTGTGTGCTCAACAGACTTTTTCTTTTGCAACGGGAACTCAATGGCGATCTCGCAGCCCGTCTCCTCCACCGGAAGAAGGAGAATATGTGCTTGAAAAATGGAGGTTATCTCCTCCTATACATATTAGTTCTATTCCACAAGAGTTTTTGAAGAATAGCTTATCTTCCCTATGTGAAGAGGACCTAGATTCTGCAAGTATGGAAGATTTTCATCCATGAATTTTATTTCATGGAATGTCTGAGGTCTGACTGACCTCTCCAGGAAGTATTATGTTAGGAATACTTTGCAGAAATACCCAGGGATTGAAGTGTTTTATCTCTAGGAATTTAAAATTTCAATTTTTTTGCTCGCTTCGCCTTGTCGCTCTATTTGGCCAGCCAGTACTATGTTTTGCACTTCACATGAGGTTGGTCATGGTGGAGTTGCCACTCTTTTGGCCCCATGATTGTGTTCCTGCATGGTGGGTCATGGGGCTAACCTCCCAGCGGGTAGTCTGGGTTCTTCTCAATATTGAGAATCATTCCTTCAGGATTATTAATGTTTATGCCTCTAATGATGTCGTGCAGCGCTGCCTGCTTTGGCGCTGGATTGCTGACTCTTTTCCAGTTGCCACCTGGTTGCTCTGCGGAGATTTTAACATGGTGGAGATGGCATATGACAAGAATGGCACCTTGCCTTTCCGTTGGGTTGTGGATGAAAGGGAGGCATGGTTTTACATGCGCAATAAATTGGGGTTTTTTTATCCCAATATGGACTGTCGCCATTCTCATTCTCTCTGGTGCACTTGGTGCAACTATAGGGCCGGTTCTGACAAAGTCTTCAAATGCCTTGATCGTGCCATGATCTCAGCTCAATATTTTTTTTCCTTTACTAGCTTTGCCTTGCCATTTAAGCCGTTAGTGGATGTGACTCTTTCTGATCACTTCCCAATTCATTTTCGCATTGAATGGGCATCTCGTCAGCCTTGCACGTGTAAGACCCGATTCTTCTTGAACACCTCTTTGCTTTGTCACAAGCCCTCCCTGGCCCACATTCACCGGGTGTGGAATTTGGAGTGCAGGCCACCTGGCCATACATGTTGGATTGCTTGGTGGAATGATTCCATCACTCGTACTGCATGTTTTTTGCACATTTATGGGCACCAGTTGGCTATCTTTCATCGGCGATCTTATGAGGCCACCACTTCCGACTTGCGTACTACTATGGAGGCTTTAGCGGCTAGTCCTTTCTCCCCATCACATCAAGTTAGGGTGGAAGATTTAAGACAGCAAAAGCAAGTGGCTGATAATTATTCTGTCAGAGGCACTCAAATCAAAGCGCAGCTCCACTGGCTCAAAATTGATGATCGTGCCTCCAAAGAGTTTTTTTTTTCCCTTCGTGCTAGGTACTCATCCCCATGCATCAAATCAATCAAAGATGGTAACCAAGTGCTCTCTGAGCTACTGGAAATTCTTCGGGCCTTTGTGCGTCACTATGAATAGTTTTTCACTGCTCAGGACCCCACGCCTGCATGCTAGCAAGCCCTTCAGGACTGCCTTGTTGTGGTGCCACATAGGCTTTCTTCAGCCCATATTACTTTTTGTGATCAATTGTTAAAAACTGATGATCTCAAGGAATTTTTTTCCTCTATGGCCGATGATAAGGCTCCTGGGATTGATGGCTTTCCTTGTGAATTTTACAAAGCTCTTTGGGGCTGTGTTGAGAGTGATTTGCATCATGTTTATATTGAAGCCTTTCAAACCAACTCTCTAAGCAATTTAATAAATAAATGCAATATTAAATTCATACCTAAGCCTGGGGATCCAGAGGATATTTGCAACTAGAGGCCTATCACGCTTCTCAATGTTTCCTACAAAATCATTTCCAAAGCCCTAGCTCTGAAAATTCGCCACCTCTTGCCTCAGGTTATGCATCCTGAGCAGACTGGTTTCATCAAATCTAGGTTTATTCTGGATAACATTATTGTTGTTTGGAAAGGCATGGAGTGGGCCTGGCGGTCAAACTAGAAAGCAGTGTTCATTAAAATTGATTTTGCCAAAGCATATGACTGCATTGAATGGCCTTTCATTCTTGCAATGTTGCAAGCCTTGGGATTTGGACCTAACTTTTTGCGCTTTGTTCGTATGCTTTTTTATGATGCCTCAGCTTGCATTACCATCAATGGTCGCCAGTCTTCTGTGTTTGGTCTTTTTCATTCCATTCGCTAAGGGTGCCCTCTTGCCCCTGCTTTGTATGTTATGGATGCTAAAGACTTTGGATATCTTCTGGCCCATGTTGTCTCTCAGCAACGTGTTAAAGGGATCTCTCTCCCATACTCCCAAGAGTAGCTTGTCAATGGCCACTTTGCGGATGATTATTTTCTCACTCTCTTGGAGGATGAAGCTTCCATCACTGTTGCCCTTGATTGTCTTAATACCTTTTTCCTTGCCTCTGGTTCTGCCATTCAATGGCACAAGACTTTATGCTACAGACAGTCGGTGCTCCCCACTCTTGCATGGCTCCAAACTTACAACTGGAAGTGGATTGGGCAGGGAGAAATCTTTCGGTTTCTGGGCATCCCCTTCACCTTTCAGGCTTCCCCTCAGGAGCTTTGGCAAGCCGTGCTCTCCAAGGTTGAGCAGAAGCTGGCCTATTGGATTACTAAGTCTCTTTCATTGGCTGGAAAATTCTAGGTTTGCTCTAAAATTTTGGTGGCCACTCATGTCTACTATTCCTCTTGTTGGGCTCCTTCTAAAGTTGCCTACATTAGGCTTGAAAAATTGCTTCGGGATTTTTTATGGGCCTCCTCTACTACCCACAAGGGTTTTCATCGAGTCGCTTGGGAATACTGTTGTCTCTCCAAGGACTCTAGAGGGCTTAGGTTTCTCTCCACTCAATGGAAAGGGGCCACTCTCTGTGTCAAGTGGATTATTCGGGCTCTCACTGGAGATGAAGCCTGGAAAATTCTCCTCAGGCATTGTATTTAGTCTGGTTTTGTTGTTCACAGGCCCGCCTGGAAAGGAATTGGTCTCCAAACCCTCCTGGTTATGCGGGAGCCAGTGCAAATTATTGGCTCCTTTGTGGCCAAGAGCATCTGGCGCTCTTGGGAAACTGTTAAGCCATGGCTCCGTTGGGTTGGGGCTAGATTTTGTGATGGACTTTCCATCAACCAACATAGATTATGGTGGTCCCCCCTTCTGGCTCAGAATGGTCAACCCCTGGCCAAGTTGCCTTGGCTCAAGGCGCTCAGATTTCACAGGAAGGGTATTCAAACTCTGCACCAACTCTTTCACCGGCCCACTATGCGTCTCTTGCAATGGGATGCTTTTAAAGCCCAGTATAGTCTTCAAAACCAAGATCATCCTACTTTCGACAGGCTGGTGAGCACCATTCTGGTGAACATGCTTCACAAAGTTGGTATTCATGGGCACAAACCTTGGTGGAAAGACTAGAAATGGTTTCCAGACACTCCTCTTAGGAGCTACAAGCCACGGCTTGGTTACAGGTGACTTTCACCCATTTCCCTATGATCAATTCTTTGAACCAGAGGTGGCTTCTTAATTCCTCTACCCATACTTGGTGTAAGAGGTTTGATGCCACTTGGTCTACAATTGTTAATCTGAAGCTGGCCCACTTTGCTTGGTGTATTCTTTTCCAAGGCTTGCCTGTGGGCTCTCGACTTGTTCATATGGGGGTTCCTAACCCTCGCTACCTTTTTTGTGGGAAATCTAAAAGTTTTAAGCATCTTTTTTGGTTTTGTCCTAGAGCTCAATAGCTTTGGACTTGGATTCATGATTTCTTTCGGCCTTTTCAACTGGAACCCTTCTCTTGGCATATGGTTTTGTTGGGGGACTCGCCTAGAACCCCGACTAAGTTCACCCAACTTTGGCACACTTTCAGGGTGGAAATCCTCTTCAATATCTAAAAAGACAGAAATGCTTGTATATTTGCTCATTCTCATTTAGATGTTAATGTGTCTCTTTATGCTAAAGCGGTTATTTGTTCTAACGTTCTCCTATAGATTCAGGTGCAAGCCAACAAGGTTGCAGTGGAGGTGGCTCACCTACAACTCCTCCTAGACCACTGGGGCAATGCCCCTTGTACTATGGCTTAGATTCTTGATTCTCCCTCCTCCTCCAGCATCCGGTCACCCTCTCAGAGTCGGAAGCGGAGTGATTTCGTGCATTCCCACTCCCAGCCTCCTGCTCGACGAGATTCTCGGCCTCCCAGGCATGCTCGTTCTCCTCCGTCACGTCCTGGTTAGGGCTGGCACTCTAGTGGTGCTACTGGGAGTGGTGGTGGTGGTTTTGGGTGGCCCTCTAATGATCTACCTACTTTTGGCTTTGGCTGGCCTACCAGTGGCAAAAGTTTTTCGCGGCTGGCTCTTGCAATCTCGCCTCAGCGTGAGGAAAAAGATAAAGATAAAGATAAAGAAGATGATTGTTGGGGTGCTCCTCCTGACGTCACTCCAAACCCCGTTGATGTATTAGGGAAAAATATGGATGATAGGGATCCCCCAAGCTCTACTGGCACTACATTGTTCACTTAATGTATTCTATTTCCTGCTCTTAGACTTCTGGGCTAGGCCCATGTGATCGGTTATTTTGGCTTTTCTGGGCTCTGCCCATGTGACTTTTGGGGTGTGCCTTCTTACCACCTACTCCTTTTTTTGTGAATTTGTAATTTTATCTTTATATTAATATAGATATCTGTCTATTCATCAAAAAAAAAATATATGAATATGTAATGAGTTTATTTTTGGAGGAAGGTTCTATATTAATAGTAGTGGTCATTCAAAACATTACCATAATAATTATGGAGGAAAATAATATTTTTTATCACTTGTCATCTAGAACTTTTGACATTAACATTATATTGAAATCTATTTAGGGTAGAATTATAATATAATGACATTTTGTTCCTTCCTAGTTGTTAACTTGGAAAGACCATGTGTGTTAATTTTTTACCTATGTAGGTAGTGATAGGGAAAGAAACACCATATGATACAGGTTATTGTTCATTTACAATCAATGTTTGTAGACACTAAAATAATTTTACTTATATTATCATTATTTTTCTACAATATATTTTTCATCCACGTTATTATCCATTTAATCCTTCATTATCATTCAACTTAAATAATTCATGTAGACACCTAAAATTGACCACTATCGTTTGGTCAATTTTATTCAATTTTTTCATCTATTTTCCTATAATGTGTGTTAACTAAATAATGACCTAATATTTAATTAATATTATTTATTTCCATTATAATTATTACTAAAGTCTTAAGGCAACTAATTTATTTAATTTTCCTCTTATAGACTACGGTACCCCATTCATCCATTAAATTAAATAAATGTCCCTATTTACTTTATTTTATTCCTAAACCCCTTTTCTCTTTTTCCTCTAAATAGGAATTAAATTTAATTATTTAATCCTATCATAATTCCTCCACTAATCATGTGCACACACTTAATCCTTGATTAAGAGGTGTCACATCCTCAAATTCTCCCACTTGTCTTAACCCATCCCCTAATCTAATCCTAATCCTCACATTCCTAACCGCACGATTAGGAAAGGCTAATCCCCTTTTTATTTACTTCCTCATCCAACTTGTCCTATAAGCCTTAAAATATTTCCCCTTTTGGTAAAGGGACCCCTCATTGGTCCTTGTCCCAAAGGTACACCCAAGGAATTTAAAATTCCTTTGTTCCCTTCCATCCCATATCTTGGGAATGTAGGACAAGGAAGACCTTTATGACAAAGATCTTATCCATCCCCCAAGGTACCTCACAAGTACCAATCTCCATCTCAAGACCTCACATTGTGCCACTTGGAACCATCTCATGGCTTGAGAGATAACATGCACTCCTAGCCTTTGATCTCCATCAAGCAATCCTAACCCTCCATTCTTTTCTCATCTCATTCATATATCAAACACAACCCTTTTTCAATATATCATGTAACTTTGAGCACTTGAGCACTGTTACGATGCTAAATTTTCATGAGCACACATTAATTGATTATCATAGGCACATCTATGCAACGAGAGTATTGACATACTTCAATTTCATCCAATTTGGTGATGGTTTGACTTCTTTTTGCCCTATCTTGAGTGTTTTGATTTTTTTCATGTTGTTTGGATTTCTATTTTAATTTTCATTCACATTGAGCATGAGTTTCTTATACACATCACTAGCATGCTTGGTGGGACCCACATAATGGGTCAAAATAATCAAATTTTGCTTGTTTTAGTGTTTTTACATTTCTAAATTCCAAACAGGCGAATCGTTGTTGTTTGGGAGAAATCATTCTACGAATGGGTGAATACAACTTTACAAGGATGAATTTGCTTCTATAATTAACTAACATTTGTCTTGTAGGTTAATGGGCAAATGTGACTTGTAGACAGTTGAATCTGATAGTATAGAGGTGAATTTGCAAATGGGTGAATATGTGCTACAAATGGATGAATATACACTAGTTGGGTGGATTCATTGACTACTCTTTCTTGATCATAAGGGACAAAACCATTCATACATGGGAAAATGCAAGATACACTTGGGAAAATCTAAAAGGTATAATTATGTTTATGATTTCTAATTCCTTGAGAAAACTTCATAAGTTTTTGCTACTAATTGACTAACTCACTTTGGCATGTAATCACACTAATGTATTTATGCAACCTCAATGGTCAAAGACTGGTGGAATTAAATCCTAATGATATTTCTTACAGCATGTATCCAAAGATGTTTATTTTTACCATGAATCTAGGAACACTTCAATATTTCTAAAGGGTCAATTAATATTGTGTGATTTGTTTGGGATCATTTTTTAATGTATTCTCTCCCTTTGTACCATTTGGTGAGCCTTGGGATCAAATATCATAAATTTAGCTAAGTCTTGTTGTGTATTCCTAAGAGTGCTAGCTTGCATGTGCGCTCTCTCCTTGTGCTTCATGTGAGCATAGCTATCAAAAATAATTAGGATATACTTCCCTTTAGGAGGCCTAATTATGGATTTCATCCCCCCAAGAGATGACCGAAACCACATGAATGGCAAGTTATATAAAGGGGAAAAATGAAAGTTGTACCCCAATCTAGTCATGTCATGTTTAGTGAAGCTTTGATACTCGACTACTATCAAGATAAGAGTGTAATGTTGGTCTGAATGACTTAGTTGATGTTCCCAACCCATGCTTTTTATAGGTTAATATTCATAGATGTGCCTCACATACCCTTCTAGTATTTAGAGGATGTACTAGATTGCCTATTTTAGCCTAGCTTAAGACCATTCGACCATCAATCAGTGCGGTACAAGGGATGTATATCATACTCCAAAGTTACTCATGATGTACTTTCTTACACTAAGACAGAGCTTATCGAGGTATCTCTTTTTGGCTACCATTGGTTAGAGATCCTTCATCCCTTGGAGTCATGATCTCTAGCTATCTAGATGATGGTAGATAGTATTAGCACTTGCATTGTAATCCTGCTTGACTAATCTAGTTTTGTGCAATTTTGTATGTCTTCTTGTGATTATAGTGCATATTTTTAGTCTATCTGATCAACATCTATTGATATCTTTATGATTGTATTCTTGAGTTCTTTTTTTGTCTTTGTCCAATCACCACCCTTGGGTGAATCCACCCTATATTTGGGTGAATTCACTCTTTATTGGGTGAATCATATCTGCACTTGGGTGAATCCACATGTGTATTAACTCCCTAGCCCATGCATAGTCCTCGTTGGGAAAATTTTATCTATTATTGGGTGAATCCACTCACTCTTGGGTGAATTTTCCTTGATTTAGTTTTTCAGACAATATTCATCAACCCTAGATGGGTGAATCTAAGTCTTGATGGGAAAATCCATTTTTTTGTTGGGAGTTATGTTGTTGGGCGAATCTATGACCTACATGAGAAAATATGCTCTATTTTGGGTGATTCCATTCTCCATATAAAATCCAAATATCACAATCCTAGATAGCTAGTGTTCTTCTAAGTCGAACATTGCAAATGAATAAGTGTTTTGCCTCATATCCAACCTATACCAATAATTTTTATCACAACACCCTATCAAAATTTAATCAAAATATCATCCTCTTAGTACAAGGACATCCTAAAATTCATCCTATCATCACCTAAATCATCCTAATATAATCACTTATTTTAGAACCTAAATCCAACCATCATCATAACACTTTATTAGGAAATTTTCCCATCCTAATTTATTCATCCCTCATTCAAACTATTTCACCTCAAGCTAGGGGTATATTTTACTTCAATATCACTTTTTTCTTGAGAACTTGGCCTACCTCAAGTATATACTCGACCATCAAAATCACCTTAGGGTCTCAATTATAGTTTTATTTCTAAATCAAATATATAAATCCAACACTAAATCACACCTATTTAGTCATGTACTTGGGCTTAGATTCATCACACTTCATCCAATCAATCACTTGACCTTTCATGTTTTTCATCAAGTATTTTCATATTAGAGAACTTATGGAGCAACAACAACAACAACCCTTACAATCCACTACCTATTTTCTTGGAAATAGAGAACCCCAACATTCAAGTGGGACCATCAAATCCTACTCATCCTCATATGATCTATTATCCATTGAGGAGGAGATGGTTTCCCAACCTAAGATTTCTCCTAGCATTCAAGAGTTCCTAGACAATCCTATTAATATGGATAAATAGACTGTCTTATAGACACATGCAGGGATACAATCCTAGTCAATCTTGTCATGTGTGGTGCTAAATTTTTTCTAGGGTTTGACACATCACCATTCTTAGAGACTATGAGACCTACTACCCCTCAAGATCCTCTACCTACTACCCCTCAAGATCCTCTTGAAAATATATGGGGCCCTATACTTGAGTTTGTAAATTATGTAGTGATTCAGGTACCTTCTTCTCTTTCTTGGATTCCTACACTAGGACTTGGATCAAGAATTAGTCCTATTCATGGAAATGATCTTGTGTCCTCCTCTCAGGTTCCTATTTTAATGCCACAAAACATCCAACCATCCATCCTCCAAATATTGATCCATGTTATCCCTTAGGGTAATGTATTAGTTCCCTTATCACACTCCTCATCTTCTACATCTTATCATATCCCTCTCATACCAATTCAACTATATTCAAGCTAACCAATCTATCATACTTCCCACACCTCCTCACCATATTTTTCCTATATCTTATAATCCACTCATATTCCCAATCTTCTTACATTTTTCAATCCACCTACATAATGCCATCTCAAACTTTCCATGCTCTTGTACCCCCACAAAATCTGATTATGTCACAAGGCCAATATCCTACATTAGCCCAAGTTTATTCACATATTGTCCAACATACTTACATCCCACAAAATCCTTCATACCTAAATCCACCACAAAATCCATCTTATCTTAGTATCCCCCAAAACTCTTCATACCTCACTCAAACTCCATAACAATCATATCTCAATCCTCCTCAAAATTAATCACATCCTTCTCCGCCTCCACAAAAATCATACCTCAATCCTCTTCAAAATAAATATCATCCTTCTCCACCTCCTCACAATCAATACATCAATCCTCTAAGCTCAAATATAGTGGCTCCTCAATCATCATCGATATTTAATCGAGAATGGGAAGACATGAAGTCTACACTTAAATACTTACAAGATGACAACACCAAAAAAACATTCAAGTTTGAAGAATTGTGTTTATATCCTTTTGATCATTCTATTGCAATGGTACCTGTCCCTCCACATGACCATGTTAAGGAGTTCTTCATGGATTTTCATGAGGTGGCTTATAATGACAAATTTCTCCTTTGTTTATTCCCTTGTAGTTTGGGATTTGAGCTTTGGAATGGTTTTTACACCTTCCTCATGGATCCATCACTACCTCTGTAGAATTATCAAAAAAAATTGTAACCCATTTCTCCTACGATCTATAACATGAAGTCACCATGTTGGACCTTTCTATTAACAAACGTAGTGGAGAAATATTTATGGGCTACTTACAAAGGTGGAGAGCTCTTTCTAGCCATATTTAATGGCCTTTACCTGAAAAATAATTGGTTAACATCTTTGTTTAGAATTTAAACCAAAAAATGGCCTTCCATTTATAAATCCATTGTGTATCTTCATTTTATGAGATTATAGAGAAGGGTTTCACTATTGAGAATTCACTCATAGCTAAAGGTTTGGTCAAAACTTATAATGAAAATAATGAAAAACCATCCAATAATAAAACTTTATTTTGGAATAAAAATAAAAACATTGTTAATGATGGTGTTACTAACACTAAACGTATCCAAGATACCATCACATTGAATGTAAATCAAGTTGCAATTACCTATCCTAGTACAAACACTATATTAGTTCCTCAAGGTATACCTTGATCAAACACTCAAAATAATTCTAAACACAACTTCACTCCTCTTGGAGAACCACTAGATGTTTTTTATAAATTGGTACAGTCGAGCATGGTAACGTACCCAACAACTCAACCATTTGATGAGTCTAAAACAAATCCTACATGGTTCAAAGATAACTAGTATTGTTACTACCATAGGATTAAGGGACATCCCACTAATAAGTGCATGAAACTTAAGAATTACATCCAATATATTATTTATAAAGGTGATGTATTTTTGGAGGGAATTTAATCCTCTACATCTAATGCTCAACTTCAAAGATATCAAAATATTTTTCCAAAGCACTCTCAAGGCCCTAGCACCCCCACCACCAATCCTAGTTTAATAAAAATCAAGGGAATAATTAAAATAATAATACAAACAACATCAATTACAATAGGGTTCCTTTTAACTATGATAATGTAGTTGGTTGTATCACTCAAGTTGACTCGCGCGTAACTATGATCAAGATAAAATCTAAATAACCCTAATATATTGTAACCACTAGGCATGGTAGGATTTATATCCAAGGTCCATCCAATCCATCCACATAAATATCCCACTACAACTTCCTAGATCATCTTGGGAAGACCCCTACACAGATATCCATCCTAGATCTCTTAAAGTCATCATCTATCCATTAGGATATTTTGACTAAATATTTATAAGATGCCCATGTGCCTATAGACATTAATCCTACTTAATTCCAAGTGTTAGTAGGACATTTATCATCCACCTATCAACTATCCTTCAATAAAAATGATATGCCACACATTGATCCATCCCATAATCATCCCTTACATATTTAAGTCCTCATTGCAAAAAACAAGTTGAAACAAGTGTAATATCATAAAATTGCACTTTCACCTACATTTTTGTATCCACTTTAGTGTCCACTCCCTTAGTATTTGTGTAGGATCATTTTAGCCCCTGCATCATCCTTTTTCCCTCTCAAGATGCTCAAGACCCCTTTTTAGAAACTACCTTTGTGTGTCAACTTTGCGTCAAACCTCATGTTTCCTTGTTCCTTTTTTTTTCAAACATGATTTGTTTGGACACTAGCACATTCCAAGAGTTCTTAGCAGTCAAAGTAGAAGTAGTCACTTTGTTATTTTCTATGAAATTCTCAGTTTTTAGCTCATACGAGATGCCAGTGTGCCACACTATTGCCCGTGTGTCACGTTGTCATCCTTTGGTGGAGATCTCGTTAGTCTATCTAGAAAATCTTTGTAACCTACTCTCTCTAATTTTGGATCTTTCGCATTTTTACCCTACCACTTGAGCTCTATTCCTTTTCAACTCATTAGGTATTCTAAGGTAGTTTATGGAAGTTTTTTCCCTAGGACTCTCTTGGTAACTAAGGGACTCGTGAGCAGAAAATCCCCCTTCTTTATAATGAGTCCTATTGAATAATGGTTCTACCTTGAATATTTGTGCGTTGAAGTTCATGAAACAAGTGGTGTACAATCAAGATGATTTAGAGCCTCAAATAATTACTATCAAAGTCTTTAACAATTCCAAAAGATATTCTCAAGGTACTATTTATCTCTCAATTTAGGTGGGTCCAACCCTACAGTACACCACATGTCATGTTATTGACCTTGATATTCCATACAATATTTTCCTTGGTCACCCATGGATTCATGCCATATATGCCATCTCTTCCACTAATCAACAATGCTTAAAATCCCCCATAGTGGTATAAAGGTTACAAATTATGCCAACCCCCATACTTTTGAGTATTGTTGTGCTCTTGAGGCTTCATCCCCCCATCCTCGTCATTATCTGGGAATAGAGATTGTGACTTCCAACACAAGATCATCATCCTCTTATATTGACCATAATGCATTATCCTCATCATCCAATCCATCTGCCCTCCTTGAATATTCATTTTATAAGATCAAGGTCAATGATAAAGGGTGTAAAGAATATGAAGTAAACAATACAATCAAAGTGGACTACATGCCTCACTCCACATGATTTCAAGAAGACAGCTCTTTATAAGCCACAACAACCACATGTTACTAAGATTTATGGGTCCACCATTTTCCAATCTCTAAGTAATGGATCAAGACAAAATTAAAGAGGACATCAATTATTGGGTCTATAGAGAAGAACCTAAGAACACTGATACTCTCCTTGAGTATTTCTAGGAGGCATATCCTATTCCCCATCAAATGGATCAATGAGTTAAATATCAAGGAAAAGGTTTGGGCCTTCATGAACAAGGTATGATCTAACCCTTGAACCCACCTATCAACAAACATCATCAAGTATTTGGGTATGTCTCTAAACAAGATGAGCCCTCTACATCATTGAGTACTTCCCATAATATTGAGACAATTTTTGGTGTTGTATACAATGTCCTAGAAGAGGTAATCAAAGTTTCATATGACAGTTTAGATTTATTCTCCATCTTTTCCACCACCATCCTCACTATTGATCTCCCACTTTTCCACCCTAAACTTATTGCTTGGGACCAATGTGGGTCCACACATATGGATTTATTCTAAAAAGATGAAGCATTCCTATAATTCATGGGATTAAATGAGGGTGTGATTCTTCAAGACCACAAATTTGGCTTTGTATACACACTAAATTCATATGCCTAATTTGGGAAAGATAAATTCTTTAGCCGTAATAGTAAAAAAAAAAGAAAAATACAAATATTCTAGTGAAAATTTCCCTAATGCACTTTTAAATTCATTAATAGTAAAAACAAAGGGTGTATCTTCTGATGAAAACCTCTCTAAGGCATCAAAGATGAGTACATTCATATTCCCCTTATAGGTACATAGCATCCCAATAAATATAATATCTTGATAAAGGAGACTAAAGAGATAAATACAAAAACCAAAGAAGTGCCTAAGGTCACATATGTAGAAGCTTCCTTGTCATCTGAGGAATATCACACATTTTCTAACATTCTCTAGCAAGAATCTATAAATTTTGCATGGTCTTATGCTATTATGTCTAGGTTAGATCCATCATTTTCTATGCACCAGTTGGTTGTTTATCTCGATGCCAAACCAGTCAAATAGAAAATTAGAAAGATGCATCCTCAAGTTGCACTATTAGTCAAAGTTGAACTAAAAAATTTGCTTGAAGTTGGCTTCATCCAACCTATTGATTATTCTAAATGGATCTCTAACATAGTCTCGGTCACCAAACCAACTAGGGGAATACATATTTATAATAAATTTAGATACTTGAATGATGATTTCCCAAGGGATGACTTACCACTACCTAACATTGACATGTGCTTGTAGATCTCACAATAGGTCATGTCATACTATCCCTCATGGATGGCTTCTCAAGCTATAATAAAATCCACATTGCAGTAGAAGACCAACATAAATTTTCCTTCACAACCCCATGGGGTACCTTTTTTAATCAATTCATTCCTTTTGGCTTGAATAATTTTGGTTCTACCTATTTAAAGAGGATGATGACTATTATCCCATGACATCATCCATATCATCATGCAGGATTATGTGGGTGAATTATTGGGTAAATCTAAGACTAGAGAAAAACATCTAACTATTCTTAAATGTATTTTTGATTGGTTAGAGTAATATTAGTTGAGACTCAATCCCAAGAAGTGTGTTTTTGGTGTTACATTAGGTAAACTCCTAGGCTTCATTATATCTAGGAGAGGTATCGAGGTCAATCCTACTAAGGTCAAAGAAATCATGGATATGCCTCCTCCTAGGACACTTACACATTTGAGAATTCTTCAAGGAAAATTGCAATCTATCATAAATTTCATATCTTAGCTTGTTGATAAGTGTCAACCTTTCAACCATTTTCTCCACAAAGATAGAACATTCAAATGGGAGTCCTCTTATCAACAAAGTTTTGATAAAATCGAGGAATATCTTGCTAATTCACCTATTCTCATGACTCCTACCTTAGGGAAACCTTTATTGTTATACATATCAGCTACCTTAGTTTCATTGGGGGCACTCCTTACTCAACATGATGAGAATGAGAAAGAGAGAGCAATATATTACATGAGCTGCACTATAATTGGCTAAAAGATCAACTACACCCATATAAAAAAAAACATGTCTAAAAGTGGTCTTCATCTCTTAGAAACTAATGCATTATATGCTCAATCATTCCATCAAGTTCATATTAAAGTGGATATGCTTAAATATCTTTTATTAAGAAAATAATTAACAAGCCATATAGCTAAATTGGTTATTCTCTTATTGATTTGAAGCTCCTCTTATTGATTCCTACCCATTGGTTACAGACTTCCCTGATGAGTCCATCTTCACTATCACAAAACAAGCATCATGGTTATATTTTGATGGTTCTTATACACAGCATGGGTCTAGAACAGGTATCATTTTTGTCACCCCTCAAGGTGATTTCATCCCCAAAGAATTTAGATTGGCTTTCCCATGCACCAATAACATAGCAAAGTATGAAGCTATAGTCACCTAGTTGAGAATGGTAGTACAATGGAGCATAAGTTAGCTATAAGTCTATGGTGAATTTCAACTCATCATCAAACATGTTTATAATGAGTTCCAAAATGGAGATAATAAGTTTCTTCCTTACAATTGTATGTTAGATGACTTCAAGAGGTAATTTTTTTACATTTAGTTTGAGAAAATCCCTTGTCTCCATAATAAGGCTGCAGATGCAATGGGCACTATTGAATCCTTGTTGGACATGCCTCACGATAGCCATAAATTTAAATTTCTAGTGGAACAACTTCTTATCCCTACATATGACATCCTTGATACTGAGATAGTGTGTGAAATCATTGGTCCTGAGTCCCCTTGGTACCATAAAATTTGAACCTACCTCCATGATAACACCTTGCCACCCAACCTCACTCGTAATAAATTTAAATCATTCATCCAACTCTTGTCCCACTATACCATCCTAGGTGATACCTTATATCTTTGAAGCTATGATGGTTCTTTACTATGATGTCTAAACACGACAAAATTTAACCTCATGTTGCAAGAAGTTCACAATGGTATTTTTGGTGCTCATACTAGTGGTATAGTCCTTACAAATAAGCTTCTTCAAATAGGATACTATTGGACCACAATGGAACATGATGTTTTTGAGTATGTCAAGAAGTGTCTCCCTTGTCAACAACATGGAGAATTAATACAATTACCCTCTCAAGCATTGCAACCCGTCACTTCACTGCGACCCTTCTCTCAATGGGGTCTTGATCTCATTAACAAATATTTGATTGGAAAAAGGGATCTAGGTATTAAATTACACATCTTCCAATTAGGGACATTAGGGATTAAAATTGATCTCGATATCCACTTGGTTACAAACCTCAATGGAAGACCTAAAATGCTGGATCAAGGTTAAATCCCTATTTTGTTTGGGGTGTTGATAATTAATTAACTTTTAATTAACCGAATTATATGATGTAACGTTGTTCCTAGGTTAACTATGAAAATACAACAAATTGAGATAAATTTTGAGAAATGCATAACAGAAAGATAGAAACATATTCCAAAAATGTAGAGGGCAGACACAAGGAAACCTAGCATATAAGTTTGAGGATGAATTGACTAGTCAAGGGCATGGGATTCCCTACACTAGCTTCCTACTTTTTAGGATCTAATTTCACAAGCTTGTAGCTCCTAGTTTACAAGTCCTATTCTCCTGAATTCACTGTCGAAACTTTGTTTGTTACTGTTGAAATCAACTTTCCTTGTCTTAATAACTTGTAGGGCTTGAATGCATGAATGAGAAATTAGTCATCAATCTTCCTCCAATTTGCTTTAGATTTGAAAACCCGCACACATGAAAGAGGGGGAAGGGTTGTAACATATAGAGGCCTACCTAAGTCAATCCCTTTATTGGTATTTCTACCTCTACAACAGTTATGATGATGTATAAAGAGAGCTTACCCTCGGTCGAGCAGAGGCTAAATGATAAACAAGTGATAAATTAAAAAATTGTTGCAACTCACCCCTCAGATCTGTATTCCTTGATGGACTAAAATATGTACTCATCACCTTCAAGAAAAAATTGTTTCTTGATTTGAAGTCCTGCAAGTGCTACTCACAAAATAAATGAGCACCAAACATGAACAAACTTACATAAAAACATGATGAATCTGATTGACATGATGCTCGACTAAAATAAATGTTGTAATAATCTCGATAGTTCTACTCTTGACTACTCTTGATTACTCAACAATAATATCAATTTCCTTCTCCAACATGCTAGGATTAAAATGGTGAAAATGACTAGTATTTATATGCAATCTTCTAATTTCTCAAAAATCGGATACCAATAGCTAAAAAATGACTTTGGAAATTTAAATAATAAAATACCAACATTGACATATCCAAAATGGAGCCAAAAAGGATTGTACAAGGGCGTGGGCCGCCCAAGTCCAGACCCATCCTTTTCGGAGCCTTAAACATCAAGAGGAAATATTAGATGCTTATTGTCATTCCTATTAGTAGGGTATAGGGTAGAGAATAGAAGCTACCACAACTCACCACAAAAAAACTTGCAGAACACCAGACCGACAAGGAGGATAGACTAAGGGGTACCCTATAAGGGTCACGTCTCTATAAGAGACTCAACATTGATATATGTGTGTAATAGATAACCGAATAGGAAGTACCAGATCATATAAGAATAGAGAAAAGAATTATAACACAAAGAAGAGACTAAGACCTACTAACGTAATGATTATTTGAATATATATATAAGGAGTTATAAGGATTTAATGGAGATATGTGATGAATTATTTTTATTCTTGGTTGAGTTATAAATTAGTTACTAATAGATATAGTTTCCTATTGAACTTAGTATTTTCTATCATTGTACCCTTTGGGATATAAATTGACTACATAAAGGATACCAAGGTACAAATCTTCAGATTGCAGTTCCCCATTTTCTCTTGATAACAATTCCCATTATTTTATTTTTTGAAGATATTTATAAAATGGGTAATTAAATGCATAAATATGTCCAAACACATAAGGGGAGCTAAACTTAGTGTGAAATTTTCAAGGGCGGTGATTTTTTATGCCAAATTTAGCCCCCACTTTAGTGAGAGTATGAACTTACACTAAGATTCACACTAAAGTATGGAAAATCCAAGAGAGGTTCAATTATCCAAACATTGAAGAGATTGGATGACATTGAATCTAGGGGATGTGCTAGCCCCCAAATTCAAGATCCTGTAGAAAAACAATATAAGGAAAAAGGAACACACATATAAAGTGTAATGCAACATGACACACATGAAGCATACACAATGAAGACACAAAAATTCACATAATATGAACATAAACATGATATGAAAACACTACACAATGCAAACACAATACAAACACAAATAATACACATAACAATTACAAACAAAAACACATGGTTAGTACTAAAATAATTTGAGTCAGTAAGGCAAAGAGACCTCGGTCTTAAATTTGTCTCAAATACCAAACATCATTTCTTTAATACATGTTAGACAATATATTATTCTCATAAGGTCTAGCAATATCTGTTATACTAGGCCACTCATGAGCTACATAGATCTATTGGCTAATAGGTCATGTTATGCTAGGTGTCCATGCAATATAATGGGTTTCGCAAGGCTAGAAAGTTGTGTTATGCTAGGTATCTCATGAAACACATGGCTCCACTGGAAAAAAATATGTGGTATGCTAGGTGGCCATGTTAAAAGGGGTGCTCAAGTTCATGAATCAGCAAGTTGCATTATGTTGAATCCATAGATTATTTACAAATAATGTCTCGGGGAGTGCACAAAGTTTAACGTCACAGGGGACAAAATTGTCTCAGGGGGTGTACAAAGTTTAATGTCATGGGAGACCATTTAATGTCACAGGGGACAAAATCACCTTAGGGGGAGTAAGAAATTTAACATCATAGGGGATAGAATCATTAAATCACTCCTCAGGGGTGTTATAAATAACACTGTCATAAAAGGGGTATATGCCATAACATGGATCAAAAAAAGAATATTACTCAATGTATGGGAGGTCACACTTTACGGATTATTATACATGAAACCACCACTAAAAGAGGAAAAATCATGGAATGAAGGGTCACACCTTAAGGGGTATTTAGTATAATACCACTACTAAGGGGACATAACATGACATGAAAGTCACACTTTAGGGGGTATTAGGGATAATAACACCATTAAGGGGACACTATCATAAATTGAGTAAAATCAATATGACACACCATGCAAAATATCACCAAGAAAGGGGCAATATGGAAGTGCAAGGCCACAACTTAGAGGATATTAAATATGATATCACTACTAAAGGGGTTACATGGAGGTGAAAAAATACACTTTAAAGGATATTAAACATAATATAACTACTAAAGGGGATAATATGGTTTATTATTTTCTAATCTTAGCCAAAATATATGGGAGAATATGCCCCCTTAAAATTCTAGTGTACTCGCTACACTAGTATTTTAAGGACATTACTTATTGAAGAGGGGATCCTTTGGAAAGGATACACACCACACCAAATTAGCCATCCTTTCCCCCAAGTGAGGGTGAAGATGGTATTGTGTTTCTCCTTATTGATGAGTATATACACACAAAAAAAAAAATTATGCTCCCACACATGGCAATGACCATCTAATAATACTAAAAATGTCACATAGCAAGGATCGACACCATAGTAATTAATTTATTATCTTGTATGGATCCACATCAATGTCATATAATTGAATTAACTATTGCAATTTTTTCTTTAAAGCACAACATTCATCTATAGAATGACCAAGTGTTCTATGATATACATAAAAGGATGAGTTTTGAATTATTTGTGTGTTATCCTTTCTTTCATGAATAGGTGTAAAGTAATTTCCCTTGAAAAAATGTGCATGATGTACGTTTTATGTCAGACAAAGGATACAGAGCAGGAAGGAGGTCATTTATAATTGGACCATAAGGTGGTGGTGGAGTTGAGGCTGGAGTAAATATCTTATGTAAAGGTGAAGGACCATGATAACCAATCCCTTTTATAGAATCTTGTGGTGTTTGTTCTAAAAGAGTGTGAGTTTCATGGTTCATGTCTTGTATCACAACCTTGTTTAGCAAGAATCTTAAATCCCATACCATAGAATTTTTCTAAATTAATGGGTGTATTACTAACTTTGGCTTCATAGGATGGATGATCATCTTTGGGAATATGTTTATCTCTATTGGCAAGGACTTTTATATGCAATGGAAAAGGGATAAATTATAAAACACTCTCTTTATGAGAGGGGGAAAACATGTCAAGTGAAAGTATGACAAGCCTTGCTAGTTGTTGATAAGGTTGGGTAGGTAATACCGATGGAGGATAAAGGATAATATTGGCTCCAAGGTTTGGTAATGTATTGTATGATTTTTTTGAATTCTCGATAGTATATGGGTTTTGCAAGGATAAATAATTTTTTTATTATCATGGTAGTATATGGGTTTTCAAACCCTATTTTTTGGCAATTGTAAAAGAACTATGTCATCTAGATAGCAAGAGCCTCTGATAATTTTTTATCTATACAAAGAATTTTTTATATAATACCGTATGATCTTTCCTTAAAAAAAATGTATTATTTAATGAGTTGTCCATGATTGCTTCATCTTGCACCAAGATATGCTCATTGGGAGAATATACATTGGGAGATAAAGAAACATGGGTTTCATCACTTGTAGTAGAAGCATGACCAAAGACACAACATGGAACATCAACCAAATATCTCAAGGAAGAAATCATTTTTCCAAAGCACTCAGACATTATGAAAGGTCATTATCAATAAATGTATTCTGAGTTAATGATTGTTACAGCATAGTAAAAATAGACATTGGAATCAAATCTAGACAGAAGACCTTTAGAGACTCTTGGCACTAAAATATAAGAAAAAATAGCTCGAAAAGGGGTGTGGAACACCCTAGACCAATGAATTATTTTTTAAAATTTCAAAATCTAGAAATGCAAAATATTGTCTAAGTATTATAATCTATAACTATTCATGTCTAAGACTAAACAGATATACAAAAATGAGTAGAATAATAAGTTTCTATGTGTAACACAATAGTGCATATAATTTTCAAAATTTTCAAGCAATTAACACAATGCAAGATGTAATTTTTCAATTGCATAGTACAGCAATTCACTGATCCTAAGTTGACAAATCTAGAAATGTGAAAATTTTATATCTTTTTGCCACAAAAACAATATAATTATTCACTTTTTCACAATATGCATATGCCTAAATGATCACTTAAACACTTTTAGATGTTGTTTTAAGATTTTGAGATGATCTAATGCAAATTTTGGAATGTAAGTATGAACTAGATCTACTTTTTAATTACTAAAATTAACCCTAGTTGACTTTTGAGTGCAAAATGCAATGCAATTTTAAAATTTTTTAATGTTTTTTGTGAAAATTATGTATGCATAAATGATGAATTCACACAACCTAAGATTATACTCAGATTTTAAAATGATATATTTCATATTTCAAAGTACTTAAAGTGTAAAAATAGTCAAGTTCACCAAAATGTTTGATTGGAAAAAGGGATCTAGGTCTTAAATCACACTTCTTCCAATTAGGGACATTAAGGATTAAAATTGATCTCAATATCCACTTGGCTAAAAACCTCAATGGTGGATTAGGGTTTTAATCCTTATTTTATTTGGGGGTGTTGATGATTAAATGACTTTTAATTAACTAAATTATATGATGCAATGTTGTTCCTAGGTTAACTATGAAAATGTAGCAAACTGAGATGATTTATGAGAAATGCAAAATAAAAAAGATAAAAACAAATTCTAGAAATACAGAGGGTAGACATAGGGGAACCTGGCATATAAGTTTGAGGCTAAAATGACTAGTCAAGGGCATGGGACACCCTAGATTGGCTTCTTGCTTTTTAGGATCTGATTTCACAATCTTGTAGCTCCTAGTCTGCAACTCTTGTTCTCCCATAGTCACTATCAAAAATTTGTCTATTATTGTTGAAATTTGCTTTCCTTGTCTTGACAACTTAGAGGGCTTAAATGTGTGAATGAGAAATTAGTCCTTAATCTTTCTCCAATTTTCTTCATATCTGAAAACCTGTACACATGAAAGAGGGGGGAGGGTTGTATCGTATAGGGTCTTGACTAAGTCAAATTTCATTTTGGTATTTCTACCTCCACAACGATTATGATGATGTATAAAGAGAGCTTACCCTCAGTAGAGAAGATGCTAAATGATAAACATTTCATAAATTAATGAATTGCTAAATTTTTGGACTGAAACTGTGTGCATTTTTTTATCTCAACGTTCTGGATTGAACTCCATGATTCATCATCAAGATAAAATTCATGCAACAAGAGAGAAAATAGTTGAATGAGATAACAGACTTAGGAGGATAAATAGGTGAGGGGGTTGAGAGGGTTGGAGGACAACAAACCAAGATTTGACCAAAAGATTAAAAACAATAAATGAACTCAAAGAAAAAATAATCCTTAATAATAATATGAGAAGAGAACAAAGAAACAAATAAGATAAACACTAAACCTAAATAATAATAAAAAGAGAGAACAAGGAAACTAAATGAGAATAACAAAAGGAATAATAAAAAGAAAAATAATAACCAAGGAGAGAGAAATTCAAAAGAGGAATAATAAAAACCAAAATAAACCAAACTAAAATGATTAGAAACAAAGAATATAAAATTTGAAACTTTATAAAATAAAATGACAAAAAAATTAAAGAACACATACTTACAAAGTAAAAAACAAGATGAAATGATAAAAAAATAATAATAAAGAGGGAAAAGGACAAGAAAATAATAAAGAAAAGACAACAACTAGATAAATTGACAAATTGTTGCAACTCACCATTCAGATTTGTATTCCTTGATGGAGTGAAGTCATGTACTCATCACCTTCAAGGAGAAATTGTTGCTTGATTTGAAATCCTACAAGAGTTAGTTGTCACAAAACATGAACAAACTTACATAAAAATATATTGAATAATTGACATGATGCTTGACTAAAATAAATGTTGCAATAATCTTGATAATTATGCTCTTGACTACTCTTGATTGCTCAAGAAAAATCTCAATTTCCTTCTCCAACATGTTAGGATTAAAATGGTGAAAATGACTAGTATTTATATGCAATTCTTCTAACTTCCCAAAAATCAAATATCGATAGCCAAAAAATGATTGGAAATTCAATTAATATAATACCGACATCGACATATTCAAAATGGAGCCAAAAAGGGCCAGACAAGGGCATGGGGTGCCCTAGTCTAGACTCGTCCTTTTTGGGGCCTTAGACATCGAGGGAAAATATTAAATGTTTATACTCATTCCCATTTTTTTATTTTTTGAAGATATTTATAAAAAGGGTAATGGAAATACATAATCAGGTCCAAGCACATATGGGGAGCTAAACCTAATGTGAAATTGTCAAGGCTGAAAAATTTTGACACTACAGCAAGATACATCCATCCTCATCCAATGGACACAAGTTCATTATCACCCCCATCAAGTACTTCACAAAGTGGGTGGAATCTATCCCTATCACCTTCATCAAATGCATCCAAGTTTCTAAATTCATTATTTACTATGTCATCTATCATTATGGTATTCCCTCCATCATTATCACTGACAATGGTAGACCCTTCAAAAATAGAGATGTTCACAATGTTTGTGAATAGTTTCATATCCAACACTATTGGTCTACTCCCTATTACCCATAGGGTAATGGTCAAGTGGATGCAACCAATAAAACCTTATAGGAAATCCTCAAAAAGGTTTTCGATGAAATTGGTCATGATTGGCACCTTCGTCTTAACCCTACCCTTTGGGCTTAATATAAAAGTATTTGTACCCTTACAAATTCCACTCCATACTCCCTAGTTTATGGTGCTAAGGTTATCTTGTTGATTGAAGTGGAACTCCCATCCTTACGCATCTCATTGAGAATATTTTCAATGATGAGGAGTATTGGGTTGCACATTTGAGTCAAATAGAGCTTCTTGATGAATGGTGCCTCAATAACTACAATCACCTCCAAGCATATCAAAATCGACTTATAAGAAGCTATAACAAGAATATCATGCCTCGTCAATTCAAAATTGGTGATCTTGTGCTTAAAGAAAATAAGAGGAATCAACAGAACCAGGAAAAGAAAGGCAAGTTTGAGCCTAACTGGTTGGGTCCTTACATCATTACAACAAAGTATGGCTCAAGTGCATATCAATTGGATACTCCAGAAGGAGAACCTTCAGATGAACCCATCAATATCATCCACCTCAAAATGTTCTATACCTAAATCAAGTGAGTTATCCCACTTTTAAAAATAGAAAATACAAAAAAAATAAAAAAATTGAAAAATCCAAAACAAAGATAAATATTAAAGACAAATAATTCATCCTATGGTGAAAACCACTCCTAGTGGTACCTTGGATAAGTGCATATGGTAAAAACCTGGCAACATGTGCTATACATAAGAGGAAACTCCATTATCCTACTCATCCTCATCTAATGTTTTACTCCTCGCATCCACCCAACACTATCCCATTCATCCTTGTATATAGGGTTTCACCTATGATCTTATATCTATCATTGAGAATTAGATGAGTTGGATTACTATCCCAATTCCTAAGCTTCATCCACTTTTTTTGGACACATTCTAAGAATCCTACTAGAACATCACATCCTACAAGCTACCTTATCCATAACATAATCCTTTATACATATTGTACATCTTGTCGATCAAGTCTTATACCTCTTGTCAATCAATTATGGGGCATAGTGTCAATTCGGTGTCCCCATCTAGGGTCATCCTTGTACATACTTGTCCTTGGTTCTCATCCCTATGTCAATCATTCTTATCTATTGTCAATAATATGTTCCCTTATAGTTGGTGCTTCAACAAGATCCCTGCATCCCCTTCGATAGCAAGTATCCCAATTATCTATTGACATCAAAATCCTAGATTTCCTTATTCATCCTTGGTCTTAGCAAGATACGTCATTCCTCATATTAAATCACATCAACCCCATCCATCATCCCTATGGAAAAAGGTACTTGAGATGTTTTTTATTTCTTTGGTACTTTTGGATCTTTGTATATCTTTCATTTGAGCTTCCTACTTTACCTACTCAAGGTCACCACGATCCATCACATTATGGTGCACTTTGAATGGTGAAAGTGGGGACAAACCTTGGCCTTTTATTTGTTGTGTTTTCTTAGCTTGTCTCGTGTAGTATCCACCAAGGCCTCTTACAACCTTGTGTTATGTTGGGGCATTCCTTGTGCTTATAATTTTTTAGCATTGCACCCACTAAATTTCCCTGTGACTTTATCAAATGTTGGACTTACCTTCTTGCTTGCTGAGACAGTATTATGCATGTGATAGAGATTCACCTTGATTCATCATATCTTGGTGCATAGTATCCCGTGCCACAAAAAATTAAATTCTCAATACATGGAAGTTTTAATATGATGCTCAAATCCACACCCATCTATTCATCCTACATATCCTTGATCCTACCATCATTTATCTTCATATTTCCTTTCCTAATCCTAGATTTTGAACATGCAAATGTATTCTCCTCATATTTGACTTATTATAGTTTTTATTTTTTTATGATTGATGTGCTATGGCTTCACATGTTTTCCACCTATCATCATTGAATTAATCAATATAATTATCATTTAGTTGCATTAATTTGTTTAAAATTGTTGTTCTAAATATCTTTTATCATTACATTTAAACCATATCATTATCATTTAGTTGCATTAAGTTATTTAGATCTATTATTCTAAGCATCTTTTGTCATTGCAATTAATCCATATCATTATCATTTAGTTGCATTAATTTGTTTATATTTTTTATTCTAAGTATCTTTTGTCATTGCATTCAATCCATTTCATTAATTAGTTAGGTTCATTAAGTTGTTTAGATTTATTAATCTAATCATATTTTATATTTTTATTTGCATTAGATTTATTTAGAACTATATTTCATCACATGCATAATCATCCAATCACATCTTTTTTCTTGTTCCTCACCTTACCACAAGCCTTGATCCAATTCCAACCGTCATCATCGGGATGTATCCTTCCCAATCCTTGTGTTATTTTAGAATATATTATTCCCACATCAACAACACTCCCATCATCATCAAGATTTATCCCTCCCAATACTTGTGTTGTTTTGTAAAATATCATTCCCATATCAACAAAACTACCATCATCATCGGGATGTATCCTTCATAATCCTTGTGTTGTCTTGGGATATATAATTCCCACATCAATAACACTTTATTCATCATCAATCAATCTTGGCTTTTCAACTTTCTCAAGGTAACATCATATTTATCCTTGAATCCTTTTGTGCATGCTTTCTTTCTTGTCATCGCCTCCTTACATTATCTCTTCCTCTTCCCATCATCCCTTTTATTCATCATCTTGCATCATTTTCCTCCTTTATCCTACATCATCTCATCCATTTCAAGAACACGCCTGTGTTCTCCCAAACCTGCATGTCCTCTTGAGGGGGCATCCCTAATCCTCATCTTCACTTCCATCATCTTTCTTCCTAGTCACTCCTTTGAATGATTGGAAATATTTTCATATATTCCTTTCTTCATGTCAGCTATATTTTAGTTTTCTTCGAAACATCATTATTCTAATGTTATTTTGAAGAGGGGAAAAATATAGACAACTCAAATTGACCATGATCATTTCATAAATTTTATTCTATTTTTTGCCTATTTTCTTATCATTTGCGTTATTTAAATAATGAACTATTATTTAGTTAATATTATCTATTTCCCTTTCAATTCTTGCTAAATTTTTAGGGTAATTAATTTATTTAATTTACCTATTATAGATTATGGCACCCCATTCATCTATTAAATTAAATAAATGTCCTATTTATTTAATTTAATTCCTAAACTCCTTTTCTATTTTTCCTCTAAATAAGAATTAAATTTAATTATTTAATCCTATGCTAATCCCCCCACTAATCATGTGCACACACTTAATCCTTGATTAAGAGGTGTCACATCCTCCAATTCTCCCACTTTCCTGAACTCATCCCCTAATCTAGTCCTAATCCTCCTCTAATCATTTGCACATTACTAATATTGTAATTAGGAAAGGCTAATCCCCTTTCCATTACTTCCTCATTCACCTTGTCCTTTAAGACTTAAATTCTTTCCCCTTTTAAAAAAGGAACCCCGCATGGGTCCTTGTCCCAAAGGTACACCCAAGGAATTTAAAATTCCTTTATTTCTATCCCAGATCTTGGGAATTTAGGACAAGGAAGACCTTTATAACAAAGATTTTCCCTATTTGTCCAGGGTACTTCAAAAGTACTAACCTCCCTCTCAAGCCCTCACATTGTGCCACTTGGCACCATCTCATGGCTTGTGAGATCACATGCACTCCTAGACTATGATCTTCATCAAACAATCCTAGCCCTCCATTCTTTTCTCCTCTCATTCATATATCCAACACTTCTCCATTTTTCAAAATATCATACAACTTTGAGCACTTGAGCACCATTATGTTACTGAATTTTCACAAGAACACATCCAATCAATTATTTCAAGCACATCTATGCAACGAGAGGATTGACATACTTTGATTTCATCTAATTTGGTGATGGTTTGACCTCTTTTTGCACTGTCTTGAATATTTTTCTTATTTTTTGTGTTGTTTGGGTTTTTATTGCAATTTTCATTTATGTTGAGCATGATTTTCTTGCACACAATTATTATTTTAATTTAAGTAAACTAAATTCCCTATTTTATTTAAATAAATAAAATATTCTCACATTATCTGTTAAATAAATAGTAGAATCCTCAAAATCCACCTCATTCAATTAAAATTAGTTAACTTGTTTATCTAATTAGTTCATCCAATCAATGCAATATGTCAACTCCTTCATGCAATCACTTAACTCCATACACCCAATTTCCTCCTTTATGCACTTAGTAAACTCACCCATTTAATCTCCATGTAATCAATTAACTCCTTCTAACTCACTCATCAAATTAATTGACTTTTAACCATTATTTTAATTTAAAATTAAAATAACTAGCAACTCCTTCATGTTTGCCACCTCTCCTCATCACATCCATTAAACATGGATCACTCTCGATCCAAGATTGAATATGAACCATCAATTCCTCTCTCCAAAAAACTATAAATCCATAATCAAACCTATCATTTTTATCATTAATCTCTAATGCAATATTATGTTATCAATTTAATAATCATAAATTTTAATATCATGTTGGAAAAGTGAGATCACCCACTAATCAACATCATAAAGAGCACATCCATTCAAAGGATTTACCATATGATGTATGATATTGTTCATTTTCAATCACTACCAATGGTTTTCAAGGGGCCATGGATATATATATGCACATGTATAGTAGGTGATCAACTATTACTATCCTTTGTTGAAGGCCCTTAGGGATAGTATACAAAGTGATTGGGAATCCATAGGGAATATTAGATGGGAGATTAATTACAAGAGTGATTGATACCACTCTAAGGTAATTGATTCATCTTTCATCATTGTAAATTTAAAGGTGCTTAAAATACATTGAATACTCCATATGAGGGTTCAATTGACATATGAAAAATGGTTATTGTTGTGTTGAAAATAAATAATTAATTATATAGTTTTGGAGATGGAAAGGATATTTTTAGAGACAAGGTAATTATATTTCTTATTGTACAAACCTATAAAGACCATTAAACTGACATAATATTCATGTAATATCATTATACAATGAATTAGATGCCACAAACATACTCTTGTTCAATTTTATTTTACCCTTATGGGTTTTCTCTAGAAGAAACTATAGTGTCATGTGATCAATTCCTTATTTATAAACTCTATTTATTATTTGGTTTTTAACTATTTTAATTATTTTATTAGACATACTAATACTGCTATGAGATTGAGAAAAGATATCAAGTTAGATTGTTAAGAGTCTATAGAAGTGCTTACAGAAATCCATAATTGATGAATCAATAGGGAACTTCAAACCTAGTGGCTAATGGATAATTGTACCCACTAGAATTTATCTAATGGTTAATGGATAATTGTACTCACTAGAATTTATCTTTCATAACCAAACTCAAGAGACCTTGATT
This sequence comes from Sequoiadendron giganteum, assembly GCA_007115665.2. Classification (NCBI taxonomy): domain Eukaryota; kingdom Viridiplantae; phylum Streptophyta; class Pinopsida; order Cupressales; family Cupressaceae; genus Sequoiadendron; species Sequoiadendron giganteum. Next base: position 145,882,036 of record CM021100.1, on the reverse strand, counting down.
TTTAAGCTAATAACCCATGTAGTACATTAATTTGGTATATGATAACCCATCCCTTTCTTAAAATAAGGCGGCCTTTTTAATTAGGTAAATTCTTAGCTTTTGAGAATATACCAATTTGACATGAGTCCTCGAATATTTGATAAGGAAACCTATTCAAATTAATTTGCACCTTTTAGATTTTTGTAACATGCTAATTTGGCATATGAGAGCTCCATTAGAAGAATAACATGACCTTTTTAGCTTAATTTACACCTTTATATTTCAAGTACAAATGTGATTTCTTTTATAACAAGGTATTGTTTCTACTTTACTTTACCTTCTTATTAGTCAATTTTTTTGTAATTTATGGGGTATAATAATAAAATCAAACATAAGAGTAAACCAAGCTTACCTAGTTTACTTACACTACACTAGAAGCATTGTGAAGAATAACCTAAAAGCATGACCCAGCCTTGATAGGGCGTGTAGGCAACACCTAAGTTTAAAATCCTTTCTAGTGTACAAGTGTAGAAAAATCCCCTTATAGCAATAAAGGGACCTTTTCACTTTACTTTGCAACCTTTAAAATGTTAACCTTGAAAACCAAACCAAAAAATTAAATTATTTTTAGGGAATACCCTGACAAGATGTTCACAAACATACAAAGACATGTATGTGTATATGCGACCTTTCTCATATGATCAAGTAAATTTTATTTTGTTCAAATTTTGTATTATGTGTGATTTTATCACACAACAAAATCAAGTCTTACCAATTCTCCCTAACTAGGAATCTAAACCAAAAAATATAATCTAAAATTTTCATTATTCATAATCATTGCTTGAGTTTGAAAAATATTAAGAATATGCCTCAAGATTTGCCAAACTAAAAACACAAAAGTGCATCATTTTATACCATAATAAAACACATAAAAATGGTTTTACATGTGAAAGTTCTTTATTTTAGTATGAAACACACTCTAAAGTTGGGTAGTGTGACTAAAGAGTATGTATTAAATGTTATTGCATTAAGTCATGTGGAACAATTGGATTTTCTGCTTGCATAAATATGCACTAATTTATTATACCAAAGTCTCATTCATATGCAATGCATATAAGTGTTGTGTTGTATGTGCAAAGGAAACTTATGGCATGATATAAACATATATTGATCTAATATGTAGAAACACAAGCTTTATGAAATTCTATAGAGATCGTTCACCCTTTCTTATAGATCAATGGTCTCCATTATGTTTGGTGTGTTTTGTGAATAAATTATTGTTGTTGATTTGAAAATACATTGATTGTGTTGAACCACTACAATTTTGTGTCATGATCCTTCACCCTTTCTTGTAGAATGGTCACCTCATTATGCTAGAAGATATGAGTGTATTTTTAAAATTTTGGCTCTTTTCCCTTTTTGTGCTCCAAAGTTGTAAATTATTGTCATTCTTGCTAGGGTTGCATAAAAAATTATTTTAATGCATGTTAAGGTTGTAAAAACCCTAAAATCCCTAATTGATCCTTGCACTTTTTTTCTATTCCTTTGTTGACTTGCTTGCCTAGTTTCTAGTACTTTAAGTAATGTGTGAAGCCTCTTATCTCATTAAGTTACTAGCCCCTTTCTTTCCTAGAAACCACTTGTCCTAAATTCTCACATGTGCTAATTAGAATAACTTAAGTACTTCCACACTTGTGCCTTTTTGCAAAACCACGTTTTTCCAAGTGTCATGATTCTATTAGTTTTTGTGAGTCTACAAGCTCAATATTGTTGAAGAAAGAGAAGGTTGTTGATTGGAAAAAGAGTGATATGTTTATTCTTCCTTTTAGATTCCTCATGTGCACAAGAACTTAGTTACTTAAAGAGAATAGAATATGTGGAACTATGGAAAGCATGACACCTGGCATCATTTTGCATGCTTTTGCGAGTCTGTGGCCTCTTTAAAGAGGGCCCAATTTTTGGTTGCGGAATTGTAGGAGTGTGACATGTGGACATATTTCATGGATTTTGGCGGAACCCTTAAATTTTCCCTAGTTCCACTTAAATTGTTGTGATCAAACCCTGATAATCATCATCCTAGGGTTGGAATTTTAAGTGTTTTATCATGATCACACCCTTATTTGGTTCGAGCCTCTAATTTTGACTTGACTAGCTGTATCCGATTCCAAATTAATTTCATAATCATTCATGGTCTTAAGTCCCATAGTTTTATCAGCCCCTTTATCTTTCTTCCTGTCATGACTAGGTAGTCCCTTTTTAAAACAACCTTCGACGCACGTGCTTCAAATACTTCCTAAGTTGAGTTTTGAATGATTGCATCGCCCATCACTTATTTGTTTACAATTTTTCTTGTGCAACCCGCAATGAGCGATGCCCTCTCTTTTCCTTTTGGTCGGTCACCTATAGTCCCTTGCATGTTCATTTGTCTCCACGGGAAAGCAACACCTGATGAGCGATGCAGTCAACCTTTTGACCCATCGCTACCCTTCTAACTATCATTGGTTGAAGTGTGCAGATTGAAGCGAAACCCGTGACCACCGATATGTAAGTAATTTTCTATCGCTGCAAGATATGCCTTCGTCGGTTCACCTTGGCCAAAGCAAGGGGTAACAAGCGATGAGCGATGAAAGGTATGATCAACGGCTAGGATCTTATCACTGGCCTTTACACTATCATCGGTTGAAGTCTTAAGTTGGGCTCGGAGGCAGCGATGCCCGATGTCATATTCAGAGGAGTGAAATGTAGCATTTTCTTTGCCTATCACCCAGTACATATCAAGTTGTTGAGATGACATTACGATGTGGTGAAGACACGCAAGCCACGAGATCAAGTTTTAAAGCTTGTAAATCGACAGTGTGTATTCAAACGAAAATGGTTAACTAATAAAGTGGGTATTTTCACTCACGTGAGCTTCCTTGTATCATTAATGGTGCTTGTACTGAACCAAGAAATTGTATAAGGGCTATGTGTTCTTTTTTTTCCATGCACACGAAAGGCTGAGGAGAATAGTGACGAAGCGAGGATGCAAGCGGAGGAGGGCTGTAGGAATTATTTCCCAGGTAAGTCATTGTTGAACGCTAAAAATTTTACTCTCTTGCGAAATTGTCTCTATGTCTCATATATCTATGATTGCATGTTGGATAAAAATGGGGCTTCGATATTGTATGAACTGATTTGTACTTTGGGTTAGGTTAACATTGAAGGGTTAGAATCACTTTGTAATTGTGATTGTGAATTCTATATCACCAATTTGATGCCAAGTCTAAAATTGTAATTGAAGAGAAACCCTAGTTCAATAAAGAATGAGCCAGCTAGGTGAACCGTCAATGTCGAAACCTGCATCAAAAAGTAAGAGGCGGCGGGTCTCTCAAGAAATGCCACATGAATTTGAAGCTCCTGATAGAAAGAAGGGGCAACCAAAGAGCTATGTTCATTTTATGGACAAGTTTAAGCCTCCAAATGTCAAGGCAAGCGACAGAAAGGCCACAGGAGAAGGGGTATTAACCTCAAACTTTAAGGACCTTGCAGTGGGGATTCGTGATATTATTGTGCCAGAGTCAGGATGGGAGCTATTTGTGAATGCTTTTACAAGGAGGGATGTTGTACATCCTAGTCAGAATGTTTCGGGATATGACCTGGGAAAGTTGGTTATCCCAAATATCTATGTGGAAGTGGACTTAATGCTGCAACTCACAGATATATATGATGATGTCGATAGGGTTATTACTGATATGTCTAGTAAAAACCTCCTGGAGATAAAAAGGAGAAAATTCATAGAGGTTTTTAACATGAACCCTGATGCTAATGAGAAAATCAGCATGGAGAGTTTGCAGAAATATTATATTGCTCATAAGGTTGGTTACAGAAAAGGTGAATTGTCTAAATATAGGCGAGAAAGGGGTTCCACATTTGCACTCAAGGATGTTGAACCTTTGGATTGTGAAGAATGTGTTGACTACTTCAGATACACATATTGCATGTTATGTCAGGTGCTTGGGATTAAATTTGATGGGAGGATAACATCTTCCCTTCTAGTTATGATTGTGGATATCCGATATAAGTATCAACATAAGTGGTTTGACTATGCTCACCATGTTGCTAAGCAATTACATTATGATTTGGTACGGTTGAAAGAGAGAAAAACCCCATTGATTTTCAGGCATTACTCATTGCTAATGCATATGCTCATGTATCAAGGAAGGGAAGTTTTCAATCAATATTTGAGGTTGAGGTGGGTAGATGAGAGAAATCATAGATTACATGTACAGATGTGGACACACATTGGGATTTGCATTGCTCCACTTCAGATTATACTCTATTGTGTAATGTGATAAAGCACACCATCTTGGTGCAATTGGGATTTGGGCCAGAGGAGAGAATTTCTAAGACAATCAGAGCTTTGTTAAGACCCAAGGAATGTGGGGATGACCCCAACTATGAGTGTAATTGGGGTGATTGGTATTTGTATGGAAATTACACTGTTATTAGATATTATGGGACTATTGTGGCCCCACGTACAATGCCTAAATATGTCTCAGATAGGCTAGAATTTATGGAAATCATGTGGCAAATGGATAGTAGCGATGTTGAAAACTTCAGGATTTCTAGAAAGGCTTCTATTATTGCAACTACTTTCTCTTTTGACTACTTTGTTGTCACTGCCAAGGAGGCTTATGAAGTTTTTGGCATAATGGTGAACAATTTGAGGATGGGTACAACCCCTATCAAAAGGTTTGATCCTAAGGGGCTCATTGACAAAGAGAAAATCAAATGAGGAATATCAGGGTATGGGCCTCAACACCTTTTGTTTCAGAGAGGATGTAATAAGAAACTTGCCAATGACAACTGTTGCCTAAGATAGGGGAAGGCTATGGCTAAAAATTATTGAGATCAAGCAAAGAGCTCTTAGAAAGAACTCTTTTTATTAAAGTCCATACAAACATATTGTTGATAAGTTTACCAAAATAGAGTTAATTCTTAGTGATTTCAATGATGGTACTTAAAAGGTGGAACAAGTAGAGAAATTAGCCCAAGCTGCCCTACAAGAACACTTATTGAAGACTAATGGCCAACCGAAGGACTTGGTGGCACCAGAGGTTCAGCAGCAGCTGTTGGATATTAAGGATACCCCTGTCATGGAATTGCCCCTTGAGAATGTTGATGAAACACAAGATGTTGAGGTTGATGTGTTTCAACCTTCTACTGAGTCAGACCCCATAGAGCACCGAGTAGAACAAGAATTCTCCTACCCTAGTGTTGGAGATGCAATGGAACCATTTTTTCCAGATGATAGGTTAGTGCCTTGGGAATATGATGAGAGTTGGGATAATGATGTGAGGCTTCTAGCTTGTACTAATTTCTAAGAAGATGACTCTTTTGTGGCAACAAAGGAATTCAAGGAATTCATTATTGAGTTGAAAGCTCAGGAGATAAATGAAAGAATATAAGGGGTATTGGATGGTTGAACCTTCTCAACAGGAGGAGGAAAGGAAGAAAATTGAAGAATAAATAACTTGGGAGATCGAACAAATGAATCTTGTGGAAGCCAAAAGATTAATTAGGGATAGTGGAATGCTAGTTATGTCTGGGTGGAGTCTATCCTCCATAATTAATTTGGATGCAATTAAGAGTGACCCAAATGCTTCAATATCTAAGGAAACATTTGATGAAAAGACTTTTGGTTCAAGGTTTAGCCCAATTCTACATGCATTAGCTATTTGGTAATTGACTCCAGATCTAGGAAGGTGTATACTTAGTAGAACAATGATTGGCCTCTTGGGAGATGTGATTATTGGAAGAGCTTCAAAGATGATAGCTCCACAAGTAGCAAGGTTGATAATGCACTTAGCCATGTTGAGTGTTGATAATGTCGAAATTAGTCATACCAAGTATTTGAAATTATTGGAGAAGCACAACAAGTTAGTTGAGGAGTACAACAAAGTAAGAGTTACTCTAGCTAAGGCTAGTCAAAAGGCTTTGCCGACCTCTTCATCTATTAATTCACCATGGGATAAAGATACCTTGAAATTAAGAAGCAACACACTGAAGAAGGAGCTTTAGACAACCAAGTCTGATAATAACAAGCTCCAAGAAGGAATGAGAAATATTTCAAAAGATATGGCCGAAGGTCTCCTCAACTACAGATGGTATAGTATTGCTCTGAAGGTAGAAACTACATGGTTAAAATATAAAGGTGTCCATGAAGCATATGAGAAGTTTTAGAGTACCCAAGAGGTTTTCATGAAAACCTGGAATAAATGGAGCAGCAGGTTAAGCAATCTAAAAGAAATTAAGACAATTGCAAAAGGAGATTCAGAAACCCCATAGCACCTCAATGAAGAAATCAAAAGGATTGAAACTATTGGAGAAATTACAGGCTTCCATGAAAGAGTTGGGGGATTATTGCAAGGAAAGGTGAAATCCTTTAAGGACATGGAAGAGGAGGGCATGCCTAGGATTCTTGATGAGTAGGGAGAGATAAAGGATTATGACTCATGGAGAGCTATGTTCAAACATCAGACAACTAAGTGTCCTGAAATGGTGTATGTTGAGGGTGAATTGAAACTTTCAGCGTTGAATGATCTAATTGATAATCTCATCAAAATTGAGACAAGAATGGACACTTTTGTGAAAAAGATCTGAGTCATAATTGATGCAAGATATAATGCATATAATATCAAAGTTCAGAAGTTACTTGATGGCAATTGGCCACAGAGGAGGAGTACAGGGGTTGGTTGGATAAATATATTGAGTAAACCACAAGGGGTGGTGGGATGGATATAGAGCATGGTCTAGTATAATACAGTTCTGGCCTTTGAAACAAAATTTATGAAAAGAAATCTATATCCTCTCAGAAAAGTATGCACATGGAGATCCAATCAAGGTTCCTTTAGTTTTTTCTTTGTTTTCTTCTTTTCTAATTTGGTTCACCTTTTGAGTGATGTGGTGATGTGGACTTCTAAGGCAGCACGTGAGCGATTTTTTTATGCTCATCTAGGTGTTTTTCTTTTGATATTCCCCCCCCCATTTGTGAAATGCAAATATAACTACCAGGGGGTTCAAATGAAATGAAATATTGCAAAATGTAATGTGAAATGTAATTTGATAAGCCAATAGCCTGATGCTTTTTTGGCTCCCTTAATCTTATAAAAGGGAATTCAAGGCTATTGTGCAAGGGTCTTTGAAAATTTTATTGGATCTCAGGTACTCTTTGAGAACATTATCAAGAAATATGCAAGTAGATATAAATTTTTGTTGCATCTAGGGTCATGATTTTATATTTACAATTAGCTTAAAATTTTTCATAGTAATTGTAGCATTTGAGAATCAGTTAATGGGAAATTCGAAGCAGATTTTCTCCTGTGAAGTGGTTTATGAATTGGCAATGAAATAGTTAAGGATTATTTCATTGGTCTCTAATCGTTGTGATTAGATGTGTGTTTTTTTGGCATAAGGCTTGTAAGTGTTGTCATTTATGGCAACCTAAATGGCATCTGGTTTGTAGTATAGTTTTGGTTTCTACAAGTTGAGCAGAGTAAAGAACAAGGCATCTGATTATAGGCATAAAAGTTAATCTGAACACCTTACTGGACAGATATTTTGGATTGTGGATCTTTGAGGAAGGTTTTTTGATGTTTGTAATACCTTGGTGAAGGATTTTTTTGATGTGTTCTCACTAGTACGTGATCTAGAAGATCTGGTGCACTAATATGTTGGTTATCTGTGCTAGAAGGCTGGCCCAACAAGTATAGTAATCGCAGATGTATAAGGAGTAATTATATAAATATCTTCATGCTCGATTAAGTTTTGTTTGGGTCCTCTCTTTGTCTTAACCGACTTTGGAGGATGCGCATAAAGAATTAGTGGTGGATATAGCCGACAAGATGAAAGTAACTTAATACTTTATGAAGTCGACTGATGAATGAGTGAATCCTTGTTAGCGGATATATATATATATATATATATATATGAGATCGATTATATCATTTGGTGCGGGATATATGCAAAGAGGTGTGTTTAATAGCGAAGAAGTGTTGAAATGAGTGAATATGTGTGTGATACAAAAATCAGTAGAGTAATGGTGCAGATGTTGGATTTATGAGCAGAGCATAGCAGAGTGAAGAGCAAGAAATCAGTCTGCAAATCTTGAATTCAATCTATGAGCTTCACCAGAACTGTAACTTGGCATAAATAGATGCTATCATCTCAGTTCAACCTTCAGATGGTCCTAATCTAAAATTTTATATGGCAGTGATCCTCTTCTTTTGAGCAGTGAGCTCTAGGCAGTGTGCCTAAATGCAAGTGCATTCTCTTTTGTAAACAATTATATTTGAGTACTCAAATTGTGGGTTAACCTCCACCATGGTTTTTCCCCTAATAGGGTTTCCACACAAAACTTTGTGTGTCATGGTGTTAAGAATTTTTGCTTTGAATGCTTGCATCTTTCTTTTAATGTAATGACAGAATGGTTTAAGTTTCAGAGTAATAAAGTTTAAGATTTGTTGAACACTGATTCACCCCCCCCCCCTCTCAGTGTTCCCTTGATTCCAACAATTGGTGTCAGAGCACAGTTCCTCTAAAGAAGTTTAGCAACTTGAGGTGGATCTTGGAATGTGATGGACACTGGTAGTCTTTAGCAGCAGCTTTTGGTGGCACTTGATGACCTTGATTGGTCTAAAGAATAAGTACATGAATCAAAAGCAAATCTTAGAGATGTTGAGAAATTCAATTAGTCATTGAAAGATCAGATTGTTAAATCTAGAGAGAAAAGAAATGATCTTTGTGATTAGATACAGCAGAAGGAGAATGAAAATATGGATGATGCTCACTTGAATCAAACCTTGAAGGAAATAACCGAAGAAAGTGAAAAGCTTGCCAAAGACAATACAAACCTAAGACATGAGATGGAATCTATGATGATGAAGATGACTAAAGAGATTGAAGAAAGGAAGAAAAATGAGGAAAATCTTGCTCAAACCTTGAAAGAGAAATCTAATGAATGCAATAGAATAAATGGGGAATTCACTCAGTTGGAAAGTGAATTACAAAGAACTAGAAACAATGACGAAGAAATTGATAAGCAAATTGCTACTCTTAGGAATGATCTTGTCATTGAAAATGAGTACAAAGAAAATTTTAAGATTAGTTCAGTAAAACATGATGAGTTGACTCAAGGACAGAAGAGTGGAAATGATAAGAGAGGTCTTGGATATGAAAAGGGAGAAAGTTCCATATCAGGACAAAATAATTTCAGACAGAACAAAAATGGAAGGTATCTGGTAAGATAGCCTAATGCACAAAAGTTTAATGGGTATTGTTTTTCTTGTAATAAGTTCAGTCATATGGTTTCTCAGTGCAGAAGCAATATGAAGTCAAAAGTTTCATCATTCTCTAGTCAGTGTTTCAATTGCAATAAGTTTGGTCATAAATCAATTGAGTGCATAAATGTGTCAAGTTACTTTGTTGATAGAAGAAATGTTGAATGTTATACATTTGGGAAACCTGGGCATGTTGCTAATCAATGCAAATCAAGAAGAAACCAGTGGAATGGACAAGAAAACATTGTGTGCTACAATTGCAATAAGTATGGTCACATTGCAAGATTTTGTAGAAACAAAAATGTAGACAGAAGAGGTCCGATATACAGAGGCAGAAATATAGATGATAAAGGAAAAGAAAAAGTGACTACGGATGAAATCAGAGATCAAATAAAAAATACATGGGTAAAGAAGAATGATTCTGATGCTGGAAATGGTTCCATACCGAAACCTGCTTCCAGTAATTCTTTCGGTAATTGATTTCAGGCCACTGGCCTAGGGGGAGTCTTTCAAGAAAATCTTTCCTCCCCTATCTATGGATGGTACCGGAATGAAGAGAATTACCGAGAAGGTGTATTTATGGTGTATAGAAGCTTTGGATATCTTTTGCAAAAAGAATTCAGACAATTCATAGGTCCATAGAAGATTTTTCTGTCGTTGTTTGGGAAAACAGAGTTTCCAAAAATTTAGGGCAAACGCATTTATTACAAGTGTGCGAGCTATAAAAGACAAGTTGAAACCATCATTTGTCACTTTTCATCGAAGAAGAAAAGAAGGAGAGCACTCGACAGTCGAATTTCAAAGCAGTGAAATCGTCTCATTGGCAATTTTCAAAATCTATCAGGTATTTCAAATTATTCTCGAATTCTTCATACAATTTGGTGTGCGGTTGCAAACCCTAGATACAAAAAAGGAAATGGAATAAATCAAAGGGTCGATCACTCTAGATGAATATAATAGTGCAAAGATTAGGTCTATCAGGAATTTTTTACTACCTAATGAATTGAAGCAATTTAGCGAAGCTAAACATGGGAATTTGGATATTTGGAATGAGTTTTTGTACTTTGAGAATGCAGAATTTGTGAAATTCATATTGAGCAGATTACATGATGATATTCTAACTCTGGACAAACCCTACATCATCTCGAAGGAAGCAATTGATAATTTGACTGGATTTTGCAAAGTCTGAGATATACCAAGGAAGAAATCTATCTGAAACAAAGAGGTTAAAACCCTAACCAGAATAATCAGAGATCATAGGGCACTGATAATTGCAACAATCAAGAATCCTATTACAAAGTATATTGCACATGGAATAACATATAAAATCTTCTACATAAATCAAGAAGGAGCCACATCAATTGGCGTAGTCTATATTTCTCACAAGATGATGAATGAAGGTCAGGACTTTGACCTATGCGGGTTGTTAAAGGATCAACTCATGGAGAATGTAAAACTGAAAAAGGAAACAGGCTATCCTTTCAGGTTCAATACTTTGATTACATGTTTAGTAATGTACTTCTTGAATTGCTTGCCGAAAATCAACAATGTGGTATGGAAATCAAACGAACCGGTATGCAAACAAATATATTCATATTCTAGGAGCTTAGTCGATTGGGATTTAGAATTTGAAATTTTCTTTAAGAATGTGCTTGAAAAGTGTGGTTCAGTCAATATTTCCCTTCCAATAAGATCAATTGAAGTTGGTTCCTCCTTTGGTGGCATTGATAAAGGACAAAAAAGAGGAAAGAAAATTGTTGAATACAACCCTCAAGAAAGCAAAGTTCCCAGAATTGAGGGAAAAGGAAAAGAAAAATAAATAGTGGATATTCTGGATGAAGAATCTGATGAAGAAACTGGGGATCCACTAAAAAATGAATCTAAATTAGAAAAAGGTAGTGAGGAAGAAGAAGATCTAACAAAAGAAAAGCTACAACAGCTTATTCAAGGAGAAGGTGGAATGCAGAAAATAGCTAGGTTATGGTCTGTCAGACCATCATATGATCAAGACATGATTCTAAGTGTGTTAAATGCTCATGTTGAGAAATGCAAGATTAGATTAGAAAGCTTGCAGAACATTCTACCCGATGAAATGATTGAATGTAGCAAAGAAACATTGAATTCTGAAGCTCAAGAAAAAGAAGTTGGTGAAGTTATCTCACTTGAAGGAACAATTCAGACTATCCCTTTCCAAAATGAAGAATAAAATGAATGAGTTAAGGCAATGCATAAACTCAGTCACTAGCATCTACAACTATTGCATTTGTTGGCCTCGTGCAGTTAGCAATTACAGAGAGAATTTGGATCAGATCGAAACATAATTGAATGGCATTGGCAAAAGCTTTGACATGTTGTAGGATCAAGATGGCATCGTCAGGAAAAGAATCCAGGAGCTATAGTCAGCACACACAAAAATTCAACTCTCCAAGAACACTCTTGTGGATACTTTTTGGAAGGTAAAGGATCTAACCGAATGCAGGTTGGATCAGATGGTGGAAATATTGAGGAATGGTGAGAAACTAGAAGAAGCAATTACGATTCCTGAATCTCTAACTGAAATTGTTAACAAGACTTCCAAGAACAATAGTTTGATCATTATAAGTGGAATCACAATAGATGCTTGGAATAAATTCCTTCCAAAAGTGAAGAAAAACCATAAGATAATCTTCTAAAGATAGTAGTTAATTATTTTCAATCTTTTTAAGTTTTGATCAAAGGAGGAGAATTGTCGGCATATATGTGTTGAAGTTTTGAAGCTTTGAAGATTTTGAACACGTGTTTTGTCATTGTTTTGTCACTATTTTGTCATGGTGTTAAGAATGTTTGCTTTGAATGCTTGCATCTGTATTTTAATGTAATGACATAATAGTTTAAGTTTCAAAGTAATAAAGTTTAAGATTTGTTGAACACTATTTCACCACCCCCCCCCCCTCAGTGTTCCCTTGAGTCCAACATGTTTTTATTATGTGCTTCGATTCAAGGAATTGATTAAATGCTCTAGTGTGATCAGTGATTCATGCATTATAACATGGGATCTCTAAGAATTGTCTACGTGGATTTTTTGAGTTATGAATTTGTAATGCAAATCCATAATAGTTTGTCATTGTCAATGCTATAATTATTGGGTTACTGTTATTTGTGAATTTCACCCTATCACCCTGTGATAAGGCACTACTCTATGCATCAACTAAATTTTTGTTTATCTAGCCAATTGAATTGTGTCAAAGAATAACTCATTTAAATCAAATCTTACTTATAATGATGATGGTTGTCGCAGTTATCAATTGATTTTCCCATTCTCTACTTTGGGTCACTAGGTGTGAAGGATTTGCCAAATTCTCGCAAGTTGTTGTACTCCAAGTCTTGAATTGAGAATGTATCTATTGAATTTACAATGTATGTGAAAGTTGTTATGAATTAGTGTTATAAATACATTATGGGATTACCCTCTCAGGTTTTGCATAGCCTGAAGTGCAGGAGGAAATCCAAATTATTTTCTCTCATTCGTTGGCCAACCCCTTTCAGGCTGCTAACTATTGGAAGTGGAAAATCCATAGGCTACTTGTGAAGATCTAGTTGGATTTTAAAAAGAGCCAATAGATTCCATGGGTTCATGGTTCGATCATGATTGGTTCCATTTTAAGCCACAAAATTATGAAAGGATTCCACGTGGACTCATGGATGACATCACTTGCCTTTTTGAAGGCGTTCTTTTTAGTGGACCCACATAGATGGCATGTAAAGGTAGATGACTTGGAATCTTCCTATTGGTAAATATTTTTCAAAGCACATCAAAATTGCATTGAATATTTAAAACTTGGTCAAGGTAATTTTGGGTCGTCAATCTTGTTCTCTTTAAAAATCAATGACTCACATTCAAATCTAAAAAATGGGTAGTTGAAGGCGTCTAGCTTGCATGAAAAAACACTAATGACAGAAGTTATGGATTGCTACTTGATCCTTTGAAGAATTTTCTCTATAAGTATAATAATTAAATCAATGAATCAAATCATTACACATTTCATAAAGATTAGAGAGCAATTTCTCGGCATTCCACATCTTCTACAATAAACTAAGGTTTCCAAAGAAAAAATCAATTTCATATTTTTAGACTTTTGGGTCAAATTTTCTTAAAGGTTCTAGTGGTTAGGGTTTGCAATTAATATTGAAGAGAAATTTAATTGTTTGAGAAGCACCAAACCCTAGTTTTTTGCATAAACTCTAGGTCAAACTAAACTGTAACAATGAGCCAATCAAAGAGCCAACTGTCTTCATCAAAAATACCTCCTGATCAAGACCTGACTATTCAACTGCTTGAGTCATCCAAAAAGGTCATATGTGCCCATGGATTCAATGTTGCAAGTGGTTTAATTGACAATAGTAGCAAGTGTAAATATGTAGAGCTCACTATCACTGGATGGAGCCTTTTTAGTCATTCATACAACAAGAGCGCTTCTAGGGTTCCCATATGAAATGTCTGGGTTTATGACCTCAAAAAATTAATTCTTCCTAATGTATTCATGAATGCAGAATTCATTAGATATGTGGTTAGGAACTATGATGAGAATTTATGAGTTATCAAGGCTTCCATTGGTGGAGTTTTGGTAAAAGTTGATAAAGCCTCCATTTCTGAGGTTTTTGGTCTAAAATTAGTTGCAAATAAAACTATTGATTTTGACCTATTCAAAAAGAAATATAAGCATGATAATAATAGTTATAGAATCCTTTGGTTTATAAGGCATAGGTTGAAAGGGTTTGATAAAAGGTCTTTTAGAATCCCAACCAGTGGGATTGAACCTTTCAACATTGACCTATTTGAGGACTATTTTATTAAGACATACCATTCTTTATGTCAATTCCTTAGAGGATATTTTAAGACCAAGATCCCTATGCTATTGATGTACATGGAAGTAGACATTCAAAACTCTTCAGTAAATAATAAATATAATTTTTCCATATACATATCCAATGGAATCCACAAGCAGCTAGTGGAGATTAAGGAAAACAACAAAATGGTCAATTTCATATGGTACTCTCTACTTTTCCATATGTTTCTTTATGAGGGTAGAACAAAGTGGGACCAGGCCATGCAAGTTAGAATGATAGATTATGCTAGCAAACTGATGCAAGAGCATCCAGGCTCACAATCAATCCCATCACCAAAAATAAATATTTTATTTTCTTGTTTAATTTTTGCATTTTTGGTGTAGGTTGGAGCTTCAAGAGAATCTTGTGAAGTTTTAAAGGATGATATATTTATTTTTATCAAGACTTGGCTTCCATTCAAAATCAAAGGCAAAAAAAGGTGCTTTATGTGATCTTAAAATTATTATATTGCATAATTTCAATGTTTCAAGGGTTGAAGGGGTCCATTAGCATATTATAAATAAAAAATTAATCAATTTTCTCAATCTAGATGCCTATAGAATTTTTAATGTTGCAAGTGGAATTCGGCATTCTATTCTTTCAGTTTGCATGCCTAGAATGGAGGGAAAAGCTAGTGATATTTGGAAAAAAAATAATTAATGACTTCAGTTTTTAATTTAAGGTGAATGAGCATGACTTAGTTCATGATTTTATTGATTTTTATGAGGCATGTACAATAGAAAGTTGTGGAATATGGTGCAGTAACTTTGTGTGTCATATTTGGAAGCATTTAATGATGAATTTAAAGCATAAACAAAAGAATTTCAAAAGACAATTGGAGGGAAATGAAAGAGAATATTTGGGTGCCCTTTTGGTGCATTAAAAAAGGTTTTAATCTCTATAAAATAGACCCTTTAAATGGGTTTAAGAAGTGGGAATCAACAACAACAAGGTTGGAGAAAGAACTTGCAGATTGCTCTTGAGAGTTGAACAAGAAAGAGTGCAGAAAATCAACTTGTGAAGAGAAGAGAAGAGGTATTTTGCAGGTGTTCAAGGCAGCCATAAGGGTTGCATAATGAAGAGAAAAAATAGATTTTAGAAGATGAGTTAAGTCAAGAAGTTTTGAAGACATGAGGATAAGCTATAGGAGTTGTAGGTGGAGTTGAGGTGCTAGAAGGTGAATAGTTTGTAGGAGCTCAGATAGTTGATCATAGATTGTGTTTGAATGATATTTAATTTGAATATTTGATGTTTTTAATGGTTTTACTTGTTGTTCATCAGTCCATTGATGACTGAAAAAACATTTTTAATCAGATTTCTTTAATAGAAAAATTCAATGGTTTCATGTGCAAATAATTTGTTGAGGTTAATTTGCAATCTCCTTATTTTGTTTTAGCTATTGTTGTGAGGGTTTTAGAGAGGTATTAGTGTGTATGAATTCCTCTCTACATCACAAACCTCTCACTGTCTGATGGACATATATTTGGTATATGCACTGTGAAAGTTGGTATTTGAAGACCATTTCATTTGGAGAGCTTTATGATTTATGGGTGTAGAAGAAGGAAGAACGCATAAATAAGTTTTGGACTTCCTAAGACCCAAGGAGAGAGTCTCTAAACTTGGTTTGCAACATAATTTTAGAGATTGGTATCTCCACTCAGATTCAACTATGATCAGGGTATATGGATGCCCTGTGGGGCCCATATTTTGCCAAGGAATGTTCCTATAAGATTAGCATATCTCTAAATAATATGGAAATTAAATGAATCTAATAAAATCCATCTGAAATGAAAAAAGAAAGTTTATTTCTTTCTCTTTACTATCCTTTTTTCAAAATTTACAGTAACTAGGGGGCTTGGAGCTCATTTATCCCATGCTCCTATTGGTGTAGGTTTTTTATTTCCTAGTGGGTTAATTTATTTTTCCCTTAGTCCTAGGTTTTTTCTACACTTTTATTAAGATTGCATAGGATAATAAAGTGAGTTTATTACTAGGAGATAAGTGATGTGGTGTTCCCCTTTTTAAAGGGTGAAAAATTTTCCACTTTTGGTGGCATCCTCCACTTTTTGTGGTTGATTCCTATTGGTTGGATTTTCCACCTCCATCCTCTCCTTAGTTTTATATTAGCTCACTACCTAGATTATATTTGTATTGATTCATTGATTCTTGAATCCTTTACATTCATTTAGCTTGGAAACTCTTAATGTAATTCTATCATATTGGCATTGCATAATCTCTCAGTGTCCTAGTTTGTATTCTTATGTTTTTCTAGTTTATGTAACTTTGATTCTCTTAAAATGTTCCTTGGGTTATTCAATCTATTTCAAATTTATAGCATGGTATTAGAGCTTTTGTTTTGAGAAATCTAAGTTCATATATTCCTAATTAAGAGATTGAGTTTCTTGTAAGATCTTGCAAATTCTCATATGCTCTTCTCTTGTGTTTTGAACGATCTAGAGAATCAGAAAGGGTTTGCAAAGATCTAATAACCTCTTCATATTTCACATGTTTTTGTGATATTTGGGTTATACTAGCAACATTTTTTACTATTCCAAAATGTCCAAGAGGCTTGAGAAAGTCAAGATTGACTTTTGTTTCATCCAAATTGGAGATCATTTGACAAAGTTGCAAATGAGGGTTTGAAGCTCAGATTTGGTGAGTAGGTTTTTCTACCTAGGAGCATTTTCAGCCAAAACGAACCTTGCCATTGCATTGAGAAGGCCAAGGAGATGAATTTTGATATAAAATTTTCCTATATTTGGCAGAATTTGTTTTCAGGGCAAAAAAAATTTACTTGGAAGGTCATACAGGCCCTCGAACTATGCACCCAAACTGTGCAAGTACAATACTGTCACATAATTATTTTAATATCAATAGTTTATTAAAAAATAATAATTAAGTATTGCATAATCAGCCAAAGGAGCCACTAAGGGCTTATAGCCCCCGCAACCTCCCCTTAAGTTGTTGCAACTTTGTTAAGCTACTATCGCTGTAGTTAGCGACACGACTAACATTGACACTTGCAACTTTTTTAATAACCGCCAATAGCTAGAGGTTTCTAAACCACCAATGTGATCAGTTCAAACTATCACCTAAATTGTACTACTAGACACCAATCCACCACCCAAGCGGCCACCTCAACTGGTGGCACCACTCAGCGGCCACTAGGGGGCCACCAAGGCCCTTCAATAGGCCAAATTGGGCCTTTTTTCAAACTTGCATAACTTTTCACCACAGTGTTCATTTTTCAAAAATGAGATATTGTTGAAAAATATGGAGAGGAGTAATTTCCTTCCATAGAGGTATTGAAAAGATTTTTTGCCATTTTGTACTAGATATTTCAGGTTGAAGTTATTTGTTGCTCATTTATTCAACATGCCATAACTTTCACCCTGGTGCTTCGTTTTTCATAAAAAAATAGGCGTTGGAAAGGTATTGAAGATCACTACACAACTATAAGGTTGATTTTTCTAGATTTTATCTCAAGGTCATTTTGTATTAAAATTTTAATTTTGGCTATTTTGAGCCTATTGAGCTTTATATCTTGGAAAAGGCTTTGTAATTGCACTAAACTATAAAGTGCCAACCTTATAACATTTGGGGGTGATTTTTGATACTATTGTAAAGGGTGGGACTATATTAGTCTTCTTTTTTTATGTTATTTGCACTCATTCTTGGGGATTATGCTTGCACTTTATAATCATGAACTAGGATAAAGTTCTATTTAACAGGGGGTTAATCATGTATCTTAAACTTCATCCTTCTATTGTCAGACTAACTTCAAAGAACTATTTGTCTTGGAAATAAGGGATAAAGAACCACTACCTTGAGTGGGATCTATTACCCTATCTCCTTGGACTCGTTCCTGAGCCAAGTGACTATGATGAAAAGAATGCACAATTTAACGATAATGACATGGTATATGGACTAATATGTCTCACTATTTCTAAGGGTACTCTACATCACATAGATCACACTGCGTGCCCTTTCACTACTTGGACCATCATCCAGTAGTTGTATGGAGACATTGGATCTTCATCTGAAAGTGATGTTTCCTTGGAGAATCAGGCTATTGCAAATGATATTGATACTTATGTTGCCTCATCTAATATGGAAATATCTTGTATGGATGATCGGTTCATTGATACCCCATCAACAACACTTATTGTAGATTCAGATTCCAAATATGTTTTTTTGAAAACTTCTAGTGTTTTATTGTAGTAGGATCATTTATGTCTTTTGGTTTAGTCCATTGGGACCAATTTCTACCAAACATTTCTTATTTTGTTTGTAGAGTCCCTCATTTCAGATCTAGATGACATTATTGGGGATACACGTCTTCTCTTTGAGGACAACTCTTTGGTCCTTGCATCATCCATTACTACTTCAAAGTTTAGTATTGCTTCTTTGAAATCTTCCAATGACTTCTTACAACAAGACATCCATAGTCTTCCTGATTTATCTTTGTGGGATGATCTCTTGATAGGTATTTCAGACTTGTTTATGGAGACACATATTATAGATTTGGGATACACTATTGAGTGTATTTATCTTCTCTTTGACAAAGTTGATTCTTCTTCAGTTTTTATTTTTAAAATGAACAAGACAACTGAGAGGGGGGTGAATCAGTTGTAGCAAATTATTCCTTCAAAACCCTCAATAGTAATCAAATCCAAAAGCATTCATTAAACCCTTTTTTTTTTAGTATGATTAAACATGAAATGTAGATAACAAAAACTGAAATCACAACACCATAGACAAGAGAACACCATATTTACATGGAAAACCCAATGAGGGAAAAACCATAGTGAGGATTAGCTCACAATATAAGTAATAGCAAAATTGGTACAAAAAGGATCACTGCCAAAATAGGACACACTATCCAAAAAGGCTCATGCCTAGAGCTCACTACCACAAAAATAATAGAAGAGGAATGCTACACAAAGAACACTGCTCAATGCAACAAGGAATCCATCACAATTGCTCGCACACTTTCACAATCTTCACATGAAAGATTTTAGATGCCTTCAGCTCACTGCCTTCAAGAACCCTAACATTGAAATTTGCACTTCTCTACTTAAATTTGTATCACACACGCACTCACATCAATCTCGCATCTATCTTGCTTCTTTATTCTTCCTTACTCATCTCACCACAACACCATACATATTTATATTGATCTCAACCTCAAAAGCCTTCTCTAATGTCAGAAACTAGCCATTATACATACACATTCAAAATAGGTTGGCACCTAAACATTCCCACAGTGGATAGGAACAAAAGGAAACCTACATAAATTCTTAAATATGACTCAAATATATCCCAACACACTTCGACATGCTTCTACAAGCCTCACATATAGTGTTAAACAGAAGGTTGACCAACACCCGTGCAAAACACTATAAACATTAAGTACACGCTTCCACAAATCAATTTGAAACTTTCAAACAACATAATTCACTTGAACACAATCTAGAATAATCCATGAACTACTTAAGATTCATCAACCACTTCATCCAAGCTTGCATCAACAAATACTTCAACTTATAACAATTGGTAACCCGTATTTGCATACTGATAAATGAAACTCACTTTGTACTACATCAAATCAAGTAAAAACTTGAATACAAAAAGGTACAAGCATTATAAACAACTTCCCAAGTCTACACAACCTGAAGCCAAACAAAGGAGAAACACGAAGAAAATACATTTATCCCTGTCCACATAAAATATCATTGAAAGACTGGCTCACACACTGGTGAAAATATCTCGCACTGTATATGATCTAGAAACCCAAATTTTGAATATAACAACCTCTGATAACCATGAATAAACTATAAGATCCACACAGGAATAGCATTAACATAGAATAAATGTGGAGCAGAATACCGGAGCACAATATGAACACTTGCACAACACAATTTACTTTGTTTATCAAATTTTCTCAAAAGCACTTGGAAACCAGGTACTAGAGACATCATTTAAACTCATTACTTCATTCCAACTCATCTTCAGACTCTGTAACAAAAATATAGCTCCATGTACTCACAACACTTCCTCAATATCTCAACTATACATGCACAACATGTTTTCCTCTTTTTCACAATATCCTCAACATCTTCATCACATAGTTGGCATCAATGACAACACCAGTCAGAAGACTTCTTGTTGACATAAATGACAACACCTTCATACTTACAGCAGTTGTGAGGGAACACTTTAACCCTCTTGTTCATTCTCTACATGATCATTCCTTATAGTTTGACATGAGTGTGGATATTGTGGATCAACATTTGGAGGAGACATCTTTAGAGGAGATACTTGAGTCTTTGGATGGTGTTCTACATCAGTCTCTAGGAGATTCTGAGTTTTCATTTTTAGTAGTGTGGCCTAGAACACTTGATTTGATTGTGACAAATTTCAACATCAACATGGAGATACTTGAGCCGACTTCAAAGACTTCATATATCTTGCACTTTCTTCCTACATATTCCTTTTAGGACTTGGGAGATAGCTTATATACACCATTGGTTTTGTTTCTTCCTAAACCAAGAAATATTTTTCAATGTTCGTGGACCATCTTATCCATCCAATTTCAAGCATCTACCATTTCATCTCTTTTGGGGGGCTACTTAGTCCTTCTCTTCTTCCCTCTTTATTGTAAGGAGTGTTCTCTCTATTTGTGGGGGGAAGTCTTCTTCTTTGGGGGTAATTTGATATGTACATGGGTACCTAACATGGCCTCTTTTTTGGGACCCATCATCTTTTACATCCTCCTAAGTTGTTCTTAAGGGGGGTGTTGGTGTAGGTTTTTTATTTCCTATTGGCTTAATTTAATTTTCCCTTAGTTCTAGATTTTTCCTGCACTTTTATTAAGCTTGATTAGGATAATAAAGTGAGTTTATTACTAGGAGACAAGTGATGTGGCATTCCCTTCCTTAAAGGGTGGAACACTTTCCAATTTTGGTGGCATCCTCCACTTTTTATGGTTGATTCCTATTGGTTGGATTTGCCACCTCCATCCTCTCCTTAGTTCTATATAAACTCACTACCTAGCTTGTATTTGCATTTATTCATTGATTCATGGATTCTTGAATATTTTACGTTCATTCAGCTTGGAATATCTTAATATAATTCTATCATATCGATATTGCATAATCTCTCGGAGTCCTGATTTACATTCTTATGTTTTTCTAGTTTATGTAACTTTGATTTTCTCTTAAAAAATTCCTTGGGTTATTCAATCTATTTCAAATCTTTAACATATTCAAGCATATATGATGGTCCAAGAAGCCACAAGAGCATTTTACCATGAAGGATTCATCATTTAAGTGAGAAAAAGCATTAGAAGATCTACATTTGTGCACCAAGTTCTTTTTGGTGAAGATGTGATCAGTAATTGCCTAACTGACAAGGTAAATGAAAGAAGAGTGAAGTGGGCTTCTTTCAGGAAGGGAGAAGAGCAAAGGGAAAATAAAATGTAAAAATACCCTAGATCCTTTATAGAGATAAGAGATCCCATTGACCTAGGATCCAAAAAATACTTGACAATGTTGACAAGTTGGCTAAAAAAGCTCCAATGGTTGAAGAGAGACCTTCTTATCAGCCACAAATTGATCCATCCATATATGTATCTACCAAGAGAGGAAAGAGACCATCAATGGAAGAGACTTTCCATCATGGGAAACCACCTACAATAGCTACCCCTCCTTAAGAGCATCTTATTGTTGCTACTCCTTCCCAAGAGAAAACTTAGAGGAAAAGAAAGCTTGATCAACCATTCTTGGTTGATTATCCTTTAGGTGTTGATAAATTATAATAGGTAGAGGTCATTGAGGAGGAATTAAATCAATCAATACCATATCCTCCAAGAGTAAATTTTGTCGGCATACCACAAGGCCAAATAGGCATAAATGTGGGTAGTGGAAGAGATGAGGTTGATGATCTGTGGGCCCTAGCTTGTTCCCAATTCATCTTTGATGATAAATTTATTGTCCAAGGAATTCAAGGACTTTATGATAATAATTAGAAGAGAGGAGTTTCATGAAAATCTAAATAAAGCTAAATGTGAAGTAAAACCCTCCAAATATGAAGAAGTTACACAAAGGGTGTTAAAAGAAATTGACTTTTATTTCAAAAACATAACACTAAATCCTGAGGGAAGAAAATTGGTGAGGAAAGTAGACTACTCTTGTTTCCAAAATGGGATATTACATCAAAAATAGCTTTGGACACCATCATGAGACCAAATGAAGATGTATTTTATTTTGATGAGCAAGCAAAAAAGGCATAATTTTTTGATCAAGTTTTAATCTAAAGTGAGAAAACTTGGCTATTTGGGCCCTAGCCCCAAATGAAAATAAGCCCCAAGTGGCAGAGACTATGTAAGAGATGAAGGGGAGTTTGATTGTCAAAAGAACATCAGATACCACAGCTCGCCAAACAACTTCACTAGTTGTTCACATAACTATGTTTAGTGAAGCAACTACCAAAAGATTACAAGAGGAATATGATAAATTAATGGCATATCATCTCAAACTTACTACAAAATACAACAAGCTCATGATTTAGGAATCATCAATAGCATCACCACTAATAGGCTCTAAAGTGGTAGTTCCTTCAACTCCAAGTTTCTCAAGTTTTTTATTAAAAGAAAAGGAAGCCTTGACTTCAAACATAGAGAAGTTGGAAGAGTAGCTAAAGAGTGCCCAACGGGAGAAAAATAGGGAAAAAAATGACATAGTGGAAGACATAACTTATAGATTATCAAAAATACTTGGGAAATTGGAGGACTTCCATTCAACTTATTCTAACCTTATGGATGCACATGTCAAAATTACAAAGGATAAAGATAAGCTCAAGCTAATAATGAATAAGTGGGTACCTAGGATTGCCAGTCTATAAGGTATATACAAAGATGCAAGATTTGAAGACGATGTGCTAGATAACATTATTTCTACTCGGTAAATAGCCAAATTGGTAGGAGAAGTACATGTTGGTAAAAAAAGGCATCCCAAAATGACATCTAGGATCAATATGTTCCTTAAGTAACTTTCATTTTAATTTAGGAACCTCAAAAGCATATACTACTATGCCTTGAAGTGGAAATTGACATAGTTATTTTCCCACTATTAATTATTAAAGGAAAGAGGTTGTAATTAAGTTTCAGATCTTTTCTAATCAAGGAGCAAATATTTTTAGATCAAGTAATTTCAATAGCATTACGACACACAAAAATAAACAATAAGAATAAGACATAAGAGAAAGAACACACAGATTTATGTGGGGAAAACCCTTTTGGGTAAAAATCCCCACACTCAAAAACCATAGAGCCAATATATTATTTAGTAAAAAAATAGTTACAATATATTCTTTAGGCTCAAGTCCATTACAATATATTTACATCATGTTCCATCTTTGACAGAATTATGGCAGCATAACACCTGTGAATAACACTCTCCTCTCATAACTCCTCTAGCAAAACACTTGTATTTATAGAATATATGGTGCTCGAGATAGAAGTTTCCTTAAACCCATGCCTGTGCATGAACATGCAACAAGAAAGGCACTACATGCAAAAGCATACCATATGTACATGCAAAATAATACTTGTCAAAAATCTGGGCATCCAAATTCCAAGTTTGACTGAACTAGGAATAGAAACTACATTCATGCACAACTCCCCTTTCAAATAGAAATTTCCAAACTTGACTTTTTAAAGTGGGTGCCAACTTTCACAAAAGTAGGAACATGCCATAGTTAACTCAACATGCCTTGACACATGTCACCATCGTGCAACTCCAAGAAGTTTTACAAACTTGTCTCTCCAAATGAGCACCCAAGTGGCAAGTGTCACTATGGTGCACCTCCATGAAGTAGGTACTATAGAAGTTGTTGATTCAACCCGCAAGACCTAGAAATCACCTACAAGCAATTACCTATCACAATAGAGAAGAACAAAAAAGCAAGATTCAACCCGCAAGACCTAGAAATCACCTACAAGAAATTACCTATCACAATAGAGATCTAAAAAGCATGATTATGCTCAATAGCCCAAGAATTGTATTGATGCAAATAACTTGAATGAATAATTACAATGTAGAATCAATCCTTATGAAAATGAGATAGAAACCCTAGATCTAAACCCTAGGTGAGGATTAAATTAGCCTATGTAAAGTGTCATCATCCTATGCAATGATACAACATGTGATTTTATCAGCCAATCTAATAATTAAAAAGTAATTTCTAAGTTTATCTTAAGTGAATAAAGTAAAAGGTGATCTAATCAATTAATCATTATTAATTAATTAATTAGATGATTAGCCTATTACTCCAACACCCTCCCTTAATATCAACTTAGGGAGTAGCTAAAAACCTGATGAAGGATGCATAAATGAATACAAGAATGCATGAATGAGTCCCGACTACATGGCCTAATGAGGTACCCGTGTACAAACAAAATAAATCTCTCATATTAAACGAAGAAAAGGAGAAAACCCAGTGGGACAAAACTCCTCCCCAAAAGATAAAATATATAATCAAGTGCAATAAAGTGATGAAATATGGAGGACTCCATGATACCTCCCAAGTACACCATCCATCACATATATACATTACAAATCCCTCCCATGAGAGGGAAAGAAAGATACCACATAGCCCCCCCCCCCTCCCCCCATGATGAAGTAGCTCCAAAACCACTGAAGAATGTCTGAAGACAAAAGAGAATCCAATGTGTACAAAAAGTGTATCTCCCCTTGGGAAGAAAAGTATCCAATGGTCGATGTTGAAGAAAATTTATCTCCTTGAATAAGTAAGAGGGAAGAAGCCTCAAAAATGAAATATCTGAAGATGTATCAATTGTATCCCAAGATGTCTCAACAAAATCAAGTGTGACCCCAATCAAGGAAGAAGACAAAGTATGTGAATACTCAAGAGAAACCTCCAAATATAAATGATCAAAGAGGAGAGAAACCCCATCAAACATGTCCTCTAAATCTACATAAGAGGAATGACAAACCAAATCTGATATACCTATTGTAGACACTTAAAAAGTCATGATCGGTATTATGCATCTGATTCTGATTAACTAACATCATTTCCTCCTAAATCACTTCAAACTAATCAATTAATTAAATAATCTATATTATTTAGTTAAAATTCATCAACTTCCACTATTAATCAAATAATTAACTTTATTTGATTAATTCACTTTCTTCTAAATAATGTTCATCCTATTTAATTAAATCAAATCATTTAATTAAATCCCCCTAAGTCCTCTCATTTGATTAAATAAATCAAACTATTTAATTAAATTTCATAAATCCCCTAACCCACTCAAGTTGATTATTTATGAATTAATTAACTCTAATTTCTCCCTAATCATCATTATCCATTTCTCTAGCTTTTAACTCCCCTAAAGTTAAACCAACCCATGGTCCACTAACCAAGTTGCGAATGAAATTAATTTATTTTAATTATCTAATTACCTTATTTATCCTCACAATGGCATATTCCTCCCAACCACCCCCTCATTCAATTTCCCTCCAAAAGGCTCTTACACACCCATAAATACCTCTTACAAAGGCATTTACTCCCTCTTACATGCCATCTTGTCTCTTACAAGGGTATTAACCTCTCTTACATTCTCAACAACATTCTCTTACACCCTCAACCATATGCATTCAATTCTCTTACATCCTCTTTACTCCACACATTCCCCAAAATGTGCTCCACCTCCATCCATTAACCTTGTAACAAGTGTCACATTCCTATTGGCTCTCATTTTAATCCCACATTCACCAATTTCACTCTTTCTTCAACCCTTCACTCCTATAAGTAGAAGCCTCTTCTATTTGAAATGGATCCATAATTTGAAGCATTCTTACTATAGGCATTTTAACTCATTTTCATCACATCTTAGCTAATTTTCATCATCATTCAGATTCAATCACATGCACTTGGAATAATTTACATATTGAAGCTTATCAAAGGGATTGGGAAAGGGATTCTTTCCACATCAAAGGAGCACAAATCCCCCTATGAGATGGAGGTTTGATCAACTTAGATGAGTTTACATGCTTTTATCTTGTGTTCTTCCATGCTTTATTCATGTTTTCTTGTCTTTGTTTGATTGAGAATCTCATATGGAATGCTTTTTTTTGGTTTCTAACATGACCAACCATTTATTGTTTGTCTCTTGTTAGAAAATTACAGATTAAGCATTCACACCTATCATGAAACCATCTTGTAAAGGAAAATTTGGAAAACAAAAAATATCTTGCTACATTGAATCATAAGAAGCCAAATCTATAGCAATACAAGCATCATCAAATGCAACAATAGGAGGAGATGAAATACATGGCTCAAGAAAAAGATCTGGTGTGAGAAATCCCAAGTTCAAGAAGCCAAATGTCTCCTCTGAATCATGGTGCTCACTAGAGGTGTGATCAATAGCGGAAGGAACAAAGTCACCATCATAAGCAAAATCTGCAAAGGAATACAACTAAGATGAATGATCAACCATCTCGGTAGCAATAATCCCTCAACTCTCCAAGTCTCTAATGATAACTAAATTAAGAGTGAACTCCACAATCCTCCCATCTCCACCATGTGTGATCTAATATATGGAAAGAATATTATTCATTAAATAAGGAACACACAAAACATTCTTAAAAGTGTTTTCCCTAAAACTAATAGATCCCTTCCCAATTAAACTCGTGTATGCATTCTTTCCCATCAAAATAGGAGATATGGTATAAGTCTCAAAAGAAGATAATATAGACTACGAAGATGCCATATGATGAAATTCTCCTGATTCTAGAAGCCACCATCTCCCCGATCCATGACCTAAAAAAGTATAAAGAGTGTGTTCCTTCATTCCTGAGTGTGTCCTTTCATTCCTAATTTAAAATCAAAACTAGTGTTGCCCTTGTTAGATAGTGTTGAATAATAAAAAGGAGAAGGTGAATCCAACATTCTAGAAGGAAAATCAATCTAATTCTTTTTGAGAATATGTTTCAACTCATCAATATTCTTCTTATAATAATAGTGTTCTTCATGTCCTTCCTTCTTGCAATATGCACAAGTAGGCCTCTCCTTCTTAGATGTTTTCCCCTTAGAAGATGATGAAGAATCAATGGAATAATGTGATTGGGATTCCTTGGGCTACTCCTATGATTTGTGTTTTTGTTTCTTTCATTATCCATTTTAAGCCTTTTGATCATTTGTGCCTTGTGATACAATAAGTGCCTATGATGTGCAAGACTTCAACTTTCCCATGTGAACCAACTTAGTCTATTCCCAAGTGAGAGATGAAGAAAAGTCATCAAGTGATGGAATAGTGAATTTATTACCAATAGCATCCTTAGTGGCATAAAATGTAGATACAAAACTGAATAATCTAGTCCAAGCTTGGAAAGAATGGAAAGTATCAACTAAGAGTCCTCATTTTGAATATCATACTAAGTCAACTACAATTTGTGAGACTTGAGTTTCTTGAAGAAGTATTGGATGCTATCAAAATATGATGGATTTAATCCAATAATCTCATTCTCTAACATAAATCCTCTCATAGTATCCTTCTTCCCAAACAAAGACTCTAATTAAGTCTAGATCTGATTGGGTGTGGTGCAAGATTCAACATGAAAAAGAAGATCAAACATGAAAGAGAAGATCAGGAGACATATACATGCATAATTTCTCAAAATCCTCATCACACCTAAACCATTTTATCTTCTCAACAACACATGTAGGTTCAACTTCTATACCCATGGTCACTTTGTACAACCCTTGTTTCTTCAAATGAATCTCCATTTTTTTCCAACCATAATAGTTGAATGGACTAAGGGGTGTTATGTGGTTTGTATCCATGATGATTTTATATAAAAATATAAAAATGAAGTGATGTAGTAGTATAGACCCTTAATGTGAGAGAAAAATCCCCTTTGATCCCAAAAAAATACTTGATTTGCACATTTTCTAAGAAAAGAACCAAAAAATGTAACTTGAGATCTAATGAAAATAGTAGGTACCTAGTAAATAGTCTAAAATAATTTTGAGATCTATGTATAGGATGGAATTATCTTTCCAATACCGCTTGAATCACATAAATCTGATATTCCAATCAAAAGTTATGGCCTCTTGAGAGTGCAAATTGTATACATCTAAAAATGGTCATTGCAAAACCTGTTAATTAATTAAATATGAATTATTTAATTAATATTCTAAAATTCATCTACATATAAATAAATTTAATTATTTATTTATATCGTTCATTTTTCTAATTATTTTAGCTTAATTAAATAAATAAGTTTATTTAATTATTATTATCTTCCTCTTAATTAAAATAAATAAATTTCATAATTTATTTATATTAATTATCATGTTATTCTAAATTTGAATTTTCGAATAAGGGAATATTCTTCTAACTCATCCTTCACTCCATATTTAAATTAAATATTATAAATATTTAATTTAACACTTTTTCCACCTCTCACATAATTAAATATTGTAAATATTTAATTACGCACCTTTTTCATCTCTCACATAATTAAATATTAATTATTTAATTATGGAAACTTCTAAAATCCATGTCACATGTAATTAAATAAATTTATTTACTTAATTAAGAATTTATCCTCAACTTTCAACCAACTTTCATAAATGAAATGACAAATGGCAATTTGTCTCCATTTTTGAATGAGCATGGTTTTGTGGGTTGAAAATATTCTTCCATTATTCTCTCAACCTTCCACCTTTCTCTCAACCTCCAAAATCTCTCACCGTTCATCTAGAAAGATTTGAATTTGACCGTTAATCTTTGCCAACTAGATTCTTGCCTCCAAAAATCTATAAATACAGCCCTTTAGTGAGTAGATTTCATCCTAGATTTTTTCAATTTAGCGCGGTTATTATAGTTGCATTTGAATCAGTATTTTAGCATAGCATTTCAAGTTCATAGCATTTTAGTTTCATATCATAGCTTAAATCATTTAGCAATGGACATGCATGCTGCATAAAATTGTTCTCTAAGTTGTCATTCTACCAAAGCTATTGCATACACCAACTAAGAGCCAGCAACTTACAACAGATCCTTGGAGATAGAGGACAATGGAATGCTTTTGAAGGAGCTGTTGTTTAGAGTTTGTTTTACTTTTAATTAGTTTCCTTTGATTTAATGTTTCATTGGTGTGTTATTTTAACTTATTAGTTGTTCCACATATTCTCACACACATTTTTGGCACCCACCATGGGGCCTTGCCCCATTTTTAATCTTTTTATTGCAGATTTTCTGACAGGTGATGAACTAGAGTTGCGGTTTAGCGCATATGAGCCGCGATTTTAGCACATACGAGGATTGTTTTAGCACTTCAATGAATTGTTTTAGCACATTTGCTAGTTCCTTTAGCGCATTTACTAACTGTTTTAGTGCATCCCTATTTGTTCCTTTAGCGAATTTGTTAACTATTTTAGCGCATTTGCTAGTTCTTTTCGCTCATACAGGGAGTGTAAAAATTAATCTTGATTCTGACGCCATCTGCGGGCATAGATTTTTCTTTTTCTGCCTTAAGTAAAAATGAAGCAATCCTAGGATAGACACTTAAATTTGGAATTAATCAATCCTAGGATAGTCACCAAACATTATTTTATCTTGGTTAAAATGAATCTAATGCTTGTTGTGAAGCAACATCTTCACTTAGTGTAGAAAATTGTCATTTGGATTTAAAACTGATCCATTTGTTTGTCATGATTGTTGGGTAATGGGTTTATGCTCTCCCCTTTACTAGGTGACCAAAACACCAGACTTACCTTTTTCATTTCTTGCATTTCATGTTTTCTTAAATCCTTTAGAAGGTCTTCCATAGTGGGAAAAAGTACTCACCCTACTGGAATGACCTAAGTGGGAACAACCAAAGCCAGGTTTTTCAACCCACTCTAATCAAAAGTGAATTTTGGGGAAACCCATATTCAACAGAAGTGAGCAAGATAACCATCCCCAAAATCTTTGTTCTAAAGATTGGGAGGTCTCCTAAGGGAGTTTATCTATTGCCACACTGAACAGATACCTTTACTATGAACCATAGTGTAGAAAGCCAACTGTGTCATTATCCAAACATCATAATAATCATAGTTCAAAGGGAGGGAAGAATCTTCCCCCAAGACACTCACCATATAATTGCCATGGATTGTTTGCTCAAGGGATCAAGAAATCTAACCTTGAGTACGCACCTGGAAAAGACAAAAACACGGGCGCCCTTTAGGGGGTGACATGGTTGTGTGAGTCGACACAATTTTAAGATGTAGGTTGTGGTTGCTATGATGACCTTTTTGATAAATAAGAGTGAGTCTATCTGAAGTGTTTATTTTGTTCAATACCCATGAAAATCTCAAGAACATACACTCTTTGTTTAGATTTTTAAGATTTTCAAAGCAACTATTTTCTACTGTATGTCATGTTCTTCGAAATTAAAATCAGATAAAGATCATCCAAAAAACTGTCAAAACATGTTTGTCTCAATGCAGTAATTGGATATTTTAGCGCATCCCTGATCTATTTTAGCGCATATGTACTTTGTTTCAGCACATTTATGCTCTTTTTTAGTGCATCTATGCTATGTTTCAGCTCATTCATGCTCTATTTTAGCATATTTGTGCTCTGTTTCAGCGCATTCATGCTTCGTTTTAGCGCATCTGTGCTCTGTTTTAGTGCATACCTACAACAGTCTAGCGCATAGATTGGATAGTTTAGTGCATCTGCTAAAAATCTTAGCGCATCTATGTTCTGAAACTAGGTAAATTTCTGACACCTGAAAATCTGCCATTTAGTCTAGTCATTTTCTATGCTCAGGGTCTAGAAGTCTACAACTTGTGCTAAGAAGTCCCTAGAGAAGAAGATTGGGAAGCCAAAGAAGTCTCTCAGTTATAAGAAGCTATTGAAAAGGAGAAAGTTTTTATACCAAAGTCAAAAATTTTTGCTTGAACACAAAACTTTTATTCATCGATATCATGAATTTGTTAGAGGTTTCACTAATGATTTTTCCTTAGAACCATTATATTCATGAGCTTTATTTCAAATAAGAGCTCTTTCTCAAAGGCATAATCATAGTCAACCTATTCGGTCCTCTTTTATCCCCCAACCAACAATTTTGTACTCTACTCGTCCCAATCAAGTTCTACAATAGAGAGCTTAGGAGCATTAGGCATTTATCAAAAATCCTTATTTTTACAAAACTACGATCAAACCTCACAAAGTGCAACATCATCTTTATTTTTGGTTTTTGGTTTAATTCCCACAATAGGATCATCATCCTTTGAACTGGGGAATCACAAGCTAAAGATTAGAAATTTCATAAGTTATATCAATAGAATCTTCATTCTATTCTGACTTGGATATCCATCAAAATTGCATTATTTCATCTTTTGATCAAGGTTAGTTGAAATTGGGCAAAAGCTTATGCCTGTTGTCACAAGATCTTGAAAGCACATAGAAGAGGACAAAATGGAAAGTACATTAAGCAACATGGGTGATAAAAGCAATAGTGGTGATAAAGAAGAAAATCCTTTTCACATACTTCGCACTGGGAATAATCTAAATAATGATGAGATAACAAAAGAAATGCTTCAAGAAGCAGAACAGGATCCTCAATTCCATACTCTCATGGATAGAGTTTTGGAATGAAACAAAGAAAGATATTTCCTTTCATTGGCCAATCAAGGAGCTAAGTTACCTATTGATTTTGACATGGAAAGGATTAGAGAGGATCTTGAGGCCCCCCTTAATGGTTTTAGTGCTCTTACTCAACAGATAAGAGCATTACAAGGGAAAATAAAGGAAATACAAGGGGGTACAACAAAGAAATATGTTTTGGAAGGTATTTGCCCATATCCATTTGATAGGAGTCTTGGCATGATTCCTTTTCCAAAACATTGCGAGATTCCAAAGTTTGATAGGTATAATGGGAAAACGGATCCCATTGATCATGTGAGGGATTTCTGAAATATGAGCTTAGAATTCGCTCATGAAGATACCTACCTAATGCGATTGTTTCCATGAAGTCTGGGTGGACAATCCATGGAGTGGCTTTCCAAGATCACTCCCCCCATCAAAAAATTTGAGGAGTTAATAAATAAGTTCATATCGTAGTACTCCTATAATATACAACCCCAAATAACCATGCTTGATTTATGTAAAGTAAAACAAAAGACTGGGGAACCCTTCACCACATTCTTACAAAGGTGGAGAAGGTTGTTTGCAAGATATTCTCGTCCTGTTCTTGAAAAGGAAAAGATGGAAATCTTTATCGACAATCCAAATCAAGAGATGAGTTATAGGCTATCTCCATTGTCCTCAATCGTTTGAAAAATTGATTGAAAATGCAACTACCATTGAAGGTGCCTTGGTCAAGCGTGGAGTTTTAAAGATTGATAAAGAAAGTCCAAATTCATACAACAACAACAACAACAATAGCAACAATAATGACAAGTCACGATATTGGACTCGAAATTAAAATGTTGTGAACAATGGGGTGGTAGATGCTAACAACGTGAATGTGAAGCCTATCATTCTTAATGTATCAGGTGTCCAACGCACCAATAATGTTGTAAATTCTAGTAACCAAAGCAATAATTCCAACCAAGGAAATATGACCAACAATCATGGTAATAATCTTGGCAATAATCAAAATTCAAATACGCTCAGATCTCAATTTTTTTCAAATCGATAAAGTTTTACTCCCTTGGGCCAGTCTTTGGAATCAATTCTTAAAGAACTATTGAATCAAAATGCTATCACATTGCCACCACAAAGATATTATTGGAATGACTCATACTATTGCAATTATCATAGATGCAAGGGTCATAAGACAAGTAATTTCCAAGGGTTAAATAATCTCGTTCAGGATTTGATTGATAATCGTACCATAACGGTTGAGGGACATAATGCAAATGATGATCATCAGGCATTCAAGGTGTTAGAACTATAAAATTTTGAATGTTTACAGTCTATTGCATTCAAGGTTTTCCAACATTGAGTCCTTATCATGGGTATAAAATCCCCTCTTTGCATTGCCTTGCTTATTTCTTGTCATGTGACCCATTTGAATCCGTCTACCTCTCCTGATTTCATTGAAAGACCCATATCGGCAAGACATAGCAAAAGTCTCCCCGAGATATATTTTTCACTAACATGTGTTTGTTGCAGACAATCGGCAAGACTTTTCTTTTGTTTCGGCGACTAAGAAGATTCATATCGGCATATGTTGGGGCGTTGTTGTAGTGTCATGGCGAATTCAATTGGTCTTGCCAACTAGCATGTGGAGTGGTCATTTCGGCTAAGCTAGTGGGTATCAGCATGAAGTCATAATGAAATCATTTTGTCTTGCCGATTGGCTTGTAAGCAAAAGTCTCGGTAAGACTTATGTTCGTCGAGGAAAGTCTTGGCGAAGTGACTCTTGTCTTGCCGAACTAAACATAGGGGGATCCGAAAAGCTATTGGAGAGAGTATTGGGGTCTTGCCGACTTGAAAGGTATGCCGATAGAGATATGCATCGTTAGGAGAGAAACTTTTCGACATAAGTTTTCACCGAAGTTTGAAAGTTATACCGACAGGTGGCTCGGGGTGAGTTTCACCAAATAAGAGTAATATGGAGGAGTGATATCGGTATGACATTTGGCATCGATATAGGTCTTCCCGAAGGTTTACTGTCTTGCCGAAGGTATTATTTCACTGGTGGGGTTTATTTCTTCAGTGAGAAAACTTGGTGGACACGCCGAAATGAGAGTTCATCGGTAAAAGGGTGATTTTGTCTCAGAGAATATGACTTGAAGAGTGCATATCGATATGACATAATGAAGGCTATGTAAAATCTCCCCGACTTGGAATTGTTATAGCGACATAAAAGGAAGTGACAGTCATCATTTTTTGATCCCAAGTGTCGGTAAGACCATGTTATGTCTTGGCGAAGGGTGTAATAGACGTTGCAAAAGGACTTTGCCCCAGATTTAAAAGTTTCTCATCGAAAAGATAGTTGATGTGACAGTGCCAGTTTCAAATGGATTTTCATTCGTGCTTCATTAATGGCACGACGGGATATAAGAGTGAAGTTTGTTTCAATTCTTCAATTCTGAATTGATTGCAGGTGAATTGGCATGCTGAGCAGAGAATCGAGACATTTTTTAGTCTGAGGAGCTCGAGCGGAATACTGTAAGTGACTGTTCCTTGGTTTTTACATTTTGACTCTATAAGCTTGAGAATGGAGTCCTCTGGCTCTAGGATGGGTAAGGGTAGAAAGCCTGCTGTGAGTAGTCTGTCAAAAGGAAAGAAACAAAGGGTTGATACAGAGCATGAGGGCACTGAAAGGAGGTTGAACCAAGATCTTATTGATCAATTACCTGGCTCAGGTCCTAAAGCTAGAAGGTCTGCACAGCTTAGGGCAGAAGTTGATAAACTAGATGACAAGTGCAAGTTCATAGGTGATGTCTGGACTGCCATAAGAGGTTATGAGCTTTTCAATTTCCATTACCATAGAAGAAACCATTTTGAACCAGTTTGCAACCCATGGAAGTTAAATGTAGGGAAACTATTGTGCCCTAATATTTTTATAAATGCAGAATTAGTAAAAGTGCTTGCAGACAATCATGATCCAAAACATAAGGCTATATGTGACCCATCTGGAAAACCACAGATATATGTGTCTAAAGAAGCAATGGGTGAGGTTTTCAAATTGGAAGGGTTTTGCAATGAGGAGATCAGTTGCGAAGAGTTGGAAAAGGAATTTTCAAGAATGGATACAATCTATAAGGGTTAGAGGTTGCCTATTCATAGAGTTAAACAGGGTAGCAAATCAGAACCTTTGCAAGATAGTGAGGGGCCTCCTTATCATGTAGATTTGTTTGAACCTTACATGAAATACACATATTTCTCAGTGTGTCAAGTGTTGGGGATGGATGCCCCAAAACTCATGTCAATTGTGCCAATGATTATCACAACAGATGTTCAATATCATAACTCTAGGCCATTCGATTATGCTTCATATATTGCTAGGGAGCTTGATTCAGGATTGATGGCTATAAAGAGTGGAGCTTCTATTGTTCATCTCAGACACTATTCGTTGTTGATGCACTTGGTGCTGTATTTTGGTCAGGAATTGGGAATATGGCCTCAAGAAATGAGAATTTTTCAATTTGGTAAGGAGGGTGAGGCATTGCCTATTCAGCTATGGACTGCTATTTGGGATAGCAGGTTTTCCAATTCTAGTTTCATCCACTTTGAGGAATACTTTGTAAAAACTTTGTACAGGTTGTATAAGTATCCTTGTAATTATTCATTGACTGATGAGATTAAAAGGTTTCTTCGTCCCAAAGATTTCAATGGGCCAATTGATCATAATTGGGGTGACTGGTATTGTTTGGAAGGAGCTACAATGATCAGGGTGTATGGATTTGAAGGTACCCCTTTTATTCTACCAAGGACAGTTCCAAACAGAATTTCCTATTTAGAAATTGTTAGACAAATGGATTACAGCAATGTGATGATTTTCAATTCTTATGGGAAGCAGGCTTTTATGCCTAGTACATTATGCTTTGGTGATTTCACTGTGTTGGCCAAGGAGGGGTATAATTCAATCCATGATAGATTGTTGCATTATAATATGAAAAGTGGACCACCCAGGAAAAAATTTGATCCTGAAGGTTATATCAATTTAGCCAAAGAAAGGATTAACTTTGGAAGATATCAGCATGTACCTTATCCTTTTGATGATATGATCAGAAATCTGGATGAAGAGGAAGCAGAGGTGGTGGTTGAAATCTATAACCAAGGGTTACAGGATATGGGGACATTGTCTTCTGGAGATGAGGAAACCCCAATGGATGAAATGCCACCGAGCAGAACGGAGAAAGTATCTAGGTTAAGGACTCAGTAGTATGTTTACCCAACTAGAGAACAGAGTATTGAAAGTGGTGATATTGATGCACGACATATGGAATATAGATCATTTGTTTCAGATGATGAGTTTAAAACTTCTCCAGAGTTCAAAGCATTCTTGTACAAATTGAAGGGGAAAGAAATAAGAGAAGATGTTGGTGTTGTCACTTCTGGGAATGAAGAGCAATTATTGGATCAATTGAGAAAGTGTGTGGATGATGAAATGACAAATATGACTCCTAAAAAGGGAAGGACAATGTTGGAGAATGATGGTGTCATGATTTTTCCTGGACTTGATTTGAATTCTGCTTTGGTTTTTGATAGTTTCTTAAGAGATAGTAATGCTACACACAAGCTTGATAAGGAAAAGGTAATAGAGGTGTATGCAGATTCTAAGTATAATACTGATGAGGGATCGTTGATGATATGGGCTTTGTATCCCCCCCATAGGAAATCAGTGGTAGTTGATACAGAGAAGGCATTTGGCCATGTTATGACCCTAAAGGTTGGAGAGGCCGATCCTGTGGTTATTGCAGAGATTGGGATAGACATTGCAAAATTGAATAAAGCATAGATCCAGGCACTGATAAGAGAAAGAGAAATGTATAAGACAAGTAATGAGAGAATGTTAAGAGAAAATGATAGATTGAAAGACTTGGTTGGTGTTTCAATTGATCCGGCCAAAATGCTCACTCAAGGAGAAAGTTCTCAAGCAAAAGATCATTGGATAGGGTCAAGTGCCTATAATCAGGGAAAGTATGATGCAATTGTTGCAATTGTTAAGAGGAGGCAAGATAATTTGACATCCTGGTTGAACAAATTATGGGGAAAATATTCTAGTACTCTGACTGCATTGAAGGAGCATGACAGGATGGATGGACGAATTATGGAGAAGTTTCATGAATTAGCCAAGAATGAGGAAGCTAACGGTACTGCACTTGAAGCTACAAATCATATTATCAGTTGCCATCAAAAATTTTGTGAGGAATTGTAGGGGGATAAACAAGGATTAATTGAATCTGCCAAGAAAATTGTGGTCACATTTTTTGATAATAGAGGAGAGTTGAAAGATGCTGCCAGATGGAAGAATGAATGTGACACAATACTGAATGGAATCATGAAGATAGCTTCTGCAGAGAATACAACATTAGAGGAAGTGAGTGAGCAAAATGAGGAAATGGTCAAGATGGAAATTACGATCATGAATGTTGTCGAAGATGTGGATACATACAGGTGTCAGGATTATTTGGATTACCTCACTACGACTCACTTGTGGCTAACTAAAGCATAATTGTTCTCTATCTTTTGTTTTATTTTATTTTTTTCATATTTCTGAAAGGACGGGTCCTTTCATATTCTCAATGTATAAATGTCCATTTTGAAAACAATATGGAAAAAATCAGATAGAGGATAAAAAAGTGACAATAGAATTCAATGTTTTAAAAAGGGGATGAGACTGGTTACATATGTAAATCATGGAGATATCATTGAAAATCTAATATGATGGTGCGATGTTTTCTGGTATCAGTTGTTTATGATCTGTATTGAAAAGTATTATTGAAGTTGTCTCTGTAATGGTGTTTTCTGGTTATTTGAATTAGTGTAAACAATTTTTAACCTAGTTCATCAATGCACATTTATTGCATCTATATGGTCAATTAATTGTTTCTTTCCAGTAAAGATTAAATTCTCTGAATTGATCATAGTAATTAGGGAATGTCAATTGGATTATTAAGAAGAACTCAATAATCACAATCTTGCATGTTTATACAAGTTGTAAACCAAATAGAATGCTAAATAACTTGAATGTCTACCAGAACAAGTAAACTTGTTTTAGATTTCTCTTGACTCCGTGAACCCTACAAGGCACTAGTCTTTCATTTTTCATTCTTTAGTTTCATTCACATTTTTTCATCTGTTAATTGAGCGTATTAGGGTTTAGTTTTGAATATTGATATACAATTTGTACCAAATTTGTTTTATTTTGTCCATTTCAATTTGCCATTGTGGACAAGTTAGGGCAGTAGGAAAAGATTACAGGTCAAGTCTACTCAATTCAATTAGGTACACCCGCATAGGTCTAGCAGCACCGAAAGAGTAGAAGGTTTAATTGTTTCAAACCTTGTTATGTTACCCTAAAGTGTTGTGAAAGCTTGGAAAACTTTCATGGTTCAAACCTGCGTTTTTGAGAGCTAACACAAGGATCCTCTCCCCAATTATCAAAAAGGGTAATCGTCAGGTGACAAAGGCAAGAATGTGAATCATGTCTACGACACCATCATCAATCATATTTACACCGATGATCAACAAGTCAATGCTATCAGGATTAAAGGA
The DNA here is from genome assembly GCA_007115665.2 of Sequoiadendron giganteum. Classification (NCBI taxonomy): domain Eukaryota; kingdom Viridiplantae; phylum Streptophyta; class Pinopsida; order Cupressales; family Cupressaceae; genus Sequoiadendron; species Sequoiadendron giganteum. Next base: position 145,843,618 of record CM021100.1, on the reverse strand, counting down.
AAGCAAGAATATTGAGAGGTTAATGCTACAACAAGGGGACAGCCCAAAATATTTATAAAAGGAAGTTCATCTAAGTTGGCAATTCCCCCTCCAAGTCAGTACAATTTGGTCGATCAACTATGAAAAATATCGGCCCAAATTTCTATCTTGGAGCTGCTCAAAATATCACCAGCACATAAGGACATTCTAGAAAAGGCACTCATTGACACAATTGTGTCTCCTGATCTGGATATCAATAAATTTCAAGCCATGGTGGGACACTTGTCCTCACCCACATGTTTATCCTTTTCTGAAAAGGATCACTCCTCCATGACCCATCCCCATAATTCATCACTTTATCTAGAGGTCATGGTTCATAAAGCCCGAATCATACGTGTTTTAATAGATGGGGGAGCTGGATTAAACATTTGTACTTTAAAATTGGTCCTTGCTTTGGGATATTCAGAGGAATCTATAGATTCACAAAGGAAAATTATAATCAAAGCATACGATGATGAAGAAAGAGCTTCCAAAGGCCTCATCATGCTACTAATTAGAGTGGGACCTGTCGTGAAGAATACCTTTTTCTAGGTTCTAGATCGAGATTTATCCTATAACATATTCTTGGGTCGCCCATGGATCCATGAGATGCAAGTAGTTTCGTCTACTTATCATCAATGCTTAAAGTTTCCATATGACAGTCAAGAAGTAACAATATTAGTGGACCATATTAGTAGTTAGACTTGTTCTAACCTTAGAGAAACTCAGGACATATTTGTTCCACATAATAGAGAGGCTTTGGCTATTTCTACTTCTAAACACAGTGAACAAACAAGGGAAATGATAAAGAATATTGGCACCAAGCTAAAATTATAAGATAATGGGGTAGGAGAATATTCTTAATGTCTCTCTAATATACCCATGTCCCCAAGATCCCATGGTCAATTGTCAACATCCATACAACAGGCTACAATAGCTTCAACATCAGGCACACAAGCTTCGGTTCCCATCACCAAGTTTGATGGAAGATTTATCAAGGTAGATACTCAAGAAAGTGAAATAGAAGACAGGGCTATCCTTGATTGGCTCTATAAGGATGAAGATGAATCATTCCAACATGTCAAGTTACCCACTGAGCAATATGGAAAGGGTTATACAATAATGCAACAAATGGGTTATGAAGGAAATGGCCTTATAGGCAAGAGAAAAGAAGGTATTGTTGAACCTATCCGACTAAAAACAATGCACCCTAGAGATAAAATTGGGTTAGGATATGGTGAGGATGCAAAGGAAGAAACAGCACAAATAAAATCCAATGAGGAGTTAGCTTAAACAATTCTTAGAATACAAGAAAACAATTCTGACACTAACTCCAATGAATATGAATGGGACACCATTTTCTATGATAAATTCTGGAGGGACAAACAGGTGGATATTGTACAAAAATATACACCCACACTCACACAAGGGGAAATCTCAAGGCCTCCACTTGATTATGTCCTACAAACTGACCATGACTCAAGTGATGATGATTCAATTCAAAATGATACAGATAATCGATAGGGGGATACCATCATAGATCTTCCCCATAGTGAAAATGATAATAGTATCATGACCTTAACCGCTAGTGACCTTACCCAACCTGATGATCCATTTACCTTAGTTCATCCTAAACTCATTGATTGGGAACAAATTGCACCAATTGATATCCCAACTTTTCCCAATGATGAAACCATTGTAAACTTGTTCATCCAACTCAGAAACAGGTTCCACCAGCGAATCACAAGATCAAAGTTTCAGACAGGAAAGTGCCAAGTTTCTCAGCTACAAAATTAATAATATAAAAGAAAGATCTAATGGTGAAAACCTAACAAAGGCAGTATTAGATCATGAAAAGAGAAAAATAAAGAGCATATCTGACAGTAAAAACTTTTCAAAGGCACTAGAGGATGGGAAACTTGATACTCTTCCTAAGCACTATTAGGAAAGGTCTTTTATTTTGATAGAACCAACAAAGGCACTCAATATAGGTACTATGGAACATCCCAAAGTCTTGCAACTTGTTGCAACCCTGACAGAAGAGGAAATCCCAAGGTTCATCATGAACCATTTATCCATCAGGCCGGGGGCAAAACCTGTGAAGCAGAAACTCAGAAAAATGCACCCACATGTTGCATTACTGGTCAAAGAGGAGTTAAAGAAACTGTTAGATGTAGGATTCATTCGGTCTATAGCCTATGCAAAATGGATCTTCGATATTGTACCTGTATCAAAGCCAGATGGATGAATCAAAATTTGTACATATTTTAGGGATTTAAATAAAGCATGCCCAAAGGACAATTTCCCTCTGCCAAACATAGATATGATTGTAGATTTGACTGATGGACATGCTATGTATTCACTAATGGATGGATTTTTTGGATATAACCAGATAAAGATTGCCCCTAAAGATCAAGATAAAACAACATTCACATGTCCTTGGGGTACATATTGTTGGAACGTAATTCCATTTGGACTAAAAAATGCAGGAGCTACATACCAATGGGCAATGACTACAACTTTTCATGACATGATGCACACATTCATGGAGGATTATTTAGATGATCTCTTAGCCAAAACAAACACAAGGGAAGGACATTTAGCTATCTTATCTAAAAAAATTGTCAGAATGGAAAAATTTAAAGACAGACTTAATCCTACGAAATGTGTCTTTGGGGTGAGATCTAGAAAGCTTCTAGGTTATATTGTGTCAGAAAAGGGAATTGAGGTGGATCCAGCTAAGGTACAAGCAATCCTCGATATGCCACCACCAAGGAACATTAGTCAACTATGCTCATTACAAGGACGTTTGCAATCCATCAAGAGATTCATTGCAAAACTGGCAGATAAGAGTTTACCATTCACTCATCTCTTACATAAGAATGTTCCATTAAATGGGAAGATAGGTGTGAAGCAGCATTTGATCAGATAAAGCATTATCTAATGATTCCACCAGTGCAAGGTGAACCACTCATATTGTATATTTCTGCCACATAAGTGTCCTTGGGAGCATTATTGGCACAGGAAGACAAAACAGGAAAGAAGCAAGCAATATATTACATTAGTCGAACATTAACAAGCCATGAGATAAATTATACTTTCATTGAAAAAGATTGTTTGGCAGTAGTGTTTACTTCTCAAAAGTTATGACATTATATGCTAGCTCATACAATAAAACTTGTGGCTAAGATTGATCCTTTAAAATATCTTCTAAGGCAACCCTAACTGGTAGATTGGCTAAATGGGTCATGATCCTAAGTGAGTTTGACATTCACTATGTGGATCGGAAGGCCATCAAAGGACAGGTTATAGCGGATCAGTTGGTAGAGGCACCAATGCAAGCAAAACATCCAATACACATTGATTTTCCTAACGCTGATGTTTTCACAAGAACCACTAAACAGTCATGGGCACTTTATTTTGATCGCTCCTACACTCAACATGGCTTGAGGGTAGGGATTATTTTCATCACACCTCAAGGACATACAATTCCAAAATCTTATCGGTTGATGTTTCCTTGTACAAATAACATAGCTGAGTATGAAGCATTGTCGATTGGAATGAGAATTGCATTAGAATGGAAAATCACAGAACTGGAGGTTTTTGGTGATTCACAACTTGTCATAAATCAAATAAATGATGAATATCAAACTAAAGATGACAATTTGATGCCTTAAAAAAACATGGTGGATGATTTCAAGAAATACTTTGTTGATATCAAGTTCACACAAATTCCACGTACTGGCAATAAGGCTACAGATGCCATGGCTACAATTGCATCACTACTCCAATTGTCAGAGAACCAAGTATGATACGATTTCCTAGTGGAACAATTGTTTTCTCCCACCTATGATAATCCAGAAACCCAAATCATTTATCACCTAATTGGTTCTGATTCTCCCTTGTATGGCCAAATGTACGCTTATCTAAAAGATACCATTTTGCCCCTAGATTTGTCTAGGAATCAGAAAAGGAATTTCATATGCCAATCTTCTCATTACACCCTAATTGCTAATATATTCTACCAATGTGGTCTTGATGGTACCCTCCTTCAATGTCTTGAACGTGATGAATCAAAAAAGGCCTTACAAAAGGTTCATGGTGGTATTTGTGGGACTCATTCAAGTGGACTAATCTTGACAAAGAAACTTGTTAGAATGGGTTACTATTGGCCAACCATGGAAAAAGAATCATTTATCTTTGTGAAAAAATGTTCAAAATGTCAGATTCATGGGAATCTCATTCACGCTCCTACTCAAGAATTGCAACCCTTCAACACAACATGGCCTTTCACTCAGTGGGGATTGGATCTAGTTGGCAAGATACACCCATCATCATCAAATGGACACAAGTTCATTATCACGGCCACTGAGTACTTTACTAAGTGGATTGAGGTTGTTCCTTTAACAACTGTTACCGGAAAACAAATTTCATCCTTCATTTTGAACTATATCATATGTCGGTATGGCATTCCCAACTCTATTATCATAGATAATGGAAGACCTTTTAAAAATCAATATGTTGATGACTCTATAAAAGATTTCGCATCCAACACGGGTTCTCTACGCCTTATTATCCACAGGGAAATGGCCAAGCAGAGGCTTCAAACAAAACAATGTTAAAGATTCTAAAGAAAATAGTGAATGATGTCGGTCGTGATTGGCATGTCCGATTAAATCCAGCTTTGTGGGCATATAGACCCAGCATTCGCACACCAACAGGTACTACCCCATATGCTTTGGTTTATGGAGCAGAAGCCATTTTTCCATTGGAAGTTGAGAATCCCTCACTTCGAGTATCGTTGAAGGGGCTCATAAATGATGAGGATTACAGAGTATCAAGATTGCAAGAGCTGGAACTACTTGATGAGCTGCAACAAAGTGCAGCTAATAATTTAAAGGGGTATCAACAAATCATGTCCCGTAGTTACAATCACAGAGTCAAACCATGAGCCTTTCAAGTGGGTGACTTAGTTCAAAGAAAACCCTCATGATCAACAAGATCGAGAAAAGAAAGGCAATTTTGAGCCCAATTGGTTGGGTCCATTCATCATCATTGCAGCATATGGGTCGGGGGCATATTAGCTATCAACACCAGAAGGGGACTTGTTTGAAGATCCGACCAACAACATCCACCTGAAGAAGTTTTATGCTTGAAAAATATCAAAAATAGTATAAAAAGTTATGAAAAAATTCATAAAAATTAGAAAATTTCCTAAATAAAACTATCATCAAGGTGAAAACCTGGCAAACAGGAATCCTTTTGACGTATAAAAAAAACAAAAAATCAAAAAAACAAAAAAAATCAAAAAAAGTGCAATAAAAACAAATGGTGAAAACCTGGCAAACAGGCACTGTTTATGATTTAGTTGGCTCTCCCATCTATTAAGATACATTCTGCATTATTCATATCTATTTTTTATTGGCATCACAAGCATGCCTAGCCATCATATCTACATCATGCACCCAACATTTCCTTGAAACAACAAGGATTTCATCATGGCTTGATGATTAGTGTTATCCTTAGCATTAGGTTGTGTCTTATCCAAAGTCAGAGTGCGAGGTCATTGGGGGCATTCAGCTCTTGAACCTTTTTGGAAGGCAAAGTGGTAACATGTGTCAAGTATTGAAATATCAGAACAACAAACAAAATGTCCAATTAGATTGGGTCAAAACAACTGTCAGACAAGAGACTGAACAAATTGGATGATCTTAATCTGAATTAAAATGAATGAAAAAATTAAAGCATAATTTGAATTGTTGTTTTGACATTTGATGACATCATATCTCTAGAGTGGTTCAATGACGTACTGAACTAGAATCAGAAGGAAGGAATATGATTTTTCTTTGATTGTTGTATGTAAGCTAATCACTAGTATTGTGCAACTTTGTCAATGAAACATAGTGACATTTCGAGATTTGCATAAGAAACTAGTTAACTTTTGTCTGTTTATGCAAACAATACTCAGTTCATCTTGGTTCAATTATACCTCGATACTTGTATTAACTTGCTATATCAAAAATCATGAAAGTTGTACTCAGGTCATCACCGGTGCTAACATCCCCGTTGATGCTTGTACTAAAATTTCAACATATCAAAAGGCTCAATGATGAAAATTAAGCGCAGAATTGGTTTACAGAATGAAAAACAGTGAAATGGTTCATTTAGGCATTTTAGGATTGCATGATTCATTTAGATTTCATTCATTTTTGTTTTTATGGTTCTATGAAAGATTTTTGGAGGTTGGAAATTAATACATATCTCTTTTTAAGACATCGATTGAGTACACTTGGACATTTATTATATCTCATTTCATTATCATTTTCATATTTTATTATATCATTCACATTTTATATATCATCATTTAAGTTATCATGATTATTTTCACATCAATTACATCATACATTTCCATTTATTGACTTTCATATCATTTTCATTATCATTATCCACATTATTATTAGTTATCATTCATTTTCATTATCATAATCATTATTCATATCACATTTGCATCATATAATTTGCATATTAGTTTTGACATATACATCATTTCATATCATTCTTTCATATCATTTTCATCATCATTTATTATTCCATATCATTATCATTTATTATTATTTTAAATCATTCATCTCATCATTGTTATGTCAAATTTTTACCTCATTTTCATATCATTTCATGTATCATCTTCATAATCAATTTACATCAAACATCATTTGCATAATCATACATTGAGAAAAAGAAAAGCACATCCATTGCATTCATTACATACATACTCCATACATCATGTAGAACCGTCAAATCATTCACATTGCATCATCATATTAAACTCTAGAAAATCATTTCATTTGCAGGATCATCCACCCATAAATCATCATCATAATTCATATCATATGCATCCATTAGCATATCATCATCCATAAACATGCATAATCATAAACAACATAGCTTATAGAAATAAAAATGCATACATAACCATTCATCATAAAATCATCAAGGACACATGCATATCAAAAATCACCACTGCATATCATAAATCTCATCAAAAATAAATGTCCATGGGTACAAGGATATCAAATGTTTGAACAAGATATATAAGTACAATAAAAGTGGTGTATACATAATCATCACTGAGGGGTATCTGGATGAGGATCATGACTACTGTTGCCTCCAAAGGTGGTGGGTCTCTATGGATCTCTGCTGCTTGAACCACCTATCTCTTGTCTGATAGGTTGTGGCACACTCCTAGTGACACTCGTGGTATGACTATGTGAGTGGGTACATGATTAGGTGCTTGACTACGTATAAGTTATCCTCTGCTTAGGGGTTATTGCCTCAAAGTATCTCATCCTATAATATTCTGCTTGGCGGGCAGTCTCCAGTCCCTCTGCAACAACCTCTCCAATAGAGGTACTCTCAACTGATCTCAAGAGTCTCTCTGCTACCCCCTCTGCCTGTACACATCACTCTCTCAAACTGTCCCGCTTTGCAATAAGCTAGGCTATCTATGGGTTAGGAGGTGGTGGTTGTGCTATCTGTATCTATAGCTCGCTGATGGTGGCCTGTGCTTGTGCTAGTTGGCTCTGAAGAGCTTGGACTTATGCTTAAAGTGTGTCAATCTATCCCTGTGAAGGAGCCCTGATAGTAATGTGTGGTGTTGAAGTACTCAGTTACTCCACCACTCTTGTTGTACGAGGCCTAGTCCTGAAGGTTACATCGAAGAACACTCTCCCTTCACCACCTCCATCATCATCATCATCATCATCATCATCATCATCATCATCGAAGCTGTCATCATCCTCCTCCTCATCAACATCCATGACCACCCCACCTATATCCTCCTCTCCTCCATATGGCTGCTCTGCCTGTGCCCTCGCCTTTGCCTGTGCATGTGGTTGTCGTTGTGCCCGCCATAAAATTGGTCCACCTAATAGTGAGGTAGGCTCATCTGGGCTGGTCAATCTGGGGAATGGATGAGTATAAAAATATGCAGCATAATCATCAGTCATATGTGCATCTATCACCTCTAGATGGATAGCCCAAAACTCTAGTTGTATCTCAGTGTACTCTGCTCTAGTTGCCTCAAATGTGATAAAGGGACCCCACTCTACAACATCCTCCCGATGTCTGGCATAGTGAGCCACACCCTACGGCATCATCTGAACTCGCCCATACTGTCTGAGTACCCGCATAACCAAAAATTGCTCAATGATAAAGGGGGTATGACCAATCAAGTATCTCAATATGCCACAATAGGGCAGCTCTATGTCATCCTGATCCCATGCCTCGCAGTCAACATAGGGTCTCCGATGACTGTATCCATGTCATCTAGCATACGCCGCCAGTACTCTAACTTGCCCAGCATAGGTTGGACAAGGGGACCTGTATATGCATACACATATGGATGGCTAAGTGGATGGATCTCTCCGTAAAATAGGGTGAGTAATGGCGATGTGCTCCCATGCCCAGATTTGTAGCAGTGTAACTTCAGAAGATGTACTCTTCCCATCTATATATACCACTTGATGAAGATCGTGGTATAGATGGGCAAGCATGCAGGATCCCCATGCATATCTAATCTGATGAAGGATCATCTCCTCCAATATTTGACCCCAACCCACTGATAGTCCCTTTGACCTACGATCAGGACAAAGGAAGCCACCTATGAAACCTGCCAATAGTGACGGAAGTGGGGCATAACCCTCTATCATATCTCTCCAATCAATCTCATAACCACCAGCATGTGGATCCTAGAAGACTTGTCATAGGGCATTTGTACCTCCGATCTCCTTGTGATCATAAATCACAAGTGTGCCAACCACAAAGATGCCTAGAATCCTGTACACATCCTTTGGTGTAACAGTGATCTCTCCAGTCAGCAAGTGAAAATTATTATGCTCACTATGCCATCTCTTAGCTAACGCAGTCAACAGTGCCCTGTTGACCCTATACTGAGGGATCCTAAGGAGGGAACCCAACCCACATCTAACAATGACCCCAATCTCTAGCTGGGTCAATCTGGGAATCATCTCCCATGTACGAGGGAACCTCTCTCTAATTTGGAGGATTTTAAAATCCTCTTGTAACATCAATTTAGCAATCAAATCAGATCATTAGCAAGGAACATCAATCAATCAGGAAATCATATAATTGATATCAAGTAGGAAAATCTATTATTTCTATTTATTTTTTATCAAACATGGAAACAAATTTAGCAACCAATCGGCTCAAAATCAACATTTATACTATTTGTTTTTTTAATTCAGAAAACAAATTTATCAGATTCAACATCAACATCTTACTATTCGTTTTCAAGCACGAAGACAAATTTATCAGATCATCACCGAAATCAAGTTAATCTATCCTTGGTGTTATTCAAAATCATCAAATCAGTTGTCTAATAAAGCAACAAATATCAAGAAATCAGCAAATCAATCTCAAATTTTCAAATTTAGCAAAAATTAATGGATGTGCTAAAACAGTCTTTCAATGTACTACTTTATCCATGGATGTGCTAAAACAAAAAATCAAAGCGCTAAACTGTCAATGCGCTATTTTATCAGGTGTATGCGCTAATCGAAAATCACATGCGCATGGTCTTCACCTAGGCACTAATTTATCTATCCTTTGTGCTATTCTAGTTGATGCGCTAAATTTTTCATCTATGCACTAGTCTGTTACATCAATGCGCTAATTTACGACTCACGTGCGCTAAATCAAAATCCTATGCGCTAAACCAGAATTTCCAAAAATTGAAAAATTCATGCAAAATTCCAAAAAAAATAAAATTAAAGGAGGATCGTGCAATCTTACCGGAGGTCCATAAACTGCTGGTCTCTGATGACAACGGGTTCACTCAAATTGGTGGCGCTTGTAGTGGATTGGCATCTCGAAAACCTCTCTCAGAGCTCTTAAAATCACAAAAGGATATTGTTCAAATGACAATGACTTTTTACCTTTTCCACCTTTTAAGGGGGTAAATAAGGTAAGGTTATTTTTATTTTTACCCTACGAAGCGCTATTTTGGGAGATAAATCGAAAAATCTCCTTTAAAATCATTTCAAATCTTTGAATCATCATTAATATCATTCATCAACACGATTTATCTCCTGAGGGGGCATATAGCATCATCAATCAATTTTTCAAAGTCAGGGGCAAATTTTTGAAATTGGAATTTTTCTTTGAAGCAATGCATAAAACACATCACTTTAAAATGGGGCAAAATGTATACATCTAAAAATGGTCATTGCAAAACCTGTTAATTAATTAAATTTGAATTATTTAATTAATATTCTAAAAGTCATCTACATATAAATAAATTTAATTATTTATTTATACTGTTCATTTTTCTAATTCTTCTAATTTAATTAAATAAATAAGTTTATTTAATTATTATTATCTTCCTCTTAATTAAAATAAATGAATTTCATAATTTATTTATATTAATTATCATGTTATTCTAAATTTGAGTTTTCGAATAAGGCTGAAATATTCTTCTAACTCATCCTTCACTCCATATTTAAATTAAATATTATAAATATTTAATTTAATACTTTTTCCTTCACCTCTCACATAATTAAATATTGTAAATATTTAATTACGCACCTTTTTCATCTCTCACATAATTAAATATTAATTATTTAATTATGAAAACTTCTAAAATCCATATCACATGTAATTAAATAAATTTATTTATTTAATTAAGAATTTATCCTCAACTTTCAACCAACTTTCATAAATGAAATGACAAATAGCAATTTGTCTCCATTTTTGAATGAGGATGGTTTTGTGGGTTGAAAACATTCTTCCATTATTCTCTCAACCTTCCACCTTTCTCTCAACCTCCAGAATCTCTCACCATTCAACTTGACAGGTTCGAATTTGACCGTTGATCTTTGCCAACTAGATTCTTGCCTCCAAAAATCTATAAATACAACCCTTTAGTGAGTAGATTTTATCCTAGATTTTGTGAATTTAGCACGGTTATTATAGTTGCATTTGAATCAACATTTTAGCATAGCATTTCAAGTTCATAGCATTCTAGTTTCATATCATAGCTTAAATCATTTAGCAATGGACATGCATGTTGCATAAACTCGTTCTCTAAGTTGTCATTCTGCCAAAGTTGCTACATACACCAATTGAGAGCCAACAACTTACAACAAATCCTTGGAGATAGAGGAAAATGGAACACTTTTGAAGGAGTTGTTGTTTAGAGTTTTTTTTAATTTTAATTAGTTTCCTTTGATTTAATATTTCATTGGTGTGTTAGTTTAACTTATTAGTTGTTCCACATATTCTCACACGCAAATAACTTGATTTGACTTCAGAGGCTTGAAAAATTAATCAGGATCAAACTATTGAAAAATGGTTTATAGCATTAGATCAGACTTAGAACCACCTTTCTAATGATATAAAGTTTACAAAAAAAGGAGATCATACGCCCGATTTATACCCGATTTACTGAAGGTTGCTCAATTTAGCCCTCAAGGAGCTCTAGGGGCTAAACAAATAGCCCTTGGTCACATGCACGACAAGGTGCTAGGAATAGAGGGTTGTTAGAGCCCTTGGTCACTTATGTGACCTACAACAAGGTCTTAATGGGTGGTGGGGGATAGAAATCATCACGTAGTCACTGACGTGATCGACACTAGTGCTTAAGAGCCTGCTAGGGGCTGCAATGGAGAACCTGGTCACTAATGTGAATGTGGCATAGATAGTAGTACCCCTCAAGGGCTTTGATGAGCAAAAATGATATTTTGTGGTGTTGAGCATTGTTAGGGAGCCGCTTTGGCCGGCCCATGAGCTAAGCATTGGCAACACTACCTATTTTAAATGGGTAGAGCTTAAAGTGTTGCAAAAAATGATATTTTTTTATATAAAAAAAATCTAGCCATGCGATAGGGGTTTTTGGGGATGTATGACCTCAACTAGTCAAATTTTATATCAAAGTTCATTTCTTCGACCTTCTAATCATGATGGTGAGGTTGATTTTACTCCAAGATGCACCAAAAAATTTCTCAAGGCCTGATCTCTCAAAAATTGAATAGAGGGCTACAGATCTAGTGCTCTGATACCATGTAGAACTTTTTGATTCAACCTACAAGACCCATAAATCACCTATAAGAAATTACCTATCACAACAGAGAAGATCAAAAAAGAAAGATATGCTCAATAGCCTGAGAATTGTATTAATGCAAATAACCTGAATGAATAATTATAATGTAGAATCAATCCTTATAAAAAGGAGATAGAAACCCTAGATCTAAAACCAAGGTGAGGACTAAATTAGCCTATGACAAGTGTCATCATCCTATGCAATGATACATGTGCTTTTATTAGCCAATCTAATAATTAAAAAACAATTCTTAAGTTTAGCTTAATTGAATAAAGTAAAAAGTTATCTAATTAATTAATCATTATTAATTAGTTAATTATATGATTGTCCTATTACTCCAATAGGCATAAACAACAATGCTTCAAATAAGTGCCCGAGTGACAAATGGCACTCCGTTGAGCTCCACACCTTGCATGTAGGATATAACAATCCCCAATGGGTCCTACAAAGTGTTATGACAACTATTAGAGTTGGCAACTCAAGATATGTCAATAATTGTACAATTATTATCCTAAAAATAATGATAAGACTCAAAGGTTGAGGCACCTTAAACCCAATAGTACGTGCATATATAGTGAAATTGGTGCAACAAATAAAGATTAAATTCAAATATTTTGAGTGTATTGAAATGAAAGTCATGCCTATTATCCTGGATGGAAATGGAGAGCTAAAATCTTTAGATCAATGGAAGGTAGGTTTTAGTATAATGGTCCCAACCCTTGTAGCCTTAATCTATTCTAATTATGATGTGGACACAAATCTATTAAATTCCACTATAGATAAGTTGGTCTCTTTATGTTGGAAAAATATGCCTCAACTTGTTGGCTTGAAATCTTTTGAAGAGTTGGCATTTTTCCTTCTGTTCGAGCCTTTATCATTGTATCACTAAGAGCTTTCGGTGATGGCGTAGTTGGGTAGTGTTACAGCTATACCATGGAGCCCTCCCTCACTCTTGGCGGTGGCATGGTAACTGTCAGGGTGAACTGATGGCTACCGCTGTACCGCAGGGTGCTTCCTTTACCCTGGCGGTGGCATGGTGAATGTGGCAGTCTGGCGAAGCTATTACCTCCCTGCAGCGGGAGTCCTTCGATCTTGGAGCGGTACCGCGGTGTTAGTTCCTTATTTTGGCGGGGTTCACGTTGACTGGCGATTACACGGTGGCTTATCGTCACACCGCTGAGGTCATTCAGCTAGGGTGCGGTAGCACGGTGGACATGGCAAACAAAAAATGCTTACCACTATACTGTGGAAGCTTGTTCTTTAAGCCACGGTGGTGCGGTTGACGACGACGATCAAGTGAGTGGGTTGTCACCGCCTTACTGTGGGTGTCTTCTTGCTAGGGCGCGGTGGTGCAGTGTATACTGCCTTACCACAAGTGTATGATGTATGAGGAGCAGTAGCGCAATAGAAGGAGCTCAAGGCTCGGTTGGCAAGTTTGAATCGATGACCAAAGTGGTGGATGAATAGTGTGATGACACGTGGCATGACGATATTCATTGATTTTACATTGTTGTTGTAAATCAACATTGATTGGTCAAAAGCTTTATTTCTGATTAGCGATATATTTTTGCATTAAATGTATGATTCAATTCGATGGTTGACAGAGTGCATTTTTGGCAACCATTTTAATGCGAGGTAGCCCAATGTGTGTTGTAGGGTGGTGCAATCAAAGAATGATGAAGGCTTGTCGGTGGAGTAATTAAATACCCTATTGACTGTTGGTTGAAAGTAATGTATAACAGTCGAAAGGTTGAGATAGAAAAAAGTGTGAGAAGTTACATGTGTGTATGTTCTAGCGGTATGCAAATTGCATTGTAACCGTGAACACTGAGACACACAAAACATACAAAAGATGTGAACCTGTGGTGTCCGTGATGCTGGGCTAGCTGAGAAGCTGGCTGAGAGAGTCGACTGGTGAGATGAGATGAATCTACACTGTGTGTTGTGTGAGGGTGTTGTAACAGTGTGAGGATTTTGAACCGTTGTTGCCTATATTCTCCAGATGGAAAAGATGTAAACTTCTGAAGAGCATAGCTCTGAGATTGTATTGTAACTATTTTGTTGTTGATTAATACAACTAATCTGAATGTTTTGGAGGGTAGGGTTTTTTACCTGAAAGGGTTTTCCCCACATAAATGTGTGGTGTTCATTAGTTTTCCTTCCATGTTGTTAGATTATGTGAATTGAATCTATGTTATGTGTTGAATTTGTTATTTGTCTGCATGTAATTTTCTCATAAGGATTAATGGGGGAAACAATTATGCCTGTTTCTACTTTATGGCATAGTGGTTTGTGTCTTTGAGGTGATTTGAAGAAATTAAAGTCACTAAAGCACTGTTGTTTTAGATGTTTCATTCTAAGATGACTGTTCTTTATCCCCAACAAGTGGTATCAAAGCTAGTTACAGGAGGTCAAGGTCTTTCTTGATACCAACATGTGGTATCAGTGCCTTCTTCTGGATGCTAGTTCTGGGTATTTCTCCTATGAAGATTTCTTAGTTTGTCAGGCTTGAGGAAATCTGGAGGAATTGACTAATGTTTGATCCTTTGATGAGTAAAAGTTCCTTCTCTTTTGAGACAACACGCAGTGTGAAAGACATTGAAGATGGAGAATCTGGAGTTGATCATATTGTGATGATGTGGTCTGAGGCTCCTGGTTGGCAACGAATGATCCTGATGCAAGGGGTGTGATTTTATACTTATGGTTGTGTTGCAATAGAGTGTGCTTCATATTGGGTGTCTATGTGAGGGGCTCCCTGATGGTATGGAGATGCTTGGGTTGTTATTTAGCCATGGAGTTTTGTGCTTGTGTTGGGTGTTTTGACTTGGAATTGAAGGCGTTGTTCTTTGTCACCCTAATTGCATGAAGGCTACAAAGTTGATCTTGGGTGATCTGAAAACTTTTGAATAGCCTAGCTCTGGCGTATGCTTATGCATGAGTGTGTTTTTGGAATTGGTTTGAAATGGGCCTAGAGTTCCTATAGTACCTGTATCTTGTACTAGCATGTTTCAGATTCATGTTCTTTGGTTCTGAAGGTTTTCTATAGATTTTCCTAAAAAGGTCTATGATGTATATTCATGTTATTTTTTCATTGTTATGGTTAACCATGATGGTTGTGTGCAGAATCTTGGGTTGTCTAGATGTGTAGTGGATATAGATGTGCATGGATGTTTTATAAACACGGTGATTTTGTAGGTTTTGCATGGACAAGGAAAACTTGTGGTTATGTGGAGCTGTTGTTAAGCTATTTTCTAGACCCTGGCTATTTGGGGTGTGACTGGATGAGATAGTTACAGTTCGACATGGTTTTGAGGAGGTGTGATGTCTTCTTTGCATGGGAGTGTTGGTATGTGATTTTTCACTCAACATTCTTGTGGTGTTTCTTGTTGGTTTCTTAGACTATGGTACTTGAGTTGTGGACATGATTGGCAAATCAAATCTATTTTTTGATCTGGTGTTTGAGTCAAGTTTGTCTACATTGGTGTTCTCTTTGAGATCTCATTTTTGCAGTTTCCTTTTGTGATGATGGGTTTGCACTGTTGTTGTGATTAATCTTCGAGTTATGCGGTTGTTGGATTAGCTACCCATTGGTTGCAGTGAGATAACTTGGAAGTGGATTGTCTTTATCCATGAGGTTGCTTCAGTGGTGGTGCAGATTTTTTAGTTGGCCTTGTCAGTGGTCACTTGTGCATTGGTGTGGTTGTTTTGAGATGAGAGGAAGGATGGCGTTGAGTACCTGAATAGTCGGTTATGGGAATTTGTAGCGTGTGTATCATGATGTCATGGAGAGCTTGGTACACATTATAGTGTAACCTTTTGACAGTGATGGTTTGGAGATCTTGGTGTTGTTTGGCATTGTTTTCAGATGGACATGTTGTCGACTATACCTGGAGGTTTTTTAGATCAGCAAATTTTTGGTCATGATTCTTGAAAATCTCGGTGTCACGGTTCAGTGGGAGCTTTAGCAGTGACTGTGTATTCATCACTTGGTGGTGAATGATATTCTTTGGAGTTGTAAATGTTTCTAGGAGGGACTCTTAGATCCTGTTGTTGTAGAAGAATTCTTTCGCATTTGCAAGAACACTACTTGAGGATGCACAACATCTTGAAATCATGGAAGACGTTTGGAGTCTTTGGCTGAGATGTTGGTGGTACTTGACAAGTGATGTTGGTTTAGAGTTTGTTTGCTTGATGTCATGTATACTCTTGCTTGAGCATTAGAGTTTTGGTATGTTTGTATTGCTCTTGAGACCATAGTTTGTTCACTTGAAGCATGGTATCTCCTAAAGGGGGATGTGTATATCATGATGTTATGACAAGTTCCTGGTTCATATGTTTGGAGCTTTGACAATGGTCTGGTAATTCTCTATGTTTTGAGTACTTTGTTTCATATGCTTGAGAACTTCATGTTAAATACAGTTTGAATTTTAGCATGAGATGATAGGTTGTCGGTGCTCATGGATACATGGAGAATAAGGTGAGGATGTGATTCTCATGAGATGAGAAAGGTGTTATTTTCAGTTGAAATTTCGAGTAGCCTACACCTTGGTTGAACGTGAGTTCAACAGAGACCAGTGAGGATATTGTTCTTGGGTAAGTCATGGTGGCTTGTATATCTTGGAGGAGCATTTTCTTGGTCTACTCGGCGGTGAAGTTTATTTGAGAGGTATTTTTCCACTATATCTTTCAGATAGGTTTTATGCTTAATCTTTCAGTGATATGAATCTTGAGCTTTGGTTGGTCAGTTCTAAAGGATTCATTTTGAGGGATGTTGTGGCATGGTTATCTCCTTGTGCTTTTGAGGACTGATAGGAGATAGTTATATGGGCTATAGGTTGATCTTCTTTGGTTATGAGAGGCTTACATCCATATTGATTACATGATATATACTATGTTTGATCTTGGTGATTGAACGGTTGGGTGTTGTTATGGCTTTTCCTTTGGGATGTGAAGGAGATCATACTTGACACAACTGGCTTTTAGTGGTGTATGTAGAAGGAGGTTCTATAGGTATATGTTGTGTACCATTTCTCTCTTTGGTCTTGGTTGCCTTCCTGGAAGCTTTTTTTCATCCTACGTTGGGTGTGAAGAACTTGGAAGAACTATGGAAGGCTGTTGAGAGAAATGGTTCCCGTAGAAGCTAGTTGCAAGTTATACACTTCATTGTGGATGTTCCTTGGTACTACATGGTTATGTTTTTATATGTGTTGTAATTGGTAGACTTGTTATGCCGTTGATCTTTCAAATTTGGCATTACCCATGCAGTGGGAGTACCTGTATGTGTTTGGTCTTCTTTGACTAGTTGGCACATGGTGCTTGTATCTGCAGTTGATGGGTTAGTTGTGTTGCTGGCATGAGTTTACTAATGAGAATACCTTGAAGGTATGTGATATTGGATGGAATAGCATGAGTTGTGGGTGTTATTTTTCAGTCACATGGGTTTGATCAGTTGGATGGTTGCAGTCAATTTTTTGGTTGATGTTCTAGCTGATGTTTTATCTTGTTTTTGGAGAATGTCTTCATGTTTGTGTTCACGATTGAGAGCTTTGAATTTTTTGCATGTTGCTTCTGTATCATCGGTGAGCATGATGGAGTGGTGGTAATGTGATGCTTTTTTCTGTGTGTAGGATCTGATGCTTGTGTTCTTGAGGCTGATGCATATACACCTTGGCTCGTTCCTTTTTCCTATGGTGGATGGTTGGAGTTGTTGCCTGAGTCGGTGGACATCTTGGATGTCATTGCAGGTGCCTTGTTTGGAGCATGAAAGCATTGTGTTATATTCTTGAGCTTGAGTTTGGAAGAAGCCAATAAGTCTTCATCAAGTGGGAGATTGTTGGAAAAATATGCCTCAACTTGCTGGCTTGAAATCTCTTGAAGACTTGGCATTTTTCCTTTTCTTGAGCCTTTACCGTTGTACTGCCAAGAGCTTTCGGTGATGGTGCGATTGGGCAGTGTTACCACTATACCTTGCAGCCCTCCCTCACTCTTGGCGGTGGCATGATAACTGTCGAGGTGAGCTAACGGCTACCGTTGTACTACGAGGTGCTTCCTTTACCCTAGCAGTGGCGCAATGAACGTGGTGGTGTGGTGAAGCTGTTACCTCCCTACTGCGGGAGTCCTTTGGTCTTGGAGTAGTATCGCAGTGTTACCTCCTTACCATGGTGGGGTTCATGTTGACTAGCAATTATGCGATGGATTATCGTCACGCTGATGAGGTCATTCAGCTAGGGCACAGTGGACATGGCAGACAACAAATGCTTATCGCTATACCGCGAAGGCTTGTTCTTTAAGCCATGGTGGCACGGTTGACAGTGACGGTCAGGTGAGTGGATTCTCACCACCTTACCATGGGTGCCTTCTTGCTAGGGTGCAGTGGTGCAATGTATACCACCTTACCGTGGGTGTATGATGTATGAGGAGTGATAGCATGGTAGAAGGAGCTTAGGGCTCGGTTGGCAGGTTTGACTCGATGACCAAAGTGGTGGATGAATAGTGTGATGACACGTGGCATGATGATATTCATTGATTTTATATCGTTGTTGTAAATCAACGTTGATTGGTCGAAAGTTTTATTTTTTATTAGAGATATATTTTTGCATTAAATGTATGATTTGATTTGGTGGTTGACGGACTGCATTCTTGGCAACCGTTTTAATGCAGGGCAGCTCGATGCGTGTTACAAGGTGGTGCAATCAGAGAATGGTGAAGGCTTGTCGGTGGAGTAATTAAATACCCTATTGGTTGTTGGTTGAAAGTAATGTATAACAGTCGAAAGGTTGAGATAGAAAAAGGTGTGAGTAGTTACATGTGTGTGTGTTCGAGCGGTATGCAGACTACATTGTAACCATGAACACTGAGACACACAGAACATACAAAATATGTGATCCTATGGTGGTCATGATGCTGGGCTGGCCAAGAGGTTGGCTAAGAGAGTCAACTGGTGAGATGAGATGAATCTACACTGTTTGTTGTGTGAGGGTGTTGTAACAGTGTGAGGATTCTGAACTATTGTTACTTGTATTCTCCAGATGGACAAGATGTAAACTTCTGAAGAGGATAGCTCTGAGATTGTATTGGAACTATTTTATTGTTGATTAATACAACTGAGTTGAGTGTTTTGGAGGGTGGGGTTTTTTTACCCAAAAGGGTTTTCCCCATGTAAATTTGTGTGTTCATTAGTTTGCCTTCCATGTTGTTAGATTCCTGTGAATTGAATATGTGCTATGTGTTGAGTCTGTTATTTGTCTGCATGTACTTTTCTCAGAAGGATTAATGGGGGAAACAACTGTGCCTGTTTCTGCTTTATGGCATAGTGGTTTGTGTCTTTGAGGTGATTTGAAGAAATTAAAGACACTAAGGCATTGTTATTTTAGATGTTTCATTCTAAGATGACCATTCTTTATCCCCGACACTTTAGAGGTGGGTCTGGATACTTTTTGCAAAGAGACTAAGGCACTCTTGGATGCAAAATATCTTAAGTATAATTGCATCATTGATAAAGAACTTTCATTCCAATGGTCATTATAAATAAATTATGTGGAATGGGATGAAAAATATAATAAATTATAATGTATACTTGTATTTCCATCATGTCATTAAGTTCCTATTGCAACATCCAACTAAGATAATGACATGATATTTTGGAATATCTAGATGTCCTTCATAAAATTTTATAGTTTTTTCTCTTTTTGTATTTTTTGGTGCAGTCACCATCATCCCCAATAGTTTTTTTATACATGTAAAAATGGCCTGGAGCACAAATTAATTAAATACTTGTTATTTAATTAATAATTTTTAATTCTTAGGGGTGACCCTTTGGTGAAATGGTGGGGCTTCTTGCTTGTAGAGCCAACAACCAAGGCTCAAACCTCGCGGGGTCGCTCTCTATCACATTAAAAATGGAGTTTGCTTACCCTGGTGTTCAGGGGAGGCTCCTTGGTGAACTGGTGGGGCTTCTTGCATGTAGTGCTAACAACCAAGGCCCAAACCTTAATATCTTTTAAGTGGGTGGTAGGGTGGGCGTTCCTCCATGGTGGCGGAGGATGGTGGTGTGGGAGGCCATGTTGGAGTTGTACGGGGAAGTCAAGTGTTGGGTGGAAAACATGTCGGCAA
Source organism: Sequoiadendron giganteum (assembly GCA_007115665.2). Classification (NCBI taxonomy): domain Eukaryota; kingdom Viridiplantae; phylum Streptophyta; class Pinopsida; order Cupressales; family Cupressaceae; genus Sequoiadendron; species Sequoiadendron giganteum. The sequence continues at coordinate 145,823,373 of CM021100.1, read as the reverse complement.
GAAAGAGTTTGCTTGTCCAATCGACAAGCTAAAAGTACGGGGAAGACAACTCATCATTCTTCTTGAGAAGCAGGAAATGATGGTAATTAATGGGATGTTGGTTTTTCATCATTACTTGGACAACTCAAACGTAAGTGAAGGCGATGATGTAGCTGGAGATGGATGGTAGTCGAATTCATTAAAGCCTTTGTAGTCTTTCATGGGCATTTTGTTTGGTTTATCTTGTGGGTGAAGTCTGGTTATTTTGTTGTTGAGTGCCTCTTGCTTGGAGCCGAATGGTTGGGTCCTCCAAATTTGTGGTAGAGGTCTCGATCGCGGGTGTGGCTCGGTTTGGTGCAGACACCCCTATTTCGCTTAAATTGAAGGATAGGCAGACATCTTTTCACATCATCACTGATCAATGGCTCAAAAGAATACTGCTTAAGTATGAGCCATTGGTGTTAGTTGCAGTTAAAATGGTCTTGGGTTCAAGTTTTTTGGAGGAAAACGAGTATGGGCGTGATAATTTGCAAATTTCATCCCACTTCTTGGCTTCTTTGTTGGACAATTTGGTTTCAAAGGTTGAAGCAAGGAATTTGATGTGCAAAATGTTCATTCCCGGTTTGCTCGATGGAATGGACAAGCTCCTTCGGGTGGTGGTGGATGGTAGAGGTTGTCTGCGGGCTTTGAAGGTGGCAAAGGTGAAAGATGAAGATACGGTGACACTATACCCGTTCCTTTTGGACCTCCATGGTACAGGGATGATGAGGCACAGGGCCATAGTTGCGGTGGTGGTCATCTTTCTAAAGAAATTTTATGGTTTAATGGTGATTGATGGGGAGGAGTGGAAAGAGGATTTTGCAAACTTTGCATTTCTAAATAAGTTTATGTAAATGGCAATGTATGTTTTTAGCATGTAGTAAATAGCTACCTTTTTTTTTCATTAGTGCAAGTATGGACTAGTTAGACTGGTTATCTGAATAGACAGTTTGAAGCTTAAGTTTGTATTTTTTTGGGTGTTTGCATAGACTTTCTTTGGTGATAGTTTTTGGTTCTTGCAGAAAATGATAAAATTGCTATATACCTACATCACAAACGATTGTACTCTACTTGATGAATATAATCTCATCCTTACGTATCAAAAAATAATAATTAATTTTTAATTCCTCTACTATTATAAATAAATTGATAAATTTATTTATATAGTTCATTACCTTAATTCTTCTTTTCCAAAATCACTTTCTTCCCAAATTAATTAAATGGACAAATTAAATTAATTTTTTATTTAATTGATTTCCCTCTTCTATTTAAATTTGAATTATTAAATTAAAATTAGCACATGTCTCCATATTTCTTCTAACCACCTCCAACTCACCTGCCACCTCACCATGTGTCTCACAAAATTGAATTTTCTAAATTAAAAAATATGAATTTTCATCAAAAAACTTGCAACCAATTTGGAACTAATTTAGACACATGGCTTATCCTTCTCTTTGATTCTCTTTAACACTTGGCAAAGTGTTTTACTAAAGGGAGCCATCTCCTTGATTCTCTCCAACCTCCTTGTGCTCCACTGTTGATGTCGCAAGATCACAATCTCGATCATCCATTGTTTCCACATCATTTTGAGCTTGAAAAATCTATAAATAGAAGGCATTTCTACATCTTTTGATATATATATTTAGATCGCAAACTTATGTTGCAAGATTCTTAGTGCAATTTGAGAGAATTGTGAAAGCACTGTAGCTAGTTTTTTAAGCATTTTAGTTCATGTAGAGTTATAATGGCAATTTCAATTTGGATAGCTTAGTTATTGCATCTTTCATATAGCATCTCCATTAGAATAGCATCATTAGTATTAGAACCATCTTGATTTTAGCATCATTTCATCATAGGATCATTTAGCATTCAAGCATCAAATATTAAAAATACAAAAATATAGGCATGTAGATTTCATCATAGCATCTCGTTTCTTAGGTTGTCATCTTTTTAGGTTCATGTGCAGCATTAGTAAAATATGAGAGCATGAACTGTGGAGGTCCTTGAGATTAGAGAACTATGGAGTGAATTGAGAGGATAGTTGTAGCTTTTATATTTTGCTATTTAGATTCCTTTTATGTAATACATTGCATGGATGTGTATTTTTTTTTATCATATTGATACACATATTTTCACCCACATAGTTTAAGAAGTACAACAAAATGATCATGTGCCTTCCCCATTTTGCTTCATCATTTAAAGTCAGAAATATCTTCTTCAACAGTTTCTACAACTGTGTAGAAACCGTTTTATCCTCTAGTGATGTGCTTTTTATATTTTACAAAGTAGTTGTACTAGCTTGTTTTTTATCCTTAGGGTACAATTGTCAAATGAAAATGTGAAATTTATCCATGGCTTGAAGCTTGTTTCTCTCTTGTCTCTATAAAAGGGAATTTCGATCCATTTTGAAAGGATCTTGGATTTTTGTAAGTAGATTTTTTTGTTTTAGGTTTGTACTTGTTTGGTCTAGGTGTTCTAGGGAAGAAATGTAGATGCAATTGTAGTTTTTGTACATCAATACAAATTCTAGAATATATGAATGTATTGTGACAAAATCACAATCAATTGTCTCCAAATGTACATCTTATTACTCTTATGAATAAAATTGACATATTTCCATGGCTTAAGGCTTGTTGCTCCCTTGTCTCTATAAAAGGGAATTTCAAGACATTTTGAAATGATCTTGTATTTTTGTAAGTATATTTTTTGTTTTAGGTTTGTACTTGTTCGGTCTAGGACTTATAGGGAAGAAATGTAGATGCAATTATATTTTTTGTACATCAATACAAATTCTAGAATATATGAATGCATTGTGACAAATTCACAATCAATTATCTCCAAATGTACATCTTATTACTCTTATGAATAAAATTGATCAAGAATCATTTGTGTTCATCGTTTCCTTTTGTGCAAATGAATGTTTCTTATATAGCTTTTATTAAGGTGATAAATTAAATTGGTGTATCTAAAATATTGAGAGTTCTACCATATTTAGGGATTGTTAAGAAGAATTGGTTATAAATCTTAAAGAATATCATTGTAAGGCAATGATATATGAGCTTTCACATAACTTATTTTAATTTGTTGTTCAAAAGTTGATTGCATCTCTTTTTGAGTTTGTTACCCAAGTCTAAGGCATCGGTCTAAGTGTGGATACTAGTTACATGTCCATGGTCATTTTATTTCAAAACAATTTCAATTTATGTTGTAACTTATTTCTTAAATTATATACATGTTCTCAAAGCCAGTAATGTAAAATTTCTCAAGAATCTAGTCAATTAAGTTTGTTCTATTTGTAATTCTTGGCAAATTTCATGAGAATATTTTTGTTTAGACAATATCCTGGTGTGAATTGAGTTTAATTGACCTTTGATACTATAAGGATCACCCTCCTAGGTCTTGTATAACTTTAAGTGTAGAGGAGAAAAATATAGAATCAATCTCTTGTTAATTGGCCAACCTCTTGAAATATTTGAGCATAAGAGTTGACAACTCTTTAGATAGCTTCAATAATTAGTTGGAATTTAAAAAACAAGCCAACAAGATACATGGAGGTGCCAACACAAAATTTGGCGCAAGTTGCATGTCTAATAATGACTTGTAAATATGAAGCCAAAAAAGCTTTTAGAAAGCTTGAGAATTAATGCATATTCAAATCCATCACACGTCCACTCAAGAACTAGTGAAGGATTTAAGTGTGCTAATGGGTTTGTTATTAAAATTACAGTTCTAATTGTGAATGATTGTATAAGCTAAGGGAATCTAGTCCTTGTACTCTAATATTGAAAAGAGAGTGTTGTTCAAGTTGTGCATCCTTGTCAAGAACTAGTCTTTATACACAAATACTAAAACATAAAAAAATACATAGTGATGGATATCAATGATCCAAAAGAATGTTGCTAGATAAATAAGTTACTCATTGGCACATAATAATGAATTGTATTTGTTGCATCATAAATTGTCACCCTTGACAATTTCACACTAGGTTTAGCTCCCCCTTATGTGTTTGGACCTAATTATGCTTATAATTTGCTTGTTTTATGGTCATTTCTAAAAAATCAAGATATAATTGAGAATTAATATTAAAAATTCATTTAACGATATCAAAAGCCCCAAAATAGGTTTGGTCTAGGGCACCCACACCCTTCACCAACCTACTTTGGCTCAAATTTAAATATTTTATTGTTGACATTTTTTATATTTATAAATTTAAATTTATTTGTTGGCTCTTTACGATTAATTTTTGATGAAGAAAGAAACACTCTTTCATTGTCTTCAACCCAAATTTCACAAATCTCAAATTACAAAAGACTTCATAGATGATAAACTCTAAAATCGATTTACAAGTGTCAATTTACATCGATTTATGATTGCACAACAATATACTCAGATTTGAAAGTAATCAAATAACTTTATCCAGATGTCATGAAACAACATTGCAATTAATTAGACAACTCCATTGCCCTCCAACTCTTCAACTTCCCCTCTCGAGCTACCCTGGTCTGACTTCCATCTTCTGAATACGCCTTCAATGCAGTCCCAAATCTTGTAGCATGGCTCAAATCAATTTTTTGCCACCATTATCTCTAATTTTGTATCCATTTCTCATGGGAAAATTCATTTCTTCCCACCCACACAAACCTTATGTCTCTCCTCCTCTCATGCTTCAACTACACAATTTTTTCAATTTCTCCATGCTTCGATTCACAAGTCAACATCTAACATACTAGCCCCAATTTCCCACATTCTAATCTACTCTTCATTTGACCCCCATTTAGAATCATGGTTTCTATGATGATGTGTAAAATTCAAAGAAAACAAAAAAAACTATATTCCTCATGCCAACACCTTTTACCATCCTTGTGTGGTCCCTGTGCAAACGTTTGGCTAGCTTATTTACCCATGATATCTACTATCTTGTGCGCCACTTTAATGTCTTCTCTAGTTATGTGAACATTCCAATTCACTATCCTTCCACATGCGAGCATGCCTCCCTTTGGCATTGTCTTAACTCAAGCCTGAATTTTAATGTGTTAATTCTACTATCTTGATTGCACAAAATTTTCCTTTCCCTTATTCCTCTTCATTTTGTCACCTCTATCCCACAAGCCCATTGATAGGCAGTTCTTTTATTTTAAAACATAGACTCCATGGTGTGGGAAAGAAGGGGTCCCTACATAATCTGTAATCCCACGTGGTCCTCTATCTCCTTTAGCCATGTCCCTTCCCCCTCTCCCCCACCTTTGATGATGTCCCCCTCTTATTTTATTGACTCTAGTTTGGTTTCAAATTTCTCATCCTTGTAACTTCCCATCCATTCAATTACCTCCCCTTATGAATTTTATTTTATGTTTTATGTTTCCATAAAACCATTATTATCTTTATTATTTTATAAAACCATGAGATCTAACAGTGGTTTTCATTGACGATGAAGTAAGAGAAAAATGCAAGATAAAAAATAAACCACAAGAGCACAAATTCTTTCAGAAATTTGTAGATAAGAGGGTATTGACATTATACAACTTCCCACCAAGTCACTCTTTCTCAAACTTCATAGATTTTAAAATTTTAATCTTTTCTAAATGACCAGTCGAAGTCATGAAATGATCAAATCTCCAAAACTATTAATTATTTGACTTCAAAACTTTGACCATCAAATCCATAATGGAGTCTATATTCTACCTATAAAAATGTTTTCCATGAAACCTTACCAATATCCTGATTATTTTTGGTGATGTTGATTACGCGTTCGCCCAAATGCTCCTACATCAAATATGCTAGGTAAAAAAATTGTGAGCAAGGTGGAGTTGGGCAATAGAATCACCCTTCAAGATTGTGAACAATCTATAGAAAACTCCATCACTGATAACCCAACCTCCTCCACCAAATACTTCCTCTCCTTCTCTTTGTGCCTCCTCTTAGCATGTCTTCACTACAACTCAACTCTTGCAACCTCTTTACACTGCATAACTTGTAATCTACTTTGAATTTATATCTACAACCCACTTCATCTACTATAATTTGCTACTTTCACAACAACTTTCTTGCACTTTCCAACTCTTAATCGCTCAGGACTTCACACACTTGCAATGATACTTTTGAGCTCTTCAATCATGCTTCCTCTATCTATAGGTTCCATCATAATCTGCCTAACATTCGACAATCTTATTATACACCTAGAACCTCTTCTCACTTCCCTCTCCACCCATAGGTCCTAGTGTGGACTGCCTCATGTTCAATGGTCTATCCACACACTCAAAACCTTTGGCTTTGATACCATTTGATGAAGAAATAAACAATTTTTTGTTGTCTTCAACCCAACTTTCACAAATCTCATATTACAAAAGACTTCATAAATGAGAAACTCTAAAATTGATAATCACATGTGTCTATTTACATAAATTTACGAGTGCACAACAATATACTCAAATTTGAAAGTAATCAAATAACTTTATTCAAATGCCATGAAACAACATTACAATTAATTAGATAGCTCCATTTCCCTCCAACTCTTCAACTTCCCCTCCCGATGCCCTGGTCTGACTTCCATCTTTTGAATACACCTTTAATGCAGTCCCAAATCTCGCAACATGGCTTAAATCAATTTTCTACCACCATTATCTCTTCTTTTGTATTTTTTTCTTATGGGAAAATTCATTTCTTCCTACCCACACTACCGCCTTTGTCTCTCCTCTTCTCATGCTTCAACTACATGGTTTTTTCAATCTCTCCATGCTTCCATTCATAGGTCAACATCTAACATACTATCCCTGATTTCACACATTTTGGTCTGAACTTCATTCAACCCCCATTTATAATCATGGTTTCTACGATGATGTGGAAAATTCAAAGCAAACAAAAAAACTATATTCCTCATGCCAATGCCTTTTACCATCCTTGCACGGTCCCTATGCAAACGTTTTGCTAGCTTATTTTCCCATAATCTCTACTATCCTGTGTGTCACTTTAATGTCTTCTTTGGCTATGTGAACATTCCCATTCGTTGTCCTTCCACATTTGAGCCTACCTCCCTTTGGCATTGGCTTAACTCAAGCCTGACGTTTAATGTGTTAATTATGCTATCTTGATTGCATAGAAATTTTGCTTTCCCTTATCCCTCTTCATTTTGTTGCCTCTATCCCTACACAACCCCATTGATAGACATTTCTTTTATTTTAAAACATAGACTCCATGGTACAGGAAAGAAGGGGTCCCTGCATAATCTGTAATCCCACGCAGTCCTCTATCTCCTTTAGTTGTGCTCCTTCCCCCTCTTATTTTATTGAATCCAGTTTGGTTTCAAATTCCTCATCCTTTTAACTTCTCATCCATCCGATTACCTCCCCTCATGAATTTTATTTTATCTTTCGTGTTTCCATAAAACCATTATTATCTTTATTATTTTATTAAACCATGAGAGCTAACAGTGGTTTTCACTGAAGATGAAGTAGGAGAAAAAGGAAAGACAAAAACTAAATCACAAGAGCTCAAATTCTTCCAAAAATTTGTAGAGATGAGTGTATTGACATTATAAAACTTCTCACCAAGTCACTCTGCCTCAAACCTCATAAATTTTAAAATTTTAAATCTTCACGAAATGACCAACCGAGGTCGTGAAACAATCAAATCTCCAAAATTGTTAACTGTTTCACTTCAAAAATTTCGCCATCAAATCTAGAATGGAGTCTAAATTTTGCTTGTAAATTTTTTTTCCATGAAACCTTACCAATCTCTCGAAATAAATAATTTTTTTGGTGATGTTGATTACGCATTCGCCAGGATGCTCCTACATCAATTTTATAGGTGTAATGTCATAAAATTGCACCCCTTGCAATTTCACATACATTCTTGTATCCACTTTAGTGACCACTCCCTTAGTATTTGTGTAGGCTCATTTTAGCCCCTACATCAGCCTTTTTCCCTTCTCAGGATGCTCAGGACCCCTTTTCAATAGCTACCTTTTCATGTCAGCTTTACATCGACCTTGTGCTTTTCTTGTTCCTATTATTTTGTAGCGTGATTTGTCTAGAAATTATCATGCCACATGGATTTCCATGTGTTGTGCTAGCATCCTACGACATTTTGACGTTCAAACAACCATTTTTGAGTTCCTTGCCACTTGTCAATTACTTCTATTGGTGGTAACAACCCAGGACACCTTATAGTGGCTCGGGAAGCTTCTTTTCCCTCCTCTTCTCTCTTTAAATGCTATATTTTCAATTCATTTCATCTTCTAGCTTCTCTCTAGCTTCTTCTTAGATTCTCTCTTGGACATTTTATCGTCTTGCTCTTGTTGTCTTGCTTGCACAACTCTCTACAACTTTCTACAACACTTTCAAGTTCTCTTAGCATCACTCTTTACTACTCTCTCGTGTTCTCACAACATTCCACAACTCTCTTGGCTCTCGTAGCTCTCTCTCTCACTCTCTTTGGCTTCCTTAAGCCTTGTAGGTGATATCTCTCCATTCTTGTATCTTTGAGCATCTTGGGATTTCTCACATCCCCTTTTTAAGCATTTTACTATTTCATCTATCTATCTATCTCATGATATGGGTTCTCCTCCTTGATCATGGTTTTCTTTTATCACTCATTGCATCCATATTGCTTTGTGTCTTTTTTATTCTCTATCTATCTGAATGTTTGTGGAAGTGGGAACACCAAAATGGGGGTTTGACTACGACAAGCCCCTAAACAACCCCAACATTTTTCCCTTGGTCTTATGTGTGCAGGTATTGAAGATATTTACTTGTTGGAGGCTTCATTACTTGGATTGTTGTGAGCACTTTCTTTATCCTCTTTACTCTTATCCTTCACTTTACCTTATTTTAGTTTGATTACTTTTTGGTATTTTCTCGTATTTTGGAAGTTCTTAGTAATCAAATTGTTAGTAGTCACTTTGTTGTTTTATGTGATATTCTCAGTTTTTGGTCCATACAAGACACCAGTGCACCTCTAGGACTCCACTATGTTGTGTTGTTGTCCTTTGGTTGAGAGCCCGTCAATTTGTCCAAAAAACCTGTGTGATCTACTCTCTATGATTCTTGAACTCTCATCTTTTATTCCATTGCTTAAGCTTTATCCCTTGAGGTAGTTTAGGGTAGTTCATTCCCTGGGACTCTCTTGAGAATAAAGAGACTCATGAGTAGTGAATCCCCCTTCTCTACAATGGGAAACAAATAATTGCATATAAATATAAGTCATTTTCACCATTTAAAAACCTAATTGAATTTTGAGCAATTGAGCATCCTAAAAAAAACAATCAAGAGAAAAATAAGCAAAATTATTGCAACATTATTTTAGTCAAGCATCATGTTAGCAATGCATCAAGTTTATATGTGAGTTTGTTCATGTTTTATGTTCACTTTTTTTGTGAGTACTCAATTGTAGGAACTCCAATCAAGAATCCAATTTTCCTTGCATGAGATGTGCCATGACTTCAGTCTATAAAGGAACTTAGATTTGAAGTGGCAAGTTGCAACACTTGTCAATTATCACTTGTTTTATCTATTTTACCTCTGTTCGACTGAGGGTAAGCACTATTTACATCATCATAGCCATTATGGAGGTGGGAAGACCAAAAATGAGGTTTGACTTAGGCAAGCCCTATACAACACAACCCTTTCTCTCCTTTCTTGTGTGCAAGTGATAGATCTAAAGCAAATTTGGAAGGATATTCAAGGCATAATTGCAAGATCAAGCATTCAAGCCTCCTATTTCAACACATTAGGGCAAGGTGAATTATTTATCAACATACAAAGATTCAAAGTTGAATCTTGAAAGGAAGGACCTACAGACTGTAACCCACTAAGACTTGTTTAGAGATCTAAAAAAGCAACATTTCTATTCTAGGGCACCCACATCCCTGACCAACCAGATTCAACTTAGATTTGAATGCCAACTTCTCTTGTCTATGCACTTTGCTTCTTTGTAATCTATTTTTGTACTTCATTTCTATATTTTTTGTAAATCTATTAGTTTGATGTAGGTGCATCATTAGCCTAGTTCACTATTACATCACACATATCACTTATAAATTAGACCCAATCCCACTACCACAAAAGGGACCAAAAACCTAATCAACCATTTTGGCTCTTCCATTGAGGATAGTAGCCAAGTGGTATTTTATGATCATTTTTGTGTCCCTAAATATTTGATAGGCTAAGTTGTCATTTAAAACAATGGATCCATTTTTCTCTTTCATAGTGTTGTGTAGGATTATGCTTGGAATTATTGAGAAGCAATTTAATGTCACTATTGTCTAGTGCTTTATGAATATAGTGTAGTCAAACTAAGATTTTTGCCATCAACGTGAAGGTATGGAGGCTCATTGTAGTCTTGTTAATTGCTCATAAATATTCTATTTATATAAGCATCAACATGAGACCAATATGAGCTCTTGTGAGCACAACCATGAGACTAATATCAACTCCTTTTGAGAAACCACACTGGAAATTACATATGGAAGATTGAGAGTCACAACATAGAAATACACTTATTTTGAAACCAACTCCACACTAGAAGCCAACTATGGAAGATCAAGAGTTACAACTTATGATTCCATATTAGATGTCCCTTTAGAATTTGAACTTGGGTCTCCATAATGAGAACTCAATGCTTTAACCAATTAAGCTCAATCCCTTAGACTATAGAGGCTAGGCTTATTTAAATATGTGCTTGAAAAATAGTTGAATGATCATGTGCTATTTTTTGCAGACACTTTAGTTTACATGGGTCACTTGTTGAAAATATTTTTTCTCTCCATTCTATATAATAAATATTGTCAAATTTAGTGCATGAGACACAAGTGTGTGTTTGCAATCAAAAGGCTTAAAGAGAGCAACTTATTCAATTGTTTGGCTTTAATTCTACTAGAAGCTAGTTTTGCAAGTAGTTTGTGGTAAGCTTAGAAGCTAATGCATTTGATCTAGATGCATATACTTTCTCGGGCACTATCCAACCTACAATTAGTAAGTATGTATTGGACTACTATGTGGATTATCATTTGGTGAGGGAGTTTGAGACTTCAAAAGGTTCCTTTTATACATGATGTTATTGATGGATACCAACCTATTGATGCACAAATCACCACATGATAGTATTGTTAGTTAATGGAATGTCTCTTGATAAATATATTTAAACTATGACTCTAGACCCAAGTTTAACACCAATTTAAAAACTGCTAAAAGCTCCAAAAAGATCATAATTGTGTTGTGATTTTTCTCTGATTTTTGTTGAGGTACAAATCCCTCACATGATTTTAAATGAATTAAAAATATTAAAACAAAATGCCATGTATTCTTTTAACCATAAAGCAGAAAAGGTATACCTAATATCAGGAAAATTCCAAATATCGGGTGCGAGATTCAACGAATAAGAAGTATTAGCATAAAGACTAATTAATCATCAGAAATAGACATATGCTCAATACCATATGAGAAAAAAAATATATTACAAGAACTACATTTATCATACAAAGATAAGACATGCATAAGATATTCTCAAACACAAATATTTAAGAACTCAAATTCACTCCACCAAAATGCACACAGACAAGATAGTAATTTCATTCATCAACAGTATTGAGCAAAAAATTTCAAGATTGTCTAGAGAGAGCATACGAAAATAGATACATCTTTAAATAGGTAGGTGATTAAACACCTATTCATGTCCATATCCAATTAAACAAAAGACACTTAAAAGAAATAAAGAGAAGCTAGGCCATCACGACGGTGCCGCTTCATTTCCAGCTTCCGAGATCACCAAAGGTTTCTTCTGTCACGTCCAAAAATCCTTAAGGATGTGCATTAGGTCCTTATGTTGGGGAATGCTTACATTTATCATCCTCACCTTCCATGTGAAATTAAGATATTTAGTCGTTTCCATGCGATGCTCACAAACCTTCATAAGATCCATTGCTTGAGAAGATACCGGGTGTAATTCACTTAATTTTTGTAAGTGCTCAGGAGTAAGTGAGGATGAGTCAAGAGTCTCTTTAAACATTTTCTTGAAACTAGCTACCAAACTACTAACATCCACATCATCCCCTATTTCATCTTTATCTTGGAGTAGACCAAGAGCCACTAAGGTGCTCAACACTTCATCTGAAATGACAGTACATTCATTGATGATTTCTTTAAGCTTTTGCAAACTTTGTTTAGCAACCTGTAATTTCCAATCTACTCCTTTAGTCCATAATAGGTAGTGAGTATCTGAATAATTAGGTATGACTTGATCTGCAACTAACCTTTCCATATCTGAGCTCATCAATAACTTCAATTCAGTTTGATAATTAACCCACAATTCCTCTTCTTTTTCAATTGCAATGACCTCATCCCCTAAGGTGGCTTTCAAATAATTTGCCTCTTGGAAGTATTTAAAATATTTAGTAATGACAAGGCTTCCCTTCTTGATTAGGGATTCATTCCAATCATCTACAACCCGACTTAAGCTTTGACAACTTTTTATTTTAGTTAAGGCTTCTTTTCCAACTACAGCGAGGGATTTGACAGAAGAATCTACTTGGGAGAGCGGCTATGGAATGAACTCAAGAATAGACCTTAGGTAATTGGTTAAGTCTGGAACCTAAGCTTTCAATTTTTTTTTTCTTTATTTATCCTTTTTTGATCTCTCAATCATCCTGGTTGCTAACACTTGAAAAATCTGGACATCCCCATTCCTTGTAGGAGGACCAAGGTCTACTCTGCTCACTTCAAAGTCACTTGTTGCTGCTTGAGAAGCATCTCTCTACACTAGAGGGTGTGCAATTTCCAATTGGAGTGTCCTTGATTCTATGTCATCTATAAGCCTACCAGTGGTCTTTAGCCTTTTAGTTTTAGGAGTTGAAGTCCTCTGCAATAACTGACCTACCATATATTGTTTAGGCAAGTTGGGTTGTATAGCTTTCCTTTTTCTTGACAATGAATCTTCCAACTAGGTTGGGATTACTATAACCTTAGTTGCTTTAAAACTTGGGGACTCAAATAACATCTGAGTGACTGGAGGAATACCTTATGCAAATGTAGTTGTTTCTGACTTATGAAAGGTGCCTATCTCTTTGACAGGTGATTCATCTTGAGAGGGCAAAGAATTGACATTCATATTTTCTAATCCTTCCTCTTCCTCCTCTCCTTCATTGTCCTTCTCCAGAGTAGGTAGATTGAAAATATCATCCTCGTAGGTTTGTGACTATACATTCTTTTTTGGTGGGTCTTCATCACCATCTCCTTGGGTACCTGATGATAAGGACTGAGGAACATCACTAGTAGATTGCCTGCTGACAGAGGCTTGAGAGGTACCTTTAGTAGGTTGTGAATCTTTGGATCTAGTATGAGGGCAGGATTGCTCAATTTTCTTCTTAGTTACCCATTCTCGGGTTCTAGTTAGAACATCAACAATTTTTGCTTCAATGGTCTCTTTCTCTTTAAAATTCCAATCCATGGCAGGAATGGGTTGGTTCTCTATTAATTTAGTATATATTGGGTCGACCATGGCAGATCCATCTTTAACAATGTCTTGCAAATCCCATTTCAAATCATAAATGATGATTTGCTCTATTGTTAATCTCATCCAGCTTCTTCTCCTAAACTCATATTCATCAAAGCAATCGGCCAAATAATCTTCAAAGTTGGATAGGTGGTAAAAGGTAGGGCTCAATTTCAAATTGTTCTTAATATAATTTTTCAGATCAAAAGAAGCATGTTCCTCATACGAGGGCATGTTATACCTGGACAATATTTCTCAATATTCAAGGCATCAGACATTGATTGACAACTATAAGCACAAAAACCAAAGGGGAAACTGATTGTCAATCTTTTCCTACCTTGGTACAGTCTATAAACATAGGCCAATTTCCTACTCACCTCAATAATCACCCATTTGTCTTTAGGATACTTAGGCAATTTTGTAGGGAAACCAACATATCTGCCTATTCTTATGTATGAAAATCTCTGGAATTGAATAAAATGGCTACCATAAAAATCCACAAATTGCATTGTCTCAGGGGATAACCTCATCGGAGGATGCCCCTGCAATTCCTTGACCATCCTCATGGTAAAAGTGTCAGCCACTCTTCTGAAATGCAAGAATCTCTTGTGAAGTTGTAGTTTGTCAAAATAATCATAAATTGGCACTTTCCCTGGAGGCAAATCACTCAGCCTTAATCTAGGCCAGGGTTGAGTGCTAGCAAGGGCATATATCAAATATGATGACATGAAGAAAAATTTGTTTAGAGTAAAGAATGACATCAACTTGTGCAAACGGTCGCTAATGATCTTTGCTGAGTCTAGGAATTGCACCCCGCTCAATATGATTTGGATGAATAAATACATCCATTCTTCGAAGCCGTGAACATTTTCATTTCCCCTTACCCTGTGCAACAGTACCACAATATCAACCACCTCATCTACAAAACTGTTCTTGTGTAGGTTGCGGGGCAATTGAGACTTACCCTTCTTCAGCTTGGCTAGCCAGTTCTTTGCTATTATATTTCTGTAAAACCCTTTCTTGGCACTGAACTAGACTTAAGAGTTTGTCATGTCCATTAGAAAATATTCATCCATTTTTGGAGTTCTCAAACAAGACATGAAGATAGACCTCTGAATTTTCAAAACAATCCTATTATGCCTTGTTCCAACTTCTCATGTTTGTGATTTATAGTGTCTGATACATTCCAACACTAGTTTGGGACATTAAACAGATATTGGAAATGCAACAGCTTCAATTAACCTGCTACCCACTACTCTTTTAATGATAGGTGGAGGGTTAGGTTTGTTAAATTTATTCTGCAATTCATCCAAATTTACAGGCCCTAGCCGAGTATCACCAATTTCAGGTCCTTCATACGTTAACCCAACCACATACTCATAGCCACATACTTAACCCTTGCCATATGCACCAATAGTTTTGATAATATATGCTTTTTACAATGCAAGCATAAATAATTTAGAAAATAGGCTGTAATGAATGGATTTTGAAAAATACCTTTAATGGTGAACCCTACAATTTGAACTTTGTGTCTCCTCCAACTCGTCTTCAGAAATTGTCACAAGGGGAATGTTTTCCAGCCTTTATTTCATTAAACTTGGCTTCACAAAAAAACATGGGAGTAGATGGACATTTAATGTCTTAATTGCATTAACACATGGTAGATGTCACATTCACTATTCCCCACATAACAAACTTTCAAAAAAATTAAAATAAACATTTGTGGGCGGTAAAGAAAGAGGTTCAAAGAACCTTATAAATATGCACCTAAGTTTGAACATCACAATGAAATACCACCCAAGCCAATAATCATCACACAAGCAACAAGGTTTGACAAGGCATACAAAA
The DNA here is from genome assembly GCA_007115665.2 of Sequoiadendron giganteum. Taxonomy (NCBI): domain Eukaryota; kingdom Viridiplantae; phylum Streptophyta; class Pinopsida; order Cupressales; family Cupressaceae; genus Sequoiadendron; species Sequoiadendron giganteum. Next base: position 145,808,025 of record CM021100.1, on the reverse strand, counting down.
CACTTCCCGAGTTGAACATATGAAGGTGATGAAAGGGGCCGAGTGGTAAAGTGGGAGGTTCGGTGAACTTAACAAAACACCACCCGGGTTCAAACCATGATACAAAACACTGTCTGCATTGTAATGAGATGCTTATAAGTTAGCAGGTGGCTTATTAGGTGGGATATAAAATAGTTATAACAGTAGCTCTGACTAGGGACAAAGACTGATAATGATGAAGCAATGAACCCAAACCAAAATGGGGGGAGACCAGTGTCTTATCAATTAGGCAACGAAGTCAGTCAAAATAAAATGCACTCTCCAACAACAAGGAAATAAATAAAAGAACACCAAAACCTGAAACCAAAATCCTAAGCTAAATATGTACAAAAGGAGGTTGCAAGGCCGCCGCAGCTAATAGAGCTTTAGATTTTTCCCATTATAAGGAATGGGCAAGGGAGTCCCATCAGGATATGCAAGTTGAAAAGTATTAGGCCCAAACTCCCGAATGATTTTAAAGGGGCCAATCCAGAGTGAATCAAACTTCTTATGATCACCTTTAGGTTCTCTACGCTTATCCCACAACAAAATTGAGTCTCCAATCATGAACTTTCGTGGTCTGGATTTCCTGTCGAAAATTTTCGTAACATTTTCTTGGTGTATGGTTATCTTATCCACCATCTCTTCTCTTTGTTCTTGTATTTTGGTTAAGTACAAAATGTTAGAGTAAAGGTTTTAACTTAATTATGTTGATTAAGTTACCTTTATTCCCTTCTTAAGATTTCACTTTAGTTTGCATAAAGTGACATTTAATAATTATATTAATTATTAAATATTTTCCTTTTAGGGCTTCTTTTAGGTTTTTCCTATTAGGGTTTCTTTAGGGTTTCTCGATCTCCTTTTATAAGGATTGATCTCATTGTATTAACACATCAATTCATTCTCTCATTCTCTTTGATATATACATTTTTTAGTTTTCAGAGAACCCTTGCTTGTTTGTCTCCATCTCTTCTTTTGTGACAGTGGTGCAGGACAACTTAAGGGTCTTTTGGAAGATCTTGGCAATTTTGGCTTGTAGGTGGTTCTGGCCAACCACCAAGGTAATAAGGAATAATTGTAAAGTCCCAAGTGTGTTTTTGATGTGTGTGTTATGGAAAACTTAGGTTTTTTTAGAGCTTTGAGGTTTGGGAAAGTCTTAGTGTAGAGATTAGGAAAAACTAGACAATGTTGTCTTAGGAATTTGGCCTAAAAGTTCAAAAAAAGGCATTAATGATGTTCTAAGCCCAACCTAAGGGTCCTATAATGTGGGAGAAAGGTATATAAGGTCATCCAAACCCTAATACCTAGGTTGGAAGTTCATTTTCATGAATTGAGACTTGGAGAGCATATTGTGTGATTGGAATTCAACAACTTTTGAGTGATTTTTTGTGTTTGAGCCTTCATCCAATCAATGATGGATTGAAAGGTCTTGTATGATGGTTTGAGGCTTTCCATTTTGTCACCTATTTACTGTGTGAAGCATTAGATTAGCCATTTAGTTCAATTGTTTTCTATTTTGCAAGTTTTTGGAGTTTTGGCCTTATAGTCGGTTTAGGCCAGTTTTTGGAAATCATGATCCCCACTTGAATTCCTGTGGAAAGGATACCATGGCCACTTTTAATCAAGTAGGGGACTATTTTTACAGTGTAAATAGTGTGTGTGGAGTCTTGGTTTGCAGGGGAAGAGTTGAATTCATCAAACACTAGACGAGTGCAAGTGCATTCTGGCTAGTGGCTTGGAGAGGACAACAGTAAAGAAAGCTGATAAATGGATTGGTTTGTGCCAATAAAGAGCATGAGAGTGTGGGAACATGTATTCCAGACATGTGTGTGCAAGGAGGAGAGTTGAGGAGGTCATTGAAGCCCTCAAAGTTGGAAAAAGGAGCCAAAACCCTATAAACCCTTGAAATTAGGGGGTATGAGGACAGTCCTATGTACGGAAACTTGCAGAGCCTTACACCTAGTAAATCTTGAAGCCTAGGGTACTACTAGAAGGAATATCCAAAAATATTTGGGGGTTTTTAAGGCCGTTTTTTGAGAAAAGCCAAGAAACCGAGCTCCAGGAGGCCTAAAAGGGGTAAAAAGGCTACAAGGCCTAGAAACTAGAAATTCTTGAAAGTGAAGGGAAAAAGGTGAAAGTATCCAATGAAATGGATCAGTGAGGAGTCAAAAAACCTAAAGAACAACAAGACCACCTTACCCTAGCCCTGGAGTGGTTAGGACACATTTGGGTCAGTGTGGAGCTCAAGGAAGCCCGGTGGTGGAATGGGAGTGTTGGTGAATATTTTTGAAATTGGTGGAGAGACCTATAAGGCGTTAGGGGTTTAGGAGAAATCCCTAAGTAGGGTAGAGTGGAATACCCTAAGAAGACTAAAGAATAGGTCTTGGGAAGAGCAATAGTGCTCTTGAGGTATAGGGCTCCCCATCAGACAGGTTATTTGCATGTAGGTGATCTTTGGAGTTTGTGAAGTTGTATTTTCTCAACTTCTACATGGTATCAGAGCTTTCCTGTTGCTCATCTTAAGGGGGGTGTTAAGGTAAAGGTTTTAACTTAATTATGTTAATTATGTTACCTTTATTCCCTTCTTAAGATTTCACTTTAGTTTGCATAAAGTGACATTTAATAATTATATTAATTATTAAATGTTTTCCTATTAGGGTTTCTTTTAGGGTTTGCATGATCTCCTTTTATAAGGATTGATCCATTGTATTATTCATAACATTGAATTCCCCTTTGTTCTGATAATATAATTTCTCCATTATTCAGAGCTTCAAACCTTTGTTTGTTTTCTCCATCTATTCTCTTCCTTGTGACAGGTATCCTTTTGCATGCAGGTGATCTTGGAGTCTGAAGTTGGTTTTCTCAACTCCTACATGGTATCAGAAAAAAATAAATAAATTGTAATGTTTTTTTTATTGTTTTTTTTTTAAAACATTTTTTTCTAAAATAAGTCTAGTTATGTTTTTGCGGTGACGGTCGTTTGGCTGTCAAATTTAAGCCCACATTTTCGCTGCGACAGCCGTATGAGTGTCAAATTTAATGCAGCGCTGACTTTTTTCCCTCTTTGGAGTTGTTTTCTTCTAGAGGCCGTAACTTGGGCATACGATATCATTTTTTGGCAAACGAGATATCATCGGAAAGCTGGTTTTCTCAACTTTCCAGTGGTGTGGGTTTCATCACTTATTTTTTCTATTAGTACATTCTACAGTCAGTTTTTTGGCTGTCCTTCATGTATTTCCAGCATTTTGTCCTTTGAGGGCATTTCGAGCATCATTTGTAAGCAATCTTTTATGTAAACGCACTGAGATAAAGTGCCACACTATTGTACATGTATTTTGGGGATCTTGCACATAAGGTTGTGCCATATTTTGTACTCACACTATTATTATAAAGTGCCATGGGGGGTTATGTAGTTTGCCTTTGTTTGCCATCACACCTTTGTCCGGTGAGTGTCCCTCCACGACGATAGTGGATCCATATGAATCCAGCCTCATGCATGTGTGCTTTGTTTTGCACACCACTTTTTTAGTTGCAGGTGCTTTCTTGTGCACTTTCAGATGTTGTATCTTCTTCTTCATGCACTACAGGGTGTTTCACACCATTTCAGTGGATCTGTCAGGGTCTCCCAGTTCAACATTATGGGGGGGTATTATACTGTTCATGCTAATTCTTCCTTGGTTTTTCCTTGGAAGGAATCTTCCATTCTTAGTTGATCAATGTTTTCAGACTATTGGTTCTTGTGCTATCTGTATCTTCGTTCCAGGTGTTTGCTTTTGTTTGCCATCTGATTCGAGTAGTGTCATTTGGGGCACTCATGTAGATTGTTGTTTTCTTGATCCTAATCATCCTATCTTCAATGGAGGTTCTTCAACACTATAGTAGTCATATTTTAACAGTTGTTTGCAGCTTCTTCTGCTTCAGTGATGTTCTTCTTGGCTTTCTGCATCTCTTTTTGGAGTAGAGTTTTTTCCCATGAGGTTTTCTCTATTTTTCCACTTTACAGAGATTTGGTTGTATTTGGGTACCTGATCTGGCCTAGTTGTCGGGACCCATGTTTTCCTTCTTGCATTGTAGTTACCTTTGCTTTCTTGCATTTGTTTGTAGCTGCACTTATGCTCATCTTAAGGGGGGGTGTTAGAGTAACGGTTTTAACTTAATTATGTTGATTAAGTTACCTTTATTCCCTTCTTAAGATTTCACTTTAGTTTGCATAAAGTGACATTTAATAATTATATCAATTATTAAATGTTTTCCTTTTAGGGCTTTTTGTAGGTTTTTCCTATTAGGGTTTCTTTAGGGTTTCTTGATCTCCTTTTATAAGGATTGATCTCATTGTATTAACCCATCAATTCATTATTTCATTCTCTCTGATATATACATTTTCAATTTTCAGAGAACCCTTGCTTGTTTGTCTCCATCTCTTCTTTTGTGACAGGTTATTTGCATGCAGGTGATCTTCGGGGTTTGTGAAGTTGTATTTTCTCAACTTCTACACAAAATCCTCTTTTCCAAGGCATCATTGAATTCAACCTCCTCTATAACAGTTTGCAATTTACGAACTAGCAACTCTAAAGAAAGAGGAAGTACACTTTCCACCCCATACACCAACTCAAAGGGGGTCATGCCAATAGCCATTTTTGGAGTTATCCAATTTGCGCATAGGGCTTCATACAAATGTTTGTGTCAGTCTTTTTGATTGTCATTGACCAATTTTTTGATAATATTTACCAAATTTTTGTTACTAGACTTTACTTGACCATTCCCCTGGGGATAATAGTTAGTTGAATGAGAGATAAAGATTCCATAATCATAGCAGAAAAGTGAAAACTCACTGGATGAAAAACTGGTAGCATTATCAGTAACTAGCTTATGCAAAATTCCATACCTAACCAAAATATTTTCTTTGATAAAATCACAGGCTACTTCAGAAGTAGTTCTCTTGACTGGAATCACTTCCACCCATTTTGTGAAGTAATCAGTAGCTACGATAATATAATATGACCTCCACTAGACTGTAGGCTAATTGGGCCTTGTTGAAACGACCCATCGATAATCACAGGATTAAGTGGTAAAGCCGCTAGCTGAGGCCTTCCTGTAAAAAATTTACATTTCTCGCATTTACCCACCCAATGATAGGCATCCTTGAACATCCCAGGCCAGTAATACCCATGCCTTATAATCTTGAAGGAAAACATGGTGGAAGAGAAGTGGGCTCCACAAGCCTTGTTATGAAAAATATTAAGTACCATTCTTGTTGAGCTTTATCCACACATTTCAAGAAAGTTCCATCTATGCCACGTTTGTACAGGGTGTCACTCTAGATAACATACCTAGCCGCCTTCAATTTTAGATTCCTTTTCTGCTTACTTGAGAGGTGCTTTGGACATTTTCTGTAAGTAAGGAAGTAAGCAATATCAGAGAACCATTCATCTTGTAGACTAACAGTCAAAACCAATGGCAAGTCTTCACCCTCTTCTTCTTCATTCAAGTTATCTACCATCAACTTGCAAAGTCCCCTTCTTAACCAATTTTGTAGGTTTTAAGTCCAAATCATACTCCAACACCTTGGCTATCTAGGTACCCCTTCTATTGCAATCAATGTCTTGTTGGGTTAATATTCCCTTGACAACAGGGTCTGGAACATAGACTATAGAGTGTGAATGTAGGATATAGAAGTAGAACTGCTTGACTGCCCTGACCACTGCAAATGCATGTTTTTTGATGGGAGAGTAATTAAGCTCATGTTTCTTTAAGGACTTGCTCATGAAGGCAATAGGAGCATGAACTTTATCTTCATTTTCTTGTAGTAGTACAACAGATGTGGTATGTTCGGAAGGGTAACAATAGATAATGAAATCCTTCTTGAAGTCTAGACTAACCAAGATAAGAGCTCGGGCAATTGCTCCTTTTATGTTTTCAAAAGCTTGCTTCCCAGCTTCATTCCATTTAAAACATAGTTTTTCCTTCATCATATCCACAATGTGTTTAGTGATTTTAGAGAATTCTAGAACGAATTTCCTCAAGAAATTCACCTGACCAAAAAAATATTTCACACCAGCTCGGCTAGAAGGGAAGTTTAACTGCAATATAGCTTTTACCCTATCTAGATCTATTATGATGCCTTCTTTAGACACAATGTGACCTAAGAGTTTTCCTTCAGTAACAACAAAAACATACTTTTTGGGGTTAAGAAAAATACCATGTTCCTTGCATCTTTGTAGGACTCATTCCAAATCTTGTAGGTGATCTACTCTTTTCTTAGATAATACTGTCAAATCATCAAGATAAATGACTATGATTTTGTTTTGGAGGTCACCAAAAGATAGGTCCATAGCACGTTGAAATGTAGGTCATGCATTAATGAGTCCAAATGGCATTCGATTGTAGGAAAAAGTTCCCCAAGGCATGGTAAATGTCATTTTGTGCTGGTCCTCCCTCGATACACTGATCTGATCGTACCTTGAAAAGCCATCTAGCATAGACATCATCTCCGAGTCGACAACTGCTTGTAAAATATGGTCCATGTTAGGTAGAGGGTAGTTATCCTTTAGTGATGCTTGATTCAGATTTTTAAAATCAACACATATTTGAATCTCTCCATTTTTCCTATGAATAGGCACAATATTTTCTACCCAAGTTGAGTGATGTATGGGATATATAATCTGTGCCTTTAGCATTTTGTCAATCTCTTTCAAAATTGCATCAGTTACCTTAGGGTTATAATTCCTTTGTTTATGTCTGAAAGCAACCTTCCCTTCCTTGAGTGGTATGCGATGTTGTAATTTTCCACTCATGAAGTTCTTCAAATCATCATAGAACCAAGCGAAGACTTCCTCATATTTTATTAGCAAGGCTATTAATTTTTCTTTCTCTTCTGGGGAGCAATATTTCCCAATATAAACAACTCTAGGAGAATCAGGGTCTCCAATATTCACTACATCCAACCCATCGAAATTCCCAACAAAATTACTCATCTTCTTCTTGAAAAAACGGTCATGGCGATCAAACAAATCCTCAAGAGAAACCAACCCCTTAGGTATCTTATTTCCTTTTAATTGAATAACCTCATCTTGGAGGTCAGTTACACTATCTAGGAAAAAGTCTTTACATTGATTGTCACTCCCTTAAAGAATATTTGAGCAAAGGCTCCAACACTTTCTAAGAACGTCTGAATTTGTTTGTCATCTTCAAAGACCTCCCAATGGTTGATGTTGTCAGGAATACTGGGTCGATAGATTAATTCAATCCTGTATGATTTATTTTTGAATTCTGGGTGCGGGAGGAGCAGAGAAGCAAAAACTGCCAATGAATCAACCTTTGAGTTAAGTTCTCTAGGGATGGCTTCTATTGAGAAGGCATCAAAGCTTTTGATGGTGTCCCAGACTCGATTCCGATAATGTTTTAACCTTTCATTCTTAACAGTGAAAACATTTTGCACCTGCTTAATAATTAGTTCAACAGTTCCCAAAACTTCAAGCATCTTTATTCCCATACCCTTAGCTTCAATTAGCCCTAACAAAAGGGCTTCATATTCAACAGTATTATTGGTATTGTCAAACTCTAACTTGTATGCAAAAGGGAATATCTCACCAGAAGGGGAAATGAGAACAACACCTGCTCCTGAACCAGCATGAGAACAACTTCCATCAAACTCCATCATCCAGAGCTCGAATTCTGAATCTAAAACACACGTATCATCTCCCTTTTCCTCTCGAAAGAAGAGCATATAGTTTCCAAAATCATTCTCCTCATACAATATTTATGATTTTTGGTCTTCAGACTTGAGTACTGTTATCTTGGCCTTTGACTCAGGCTCGAGAACACCTTCTCTTTACCAACAGGTATAGTGGCATACGACCAATCCCACTGTATGTCTCCCCCCAAGTCTCTACAAAAACTCCTGCTAAAAAGCATACCATAGCTAGTAGGTATATTCGCGACCAATATGGTGAGCTTGAGTCGCTTGTTTGGGTAGGAAACAAGTGCAACTTAAGCATCTTTAATATGTCCAAGCAAGGGAACCTGCTTGGAATCCATTGAATAGCATTTTCCAAAAGTCTTTATCATTTCTAATCCCAAAGCCTTAGCGATTTGCGTAGGCATAACATTATTAGTGTTGGTGTAATTAATTATTTAATTACACTTTATTAAGTTTACTTAATTAATAAGTAAAATTTATTTAGTTGAGCTATTTTTAGTTCAAAATTAGGTTTTACCTTTAGGGTTTTGCATACTTTGCTTTTATAAAGCAATTCATCTTTTGTAATTTCTTAATTCCTGAATTTATTCATTTGCACATCTTCATGCAAATTGCTCTTGCTTTTTATGTTTTTCTCTTGTGGAAGGTTTTTGTTGGTTTGCATGCCTAATCTTGGTTTCTAACATGGTATCAGAGCCTTGATTTGTAGCCCCTTCTCATTTTTTGGAGAAATTTATTGCAGAGCACATTTAGAGTTCCTCGAGGGTTTTATACCTTGAGCTTATTTTGACATTTTTTTGCCAGAGCAAAGGAATTTTAGATGCTTTTTTGAGAAATTTTGACTGTTATCTCTCAAACGGTGCATGCTAGTGCAAAACGGACCTCACAAGTGTGCTTAGAAGGCCCCAAAACCCCTATTTTCATATAAAATATGATAGGGTTTCTTGAAAATTGATTTTTTGTGTTTTTGGGGATTTTCAAAAATGCGGCGAGAAAAATCGGTATGACTATACAAATTCGTACGTACACCTTGATTTCCATGCCATTTGCATCGTTTTTTATGCCATATTTTTTTGGGGTCCAGAGCATTTTTTATTTGCCTCAATTTTTGTGCCATTTGTTTTGATTTTTATGCCCTCTCGATTTCCACGTTGCCTCAATTTTCGTGCCATGAAGAGTTTGTTATTCAAAAATGAGATACCATTGGAAATTTGGTTTCGAGCTCAATCCAGTGGTGTAGGTTTTTTCTATAGATTTTGCTCTAGATTTATTTTGTAGGCCTTTGAAGTCAGATGAAGCTATTTTCGCTTCAAAGGGCATATCTTTTGTCTCGATTATCTATTTTTCATGATTCAAGCGGCACTGAAAAGCTGATTCAGTCCTCTACATAGATTTGAGGTCTTTTTTTAATCATGGAGGTAGATGTGAATATTGGTTTGTGTATGCACTCTTTTTTTGTTTTCATGCACTCAGTTTGCATTTTCTCTTTGTTTTATGCATGTTTTGCATGTTCTCCTTTTACAATCACGGGGTATTGTAATAAATGAACTTATATAAAGTTCCACTAGAGGGGGCTTCTTGCATAATAATTTGATTAAAGTGTAGTTGCACTTTGATCTCATCTTTGTATTGATGACAACTCGCATGAGTTGTATCTAGATTTTGTTGTTTCTTTTGGCCACATCGTGCTTATAGCTTGACACATTTTGGTTCGCATCGATTCACATCTTAGTTTGAGGGCCATTCATTTAATGGTTAATGTTCCAAAATCTTTATGGTACTTGCTCCTATGGATTAGTTTTAGTCACAGTTTGGCATCGGCATCAAGATACACATAGCTTCTGGATTCTTTCATCATATAATTCCCTCTTATGGGGGGCATCATTTATTCATCTATTGTTGCTTCACAGATTCCAAAGTTGTTCTAGTTTGTGAGTTTTCCAGTGTTCCTTGGCATCGAGTCTGATGTTGCATTATCATGATTCCGCTTGAGGCCTTCAATGACTCTCACATGGTTTCTTGTAAATAGAGGTATCTTTCCTTGCTTGCCAGATTCAAGATTCTAGTGTTATTCCACCAGTGTTCTTCCGATGCTTCTTTACAACAGGTCATCTCATTGAGGGGGGGTTTTCTCCCACTGGGTTTTCTCTTTCCCATTCATTGCATTTGTACATGGGTACCTAACATGGCCTTGTAGCCGGGACCCATTCATGCTTTCATGCATTCATCCTAGCATTAGGTGCATGCTTTTTAGTCTCCCTAGGTTGCACTTAAGGGGGAGTGCTAGTGTAATTAATTATTTAATTACACTTTATTAAGTTTACTTAGGTAATAATTAGTTTACTTAATTAATAAGTAAGCTTTATTTAGTTGAGCTATTTTTAGTTCAAAATTAGGTTTTACCTTTAGGGTTTTGCATACTTTGCTTTTATAAAGCAATTCATCTTTTGTAATTTCTTAATTCCTGAATATTATTCATTTGCACATCTTCATGCAAATTGCTCTTGCTTTTTCTATTTTTCTCTCGTGGAAGGTTTTTTCTGGTTTGCATGTCTGATCTTGGTTTCTAACAATTAGAAGCACCTGAGTCGATAATGCAATTATTAACCCGAAACCCATTTACGAACAATGATATGTAGAATGGGTATGGTTTTGCATCAAAGGCTGATGAAGAGGATGCTTTACTACAAGATGCAACATTAGTAGCCGAGTCTTGAGATTTAATTGTTGCTTCATCTAGACCTGCATGCAATTCTGAATGTGTTGGCCTAACATATTCAATCAGCCTATCAAATTCCTTAGGATTCATTTTCAGATATTCAACTTGAGAAACTTGAATTTTAGTAGATTTACAGAATTCTACAATATCGAAAGTCCCAGTTTGACCCTCAGGGGATGATACAATAGGGTTTCTTGAGGAACTATTGACCACACTTTGTGAAGCATTTTCACCTTTTGAGATAGCACTAACCTTTGTGAGTAAAACTTTAGGAGAATTAGGAGTACCTTTTTGGTTGGATTATTGCTGGCTTCGAGTGATAGCAACACAAGTAACAACATCCAAGGTGATGTACACATCTCCCCCTCTATCATCGTCGGGTTTGTATTCTAAGTATCCATTTACAGAGTCGCCATATTGATTAGATAATGTGCCTTTGTCTGTGACCTCTTCTATGACTTCTTTAGTAGTAGTCAACTACATAAACCTATTAATCTCAAGGTAGTCTACACCATCATGGTCAGATGTGAGGTGAAAGAAACACATGTTTTTTGTTGTTGTCTAAAGGAGGGGCTTCAATCGCCAACCTTTGTTGAGTTGGAGGCAAGGGAAGCGCTTTATTCCCTGGTTGAAAATTGGCCTTCCTAGGTATATCTTGATAAAGTTGGTTGCTCTTCGGCATCTGCCTTTTGAGGGTAATTATGTCATTAGCCAACCTTTGAATGATAGGGTCAGAAGTAGTAGGAAGTGCCTTGCTTGTATGCAGTTCTTTCTTCCATTTCCCAACTGAAATGAAATCATCCTCCAACTCCATGACTAGTGCTTGCGTGGCTTCAAGAGTATTCAATGGTTGCCTCTTTAAGAGAAGATCAATGTCAGGATGTTGCGCATTAATGAAGAAACATTTTTCTATTTCTATAGAAGGTCTTTTAGCAAGAAAATACGGTTTATTATCTTGTTAAAATTAGCTACAAAGTCCCTCATAGGTTCATTCACTTCCTTTTTTATATGAGTGACTTGTGCTATCAATGTTAAGTCATCATCTGCACTTTTAAACCTGGCCTCAAACTTGCTACACATAGTGGCCCAATTGGTGATACATCCATGAGGTAGTTGATAAAACCATTGGGTTGCTAAATCAACTAAAGATTCCATGAACAACCTGATGACAACATCCTCTTCTTATACTACAAGAGCACCACATGCAACAAAAAAAGCATCAATGTGTTCTTCTGGTGAAATTTTTCCATCTCCCCTGAATTTAGGTAAATTTTTATGAGACCCTTTGGGAAAATCATGCAAATTATTTCCTAGCCACAAAGGACCAATAGCAACACCCCAAGGAATAGGTTGTTGAGGTGGTTGATTAACCATGTTGAAGGGAAAATTGATCACAACTAGTAAAACAATCCCCTATAAAACAAGTGCCTAAGAGAGAGTGACTGGCAGGTGTTATAGTAGGCGAAGCAGGTTTGCTCCTAGCTCCAACCCTTCACCTAGATGGAATAATATTAGAGAAATTACTTCTTTGTAAATCTTCAAAAATCGGATCAGAATTCCCCCTACTTCTTTCCCCTCTAGTAAATCTATGGAAATCCAGGATTAATTAGTTGACATGTGAAATATGCCCAAACAAGACAACCAAAACTTAACAATTCAGTTCCCCAACAAAGTCACCAAAAATCCATTAGCGAATGGAATGGCTCTTGACAAAAATATTTAAACTATGACTCTAGACCCGGGTTTAACACCAACTTAAAAACTGCTAAACGCTCCAAAAAGATCACAATTATGTTGTGATTTTTCTCTGAATTTTGTCAAGGTACAACTCCCTCACATGATTTTCAATGAATTGAAAACATTAAAACAAAACTCCAAGTATTATTTTAACCAAAAAGAAGAAAAAGTATACCTAATATCAGGAAAATTCCAAATATCGGGTGCGAGATTCAATGAATAAGAAGTATTAGCACAAAGACTAATTAATCATTAGAAATAGATATATGCTCAATACCATATGAGAAATGAAATCTGTTACAAGAACTGCATTGCTCATACAAATATAATACATGCATAAGATATTCTCAAACACAAAGATTTAAGAACTCAAATTCACTCCACCAAAATGCACACAGACAAGATAGTAATTTCATTCATCAACAATATTGAGAAAAACTTTTCAAGATTGTCTAGAGAGAGCATATGAAAATAGATACATATTTAAATAGGTAGGTGAGTAACCACCTCTTCATGTCCATAACCAGTTAAACAAAAGACACTTAAAAGAAATAAAGAGAAGCTAGGCCATCACGATGGTGCCGCTTCATTTCTAGCTTTCGAGATCACCAAAGGTTTCTTCTGCCGCGCCCGAAAAGCCTTAAGGATGTGCATCAGGTCCTTATGCTGGGGAATGATTACATTTATCATCCTCACCTTCCATGTGAAATTAAGATCTTTAGCCATTTCCATGCGATGCTCGCAAACCTTCATAAGATCCATTGCTTGAGAAGATACCAGGTGTAATTCACTTAATTTTTGTAAGTGCTCAAGAATAAGTGAGGATGAGTCAAGAGTCTCTTTAACTGTTTTCTTGAAACTGGCTGCCAAACTACTAATTTCCACATCATCCCCTATTTCATCTTTATCTTGGAGTAAACCAAGAGCCACTAAGGTGCTCAACACTTCATTTGAAATGACAGTACATTCATTGATGATTTCTTTAAGCTTTTGCAAACTTTGTTTAGCAACTTGTAATTTCCAATCTACTCCTTTAGTCCATAATAGGTAGCGAGTATCTGAATAATTAGGTATGACTTGATCTGCAACTAACCTTTCCATATCTGAGCTCATCAATAACTTCAATTCAGTTTGATAATTAACCCACAATTTCTCTTCTTTTTCAGTTGCAATGACCTCTTCCCCTAAGGTGGCTTTCAAAGAATTCGCCTCTTGGAAGTATTTAAAAGATTCAGTAATGACAAGGCTTCCCTTCTTGATTAGGGATTCATTCCAATAATCTACAACCTGGCTTAAGCTTTGACAACTTTTAATTTTAGTTAAGGCTTCTTTTCCAACTACAGTGAGGGATTCGACAGAAGAATCTACCTAGGAGAGAGGCTGTGGAATGAACTCAAGAATAGACCTTAGGGAATTGGTCAAGTCTTGAACCCGAGCTTTCAATTCATTTTTGCTTTCTTTATCCTTTTTTGATCTCTCAACCATTCTGGCTGCTGACACTTGAAAAATCTGGACATTGCCATCCCTAGTAAGAGGACCAAGGTCTACTCTGCTCACTTCAAAGTCACTTGTTGCTGCTTGAGAAGCATCCCTCTACACTGGAGGGTGTGCGATTTCCAATTGGAGTGTCCCTGATTCTGTGTCATCTATAAGTCTACCAGTGGTCTTTAGCCTTTTAGTTTTAGGAGTTGAAGTCCTCTGCAATAATTGACCTACCATATATTGTTAAGGAAAGTTGGGTTGTATAGATTTCCTTTTTCTTGACAATGAATCTTCCAACCAGGCTAGGATTACTGCGACCTTAGTTGCCTTAAAACCTAGGGACTCAAATAACGTCTGAGTGACTGAAGGAGTACCTTCTGCAGATGTAGTTGTTTTTGGCTTATGAGAGGTGCCTACCTCTCTGACAGGTGATTCATCTTGAGAGGGGAAAGAATCGACATTCATATCTTCTAATCCTTCCTCTTCCTCCTCTCCTTCATTGTCCTTCTCCAGAGTAGGCAGATTGAAAATGTCATCCCCGTAGGTTTGTGAATATACATTCTTTTCTGGGGGGTCTTCATCACCATCTCCTTGGGTACCTGATGATAAGGACTGAGGAACATCACCAGTAGATTGTCTGCTAACAGAGGCTTGAGAGGTACCTTTAGTAGGTTCTGAATATTTGGATCTAGTATGAAGGCAGGATTGCTCAATTTTCTTCTTAGTTACCCATTCTCGGGTTCTAGTTAGAACATCAACAATTTTTGCTTCAATGGTCTCTTTCTCTTTAAAATTCCAATCCATGGCAGGAATGGGTCGGTTCTCTATTAATTCAGTATATATTAGGTCGACCATGTCAAATCCATCTTCAACAATGCCTTGCAAATCCCATTTAAAATCATGAATGATGATTCGATCTATTGTTAATCTCATTTAGCTTCTTCTCCTAACCACATATTCATCAAAGCAATTGGCCCAATAATCTTCAAGGTTGGATTTGTGGTAAAAGGTAGGGCTCAATTTCAAATTGTTCTTAATATAATTTTTCAAATCAAAAGAAGCCCATTCCTCATACGAGGGCATGTTATACTTGGACAATTCTTTCTCAATATTCAAGGCATCAGATATTGATTGACAACTATATGCACCAAAACCAAAGGGGAAACCAATTGTCAATCTTTTCCTACCTTGACACAATCTATTAACATCGGCCAATTGCCTACTCACCTCGATAATCACCCATTTGTCTTCAGGATAGGCAATTTTGTAGGGAAACTAGCATATCCGCCTACTCTTATGTATGAAAATCTCTAGAATTGAATAAAATGGCTACCATAAAAATCCACAAACTACATTGCCTTAGGGGATAACCTCATCATAGGATGCCCCTGCAATTCCCTAACCATCCTCATGGTAAAAGTGTCAGCCACTCTTCTAAAATGCAAGAAGCTCTTGTGAAGTTGTAGTTTGTCAAAATAATCATAAATTGGCACTTTCCTTAGAGGCAAATCACTCGGCCTTAATCCAGGCCAGGGTCGAGTGCTAGCAAGGGCATATATCAAATATGATGACATGAAGAAAAATCTATTTAGAGTAAATAATGACATCAACTCGTGCAAACGGTCGCTAATGATCTTTGCCTAGTCTACGAATTGCTCTCCACTCAATATGATTTGGATGAAGAAATACATCCATTCTTCGAAGCTGTGAACATTTTCATTTACCCTCACCCTATGCAACAGTACCACAATATCAACCTCCTCATCTACAAAATGGTTCCTGTGTAGTTTGTGGGGAAATTGAGACTCACCCTTCTTCGGCTTGGCCAACCAGTTCTTTGCTATTATATTTTTGTAAACCCCTTTCTTGGCAGTGAACTGGACTTGAGAGCTCATCATGTCCATTGGCGAGTATTCATCCCTTTCTAGAGTTCTCAAACAAGACACAAAGGTAGACCTCTGAATTTTCAAAACAAGCCTATTATCCTTTGTTCTAACTTCTTGTGTGTGTGAATTATAGTGTCTGATACATTCTAACACTAGTTCGGGACATTGCACAGATATTGGAAATGCAATAGCTTCAATTAACCCACTACCCACTACTCTTTTAATGATAGGTGGAGGGTTAGGTTTGTTAAATTTATTCCACAATTCATCCAAATTAACAGGCCCTAGCCGAGTATCACTAATTTCAAGTCCTTCATACATTAACCCAACCACATACTCATAGCCCGCGTACTTAACCCTTGCCACATGCTTTAATAGTTTTGATAATATATGCTTTCTACAATGCAAGCATAAATAATTCAAAAAACAGGCCGCAGTGAATGGATTTTGAAAATACCTTTAATGGCGAACCCTGCAATTTGAACTTTGTGTCTCCTCTAGCTTGTCTTCAGAAATTGTCACAATGGGAATGTTTTCCAACCTTTATTTCATTAAACTTGGCTTCACGAAAAAACATGGGAGTAGATGGACATTTAATGTCTTAATTGCATTAACACGTGGTAGCTGTCGCATTCACTATTCCCCACATAACAAATTTTCAAAAAATTGAAAACAAACATCTATGGGCGGTAAAGAAAGAGGTTTGAAGAACCTTATAAATATGCGCCCAAGTTCGAACATCATAATGAAATAGCGCCCAAGCCAATAATCATCGCACAAGTAGCAAGGTTCGACAAGGCATACAAAACATCGCCCGAGTTGAACATAAGAAGGTGATGAAAGGGGCTGAGCGGTAAAGTGGGAGGTTCGATGAACTTAACAAAACACCGTCCGGGTTCAAACTGTGATACAAAACACCGCCCACATTGTAATGAGATGCTTATAAGTTAGCGAGTGGCTTATTAGGTGGGATATAAAATAGTGATAACAAGTATTCAAGTTCCTTCAAGTGAGCATGTTCAAGATGTTGATTGACAAATACCATGTGCATGTGGTGTGCTTCCCATGTGGCAAAGGTTAATGCCAAATTTTAAATTTGTATAGTGCTAGTTAGCACATTCATGTGGAGCATACATAATCACATGTCAATCATGTATGAAGCTAAACCAATCATATTGGTGCATGTGCATGTGGTACTCATGTGTAGGTCGTGACACACAATGCAAAAAGGGTTGACATATGAGTTATAATAGCTATTATTGAAGCTAAAATGCACTCTTGAAGTTGTGTGGCATGACCAAAGAGTGTGCACATGATACTCTTCCATTGAATTGCATGGAGCTATTAGAACTTGTGGTTATGTAGATGTGCACAAAGTCATTTTGCTAGAGTCTCATTTATGCTAAAAAACATCTCGGTGTTATGTTGTGCACACAAGGACAAATTGTAGCACGAGAGGAACTTATGTTGAGGTGATGTATACAAATATGAGTTGCAAGAAAATATGCACATATTAAAGTATCAAGATAACATCCAAGTTGAGGAAAGCTACCAACTTCACTATATTGCACCAATTCAAATTTAAAACTATCATATACTTATTTTACAACTTTTAACAAAGAAAAATATCCAAATTCATCCACACTAAAATGAACATCACATCATAAACCAAAAAATACAACTCATATTTAAAATTTCACACGAAGCAATATTAATTTTACATTATTACAAAACTCCAAAATAACTTTCGCTTTAGCAAGAGACCAAAATCCACCGGATGAATACCAACATTACATCATAACGTAAAAAACTAAGACGCAAATTTAACGCTCACCCGAGCATAGAATCTCAAAAAATACATCTAACTCAAGATTTAGCAAACATCTTAAATAATTTGTACCATTGGAACATGTTTTCCATATTTAAGCGCAAGCATACAAAACATGGCCTTGTAGAAGATGTTAACCCAAAGAAATTTCCAAAAGTCCCCCCTCTTTTCCTCCTCCACCTACCAATTAATAAATATATGCAATGGGGTAGGTCAGCTGAGGATATATAGTTTTTGTAAACTGTATCCTGCGGAATCCCCAAAGAACACAACCAAACACAAGTTGGTGATGTCGCCAAATTGAACTCTTTTAATGAAAGCCAAGTGCATCTCTAGATATCCAGCTCTTTAAATTATTTGGCTCAACAATCTTCAATTTCAAATTTCTGCTAAATTTAGAGACAAACAAGAACGAAAAAATGGCGAGGGCATGCGTTCTGCCTTCTGCTTACTGCCTTGCAAGCAAAAGAGACCTTGTGTCTCTAAACGGGAATATTGGCGTCTGTGTTTCTATCAAATTCCCTGCTAGAAGATTGTCAATGAAATGCACCATGGCTGAAGTTGCTCGTGAGGCCGAGGGCGCGTCGCCTTCTGCTCAGACGCCTCGCAGGTATTTTTGCTTTTTTCTTTTCTTCTTCTTTACTTATGTAGCGATTTTTATGTCTTATTGTTTTCCGTATTGAAAAAAATTGTGCCAGGAAACGATGTTTTTGTTGTCTTTGAGCTAGATTTGATCGCCTGGTCAGTTATATTTTTATTTTTCTTGTTTATGTTGATCGTGAATTTTCTGTCTATTACTTTGAGTTTATGCTAATTTTGATTCTCGTAAAGAAGTTGCAGATAAATAATAAGGTGTTTTTATTTCTCCAAACAGTCTGGCTGATCATTACAGATCGGCGCTTAGACAAGAAATTACATGAAACTGACATGAATTAACTTTAAATTATCATGAATTTACTTGAAATTAACATTATTTTACTTGAAATTACAATGAGCAGTGGTTGTGTTTAACCGAGTCGGTGCAGTAGCTCTGGAGCTAGTTTTGGTTTTTCTTGTTGCGTTAATTTCGATTTTTCTATTTGGATTAATTTGGACTCTCATAATGAGATGATGTGACATTCGAATGTCATTAGGTTGCTTCAATTTTGTAGAGATCTCGCAGCAGTCTCTCATAATTTAAGATTATAAGCAGCTTTGCATTTAAATGATGAGGTAAAACACTTCTGTCGATTATTACAGATTAGTGATTCAACAATAACTAGCATGAAATTTTCATGAATTCAAATGAATTTTCCTAAAATTTACAAATAGCAGGGATCACTATGTTTGGCATTAGAGCTGGAGTTAAGTTTGAATTTTGTGTTATGTTAGTTCGGATGCAATTGCCTTAAATTTGTTTTGGGTAATTTAAGTTAGGGAGATCTCGCGGTCGCTTTTTATGAGTTCAACTTATAAATAGCTTTTTATCTAATAGGCGATATATTTTGTTGTCCACAAACAGTTTTGGTGATTATTAAAAACCAGTGATTTGCAAAATTTACATTATATTTACAATGAGCTATCACGCAGTCATTTTTAACTGAGTTCCAATTCTACTACTGGAAATAAGAGATGAATACAATGAAAAACAATGATATTTGGAAGTTTCCCCTTAGAAAACTGATTACAATGTTACACGGTCATAAATAGTACCAGTTATGCAATTCATGACCATAATTAAGCTTCTTCATTTTTTTCTTGTGGAATAAGTTATCTTGTAGGAGTCTTGCAGTGGGCAGTCATGATTTAAAGCTATAAACGGCATTGCATTTGGCAAGGTGAGACATTTTGATTTCTGCAAGCAGTTTGTTGATCGTAGATGACTGATCTTGAAACAATTTACATGAAATTTGCAATTAATAGTGATCCTTGTTAGATGTTTCTGGAAACAATCATATTTGAGAATTAGTGTCCAATGTTTTGGATCTCACCAATGGATCCATCTTCGGGGATAGAGCAGATATCATGTTTAACCATTCCCTAGCAATAGTGCTGGACTTGAGAGATTCATAACTCAGCTACTTGAGTTTAGTTTAGGAAAACTTCAGGGAAGAGCTGTCCTGTTATGATTTAACATCAATGATTTTCAAGCTTGGGCAGAGCATAATTGTTTGTCTGAGTTTTGGGAAAGACCGTGCTAAATATTTGATGTATACCAACATTGAGGGCCAAGCTTCTTGTTTAAATAATTTAAAATTGTAAGTTGCCTTGACAAAGCAAGGAGCAATTTTTGATTTCTGTGAGCAGTTTTGTGGATCATGGTTGATAAATTCTTTAAAAGAAGAAGAATAAGTCGCTTTGACTTAAGTAAAATATGAGATATTATCACTCATGCAATCAGTTATACTAGTCACAGATCAGTGATATGACAAAGTTTACATGGGATTTACAGTGAAATATTGGGTCATGTTTAACTAAGTCTTAGCAGTAGTGATGAATCTCTGCTAAGGGAGTGTCCTGTGTTTGGCATAAATTCATTGATAGTGCTAGGAGTTGTAGATTCTACATCAAACATACTTACCTGCTTTTTTCTTTACTGTAACCATTGAATAGAACATTAAATCAATTCTCAAATTTCTGCATGTCATCAATTATTTTACCTCCATTGTCTAAATAACTCCTACCTGTAGTGTGAAATCACTAGAATTTGGCTTAATTTTG
The DNA here is from genome assembly GCA_007115665.2 of Sequoiadendron giganteum. Lineage (NCBI taxonomy): Eukaryota > Viridiplantae > Streptophyta > Pinopsida > Cupressales > Cupressaceae > Sequoiadendron > Sequoiadendron giganteum. The sequence continues at coordinate 145,787,956 of CM021100.1, read as the reverse complement.
CTGAGGGGTGCCTTGTTCTATATGTCAGAAGCCTGTGCAGGCAGAAGAGTTCTTTTGTTTTGGGACTCCTGTGAGCTTTCCATCTCATTCATCTAACAGCCCATATGGAGCAAATTTCATTTTGTTCTTTTGATGCCAGGGCTATTGCAGACTGTCCATTGATGACCTAACGGTGTGCAGAGGACCTTGTGGAAAATGAAGTCCATCAGCACCTGCTCCCATTGTTGGTTGGTTTGTTCAGTGGTGGGCCGTCACTTTGGCAAGTCATATAGGTAAGTCTCAAGCCACCAAACAACATTGTTGCAGTTCTATTGGATAGTGGGAGGCAAAGGAAATTAAAGCCTTGCGTTGTTGAGTGGTTTGCCAGCCTCTGGATCTCTAGACCAACAGGTCATAGGAGCCAAAGGGAGATATAAGGGAAATTTTTTGTGAATGCCCACTTGTTGTCTGATTAGCTTTGATCAATAGTTTAGAGTCTTTGGTAGCCAATGCTAGTTGCAAACAGAGAAAGGGAGTTTTGTGGCCATCATGTACTCAGCCTAGCGATTCACAATTCTTTAGGAGTGCATGCTAAGGAAACTTGAAAATGGATTTGGGCCTGATTGAATTTTGGGAATCAAATCTTTGGCAATGCATTAATGATATCACCTGCTTCTCTATGGATTCGTGGAATGTGGCTACTTTTTTGGTGACAGTCATGAATTCTTGTGGTTGCATGCACCCAATGGGCTATTTTTTAGAGCAAATCTTCCATATCCTGCGGTTTGCTTGGGAATATTGAGTGTAGCTGATGGGGCATTGATTGGGCTGACTGTTTTAGTTTCTTGTCTCCCCCTTTTTAGTAATAGGAGCTTCTTGCACATTGTTCAAGAGGGAATTTTGCAGGCTCATGCTTAGAAGCAAGCCTTGATTGTAAACTTTATCCCACTTTCTTTATTTGTTAAACCTAGAACTCAGGCCTTGTTCCATGTGTCTTGGGATTCAAGCCTTTCATAAGTTGTAGATGTGTATGGATTGAAAGCATTAATACATGAAGTTGTGATAATCTATTCTTTCTGTCCTACTTTTGTTCTTATTGTGGATGAGTATTTACTTTTTGCATTTTTAGTAATGTGCTTATTTTGTTGTTTGTAGACCATTGATTCATGTGTCTCATTTGACTCTTTAACATCAAGGAGGCGTAATTTTTTTATTAAAACAAGAAAAAGTTACAAAGCAAGGGCATTAAATAGCCCTATCAAGCTCCACCAAGTGATCCAACTGTTGAGACAAATCCGGGGGTAGTTGACCCCGATACACCAAATTCCAATCATGAATATGATCAGAAGCCCATTTAGCCAAACCATAGTTGGAAAACTCGGACTCGCTGCGGACTCGGCAGCCCAAAAATATGACTCGGACTCGGGACTCAGGACGGACTCGGGAAAAGACTCGGCAAAAAAAAAAACCGTAGTTTTACAAAAAAAACAAGAACAAATTAATGCATTTAGAGAATATAAGAGCTTAATTTGATTATCAAACACTCATAATTCAAAGATTACACATGTCATATGATCATCAAACACTCAATAATTGAAATTTAATCATTCATAGTCATCAAATACTCATAGTTTCCTTTCAATGTATAACAACATCATAAGTTTATAAATGTTTACATATAATCATGTCAAAAAGAGGAAAACATTAACAACCACATATAATCTACATCTTCCTCTTTCCCCTCCCAATGGTACTCAATTTTGGAGGCCTAGAACTAGAAGGTGCCCGTGTTGTAGTATGCAAACGAGGACTAGGAGATCGAGCAGGGGAAAAATGATATTCAAATGTGTCTTCGTTGTCCTCCATGGCATCCAATCTTGCTGCTTCTTCTTCTTCTGCTGCTGCTCTCTCTAATTCAGCAATATCCTCATCAGTAAGTAAGACATCAGCCTCATCATTTTGTTCATTAATAGTCCATTCACCATATGGATCAATGTCATCCAAGTCGATGGACTCGTGTGAAACACCCTCCACCTTCCTAGTTCGAAGGCGAAGGTTGTACCGAACAAAAACTAAATCATTTAGGCGCTGCTGAGTCAACCTGTTTCTTTTCTTTGTGTGAATGTTTTCAAATAAACTCCAATTGCGTTCACACCCAGAAGCACTGCATGGCTGCGACAAGACACGTATGGCTAGCTTTTGAAGATTTGGTGTGCTAGCACCATAGTTCTCCCACCATAGATCTACAAAAACATGTTTAAAAAATATAAGTATTAAGAAATAAGAATAAAGTAAAAATCTATATGTAAGAATCAAGTTTCTAATTTCAATTTTTACCTGGTTGTTGTTTTCCTCTCCTTTCAATTGCTTGTTGGGAGGAAAAGAGTCTCCCCTCTGCACCCTTGTAGACCTTGAATAGATAAAAGAAAAAGTAAATCAAATATAGAAAATTCATAGATAGTCAAGGCTCAACATTGCAAATTCATAAATAAGATGTAACAAATCTCACCTCCAACTCATCAAGCACCTTATCTCTCAGCTCACTATCAGGCACCATCCTATCAATGCAAGTGACAACACCGTCCATGACCTCCTCATCCGCCTTAAATGAGTCCGAGAAGTAGAACTTCGGATTCAAGAAGTAGGCAAAGGCATGAATCGGCTGGTGGAGTTGGTTTGTCCATCTTCGATCAATGATGCGCCATATGATTTCATATTTCTTTTTGTTGCCGCCATAGTAACGTGATATGGCCTTTTTGGCCCTATCCATGGCCTCATAGATGAAACCCATTGGCATGCCATCTCCATCCACCATACGAAGAACCCTCACCAAAGGCTCTGTCACCTAAAAAAATGAAAACAAATGTTGAATTTTAACAAAATTAACCTCTCAAAAAATAAAAAACAGCAAATAGATTATCATGTATAATTTTTTTTGTGTGATTGCTACTTACCCCCATCAGCTCCTCTCCATTTTTGATGAATGTCTCATCAAAAACTATGGTAACAATCCTCTCCCCTTCAGCTCTACTGGAAAATGAGGACTCCTTCCAAGCATCGGACACAAACATTTGCTTGAGATGACCAATGGCACCAAGAATGCTTTGCAATGTGAGGAAGTGGCTAGCAAATCGTGTCACTCCAGGTCGCACAAGGTCCTTGCCATTTGTGAATTTCCTCATCAAAGAAAGCACCCAAGTATGGTTGTAGATAAATTTTGTAACACTTTTTGCATCTTCAACCACTCTTTTGACCCATGAAATCTTCCCAATATCCTCTAACAATAGGTCCAAGCAATGTGCAGCACATGGAGACCATGCAATTGTGGGATACCTCTCCATAAGTAGCCTACCTGCAGCTACATATGCAGCTGCGTTGTCCGTGATAATTTGGACAACATTATCAACTCCAACCTCCTGGACCACCCCATCCAATAGACTGCATAAAGTCTCAGCATTTTTAACTTCATGGGAGACATCTATTGATTTTAGGAACACCAATCCACCATTTGAGGCCACTAAAAAGTTCAGGAGAGTTCTATTCCGTCCATCTGTCCACCCATCAGATAAAATGCTGCAACCTTTTCTTCGCCAAAATTTCTTTTGCTCATCAACTACAAGCCGTGTATTCTTTACGGATTCCTCTAGCAATGGCCCACTCAAATCTTTAGCTGATGGGGTCTTAAACCCCTTTCCTGCAACTGTAAGGGCGTTCACTAGACCTTCCCAATATGGGCTGCTTGCAACATTGAAAGGTAGATTATTGTAGTACCAAAAGTTTGCAGCAGCCATCCTAGCTTCATGATGCTTTTCCTTATTCCAACCGGTACCTTCAAGTGAAGGTTGTGCTCCTGGAACATTACGTGGAATAAAATAATTTGGTCCTGATGAAGGACCGTGGCCAGCACTAGCAGTAGAATAGGAACCCTCAGGACTCTCACCAAAAGATGAATGTGGAGCACGAACACTTGGACTTGCAGCAGTAGCACCATGAGGCATAGTTGGTGTAGAAGGGGATCCACTCATCATTGATGCTAGGGCATTCTTTGTTTTTTGTCTTTCATCTTTTTTTAGCTCATAGTCAGCAAGAAGGGCCTTTATCTCTCTAATAATCTCAGGAGTAGTTTTAGGGCATCCCTCCACATTTTGCCCAGGTATCCTTGCAAGGTGGTATTTTAACCTGTTTATTCCTCCTGTCATCCATTTTTGACATTCAGTACATGTCACTTCACCTTTTTTGATTCCTGGTATTCCATACTTCCATGCAGGGTCTTTTCTCATTCCCTTTGGATTTGAAGACGACATTGCTGTTTCAAGTTCAACGTGGAAAAAAAAAAATCAGCAAGGGTTTGCAAAAAAATCAGCAAAAAAATGTGATTCAAAGTTTCATTTATTTGCAAAAAAAAAGAATGCAAAACCAAGCTAGAAATAATAGGAATTAGGCTATAATGGCTATTAAGGAAAATAGAAAAAAAATTTGGCAGCATATCCCCTTATTTTTCTTGATTTTTTTAAATTTTGAAAGCAAGAAAACAAAAAAAAAGAAATGTTAGATCACTTACCTGGCTCTATTTTGATCTTTTTAGCTCCTCCTCCTGCCTTCTTTCAAGCTAAAACCAATTTGCAGACCTAAAAAACACCTAAGCTCGAGCTAAAATGAACAAAAAATTTAAAAAAAGTATGGGTTTTAACCCATTTAGACGCCCCAGCCGCGGACGAGAGTCCTGGGTCGGGACTCCCGAGTCCGTGGCGAGTCGACTCGGCTCAGCCACGAACTCCCGAGTCCGCCGAGTCCGCGGTGAGTCTTGAAGAGTCTTCGAACTATGAGCCAAACAATCAACAACACCATTCCATTCTCTAGGAATATGAGTGCAAGTAATATACTCTAGAGAAGCACAAAAAGTGAGAATCTGTTCAACAATCAAAGCCAACTGCCAGCTCACATCATCTAAATGCCGCCTATTCAACAAGTTCACCACAACCTGGGAGTTAGACTCACATATGATCCTTCGCCATCCCAATTGACTGCCTCGCTCCACAGCCAATAAAATGGCCTGAGCCTCCATTAAATTATTAGTATGAAGACCTTTATACACATAGAAGATAAACTGAACATCTCCAGAGCTATCCCGAGCAACACCACCAATGCTAGCATGACCCGGATTTCCATGAGAAGAGCCATCCGAGTTGATTTTTAGGACTCTTTGAGGAGGGGACCATCTTCCCTCCCTATTCACCTTCGGGGTAGGATGTCTACATCTGTTGCGCATGAGCTGCCGTTGCGGAGGAGGAAGATGAAGACGATTACAACAACCAACATCACGAGGGTCCACCGGCACAGTCAGATCACACTTAGCCGCAATAGTTTCCCCCAAAGAATGCAAAATTTTCCACCACAGGTGAGGGGCCATCAACAACGCATCTTGAAAAATCTGCTTATTCGTCTCCAACCACAGGTTCCAGATAATAAAGGATGGGCCAAGAGCCTAAGCAGCTTGAAGAAAGGAGGTAGAAACAGGGGCCTTGCCCCACCATTCCACAAACTTCGCCAACGAGGAAACATGCCAGCAGGCCGTATTCCACACCCTCCACCAGAAATGTGTCTCATTTGACTCTAGTGATAGATAGATATTGTCTTTATCTTGGTGCTTCCCTCTCATTAGATTAGAATTTTATTTTCAGTACTTCTTCTTGTACCCTTTTCCTCATTCCTTTGCAAGAGATTCATGAGAGTTCATTGAGATTCTTACAAGGAGTTGGCCTTTAAAATCTCAAAGGCTGCTTTGTGGATCAAGTTCCACATTCATAGAACTTCCCTTTGTTGCACTCTGTGTGTGGTGTGGGTATTGGACACATCTGGATTAAGCAACAATTGGCTGCATTATTTGAGTGATAGTAGTTTTTTGGCATGCTCGGTGGGACTACATTCCATCTTGATTAAGATTTTGGTGAACCTCTTGATCTGCTTTTGAAGCATTACATTTTCACCTAGCAACTCTATTGAATTGAAAAACTGAAATGTGCTAGCCAATTTTTTCACATTTTTGACACATTAATTTCACCCATTAACGTTAGTGAAATCTCAATCCAACTGAAGGGAACCCTTTCCTCTGATCAACCCAGATCCCAGTGCGGGCAAGGTGAGAGCATACTCGAAAGGGGGTTGTTAGCACAAGATGAAACTGCTGAAAGAGTAATGAAAGGAGATAACAATCACTCTACCACTTATTCAGCGGGAGGACTGAAAATGAAAGTACATTATTGAAAGTAAATATGCAACTCGACCACTTATTCAGTGGGAGCATGTTGACGGCTTAGCCGATCAGCAATATGATGTTCAATGCAATTACATAAATAACTAGGCAGCAAGCCGACCTTTTCCACTTCTTCAGCGGGTGGTACAAGAAACAAAATAATGAAATGAAAGATTGGGCAAGGCCAGTCTCTTCCACAATCGTGGGAAAGGCAAGAAGTTAAGGATGCTGACAGTACTATTGTTCAACTTACATTGATATAGAGTGCCTGTCAAGAACGCAAGATTAGAAGTCTGTGGTGTTGCAATAATATATAAGGACTCTCCTATACCTAGCTTGACTCCTCAAAACCAAACCTCCACGCAAAATCCCAACTTTAACAATCTGATTTTGACAGACCTGCAACTGAAAATGCATAACCAACAGTACAAAAATTCACTAAAATACTCTAGACTTAACTGAATGACCTGCAATCAATTGTGTTAGCTCTTAATGGTGAAGGCGACCAAGAAGCAATACTGAAACCACCCCAAAACCCCCTCATTAATTTGGCACGCAACCCAATGCATCCCCAAGAAAGTACGACCCTCTAAGAAGGGCGATTTTGCCTTATAAAATCCAACACTTGGTGATAAAATCTGGAAATTGGCATGAAGGGTTGCCCCTAGCAAGGAAACAGTTAGACACAATACCCAAAATGATACTATTTTTATTTTGTGAGATATGAATAAAAACTACAATCAGCTGAGCAAAACCAGCAACTCTGAAAATCTGATAAAATGCAAATAACTCAACTACAACATGCTTAAAACTCTTCTCAAAGACTAAGAACAAACCTATCTTAACTAGTTGCTATCTTTCAAGCAAGAAGCTAAGCCAAGCTAGGGGGTTTGCTTTCCCCGAAGCACTCAATCACCATTCCGGCAGCATAACTTTGCAGTAGACTCAAGATGACCAAATGAAGAACCAAGACTCCCTTTTATAACTCAACAAGGCATCTCTAGAAGCCTCTAGAAGGTGCGCCCAAACAAGGAGTCAACCAATTTCAAATTCTAAGTTGACTCATTCCCCTCCAAGTTGACGTCCCACTTTTGAAGAAATATTTTAATCTAAAAAAGCAAATACCACCTCCTCAAGTTGGCGTCCATTCCACAAGGTCAAACTTTATCAATCGGGAAATATTTCACTTAAGCCTACTGATGAGGCGTCCACCCATGAAGCCCCCCTTTTTAAAACAACTTAAGTCACGAAGCTAGGCCAAGGGGTCATAATTAAAATATAACATTATTTTAATTACACTAACTTATCTCTCTAGAAAATGCATCTAGGAGCCAAACCCAATATTGCCAACTGAATTGCTCGATGAGGAAAGCCAACTGTGCTGATGCCAACAAGACCACTCCCAAAAATAGAATTTACTAAAAATAGTAAATTCAGGAATTTACTCGGATCATCATGCATGCTATACCGTTGCGAAGCTCTCTGAAAACCCAGAAAGAATCTGCGAATCAAACTCCAAGATTCTAGTAGCAAGTCTCAGAAAAAGCTGAAACATCCTCCTAGAAGATAGGAAACCCTAATTTCCACTTCTGAACAGCCTACGGGTCTCCGGAATAGGCTAACGGCCAATTGCTAGATCACTGTTGAAAATGGGACATTACAAAAACTTAGAAGCTTATGAGACCAAGGCCTACTACTAGGTCCTTATCACAAGCAGTCCTCAAATCTTGGTGCAACCATTAACCTTTTGCTTCAAGAAGAAGACTAGAACCACAACCACAGCCACAGGCTCAACCTATAAATCTGTCACAACTTCTATCTTTAATTCAACCTATTGCTGCGCCAAGGACTTTTCCTGCTTGGATGAAATATCCCACATAGGATATTTACTATTTTTTTCTGATTTTAGGGTTCTGATTTTTGCCCTAATTTTCTGATTTCCAAATCTAATCTGAAACCCTAGTTTCTGCAGTTCTGTTTTTCTATTTCAGACCTAATCAAACACTTATAACAGCCACTTAACAAGCTAAAAACATCATGACAATCATGCCAATACATGTGCCAAAGTCATAGTTGAATTACACAATGATTCAACACCAAAATGCTACCAAAATGATAGGAAACTCAGATCAGAATTCTGCTGTCATAAATCAGATATATGAAGTCTTCAAATACATCAAATACAATGGGTAAACATGCCAACATACCCAGCTATAACCTGCTATAAACCCTAGGTTTTATACATACCAATTTACATGCAAATTTGTCTCTCGAATGATGAAAAGGGACTTCCAAGGTGTGGCACTCAAACTTAGGGTTTGAAACCCTCTGACAATGAATCTCCACAACAACAAAAAGGCTGATCCAAGTGGGCACACAGGTCTGCTATGTTCGCTGCTCCAAGAGTGATGTCAATGATGCCAAATGGATGCAACAAAGCCACCAAAATCTCTTCCAACGGTAGGCGCTCCAAAGGAAAGGTGAAACCCTAGCCACAAGCACCAATTTACAATCTTCAACAATGCCGAAAGAGGACTGATCTGCTGTCGTGCCAAACTGAGTATATTTTCCAAACCCTAGCAGCCAACAATCTCCACAAATCGCCTCAAGGATGAGGTCACTCCACTCCTAGAAGGTGGTGCTGAAACCCTAGGGCCAAACCCTAGTCAATATGCCTCCAAAACTCGCCATTATACCCTTCTTCAAATCTGATCTGAATATCTAATATAGAAATCTGCTCCTTTTTACCAATCAATGAAGCACAAATTGAGCCCTATCACGGAATCCCCCACGGATGAGCTAAGTTTTCCTCCAACTCACCTTGAACACAAGGGTTTTTGTCCTTGGTGCGATGCTCAACTTTTGTTGCAGCCAAGAGAGTAAAACTCAAATCAAAATGAAGTATGCTCGATATGATCAAATGCCTTCCATGCAACTTATATTTATACAAGCTTCAACTCTCTCCCATAGCTGACCTAGAGATATTATTTCCACTTTATTTTCAAACCATTTTCCTCCAAGTAGGCCGACCACCTCCACTAACCTTGGGTGTCCAAAATTCAAGTTAAAGATTTGAATTAAATATTATTTTATTTTTATCCTTGAGCGCTCCAACACAAGAATTAAATATTATTATTTTTATTTATTTTGCCCACCTTTTAACCTCCAAGTGGGTCGCTCACCTTCTTGGCAAAATATTTAATTATTTTTGACTTATCCAAAATTAATAAAAAAATATGTAAAGTCATTTCCCAAGTTAGCCTTGCCAAGGAAAAATAGTTGAGCAATATAAAAACAATTTCCTAAATATCCATGATACTCAAAACCCATGGCTCAACCAAATCATTCCCTTATCACATGAATTAGCCTATGGCTATGATGAATAGGCTAATCCTCTCCTTGCTAGGTGATCATGCTGGAAATGGGGACATTACATTGGAACACTAGAGGTCCTTTGGTACTATCTGTATTTCATACAGTATGGACCAATCCCAGATGTAGCACTAAGGTCACTTCCACATTTCATAGGGGACATTGCAACCACACCTATTGAGCATCTTCACAACTTTGTTAATCATTGTACCATTCATAATATTGAAGAGAAAAATGTGGCTTTAAGACTGTTGGCTGCTTTGTTTAAGGATAAGGCACTAGACTGGTATAGAAGTCTTCTCATTCAATACACAGTTTGAATGGGCTAGGAGATGCCTTATTCAACAACTTTAAAGAGAATTGAGATAGTGCATCCGTTTTGGAGCAGCTAATGACCATCAAGAGGGCACCCAAGGAGATCCTTGATGACTTCAATGCTAGAGTCCAAAAGACATGGGTAAGGATTCCGATAGAGGTTTGTCCTCCTCTAACTATGGCTTATATTTGTTATTTAAAGCCATTCAAGTCTAAAATTGCCATGATGCTTAAGTCTATTGGGAGGAACTCCTAACCCAATGCTTGTAAATAGCCATTGAAGTTGTGAATTACCTTATTCAAATAGGAAGGTTAGCCCCTAGGCCACTTATGCAACTCTTACCAAATATTCGACTAACTATTCAACCTCCACTAGTTGTTTAGCCTATAACCTTTCAGCCTCTTATCATATATCCAATATTGACCCCAATTCATAATCGTACCTCAAAGAACCATCTTGCAATGCCCCATCACGTAATGAACTCAATGAGGTGAAAAACCTACTTAGGTTTGCCTCTAATTAAGTCATAGCTTTCAAGAGGCAATATAATGCCTAGAGGCCCTTGTACCAGAACAACCAAAGGCTTCCATCCCAATAACATAGTTACCAAATTAACTAGGGATATAGGCCTTTGCAAAATAATTAAGGGTACCTATAGAGATCTACTTTCCAGCCTAATAGGTACCTAAATCAGCCCTAGAATTAGTTGGTCCATGTGGTTGTTCTTCTCTAACAAATTCCCAACAACCCCAGTAGGGATATGGTTCCTTTGAAAAGTAACTATGTAGTGGACCCAAACATGTGGTTCTACCCCATGCTTAATATCTCATGCCCCTAGTGCTTTCCCTTAAGGTAATTGTCAACAAAACTTGGCAATTCAAAATCAAGCCATTATAGATGCTCTAAATGCTTAGAGTGGGAGATGTCTATGGGAACAAGCTTGTCCACCTTTGACCAAGCCTTGGTGTCTTGGGATGATATTGAAGTATGTGCCCTTAACAAGCCATTCTTGAACTTTGGAAGAACACTTGTCCCAACTGAGCATAATCAGTCTTTCATTGATAAGGGAGAGCAATCAATATATATAGATGAAGTTAACAAAATGAGCAACTAGATCAATTAGGCGAGTGATCCTTATGACACCTTTGAGGAGATGGGCATGGGAAACTACACAATCCATGATGAAAATTTGGTTTTCCCCAAAGTTATGAAGAAGGAAGAAGACTTTTCAGGTATTCATAAGCTATTCTTCAACGGTGTCAAGTGCAAATAGGAGCTAGAGTTGGTGTGTGTTTAATTTCTCACAAAGGAGATATAAGACTCTAGTTCAATTGTTCAAAAAATGTAGCAGAGTATGAGGCCTTGACTCATGACCTTTAGCTTGCAGAAAAGGAAGGCATCAATTTGTTGCAAGTCTTCAGTGAGATCGAATTGGTGATCAAACAAGTAAGGTCCCAATGTCTAGCCAAGAACTCTTTGATGAAGACATAGACATAGGGTTTGAGATTTGATTGTGTCATTTCATGCAATGAATTTCCTAGTCATTCCTAGAGCCCAAGATGTGGATGCTGATTGGATGGTAGTAATAGGCCCCCAATTTGTGCTTGCTGATCACCTACTACAAAATGAGCAGCATTTCAATCTGATTATAAGGCCAACAATCCTAGATAACTCCACTCATTTGCAAGTGTTTGAGAGTAATGAGCTTATTGCTCATTTTATCTATAATTCATCTGAGTTTGCAAAAGAGCTAGCCCCCAAGATCAAAGAAGCCTACGGTGACCAAATCATGAAACTCAAGTGCAACAAATTGCATAAAAGACTGGTAACTCTTGAATCCCTTTGTAGTCTCGATGATCAATACATGGATAAGAGGAAGATGACTGCCAACAAAGGTGACTATAGTGATGTGGAAACTCTTGAATCCCTTTGTAGCTCTAGGCCATGTTGTGAAACTAGGGAAAAGGAGTTCCTTTCTTTTCTTTGTAATAAGTATGATCATTTCATGGTTTAGAACTACGAGGAAATGAAAGGATACAATAAATATATCATTCAACACACAATAGAGTTCGACCACCACAATGTGAAACAAGTTAGGAAAAAACAATGACCAATCAATCGAAGGTTGAACAATCGATGAAGTTGTTCAAGTTGGTTGATTATTCATTTGTCCTCTGGAGCATACCACTTAGGTATTAATTTGGTGCCTACCAGGAAGAAAAACATCAGGATCAAACTTTCTCAACATTAGGACTTAAATAGGGCCTCATGGAAAGATCATTAATCCTTGCCATGCATGGACTAGATTCTACAAATAGTTTATGGCTTAGAGAGATTTTCTCTACTAGATGGATTCTTAGGTTGCAACTAGGTTTGGTTAAAGGATGAAGACTAACACAAGATTGCCTTAACCACCAAATTGGGAATGTTTACTAGAGATTGTTGTTTGGCCTCTCAAATGCTAGTGCAACTTTCCAAAAGGTGATGGATATTGCATACAATGACCTCATCAATGAAATCATCTTGATCTACTTGGATGACTTGGCTATCTCCTCTAGGAGGAATGAGGACCACCATCCCACTCATTTGTAAAAGGGATTTGAATGTTGTCATGAATTCGACATTTGCATCAATCGTAAAAAATATATGTTTGGTGCCATAAGGGAAACTCTTGGGACATGTGGTTCCTCAAGATGGCATTGTCATTGATCTAGAGAGGATAAGGGCTGTTATCAACCTTTCATTATCCTAACACAAGAAGGCTCTTCATTCTTTCTTTGGGCATATCAATTTTGTTAGAAAGTTAAACACTGAGTTTTGCAAGGATAGCTAGTCTAACCCTCATGTTGAAAAAAGATTAGCCGTTCAAATGGATAGAGGAGGGGAAGAAAGCCTTTGAGGATATTAAACAAGCCTTTATAGAAGCTCTAATGTTGGCTAATCAAGAATTTGATAAAGATTCATCTATGCATATGAACATGAGCCAATGTTGCTATTGTTCTTACACAAAAGGGTGATAATGACCAAGAAGAGTGCCCCAAAGATTTCCATAGCTAGACTTTGAAAGATTATGAAATGAGGTACAATTATGTTAAAAAGGCAAACATATGCTCTTTTCAAGAGTTTGAAGAAATTCATACATTTGGTTTGTAACAACAAAATTATGGCTCATGTGATCCACCCAAGCATAAAGGAATATATTATGGGTGGGAAAATAAGTGAGAAAAGAGTAGTTTGGATCAAAAGATACTAGAATATGACCTTGAAACCAGGCCCACAAAACTGGTCAAAGGGATAGCTCTATGCCAACACCTTGTTGAGAACATAGTAAAAGGATAGAGTGATGAAGAAGCTTGTTTGATCAACACAAAGAGTGACATGACAAACTAGGTGGTAGAAAGAACAAGATTCATGGAAATAGGCTTATATCCTAATAATTTAAATGCTGCCAAGAGAAGGGTGTTTAGACTTCAAAATGCCCTATACACACTCATTGATGGAATCCTATTTAGGATGAACTTTGATGGCATCCTTTTGTGATGCAGTGGACTTGAAAAGACTATGTTCCTATTGTAGGAGTTTCCATCACAGATTCTTAGGCAACCACTATTCAGCCCAAACTACTGCTACCAAGATCATGAGGGTTGGGTACTACTGGCCAAATATGTTTGTTGACACCCATAGTTGGGTGAGAAAGTGTGGCAAGTGCCAAATTTCATTGTTATAAAGAGAAATGCACCCATGACTTTAAAGCCAATATCAACATATTAGCCATTTGCATAGTGGGACATAGACTTTATTAGCATGGTCAATCCACCATCTAGCATAGGACATGAATGGATCCTCACAGCCATTGACTATTTGAAAGGTTGATAGAGGCATTGCCTTTGAAGGGGGCTCAAGAAAAGGTTATTATAGATTTCTTGGAGGAAATAATAACAAGATTTGGCATCCCAAGCACCATTATTACAAATAATGCAAAGGCATTTAATGGAGCAAAGATTATTGACTTTTCCTTGAAGTATGGGATATTTTAAAAAACCCCCCTCCAATTACCATCCATAAGGAAATAGGTAGGCTAAATCAATAAACAAGAATTGATTAGAATCATTAAGAGAGTTGGCCTAGCAAATTAAAGGCAATGGCATACAAATCTTTAGAAAGCCTTACAGGATGATAAAACTACTCCAAAGAAGGCTACAGGATATTCCTCTTTTACTTTGGTAGATGGAAGAGAGGCTAAATTGCCCATATCAGTAGAACTTCCAGCCTTGGAGTTAATCCACTAGATGGAATTAGTAGACAATGACACCATGTTCGTAAGAATGGAAAAAACATTAAAGTTGGAAGAACATAGAGAATAGGTGAAGAACCAGCTGCAAGGACATTGGGAAATAGTTAAATGTGGTTCGACAAGCATACAACTCTTTGAAACTTCAAGGTTGGTGATTTTGTGCACAAGTGGAATGAAGATAGGAACAAGCTAGGCAACCTTAGTAAATTTGATGCATTATGGAGCAATTTGCATGTAATCTCTGCTTTCAAACAAGAAAAGTCATTTTAATTGTCCACTCCTAGTAGCCATGCCTTGCCTATCCTAGTAATTTGGAATTTTCCTAAAGCATCATGTGTAAGTCCTTGTGGACTGTACCATATGTATATGTGTGTTTGATTTTGGTCTTGTTGATCCATGTAAGATGCATTACATTGTTCCAATTGCTCTAGAGGTCTTGCATAGACCACTCTTCTTTGTTTGGTTGCACAATCGAATTGTGAAGCAACTTTTAGCTTGGATTAAGACTTTCCAACTAGTGGCTAAACAACGGAGATCTGATAGTGCCAACCATCAAATCATCATGCCAAAGGTAAATCCAATGACTTACTTGTAGACTCTCAAGGGCATAAAAGACAAAAAGTGCCAAATGCCATGCCAAATGTTGGATCGATGAGGGAATGAGTTTCAACTGTCTAATGAAGGTCTAAGTAAATTGTTGTGGATATGTTATGAGAAAATCAAGTTCAGGCCACATGGTATCACTCCAAACATGTGTCTTTTCTAGAATGGATTGAGTGCAACAAGTTTTAAGTGGAGAAAGGGGATTCTATTGGTCATTTGAAGACTCTCATTCAATCTCCATCCTTCATTCTCTTAATCCAACCACTAATAGAAGTTTTTGGTTTGAAAAATGGCAAAGTGTTGAGAGTTCCCACTAACCTTGAGATTAATTGGAAGTTTTACTTTGAGCTGTCATTTATTTAAAAGGAGTTATTTTGAAAAGGTTTTTTTTTAAAGCAGCTTATAGTATAATACAAGTCATTCTTTGGAGCCAAGAAGAGGAAATTTCAAATTTGAATAGTGGCATGATCCACCTACCACCTACAATAGTAATGATAGGTAGGGTTTGCAATTGCAACAAGAAGATGATACTTAAGCTGGTTGGCTTTGTATTATCCTTATCATTTACATATTTGAAGTTGTAAGATTCAAACATTCAAGTAGAGAATAATTAGAGTTCAAATAATTTTAGTGTTGTGGTTGTTGGGTAAAAGCTAAAAATTCCAAAGGTTAGAAGTTTTCTCTTTGGTTTAGTCCTTGTTGGGTGGTAATGTGTGCAAAGATTAAATGAGAAGAGGGAAAAGAGTATTTTCTTCAAAGAGACCAAGCCCATAGAAGTCACCAATTAGCTAGCACAAAACCATGTATGTTCTAGAATTCCCATCTCTCTCTCTTTGCTCCTTTACATTGCCTTAAGGAGCTGGCTTAACAAAGTCCTAGGAACTTCATCCACATAATAGACAACAATACTGTGCAAGACATTGCAGATTGCCTTGTAGAGCCTAAACTTGGTAAGTCTACCACCTTGAGGGTGCTTTTGCGAGGGTTATAAATAGGGTAAGTTTAGATGAGTCTTTTAATGTGAGGATCTGGTCTATGTCTCTCGCCCATTATATGATCCCTAGTGTCTACTCTTGTCTTGAGTTGGTCAAAGTTTGTGCAGAAAATTATTATCCCTTGAATGGAGCTAAAGGCCAAGGGAATGGGTTTCCATGTTGTCATCACCCTTGAGAAGATTCAAGAAATGCTAAGGGTCCATAAAGGTCAATTTCACCTTAGCATTGAAAACTTGACCAATTTCTAGAATAATATTGTGAGCAATAAGTTTAGTTTTATCAACTTAAAAACCCAAACCACATTGCCCTAGATGCCATCTTTTCCTATGCCTTTTAATGTTTTCAAAGATGATGTGAAGGATACATGTAGCATGCTGTCGTATATCCTGGGCCAAGATGATGACAAAAAACATGTACACCTATCAAAACCCAAAATGCTACACATGCATGGATTTGAAGCTAAAGAGGGAACTTAGTCAAGATATCCTCGACTTGGTTAGAGTGTGGAACCTACTATAGTCCATATGGTCATTCTATAATGACTTCATGGGTGGATTCATGACCCCCACAATCGCATACTTACAAGGAAAGCACCACCCAAAAAGGATTTATGAAGAAAACACTAATAAGTTGAGGGGTGTAAACAAAAGGGACTGGTAATTTGGATAGGATTGCACCATGGTCAAGATCTATGGCTTCATTGAGGAAATCTTCAAGTTGCCCTAGATTGTTCTAGATGGGGTTTTTGTACTAGAGTATTCAAAATAGCTAGATGTGATTGATACCAACTATGACCATGGTAAAAACAAAAAGGGCATTGCACATCATGCCATATGCATGCAATAACATCCTAGTGATGAAGATAATAGTAGTTGCAAAGTTCTTGATGGAAAAACTATTTGATTTGCAGTTGGTGCTCCTGAATAATAAGTGGATGCATGATCTAGAGAACATCTTTGTGATTATGCTTCAAAATTTTAGCAATATTGAATAAAGTTTACTCATGAGCATAGGTTGGAGATTGAAGCAAAAAGGAATCCCATAGAAGATGTGACCAAATTCATTTAGCTTGGCAAACTTCATGGATAAGAAAATGAGCCAAAAGAAACAAAATTCTAGGTCTTGAAATCTTATGAGGCCTTTTATCAAAAGGTAGATAATACTTATCCTAACCTTCACCTCCTAACCACTTGGAAGAGTACCTTTAAGATAGAGCATTGAAGTGATAAAATGATAAAGGCTTGGTGGAAGTCAAGACTAAGACTAATCACATTGAGGTGCTACTTTGCAAATTCGGACTGAACTAGAAATTCATAGAGTTATATGAAAAATACCATGAGCTTTAGTGCCCATCATCTAGTTATAGCATTCCAAAGGAGGGTGATTATATGGAAGTTGGGCAAGAAGTATCCTCAAGATACATAGAGCTTTAGAAGTATAAGGCCTCAACCACCACCCGACGCACTCAACAACCGATGGCAAAGGAGAGTAGTAAAGGTGGAAAATCCTGAAGCAAAGCAAGTGAACAAAAGATCCTAGTTGAAGTATCACAACGTCACAAGGTCATCCCCTAGAAAAGTCCAAGGAAGGGAATCATCTAGCACTCAAGAAACTACATTTGCTCAAGAAGGAGCACAATCAACTACTTGTGGGCAAAGTGGCACAAAGAAATAGAAGGCAAAGAGCCCAAAGAATAGGGCCACAAAGAAGAGAATGCAATAGTAAAAGCAACTAAAGGCAACTTTGATGCTTGTGAAAACCATTGTGAGTATCTCTTCTATCCATTCCTCTTCTCGTTCTTCCTCTACCACACCGAGTTCCAAAATGGTTAGATTAGCCCCTGTTGGTTTCACCATCCTTGTCACATCCATTGTTGCCACTCCTATTGGTGTTGGAGGTGTATTCCCTCAATTTTCCTCTTCTCAATTTGCTTTTCTAGCTCAACATCCTTCCATCAGAGTGACTGACCCTCAAGCATTAGGCTCAACCACACCACCATATACTCAGTCCCAATCACTCCAAGGCCCTCTATTTCCCTAAACTCTTGCATCCTCCTAGCAGATGATTTCAGCAGCATTCTTTGCCCCTACTTCACCTATTTGACCTACTGCTGTCCTTGCTCTAATCAATGACCCAACAACCTATATTTAGATCATACAATGGCTAAAAGATGAGAAAGAGAAGAAGAAATATGACAAGGAGATCATTGGCAAGCAACCAACAAGAAAAAGAACAAAGGTATTATTTGATGAACAAAGGCAAACCTTGCTCTTTGCATAGGTGACCCCTATAGTAATCAAGCCTGTGGAGCAAATACATATTATAGATTATCAAGTCCAAAGCCTAGGAATTAGCATGGAGCATGTCAAAGGAGCGGATATAGTAGAATTGATGCAAGAGAGCTCTGGAATGGTGGCCATAAATTACTTGGCTATGGAGAAGAGACTAGAGAAGGCAGAGGTTGAGCTACAATAAGTAACTCAAAGTCTCCAAAATGTAGATGCAAGGGTTAAGGCCCCACAAAAGGAATCAAACATGTAGAAGAGCATAGGGGACCAAGTACTTGAGGCTATGGTGAACAAAGGAAAAGAGAAGGCAGAAGAGATGAAACTCAAGGCCAATTGAACTGAAGCCAAAATTGAAGAGTTGAAGAGAGAGGTTACAGTTTTGTGAGCCTAGCTGGATTTAGAGAAGCAAATAAGCTAAATCTTGGAGCTTATAGACATTGTCTTGAAACAGGAGGCATATGCATTGAAACTACAAAATAACCTCTTTGAGAGGAGAAGAATAATTTAGAGGAGGCTACTAATTGGAAATTCAAAGCAGATCAATTGACTCTAGATTAATCAGCTATGGGGCAAGCTCGTAGAAATGCAAGATTTAGTGGTAGAACATGCTACCCTTGTAATCCTATAATGTGCATAGGGTTATGAGTAGTCGGCTTGTGGCTACCTCAACTCTTAATTAAGTCATATGGCCATTATTATATCCTCATTCAGATAATTATGTCATCCTAGGTGTTGTATTTAGGTATCTAAGTTGACCTAGGTGACATCTAGGGTATAAGTAGGGTATATATAGGAGTAGATGTTAGTTATTATCATTATATTGCAACTTGTATTCTTCATGGAGACTTCTGATAGTTTGCCCCCTTGAAGTGGCTTAATATTCTCAAGTAATTACACCATATTTCCTCTTATATGCAATTTATTTCATTACAGAAAGCCAATAAAAGGCCCAAGTGGGACCAATGAAAATAAGGCTAAGCAAGAAGTTGTCACCTTGAAGTTAGAGGTTGTCAAGTGTGGAAATCAAATGCAGAGAAGAGAAGAACACAAAAAGGAAATAGAGGAGTTGCAAGCCTAGATCAAAAGGCTTAGGGTCAATGAGAGCAATGCAAACAATGAACTGGGTGCAGCTAGACAAAACTTATCAGCTCAAGATAGTGCCCTGGTTCAACTCAACAAGCAAATAGCAAAATTGAAATCAAGAGAAAGAGTTGAAGTTCAATATAGAGACTGGAATTGTGGGCACACAGGTAGTATCTCTAGATTTGGTGAAGGAATTGTGTAAATTCTATTGGGACAGCATTGCCTAGGCAACCAACAGATAAGGCACGTTGTAGACTTAGTTGATGTCCCTCAAGTGTAGACACGAAAGATCCCAAAAGTTGAAGGTATCACAACTATCCTAGACCCCATGATCGCAGATGTTGAAGCATTCGTGCGCAAGCCCTCCACCTTGCCAATCAATGCATTGACTGATGCCCGTATCATTGACAAAATAGAGGCACTTGAAGGGGTATGCAGTGTACAAGCTAAAGATACAACAACACAAACATGTAGAGCCCAATTGACATCATTGCAATGAATGGTTTCAACTTTCAAGTGTGCTGAGTCATATTGAATAGCTACTACAACAAAGCCTACCATCCCTGTTTGATGAAATCAAAAGGAAATTGCTTGTGCAGAACTTTTTGTGTTTAATTAACAAGAAGATGGATGAGACTACATTCTAGGATTGGCCTCTCCTCCTAACTGCAGAAGAAGCCTAAAAGGTAATCAATCCACTAGCCAAGTTGGAAGTCCAAGTCTAGGAAGTAGTAACAAAGGTGCGAGGCTTCTCCTACAGGGAGTTATTTGAACTTAAATGTAGATTCCCATTGTTTAATGTGCTAGAAGTTATTTTGTGAGATGAATTGGGGCAGATTAAGGCTGCCTTGGATAGTCTGTAAACGTTTCTTGCCAGTTTTGCTTCAAAGCTTTGATGCAGGGTGACTCTGTGGTCAATGGATTGT
Source organism: Sequoiadendron giganteum (assembly GCA_007115665.2). Taxonomy (NCBI): domain Eukaryota; kingdom Viridiplantae; phylum Streptophyta; class Pinopsida; order Cupressales; family Cupressaceae; genus Sequoiadendron; species Sequoiadendron giganteum. The sequence goes on along the minus strand of CM021100.1, from coordinate 145,767,847 downwards.
TGGTTTCATTCCTTTTCTTAGCCCAAACATCCCTTGTGAGTTGCCAGATATTGTAGTGAGAAATTACTATATTTCAAAATTTTGCCAAATTTGCCCTAGTTTTGTGGGGATGCTTTGCTTTCTATGTCTAAAGCTAGCGCAATTGGAAGAGCTCTTTTTGATGCAGTGTAGAATCAGGCACATAATCCTAGCAGCCACACACATACACACTCACAGCCACTGGTCTAATCAGACATGGCAAGAACTGACAGTCATTTCAAACATGCAATAGGAAGGCATTGACAACAAACCATTTCCTTATTATTCAAAATTTAGATCACCTATTTGCCTCACAAGCTTATAGTCCAGCAACAGGGGCTTACAATCTTCTTAACCTTACATCTCTCACTCTGACACACACACCAATAGTCTTTACATCAGTCTTTCAAAGTAGAAACCTCTGTATCCTTCTTCTCTAACCTACATCTATATTCTCTTAGCTTCAGTCCTCAGTTAAGGAGGAAAATACGTCATTGCTGCTCTGCTACATTCCTATTTTTATAGCCTCTCTTTTACATATTTGTAGACATCTCTGCCTTATACTGATATCACACTTAATCAACAGAAAAGAGTTGGAGTCCAAATGGGCCCCAGTAGTAGCTATGATGGACACCAATAGCAATATATACCAGGAAAAGATGAATTTCTGGGTCCCAACAGACAAGGGGCATTTGGGATCCTGTAGGTGCTGGTGGTCCTCACACTCAACAACAAGATGAAGAACAAAAATGTACGCCCAACATCAAGGTAAGACCATGACTAGGAAAGAGGCCACACAAACAGACAGGAATTTTTTTAATACCAAACAGGACCTGCAACACAAACAAAATCAGAAAGAAAACCAAATTATTTGAACAATATTTTTGGTTGTGTAGGCTTGCAAGAGCTTCAGATGCTCTTGCATCAGACAAGTGAAGTAAGAAGTTTGTGAGCATAGTTCACAAATTAGAGTTGAGTGGTATTACCACCCTTTCAAAAAGCGCACAATCCACAACAAGCTCCAATACTGAATCAGGTGTCTCAAAAGATCTCATCCTTTGCTTCTTCCAGCACTTAGCTAGGACAACTCCTATCTTCTTCTGCCAAACTCATTCATCATCTTTCACACCTCTTGTGGACTTATGTCCACCATCGACCGACCTTCTCCTCCTAATGTTTCTTCTGCACCATCTCCTACCTATTTTCATGGGTTTTAACTACCATTGCTTGCCCATCTCCACCAAGGTTTATCTTCACCTGCACTCAAATATTCTTTTGTGAGATTTTCATTTAACCCACCATAGTTTGTCAGCCTCCTTCAAAGGTTCTCTCTCTATTCTTCACTCTTCACTTCACCTGCACATATATCATCACAACTCAATCTGTCAACAATCACCTAATCTATTTTTGCAACATCTTAGGTCCAACTACTGCAACTTTTGCCTTCCATATCATCTTAGGGAAAATCTCTTCACTTTGTGCATTTGGTACCTCACCAAGGTTCTTCTCTTCATGCTGCTCCACTTTAACCTATAGTTGTACGTCCTTCAAGGATAGTCCTCTGCATCACAACTCCCGATCATATGATGGATTTCACAGAATCCATTCTCTTCCTCTTCTTTGCCATCCTCTGCTGCAACAAAAGCTTCATGTGAAGAATCACACAAACTTAACAACTATTCAATCTTCTTTATTTCCTCTTCAAGTGGGAGATTCTCTTTACCAACCTCATGATTGAACTTAGGGCCTTCATAAGTCACCATTTCAGCTTTCAAATTAGCTACTATCTTGGAAGGAACTTTCACAACAATACTATTTATCTTTTGTAATTCATACTTCTTGAACTTTTGTCACCACCACAATTCTCTCTTCTACCTCTCTTTGTCTTTACCTTCCTCCATATTTGCAAACAAAACATTGTTATACAAACAAGTTTTTTTATTTTATCATTACTCTTCTCCTCCACTACAACCTTATCCACCAACACATCCATGCCTATTGAACTACACTATAACATTTGTCCTTATCTCTTGTCATGGCACCTATATGACATTCTTCATCGTTATCAATACATCTATGGTAACTCTTCCACATTCCTTAGCCACCAATATTTTCAATCTCAAATGGATATCCACCATCTTCTCAATGATTTTATAAGGCAAATGCATCACATTCTTTTCTTCTATCATGCCATTATTACCGATCACATCTATGACAATTCTTCCATGTTGCTTAGCCTCCAACATTTTCATTCTCAAATGGTTGTGCACTATCTTCTCAAGGATTTCATCATCTTGGTATTGATCCTTAGATGCCCACTTAACCAGTCTTTCCAAGACCATCCTTGCCCCCTTTTTGAAAACATCTTCACACACCTACAATTGTTCGTAGTTACAGGGCTTACACCTGCAACAAACTCACTAGAGTATTCAACTTACGTTCAACAACAAAGCCCTTTTTGATACACTCACACATCCTCCTCATGACCCTCTACAGTCATAGGCCTCCACACACTTGCAACAAATTTATTAGAGCATGCAACCCTCAACTCACAGATATTTGTTACAAAATTTCATTTGAGCCTTTTGAGACACATTCCAACCAAAAAGGTCTTATTCAAACCATCTCATGCAATTAATGCAATCTCCAACACATCCTAGCAAGCAAATTCGCTCTGTTATCATTTGATGTAGTTTAGGATCAAGCATCAAGTGAAGGGCAGCTAATCCCAACAACCACATACACACACGCTCACAACATTGGTCTAATGATACATGGCAAGAACTTGTAGTCATTTAAAACACACATTATGGAAGCAATAACAATAGACATTTTCCTTAGTATTCAGAATTTAGATTACCTATTTGCCTCATAGGCATAAAGTCAAACAATTGGGGCTTACAATCTTTTTAACTTTCACCTCCCACAACAATAGGCTTACATCAGCCTTTCAAATTAGATACCTCCGTATCCTTCTTCTACAACCTACCTCTATATTCTCTTATCTTTAATCCTTAGCTAAGGAGGAAAATATTGTAGGAAATGTTGTCATTGATGTCAAAGGCATTGAACAAGATTGCTGAACAAATTGTCATTGATGTCAAGCAAATAAAGAGATCCATTTATGGAAGAAGAAAGGTCCATTTGTTTGAAGACATGAAAGGTAAATTCAACAAAAGATATTAATATGTTTGCACAACGTATAATCTGGAAAAACATTGTATGATCGATGCAAGATTCTAAAGATAAAAGAACAGATCATTACATATGTACAACAAATCAATGATCCTCTAATTAACTATGATGAATCGACTAAACCAAATCAACCAATTAAGAGATAACTAAGTGTTGATTATGAAGCACGATTAATGGAAGAGTGCGACCTCCTGAAAAGCTAAGTTTTAGTCAAAAAAGACACGACTTTATGAAGGAATATGATTTCATAAAATGATGCGATCTTTTTAAGACTAAATCCAATTATGAAGGCAGCCATATTCGATCTGTTTTAGTGTTAACAAAAGACAAGTCAAAAAAGAGGAAGCACATCTTTATGAAGAGCCACGATCTTCTAAATGGAATGATGCAAAATGAAATGCTTGAAGAGAACTCCAGATTTGTAAAAAGGCAAGGTTAATTAAATACAGCGATTAAAATAAGCAATGTTTAAAGACACAATCAGAAGCAACTCCAGTATGCAGCGCCCAGATGTTGAAGCAACATTCCAATAAATATGTCTTCTAAAAAGGTTCGATCTGTTTATACAAAAAATCAGAATTAAAAGGAATCATTAGAATGGTGCGATTTAGTTTTGAAAAGACATGATTAAGTTTAATAAGGTTTTCTTGAAGAGATTCCTTGAAGAGGTAGGTTCCAAAGAGATGTGTTCTTTCACAAAGGTTGCAATGCATAAGCAACATATATAATTGATATTCATTTTAGATTTGAAAAAAGAGCGTGTGGTGTAAAAGACATAGAAGAATATCATAGACACCAAAAACAAAATGAAAAGAAAAGTTTAAGAAGATTATTTGCAGATTTGTTAGTGAAAAGACATGATTGTTTAAATGGTTGTATCTTTTTCAAGGGGTTGTAGACTTGTATCCATTCATAGAATCACTAAAGACATAAAGGCAAGTGGAGAAGTTGTGTGTGAGTGTCTCATTGTGAAATAAAAGAGCAGAGTTAAAGGACTTGCGTGAATCTTAAAAAAGCATCATACATCACAAAGAAGAATGAGAGTGTGAATGATTGTGAGTATGCAGATTCTATAAGAAGAGCATGAGAAGATAGGATTGCAGTTTTGATGTGCAGAGTCCTTTTGTGAAGATATATTACAGATTTGTGAAAAATATCATCATCTATGCAGTGGTAAGACAAGAAGATAGATTGTATGTGTTGAGCAAATTTGTATGAAAAGAATATAAGAGGCAAAATTTGTATGAAGAGAATATAAGAGGCAGATTTGTATAGTGAATTCATCATATGCTGATTTATGTGAACATCATTCAAGAAAGATAAAATCAAGAGGAAGAGTGGTTGTATTGTCCATCATCCGTTGAAGAAGCAACATTGAAGGTGGAGCATTGTTCTTTCAGTTATTATCTTTGCTGAGTTGGTGCTTGGCAAGTGGGGGTTGGTGCCTATAAATGTTAGGGGTTGGTGCTCCTTGTAGGTTGGTGCCTACTATCATTGTAATTTCATATAAACATTAAAATACAATTGTTGGAGTCAACTTGTTTATATTGCATAGTTGATATTATGTTAGAGTTTAAAGTGGATAAAAGTTGAGAGGGTAAAAGTTTGTTGATATACTGATTCACCCACGCCCACCCTCCCCTCCCCCTCTCAGTATATCTTTGTGCTCTTCAAATATGTCATTTTTTCTTTGGTACACTCTTTTTTTAATAGTCTTTCTTTTACATATTCCTAGACATCTTTGCCTTATACCAAAATGAAATTAGGTCATTTATAAAATTACATCCCAAGAATAGCTTCTTACACCCTCAAGAAGAAGTAATGCTAATGAAAGGTATCATGAATTTACAACGAGTGGACAAGCTGTCACAACCGTCCCACACATCTAGGCTTTTTTAATTGCAATGCCAACATCAATCTATTTAGAGGCAAGTTTGATATCAACAGAGGGTAACACCTCCTTAAGGTTTTGTAATAACTATAATAATTGTCTAACAATTGCTTGTTAGAGAGAATATATAGTTGTCACCCAAGAAATGGATGAAGTGCTAGTCAAGGTTATAAATGCCCGGTAAATAGGAATCTTTATGCAATGCTGGGGCATAATTACTTGGCAGAAGCTACTTCCCAATAAATATATAGTTGTCTATTAGAAAGATTGCCACTCAAAATAGAAACTAGAAGATATGTAAGGTAACTGCCCAACAAAAGCAGTAGAAAGAGTTTTCAATGCCAAAAGAAATCTTGGTAGGTACTAGAAGGTAAGTAGACAAGATAATACGTGGGCTCCGTCATTAAGGAGACAAGATAATACATGGGCCCCTTTATCAAGTAAGGAAACCACTAACTGAGTTTAATTTTAAACATTCCTTATGGTGCCCTCAAGTATGTGGGTTTGTGTTGGAAGAGGAGTATTCATTTAAGTAAGGATGAGGCGAGCCCCATCTTGATAACCCACTTCAATCAACAAAAAAGAATTGGAATCCAAGTGCCCCCTCTAGAAACTAGGATGGATGCCAGTAGTAGAATATAACTCAACCAAAGATGAATTTGGGGGTCTTAGTAGACAAGGGGAATTTAGGATCTTCTATAGGCACTGGTGGTCCCTGCAATCAACAACAAGATAAAGAATAGAAATGTATGCCCAACATTAGGGTAAGAGCATGACTAGGAAAAAGGCCACATAGACAGATAGGAAAAATTTGAACACCAAACAAGACCTGCAACACAAACAGAATTAGAAAGAAAACCAAAATTGTTTGAACAATATTTTTGGGTGTGTAGGACTTTAAGATCTTTGGATGTTATTACATCACTTTTGTTTTGGGGCTCCCACAAGCCACCCATCTCATTCGTCTAACGACCCTCAAGGAGTTAGGTTCATTTTGCTCTTTTGATCCTAGGGTTTTTGTTGATCATCCATCTCAATGATTTAATGGTCCACAAAGAGCCTTAAAGAAAATGAAGTCTAAACAGCACCAACTATTGGTTGGTTTTGTTCAATGGTGGGTACTCACTTTGGCAAGTTGTTTCTGGTAAGTCTCAAGCTATTGAGCGACAACATGGTAGTTCTAGTGGCTGGTGAGAGACAATGGAAATTGAAGCCTTGCATTGTCAAGCACTCTACCAGTTGTTGGATCTCTAGATCAAGGGGTTGCAAGAGCCAAAGGGTGACATAAGAGAAAACTTGTATGAGTGCCCACTAGCCATTTGATTAGGTTTGATCAACAGTTTAGATTCTTTGGGAGCAATTATAAATAGAGAAAGGGTGTTCAGGATTTATTTAGCCCAATGACCCATGATTCTCCAAGAGTGCGCAAGCCAAGGAAATTTGAATGCAGATTGGGGCCCACTTTTAATTTTTTGAAATCCAATCTTTGGCGATGCATTTGAGATATTATGTACTTCTTGGTGGATTCAGGGAATGAAACTACTTCTCTAATAAGAATCTGAGTTCTTGTGATTGAGTACACTCAATGTGATATTTTTCAGGGCCAAATCTTTCATATCCTGTGATTTTCTGAGGAATGTTTGAGTGCAGCTGACAGGGCATTGACTGTGCTAATTGGTTCAGTTTCATTTCCCTCTTTTTGTATAATAGGAGCTTCTTGCTCATTGTTTAGGATGGAATTTTGTAGATTCCTGCTTAGAAGCATGTCTTGACTGTAAGTTTTAATCACAATTTATCTGTTAAGTTTGGTACTCAAATCTTGTTTCATGTGTTTAGGGATTTAAGCCTTTTCTAAGTTGCAAATGTGTATGTATTTAAAGCATTAATGCATGAAGTTGTGACAGTCTATTCTTTCTGTACCACTTCTGTTCTTATTGTGGATGAATATTTACCTTCTGCATTATTATCAATGCCCATATTTTTCTGATTGCAGACTATTGATTCATGCGAGTCTTTTCATTCCAGCAATAGATAGAGACTTTCTTAATCTTAGTGCATTATTCTTGTTAGATTTGGATTTTATGTTCATTTGCTTCTCCCTTTTTCCTTTTCCTCTGCAAAAGATTAGTGAGAATTCCTTGAAAATCTTTCAAGGAGCTGGCCTTTAAAACCCTGGAGGCTGTTTTGCGGATCGAATCTCACTCACAGCACTTCCTATTGTTGCACTCTCTATGTGGCAGGGGTATGGGGCGCATCTGGTTTAACCAACCCATGGCTGCAATATCTGAGTGACAATACTACCATAGTTTTAAATTGTACATAGTTGCATTGAAACAGAAGATTTCAGATTAACTTGCTATGGTGAACTCATGCAAATAACTACGATTTGCTAAATATTCTCTAATACCATTATTTTGGCTGTTGGAGTTACTTTTAGCAATCTTGATAAACTAGTATAACTTGCTATATTTTGAGTCCTACTTACCTGCTTCCGTTATTCTTGGACATTGATGTATTTCTTTGTTTCTTGCAAATAGTGGAACAAACTATTGGTTGCCATTTAGAATTGAGAAAACTCATCCATGGGATAACTGATATTGTGAATGAGCAGTTAGTGTGAATGTTTATAGCTGATTTGCCACAAACTTTTGAGTATTTTTAATGATTAAATCCAATTCTACCACAAATCTTTTTTTATGGTTAATTCCAATTCTACAACAGAATTTTTACCATCCATAATATTAAAACTAGATTCAGTGAATCGATACTCGTAATAGGTACACCATTTGTCATTTTTCTCAGTAAAAGTATGCATGGAGTAGATGGTTAAATTTTAAAATTGATCCCTTTTTTGAGATTGCAATCACATCTCCACTTTGATAAAAGGAAATTTAACTAATGATGTAAACTTCATTAACTTTGAAATTTCATTCCTTAATTATTTTTGAGGTCTTAGAAAACAAGTAACAAACTACTGGAGAAGATTTTGCCAAGATGGTTGTGCGGTCAGCATCACATAATTCTATTCAGATGTGTTAGTCACTAATTGACATCTCATAACTTTTATTCTTTCCATTGGGCATTTCCAGAGTTGTTGGGAGAGGTTCCAAATTGATAGGTTCTGGTTCAGCAGTGCCAAAACTTCTTGTTTCAAATGATGATCTTTCCAAATTGGTTGAAACTTCAGATGAATGGATCTCTGTTCGTACAGGGATCCGCAATCGCCGAATTCTTTCAGGCAAGTTACCACCCTTGATTTGACCAGATCTTTTGTTAAAATCTGGCATCATCTATCATATTTTCTTCCTTGAGATCTAGAGAGTAACAGATTGATCTGATATCTATTGAATGGTTAGAATTAGACTTTGTGTTGCTTGAAGAACACTATAAACTTATTGTAGGAACAATTTTGACCTAAGCCCACTGTGCTTTACAGGTGATGAAACGCTGACTGGTCTTGCTGTAGAGGCTTCAAGAAGAGCCCTTGAAATGGCCAAAGTCAAGCCTGAAGATGTTCACTTGGTTTTGATGTGCACATCTAGCCCAGATGATCTGTTTGGAAGTGCTCCCCAGGTGAGCATTCTATGTATATTGTTTGATCTTTGACTAAAATCCTTCACTTGTTAAGATTTGAAAGAATTTAACAAAATGTTGTATTTGCACCTGGTTATTAATGTTTTTCAAAGTTTGGATCAAGCACAAGGAAGGTAGAAATATGCGAGGTCTCCTTCTTAATATCTAATGAATTGACTCCTCTTGTACACTTCTATAGTGCAGAATATGTTGTAGGTTTTGCTTTTGTAATAGTAGTAGGATGCATAGGATCTTGCAAGGCCATGGGGATTATAATCAAGTAATATGTGTTTGTGGATGCTTATTCCGACCCAAATTGGATCTTGTATGATGATGCTCCTTGGAGGAAATGCATATACAAAGTCTGAGTGTAGAGTGTATGCCTGCAAGTTTTAGCTAAAGTGAACTGATTAATATTAAACCATACACGAACCCTTAAGATTGAAGTCTGAATCTTTGAAGAATAAGTCTTTTATGTTGACAAAGTGTGCATTTATATAGATAGGATTACTACTAGAGGAGTTCAACCATCAATCATGAGTTATTGAACTTGTTCCTACACGAGTGCTCACTTAGTGCTCTGTGATGATGCCAGATTGAGAAGTTGTGTGATTTTATGCATGTTGATAGCTGAGCCAATGGCTGTTGTAACCATTGTTCCATGGGTATGCGTCCCCCCCAAAACCCTGCATTTTTGGGACAGGGACGTCTCCGGGATGCGGGGACTTGGGGGAAACGTCCCCCACCATCATGCCACTACAGCCCAAGTTTCAGGGATGTCTCTGAGACACCACCCGGTTTGGGGACTCTGGGACGTTCCCAAGACGTTCAAGAGAATTCGAGAAGTCTCCCAACCGTCCCAGAGACTTCTAGGTGTTGCAAAAGATAAGCAATAAAAATCGTGAAAATGACATTCTGCCCCCAGACCCCTGCAAAAGGCACTGCCCCTTGACCCCAAATCTCCACCCACTATTGTTAATGTTCATTGCAATCATTGCCATATTTTTAATGTTTATTAGTTTAAACTTTACTTAGTATGCCAAAGTTTCGTTTGCAATTCTTATACTTATTTCTGATTTTCCCCCAAACCTCTACCCACCATTGTTAATTTTCAATGCAGTCATTGCCATGTTTTTAATGTTTATTAGTTTAAACTTTATTTGGTATGCTAAAGTTTCATTTGCACTTCTTATACTTATTCCTCACATATTTTTTCATAAATATTTTTTCAAGTACTATATGTATTTGCACCACCCCCCCACCGCCTCACTGCCCCTCCCCTCCCCTCCCCTGCCCTCCCCAAATTTAGGCCCTTGGTCCCCCCATCCTTGAAACCCGCCCCCGTGTCCTCATGTCCCCCTTGTCAGGAAACTCTGTGGAACACTGGACTTGTAATTGGCACAAATGACCTCGTGTTTCTAGATACTTTACAAAACATGATACCAATTTGCCAAGTCTTGGGGCTTGTCACAAACTTTAGGATGTGGTGCAGGAAATCTCTATGTTCCAAATCAGGCCTACCTACTCAATGGAATGTCAGTTTCTTGATGCCTAATGCTGGGGTTGTTGCTGCTTTGGTCTCTGGTTAAAGTCTCAATTAAAAAGATGCTGTTGTCCTTGCACAATGGCATACCTTTTAATGATTTGAGATAAATTACTTGCTAATGTTGCGAGTTTGTTATGTTTTGGTCTACAAGATTGTCTTGAGGAAGCAATCTATTGTTGTTAAGAACTCATGGATTGAAGTAGCTATAGTGTGGTATAATTGGTTTGCATTGCCGTCCAAAATCACATGCTCAAAAAGATGTAAGTGTTCGACATTGAAAACTTGTAACAACACCCCCTGATTTTTTTTGAAAGATTTGATGAAGTTTCACAATTAATTCCAACAAGGGAAAACCAAGACTAACAACATTGTCACAGCTCTGTTATGATTTACAATAAATTCAATGCTGGGGTTGTTGCTGCTTTGGCCTCTGGCTAAAGTCTCAATTAAAAAGATGCTGTTGTCCTTGCACAATGGCATACCTTTTAATGATTTCAGATAAATTACTTGTTAATATTGCGAGTTTGTTATGTTTTGGTCTACAAGATTGTCTTGAGGAAGCAATCTATTGTTGTTAAGAACTCATATTGATTGAAGTAGCTATAGTGTGTTATAATTGGTTTGCATTGCTGTCCAAAATCACGTGCTCAAAAAGATGTAAGTGTTCGAAATTGAAAACTTGTAACAACACCCCCTGATTTCTTTTTTAAAGATTTGATGTCCAATTAAGTTTCACAATTAATTCCAACAAGGTAAAACCAAGACTAACAACATTGTCACAGCTCTGTTATAATTTACAATAAATAACATGCCGACGTAACATTTGATGTATTGGCATAGAGAGTAGCATTAAATTGCTCATGATAAATTGGGTGATCACACTCGTCATACAAACCTCATTACATAATTGACCAAGTATGAAACATGGTGGATAAATACCTGAATACAGAATTATTAGAAGGTTGCAGACTGGACGAAGCTGATTACAGGGCAAAATTCTCTTCAGCACCATCACACATAACATGTGGAGACTCCTTGCCTTCATGGCAAATTGTAAGAGAAGCATAATACCACCCAGCTCATAAGGAAAAGCTGAGAACATTGCTGCTAAGGTCTGTAAACTGCAACTCGTTACAATTGACATGGAATTATCAAGCTTGCTGCAACTTGATAGAGGATGTTATTGTTTCAGATTACCCAGACTTTGTTGAATCCTGTTGAAATATGGTAGCTTCGGTCAGATATATAAATGATGATCGATTTGATAATATGTGTGTGTAGATATATGTCAGTATGTACTGACATATGTATACACACATATATATATTTAATTGTATATATTTTCATGTTTCATATAGGATCCCGATCAAGCATCATTATCGGTGATCATTACCAGATTGGATATTGTTTATTTGTGCAAGATAAATACAGATCGAACTTGGTAAGCATTTATGTTTATCAAGAAACAAACCCCGGTTAGAGATCGGGTGTTTAGTTAAGATGAAAAGGCACAATTCATGAGACATCTCATGAACGGACATGCCTCCACTTTGTGGAGACATGTTTGCTCATGGGATGTGTCTCTTCCTTATATATTTATAGAGATCCGATCCACAATGGGAGACATCGAAATTAATAAATGTTCTGCTCTTGTAGATAGAATACCATTAAGGAAAATTCAGACTTGTGAATTCATGATTAGTATTTTTCAATATTGATTTGGCATCAACTTCATATTTATCATGTTCATTTCTGATCAATAAAAATAACAAATCCAATGCTGAATTCTTCTTTCCGGCTATGGCAAGTTGTGGAGGACCTTTATAACTACCCAGCTCAAGGACAATCCCAAGAAAACTGTAGCTACAGGACTGCAGATGGTAGCTGAGTGAAAATTAGCTAACAGTGAGGCATTTTCCAAACACCAACAGCATCAAAAACTATACCAAGAGTCTTCTACCAACAGGGAATATGTCCAAATGGCAAGTTCACCCCTTCAACTCTCCAATAAATCTCCTTAACTTGCAGAAATCATGAAAAATGAACAGATTACAGACCTGTCCATAAGCTGTCATCCATTCCAAAGGCTGGCGCAACTCCCAACTAGGCGATTTTCTTAAAAAAAACCTAATGAATTCCTTGGGACTGTTAATGCCCAAAAAATGCTTACTAACTCATCTGCAGGTCTAGGCGCACATGTACACAAGGCATTTTCAGTCCCCAACTTCCCAAATTTGGCACAAAACCCCAAATACCCATCACTGTCCTGTAAGGATTGCAACTGGGTGATGTGTTTCAAAAATTCCGAATAGCCACAAACATCATTCAAATCATTGATAACAGAGGCATCTTAGCATGAGGATTTCATTGAACAAATACCCACAATCAAAATATTACTCCATCAGACAAGTCAACCAGGTTAAAGGGGTACGGCCTATCCAAAGCTGCACTGGAGTTTGACTAATCAAATTTCTTCCTTAAAATGCATCAACTTACCTTTGGTAATGTTTTTGCACAAAGTGCGGCCTCCTTAATGGTTGAAAATGGTAGGATACAACTTTCTTCTAACCCCAGCAACCTCCAATAAATATTAATTTGATATCTATTGTCTTTGGTATTTACTCCAGAAATCAACTCTTCTTAGAATGTACGGCTCCACAGGAAAATAGTACGGCTGGGTACCAGACAGCTTTAATGAAATAAACTATGTCATCAACAACAATTATAAAATAGAAATTACCTTATTTCCACCTTTGTAAAAACTCTCTCTCTATATATATATATGAAATTTGCCTTGGAACTAGATTTTGCAAATTTTGATAATCGAATCGTTCAACACCCAAGCAACTTCTTTGTGAAATTGCCCCAATGGAATCCAAGGGTTTTTGTCCCCAAATCCCTAATCTTCAGCACTCCATTGATTTCTAGCTGGAATCACACTGCCTTCCGGGTTTTTATCCGTTAGAAAAATTGTTGGGGTTTTTGTCCTTCTAGTGAGAAATCTTGCCACAGGCACCAATCTCCAAAAGAGAAATTAAAAATATCTAGAACAATGCAAATGAGCTCACAAAACTTCTTTTATATCATTTTTGGAAGCTTTTATGAAAATATAATATAAAATCACTTTATAAATTAAATAAGCCTTATTACTTCAAAACGTGATTTATATTATTATTTAAACATTTTCAGCACCAAAAATCACTTTATTAGTGTTCAACATTTAAAACTTTCAATTCTCATTCCAATAGGCTATTATACTAAGGTATTCGTCAAATTATTTTAATAAAATTAACAACCGTAGTAAAAATAATTAAATTATAGCTCATTAATACATCCGACTTGCAAAAATTGTCGAAAAGCATTGGAATCGAAATCTGACTATGCTTTTATATTATTCGATGATGAATAATGATAATTGGACCCGACCAAGTGACTTACTATAAATAGAAGCTCTTGCTAGGATTCAAGCAGATCAGAGCAATAAACGTTAGCAATTAAATTCAGATCAAATAACCCAGATATAACAATGAAGAATAACACAAAAGAGATCAACATAGAAATTTAATGTGGTTCACCCAATATGGGCTACATCCACAGAAACTCAGCCACCCAATGATTTTATTATCCAGTGCAAAACATATTACAATCTCGCAAATTACACACACTGCAACTTACATCCCAACTGCTTAGAACAAGCTTTTTGGAAGCTTCCAAAATTAGGGTTTTACAAAGTCGTTTTTTCATTTGATGTGTCAACGGGAAAACCTTGACGTGTTAATGGGAATTTTTTTTTCAGGGGCTACGCCCTCAAACCCTTGCTATCGGGGGCTGGCGCCCCCGAACCTCCGCTCAAGGCCCAGCCCGACCCCAAACCCAGGCGAGGATACATTACAAGTGTACAGTATTTGCATGATCGGTTGCCACATACCAACAATTCTCTCCAAGAATTTTGGAGAACACACCAAAAGTTGGAAATAACTTCGGAAAGTGTTATTTGAGTACTATAGATCATCCGACCTCGTTGGTAACATCAAATAACCCCTCTGATAAAGTTGACAATATTATGTCAATTGGTCTTGGTCCTTCAAATAATTTAATTGCTGGAAATTGGCAGTAGATCAAATTGGAGCGTTGATATTGGCTGTTATACATCAGATTTGTATTTATCTAACCTCCTAATGTTCTATGTGTAATGATCATATCATAAATCAGCGTGAATTGAAGTGTTATGTTACATTTGGGGATTAATATCAGCATATTGAAGGTTTGAAATTTGTGATCAGAGTGTGTGCTTGATGTTTGGTGTTATTTCTCTTGAAGGAAAAATCAGAAAATACAAATAAAATTGCTTGTTTGCTAGGGTTGTCTGATTGGAGATATTACAGTGTCTTAGCTTCACAAATCCCTTGTAGGAATCTCTTTGACTTCAACGGGTTAGGTCTAGAGGTACCCTTGTAGAATCTCTTTGACTACTATGAGTTAGGTCTAAAGGTATTGTCTTAGGATTCCCTTTGACTATTCTGGTCAAATCCATAGGAATCCTTGTATGATCCCCCATGGGTCAGGTCCACCATGTTGTGGCCAATAAATTTGCAAACTTGGGATAAATCTCCCAAAGTTATCCTCCTGGGATCTAACTGAGTTACAAGGTCATAAGTAAGTATAATAATCTTTTCATGTATTCATTATCGCTTAACAATCATTCTTCGACATGCAGAAAGTCAGCCATGATTACTTTATCAACCTCGTAGTTGCTAAGCTTTTCCTCTTTCCAATATGAGAGATTAATCTATCCAAGTTATAGTCATATTTAATGTCATGACTCATAAATAATAATAATAATACTTTGATTTTACAAATACAATCTAAATATCATGGATTTTGTAAACCTTTCAATATGGTCCAGTTCTATGTCTTAGGTGTCTTCAATGGCAACATAATCTATACTATGTCAAGAATTCTTAAACATCTCATTTAAACATTCTATTCAATATGATACATTTGCATTGCATTTTAGAACTAACATTCCAATCATACTTAATTTCAATGTCAAATGTAATTCATCAGCAACTCCTAACTCTACCTATAATGCAACAATATTCTATTATTCAACCACTGGAATACATTATTTAATTCATTCTTAACATACATAATTCATTCATTATGAGCAAGTAATTAAATGGAATATAGCCTTATTAACATAGTTTAGAAACCTCTGAACTACCAGAAACTTAGCTTAAATTCCATCAGATTTGAATGAAGCTAACTCAAATAGAACAACTTGATATATATCCAATCCTTTTTCCTTATAAATTAGCAAGTACATATTACATAATTTCATGCTGTGTTTCTTAGGGATTGAAAATCAGCCATGTGCTATCTGGATCTTAATGTTGTTTCAATATAGTCAAATTGTAAGCTATGGAGGATAGTAGTGGTAACTGTTAATTTGTTCTAGACTACATTTCATTTGATCAATGTTAGGTTTATCGTGCATGCCTAGGTGCAAATTCAGCCCTAACACCAAATTTTTCTCTAATATGGTAATGGTGAATCCAATTTTATGATTGTGATGATCTAATTCCATTAGATTTCCTTCATCTAATGGGCTGCTTACATATCCATATTCATGAGATCAAGATCATGTAGTTCTCCTAGTCACTATTGTTACTGATTCGAGTGCCAAGTGATTTAGGCTTGACTTTGTGTTTCTAAGATGATAATTTCAAGGTTAAATATACTTTCTATGTAAATTAAGTCCGACTAAGGGAAATGATCGCAATTTGAAGTATATTTGGCTATCAAGTTAGGTAAATACATGTCCTATTATAAAAGAATATTATTTGCATAATTCTTATTCTTGATTCAATAGAGGTGGTTCAAGTCTAATCTACTCCGTAGTCTTTTGTATGTACTACATGAATGTGAATCATGCTTATGAACTTGATGATCACTAGGATCTCATGAAGCTCAAAATGATATCTAAGATTCAGTGTCTTGAGCTTAAAATGTCATTAAATAAAACACCAATACCAAAATGTAATTTATTTCCATAATTTAATCAACGATAAGAATGTTTCCTCTTTACTAAAGCATCATTATGCATTACAATGCATAAACCCAAATACATGCTTAGATCTATCATGGAATGCTAATGGTGGAGAGAAGAAGAGTTTTAGTACATTAATTTTCACTAATGGAATTCACTAATTCCAAATATGCACAATATTTCCTTTGTTGTCCTTTTTCAATTTAGTTACTCCTACATTTTGCTTGTCGTCATATGTTAGCTTTTGATGCCTTTATAATTGAGTTATGGGAATAAGGTATTTTGAACATGGTTTAGACACCTGTTTACAATTGTTCTCAAGGATTAGACCAAACATATATATGTATATATATAATTAATGAATTAGAATTGCATTATTTTTTAATAGTGTATTCTTTATTATCTAAGTTACCAATCCTAGTATCGGTTCGGGTTCGGCGGTTGGGTTTGTCCATATAAAAACATATAAAAATCAGAAATATATACATATTTGCAGCAGTAATTAATTTCAAAATACCACACATAGCATCTATATTGTGTAATAAACAAAACCAACATAAACTAAAAAATATTATAATGTCAATTAGTCAAATTCGAATGTCATAATATATATTAAAATTAAAAAATAATTATGTCAAGTGTCAACAATCAACCATCACTAATCAAGCATCATCATATGGGTCTTTAAAATTATCATCACCATCCATATTATTGACACATAATAATAGGCATTGTACACTAACTACATCATCCCCCCAAAAGAAAAAGTTGTCTTCCAGATGACAAGGAAAACAAGTAAGCATAAGTAACATTAGGGAAGATTGTTCAATTTGATGACGATATTGTAAATGAAGACCTATAGGCAAATTTGGAAGCATAGTTCACGAACTCAGACTTGGAGAGTACTTGGCAAATGAAATGAGTTCAATGGGGGTTTGGGAGCAATTCCCTAGTAGGGTTGAGGGGTAATGGCCCTCGTGGGGGACTGGGGATAGCATCCCTAGTGGGGTTGAAGGGTAGCACGCCTCGCGGGGTCCGAGGGCAGCACCCCTTGCAAGATTTAGGGGTAGCGCCTCTGGTGCGTTCCCCTTTGTGATACAAGGCAAGGTTGAGGGGCGTAGCCCCCGCCACCAAGCCCAAATTAAGACCTTCAAAACCACACAAATCTTCATGGTGTGCATCATTTTGCATTCACAATATATATATATATATATATATATATTCATATTCGTTTGTCTTTAAAATACATTGGAATCCACATTGTAGGGTTTGGGGGGCAATTTTTGCTTTTTAGGGAAACTTTGAAGTCAAAAGAAAAAACCATCGCAATTTGTTGCTTGGGTGCAGTCCCCACCAAATTTGCTGCAGGTACGCTCGGGTTCATTCCAAATGGACCCACAGGTCTCTGGCGGGACCTTGGATGGCCCCCAAGGTGAACTGGATCCGGACCTGTGTCCAGGCCAGACCGGAAGGCCAATAGGGGTGAACCAGTAACATAGTTAATAATATTATATTATTTATATATAAATAAATAATAACATAAAATATAATTAAATGCAACAATTTAAATTTTTTATAATGAAGTTAAACAATGATGAAATAATGGAAGGGCTGCCATGTACAGGGTCCATGCCCAGTATGCTGAACCATATAATGGCCCTAAATAAATATATTTGAATTTAATTGTTTTTTAATTTTCCATTTTTTTAATGAACTGTATATAAATTCTATAAAGGTTAACAAATCAGTCATTCTCCATATTTTATATAATTAACAGAGATTCAGATGATTTTCCAGTGCAATAAGAATATTTTAACAGATTTGGAACTTGGAACATAAATTCCCTTGGTAAGGTTCTCAATCCTCCTCTTTCCTTTCTTCCTCTTCGTTCGGTTTTTTTATCTCCATCCTGTTTTTCCAATCATCAAATGATATATATTTATAAATCTTCTTTTATCAACTGCATCTGGCATGCTTCAATTATGTGCTGCTTCTGCATTGGCTGGAGTGTGGTTTTTGATCTCTTTTTTCCACCATGATAAGATTTGATTTTTGATTTAAAGTTTATAGTTCATGTGCCAGTATCTCTCAAATATATTGCCTTAAATTTATGACTTTTCCTACATAGGCATATTAAGATTTTATTTAACTAGAGCAATATATTTATAAATCTATAGTTTTGTGGTTATGATTGTCCATATATATAAGTGTTTGTCGCCATACATTCACATCTATGTTCATATATAATCACACCCTTATGTTCATGTATGTATAGGTATACAATGTAAAAATTCATGATTAGGTCATATCAGAATTTGGTGCAAAACAATGAATATATGTGCAATAGGTGTTTCAGGCCACATGGTCAAACAAACAAGTACATCTTCTTTAATACAAACTTTTATGAACCAAGTTCAACCGGTTGGTGTAACCTTGCTTCAACCAACTATACATGTGTTGATAGTTGAATAATATCACTAATTCAAAACATTATAATTTCACATCTAATGATGTATAATTGTCTAAACCAAATTGGTCCTCTTGCTCTTGCTCACCATAATGACATCCTCACATTGCAATAGAACATTTTCCAAATTTTCTTGTGATGCTATCAACATCCTGATGAACATTTATCGACTTTCACAACTGCATGTGAAATACTTGATTTGCAACATGAAGATTTAGCAGTTCCCCTTTTTGTTGAAACTCAAACAGTAAGGATTGCTGATTAGTTTCATCATTTAGAAGATTGATGTATCACTGGATGGGATGTTTATGTAGACTTTTAGTTCTTGATAAGGTTTCAACTTGCCAAAGATGATCATGCATTTCTAGCATAGTTGTCAAATAGCCAAAAAGAATCTCATGAACCCATGAGAGAGTTTGTGGTGAGATTTGGTTGTCTCATAAATAAATTGCTACATCATCAAAGCCAACTTTGACAAATCAGTTATTGTAATATCCCCTTCCTAGATAGTGCAGCTGGTTCAGAGGTTAGCCTATCATTCTGATCCTCGTAGGCTGACAGATGTGTGTAGAGGATCACTTGAGGCAGTTATCCGGTGCTCGGGAACATTACTCCTTCAGTTGATTCAGGTTTGGGCCTTAACGGATGTTTCCAGAGGGATTTACAGATACTTACTATTTATAGTAAGTCAGACAGACATTAGTTGCTATTTATAGCAGGGTACCTGGTTTAGTTGGTCAGCTCAGTTTCGACCTAGTTTGATAATCTGATGAGCAAACAGTGTTTACTTGGGCATTTAATGTTTATTAAATGTTTATTAATTTGACTTTATAATATAAAGTCACTTTAATGAAATATTAAAATTATTAAATGACAAATTATAAAGTATTTAGGGGGTTAAAATCATAGCAACAAAAATCTTTTGGGGAATAAATCGACAAACCAAAAGTATAAGATTTTTTGAAAAAATCGGGAAAAAATTAGGAAAAAATTGGATTTAAAAAAAACGTAAAAAATTATAGAACAAGAGATAAAAACTATTTTTTAAAAAATCGAAAGGCATTTCCATAGCATAGAGATATAGAGAGCAAATAAAATAAAGAGTTTAACTAATGAAATGTAGAAAATAGATTTTTGTAGTTTAACTTTATATTCATATCGCTGATTACATTCATTGCATTGCACATCTTTCAAATTCAAAGCATTACTTCACATTGCATAACGAATAACTAGATGCTGATAGATGACAAAATTTCAATTACAATATAGCTTTTTACAAAGTCAACCTAAGCAGTTTTGCAATTACTTCACATTGCATAACTAATAACTAGGAGCAGCTGCCAATTGCTTTAGCTTGTCATGGCATTCCATGAGACCGCATTTCTTTGAGGCATGTTTTCAAACAGTTTACTGCCTTGTCTATGCTATGACATTTTTCATACATGTCTACCAAAGCATTTTATCAAACAGTTCACTGCCTTGCTGCTATGGCTAAAAGCCTAAAACAGGTGCTTTTGAACAAACTATGGATGCTTGGAAAAAATCTATAAATCATAATAGTAAGCAATAGCATAGACAAGGCAGTGAACTTTTTGAAAAAATGCTTCAAAGAAATGTGGTCTCATGGTGATGGAATGCCATGACAAGCCATATACAAGGCAGTGAACTGTTTAAAAAGATGCCTCAAAGAAATGTGGTCTCATGGTGACGGAATGCCATGATGGATGCCTATGGTGATGGATTGTCAAGGCATTCCATCACCATGAGAACATATTTCTTTGAGGCATCTTTCCAAATAGTTCACTGCCTTGTCTATGGTACGACATTTTTCATACATATCTACTAGAGCATTTTATCAAACAGTTCACTGCCTTGCTGTTATGGCTAGATGCCTAAAACAAGTGCTTTCAAACAAGCTATAGATGCTTGGAAAAAATCTATCAAAGCATAATAGTAAGCAATAGCATAGACAAGGCTGTGAACTGCTTGAAAAAATGCCTTGAAGAAATGTGGTCACATGGTGATGGAATGCCATGACGAATGCCTATGGCTATGGATTGTCATGGCATTCCATCACCATGAGACCACATTTCTTTGAGGCATTTTTTCAAGTAGTTCACTGCTTTGGAATGCCATGACAAGCCATATACAAGGCAGTGAACTGTTTGAAAAGATGCCTCAAAGAAATGTGGTCTCATGGTGATGGAATGCCATGATGAATGCCTATGGTGATGGATTGTCAAGCCATTCCATCACCGTGAGAACATATTTCTTTGAGGCATCTTTTCAAATAGTTCACTGCCTTGTCTATGGTACGACATTTTTCATACATATCTACCATAGCATTTTATCAAACAGTTCACGGCCTTGCTGCTATGGCTAGAAGCCTAAAACAGGTGCTTTCGAACAAGCTATTGATGCTTGGAAAAAAATTGTCAAAGTATGATAGTAAGTAGTAGCATAGACAAGGCAGTGAATTGTTTGAAAAAATGCCTCAAAGAAATGTGGTTTCATGGTGATGGAAGGAACTGTTTCAAAAAATGCCTCAAAGAAATGCAATCTCATTGTTATGGAATTCCATGACAATCATCACCATGAGACTGCATTTCTTTGAGGCATTTTTTTAAACAATTCACTGCCTTGTCTATGATACCACATTTTTCATACATGTCTACTAAAGCATTTTGTCAAACAGTTCACTGCCTTGCTGCTATGGCTAAAAGCCTAAAACAAGTGCTTTCAAACAAGCTATGGATGCTTGGAAAAAATCTATCAAAGCATAATAGTAAGCAATAGCATAGACAAGGCAGTGAACTGCTTGAAAAAATGCCTCGAAGAAATGTGGTCTCATGGTGATGGAATGCCATGACGAATGCCTATGGCTATGGATTGTCATGGCATTCCATCACCATGAGACCACATTTCTTTGAGGCATTTTTTCAAATAGTTCACTGCTTTGTCTATGCTATGACATTTTTCATACATGTCTACCAAAACATTTTATCAAACAGTTCACTGCCTTGCTGCTATGGCTAAAAGCCTAAAACAGGTGCTTTCTAACAAGCTATGGTCTCATTTTTTTTTTTTTTCGCATGAAAATCAGCACAATTTTATTCGCGATTTTTTGCAGTTTTTAAATGCATTTTTTGCTGATTTTGCAGTTTTAAATGGGAAAAAATCGTCCAACCTGCAGATTTTTTAAAAATCGGGATTAATCGGGTTTTTTTGCAGATTGCTGTTACTATGGTTAAAATAATAATTAAATAAGCATTTAATTATTAATCAAAAGGGGCGCCATTTATTAAATAATTGTCCTAAGTCTAAAAAGGGTGAAATTCTTCATTTTATTTAAATGATTATTAAAAGATGCTTTGGTTCGAATTTATGAAAGGAGCTATATATACTACCAAGACAAATCGAACTCTTAGGTTATGATTATTCGAATTTGTCTTTTTTCTCTCTGAGAGCATTGGGGTTTGTGAAACAAGGGTTTCTACAGATCAACAGGTTTTGAAGAATGTTCCCTTTTCAGAATCAGACATACTGAGGCTGTGAAATACCAGTTGAAGCTTGTCCATCAGGCGTGGCTTTATCCAGAAGTCATACAGAGCTTACAATGGAGTTTATTTTAGTATTTTTGGTTTCATTGTTCCTCAAGAAGAATTGGTTTCCAGAGACTATCAGAGACTAGCATCTGGCGCACTTCCCAATAAATGTACGATTGCATTTATTGCTGCTGACAAGCCGTACTTTGCTGCAACAGGGACGCATTTCCTTCTCTAGTTGAATACGCCTATCTTTCTTGCTTGCTGGTTCCTTCATGTTGGACGCCAAGGGGTTCTAAAGGCTTGCACACTTTTCGAGGTTGGAGAAGTCCATCTACAAGCTGGCCGTACCTTTTCCTTCATCAAAATGGCGGCTGCAATAACCAGGTTTTCTTTATAATCAAAAAATGTTGCCTTTTTCTTATATGTTCACAGTTCCTTATTGTATAAGTTCCTGAAGCTTAATAAATTGATGCGCCATCATTTAAGGAGAGTTTTTGAGGCTTGTTTTCCATCTGTGAATTTATTTGTATTTATTTCTCAAAATCGCAATTTCTTTATTGCTGCAAAAACCATCAAAAAATCATAAAATTCCAAAAACAAACAAAAACTTAGCAGTATCAGTTGATGATCGGGTTGAGAGAGACCTGGTCTCTTACAGTGGTATCAGAGCACATAAGTCTTGCCAGCCTGTGCTTTTTCAGTCAGAAGTTGGCTTTTTAGATGCTTTTTCATGAGTAGAGACATTATATTTTACAATAAGGGTAGAGGAACAGGCAAAATTGAGGATTGGACAGGTCCACCTATTCCAGAAGGTGAGACAGTATCAGGGATTCTCGATATACACAGGTCTAGCCCTTGCAGCAGTGAAAACAGTGTGACTACACTCATGGCAGATCAAGAGATTCCTAGAGATTCAGGGAAAGAGAAAGAAAATGCTGAGATGACTGAGGCAGAATACAGGAGTAGACATGACAACATGATGGACATGATGTCGCAGCTGATAGGTACCATGAGACAGTATACCCCGCCTCACCAGCATTACATTCAAATAGGGCAGTCCAGTGGTTCGGGAGGCATAGACCAGCCACAGATGTCTGCAAGACCGCAGCTGTCGCCGGTTGTTCATGAGTGTAGGCCTGGACAACCTACCTTTATCAGTAGAGAGGCACCACTGACTCTGGAAGCGGAGCAACAGGGTCACCATATAGAGTTTCAGCCACATCATGGTACTTCAGTGGCAGACGTGACCAGATTGTTTGGAGAGTATTCGACTCTGACTCCTGAGATTAGACAGTCGTTGAAATTTCATGAGTTTATGGATGTGCATAAGCCCAGAGGTGGAGGTAGGTTTGAGCGCAGAGCTCACCAGTACCAACAACCACCACAGGTGAACAAAGATCTTCAGCATGCGGTGAGCAAGATTGTCTTGCCTTATTTTGATGGCTCGGATAAGAATTCAGCGAGGTCTTGGGTACAAAAGTTAGACAATTACCTATCTTTGAGACCTATGCAAGAGGACGAGGCCATTAAATTTGCCACACTATACCTTGATGGATTGGCGCATGATTGGTGGCATCACGGCATGTACACATTGGGTCATCATCAGGTTACTACTTACCAGGAGTTCACGAACAAGCTTATTGAGCGATTTGATAAGAAGGATGTAAAACTTTACTTTAGAGAGCTAGCACAACTCAGACAGACAGGTAGTTTGGATGCTTACATTGGGGAGTTTCAGAGAACTGCAGTCATGGTGACGGGTATTTTGGAGAGGAGACTTGTCATTCTATTCACCGAGGGGTTATATGAGCCGATGAGAGGTTGGGTCAAGGCATTTGATCCTCCCACCCTTCAGGAGGCAATGAGAAAGGCACACAGCATGGAGCATGCAGCACCTTGTAGCAGGTTCTCTTCGGGTTCCACGCCAAAATCAAGGCCGAATAGATCTTTTGATAGAGATAGACCCTTTGACAGGAAGAGAGATCCACCTGATCCTAAAAGAAGTAATGCACCACCGTTTGACAGAGAGACATTGAATGATCTACGCAAGAAGAAGTTGTGTTTTTGGTGCAAAGCACCCTATGATGAAAAACATGTATGCCCTCTTCGTCCTAAAGCCAAAAGTAACTAGATGGAGTGGTTGTCCTCTTTGTCCTAAAGCCAAAAGTAACCAGATGGAGTGGTTTTATGAGGGTGAAGAGCAATCTGATCTGTTGGACCAGCAAGCTGATTAAGAGCATTCAGATGATGAAAAGTCTAAAAAAATATGAACTATCATGTCAAACACGGCAAACACATGTATATGATCTGAGCCATATTATATAAACACACACATGTATGTATATCGGATTGAAAATGTATATATGTAATCATGTCCAGGGACAAATACACATGTTGAAAATGATAATGAACATGATGGTGGAAGGAAACTACAGGAGGCACACTTGACTAGTCTTCAGAGAGATGGCTCCTTTAGGCTACGTGGTCTCCTAGTTGGTTAGAAAGTTATAACACTGCTTGACACAGGTGCAACACACAACTTTATAGATGCACGTTTGGTTGAGAAGCATGGCATACAGACAAAAGAGTTTGAGGGTATTCGGGTTAAGGTAGCTGATAGGTACACCCTCAAATGTGATAGAAAAATAACAGATCTTCCGATGCGGCTAAACAACTATGAGTTCAAGACTGAATTCTATGTTGTTAATATGGGAGACACTGATGTGGTACTTGGGATGGCATGGCTTCACGAATTGGGTGAGTTCACTCTCAATCTTCGAGATATGGAAATGAAGTTTAAAGTTAATGGGAAGCCACATGTGATTAAAGCTATTAGGGACAGCAACTTGAGAGTTGTTTATCACAGACGGATGGAGAGGCTTATTCGTCATGATATGGTAGAGTGGGTTGTTGAGTGTATGTTAATGCCCGCACAACAGGAACAGCAAAAGAATGAGTACCATCCCGACATTCAGGAGATAAGAATTAAACACTCAGTGTTTAACGATATTCCACCAAGTAGACCTCTAGACAGAGGAACTGAACACATTATAGAGTTGGAGGAGGGCGCAAAGCCCATTATGATCACACCATACAAACATCCGAAATGCCTCAAGGATGAGATTGAGAAAACAATTAGTGAGTTGTTGGCTATGGCGCACATCAGACCTAGCAAATCACCTTTTGCATCATCGGTTGTATTGGTGAAGAAAAAGGATGGATCACTGCGGATGTGTATTGATTACCGTCAGCTCAATAAGAGGACTATAAAAAACAGGTATCCTATTCCCCGCATTGATGAGTTGATCGATGAGTTGCATGGTGCTATCTTCTTCACGAAGATTGATTTGAGATCGAGGTACCATCAGATTTGGATGAGGGAGCATGACATAGAGAAAACTGTGTTCAGGTGCCATTGCGGTCATTTTGAGTTCTTGATTATGCCTTTTGGCTTAACCAACGCCCCTGCCACTTTTCAGGCTACGATGAACAAAGTTTTCAGTTCTTAGCTGCGGAGATATTTATTGGTCTTCTTCGATGACATTCTGGTGTACAGTAGGTCATGGGAGGAGCATTTAGCTCACTTGGATACAGTACTGGGTATTTTGGCGGAGGAGTCCTTGTATGCCAAGGATTCCAAGTGTGAGTTAGGCATGGCTGAGTTGTTGTATCTTGGGCACATCATCAGTGCCACGGGAGTCAGTATGGACCCTGAAAAGGTTTGTGCTATAGTTGAGTGGCTAGTTCCAGAGAACCTTACCCAGCTCAGAGGATTTATTGGGTTGTGTGCTTTCTACAGACGATTTGTTAGTGGGTTCTCACGACACGCTGCACCCCTTACTGATTTGACAAAGGGGGCTTTTGCTTGGTCATCGCAGGCTTAGGAGTGCTTTGACAGATTTAAGGTGATCATGACTTCATGTCCAGTGTTAGCACTACTAGATTTTACAAAGTCTTTTGACTTATTCTGTGATGCCTCGGGAGAGGGCATTGGTGCCGTGTTGATGCAGGAGAGACACCCGATTGTTTTCGAGAGCAGGAAGCTTAGAGTTCCCGAGAGATTTTATAGCATTTATGACAAGGAAATGTTAGCCATTATGCACGGTTTGGCTAAATTCAGGCAATACCTGGTAGGCAGCAAATTTAGTGTGCGCACAGACCATAATAGCCTGAAACACTTCCTTGGACAGCGAGACCTAAATGAAAGACAACAGAAATGGGTTAGCAAGTTGCAATCGTATGATTTTGATATTACCTTCATTAAGGGAAAACAGAATGTTGTAGCTGACGCATTATCTCGCAGACCTTAGTTGAATGCTATGGCACAAATTTTCGAGGATTGGAGGTACAAGATTATTGCTGAGTATGCTAAGAATCCATGGGCTTCTAGCATAGTCGATGGGACAGAGCAGGATAGTAGATATACCGTTGTGAATGACTTGATCATTTACAAGGGGCGGATTTTTCTGGTTCCTGATTCGAAGGTGAAGGATATAGTTTTGAAAGCCTTTCATGATCTTCCTATGACAGGCCATCCCGGTTATTTTAAAACATATAAGCTGGTACAGGAGCGGTTCACTTGGAAAGGCCTGAAGACTGATGTGCTTCAGTATGTACGAGAGTGTTCTGTTTGCTAGCAGAACAAACAGGAACACACATATCCTGCCGGTTTGCTTCAGCCACTTCCGATACCAGAAGGAAGTGGGAATGTTTATCGATGGATTTTATCACGGGCTTGCCAAAGGCCCAAGGGAAGGATTGTATTTATGTGGTTGTTGATCGACTGACAAAATATGATCATTTCTTTCCGATCACCACTACATTCACAACATCGCAAACTGCAGAGCTCTTCTTCAGAGAGGTTTTCCGGTTACATGGTTTGCCTCAGACTATAGTCAGCGATAGGGACAGTCGGTTCATGAGCAACTTTTGGTAGGAGTTGTTTAGACTCTGTGGAACCGAATTGACACCTAGTACTAGCTACCATCCACAGACAGATGGGCAGACGAAGATCGTCAATAAGTGGGTGGAAGGATATTTACGGAATTATATAGTTGGGCAGCAGAAAGCTTGGGTGAGGTGGATATACCTTGGTGAGTATTGTTATAATTCCACTCATCACATGACTTTACAGATGACACCTTTCATGGCATTATACGGGTATGAGGCGCCCAACCTTTTGGATTTGGTGTTGAGCGATAGCAGAGTGCCCAGCGCAGGGGATATGTTGCAAGATTAGCAAGATATTTTGAGGTCTCTCAGGGACAATATTCAGCGGGCACAGAATCAACAGAAAGAGTATGCTGATCAGAAAAGGGTTGAGCGTTCTTTTGCAGTGGGTGACATGGTGTATCTCATGTTACAGCCATACCGACAGTCCACTCTGCGGAAGAGTGGTGCAGAGAAATTGAAACCTCGTTACTATGGTCCATTTCGAGTCATCAGACGAGTGGGCGAGGTTGCATATGAGTTGGACTTACCAGCGGATAGTAGGGTTCACAACGTGTTTCACGTTTCTCGCGTGAAGGCGGCATTGGGTCAGCATATGATACCCTCTCCAGTTCTGCCACCCCTTGATGATGAGGGGAAGTTGATACTAGTACCTGAGGCCATCCTCAAGGTTAGAGAGAGACATCTTTGGAGGCGGGTGATCAGGGAATATTTGATCAAGTGGAGAGATTTGCCAGTTGAGGATGCTACATGGAAGTCTGAGGAGATTTTACAACATCCAGAGTTGAGATTGCTTGAGGACAAGCAATTTCAGGGAGGGCGGACTGTAATGTCCCCTTCCTAGATAGTGCAGCTGGTTTAGAGGTTAGTCTATCATTCTAATCCTCGTAGGCTGATAGATGTGTGTAGAGGATCACTTGAGGCAGTTATCCGGTGCTCAGGAACATTACTCCTTCAGTTGATTCAGGTTTGGGCCCTGACAGACGTTTCCAGAGGGATTTACAGATACTTACTATTTATAGTAAGTCAGGCAGACATGAGTTGCTATTTATAGCAGGGCACCTGGTTCAGTTGGTCAACTCAGTTTCGACCCAGTTTGATAATCTGATGAGCAAACAGTGTTTACTTGGGCATTTAATGTTTATTAATTTGACTTTATAATATAAAGTCACTTTAATGAAATATTAAAATTATTAAATGGCAAATTATAAAGTATTTAGGGGGTTAAAATAATAATTAAATGAGCATTTAATTATTAATCAAAAGGGGTGCCATTTATTAAATAATTGTCCTAAGTCTAAAAAAGGTGAAATTCTTCATTTTATTTAAATGATTATTAAAAGATGCCTTGGGTTGAATTTATTAAAGGAGCTATATATACTGCCAAGACAAATCGAACTCTTAGGTTATGATTATTCGAATTTGTCTTTTTTCTCTCTAAGAGCATTGGGGTTTGTGAAACAACGGTTTCTACAGATCAACAGGTTTTGAAGAACGTTCCCTCTTCAGAATCAGGCATACTGAGGCTATGAAATACCAGTTGAAGCTTGTCCATCAACGTGGCTTTATCCAGAAGTCATACAGAGCTTACAATGGAGTTTATTTCAGTATTTTTGGTTTCATTGTTCCTCAAGAAGAATCGGTTTTCAGAGACTATCAGAGACTAGCATCTGGCGCACTTCCCAATAAATGTACGGCTGCATTTATTGCTGCTGACAAGCCGTACTTTGCTACAGCAGGGATGCATTTCCTTCTCCAGTTGAATACGCCTATCTTTCTTGCCTGCTGGTTCCTTCATGTTGGACGCCAAGGGGTTCTGAAGGCTTGCACACTTTCCGAGGTTGGAGAAGTCCATCTACAAGCTGGCCGTACCTTTTCCTTCATCAGAATGGCGGCTGCAATAACCAGGTTTTCTTTATAATAAAAAAATGTTGCCTTTTTCTTATATGTTCACAGTTCCTTATTGTATAAGTTCCTGAAGCTTAATAAATTGATGCGCCATCATTTAAGGAGAGTTTCTGAGGCTTGTTTTCCATCTGTGAATTTATTATGAATTTATCTGTATTTATTTCTCAAAATCGCAATTTCTTTATTGCTGCAAAAACCATCAAAAAATAAAAAAATTCCAAAAACAAACAAAAACTTAGCAGTATCAGTTGATGATCGGGTTGAGAGACACCTGGTCTCTTACAGCTATGCTTCTTTGTCAATGCACAACCATTTCAGAATGAGCCAAGTAAATACCTTGGAGCTTGCACAAGATCAAGCAATTGAAATAGAAGATAACATGATGACTGCATGTAAGCTTAAAATGTTAAAACAGATACTATAAAGCTGTTTACTCTCTAACTCTACTTGATGAGTATCTGGAAGTAAATGAAATAACAAAAGATAATAATAATTCACAGCAATGTTTCCAGAAAGATATCTCATTCCATCATTCATTCATAAGATTTGTAATAGACATAGGAATTCATATATGCGGTACCAACTATGTGTACAATGAGAAATATCTAGAACAGCCAATGGTAGTTGAGAACTCCAACCATCGGTAACTACCAATTGACAACAGTTGTCAGGAACTAACTTATTAATTACAAAGCAATTATTTTTATTATCTACGTACTACAAAAGCCTTAGATACAAAGTTTTGTTGACCCACTACTTTGAAGGGTTATTAATGATGATGCCATGGTGAAAAGGAAAATACCTCAAAACAACCTAGTGCGACGGTAACAAAGTGCTCCTAGAAGAAACTTTGTTACCATACCATAATATTAACAGACCTCATTTCTTAGCACCACCAGTAAGGCCAGCCCTAGAAGCTCCCTTGACAACTAATTCTTATTGTACCTTTCATGAAATAGATGGCTACGATGGAAGTTCTCTAGAAATGCAGAGAGCTATGCTGTTGATGGCATATTCAGATATAGATCAAGACTTTAGTTATTCCCTGTAATGACTGCCCTGTTTTTTGTTTGTTTTCTGATTTGCTGGTTGTGTTTTGTTTGATGATGTTTGCTTGGTATTTCATGTGCCATTCATTGGTTCAACATGCTAAATAAATAGATAACTTATATGCAGAAAATAACATAGAAAGACTAGCTTGCAATGATAACTTTCAGATTGTATTGTTCAGATGATGTAACAGAAAATTTCAGTCTTTTACAAATACTTTTCAAACTCAGAAATAACAAATCAGACCTGAATTTATGAAGCACATAACAGCAATTGGAACTTGCAACGTTCTTTATCAAGGAATTGGACCATCAAACCATTGTAAACTCAGCGCCAAAACCACTCTAACAGACCCCCACAATGGCAAAGACAGATTTTAGCATAACAGTCCAGAAAATCTGGAAACATATCTCAGATTGGGTGGCCCACCCAGAATAGGGCGATTTGCTCTATTAATTCAGTTTTTGGTCAATAAATAAATGTGAATACATGCCTTGAGTCGCCTAGAATAGGAGCATTCAAATAGCCAATACCCAGATCGCAAATACACGCCAATAAGAATATATGAGTAGAATACCAGATTCAGGCCCTGTCACAAACTGCCCAGAAAACACTGGAAATCACCTCAAAAATCACACCCGAACAAGCCAAAATGATGCCAAGCCTTCTCACACCAAAAACCACGAACTATTCCTCAAAAATACTCGAATATCTTCATGTTTCCGGAATGAAACTGAGAACAATGAAGCTTTGAAGTGACCCTTGAATGAAATCACACCCCAACTAGCTAGGGTAGGTCTTTCACTACCGAAACCAGCTCTTGATTGAAGAGGGTTTTCATCCTCAACATCAAATTGTAGACCCCTAGGGAAATTCCAGCAACATCTTGTTATGCAACCAAACTCAACATAACCAAATGAGACTCTAAAAGAGATAATATATGCTCAATGAAAGATTAGGGCAACACAAATTTGAAACTTAACTTCCTTCCAAAAAGCTCGCCCCTTTTTCTTTTTGATTTTAATTAAAAATTCATTTTAACCTTTTCTTTAGCCTCCTTGGGCGTCCCCCTTATCCAACATTCAATTTTTCTTTTGTTGCTTTAAAAACACTTAAGTTCATCAACTAGGCGCCAAGGTACAAGTTGATGTCCCCTCAGACCCTCATTAAAATATTTCAGAGAGGAAAAACAAGTATTAAAATAATCAGACCTTAGCAAACCCAACACCCAATTGAAAAGACACTGCTGGCTAGGACCAGTTTCCACAAATCGACTTACTATTTTTAGTAACTACTAAAAATAGTAAATACATTGTAAACTAAAATTGGTATGAAAATTGATATGCAAAGTGTCTTACTATAAAGTTTAAACAGTAAGTGCTAGACTTGGCCCCCTACTAAAAATAGAAAGTCCACTTGAAACTCCGTAAACCTCCACATAAAGGACTGAAACTGAGTTCCCTTACCAACACTGTTTAGCCTACATGAATTCTAGAATAGGCTAAAGGTTAACTCCTTGCTCTAAGGCTAGGAGGGGACATTACATTCCCTAAGAGTCAAAAAATGAACCAGTAACAACTCTATTGTGGGGTATATTAAGTGTGAACAGCCATTCACTTGTTTTTGCTTGATCACAAATTTTGAAGGCAACTACAAAAGACAACCAAGGTAGCCTCATCTGATGGTCTTTTAGGTAATTTTGATTCAACCAACCTTGGATACCCTGAATTATATGCTGAAGACTAATGTTCTAATTTCTCAATTAGAGTAATGTGAGAATCATCATGATCAACTCAATCAATTGGTTAAGAATGTAAAGAAGGGGGCAAATCTTCCTATTCCATCTTCAAAGCTGGTACCTTTGCTGGCACAATTAAAGGAGACACAAGTAACTCTCATCACATATTTGAAGAAAAGAATTAAGGCTATTTTGGGAGCAAATTTTCTAGATACCTATGTGTTACCCCAAAATTTGAACATCATAATTAAAACAGTTCCCATCCCATGCCTTCAATAACGGTTCAAAGTCGCGGCTTTCGCAAGTTTCATAACCTTTGTCGCCGACCCCTCTGCTTCTCTAACCAAATTGCGGAGTTCGAAAGTTCTATAACTATCCAACTACCTGATTTGTCCCTCCTCCCTACCTTGCCCAGAGGTGTTTTAAGTGATCGGTATGTCAGAAGTTTTCGAAACCTCAAAAGCCCCGACTTGCGGTTCAATAGTTCTATCTCCCACAACTCCGTGACTCTACTATAGATTTCTCGGTTTTCAAAACGCCGCCGGCCCATTTAATTACTTGTATGGCGTATCATGGGAATGTCTTTTCAGGAGTTTTTGAAATACAAACTCAATCTTGGGACTCTTCTCAAGAAATAAAATCCATGATGCATTAATTAGCTTCTTAAATGGCAAGTGTAATGAAGCGGATTTACTGAGGTGGCAACATATTTACCAAGATAAAAGGTCATTATTATCCGCCTTCAAAATCAATTGAGCTTGCATATAGAGAAAGGTGGCGGTGCTTCTAAGTTCAGTTTTCCCATCAACTTAGGCATTTTCAAAAAATGGGGCTTCTTGCAAATGGTGAGATTTGGGATGGAGAGCCTATGCCTGTCATGCAACCTGACCTATATTGGTCTGAAGAAGAACAAATTGATATCATCTCTCAATTGTGCACAATTGCATGGAAGGAGAAGACTAGCTATGCCCAATATCGTGGGGTAATCTTCGTACTAGAGGAAGAAGAGGAGCGCGCTGAGCTGCACAATCTTTTTATGGAAATGCGATTAGTGCTGGAGAATGCTTCTTCACCAAAAGCAGTTTGATTTTTCTTGTTTTGCATTCATGGGATCTTTTTGTAATTAGTTGTGGTAACCGAAATTTTGGTGTAATGAAACTGTTTCCGTTTTAAGGTCACTTTCTTGATATCGGTCATTCTCAAAGACCGTTATGAACAGTTACATTCGAGTACATGTGGGTTATAAAAAGGGAGGACCTTTTTATCTTAAGAGTAGTGATGGGAGGAGGAAGGAATTAGCTTGGTTTTCTTTTAACATAGTCTTGTTGTACATGGATGTGGAGTCTGTGAACTCATATTTTGGCATTGAAGAAATAAAGAGGATATTTCTGAATCTTTGAATTTATAAATGTTTTCCTTTGATTACATGAACTTGTTCCATGGTAATTACTCTTCAATGTTGTTCTGTTATATTGGACTGTGTATGAACTTAATTTTGAAACTTTGAGTTCGGGTTAAATTATTTGTTGAAAGGATTTGTTGTTCTTTCTTTTCCTAAGTATTATTCGTGAATATGGGATAAGTGGACTTTGTGTCATTTGTCTGTATTCAGTTCTTTCTGAATTAATCTATCGCATCTATTTCATGGTTATGGGTAGATGTTAGTTTTCCTTTTCTGCTTTCTCGTTAAAAGCACACCCTGTGTTTTCATTCATTGCATATCTATTGAAGGTAGCTACGCCTTGTAAAACAAGCAAAGAGCACTTGCAAATAACATTGCCAGTGACTCAACTGTTGGTCAGATTGTCATTGTTGTGGGCAAAAGAGTATAAAATTAAAATGACAAATCTGTTATCTAACACTATGGTATGCTCCTAGTCATAGTTTTTGCAAAGACTTGGGAGGCAAAATTTAATCAGATTGGTTGGCTGCTATTATTCTAGTTAAAGTGAGAAATATTCTCTTAGAACTTGAGCCGAATTCAAAATTCACAATAAGACCCCACAATCCAATATTCTCTATGAAGAAACTGGTCCTAGTACTTATATGATAATGTCATCAAGAGAAATGGATGATTCAAGAATTCAGACATTATAGTTTGGCCTGTTCTTCAACTACTGCTGCAGGTGTAGCCATCTTGCTAATTTTGCTAAAGGTAAACTATATTTATTTTCTTTTCATTTACAGTTTGGATGCACTAATAATACAACAGAATATGGGGCACTATTCTAGGTCTAGAAAATGCAAAGGGGGTAGTAATCAAAATCTTGAAAGTACAAGGTGAAAAGGAGCTTATTGCAAAACAAGTCAAAATAATTTCAGGTTAAAAATGATTGGCTCAAACATTACAGAATTTTAGTATAGAACTACATTTAACTTGTTGATACCTTCTCAATTACTTTTTTTTTTCTGAGAGACAAGAATACTCCAGTGGACTCCTTTGCAGTATTAGCATCTCTTTTATTCCTCACCCAAAGTTTCAGCAGAATATTTTTGTAGTGGTAGGCCTTCTTCGTATCTGTGGTCCCTAGCTGACTAGATTTTGCTGCCATGCATACAAGGCCACCACCTTGGACCTCTACCAAGCCACCACAATGCTCAAAGTTGACCCCTGCACTTCTATTTTGCAGTTACAGGTGGCTAAGCTTCACCAATAGAAGCAAATTGTTGAAAATCATACAACTAGAGGCACATAGATTAAAGCTAGGTTGCATTGGTTGAGGGTAGGGGGCTGAGCCTCTAAAGATTCTTTTCAAGCGCATCACGCTCATTATATTGCTCTAGGTATTGATTAGATTTAAGATGGTCAGCAGATGCTTGAGGAGCTCCTAGATATTCTTCAGGCCTTTGTTAGCCACTATGAGCAGGTTCTAAAAGCTTAGGAGAACTCTCTTGAATGAGACCATGCCTTGCAAGAATGCCTCAAGGTTGTTCCTTGTCAGCTTTCTTCTTCTCAACGAACCTTTTGCCATCAATTGCTCTCCATTGTTGATCTCCATGAAGCAATGTTTACTATGGCCAATGATAAAGCCCTTGATTGTGATGGTTTTCCTTGTGAATTTTACAAAGAATCTCTAGGATTGTGTAGGGGAGGATCTTCATAAAGTCTATCTTGAAGCCTTTCATTCTAGCTCATAGGAAAAAACTTAAAATTATAAACAAAGGAAACATAAAATTCATACCTAAGTTTGGTGATTTTGAAAATATTTGTACTTGGCATTTGATCACTTTGCTCAATGTTTCCTATAGATCATTGCCATAGCCCTAGCACTTAAGTTATTCTATGTTCTTTGTAGATACTTTAGCCTACCTCATTATCAATGGCCAACAATCAATGCTTTTGGCCTTTTTAGATCTATTCAATAGGGATGCCCTTTAGCTCTAGCATTGTATGTGCTTGTTGTTGAAGGCTTGGATACCTTTTGGCTCATTCCATTTCTCAGGGGCTGGTCAAAGGTATTTCTTTACTTAATGTATAGGCGTGAATTTGCACCCCTAACGCAAATTCCCCTTTACCCCCTTACACTTTAGAAAACCTAAGGAGGAGGCTTAATTCCATTTAAGCTCGCTGCTCCCATCACACTTGGTGCCCTATTTGTGTGTTAGTGGAGGCGTTTCTGTCGGGGACGCCTGCGCGGCGCGCTTACGTCCCTGGCAGATTCTTGCGGCTGGAGACTGCAAAAATGTTACACTTCCTATTGGAAGTCGAAGTGTAACACTCCTCTTCGGCTAGTTGACTCGAATATGGCCGTTTTTCATCTCCTCCCTTCATATTCTCACTCCGTTCTTCCATTTGGAGGGTCTTTTGGTCATCTCTACACAATCTCTCCATACTTTTGAGCACTCATTTCAAGCTTTATAGCAACACCTCACACTTCATAACAACAATCTATCACTCCATCACTCTGATAGTGCGAGCGCAGGACAAACACCATTGCAGCAGTTGCTTGAGTTCCTCTCATTTTCTCCTCTACTATCCTTGAGCGCTTTGGACGGAGGTGGTAAGCTCCTCTTATCTTCTCTATCGTTTTGGTTGAGTAAGCACGCACTGTTTTGTAGTGTTTTTTGTTTACGTAGCTTGTATTCCCTTCTTTATCATTATTTCTATTGTTGCAAACTTGGCTGTACGTGGAGGTGGAAACACCAAAACGGGGGTCTGACTGAGGCAAACCCCTAAATAGCCCCTCAACATTTTCCCGCTTTTTTGTGTGCAAGTGGAGAGATCTTTTAGCAAGCTGGCGAGAAAATTGTTGTGCGAAATCGTCTTCGTCACTCTTGCGGTAACTTTTTTCCTTTATCACATTCATCTTTATGTTTCACTCTTTTTAATCTCATTCTGTCGTTCTAGAAACTTCTAAACTAGGTTGATAGTCCTTTCTTAGGGCTTAAACCTCGTCTCTTTGGTTTTCTGGCTGTATGGACGCCAGCGTGCCGTGCTGTCGTCCTAGAACCGCGCTTCTGTCCTCCGACAGAGAGTTACCTGAGACGCAGAGTTGACCCTGAAAACCGACTCACCTAGTCTCCTTTCAAACCTCGGGCTTGCAGAGTGATTGAAGGACCTCATAATCCTCATCATTCTCATCCCGCTCATCCTAATACTCCTTTAAACTGAGGTAAGTTAGGGCAGCCTAACTGCTCGTGGCCTTTCATGACCTGGGGCCTTGCAGTGGTTGGTCCCCCTCTCTTGCTCTTAATTCCTCTGCTCAACTTGTTAATAGCCAATTTGTTGATGATTCTTTTTTCTCTCGGAAGAGGAAAATACTGTTCACCAAGCTCTCCATTTCTTGGATATCTTATGTAAAGCCTCAAGTTCAGATATTCAATGACAACAAATTCAATGTTATAGGTAGTCATTCCTACCTAAGCCTCCCTAGCTCAACACTTATCGATGGAAATGGATTGGGCATGAAGAAATGCTTAGATTTCTGGGCATTCATTTTTCTTTTCAAGCTTTATTGGCCACTATGTGGCAAGATATACTAGCTAGAATTGAGAAGAAACTTACATATTGAGTTACTAAATCTCTATCTTTGGCAGGGACATTTTAGATCTATTCTAAGATTCTTGCAACCACTCATTCTTATTCTTCTTGTTGGGTGCCTTTTAAAGCCTCTTATTTGAAGCTAGATTAGCTTATTAGAGATTTTCTTTGGGCCTCCTATGAGAATCATAGAGGTTTTCATTGGTTGGCTTGGGAGTACTCTTGTCTCCCACATGATTCAAGTGGTTTGGACCTAATTTCCACTTAGCATCAAGGTTTGGGTTTGTGCCAAATAGATCATTCATGCCCTACATGGTAATGATGCTTGGAAAATTTTAGTTTAGCACTGCATTTGCTCTAGTCATTTTGCTGGGAGATTAGCTTGGAAGGGGATTGGTCTTCACACCCTCCTTATAATGTAAGAGCCTATTCAAGTCCAAGGGACTTTTGAAATGAAAAGCATTTGGCAAGCTTGAGAAGCTACCTCGACTTCTTTGGAATGGCTTTGGTTTTTGTAATGGTTTCTCTATTAATCAACAAACTATTTGGTGGCTTCCTAGTTTTCAGTGTCAAAATCTTCCTCTTGCTAAGACCCCTTGGTTTTGAGGCTTTTCAAAAGTGAGGTCAAAATCCTCAACCTTTTTTCCAAGGCTAGCAAGAATTTCTTAGCCTGGAATGAATTTAAGGGAAAGTATCACCTTTCTAATCAGGTTTGTGAAACTTTTGAAACTATTCTTCAAGCCATGCCTATTGATATGGTTCACAAAATTGGAGTTTAGTCTTTGAAACCTTCGTGGAAGGATGGAAATGGTATCTTGATACATCATTTTGGAATTATAGGCCTCATAAGGTCTACTCTTGGCTTTTGCCTCATTTTCCCATGGTGCTTACTTTGAACCAAAGATGGCTCTTGCAATCTCTATTATCAATTTGGCAGTGTAGATTTTGCACCATTTGGTCCATTGTTCTTGACCCAAAGCTTGCTCGTTTTGCCTAGTGTGTTCTTTTCGAAGGTCTTCCCATTGGTTCTAGGCTGGTTCACTTGGGAAGTCCATATCCTTGATGTCTTTTCTATGGTCATTAGAAGTCTCTCAAACATCTTTGTTTTTTTCCTAGAGCTCAAGGTACTTGGACTTGGATTCATGATTTCTTCAAGCATTTTAGACTTGAGCCTTGTATCTTGGAATAAGGTGTCATTAGGGAATTGGTCTAGAATCTCTTCCCGATACACTCAAATTTGACATGCTTTTAGGGTGGAGATTCTTTCTAGCATCAGGAAAAATAGGAATTTTGTTATTTTCTCTAGCTATTCAGTTGATCACAATTTCTTGCTTTACGCTAAAGCTATGATATGTTCTAATGACTTTATTTAGATTCAAGTGCAAGTGAATAAATTTGCACTTGAGGTTGCTCACTTACAAGTTTTGTTGGATCATTGGGGTAATGCCCCTTGTGTTGTTGCTAGGGTTCGTTTGACTCCCACCTCTAGTAGAGGCCCGTCTTTGTCTCGTGGACGCTGTTGAGGCCAGAACTAGTCATATTGTGGCAATTGGGATATTCATTCTTAGGTCTCTTTGCCTCTTGTAAGAAAAATATTTCCCAATGAGGTCGGTCACAACTTCCTGACTGCTGCTTTACTTTACCACCTGTTGGTGGTAGGAATTTAGGGTGGGTAGATGCTAGCAAGTTTCCTTGACTAGCTCTTGCCATTTCTCTTGTTTGTGCTACCATTGAAGATAAATAGGATGATAATGTTAAAAATAGTAATGATGGATGGGACCCTCTTGTGGACACTTTGGACCCCGCCCCCCTTGATGTATGGTTTAAATTGGATGGCCAAGACCCTCCTATCCATTTTCTCTTGGTCTCACCTCTTAGTGGCTTATTGTTCTGATTTTTTCTGTTTGGGGCTATAGCCCCATTTAGATTCTAGGGGTGTGACTATTTCCTCCCATCTTTTTTAAAAAAAAAGTGTACTAATAATTTATAAATGGTAATATAGACACTATTCATTAAACAAAAAAATTTGTTGATGAAAGATTGTAGGAAACCCATGTAGGTTAGGGACGTTATCACCTTTCTTTTCAAACAGAATTTAACCTCTTTCAAGAAATTCGGAGTCATAATTAAGCTCTTGTGTTATTTAATGATGATCTTGGGGATTAATTTTTAGGAAGACCTCTTCAGCCTCTCCTTTTCCACTATTGTCTTCTGTCAAGAGGTCCTCAAATCTGATAAATGAATTTGATTAATGATCCCTGTGATCAAGAAATTGCATGTGACTATTAAGATTCGATAACCTGGATTTAATATGTTTGGTCCCTATTTTTAGTGAATTACATGTAGTACCATGGCTTTGAGTGTTTTCTTAGATCTTGTAATTTTTGTTGCAAAGTATACAACCAATTCTCATTTTCCTGCAACAGAACAGTTGTCTAATGACCCAATCACATTGCATACTGTATATCTTTTTACTAAGAACTTATTTTTTTCTAAAGCTTTTGTGGACTTAATGAATATATTCATACTCATGGTTTAATAAATGATACATTAAAATGTTTCACAATGTTGACATCAGGTGCAAAGGGATCTAGGCTGCACAAATGCATTGGCTTTTGACATCACTGCTGCTTGTAGTGGATTTGTGTTGGGTCTTGTAACAGCCACACGTTTTATAAAAGGTGATTGGTCCTTGTAATTGGGCACATCCAGATTTGTTTTTAAGCTTCTTTGCTCTATTATTGTTTAATATTCTTGGAATGATGACAGGTGGTGGCTTTGGCAATATTTTGGTAATTGGAGCAGACGCTCTTTCTAGATATGTTGATTGGACTGACCGTGGGACTTGCATTTTGTTTGGAGATGCAGCAGGTGCTGTGTTATTGCAGGTATACATCTTCATGTGACCTTGCATGATTACTAATGTTGTGTACAAGTTTACAACCATGGTTTGCCCCGCTTTCTGTTGAACATAGTGTTAATTGTTTGATAATCGTAGTTTAGGGCATACAAACACAATACAAATTCTAATTTATCACAAATTACTATGATAAAGTGGCAACCGTGCCATCATTTTATCACAGATTCTTTAATGAATTCATTTCATGTGAGAGTGATATGTTTTAAGTGGAGATTTCACGTGTAATTCTGTTGTATGGTTACCAATGTGCTTATCAGTAAGGATATGAAGTTATGTGCAAGCTGAATAGGTTATGGGTTACAAGAATTTCCACTTGATATGATACACAACATTCCTAGATTGATAATGGGTAGTGCCACATTTGTCTTTTCTGATATTTGTACTTTCGTAGTGTTCACTAACTTTTTTAAATTCTCTACCATTATGGTGATGTATAACTAACATTAATAATATTCTGGTTACATTTGTTAACATGGATGTGGAGCTTCTTGTTTTCTCCTTTAAGACCATTATGCAGCCAAATGCACTTGCTTTTGTCTTATGTAGAATGGCGCGTCGGGCAATATTGGGGTATTTATGTAGTGCAAATTAGTTAATTGAGATGCTGAAGTACTTTTTATTCCACAATTTTTTATTGTGGCTTTGTCTGTTCATAACTTCATTCAGTGGACAGTTCTTCAATGTATTAATCTCTATGGATAATTGAAGGAATCTATTGGTAAGTATTCTGCCTTTTGGCTTGTGTTTCTTATGTCTCAGATGATCCCATTGGAGCAACATATTTCTTTTGTGTATGGTTAGGAAGAACACCTTCTTCACTATAGACCACCAGCTTTCCATTGTATGGAAATCCTTGCATTCATTACTAACCATTCTCTGCTTGTCTTTGAATCAATTGCAATAATTTATTAATAATATATTTCTATTTGATACATGCCAGATAATCTAATTGGGCAGACTTAACACCGTCAACAATGCATGCACAAATTTGGACCATTTAATTGCAGAGTATTGATGGGTATTTAATATTGATTGTTTTCAATATAGCTCTCACAGATTGGGTAATGGCTGTTCTCATAGGCTGTACAAACTTAAGCAGCTACTTGAGTTGGTAACTGTGCTGTTAATTGCCGTATTGTCTTTTCCTTATGTTTAGGTAGCCTTTACTAGTTTTCACTATACAAATTAGTGACTAAAAGGATTTCAAGTTATGCCCTTTTTTATGCAAAACAACACTTCTCTGATGTCAATTTGATCTGATAAACAAAAGTCAGCATTATTAGCTCATTCATCAAAACAAAAATATCTGATTTCATTAGTAAATATGCACTTATCTGCAGCAGCCCCAAAACAAGAAAAATCTACATTTTCAGCTTTCTTCATGGTTTCCTACATGAAATCTGTGCAAAAAACAACTCAAGAAACTTTCAAGACTTAAGTCCATATGTTAAACAATGCACTCTGTTGCTGTATCAGGGGGTTAAAACGTGACCGTGTCTGAGTGTAGTAGTTAAAATGTTAGAAACACAAGGAGATGTGTATACTAAATTGCATTTGAATGCCAGAGAGGAACAGATACCTGATTAGTTTATCATCCTTTGTGAAAATTATGCTATCAATTCTTATGACAATCATTTCATATGCACAAGTGGAGTCTCTGCTTTACTTTTGATAATATGGTACATTTTGAAAGTTCCTTTTGGCCAACTCAATTTTTGCAGACCAATGTTATGTTAGAATTTTTGATCTCGTTCTTCAGAAGTAGAGAGGAAGG
Source organism: Sequoiadendron giganteum (assembly GCA_007115665.2). Classification (NCBI taxonomy): domain Eukaryota; kingdom Viridiplantae; phylum Streptophyta; class Pinopsida; order Cupressales; family Cupressaceae; genus Sequoiadendron; species Sequoiadendron giganteum. The sequence goes on along the minus strand of CM021100.1, from coordinate 145,726,239 downwards.
AGCATTTATTCTTAGATGATAACATCAACACATATGCAAATTTGATGTAATAACTTTACATGATCAATTCCTATCTGTTATTTTGCATTGACTTGCAGATATACATAGATACACACAGAATTGATGAAATATAATGTTCTTATTTCAGTATGATCTGAGTTCACCTTTTGTTTGAAACTCATGAAATTCATTACACTGACTTAAAGTGCAGAAGTAATGAATGCCATGACATGCACAGACAACAAAAATAGCTGGAATTAACAAAAGCATGTATGGTACCAGTACACACACATATGCATACATACTGAGAAAAAAAACATTTGCTTTACATGTCGAACTCTGTTTATTTGCTGGCATACTCATACCCAGTTACAATTTGAACACTTTGTTATTTATCTTTTTGATGTATTTGTTTAAAAAATATATTATCTGACAGTGGTGCCATTTGAAACTTTATTCTCTTTATTTTCTAGATTTTCAATTTATATACTTATTCGTATTTGCTCTTTCCTTTACTCTCCATCTCATTTTGGTAGTGTTATCACTGCAAAGCCAAAATCTGCTATGGTTTCAAAAGTATTAAAATCTTGATATTCCGAGTGCTATGAATGGCATGAATAACTTTGCATTGTTGTAGTCTCTATTGAACATCAAGTTTTACTCGTATTATAACTATGAAATTCTTTTGAAGATCTCAATGTCTTCACGAAAACCAAAAACTAGCTAAATTTTAATTCGTTGTGAGCAGACATACAATATGCACACATATCATATTTTCTTGAAGTAGGATGTGATTAAATACTCACTATTTTATTTTCTTGAAGTACTAGACTAATGGTTGGATACGGATTTTCCTATCTGGATAAATTGAGATATCCATGAAATAACTGCATTGCAATATTGTTGTCATGTGGTATTCCTTTCATAAACAGTCTTAAACATTCCTTTTTTAGTTTCTGAAGTCTTCAATATTGTTCTTACCATTCTTTCATACCCTTTCACAAACCACTTTTCTTCATTATTTCTTTGGTTTCTAAGTGTTAAATATTGTTCCTACCATTCTCTCATACCCATTCACAATCCATTTTTATTTCTTTCCTAGATGGGGTGGCCAATCCATGCTTGTGAATTGGAATACTTACGGTAGACAATGTTGTAAAGATTTTTGTGATCACATGTAATGTACTGTGGAAATATCAAGTCTTTAATCCATGCTTGTGTTTTCTTATTTATGCTGTACTTGAGATATCACCATGGGATACACTAGGTACAAAGAGTGAGGGAAAGGACCGAGTCAAAAAAAGTTCATGGTGTTGTGCTTAAGTGTTTTTTTTTGTGTGAATAATCTGCAGGCAGCTGATGGACATGAGGATGGTTTGCTTGGGTTTGATCTGCACAGTGATGGGCATGGCCAAAAGTAAATGATCATATTCCTTTACAACATTTTATGTAGTTTTCAATACTGTATAGTGAAAAGGTTTATTTATGTTTTTTGCTGATTGATGTAGATATTAGGTAAACAGTGTTGCAGATTATTGTCAATTTATTGGATTTATATGGGAGTAGCAAATTTTTAATGGAGTACAACTACCTGAATGTTATCATTCTAACCATTTTGTGCAGACACTTGAATGTGACTGTCAAGGGAAGTGGTGCAGTGAAGGATGCAAGTAGTTCAAATGGTGCAGCACTTGTACCACCAAGCACTTCATCTTATTCTTGTATTCAAATGAATGGAAAAGAGGTCTTCCGTTTTGCAGTACGCTGTGTACCACAGACAATCGAAGCAGCCATGGAAGAAGCTGGACTGACTGCATCACATTTAAATTGGTTACTGCTCCATCAGGTTAGGTTTAAAATAATTTTGGAGCCATACTTTTTTGTTTGTTTGTGAATTATGAGGTTTGTACAAGCAGAATGCAGTCATCTGATTTGGGGGATTTCTGTAGGCAAACCAAAGGATTATTTCAGCTGTATCTGAACGGCTGCATATTGAACCTGATCGTGTAATATCAAATTTAGCTGATTATGGTAACACAAGTGCTGCATCTATTCCTTTGGCTCTTGATGAAGCTGTTCGAAGTGGAAAAGTGCAAAGTGGTCATATTGTGGCAACTGCAGGTTTTGGAGCTGGACTTACATGGGGTTCTGCCATTGTAAGATGGGGTTAAGTGCATAGCAATCAATTTGAAAGAAAGGTGAACTTAGACATGAGTTTTGTTTCACACAGAAATTCAAATTATACGAGAGTCAAATCATTGGTGCTGAGAGGAAATGCCCAGAATTGTTTCCTCTACAATTCCTTTGCAATTCTTTTCAAGTTCATGTATACCAGGGCTTGGGTTTTTCATTTTATTTCTATTTTGTATTCGATGAGGGATGGAGATTTAGCAATGTAATAGAGTACTGCTAGAAATTCTTTCTGGGCAGTGTTCTTGACTTGATAGATACTAATTTTTACATCAATTAATGCAGGCTTTACTTCAAAGCCTGTGGCGTGACAATTTAAGGATAATATTTATGTACAGAGGAAAGATAAAGCTGCCCATTTTGTTGTTCTTCACTCAGAGTGACTCAGGCAACCTATTGAATGCTTTTAAAAGATCATTTAAGGCCCCACAAAATGATATTTTGGTTGTAGTCTAAGAAGATTGGGGTTGTCATAGTATCCTGGACTTGAATGAGTTACATGCAGTTAAGCAATTTTAAATAATTGATACTTGATTATCCACAATTAAGCAGCTGATAGAGTTGATCTTTATACACGGTCTTTTTTTTGCAACATTTCTTTTTTCTATATGCTTATTTTGTTTTTTCGAATAACCAAAGCACAAGCCATGCAAGGCATAAGGCATTCGAGTCTCTTTCTTGTCTCAGCAGTTTGTTTTTCACACTTCTGAAAAGCTTTGATTGTTTTCATAATTTCTCTTGTTTTTCTTCTTTAACTGTCTTTGGCTTACTCTCATGGTTGACTTAATACGATCCTGAGTCAAAAGATATTGTACATCTTATGATGGTAAAAAATGAATTTACAGGAGAGAATTAAATAGAGACCTTGAGTGTTGAGAACATGAAACTGCTTCAAAAAACCATTCTGACGCTTGATTCAGTGGCACCATTAATGCTGAGAAGAGCCCAGAGTTTAAGGACATCTAGGAATTATTAGCTAATACAAGAAGGCAGAGAAATCAAATATGCTTGAAGTGATAAACCTCAAAGCTGTAATCGAATGCCCTCTAGCACCATGCTTTTGAGCTTTTCAAATTTATTCCTGTGACGTTTGTGAGTTTTAAAGAGTTTCCAACTTGGTTTAATAGTGTGTTTTTTTGTCTCATTCAGGACAAGAAGTTTAATTGAATTGTAGAGTTGAAAGTGCTTGATGATTGTAATTACTGAATAAATAAGGATGCCTAAAATACAAGTAAATGCATCCTTGTTTAAGATTAAATTAAATAAATTATTAGAGAGCAAAAGTTACATTTCATTTGGTACTGTGCATTTGAAAACAAAGTGAATGTGTTTTGCAACACTCAACCCAGCTCCACAAGAATAAAAGATTATTCTTTTTCCATTCTTGAAGCCAGAAGATAGGTTTTCTCAGTCTAGTGGCCAATTAGGCAATAATTGGAGAAGTACGATTTTGTTGCATCATGAACAATGCTGATTCAAAATGCTGTACAAATTTCAGTTGAAGGTAATAGCAGTTCCTATAATAAATGTAATGTCCCTTTCCTAAGCCGTCAAGCATGGTGGACAATTAGCTTATTCAGTGGATTTCCGTAGGTCAATGTGTTAGGGTTAGGGAATCCTTCGAGTTGGATGGTTCCATCAATTGGTAGTGTCAGGGGTTTATATGAGCTTAGGAGATTATGATGTGCAAAATACCACTTTCTGGGGTGGTTTTGGATGTTAGTAAGCCGGTTTGGGGCATCGGTAGGGTTAGTAGTTAGTATTTTTATTTTTTGAAATGTTGGTGGAGGCATTTAATGTTGGCATCCAAATATTTACTATGGTTCAAGATTTTATTTTTAAATAACGATACTTTATAAAGTTAAATTAAATATTTAACTTTATTGTTATTTAATTTTATAAAGGGACTTTATAAAGTGGTACTTTTTGGAGACAAGGAGTTTTTTAAATTTAATAAAGTACTCCATAACTTGGACGCCCCACTTGGAAAAAATAAAGAAACATTTAAAATTTAAATAAAATGCATTTAATGCAATTTAGGGGCGTGGAGTTTGGGGAAGGATAGAAAAAGAGAAGTGGGAGCTCATTTTTGATTCATGCTTGATTTGATATTTGTTTTCTCTTTTTGTTGGAGGATTGGTTCTTGATTTGTGAGGACAAAATGGATTTCAAACAACATTTTTCATGTTGAAAGACACAAGATGGAGGATTTGAGGTGGTTCCATTCAAGAACCGCATTGGAGCTTATTTATTTCAGTTCAATGAAGATATTGCTAAGGTTTACATTGCAGATTTGGAGGATTGTTTTAGCATTTATGACCAGCAGATTTTGAAGGATAAAAACACAAAAAATTCTACTTGTATGTTGGTCATACCTATTTCTAGTTGTACAACTGCAAAGGAGGCATGTGGTTTTGGGAGTTGGTCGCTTGGGTTTGTGAGTAGCCTCTTGCTAGTTTGGAGGTGCCTAGGGTTAGGGTTACCTTGTATCTCATTCACAACAACAAACACTTGCATTTTTGGTTGTGGCGTCTAGTTTTAGGGAGCTTGCGGGAGTTGGTTGCAAGCACAACAAATTGTCGAAGTCCAATTTTTTTTTTTGGGTATGTTAGAAATAGATATGTAATTTATTTTGATAATCTAGGTTGCTTTTACATTTTGGAAATATTATATCTTCAAATCAAAAATTAAATTTGGAAATTTTGCTATTTCGATCTTTGAACATTGTCTAAATTTTGAGATTTAATTGTTGCAAGTGCTTTCATTTCTGTTCTTTGCAAAAACAAACACCTTTTGCATTTTTGTCTTCTCTCAAACACATCAAACAAAAAAAAAACGACATAATAAGGGGTGTATGTTACAGTGGTATTAAAGCAGTGTATCCTACCATCTTGGAGGGTTTTAAAAAAAGAGAGTTGACAACCATTTGAATAATGCAACCACATTATACACACCATTACAATTTGAAAAGGAACAAATCTAATACTGACCTTGAGAGTCAACCAGAGTTGGATCCTTTTGCAGGTATTGGAATGGGTGATAGAGAGCAACATGAATGTAACACTAGGGAAATGTTAAATGACCTAGCTAGAGGGTAGCGTGAGTTGTAACAAATTTTAGCACAAATGGTGGCCTTAATGAATCAATAAACACTTGGAAACAATAACAATCTAGAGAACAATGCAAGAAACAATGGTGGTAACAATGGGAGTCATAATGATGGTAACCAAAGGGCACGATAGGAATAACAGTAATGGGGAAGGTTCTCTGAATGATAGAGGTATAAATCAACTAGTTAGAACCAAAACAACAAATTCTAGACCCTTAATGCCTAATTTCTCATTGAGGGTCAATCCTCGAGTTGAGGTAGAGCCCATCTAATAGGGGCTATAGGATCAAATTTTACACGATTGGATGGATTTAAGGTTAGAATATCAGGCTGAGATGTCTTTTTGTGATTACATGGACCTTAGAATGAAACATAAACCTCATAGGGGTGGTAGACAACATCACTAGAAGCTGTAGAGAAAGGTGGGTAAGCTATCCATTCCATACTTCGATGGCTTCGGAAAAACTACAACTAGAGCATGGGTTCAGAAGTTGGACACATATTTCTAGCTCAACCTAATGCAAGAGGATGATGCCATCAAATATGCGACTATACATTTGGATGGTAGTGCTCACGAGTGGTTGCACCATGGCAAGCCTAAGGATGAAAGACTTAGCCAAAGTTTAACCTAAGGCATGCAAGACCAACCTAAGGATAATCCAAGGATGAAAATCAACCGAAGATCAACCTAAGGATGAAAACCAAAACCTAACCTACGGAAGTAAAGACAACCAAGGATTAACCAAAGGAAGAGGAATCAACCAAAGATTAACCCAAGGGGGGAGATCAAAACCTGAACTAAGGGAAAACAACCAAGGATCAAAAGTTTAACCCAAGGAGGGAAATCAAAACCGAAACTAAGGATGCAAAGGACAACCAAGGGTTAACCAAAGGAAGAGGAATCGACCAAAGGTTTACCCAAGGAGAGAAAATCAAAATCTAACCTAAGGATGCAACTTCTAATCTAAGGAAAAAGAGAATTACAATTCTAAGACCTTTCTAAGATGATGGGAGTCTAAAATGGGCAGGTCTCTATGTACAATGATTTCCTGACTAGCTCTGATGATAGTAGAAGGGACTTCCTAATGGAGACTCTAATTTTTAGAAAGATAAACAAATGCATAAGGGAAGGTTACAATTGTGGTGGTGAAATTTACAAAAGTGTGATAGCAATTGCGGTGATCAATTTGACAGATGTGTAGTTGAATTATAGTTTTGGTGCAAGATGTCAAGCTGGTTTTTACTAAGGTTTCTTGACAAATGCAGTTCTAAAATCTACAGATGCATGACTAAATCTCACAGTTGTGTAACAAGATTTCTGCAAAGGTTTCCTAGATAGATGTGGTTCTAAAACCTACAGATGCATGACTGTTTTTCATAGATGTGGTTCTCTGCCTAGGTTTGTCTAGTTTCAATGTTTTGGGAAGGTTTTTTACTGATTTGAAAAGTTTTGACCATAAAACACTTTGAAAATAGTCAAAATACAATATGGTTGTTGACTCTGGACTGAAAAAAGGTATGGCATAAGGGCTAAAGGCCCAATGGTTTCACAAGTATATCACAAATACAGACACTCTTAAGACAAGCACAACCTAGTTATTCAATTGGGTGTGCTCACTTAATGTAGGCCCACTGCACCAAAGGTGTTAATACACCAAGCTCAGTGTGAGATGCTTCACTTTCAAGAGTAGATAGCTAGAGGTCCAGTGGCATAGGCCCAATACGGCAATAGGCTCACCTTTCCTCTCTCCTTGGGAGGCTACGAATGCCAACCCAAAGGTTCCTATCTTGACTCAGGGGCGTATGTGGTAACTTTGTATATGGTATTGTACTTTGCACCACTCTAAGATTGCAAACGAAGGCTCCTAGGCTACTAAAAACAAGAGGTGTCTAGTAGGGGATTTACGTGAACAAGGAGCCCATCTATAACAACCTAAGAACTTGGAGGTCCACTCCCATTCTCATCACCAACTAATCTCAACAAATCGAGGGTCTTGCAGCTTGGCTTCGAACTACGCATGCCACTCCTTGGGGTACAACTTATTGGAAGCTTGAGTTGTTTGTGAGTTGTTTGGTTGTTGTCATTGATGTCAACCCCCAATATGAAGAGTGTTGGAGTGTTGCTGGTGTTGATAATGTCAACCCCCCTCCCCACATTGGAGTTGTTGGAAGCTTGGAGTTGTTGGTATTGATGTGAACACAATGTTGTTGGTGTTGTCATGGATGTCTTAAGTATAATTGCAGAAGTTGTGTTTGGAGAGATAGTTGGATATGTTGTAGTTGATGAGAGGTGTTGCACATGCTGTAGATGTGTTGTAGAGATGTTAGTAGTGTTGTTGATGCAGTTGGTTCACTTGGTTTCTAAGTGATTTTGAGAAAATTTGAATAAAAGAGAGTTCAGCGTGATAGAGTGGTGATCAGTGTTCTGCTCCACATTTCTTCATGGTTGAGGATATGCCTGCGTGGTTTGGATATGATGATTAGAGGTGTTTAGAGGTTCTATATCCAGAGTTTTAGGTTCTAGATCATTTTGTAGTGAAATTTGTGTTTGATAATATGTCTGTATGGTGAAACAGGGTATCTGGGAGAAATGAGATTGCTTCGCATTTCTTTGCAGTGAAGGTTCTTGTCTTGTGGATCTGGGAATGTGCTTATAATACATGTATCTACCTTTCCTTGAAGTTTCAAGCGCTGTGGTGTTCTGCAAGGTTGTTTGGTGAGTTGGATGTATGTGCCAGTGTGTCTGGCTGCATAGAATGATGGTATTCTTAGTTTTAGGTGGTTGTGACAGAGTTGCAAAATATTCTAATGATGGAATATTTTGAGATGTATGATTATTTTGGAGTGTTGTTATGTGGTCCGCGAAGTTTCCTTCGAGCATGGTTAAGCATGAACTTAATTGTTAAGGGTGTTTATATAGGTTTGGTTGACGTGGCGTGTTAGTACTAATTGTGGAGGATGATTGTTGTTTGTTAAAGTGTTGATAAGTGCGTTGGTGTAGATTTGGGTCCCAGTTAAGTTGTGACATGGTTTTCCTTCACTTCTTTACACCATGGAAGTGTTTGGTTCCGACCTATTTGATGTTGCACAATTGAGGTGCATACGTTTCCTTAAGGCCAACCTAATTGAGATTGTTCTAGGTCACGGTTGGTATAAATACAAGGCAAGTTGTGTGGATTACGTAGAGTGAGAGTGATGTGAAAGATGCAAAAGTTATCAAGTGTGGTTATTTCAGTGTGAGATTTAATGCCTATTGACTCCTAGATGAAGTGAGCAGAAGGTGTCTACATTTTAGTAGGTTAAATGAGTTGTTTGTGCTTCAGTGGAACTATATCTTCGACGTAAGAGATATGCGTTGTTAGTAGTTCAAATTGGCAGTGAGCCACCCCTTCTTGTATCTTCTTTCTTTTGGATAGTGAGTCCTTTGGCAGTGAGCCCTTATTTTTTTTGGGTAGTGAGCCCTCTGATAGTGAGCCTATTGTATTCGACATTGCAATTCATTTATATAGTGAGCTAATCCCTACTGTGGTTTTTCCCTTCTTGGGTTTTCCACATAAATTTGGTGTTTTTATGTGTTTGATGTGTTTGCATTACTATTTCTCATGTTTACATTCTGTTAATGCATACTAAGGGTTTAATGGTTGATAAGGGTTTGAAAATATATTGAGGGATTGAATGTTTAAAGTATACAATTGATTGACCCCCCTCCCAGTTGTCCCGTGCATCTAACAATTGGTATCAGATCAAGGTTCCTTGGAAGAACCTTAACTACTTAAGGTAGATCTGGATGACGCACATGAAGGAGGCTCCCTTGTTTGATGGGACGAATTATGCATTTTGGAAAACTATGATGGAAGGTTTCCTTATTTCCCTAGGGTTTGGAGTTTGGAAGTCAATTGAAGATGGATATACCATGCCCACTAATGGTTTGACAACCGATGATGAGATCAAGACATATGAGAACAATGGAAAAGTAGGGAATTCTCTTTTGAGTGGTCTTGTTGATTCAGAACTTGTGAAGGTTATGGGCTACAAATCTAGTAAAAAAATGTGGAAGAAGTTGGAAAGTATCTATGGAGATGATAAGGTCAAGCAAGCAAAGATGCAAAATTTGAAGACTAAGTTTGAAACCTTGAGGATGTTAGAAGATGAACATATTTCAAGCTACATGCATAGAGTGGATGAAGTTGTCAATTCCATCAATGGCCTTGGTGGAAAACTGGAAGAAGATGAGGTGGTAAAAAAGGTATTAAGAACTCTTCCTAAATCTTATAGTTCTAAAGTTTTTGATATTGAGGAAGCTTAGGATTTAGATCATTGTTCTAGAGATCAATTGTTTGGTGCTTTAACTACTTTTGAATTAAGAGAGTTTAGTCAAAATGATTCAAGAAAAGAGTCTGCTTTTAAAGCTAGCAAAATAGAGAAGGATGATGGATCAAATCTAGATGATCTTGATGAGATAAAAGCAAAATTTGTTAGGAGATTGAAAAAGGGGACTGAAAAATACAGAGGTAAGTTTGTTGGCAAGAGACACTATGAATATCATTTGGTTTTGTCATTGATGGCAACCCTATTCGGTGATTAGATCCACACATCATCTTTTGTTCACACTGACAGCCAGATTGCAAACAGTTAATGAAGAACAAAGCATCCGACAATTTTGGGTTCATTGATTCACATACAGATTTTCTGTTAATATATTGTGTTGCATATCTCAGTGAAGGTTGATCAATGTATTCTTAGTGTTATCCATAAATCTCAGTGCCTTGTATTGATCCATGTGCGAGTTAGAAGATCCGGTTGGCTAATTCTTAGTTTTATCAAAACTAGAGCTGACTTCGTGAATGTATCATGTCGTGGATGTATGAAAAGTAATTAGTTAAGTATTTTTGTGTTCGGCCATCTTTGTTTGGGTCCTAGCTAAGTTGTGACCGACCGTTGTGGATGCGCGTTAAGCTTTACTCATGATTTGAGCCGACAGTTGTGAATATTCTTTTGTTCTATTGAAGCTGACATATGGGCGATTAAATTCTTGGTTGCAAATATATATATGAGATTGTTCACATCATTTTGATGTATGTATGAAGTGTGTTGATGCAAATTGTGAATAAGAGTAGAGCAAAAGAGTGATAATACACAGTTTCACTTGTGCATGAAGGATCTATGCTGTGAGTGAGAGCAAAACAGAGCAGAAGTATAGAATCAGTTTGTAGGACAGAAGATTGAATATTGTGCCTAGCTGAAACTGTAATCAAGCATATCTAGATGCTATTTTTCTCAGTTCAAACTGTCAGATGGTTTTAATCCGATTCTCTTTGTAAGGCAGTGAGCCTTCCCTTTGAGCAGTGAGCTCTAGGCAGTGCGCTTGAATGCAAGTGCATTCCCCATATTGTAAACTTTATTTGAGTATACTCAGATCATATTGTGTATTGGACATCCATCGTGTTTTTTCCCCTAATAGGGTTTCCACGTAGAAATTCTTGTGTTATGGTGTTGTGATTATTTTCTTTTTGTTCATGCATTTTGGTTGAATGTTACAAGTGCTTTGAAGATAAAGATTAATAAAGTTAATTTTTGCACAACACTGATTCACTCCCCTCTCAGTGTAGCTTGTTTCCAACAATTGGTATCAGAGCTAGTTCCTTAGAAAAAGTCTAACAACTTGGGGAGATCTTGGAAAGTGATTCAATGGATTCAAGCAGTCTTCAACAACTTTTGGTGGCGCTAGATGATCTTGATCAGTCAAAGTCTGAAGTTCATAAATTGCAAGCAAACCTCATGGATGCTAAGAAATTCATTGTCTTTGAAAGACAAAATCAACAAGCCAGAGAGAAGAGAAAGGAACTCTGTGATCAGATTAAGCAGAATGGTAGTAAGAGCATTGAAGAAGAACAACTCAGTCAAGCCATATAGAAGAATGTGAAAAGCTTACCAAAGATAATATAATCTTGAAGCATGAAATGAAATCTATCATGATGAGGATGACCAAGGATATTGAAGATAGGAAGAAGAGTGAAGAGAACCTAGCATAGTCTCTGAAAGAAAAATTTGAAGTATGCAGCCATTTGGACAATGAGTTGGAACAATCTAAAAACAATGAGGAAGTACTTGAAAAGAAGATTGATGATCTCAGAGATGAACTTGCTACTGCAAACAAGTACAAGAAAAAGTTCAAAGTTAGCTCAGCCAAGCTTGATGAACTAATTGGAAGTCAGAGGATAAATGGTGACAAGTGAGGTCTTGGATATGAATAAGGAGAAAGTTCCAGATCCGAGCAAAGGAGATTCAGACAAGGAAATTAGATGAACAAATCTAGAAGGTATTCGGTAAGACAACCTAATGCTCAAAAATTTAATGGATACTGTTTCAGTTGCAATAAATTTGGACATATGGCTTCTCAGTGTAGAAGTAGGATGAATCAAAGTGATCCATCATTCTCAGTTTAGTGTTTTAATTGCAATAAGTTTGGTAACAAGTCAAATGAATGCAGAAATGTGATGAACAATTTTCATAGAAATATCAGATGTTATACATGCAATAGATTTGGGCATACTGATAACTAGTGTATATCAAAAGGAAATAAGTGGAACAACTGGTCTAGACAGAAAAATGTTGTGTGCTATAACTTTAACAAATTTGGTCAAATTGCTACATTCTGTTGGAACATAAGAGGTCTCATAAATCAAAGGAGGAACATGCAGAAGGATGTTAAAGGAAAAGGAAAAGTCACTACAAATGTGGTCAAGCAAAAGATGCAAAATAAATGGGTGAAGAGTCCCTCTAATGAAGAAAATGCACCAGCTCCAAAACCTACTTCTGGTAGTTCATCCAGGAATTAGTTTCAGGCCTTTGGCCTAGGGGAAGCTGTCAAGAAAATCTCTTAACCCCCTACTGGTAACTGAAACCAGAATGTGGATAAGTTCAGTAAGTACATAGATGTTCTGTAGATTTTGTTGAACCTATTGGAGAAAGTATTATGCAATGTTGGAGGTCCGTGAAAGATTTATCTGTCACAATGCATGAAAATAGTGTAACCAGATGAGTTAGGGTAAATGCATTTATTGCGAAAAAAAGGGTTAAGTATGCGAGTGATAAAAAGTCATTTCTATCTTTCATTTACCACTTTGCATTTTGAAGAAAAGAAGTTTGAAGAGCTCTAAGGTGAATTAAGGCGAATTAAGGTGAAATTCAGGTGCGAAGAAGCTTTCAAAAATCAAATTGCGATCCGATTGAAAGATATTTATCGGTAAAAATATGTGAACTTGTGAATTGATAATGGCTACTCCATTAGTAGTTGAAGTTAAGGATAGACCTTGTCCAAAATTCAAATGGCATACCTACAAGTCTGTTGAGACCGATCCGTTAGGAGCTTTTTCATTCGTTCCATACAGTGTGTTACACACAAAGGATATTAGGGCTTATATTCACGCGAAAATTGAAGAGCTAGGAAGCTCACATCTGCTGAATTTGTATAATAATCACATCATAGGTGAAGATTTCTGTGTGAATCCGAAATATAAAACCCTAGAAGCAAAGAAGTTTACACAAATTGTCAAATTTCCTGTTTTTGAAGAGTCGGAATGGGTTCGTTACATTCTAAGTCGAGTCCATGATGAATTCATGTGGTTAAGTATACCATTGAAAATCACAAAGAAGGCTATCATTGCTGTAATAGGTCTAAATTCTTTCGGTGGTTTACCAATTCTGAAATCAGTGAAGAATCAAACAGTCACTGATGCTACAAGTTCTAAATATGACAGAAGAGCAATGAAAATTGATGACATTGTTGATGTAGATGTCAAATTTGCATCTATGGTTATTGGGTACAAAATATATCATTCCAACCGAGACAACTTTGTGTTCGGTATAACCATTTATGTCTACTATCAGATGGTAAAAGAAAATGCAGATTATGATCTTTGTGAATTGCTAAGAAGTCAGCTGATGGAAAATCTTGTGAAGATCAAGAAGGATAAGAAAAAATATTTTAAGTATGGTAATTTTCTTTTATGCTTATTCTTTTATTTCATGGATGAGGTTCCGGGATTCATAAAGGTTCATTGGCAAAAAGACAAATCGGTAGCCGCTTAGATAAGAGATCTCTTTTATAGATTTGCAGACACTAAGACAAAGAATGCCACTATCCAGGGATATTTTAAAAGTTTTTAGAGTATGATGAAGGCCAAAGAGAGGATTCCCACTTCCATTATAGATAAATATAAGGATACAATTTGCTTTATGGTAGATATTGATCAATGTATGATGGAAGCCATTGATCCCAGAACAATCTGGATCATGTCAATGGGATATGAAGTTGAGGAGCGCATTATAGAAATGTATGCAAAAAATTTGTTGAGAAAGCCTCTAGATCAATCAGAAGAGAGATTCAACACTTATGCAGAAAAGGATATGCAGGTACACAATGAGCTCAAAAAACCTGTAATAGTTAAAAGAGTTAGAAAAGAAGTGGAAGTTTTAGTAGAAAGTATGGGGATACCGAAAGAAAAATTAAAATAAGATAGAAGGAAAAGAGAAGAAGATCAAGCAAAAAAAGAGACAGTAAAAACTGAATCAACTGGTCCGGTAGCACCATCCACCTGAGCTAGGTCAACTAGAAGCTCTGCACCCCTATTTGCCCCTGCAACAAAACCAATCTCTGTAAAAATTCAATCTAAGGGATCCGGTAAAGATGGGAAAAGGAAGAAAGATAAAAGCAAAAGAGTCTATATAGCAGTTTCTAAGGATGAAGAAACAAAGTCTGATGAAGGTGTTAGAGAAATCAAACATCAAGGCACTAAGGCAACAACTGTTCCAAAAAGAAAACCCTCTGGTGGAGATGATCAAGCAAAGAAGAAGGCTAAAATTGATCAACCAGGTATGTCAGTGGAAGAAGTTGAAAAAGATTTGGTTAATGATGGAAATCTCAAGCCACTTTGCAAATGGTATGAGTCTTTTGGTAAATCATATCAGAGAATTCTTGAAGAGGCAACAATAAGACATTTGAATATTTTCAATAAAGTTTTGATTGAAATAATGCCAAATTTACCCAAAAGTTTATATGACATTTTGGAGATGAGGAGAGTTAATGCCAGATTAGAAGAGGAGCAGATGAGAGAAATAATTCTTGTTGAATTGTGTCCAGTAGGATCTGTGGAAGAAATAAAGTCAATACTGAATAAGGCCAAGAAGGAATTCAAAAGCAAAACAAGAGTGAATAAGCTGATGATTGGTCAAACCAAGGAAGTCACTGAAGAAACATAACAAATTCTGAGAATTTTTTTGTTAAACAACATAATTGATGTTATCCCTGAAGGAACTCACGATGTTTCATCTGGTCCGGGAGAAGAAGAAGAAGAGAAACAAGATGCAGCTAAAGATATTCAGATCCCTCCTGAAGTGGACAATGTAGAAATGCCTATGAAAATTGAAGTTTTGAAAAGTGTATCAATTGAGAAAGTGGAGATCCCTGAAGATAAGTCAGAACCTGCAACTGAGGAAGAAATGGTTGAAGAGAAGAAAATTGATGTAAAGGCAATTCCAGTAGAAGCAAGAGACACTGTAGAGGCAGTGAAGAAATTTTTGGTAGAATAGAAAGAAGAGTTTAATCCTGAATTAATTGAAGCTCCGATCAACCTATCTACCCTGAGTCCAATTCAGAAAATGAAAGTAGCTTCATTTTCCCAAGCAAAAGCCAGAGAAGAATTGTTGAAGTCCCATATTGAGGATAGTGAACTTCTAAATCTTGCATCTGGAGTCCTAGAAAAGATAATGCCCACTCATGTGAAAGATCCAACCAGTTCCTCCTCTGGTGAACTAAAGAGGCTCATCAACTCAGTAAGTACTCACTTCGAGTCACTTGAGAAATATTCTATGATTAAAGTTCAAAAGAAATTTGATGCTAAAATATTAAATGGGCTGGAGGAAATGATTGCTAAGGATAAAAATTTCTAGCCACCTGTGTGGAAAATATCCAAAATGCTTTATCTGAAGGTGGGAATATTTACAAATCATGTTTGTCTTTATCAAAATTTACTGATGACAATGAGAAAAAGGTTAAGGATTTGGAAAACCAATTAGCCGCTATTTCTGATGCGTTTGATCCTTTAACTGGTAGTGTTGGAAAGTTAGAAGGTGAAGTAATATCTGTGTTTGACAAAATAAAGAGCCCGAAACACGAGAATGACAAAATTGTTGCAAGAGCATGTGAACTTAGAGGTCTAATTGGCCCAAAGATATAAATTATGTCAAGTGCATTGAAAGAAGCAGAAGATGCTAAAGCAATGGGTGATCCTATTTGGTTTGTGGCACATAACAATCTTGGAAAGTCTCAAAAGAGTTTGGGACACGAATTTGGCTTTGCTGAAGAAAGAATTTTCAGACATTTTCAAGTTTATGTAAGTTTGTTTGTACATAAGCAACTTGTTCATAACAATTTTGTGTGATTTTTGGCAAGCAGATTCTTGACTTTGCCATTGATGTCAAATGGGGAGAGAGAAGAGTGAAAAATGCATAATCATCTCGGGGGGAGAATTGTATTTTGGAGAAGAGTTTGTTTTTTTTTTGAAATTTTGGTAGTGTAGTTAATGTTGGCACTGATCCGACATAGTCATTTTTCACTTAGTGTTGCCATCAATGTCAAAGGGGGAGATTGTTGGCAAGAGACACTGCAAATATCATTTGGTGTTGTCATTGATGGAAACCCTAGTCAGTGATTAGATCCGCGCATCATCTTTTGTTCACACTGACAATCAAATTACAAATAGTTAAGGAAGAACAAAGCATCTGACAGTTTTGGGTTCATCGATTCACATACAGATTTTTTGTTAATATCTTGTGCTGCGTATCTCAGTGAAGGTTGATCGATGTATTCTTAGTGTTATCCATAAATCTCAATGCCTTGTATTGATCCGTGTGCGAGTTAGAAGATCTGGTTGGCTAATTCTTTGTTTTATCAGTATTGGAGCTGACTTCGTGAATGTATCATATCATGTCACAAATGTATGGGAAGTAATTAGTTAAGAATTTTTGTGTTTGAGCATGTTTTTTTGGGTCCTAGCTAAGTTGTAACCGACTGTTGTGGATGTGCATTAAGCTTTACTCATGATTTGAGCCAACAATTGTGAATATTCTTTTGTTCTATTGAAGCCAACATATGGGTGACTAAATTCTTGGTTGTGGATATGTATATGAGATTGTTCGCATCATTTTGATGTATGTATGAAGTGTGTTGATGAGAATTGCGAATAAGAGAAGAGCAGAAGAGCGATAATGCACAATTTCACTTGTGCATGAAGGATATATGCTGTGAGTGAGAGCAGAATAGAGAAGAATTTCAAAATCAGTCTGTAGGACAGAAGATTGAATATTGTGCCTAATCGGAACTGTAATCAAGCATATGTAGATGCTATTTTTCTCAGTTCAAACTCTCAGATGGTTTTAATCCGATTCTCTTTGTAAGGTAGTGAGCCTTCCCTTTGAGCAGTGAGCTCTAGGTAGTGCGCCTGAATGCAAGTGCATTCCCCATATTGTAAACTTTATTTGAGTATGTTGGCATTTCAAATCGCACCTCTGGAATGCATTTTGGAAACATACAACTATGTGCAGTAAACTGCTCTTCGGATTAGGAGGGGAAGCTCCCTGTTTTGCTGAGTTGCATAAAGTAAGTAAACTAAAACTAATTTTTGCCTATCTTTTTGATTCAGCTGCGAGAACACAAGGTTATAGAACTCTAGATGTTGCAGCTGAGGTTTTCCCTTTAATGAAACTTGACAACTACAACTTAACTTACGCTAAAATGTTTTTGTCCTCTCAAGTAAACACAAAGCAAGAGAGTTTAGAAATGGACAAGATTGATTTTTTGAGAAAGATACTTAAATAAACTTTCCTCAACATACATCTACTGAATTTCAATGCAAGCTGAAAAAGGAGATCATAAAAGTATTACACAATAACGGAAATATGAGACTTTATATCAAGGGCAGCAAAGCAAGCTTCAAGACTTTATTTTCCCACACTTCAAGCACAAAGATTACAATTCTGGGACAACAAGTTGTAGAAAAATACTTGCAACATGCGATCAAAACTAGATTACAATTGACACATAACACATGCACTAAACAAGGATTTGCAGCTAAGGAGGCATGCAAACTTGCTCTTTACACAAAGTGAACTGACACTAATTGATAACAAACATGAAGGCATAAGCTCAACGATTTTGTTATCACAAGCACGGTTAAACTAAAATGAGGAAACACTGCTCTTATTTATACACAAGTAGAGGATTAGGGAACCCTAAAATATCCTTTCTTTTACAACTATTGCTTGCCAACTCGCAAGCTTTATTTCTAATCCTAGAAAAGATAAAACATCTAAAACCTAGAAAGCATCTAAAAATGGAAAGTGCCAACTTGTTACAACTCGTTACAACTATTTCCTTTCTATCCTCAAAGAATGGATAAGAATTGAGACAAGAATGGAAAGAAAGCATGGAAGAAGCTTCTAGAAGAAAGCTAATTTAAATCTCGATCACATCCACTAAAAAGCGGGCAACTTCATCTTTGGTGGGAGTGCCAATACTATTAATAGCAAAATGCCACTTTTCCAAGATTTCTTCACCATCTGCAATAGATCTCAAGAAATCTTCGCTGTCATTGGGTGCTTTCTAAAACTTCGTTGACATCATGGAAATCATCTTCATTCTTCCAACACTGCCATCGCTGCCATGCATGATACTCTGAAACTTTGCTTGGACTACATCAAGCCCAATGTATGAACCATCTTCAAGACAATACTGACAAGGAATTGCTGCAAAAAATTCTTTGATGAACTTAAGAGTGTCAATGACTCTTTTCTTATACACAACAAACTCCTCAGATATTCTGACATATGTATTAACCTTGAAAAAGTGACCTTCTTTCCACTCCAGGATCTGTCTTTTGTGTTCTCTTGCCATTGTAGAGCCATAAGCCATCTCTAAATATGCAATTATGATTTTGTGCATAGGCTTGAACTCGGCTATCAACTGCTCAAAATCTTGGATACCTTGACGTAATTCATGAGCCTTGAGTCTTAGCTGGAAGGCCTGTGCTAGAATCTCTTCTCCTCTGACGATGAGATCTTTAATCCATTCCTGAGTTTGTTTTCCACAAATAACCAATTGCCTCAACTGCTGCTAATTAGCTGGTGTCTCTAAAACTTGTGGCAGCAACTATGTTGTTTGTGAGGTGCCATGAATGAGATTTGATATGCACAATCGGAGACGATTTTCAGCCTTGAGGGCTGCCTTGTCTTCTCCATCCTTTTGCACTCTTTCTTGAATATTTTTGGTTACCATCTTAAAAAAAATCATGTCAGCATGTCAGGTACTTTTACCAAGATTTGATTTGATCATTATGAAATCATCAACCTCCACCTCATCCCTGATTTTATCTTCAAGAAGCATAGCGTCTCCATGACCATTTCACCATCAGGATTCCTCTCAAAGTGTATTTGTTTCTTGGCCTTCTTCTTGGGTGCTTCCTGATATACGTTGAGATCATCAACAGTCACCTGATATGAAGGCCTTCTTCTTGTCCTTGCCAAGGAGCTCTCAAGCCAATACATAGTATCTCTACTAACGTCCATGGGAGGAATAACTACAACATAGGCCTCTATCTCCTCGTCTTCCAAATCAATGTGAATTGGTGAAGACCTAGGAGATGGTAAAGGGTTTTGTATCAAAGGTACATCTTGTGTTTCCTCTTGAGGCATGGGTTCATGTTGAGGAACTTCTATTTCAGCTGTAGGCTGCTCTTGTATGACAATAGTTGTGTAGTCCAACCTCTTTTTTGCACTCTTTGTAGACCTACTACCCTTTGCAACCTCTTGAGACTGAAATTTTCCTTTCATCTTCATTTGAGCTCTTGAAGAAGAGGGAAGAGATGAATGTTTCCTTGGCGGCTTTGCTATTGGAATGGACTCCTTCAATTTGAGGACCAAGAAAGTGTTGATGTACTCTACCACTTGTCGTGTCCTTTCTTCTACTATAATGCATTCTCTGTTAGCCCAGTTAACCTATGGAAGAGGTTGTTGTTCAATCTGATTTCTAGTATAGGCTAGGAGAATTACATCCCTGACATCATCTAATAACCCTTTAATGTCTTCGGATAAACAATCTTTCATTTGATGAAGGGTGAGCCTACTATTGCTTCACCTTCGCACCTCGTACTCATCTCTGTAGTTAGCCCAAAATTCTTCAAGTGTGGGCACATGAGCATAGTTTTGACCAAGTCGAGCCGCATAGAAACCATGAGGATCATATGATCGTCTCTCGCTGAAAGGCTTGAGACCAAGTTTATCTAACTCATTACCCATTATTTTAGCATCTGCGAATGATCTGCACCTGTAAATACCTAAAGCAAAAGGGAAGCTGATTGTTGGTTTCCTTTTGTTGTGCAGGCGAGTGTGAACATCTGATACTTGCCTGAGAAATTCCATACACACGACTTCGTCTGATGGATACCTTGGTAACATAAGAGGAGCATCTAAATAGCCATAAACCCTTAGGTAGGTGAAAGTGGAAAATTGAATAAACTAATCCACCCATTTTGAGATTGCTACCCTGACAATAGATGAAATGAAAACATGTAGTTTGTTGTCTAGGTCACGCACTGTATAGATTAAGAATGCTTCATTCACTCTTTTATAATGATGTGATGCAGCAGTGAACTCCAACTGAGTATAGTAATTGTAGACATGTTGAACATTTAAAGAACCCTCCGTGTTTAACCCTTTGAATTTACCTTGAAAGGCAACCAAGTAGACTAGGTAGGAGATCATGTGGAATGCATGTCTATTGAAATATTCAGTTATTTGATGATGAAGGAAATCACTGATAAATGTAGGCCAGTAATAGAACTCTATCTTCTTCATGATGTGTGGTATCACACATAACATCCAAGGCTGAAACTTTGTTGCATCCGCTTGACCAGTAATTCAGTTGAGTAAGGTGATTATTATAGAAAATTCATCTTTGAACTCTCCTCTCCCAATGTTCTTTGGCAATGTACTATGTTTTTCTTTCAACCACCTGTGTGCAATCTTCTTGCTATACTTTTCTTGGTGCTCTTCCCATATCCTTTCACATTCTTCTATGTTGATGGTTACACTTCTAGGCCATGGTGGAATTGAGAAGCATTTCTCAATCATGTATGGCTTTAAGCTGCATATGATTCTTCCATCTGCTGACTGAATTTCCCTTGTGGTAGGATTATAATGCTTGATACAAGCAATTATGAATTCTAAGCTTTGTACTGAGAAAGGTATGGATGTTGCTGTGAGAAGACCTGAATGGCCAAGATGCCTGATGGTGGCGGTGCCTGTGTCTTCCAAAGGATGTAGATTGAATACTGGCTTGATGTGGTGTAAGTCAGTCTAGGTTGTTTCTATGAAATCATGGTACAGTGTTGATTTGGTCTTAAACTCTGTAGGAACGTACTCCATTTTGCAAAACTTGAAGATTGATTGTAAACCCACCTAGGTTCTGACAAGTTTTGGCAAACTTTCTAATTTTAGCTTGCTGATTTTTCTTTGTCAAATAGATGAATTTTTGGAATTTTTTTTCTGAGATATGGGTTTTGATTAGAATTTTGTTACAAGCCAACCCAAATTGTCCGTTTTTGAAAATTTGGAGTGAAGACTGAAAAATCAGCAAACCCTAATTTTTTCTAGAAAAAAAGCAAAAAAAACTGGCATCTGGGTGTTGTTCATGAGCTTATTTTGGATGAACCCAGTTGATCATATGTTAAGAACCCTGGCTTCTAACTGAAAAAGCAACCACTTTAAGTTTCTCTGAAAAAAATATGATATGGGTTTTGTCAGAAGAAGGTTTGGTATAGACCCAGAAGATTAAAAATGGAAGATTTTGGAGTTTTCTCTGACATGCAAAATAAAAAGCAATTGCTGCAACCTTGAGAAAATCCTTCAAAAATTTGTCCAGAAGATAGAACAAATATGAACCAACTTACTGAAAATTGAAAACAATAGCCTCCTTCACAAATTTGATGTTCTAGATGAGGAAATATGAAAAAGCAAGCCTTCTTTGAGTGCTGATCTGAAAATTGATGAAAAACCAGCAAGTTTATGTTCTTGAATCTTAAAAATAAGGGTTTGAAGTTGCTGCTCTATTTCTCCTTGAAGCCACCTGCAAGAAAATATGAAAAATAAAACATAGAGATGCCTTTAAATAAGTTTTATCTTGAGAAACAACTCTCAAACCCTAATTCTTTGAAACCCTAAATTTAGTTCATGCAATGAACTTAGGCGTTTTTTCCTTCTCTCAATTTTTTTGAAATTCCCAAAAATTTCACTAAAGCATGAGAAGTTGGGTGCCCTTCTTGAGGTGAGGCGCCCAGTCTCTCCAGACTTAACTAATTTTCCATCTTTTTCAACTTCCCTTCAATTTTTCGCCCTAGTTCGATCCTGTCTCCCAGCTTCCAGATTGATTTGGGCGGACGAGCTGAACGTTTCATCATGGAGCCAGACCGAATCTAACGACATTGTTCCGGAGACGTCTTCTAACAAAAACTTTGTTTAACCCTTCAAATTGTTGGGTGCCTATCTCTACCAGGGGCACCCATTTTCTCCAGTGTTAGCCATTTTAATGATCTTCAAACTTTGCTTGTCTTCTGACCTTCAGATGAATTCATGATTCTAGGCGTTGCACTAATTAGATTGAATGACTGACGGATTCATTGGATAGCTATGAAGATTCTGGAAGGGGTCTTCTAGATACCTCATCTTTGAAAACTGGATTTTGAGGGCTCTAAACCCTAGACGTCCTTCTCCTTCAGGGGCGCCCATATCTTCCAGAGATAGTTTTTATTCTGAGTTTTTCACTGTTGCTTCTGACGTTTGTCATTCCATTCATTTTTTCTCCTTTGTTCGGCTTGCGACATCTGATGATTGCCAATTCTAATAGACATGTTGATGATTGTGTTGGAAAGCTTGATCTGGTCTGATGAAGTTATGTTGGAGGCACCTTTAGCAAATTCACTCATTTGACACCTCAAATTCTTGGGCACCCTTCTCCTTCAGGGGTGCCTTGATTCACCAGACAACCATTTTACCGTTTTTCACCTTCAGAGTTCAAAACACCTCTCTCCGTGACCCCGGTTTGATTTGAGATTCTGGTTGACTGGATGGTCGGATGATCGTGTTGATTGATTTTCTGCGGAGCTTGGAGGATTCTAAGCAACAATGGCTTGGAGGCAGAAATCCTAATTCTGATATTTGACTCCTTGAAAAGTTGGGTGCCCTTTCCCTTCAGGGGCGCCCATGGCTAGCATACAACCATTTTTTATGCAATTTTCAACCTTTGCTTCGTTTGATGTGCCTTTCTTGTCATTGGCTCTCGGAACATAAAAATTTTCTAAGGCATGAAGGTTTGGCCGCCCAAACTGAGGAGGGGCGCCTGGATTCACCGACCTTAGACAATTTTTTGCATTTTTGCATTTTTCAATCTTCCTTTCTCCGTTCTTCATTTTTCGTGCACGTTCCTCATTGACAGCTTCTGTTTGATGCTTGAAAATCTGATTCTAACAACTGGCCATTGAATGACCTCCATTAATGACCTTGGATCTCCGAAAAAGCTTTTGAAAAAGCAAAAAAAACCTAGTAGGGTAAAACTGGTCTTTTTGTGATTTTGATTGCACCAGCCTGATGTGGAAGTATTTTAAGCCAATCAAAATCAGTCTTAACCCTAAAAGCCAAACTTTCTATGTTTATAAAATTTTACAAGTATCCGTTTCTTGAGAAACCCATAAAAAGTTTCTATTTTTAGAAAACTGCTAAAAATAGAAATTTTCCTAAAATTTAGGGATGAAAAACTGAAGTCTGGGTATTGTTGGTTTGATCGTTCTGAACCGACCCATATTGTCGGATTTTGAAAATTTCAAGTTTTTGACCCCCATGCAAGACATGCAAACCCCAATTTTGACCTTTTTGACAGATTTAACGATATTTTGACTCATTTCTTCAAAATGCCTAAGTGTAGTGAAAATTTTAATTTGGGGTAAACAGAGTATGCTCAAATCATATTGTGGATTGGACATCCACTGTGGTTTTTCCCCTAACAGGGTTTCCACGTAAAAAATCTTGTGTTATGGTGTTGTGATTATTTTCTTCTTGTTCATGCATTTTGGTTGAATGTTATAAGTGCTTTGAAGATAAAGTTAATAAAGTTAATTTTTGCACAACACTGATTCACCCCCCTCTTAGTGTAGCTTGTTTCCAACAAATTTACCTTGCAAATGTTTCAATTGTGGAAATATAGGTCATTATGCTTCAAGATGTCCAACCAAAGTTTTAAATGACAAATATAAAGATAATAAAGGTAAATATGTCAAGAGAAGTTATTATGTTAAAGAAGATGCTAGCATATCTGATGATGAATCTGACTACCTGAATGATGAAAATGATGAATACTTATTCATGGCTTTGAATGTTGGAAATAATTCTACTGACTTTGAAAGATGCATGAAGGAAATTTCTCAAGAGACAAGTCACAACATTAAAGGGACTATAGTGATTGCTTTTCATGCCAAAGAGGAGAAAAATCACTGGATAATTGATAGCAGATGCCTAAATCATATGAAAGGTGATAAGAGTAAGTTTGTTAAACTCGAGAAGTTTCAAGGTGGTCTTGTTAAGTTCGGTGATGATACAAGTGCTAAGATATGTGGAAAAGGTTCAATTAGTTTTGATGGAAAGCATAATACAAATGATATTCTTTATGTCAAAGGTCTCTGACATAATATTTTGAGTGTAGGACTAATGTGTAGCAAAGGATATAATCTTGTATTTCAGGATGGTGGTTGTGAAATCAGAAAATGAAGCTTTGAAACACTAGTTGCTATAGGAATAAGGGAAAATGTGAATGTTTATCAGCTCAAATTTGCTAATGGTAAGTGCTTTATGACTCAAATCAATGAAAGTTGGTTATGGCATAAAAGAATTCATCACATCAATTTTGATAGTCTAGTGAGGATAAACTCTACTCAAGATGTGAGAGATCTACCAAGAATTACAAAGCCTATCAATGTTGTTTGCAAGGAATGTCAGGTTGGGAAGCAAACAAGAAAGAGGTTCAATATCAAAGAATATTCTACCACAAGACATTTGGAATTGGTGCATACAAACCTATGTGGACCTACAAGAACATGAAGTTTTCAAGGTGACATGGATTTTATGTTGTTAATTGGTGATTACTCTAGAATGATGGGTAACTTTTCTCAAATAAAAATTAGAATCTCTAGACAAGTTTAAATAATTTAAAGCTATGGTTGAGAATGAAATGGATATGAAAATCAAGTGCTTAAGGTCTGACAGAGGTGGATAATTCAGCTCCAATGAGTTTAACAATTTTTGTGAAGTTCATGGAATAAAAAGGAATTTGTCAGCTCCTAGAACTCATCAACATAATAGAGTGGTAGAGAGAAAGAATATGACAGTTCAAGAAGCAACAAGGACAATGATGAAGGAAGAAAATCTATTGGATGTCTATTGGAGAGAAGTTATTTATATTGTAGTATACATAGTCAACAAAGTACAAGCAAGAGTAAACAATTCAAAGACTCCCTATGAACTATGGTATGGAAGAAATCCTACTGTCAAATATTTCAAAGTATTTGGAAGCAAATGTTATATCAAGAGAGATGAAGAAAGCTTGGAAAAGTTTTATGCAAGGTCAAATGAAGGAATCTTACTTCAATATTTTATAAGTAAGGCTTACCATTGCTACAATAAGAGGCTAAAGAAGATAGTTGGAAGTGCAAGTGTCAAAGTAGATGAAGAACCACATAAAATATTAGTACTGATATAAGGATATGAATTTGATGAGTCTTCTTGTAGAGAAGAAGGAAAAGAAGAAGAAAAGGAAAAGGTGGTGTAGGGCACCATAGACCTTAATGTGAAGAAAGTTGCTAAATGTTAGTATTTTGGTAATTTTGCATATAATAAGGTCTTTAAGACCATTTTTTAGGTTATTAGGTGGTTTGGAGTCATTTTGGAGTTAATTTGGTAAGATTTGTAAAGTTGCAAAAGTTGTCAAAGCAACTTTGCATTTTTGCTTTTGTAGGAAGTTGAATGGTTTGGGAGTTGAAGAGAAGTTGGGATCGATCGGTTATGCTTGGAAATGTTTTAAAAGGAATGTGTAAATTTTGAGATGAGGTTGGATGATGTAGATTTGAAATTTGAATAACATAAACTCTATTTTATGTGTTTTCTCCATTGAAATTGCTACTACAATCACTTGTACGGCCTGGAAATGGTTTGAGTTTTGTTGAATTTGATGTGGAATTGAATCTTCTATCTATTGTATTTGGTTTCACTTGATTTCATTAAGTTTTGAGTAATTTAGAGCACTTTTTGTCCAACTTTCTAGAAACCCTCATTTAGGATGTGTTTTAACCAAAAATCATGGATTTCCCCTCATTTTTCCATTGAATAAACTTTAAACATGGTGGAATGAGGGTAGAAATGTTGTATTTTGTGTTCTTGATGGTTGCAAGAGCAGGGGAGGCCGGTTGGTGAAGATTTGTGGATGCTCTAGTTGGAAAACTTCATATTTTTGACATAAGAGTTGCCTAAGAGTTAGGGTTTGGTAAAAATATCTTGAGGAGTTGTTTGTAATGATGGGAAATGCTTGGTCAGACCCTAGGAGACATGTCTAAGCCATTTTTGATAAGTTTTGAGGTCAGGGTTTGGGAAACCTTATGGCGACCTATGCAAACAAGCCTAACTAGGCTTATTGTCAAGTGTAGCAATAGATTTTTGAAGGTGTTGTCCCAAAGTAATCAAACCTACAATTTTGATATGCTTTCAAATGTTAAAAAGGGTATCCCAAATGGTGATTAGATTTTGAGTTGGAGAAATGGTTTGGATATTATGCTAGAAAACCCCCATTTTTTGTCCTACTAGGGAAATAAGAGGGTTTGTGAAAGAAACCCATCAAGATAGGGTTCTAAGGTTGAAGAGTTTTAGTTTTTGAGTTAATTTGTGTTCACCCACCCTGCTCTACATCAAAAGGAGATGGAGGCTGAAGAGGAAGAAGCTCCAAAAAGTATTCCTAAGACTCCTAAGTATGTGTAGAAGAATCATTCTGAAGAACAAATCATTGGTGATAAGAGCAGAGGCGTCTTGACAAGAAGAAAAGCTACTATGAAAGAAGAATAGGTAAATTTGTGTCCACTTCCCAAAGTAGAACCTAAGACAGTGATTAAGGCATGCAAGGATGAGAATTGGACCAAATCTATGGAAGAAGAATTAGACTTGGGAATTAGTCCCAAGACCATCAAATAAGAATGTAATACAAATTAAATGGGTATTCCAAAAAAAGTTGAATGAGAATGGAGAAGTTGTCAGAAATAAGGGTAGACTTGTGTGTAAGGGATACTCACAAGTGGAAGGAATATATTTTGAGGAGACATTTACTCTGGTGGCAAGAATGGAGGCCATTGGATGTTTTTGGCCTTTGTGACACATAAGGAATTCAAGGTTTATAAGATGAATGTGAAGTCTGCATTCTTGAATGGTGAGTTGGAAGAAGAGGTATACATCAAAAAACTAGAAGGCTTTTAGTTATCAGATGATTCTAATATGGTTTGAAAATTGAAGAAGACATTGTATGGTCTCAAGCAAGATTGGATAGGTACTGGTTGCAGTAGGGATTGAATAAAGGTACCGCAGATAGCAAACTTTACTTTAAAGTTGAGAAGGATCAAATTTTGATTGTGGTTGTGTATGTTGATGATATAATCTTTAGAGGAAATGAGGCAATGTGCAATTTTTTTGCAAAAGAGATGCGAAATGAATTTGAGATGTTAATGTTTGGGGAGATGAATTTCTTCCTTGGGCTACAAATCAGCCAAACAAAAAAATGAATATTCATTTCATAGTCAAAATATGTCAAGGAAATGCTGAAGAAGTTTGGAATGGAAGGCTCTAAACTGGTATGTACTCCTATGGTTATTGGTTGCAAGTTGAGCAAGAATGATGAATCTTTTAAGATTGATCAACGCACGTAAAAATATATGATTGGTGGAATACTATATCTAACTTCTACTAGACTAGATATCATGCACGTAGTTTGTCTTCTGGCTAAATTTCAAGAAGATCCTAGAGAATCACATGTGGCAGTAGTAAAAATGATATTCAGATATTTGTAGGGCACTCTAGACTATGGTCTATGGTATCCAAAGGATACTGATTTCTCTTTAAATTCCTATACTGATGCAGATTGGGTATGTTGTGTGGATGACAAAAGAAGTACAAGTGGATGTGCTTTCTTTCTTGGAAGAAGGTTGGTTTCTTGGCTAAGAAAAGAAGGATTCAAAATCATTATTTATTGTAGAGGCAAAGTATATCACTGAAACATCTTGCTACACATAGGTGTTGTGGATGAAGCGAGCTTGAAGGATATTATAATATCATATAATGAACCTATTTCTATTTTGTATGATAATACAAGTTCTATCAATATATCAAAGAATTCATTGATGCATTCAAGAAAAAAATATATCTCAATCCGGTATCACTTTCTAAGAGAGAAGGTTGCATAAAATGAGGTGAAGCTGGAGTATGTGCCTATAAAGGATCAAATTGCATATATTTTCAAAAATTATTTTTAAATATTCCTTTGAGTATCTTTGACAAAAATTAGGGGTTATTGCCCCTCCTTTCAACTAGATGCATGAGAGTGTGCATCAGTCTAGTGGAGCAATTCAAGATTTATTCTTTTGTTCCAGACTGATGAAGGTTGTACCTCTTAGGGGGAGTAAGTAGTAGTGGTTACTAGTTGGTGCAGTTAGATGAAGCATATCTTGCACCCCTAAGGGGGAGAGTGCAAAAAATTAGGTGCAGTAAAAAATAAAAAATAAAAATCCTATGCAAATGATGTGTAGGTGTTGCCTTTAAATATTTTCAAAGGAGGAGATAAAAAGAGTTCAATATAGGAAAGAGAGTTGGATGATTCTATGGCCCTTTTCCACTGATGTCAAAGGGGGAGAGAGAATTTGAAATATGTGGAGAGTTAGTGCAGTGTACAAAAAAATATTGTCTAAAAAGAAAAGGAACAAAGGGGAGAGAGAGTTGGTGTTGCAAGAGAAGAAGTCTATGAAGAGAGAGCATAAAGAGTAAAGAGTTGTCCCAGTTTGGAGGAGTACTACCTATTGTAGAGTTAATGTTGATTGCTTTTGTTATTGATGGTTTTTAGAAAGCCGGTGTTGTCATCAATGACAAAGGGGGAGATTGTTGGAAGCTTGAGTTGTTTGGGTATTTCCATTAATGTCAACCCCTTGTATGAGGAGTGTAGACACCCACAAATGTCCTGTTACAATACCTTGTCACAACAGTACATCATTTAGATATCTTGTAGCATGTTTTTCCCTAGGTACCCATGTCCTCGCCTAACTAGTAAAATAAATCTTATTTATTTGACTAATTTCATTTATTCCCTTTCTATTCATAATCCCCCCG
Source organism: Sequoiadendron giganteum (assembly GCA_007115665.2). Lineage (NCBI taxonomy): Eukaryota > Viridiplantae > Streptophyta > Pinopsida > Cupressales > Cupressaceae > Sequoiadendron > Sequoiadendron giganteum. The sequence goes on along the minus strand of CM021100.1, from coordinate 145,697,429 downwards.
TTCTTCTAATGTTAATTAAATCATTTCTATTCATAATTTCTCGGTTCTTCTAATGTTAATTAAATAATTTATATTATTTAATTAATGAAATCATAAATCCAACATTAATTAAATAAATCAAATATTTATTTAATTAATAAAATCCTAAAAATATCTTCTCGCTTTCTTTCCAAAATTGGAACTCATGTGTATCTAATTAATTAATTAAATTAGATAATTCATCAATTAGCCCTCTCATCTTTTTTATGATTTATTTCCTTTAAAACAATAAATCAAAATCTTTCTATCTTTTTAAAATCTTATCTCATCTCGTTGTATTTCCTCTTTTGTCAAAAATCAAATCCTTATCTAATCTTATCAAATCTTATCTTTTTCCACATCAAAAATCTATAATTATGGCCTCTCACAAGCCATTTAGGGAGGATCTTTTGAGTACCCTTACTCTGTCGAATTATCTCTACAATCCTTCATCAATTTTCATCCATCATTGTCCATCTTCAAACCTTCACTATATAATTATGTTGTTGAAGTGAGCAACCAACATTCCTCCATCATCAATCCTTTGAAATCTTGCATTCTCATGTGAGGTTGAGAAGAGAAATGGAGATAAATCGATTTGAGCGTGGATTTGGGTTTGTATTCGCTTGTTATTTTGATTTTCATGCTTTCTCATACTCTATTGTGCTAGTTAGGATTTGATATATTGCTATTTTAGTTTAATAACTGATTTTCCCCTAATTACAAGGAGAGTTTTGGAGTGTTGGTGGTGTTGATAATGTCAACCCTTTGCATTTGAGTTGTTGGAATCCTAGAGTTGTTGGTATTGATGTCAACACAATGTTGTTGGTGTTGTCATTGATGTCTTACTTTAGTATAGTTGCAAAAGTTGTGTTTGGAGAGATAGTTGGATGTGCTATAGTTTATGAGAGGTGTTGAAAATGTGTTGCAAAGATGTCAATAGTTTTGTTGATGTAGTTGGTTCACTTGGTTTACAAGTGCTTTTGAGAAATTTTGAATAAAAGAGAGTTCAGTGTGACAAAGTGGTGTTCAGTGTTCTACTCCGCATTTCTTCATGGTTGAGGATATTCCCGTGGTTTGGATATGATGATTAGAGGTGTTTAGAGGTTCTATATCCAAAGTTTCAAGTTTTGGATCATTCTGTAGTGAAATTTGTGTTTGACAGTATGTCTATTTGGTAAAATAGGGTGTTTAGGAGAAATGAGATTGCTCCGCATTTCTCCATAGTGAAGGTTCTTGTCTTGTGGATTTGGGAAAATTCTTATATTTTATATATCTACCTTTCCTTAAAGTTCCCAAGTGTTGTGGCATTTTGAAAGGTTGTTTGGTGAGTTGGATGTTTGTGCTAGTGTGTCTGGCTACACAAAATGATGGTATTCTTAGTTTTAGGTGGTTGTGGTAGAGTTACAAAATATTTTGATGATGCTAGAATATTATAAGATGTTGTATGGATATTTTGGAGTGTTGTTATGTGCTACAAAAAGTTGTCTTTGGACCTCGTTAAGCATGAACTTAATTGTTAAGGGCGTTAATAGAGGTTTGGCTAACCTGAAATGTTAGAGCTAATTATGGAGGATGATTGTTGTTTTTGGAAGTGTTGAGAAGTATGTTGATATAGATTTGGTTCCTAGTTAAGTTGTGGCATGATCTGCCTTCACTTATTTACACTATGGAAGTGTTTGGTTCCAACCTATTTGATGTTGCATAGTTGAGGTGCATACATTTTCTTAAGCTCAACCTAATTGAGATTGTTTTAGGTCATGGTTGGTGTAAATACAAGGCGAGTTATTGTGTGGATTAAGTAGAGTTAGAGTAATACAAAAGATGAAAAAGTAATCAAGTGTGGTGATATGAATGTGATCTTTAATGCCTATGACTCCCAGATGCAGTGAGTAGAAGGTATCTACATTTTAGTCTGTTGAATGAGTTATTTGTGCTTCAGTAGAATTGTATCCTCGATATAAGACAAATGCATTGTTAGCAGTTCAAATTGGTAGTGAGCCACCCCTTATTCTATCTTCTTTCTTCTAGATAATAAGTCCTTTGGCAATGAGCCCTTCTTTCTTTTGGGGTGAGCCCTCCGACAATGAACCTATTGTATTCGATGTTACAATTCATTTATATAGTGAGCTAATCGTCACCATGGTTTTTCCCTTCTTGGGTTTTCCATGTAAATTTGGTGTTCTTATGTGTTTGATGTGTTTGCATTACTTTTTCTCATGCTTACATTTTGTTAAGGTGTTCTTTGCCCTTTGATATAGCCCATTGGAAAACATGCTTGAGGTCAAACCCTGGGGTGATGAAATCCCAAGGAAAGCCTCCTACTAAAAATTAAAAAAGAAGACTAATGTGTATTTCTCATCACCCAGGATTGTACAAGTGTGCAAGGGGAGAGGATACACACACACTAGCTTAGGATAGACACAACTTGGAAGTGAACCAAACACAAAAAATAAGTTTTTTTTAATCTCGACTAAGCTATGTGTTATCTACTCTAGAAATCACAAACAAAGCATTTAAAATTAGAGTCTCTAACAATCAAACCTGCAACAAACTAATTAGTAGTTTGAGATAAAGCTTCGACAATGTCCCACACCAACTATGTTAGTAGTTTGAAAACCAAAAACTTTGATAAGCGAGCTACAAGAAAATATATTAGTAGTTTCACACAATTTTTTCTCCGTATTCACCACATAGCTAAAACAAAAAGACTAGTAATAGAAAACCCTAATCTAACAGATCCAAACACATGCAAAAACCAACAAATTGAAAACTTATACCTTTTTCCCTAAAATAGATGTGATGGTTTGTTTACATAGATGCATCGCTCTATTCTAATAGATGTGGTTCCCGATCTCACAATCACAACTCTAAATCTAATAGATCTATAACTCTATCCCACAGATGCGTTGTGACACAACTGTAAATAGATGCGGTGCAGAAACCTGTAAACATAGTGTGAACTTAAACATTCCAAGCTCCCTTCGGGTGAGTTTATTTTTTCCTAAGTATCAGCCACACCTATATGAGAAACATGCAATATCAGGTCCATTTGCACAAAATATTTAACAAATGCCGCCACTTTTCAACCGAGCGCTCCTCGCGAGGTTTCCTTCGATTACTTTTCAAAAATCTTGCACCAAGCTTCCATGTGTCAGCCATTCACAATATTTTGTGCCTCTTTGCATCACTTCCCTCTTGGGCCCCAACCACACGTCACGTAGCATAAGCTAGCGCATATTTTTTGGTGGACCCCACCTTCAGCACGGTATGCTGGAGACCTCCACGTGTCTTCACAACACAATTTATTCATCACTCAAAGGGAAGGATAAATGTCGGGTCTTGACTGCTTGCCATGTGATCTTCTAAAGAATTTGTCGCAGGAGAAAACTAGGCAGGCTATAACCTATCACCAACTGCCATGTTCAGTAACTGCCGCCATGAATTGATTGCACGTGTTAGTGATCTGGTCTATTGGGACCACTACCATCATTTGTAGGGGATGAATCCAGCCCTTGGACATCCTCGTTCATGACTTGAATCTTTTCAGTTGTAACGACCAAAGGAAAATAATTGCTAATGCATCATTACTCATGATCGAAGAATCTTTCCTGTTACTTGCTCGTCAAGCTAGGTTTTCATTATAAATACTGCTTCTTCTTTCGAAGCAAAAGAGTTCCAATTTTAGTTCAGATTTGGGCAGAGGAATTGTTAGAAGAACCAAGCCTATAATTGTTTTATTAGATTATTGTAAAGAACTCACATATTGTGTCATTGTTCAACCTTTCTGGTTTCTTTGATATTTGAGAAGTTTTACTGTTCCATTATTGTATTAGATGTTTCATTCCTAGACTTCTATAAATTAATAAAAGTTTGTTGGTTTAGATCATGTCTTGTACTCTTCTTTCTAGTAAAAGTGTATGGAGTTATTTTATGTCATATAATGAATCACTCAGACTTCAATCTTTATTCTGCCATTTTGGAATGCAATAGACTACCCATGGGCCCTTAAGTTGTATCCCTAAGATAGATTTACCATGTCGCACATCTAAATCTCGACATATCGCATTAGTTAGATCCCTTTATTTTATATTTGCTTCCTTTTCCCATTCAAAACCCCAGCTATAGAAGAAGTCAATGTCTTTAAAATTTGGAGGTTACTCAGTTTGGCACAATAGGTCTCCCCTAAAATTGAGTTTCCCACAGAGGGTTGTTACCTTGATAAATTTTGGCATCAACAGTTTTTTTTCTTTTCTGGCACACCTAGTGGGACCTTATACAATAACCAAATCAAAAGGGTGTGTAAGTCATCGGCCTGTTACTAGGCCGCGAACCGCAAAATAAACCTGGCTTGTTAGTGTCCCCACTGGTAACAGCTCGTACCCAAACTCGCCCAGTAAAACCTTCAGAGCCTAGCCATAATGTTAATTGTAAACCAAAATTATGTGGCTTGGGACATCGAAAGTCCCCTTGTTTCCCCAATGACACCTACCATATGGGCCCCTATCCAAGTCTCTACTCTAAAAGTTATTCCAAAGTTCACCGGAGATGGCTCAAGAACACCATCCGAACATCTGCAAGATGTTGCGGACATGTGTTTGGTGTACAAAGTAACATATTAGAATGTAGCGCTAAGATTGCTTGCAACTTCTTTTAGAGGGAGAGCACTAGATTGGTATCTCACTCTTCCTGCCAATACCATCGGTACTTGGGATTAGCTCAGAGACCCCTTTTTTGAGAGATTCTCGAATGATAGAGACAAATATTTGTTATACCACCAAATATCAATAATAAAGCGGGCCCCATCTGAAGCCATGACAAATTTCAATGCCTGATTTCATACAACTTGGCAAAGAATCTAAAATTCCATCCAACCACCAGCCGAGCTAGAATTTATGTTCTACTTAAATTCCATCAATGCTAAAATTTCTATAATGATCCAGTCGCTTGGCAAAACCACATTACCAGATGTATACACCATAGCGGTGAAGGCGGAGAACAATCTGATTGATGTCGGGAAGTTGCCACCTCGCCCCCCATGTCGATATTCCCTGAAGTATCAGCTTCTAATCAGGAGATGCCATCTACTAGCACAACCACACCTCTGCCGCCATCTATGCACACATATCCAAGTGTGCAACCAAACACTACTCCTAAATCTGGTGCTTCAGAGGATGAGATGAGAGACATAAGGGAGATGTTACAAAACTTGACAAACAAAGTAACCACTATCAAACGTAATCGAGCTGCTCCTCCAATACCAACCTATCAAATTTATTAGGGTAACAGACCCTCCTACCAACAAAACCAATATCAAGGGGGTGTGTGCATAACTCCGTCGACTCAGACAAATAAGCAAATAGTATCAATACCAACTCCGTTGGGAACTGCTCAGACAAGTACAAGCAGGGAGCTGACCACAGGACATAACAATCTTGTCGAAGATTTCAATTCCTGGTGCTATCCTTGTGGTGATGCTCATATGCCTCAAAATTATCCATGTGGCAATTTATAGCAAAAAATTTCCGAACAACACAGCCAAGGCGTAGCGATGAGTTCAGGAGGGTATATGTACACCTCTTCCCAAATGGAGGATGTGGTTCTCATATCATAGATGCAAGGAATGCCCCTGGAGCAAGAAGGTGACATAGATCCTGACCATGCCCTCCTCTCATGGATGGAAGGGGATGAAGCAGTGTTCACTTATGAAGCATCCACATCGATGACCCTGAAAGTGCATTCTGACTATAACACCCGATCGAAGAGAAGATTCACAGGTGAGTCGGTCACTCCGTAGCCTAGGAGTATTCTGAGCCAAATCCCTAGCCCTTCTACATTTTCTCTAGAGCCTCAAATGTGAAAATAAATTGTTATCACCAAGGCAAAGGAAAAAAAGCCTCCAAATCCATCACCAATCAACGTGGTGGAACAATTGAAGAAATCTTCCGCTAATGTGTCCCTCTAGGATATCTTAGCCATTCCAAAATGAAATTCATTGCTACAGGAGGCCCTGCTAAAAGATGCAGTTGCACAACCAACAAAACAAGCTTCTGAAAGGACCATCGATGCATCACCTCTAGCCAAAGTTCTTACAATCACTGTAGAGGAGGCTCTGACAGAGGACAAAGGGGAGAAGCCGAAACCTAAACCCTTCTTTCTAACTCTCATTGTAGGGAAAAAACTGTTGCACAACTCCATGATTGACTCTGGTTCCAGTGCCACAGTCATGCCCAAGCAGATAGTTCAAGCCTTAGGACTTAGCTATGAGCCCCTAAAAAGAGGAGTTATGCAGCTTGATGGGAACAAAGTCAAAACGATGGGCCTCATTAAAGACCTCCCTTTAACATTGTTTGCCTATCCTAGTATCACAGTGCTGAAAGATATCGTGATCATTGACATTCCTCCCATGTTCGGCCTCTATCTATCATGGGAGTTTATGAAAAAGATAGGTGGATACCTTTCTTTGGATTGGTCTCACCTAATTCTCGTGACCAAGCACGAAGCCAAAATGAAGATTGTATCAGAATCCTTGCATTCAGAGCATGTGGTCGATGAAGCCATGATCAACTACGAGGCTACCCTTACTCCTCCCATAAGAGAAGAAACCAAAGATGCTCAAATCTCTTACACTAAAGAAGAAGCCGTCGGTAGCAAGTTGCAAGGAGGAGAGAAGGCGACCGAAGACAAAGCCGATTCTGAAGAATCATTTTTGAGTAACTATGAAAATACTAATCCTTTTGAAAATTATCATGCTACCGATTTGGGAACCTATGTCATCTACGAGGAAGATCAAGAGTTTCCAAAGATAGCAAAGGACTCTACAGTCGAGCAAAATTCAGAGCTATGGACGTTGCACTTTGATAGTGCAAGATGCAAAGTAGGCATTGGTGCCGGGATATTCCTAACATCTCCAAACAATGAGAAGATTCTCAGATCCTTTTGCTTTCAGTTTGCCTGCTCAAATGATGAGGCAAAATATGAGGGTCTTGTGCAAGGATCGGCCCTTGCGGAGCACATGGGTGTCATGCAAATAAAAGTGTTCGGGGATTACAAACTCATAGTCAATCAAGTCAAGAAAACCTCTGCTGCGAAAAATGTGGGCATGCGATCTTATAGGCATAGAGTATGGGACTTCATTGAGAGATTCAAATATTTTAACATTCATATGGTACCAAGGGAGAAAAATTCAGCTGCGGATTGCATGGCAATGGTAGGATCTCAATTCGATCCTATTTCTGACTTGATGAAGAATGTACACTCAGTGTGGGTAATCGTCTGACCATCCATTCTAGATAATGATCAGAGCTGGAAAGTGTTTGAAAGTGATGAACACATTGCCTCGTTCATTCAACAGTCAGGCGAGTTCGCCGATCAACTCCAACCAAAGACTAAAGAAGCATATGAAGGGAAAATCATCCAATTAAGATCAAACAATTTTTTTGAAAGGGCTACTCACGCTTGAAAATATGTTCAACTATGATGATGCAAGAATTGATAGGAGGAAATTTGTGGCAAACCAAGCAGACAAAGATAGGCTGATACAATTATGTGAAGCATACGAAGGAGTCGTAGCCTAGTCTTATGATGACCTTAGAGGGTATGATCCCGACATCATCCAACATACCATAGAACTCATGGAAGGTGCTAAACATGTTCGACCAAAAAAAAGGCCTATAAATCCAAATATTGAAGCCCTAATGGCACAAGAGCTAGGGAAGTTGATCTAATCAAATATAATGTTTCCAATTAAACACAACACCTGAGTATCTAACCTCGTGCTAGTCCGAAAAAAGAAAGGAGACATTCGTCTCTGGGTTGAATTTCATGACCTGAACAAAGCATCATTAAAAGATCATTATCCGTTGCCTTCCATGGAATCTATTATGTAGACTATGGCAGGTTCAAAAATGTTTTCTCTACTAGATGGCTTCTCAAGTGACAATCAGGTCCGGGTTAAAGAAGAAGGTCAATATAAAATCACGTTCACCACCAAATAGGGAACATTCACATATACCAAAATGCCTTTCGGCCTATCAAATGCGGGAGCTACTTTCCAGCGGGAAATGGACATCGCCTTTAGTGAACTAATCAATAAGATCATCCTCATCTATTTAGATGACCTGACTGTGTTTTCCAAATCCAAATATGACCATTTCGATCATTTGGAGATGGTCTTCAAAAAATGCCAAGAGTTCAAGGTATCCCTGAACCCCAAAAAGTTTGTTTTCAACGTGCCACAAGGAAAGCTACTGGGGCACGTAGTGTCCAAAAATGGGATTGCGATTGATCTTGAAAGGGTAAAGGTGATCAGAGAGTTGCCCCTTCCATTTAAAAAAAAGGAGTTCAGTCCTTTTTGGCGAAGGTAAACTTCATAAGCAAGTTCATCTTTGATTTTGCAAGAATAATCCGGCCAATCACCTTGATGTTAAAAAAGACCAATTATTCAAATGGACGAAGGAAGTGAAAGAAGCCTTCGAGAAGGTAAAGGAAACTATTTATTTGGCCCCTATGATGGTAAATCTAGAGTTTTCCAAATACTTCATGACGTATGTTTTTAGTAGCGAGACAAGCATCACCATTATTCTGATCCAGAAGGACAACGAAGGAAAGGGAGAACATCCAATAGTTTTTCACTCCTAGACCTTGAAGGAATATGCGGTGAACTACAAATTCGTCGAAAGACAAGCATTCATAATTGTAAAGGGACTCAAAAAGTTAGGACATCTGATATGTTGCAGCAAGGTGATCGTTTACATAGCACACTCTAGTGTGCACGAATATATTATGGAAGGTGAAATCACTGAAGAGAGGGCCAACTAGATCACTAAGATCCTGGAATACAACATCGAGGTCAAGCCTATGAAGACTATCAAAGGAAGAGGGATTTGTGAATATTTGGTGCACAACAAAGAGATAGAAACATAAGCAGAGAAAACGTAGGTGATCCTAATGAATGAATCTAAACTTGAAGGATGCTAGCTAACATATAGGACCAAATTTATGCACACTAGAAAATATCCGTTAGGCCTTCCTTCTTATAAAAGAAGGTTCTATCGACTACAAAACAATGGGTATGCACTCATTGAAGGGGTTCTCTTTTGGAGAAATTTCAATGGTGTCTTGTTATGATGTATCACTATGGAGCAAGCAAGGAAAATTCTTGACACGTTCCACAAAAGCCTTGAAGGCGGACACTTCTCTGCAAAAATTACCACCATCAAAATCTTGTGCGCTGGGTACTTTTGGACCACGCTATTCAATGACTCCTACAACATAATAAAGGCCTACAAGGAATGCCAATTCTACGCAGGGAGGAGGAAAAATTCTGCTATGCCCCTCAATCCGATAGTATCAGATGAACCATTCACGTAATGGGGGATAGAATTCATAGGGATGATCAACCCTACCTCCAGTGCTAGACACAAGTGGATCCTAACAACCACAGACTACTTTACAAGGTGGACTGAAGCCACACCGTTGAAGAATGTGACCGAAGCAAAAATTGTGGATTTTCTCGAGGGACTGGTAACAAGATTCGGCCCATTGAAGACCATCATCTCAGACAATTCCAAAGCATTCCTAGGCTCTAAGGTATGTCAATTCACACTTACACATGACATATTCTTGAAAACATCATCGAACTATTACCCATAGGGGAATGGCCTAGCCAAATCAACTAATAAAAATTTAGTTTGACTCGTTAAAAAGATCGGGTCCGATCATGAGAAGGAGTGACATAAGAATATCTGAACAACATTATGGGCGAACCGCATAACTCCCAAACAAGCCTTGAAGATTTTTCCATATGAGTTGGTCTACGGGAAAGAAGCACTACTGCCTATCTCTATAGAGATACTTGTGTTACAACTACTCAAGTCCTTAGATATTGAAGAGAATGGAGCTATGGAAGTTTGGTTGGCCAAATTACTGGAGGTGCAGGAAAAAAGGGAGAAAGCCCTAACAACCATGACTAATCACCAGTAGGTGGTTAAGATATGGTTCGACAAAAAGGCTTCAGACCGAGAGCTAAAATATGGAGAGTTGGTACTAAATTTCAATGAAAGAGCTACAAAGCCTGGCCAACATGGAAAAATTGACAAGTTGTGGGAAGGCCCTTTCAAAATAATTCAGTGCAAAAAAAATAATGCATTCGAATTAGAAAACATGGAACAAGAGACACTAGGAATTCCGGTCAACAAAATTCATTTAAAATTGTTCAATTAGGCTACAATTACTTCATGCAGGTGTAAATTTGTAAAAAGTGTAATTAGTTTTCTTTTTGTGTTTTGTCGGCCAGTTCTTTCTACACATTTTTTCAAAATTGATGGAGGCAGGAAAATTCATGAGGTCCATCATAACAAAACAATGAAAATTTATGCTACTTAGGTTGCAAAAATTAAATTTAGATGCAAGGGATTCAACCCATGTTGCGAAAACATAAAAATGAAGACAAAGAGGTTTAACATAAGCACGTATATCTGTTATATATATACTGTGATAAAACATTGTCAAAATGGCTTTGTGGCCAAGCATTCAAAAGTGTGATCATATACACGGCTTCATTACATACATATATGCGAGCCTTCTTTCAGGTGTATATATACAAAGGGGAAAATACGTATCAAAATTCATATCTCAGCATTACGGGTATTGTCTTCATCAACTGGGACATTGTCAGGAGCAACAAGAGGATTATTAGGAGCAGCGGGAGGATTATCAGGAGTAGTGGGAAGATTATCAGCAACAGTAGGACCTGTGGCAGAAGAAGCGTCAACACCCATAATGAGTGGCAGAGGAAATACAAGGTTCCTGAAATCAATGTACCAATCTGCATCGTAGAACACCATGACATTAGAGCAACACAATAGAAAATGGCATGCAAGGGTGGCCTTATCACGATGCTCTGTAAGTGAATGAAATCGAAAACCACTTAGGAATGGCACCCATGGTACTACTGCATCTTCTTCAACATGATTTCTCAGGTCATTCACAACAGGAAGTCCCAGGCAATACACCGCATTGCTCACTGCCTCGTCGAGTCCTCTGAGGTACTTTTTCGAAAAAATATGAAGTGCCAAACGAAGAATCATAGATTTTGGAGCCTGAGCATTGAGTAGTGAAGCAACAAAATGAGAGCTAATATCGGTGTTTACCCAATATTTATCTTCATATTCAATACAATCTCTTCCCAGGACCCATTTGATGGCGATGATGGCTAGCTAATGATTGTTCTTTGTCATACGTTTTAGATGCCTGCTCGAAATCTCCCCTAGGAAAGTTGTTTGAGCTTTGTTACACACTAGCCTAATTGGAGTATCCATTGTGTTAGCCTCTACTCAAAGCACCTAAGACTAGTGCTATGCAAAATCTAAACCTATCCAATCACCCAATGCTTCTTTTGCTAAGCCACTAAGTATGATTATGCTACTGTATGAGAGCTTATTTATAGAAATATCTGAGGTAGCTAGCATACAAAGCATTATGGTAATTAAGTGTTTACTCAAAAATCCTACAAAAAGGCCAACTCAATATTCTAGCTCGATTGCGTCCGTAGGTACAAATTGTTGCATGCAAAATTGAGGAGTGGTAATCAATTAACACAAATTGGTGGTAGTCCTAGGTGATGGCTCATTTGAACAGAAGCTAGGTGGCATGACACAAGCATTTTCGAGGCTCCAAGGGTGAACACAAATCTTTTCAAATTACTCATTGCGATTTCAGCTTGATCATGCTTTGAAAGATATTAATTGCTAAAGAAGACAAGGAGATGATAGGTATTGCACTAGCGGCTCAATTTCCCATGAAAAATCACACTGAAAGGACACTATTACCAAGACAATTATGAATCCATGTCTTTCAAAAGAGGCAAGTAGCTTATCTCACATGGGCAAGGGAGCTGGCAGTGCATGCCGAATTAAATGAAAAAGGCAGTCATTATCTATTTGATTGAATGCCAGAAATTGAAAGAAAAGCCAAGTGTCGCATGCAAAAGGCAAGATAGAGCATAAAAAAATTCTTCAACACATAAAAGGAAATTAAGAAAAATAGGGCCATCAAAGAAACCAAGTGTGGTGTAGTTTGCAGCGAAAGGAATTGAACACAGATAATTGCAGAGAATTCACTGCCTTGGTGTGAATTAAACCTAAAATGAAAGGCTGCCTAGTTTTTAAATTCAGAACCTTGTGTTGTGTTTTAGGTTCCATTTATACCGCTTCGATGTGCTTTCTAGGAAAATAATTTGCAAGGGATGGTGACCACTCAAATTTCTCAAACAAAATTGAGAGAGGGAGGAGCATAAAGCTTATTTAATTTCATGTGTGCAGTACCAAGCACCTACGTCTTCAAAGACGTCTCTTATGCCTCACCTAGAATACCAAAAAGGCCAACTTGGGTAAATAATCAAGTTGCAGAGAAGAAGAGCGCTTGCAAAGATAAGAAGCAAATTAACAAAGAATGGGAAAAAATTCATGACCCCATTCTTGCAAAGAATCCCAAGTCACTAAGGGAGGTTTCCTGTGAAAGGATGAAAAGGAGTAGTGACCCAAATTCTTTGGCACAAAAGTGTTGGTACAATGGGCTTCCTTAATATATGGTCCCATTCATACACCACTGCCCCAAGTTAGTTGATGAGGCCTTCAAACACTTCAACCTGGAGACCAACACCATCCAAGGTCAATAATTAAATATGAACATATGCAAATAAGCTATCTGGAATATGCTCTGCGTCCCAGAGCAAAGCTTCAAAGTGCAAAAAATGGAGCCATTCACTCTAGCAAAAGGAGAGTCCTACTAGAGGAGCAAAGACCTCGCAATGAATTTTTACCATAGAGATTCAAAGGCCCAAAGAGAATAAGAATAAACCAATGCGGATCCCAGTGGCGCTTAGGATCTTTTATGATGATATGAAGGATGCATTCTTAATGATGGCATTCATTTGTGGACTGGACTCTGACAAGGAGGTCCAGGAGTTTCAGCTAGGTTTGGGCTTCCAATTATGAAGGAAACATTATTTCTTCTGGTATGATTTTGCTGAATTTCTCAAGCAAGAGATGCTCAACCAAATAGCAGAATACAAGATTCAATGAAGGTTTAGGTTCCCATCCTTCCTCGCACACATGTTTTTACACTAGAATCCTGACTTCCTCTAGAGGCACTTCGAGCTCTCTATCTTTGATGAAAACTGGAAGAGAAAGATAGTTTCCACATGGACTGCCTCCTCTCTGTGACATATGATTATTACACATTTTTAGACCTTTTCTTATATCCAATTTCGCAAGATTTAAGAGGAGACAACACTGTCTTACGGTTCAGCTCAGACCAAATTGAGTTCATGCAGAAATTTTTTCCAAGATGTGACTGGTTTCTGGGCAAGGACTTCACGTTCGTCTGATTTTGTGGTTTCATTGGAGAACCCTTTCGACTTCCATCATGTCTTACAGATCGGGTATTGGCACTAGAGGTTTTCCACCAGGTTCCAATTGTCGATGACACCTTTTACAACAGGAAGGCAAAGAAGAAAGGATTTTTCGATCCTTGGATAAGCTTCAAGACTGTAGTCATGGCTAAAAGGAAGGCTCACCACACACTAGAGGAAAATTTGGCTCATCTCGGTTTGGTATGGATCTGTGAAAAATGGAACTAGAACCATGACGATGACTTGCCAAAAAAATATGTCAAGGTAACACACTGTCCCTGACCTTATTGGGAAGAGTGTCAAAATCCAGTATTGGATGTGAATGAATGTATTATTGACCTAGCTTATATTCCTACCAAAAATGGTCGACCGCCCTGGATAATATTCTACTACTTGACTGGGTAGTATGATAAAACAAGAAGGATGGGAACTACCCTCCGTAATGATCTATTGAATAATTATGACTGGAAGGAAAAGAAGATCAATAACTTCTGGATATACCACCAAGAGACCTGGCAAACTAAGGCTCCCTATAATAGCCTAGAGATGGATGAAAGGTTCAACAAATTATGGAACAATGAGCATCTGGATTCTGATGAGAGTGGTGAAAAGGATTCTAGTTCAAAAGAAGTGGAGTCACAATTAGATGAAAGGGCTCAACCAGAAACAAAAATATAGGACACCTCAGCGTAGCAAGGGGGGAAGGCATTGAAGCAACCTGTTAAGGTTTTCTCTAACATATGAGTCAATATATCGAGTGCAAGGTATTCACTGAATCACACTTGGACAACAAGGATAACCCTGGAAACTTCACCAAAACAATTTGAAACTGTAGTGGTTGATAACTCACCACCAACGAAGCGGCAACAAACTGAGGCATTTTCTGGAGAGTGTTCACAGGACCCAAACGCAAGTGAAGAGCCATCAACATTCCAAGAACCACAACCATTCACAGCGTAGGTATCTTTTGCCCCCTCTTCTATAGTTCTGAAAACCGTGGTTGACCTCGTTGTGTCCACAACGCCTCTTATTTCATGCAACGGCCAATGCATTTTGACCTTTGCTTCAATGATCGTGGGGGGATTCATACAGTTCTCCCATGTGGCCCCATTTTCCATTACTCTTCCATGGAACCTCACACCATTTTCCTTGGCCCACTCCACATCCCAAAGCGTCACGCACTCTGCCCCTGCTACCTTCATAGATACATCCCCTGCCACAACAATATTGGAGCTGATCCACTCTTCCCAGTAGATGAGACCTTCACGACTCTGATTCTTTTGAGTCCTTTGGTCCGTAGTTTGGTTATTGGAGTATCCCACCTTTCTCACCTCAGACGGTCAAAATTCCAAAGAAGAAGTCACTCGGGACTGATGTCCTTTCATTCCCTTTCTCCCTTCCTCTTAGTGCACCTTTCGCAAGCGGACTCATCAGATCGCCCACAAAATTCTTGTCGGAAGGCGATAAAACTAAACAAGCGCAAGTGGTCAGAACCCGAAAGAGAAGAGCTAAGGATACTAAGAGACCTGTAGAGCCAAAGATGCATACTATTTTCCATGAGGCTCAGCAGTCGCTACACTTTACGACTATGTTCCCAACTGTCAGCAAACCGAAAAGAGAGATGCAACCAGATGATTACAACATGTACGCTATGGGGGCTCGACTTAAGCATAGCCCAACCATGGGACAAGGTGGAACTCATGGAGGAAACGTAATGGGTAGTGACCACCGGCTTTCTTAAGTTCGGTCGCTAGCTCAAGAAAAAGGAAGAAGAACTAAAAAAATTGAAGGATAGAGTCGATGTCTTTCTTTCCAAGGAAAGGGCTATGTAGGCTCAATTTAAGCGCCTATCACAACAGAGGGAGATGAAAGAATCAAAGCTCTGAGAATAACTTGTGAAACTTCAGTCACTCGATCCTAATCTAGTCATTGAGCTGCAAAAAAAGAACCAAGAATATCAAGAAAAAATGGTGAAGTTGTGGCTGGACATACAACAGAAAGATGAAGAGTTTCATCATTTAGAATTGTAGATGCAAAAAAAGGATGCAGATTTCCTGATCCATGATACTAAATTGGAGAATGAAATTGCAAAACTTAAGTCTTCACTAGAGCAAGAAGTGACAAACAAAGAGTGAGCCGAGGCTAGATGGCTCATAGAGTCATGGATCTTGTAGGGGAAACTCACAACAACAAACCAAAAGGTTGTAAAGCTCGCACAAGTTATAGAACAAAGGAATGAGGAGATCGCCCTATTGAAGGACTCAAACTTACCCTTGACCAATTAAACAAACCTTCTTCAAATAGCCCAATAGTTGCATATTTCATATTGGGAAAGAGTGAAGGCCTTCTGCCTAACTCTACAGCCGACACTCTGATTTATGATGAAGGCAACAAATCTAAGTAGGAGAGTTCGTGAGGCGATCATACAATTTCCTCAGTCCATCGAGAAAAAGGTTCCAGAGTCCGAGAGATTATTAAACAAATTATATCAAGTCCTAGATGAAGTCCTGGAAAATGCAAGGATTGAGGACCAAAGGGCCGCTGCTAAAATAATCAATAGGGTCATCCATTGTTGTGTTGTTATCCTTCATGCCAGCGAGTGTGTCGACAACTTGGATCAAACCATGAATGGCATGTTGGCCAGGTTCTCCCACCTAGCTCAGATGGGCTTACCTTCTCCATTCCTCGAAGATAAGTTAGTGGCCATAGTGGAGCATAATATAGCGAAGATCGAAGAAAAGAAATGGGATGTGTCTACATTTTAGGATTTCAGCTAACCCCTTGTTGTAGAGGATTTTGAGAACATCACTCATTCAATCGCATGTCTTCTTTTTCAGCTCGAGTCATGGGCTGATATGTCATCAACGTTGTCTTACAAGGGAGTGATCGAGCTGCATGGAGCGCAAGAAAGTCTACGTGACTTGTTGTCCCCATCTGAAGATGATTGGTTGTCCCTACAGACTGCCCTCTCAAATCTCTAATCACACCCCCCGATGGATAAGTCTCTGGTCTACAAGCCATAAATTTTTGGGTTCCTCGTTCCGCAAGTGAAATGCCCCTGATAAGTCACCAAAAGTTGTGAACTTAAAAATTCTCAAGCTCCCTTCAGGTGAGTTTATTTTTGCCCAAGTATCGGCCACACCTCTGTGATAAATAGACAATATCAGGCCCATTTGCATAAAAGCTTTAGCGAATACCGCCACTTATCAGCCAAGCGCTCCTCATGAGGTTTCCTTTGATCGCTTTTCAAAAAGCTTGTGCCAGGCTTCCACGTGTCAACCATTCACAATCTTTTGTGCCTCTTTGCATCACTTCCCTTTCGATCCCCAATCGCATGCCATGTAGCATCAACTAGCGCATATTTTTTGGCTGACCCCACCTTCGGTGTGGTATGTTGGAGACCTTCACGTGTCTTCACAGTGCAAGTTCTTCATCGCTCAAAGGGAAGGATAAATGTTGGGTCTCGAATTCTTGTTGTGTGATCTTCTAAAGTGTTCATCACAGGAGAAAACTAGGCAGACGACAACCTATCACCAGCTGCCATGTTCTGTAACTACCGCCATGAATGGATTGCACATGTCAGTTCTCTGGTCTGTTCGGACCACTACCATCATTTGTAAGGGATGCATCCGGCCCTTGGACGCCCTTTTTCATGGCCCAAATCTTTTTGGTTGTGACGACCAAAGGAAAATCATTTCTAATGCATCATTACTCATGATCAAAGAATCTTTCTTGTTACTTGCTTGTCAAGCTGGGTTTTCATTATAAATATTGCTTCTTCTTTCAAAGCAAACGAGTTCCAATTTTAGTTCAAATTTGGGCAGAGGAATTGTTAGAAGAACCAAACCTTTAATTGCTTTATTATATTATTTTAAAGAAATCACAGACTGTTCCATTGTTTGGCCTTTTTGTTTTCTTTGATATTTGATAAGTTTTACTATGTCATTATTGTACTGGATGTTTCATTCCCAGACTTCTATAAATTAATAAAAGTTTGTTGGTTTAGATCATGTCTTGGACTCTTCTTTCTAGTAAAAGTGTATGAATTTATTTTATGTCATATAATGAATCAATCATGCTTCTATCTTTATTCTATCATTCTAGAACGCAACAGACTACCCACGGGCCCTTAAGTTGTATCCCCAAGATAGATTTACCGTGCTTCACATCTAAATCTTAGCATATCACATTAGTTAGATCCCTTTATTTTATATCTGCTTCCTTTTCCCATTCAAAACCCCAATTATAGAAGAAGTCAACTTCTTTAAAATATGGAGGTTACTTAGTTTGGCGCAATAGGCCCCCCCTAAAACTGAGTTTCCCATAGAGGGTTGTTACCTTGCCAAATTTTGGTATCAACTATTTTTTTTCTTTCCTAGCATGCCCGATGGGACCTTAAAAAATAACCAAATCAAAAGGGTGTGTAAGTCATTAGCCTATTACTAGGTCCCGAACTACAAAATAAACCTGGCTTGTTAGTGTCCCCATTGGTAACAACTCATACCCAAACTCGCCCAGTAAAACCTTCGGATCCTAGCCATAATGTTGATCACAAATTGAAATTATGTGGCTTGGGATGCTGGAAGTCCCCCTGTTTCCCCAGCGACACCTACCATATGGGACCCTATCTCGGTCTCTGCTCTAAAAGCTATTCCAAAGTTCATCGGAGATGGCTCAAGAACACCATCTGAACATCTACAAGATATTATAGACGTGTGTCTGGTGCATAAAGTAATAGACCAAAACGTAGTGTTGAGATTGCTTGTAGCTTCTTTCAGAGGGAGAGCGCGAGATTGCTATTGCACTCTGCCTGCCAATACCATCAGTACTTGGGATCAGCTCAGAGACCCCTTTTTTGAGATATTCTCGAATCATAAAGATAGATCTTCGTTATACCATCAGCTATCAACAATAAAACGGGCCCTATCTGAAGCCATGATAGATTTGAATGCCCGGTTTCATACAACTTGGCAAAGAATCCAGAATGCCATGCGATCACTAGTTGAGCTAGCATTTATGGTCTACTTAAAGTCCATCAACACTAAAAATTCTAGTAAAAGTGTATGAAGTTATTTTATGTCATATAATGAATCACTCAGGCTTCTATCTTTATTCTGCCATTTTGAAATGCAACAGACTACCCAGGGCCCTTAAGTCGTATCCCCGAGATAGATTTATCGTGTCACACATCTAAATCTCAACATATCACCTTAGTTAGATCCCTTTATTTTATATCTGCTTCCTTTTCCCATTCAAAACCCTAGTTATAAAAGAAACCAACTTCTTTAAAATCCAAAGGTTACTCAGTTTGGCGCAATAGGCCCCCCCTAAAACTGAATTTCCCATAGAGGGTTGTTACCTTGCCAACTTTTGGCATCAACACATAGAATGAGAACCCAGATCCAAACTTCAAAGCAATTGAGCAGGGGGTTAGATTGACCACTCTAGACTACTCAAAAATTAGAAAACTAGAAAATAAAATTAAAATTTTTAAGCTTTTAACATTGTGAACGGATGTGTCACTAAAAGTTGTAGATGTGTCACTCTGCTCACACAAATGTGGTGCTCTATTAGTACAAATTCATTATCATTTCTTGCAAGAAAAGATTGGTCAATTCTGTAAAATAAAAAGCTAAGGTTTTGTTCTTCACGTCAGGTGCACTAGTTGTATGATGGGGAAGATTGGGTTTGAAGCTTAAACTTGCACAACAACCACCAAATTGTTAGTAATAAGCTTAAAATTCCCAATCAAGCAATACAAAATAAATGAGCATAAAATATTGAATAAAACACATAAAAATTATATTATACCTCTTATACTATCATTGAATCACTTCTATTGACCTTCTCCTCTTTGCTTCTAAATATTTGTGATATGTTGCTCTCAAATTTTTGAAGTGAATAATTGATTGGCTCAAGAAGATAATGGCAACAAAGATTTGAAGATAGTGGCTAGAGAAAAGGAGAGATTGAAACCTGAATTTGTACATTTGAAATTAGTGCCAAGCGATTGGAGAAATTAGTGGAATGGAAGAAAAATTAGTGGGTGAAAGAAGATCGATGAAAATCATGGAAAAGCACAAGAGATCAAATTTCAAAATTAGTGGAAATGGGAGAGTTCAATTTTCAAAAATCATGGAGATGTGTAAGATTTAATTTTGAAAATTAAAATAAATGAAAAAAGCATGTATTTAAAAACCATGGATAATTAATTAAATTAAGTAATTTAATTAATTATAGACTAGACATTAGGTTAGGGAGATTAAATAAATACAAACATTTATTTAATTGAGAGTGATGTAAATAATTAAATAATTAAGTAATATAATTAGATAAATAATGAGGTGGAGGACATTAGTATAATTAAATAATAAAAATTATTTTACTATGTGCGTGTGAGAAATAGGGTGAAAATTAGATTAGGGTAAGACAAAATTATGGTTAGATGAAGAATTATGGTTAGACAAAGAATTAGATGAGAAACTAATCAAAAAAGTCATCAGAGGCTCAAGGCAATTTTAAGTGTCTACAATTTATTTGTTGTGTTTGAGTGTCGAAAGGGTAGAACGAGTCATTCGGTGAAGGTGTTGGTTAATAATGTTTTTCATAGATTGGGTAATCGAGTAGTCGGGTAATCAGGGTTTCAAAATAAACCCATAACGTAGGAAATTCTTGATATTTTCCCATAGCATCAGTAATCTCTAAAATTCCTTGAAAATAGGAATTCGAAAAGGTCTTAAAAAGGTTGAAAACCCAAAAAGGCTAAGTAAAGTGCTAATATGGTCATAAGAATTCTTTGGAGTAAATTAAGGCTATTAGGGAAAATTTGATAATGGTTTGTTTATTGCTTTTAAGTGGAATAATTGAATGCATGGTATTTCACTTGTGAAGTAATACTATGTGGATGTAGGTAACTAAAAGGTGGCGGAATGTGAGAACAAATGTGAGTGCTGGTATGAGCTAGTTTTCTCGAAAAATAATGAAGAACCTAACTAAAGGATATAGATGATGTTACTAGAATATAATGCTTTTCCTGATGTAGTAGTGAGACTTCTTGCTTATTACAATAGTGAGTATTTTTCCCCATATTGGAAATACTAAATGCAACACAAATATTTTGAAGCTTTTCATCATTGGAGGTGCTTGAGTGCTTTTTACACCTAAATTCTTTGTGATTCAAAAGATTATTTACACGGACCAAAGAGATGGAGCACGATTATGATCTTTCTCTTTGAAGTTTACGACGTACACCCTATGTGCAATAAAATATCTTTGTGCCACATGTCACATGATGATTGACTTGTTTTCTCTTTGGCCATGTGTTTTTTTGTAACTAACTCCCGCCTTGTGCTCTAAAAAACACAGTGTGTTTCTCTTTATGAGGATCAAAATTTATTAATACAATAGAGCATAAATTGGACTTCCACCAATTTTTTTTATATTTCATGTTTTATGTTCAATTCCGGATTAAAGACTTGTATGTAGTGTTAGGATTTTGTAATGCTAAAGAAAATAAAGTCATATACAATTGTATATCATGTGTGACTATTTACTAATAATCTTATTGATATAATTAATTTGTTATGACATTTCTGGGTATATTTTGAACTTGTCTCAGTGGTGAATAGTGCTCTTTCTTTGAACTCTTACACTATTTTATATGAAATTGTGAAGCAATCTGGTGTAATATGAAATAGTTAATGCTTTGATTTATAAAATTCTGAGTGCATGTGTGTGTAATAACTAGAATCCCCTTAATTTCTTAGGCTTTATTTATTTTAACATTGATCTTTTTATAGATTACCTTTTTTAATGACTTAAATTGATGAAAGTTTGGAAGTGATGCATGTATTATTTGTTAGGATTATTACATCACTAAATTTTTTAAGTGGAAGAAACTTGTGAATACCAACAAGCCCCTTATATTTAACAACAATTGTACGACGAACCCTGAGAACCCAATACGTCAAGACCTAACATTCCCAAGCCTTGAGATAACCAAAATATCTCAATTGGAAATTTTGGTGATTCTTTCAAGATAGATAGGTTTTGTTGTTCGAATAGAAAAACTTTATTTGTATGTTATTGTGTGTGTAACAACCGCATCAATAGGAGGTTCATTTTCCACACCTTGCCTTTGAAAGTGTTGTCAAACAGATTGCACCCGTATGCTGAAATACAGAATTTTAGCAATCTGATGACACATTGGAACTAATTCTAGGCTGTGGGTATCCTATGAGGAATTAGACCTCCAGATTCTAGGCTGGTTCCTATGGATTTTTCTGATTAATAACCTGGTATAATGTTGGGAAAAGGGATAAAAAGATTTAAAATGAAAACAGAACTATGAAGCTTTAAAAATGGTGATGATTACACCTGAAAGTAATGATCTAAAAGGCAGTTTGAATCACAATTGCTTCTCAAAAATATCTAAATTGCACATCAAAATCTGAATGGTTGAATTCATATAAATGTTTCATACAAAGGCTCATAAAACTATTTTCTTTTAGAGGAAATAACAGTATTTTCATAATTTAAGAAAATAATCTTATCACAAACTCAATGCATGACCTACGAATTAACCTGAATGCATACATATATTTATGGTTGAGACAGAAAGATAAAGGTTTCAATGCTGAAACACAAGATAATTCAATCAAAATCACTCACAACACTGATGCCTGAAAGCTTGAAGGAAAAACCTGACACTATTGAGAAAATAAGAGGACAAACTCCATGCTAAAACCGAGGTAACCTGTAAAACCTGCTATGTATTAATCTGGAAAAATTCTTGCTAAGTTACAAACTATTCACTTTGCAAAGTGCAAAGGAGAAAAATCAGAACTGCCCCCCAAAAAAAGATAAGTTTTTTCAATATATACAAAAGCCTTTCCAAAAGGCATGTCAAAATGAACTGAAAGTCCAACTGGAAGAAGAGGTGATAACTCCAAAGCTAATTCCGAGCAAAAGAAAATATCTCAAAAAAGAGGCCCAAAACCATGCAAAACAAGCTCAGTTAAGCTCGTAATCACTACCAAGTCATAACTGATACATGCAGAGACTTTGAACTGAACTGCAAATCTCTGAAAAGTGGGCCAACGCATGCAAGAGCTACCTCATTTGTGTCAATCTGCCCATGCAAAAAGAAACTCCAACTTTGCTTCGTTCTATGCTTGCATTTATTTGATTTACTTAATTTAATGTTATTTCGCCTAAAAATAGTAATATTAATCAAATCATTTATAGTTTTATCATTTAATTAATATTACTTTACATAAGTAAGCAAGAAATAACATTAAATTGATTGCATTTAATCGATACAAGCATAGAATAAGTATATCACAAAACCGCATGACGAATTACTCCACTTGCCTTAACAATATCTCAGCCATTTTCGCATTTTTGGCACTTTATTATTGCCACAATACTTGGCATAATTATTCACTAATGATGTCGACCCATTTTGACAATACTTGGCAGAAATTTATCAATAAAAAGGTTCTGCCATAACACCCTAGCATCAATCTTCATAACCATTTGATAAAGCCGACCATTTCTTGACTTGTTGATTTCAAAACGTGACCATGGAGACAATTAAAAACAAAATGATTTATTCAAAATCATTACCAAGATGCGAATTAGGGTGAATGACACCATCAAACCCTAACATTATCACTCCTTGCATTTGACTAGAAACTTCTAGAGGAAGTCGACCACCTTGAGTAGGGTTTTCTGAGGCTTTTGTTGTTGGGAAAAATTCATCATGCTTTGCTGTCTTGCTCGTTCTGGTTGCCATTTATCACTGTTTTCGTGGCTATTCTTCACTGCTGGCCGTGGCTTAGTAAGCTTCCTTTGTTTTCTTTTATGCTGGCCACGCCTTCTTTGTTTCTTTGTAGAAAGAATAGACTTGAAGAAAAGACAGTAACATATGAATTCAAGTCGTGGTAATGGCTAAAGAAAAATTAGATTTTCCTTTATCTTTTTGGTTGCTGGCAGAAACATCATAAAATAACTTCCTTTTGTTTTTTCCTATGATCATTTTGGACGCCATGGGAGAGAACTCGAACCCTGACCGCGATTTCACTGCGTCTTGTTGTATTGTTGGGTCACATATGAACTTGAGCTTTGCACCTGTTGCTGGCGCTGTGTTATATTTTGTGCCATTTTGACTGTATCTTATACGACCGCCATTGGAACTCTAGTTTGAGCCTTAGGAAATGCTGAGAGCAGCCTTCTGTTTTTCCTGTTGGTGCCTCTCTCTTTAACTGTTGATTTCTTGAAGACTCTGAAAAATTACCTGGTAAGTCTTCTTTGTATAGATCCGAGTACTCCTGGTAATTACACAAATCCGACCATCATTACTTTGCCTTTGTTCAGAAATTTTTGATTGTTACTGTCATTACTGGCCACGGCTTAGGGCATTCTGGGTAAATTTTTATTGATTTGTATCTTACAATAAATCATTGTTCTTTAATGTCTCTTTGAACAAAACCCTCTCCCATCTGTTATTTGCACAGTATAAAATCTTCATTGAAAGCTCCTGTAACATGATATAACTGGTATACATACTTTCAAAAACTCATTCTGGCTGACATAAATTGACTCATGTGGAACTGAACTGTAACAATGCTGCCCGGTAGATGCAAGCTTTTAAGTTCGTGATAATCTCTCACTTCATAACACTTTGTCATTTAATTCACAAACTGCTGAAAAAAAGCATTTATGAGGTATAGCCAATTGTTCATTGGCCTTGTTCACTGTTGTAATTCTGCTCTATGCTTACTTGAAGGAAGATAATGAACATCTTTTGTTCCCCAAATCATGGCTATGTTTTATGATGAAACACACTCAGTAATATTTGCCAGAGCAGAACATTAGCTTGTAACATTAGATTGTTCTGTTTGGTAAAAGATGATGCATATCTGTATCTTCTATTATTATTAAATACTGATTCAAAACAGAAATTGCTGCCTTCTTGTTTGACAGTGACTGTCAACAAAAGATAACATAAAATGCTGATTTTTATGGACCTCTTGATGATGGTTGTTGTTCATTAATTGTCCTTTTCATGACTTATCATGCTGTTACTAAAAATTGTTTTGTTGTTACTGAATGTCGTTTTGCTGTGCATTACTTACTGCTCCTTGATGAATATTTGGCTTTCCATTAGATAGCAACTCTCGGTTTCCTTTCTCTTCAGTGTAAAGAGGCTCAATACCTCATTTAATGTAATGTGGGAAATAAAGTAGAGCTGAAACAGAGTAATAACTTCAAAAAAAGCTGCTTTTATATCAATTTCTTTGTTTCAGCAACCTTCTTTTGACTGTTTTGGCAATATTAATGAACTCTCGTATGTAAGTTGAGAGTGTGTCCTTCCTAATATGCCGAGCTCAACCCTTGTGGGAGCCCGTTTTACTCCACATATCTGATAATTTATCTCGTACATGATGAACCTGTTCCTGCACAGTGAACAAACATGTTAGCAAAAATAAAAGAAGCTGAATTTTATCTTTTCCCCTTATGCTGAATTATGTTCTTCCTTCTTGATTTTTTTTTAATCTTCTGAATGGATGCCTGATCGACTGTATCTTATATTCCTGTCAGTAGCGTAGACATACGATAGGATTTGATCCGTTATTGCTTAGGGACCATCTCTAACATCATTTTAATCTTTTCCTGCAGATGCCTTTGAAGCTGGAAACCGGAGCTGAAGCTGAAAACATAGCTAAAACTGACGTCACAACTGAACCTCAACTGTCAACAATTCGTCATTCCAGGCAATGACGGATCATCTTTTACCCTATGCTTTCGTTATTTTCAGTTGTATAGCGTACTATTGTTTATGCATTCTTTATATGATTGTAAAAAGTCAAAAGTTACTTCCACGGCTTGTGTGGAATTCAACATTTTTTACAAAAATGAATAAAAGCATCATTATGCAAATTTTCTCAATTTTCTGTTTTAAATGTTTGCACAATAAAACTATGATTCATATGTGGAATGATCCCAATGATGATCAATGATCACTTAATCAGCAAAACATGCAAAATTATGTACCTATAATTGATGAATTTCATCCAGCTCTACCTGTTTGAGCTCGGAGTGAAAAAATAGGTAACAGAAAGTTGGGAGCTCGTTCAAAAAGTAGAAGACTAGGAAAACGAGCAACATGTCATACCAAAAATTGTACTTGGATTTTTTGATTTTTTTAGGTTCTCCATTAGTTGCTTCATCATTATCTTTTATAGGTCAAAATCCTCTCCTTCTATCACCATTTGGTATATGGTGTGAATGGCTATTGTTGTGGAAAATTCTTCTATGTTGGCATAATAGATCTTATACACAATCCCCATTGTGGAATATTGTACCATAGTGTTTGTAATCACCTAGACTCTCAAAATTCACCTATCTAGTGTTGCCTTGATACATTTTGTGACTATCATTTTTTATCACTTTCTTAGCTAAGACGTATTCAACCATGCTTAGCCGCATTATTGCATGGATTGACTCTTTTTTGATTTGGTAGGGTTTGTCGAGGTATATGAACTCATTATGCACTCTGCTTAGGACTAACCTAACCCAATTATATTCATCACTAAAACCTGGGTAATCTAATGCAGGAACATCCAACGGTGTAGGGAAATATTGCATCATCCAAAAAAAAAATGTTTTCTTTATTTTCTTTAGTTTTTTTGAGTCTCATGATGGAACTTAAGGGGTATAAGACTGTCAGAAGTCAAAAATGGTGAAAAAAGGGTCACTTACTATTTTTAGTAAGTCAGCCTGAGTGGGATCGTATGGACCTAAAATTTACTCAAAGGAGAGGAGCTGAAAAAAATTTCCGGTTGCAAAAGAATCGCTTCAATACCTTGAACGGTTTGGGAGAAATTAAAGTTTCCATCCCTAGAAATTTCTCCAATGCATCTTCAAATTCAAATATTAAACTTTAGAGGCCCCTTAATAGCTCGAAAAGTGGATGAACTAACCTACAGTAGGTTCACACATTTTATATTTCTTCGAGAGATTTCCAATGATATGCAATAATAGCAAATTGGACACCCAGATCAAAAGTTATGGCCCCACGAAGCTAACCCTCTAAAAAGTGAATTTCATTAAAATTTCTTCCTTGGCCAAAAATCAAATGGTGGGACTTTTGACACCAAAACAAAAGGGAAATTTGCACTTTCTAGAACATTCTAGGGATGTTAT
Source organism: Sequoiadendron giganteum (assembly GCA_007115665.2). NCBI lineage: Eukaryota > Viridiplantae > Streptophyta > Pinopsida > Cupressales > Cupressaceae > Sequoiadendron > Sequoiadendron giganteum. Next base: position 145,670,788 of record CM021100.1, on the reverse strand, counting down.
TGGGTAAAATAAAAAGGGATATGAGGGAGTTGTAGAAGGTTGTTCCATTAATGTAGATTGTGGCTCCAAATAGTAGTTTTTCTTTTAGAATGGATTTTGTTGTAATGAATCAAGCCCATGAGGCTGTAGCATGTAAGTTATTAATATGTAATTACATTTTCTGAAAAATAATTGAAAGTGAGTTATTTTTTGTCTCACATCTTTTGTGTTGGTATCTATTGTTGTGTTTTGTGGGGTTGGGCGATGTAGCCCTTATCAAGTGGTATCAGAGATAGTTTTCATGAGTGTGTACAAATCACCAAATGTGGGGTAGTTTACACTAGGACTTGTGATTGTGGGTCTGTGAGAAAATATTCCTCCACGAAGAAACCATGGTGGAAGAAATGTTGGGTTAACAAAAGAAGGGTTTTAGAGCCCTCCAGAGACAAGTTCAATCGTTGCAAGAGGAGTTACGTAGAGGAGTTGATGTCAGAAGAAGAGATGAAAGTAAGGATGAGGTTGAAGATGAGGAGTAATTCAAAGAGGAAGCATAGGATATAATGGATCTTAGAGAAGTCAGACTGATTAGGGCCATTTTCAAGATTGGAAAGAGGTCGAAGATAGAAGTTTCTAATTTTTCTGGAAACCTAAATCTAGAAGAGCTGATCGATTGGATCAATGAAATGGAAGAGTATCTTGAGTATGAGGAAATAGAAGACCTAGATAGGGTCAAATTTTCAAAGGCCAAATTGAAAGTCCATTCTAGCATATGGTGCAAATAAGTCCAGTTGGAAAGAAATAGAAGAGGTAAAGAGAAAATAACAAGATGGGATTAGATGGTGAAAATTTTGAAGAGACGGTTCATTCGTGGGGACTATGAGTTGGATTTATTGAAGAAGATGCAAGGGTTGAAACAAGAAAGAAAATATGTTAAGGAGTATATAGAAGAATTCTACCAAGTTTTGATTATAACAAATCATTCTGAGGCCAATAAGGAGAAATTTGCCTGTTACATAAATGGGTTGAAGCCGAGCATTCAAGATGAGCTGAGTCTGGTAATAATGTCTACCATTGAATATGCATATCATTTTTCTTCAAAGGTAGAAGAAAATTTGAATAGAATATTTGAAAGCAAGCAAAGAGGTGGTGGTCGTGGTGGAAAGACTAGTGGATGGTCATATGGAGTTCAAAATGAATATCAAAAGAAGGGTGAAGGATCCAGTAGCAGCCAAAACCAGAAAGGAGATAACATCTACCATCCTTGTGATCAGAATAATGGAGATCAAAGAGGAAGAGGAAGGTTTCATGGAACATGTTTCCATTGTGGAGGACATAGAGCCTATGAGTGTCCTCAACATCAAGGAAGGACAAATAAAAGAACTGAGGGTAATGCATGAGTTGCACACGTAGATAAAGATATTGAGTCTTTACATTATGAGGATGCATAAAGAGGAGAGGTTCTAGTTACTATAAGAGCCTTGTTGAATGAGGAGAAAGATCCAACTCAAAGGAAGATATCTTTTTGCACCAAACGTAAGGGTGAAGGTAAAGTTTGCAATGTTATTATTGATGGAGGTAGTATTGATAACCTTGTTTCAGAAGAGATAGTTAGTAAGTTGTAGTTGGAGAAAAGAAGGCATCCAAATCCATACTGAATTTCTTGGTTGCAGAAGGACCATAAAGCTTTGGTAAATGAACAATGTATGGTAAATTTCAAGATTGGAAATTACCATGATGAGATATTGTGTGACATTATGCCTATGGATGTTTGTCATATGTTTTTAGGTAGACCATGGTAGTTTTATCAACGAGCAGTACATGATGGACATGCCAACACCTATTCTTTGACAAAGGATGGAGTTTGTCACAATTTGAAGCCCTTGAAAGAGGCAGAGGAAAATGTATGCAGTAATGCAATAATTTGTTTGGTTGATGGAAGAAAGTTCCTAGAAGGTATGAGGCATGAGCATATGTGTTTTACATTGATCCCTAGAGTTGATAAAGAAGATACTAATGATGTACCTACAAAGGTTTTAGATTTGTTGAATGAGTTTTGGGCTATTATTTCTGATAACATACCCGAAGGTTTTTCTCCAGTAAGAAAGATTAGTCATCAAATGGACTTGGTTCCTAGGGCCAATTTTTGGAATAAGGTAGCTCATTGTATGACTCCAGTAGAGAGTGAAGAGTTGAACAGACAAGTGCAAGAGTTGTTGTGGAAGGGATTGATCAGAGAGAGTTTGAGTCCATGTGATGTACCTACAATACTAGCACCAAAAACGGTTAGGGAATGGCGGATGTGTATAGATTCTAGATCCATCAACAAGATCACCATCAAGTATAGATTTCCCTTGCCAAGAATGGATGACATTATGGATTGTTTGAGTGGAGCTAAGTACTTCATGTATATAGATTTGAAGAGCGGATATCACCAAATCTAGATTAGAGAAGGAGATGAATGGAAGATAGCCTTTAAAACCAAGGAGGGCATGCATGAGTGGTTAGTCATTCCTTTGGGCTGACCAATGCACCAAGCACATTTATGTGGCTTATGAATGAGGTATTAAAAGAAATTTTAGGAAAATTTGTTACTGTTTATTTAGATGATATTTTGGTTTTTAGTAAGACATTGGAGGAGCACTGGATGCATATTCAAAGGGTTTTTGAGAAGCTAAGGGAGGAGAAGTTGTTGATTAATTTGAAGAAATGTAATTTTGTGAAGAGAGATTTGGTGTATTTAGGATTTGTTGTCTCAGCAGAGGATCTTAAAATGGATCCAAAGAAGGTAAGAGCTATCATTGAATGGCCTACCCCAAGGATTTTTCTAGAGGTAAGATCATTCCATGGTCTAGTAAGATTTTATAGAAATTTATTAAGAATTTTAGTAGTATTTATGCACCTCTAACTGAAGCAATGAGAGGGGATAGAAAATAGTTTAAGTGGACTACATGAGTAGCAAATTTTTTTGATATGTTGAAGAAGAAAATTACAGAGAAACCTATTTTGGCACTTCCATATTTCAATAAGGTCTTTTAGGTAGATTATGATGCTAGTGGCACTGCCATAGGAGTTGTTTTGAGTCAAGAAGGTAATCATGTTTCCTATTTTAGTGAGAAGTTGAATGATGCTAAGAAAAAAATTATTTTTCTATGATCAAGAGTTTTATGCCATAGTTAGGCTTTGAAGAAATGGATACACTATTTGTTTCCAAAATAATTTGTTTTATATACCGATCACCAAGCTTTACAGTATCTCAATAGTCAAGGAAAGTTAAATCAAAGGCACTTAAAAAGGGTTGAGTTTTTGTAGAGATACTTTTGTTTTGAAGCACAGGATTGGAAGGTCACACAGAGTTATAGATGCCTTAAGTAGAAGGAAAAATTTGTTGATATAGATGAATATAGAGGTTGTTGGGTTCAATGAACTCAAGAGTTTGTATCCTGAAGATCTAGACTTTGCAGAAGCTTGGAAGGCTTGTTTGGAACCTATTACATTGGATAGGACAAGATGGTTGGATTTCTTAATCCAGGATGGGATGTTGTTTAGAGGAAGCCAATTGTGCATTCCAAGGAGTTCTATGAGATAATATAATCAAGGAGAAGCATAGTGGAGGATTAGTTGGTAATTTCAGTCAAGATAAGACCATTTCTCTTGTTAGTGAGAATTATTAATGGCCATAGTTACAATAAGATGTGAAGAAGCTTGTACAAAGTTGTAGAGTATGTCAGATGGCGAAAAGAACAAGTCAAAATATTGGATTGTATCAACCATTACGTGTCCCTGAGAGGGCATGGGAGGATATTAGCATGCATTTTGTTCTGGGCTTTCCAAGGACACAAAGAGGGAACTATTCCATATATATGGTGGTGGATAGATTTTCAAAGATGGCACATTTCATTTTGTGTCATAAGACTAGTGATGTTGTTCATGTTGCAAAGTTGTTTTTCAAACAGGTGGTGAGATTACATGGTCTACCGAAGAGTATAGTTTCAAACAAAGATACCAAATTTGTTGGGTATTTCTAGAAGACAATATGGAAGAAGTTGAAACAGATTTGAAGTTCAATTTTGCACACCATCCACAAATTGATGGACAAATGGAGGTGGTGAACAGGAGTTTAGGTAATCTGCTAAGATGCTTAGTAGGAGATAAGCCCAAGGGTTGGGATTTAATTATACCATAGGCATAATTTGATTACAACAATTCTGTCAACATGAGCATTGGTAAATCACCATTCCAGATTGTCTATTGGAGTATTCCAAGAACTGCTTCTAAACTAAGAAAGATGGATAAGGGGGAGAAGATTAGTGTTGAGGCTGAAAATTTTGTGGAGCACCTGAAGAATTTGCATGAATAAGTGAAAAAACATATCAATAAGATGAACCCGCAATATAAGGCCAAGGAAGATCAGAGAAGGAGGGATAAGGAGTTACAGGTAGGAGATGAAGTCATGGTTCATTTGCAAAAGGAGAAGTTTCTATTTGGTACATACAACAAGTTAAAGATGAAGAAGTTTGGACCATGCAAGATTCTGAAGAAGCATGATTCAAGAAATGCATATGAGGTAGAGTTGCCTGATGAAATTCATATTTCACCTGTGTTTAACATTTCAGATTTAACAAAATATCATGAAGGGGCAATTAATGAATAATCAATAGAAGCATAGTGGAATATTCTAGCACCTACTTCAGAAAAGGAGGAGATAAAAAGAAATTTTGGATAGTCGTGTGGGTAGAAGAACAAGAAACAAGAAATACATAGAGTACTTGGTGAAATGGAGAGGAATTCCTAATGAAGATTCATCGTGGTTGTCTAAGGATAAGGTTAACCATCTTGGTTTCCCTCTAACTCCTGAGAAGCGATAGGGTCACTTTTCAAATTACCCTGGGTGTCTAATACAAGAGCATCCAACGGTGTAGGGAAATCTTGCATCACCCAAAAAAACTGTTTTCTTTATCTTCTTTAGTTGTTTTGAGTTCCATGATGGCACTTAATGGGTATAAGACAGTTAGAAGTCAAAAATAGAAAAAAATGGTCACTTACTAATTTTAGCAAGCCAACCTAAACAAGCTCGTATGGACCTAAAAATCTACCCAAAGGAGTAGAGCTGAAAAAAAATTGGGTCACGAAAGAATCACCTCAATACCCTAAACGGTTTAGGAGAAATTAAAGTTTTTGTCTCGAGAAATTTCTCCAATGCAGCTTCAAATTCAAATATAAAACTTCAGAGGTCCCAAAACAACTCGAAAAGTGGACAAAACAACCTACGATTCACGTGTTGTAGATCTCTTCGAGATATTTCCAACGATATGCAATAATAGAAAATTGGACACCCGGATCAAAATTTATAGCCCCATGAAGTTGCCCCTCTAAAAAGTGAATTTCATTAGAATTTATTCCTTGGCCAGAAATCAAACGATGGGACTTTTGGTGCCAAAATAAAAGGGAAAGTTGCATTTTCTAGAACATTCTAGGGCAGTTATTGGGTAAAATAAAAAGGGATATGAGGGGGTTGTAGAAGGTGGCTCCATTAGTGCTGATTGTGACTCCAAATAGTTTTTCTTTCAGAATTGATTTTGTTGTAATGAATCAAGCCCATGAGGCTGTAGGATGTAAGTTTTGAATCTATAATTTCATTTTTTGAAAAATAATTGAAAGTGAGTTATTTTTCTATCTCACATCTTCTGTGTTGGTATCTATTGTTGTGTTTTGTGGGGTTGAGCGGTGTAGCCCTTATCATAATTATTCCATACTCGAGATGCTTTTGTCTCACCTTTTGATATTGAGGTTGTATGTGGTTTGGTCCAGAGTGAGCAATATCTAATGGAGCTCTTCAAATTTTGTATAGTCAATCTTTGCTATTGGCTCATGGATGTATTTCCTCATGTCTTGTATGTACACCATATCTATGGGGATTCTTGAGAATACCCCCCATCTTTATCTACCTCCATTTCCTTGAATGGGTACTTCTTATATTTTGGGTGCAGCTTCTCTATGGAATTGACCAAAGTTGGTTTTCCATTGTTTTTAGATGTATGGTATGAGTATGAAAGCTTAGATAACACTTATTTACTAAGATAATTTGAGTGCAACTGCATATGGAGTGGATTGAGGATTGTTTTAAATAGGGTTTGGGTTAGTAGTTGGTATTTATGTCTTTTTCCCATTAAGTTTCATGGGATTTTCTAGATGTTTGTAATATTAGGAAACTAACAATTTCATCTTATTGTTTATTAACTTTTAATGTATATTTTACATACCTTACCCTATGTTTCTTTTTTGTCTTTATGATTTTCATCCTTCTGGTTGGTGGCAATGTTTAAGTCTTCCACCACTGGCACATCTTGTGATGTGATTTTTGTATAACCTTCTTAATGTTACCACTCCTAATTCTACAATTTCATGTATTTAATAAGGTCCTAGCCACATTACTTATATAAATTTCGTCTCTTTTTTTTTTTTTAGTATAATAGAACCAAAACTCCTATTTAGAAAGTCTTATTCTGGAGGTTTCTATCATGCTAGGATTTATGTCTTTTATGTTCTACTTATTGTTTGTATAAGGCTATGAGTCTGTTCTCGTCCAATTTATCCCTCTTTTATCCTTTGTGCTAGGGAGTTGTCATCATCCAACCATAATGTTAGTGAGGTACGTAGGTTAAAAACTCTAAAGTTTATGGGAACTGCCACATTAGTTCCATATGCTAACTGGAATGGTGTAAAATTATTAGTCCTCTTGTAGGATGTGCAGTAGGCCCAAAGTACCACATGTATCTTTATATCCCAGTTTGATCTATTTCCATCACAAATCTTAGTGAGTGTTGTCCAATTATCTTTTTTAGATCTTCACTTTCTCCATTTTCTTGGGGATGATAGGGTGAGCTCTTATTGTATGTAATCATAAAACTATGTAGGAGCTCCATAATTATTTTATTGACAAAATGTTTGCCTTGGTTACTTACTATACTCAATGGGAAACCATACCTAGTGATTATATTCTCATATTATAACCTTGTAGTAGTCTTTGTGATATAATCCTTAGTGGGTTTTGCTTCTTCCCACTTTGTTAAGTATTCTACCCCTATTATTAGGAATCTTTCTATTGAATGTTTGGGAGGTTGATTAATGGGTCCTATAAAACATATTGCCCATTTTTCAAATAGGATCTATGCTAGTATTAGTTTTAGAGGCATTTCATCTCTTGTGGTAGGCTTTCCCACCCTTTGGAAAATGTCACAATTCTTTGTATATTTCTTTGCATCCCAGTGAAGGGTTTCCCACCAAGTTCTGGATAGTTTTTTTTTTTTGGCCATTATATCACCATAATTATGTCCCCCTACTATTCCCTCTTTTTCTTCTCTCAAAATGGATTCTCTCATATTTATAAAAAACCCTTCTTATGATTTCATCTCATCCTATGTAGTGTGATTCTCGTATCAATGTGTAAGGTGGGGACTTCTACACTAAATATTATTTATCCTACAGTGAGAGATGTAGGAAATTTTCTTGTTGAAAAGAGTAGAGAAATGCCATGCAATTCTTCTAGTATCACATTTAGTCTAAAAAAATACGCACCAGGTATATATTTTGGTTGATTCATTGATTCTTTCCTTTTCTCTATTCTAGATAGATAATCAGGTCCTTGATTGTGCTTTCCTAGTTTCACCATTATTTTTGATTCAAAATATTGAAACAATAGTAACCACCTACATATCTAGCCTTGTATGACAGGTCTATTTAGTAATAACTTTAGCAATTCATGGTCTGTGAAGAAAGTAAAGGGTGTTGACAATAGATAGTGTCTGAATTTTTTGGAGTGCATAAACCATAGCTAGAGCCTTTCATTTGGTAGTAGTATAGTTTTTCTCTACCTTGGATAATTTATTGCTTGCAAATTCTATGGGATTATCCTTATTACCTTTTGGTTGAGCTAATACTACTCCTATTGTAATTATAGATGCATCTACATGTACATGAAATTATGTACTCATTTGGGAAGATTAGGATAGTGGCCTCCACAATTTTATGTTTTAGTGTGTTAAATGTTATTTGGATTTCTTCATTCCATTCAATATTACTACTATTTTTTGAAATTAAAGAAAAATAGGGTTTTTATCAAAATGGGGTGATTGAATATGTGATGCACCTATCTTCCTTATTTCATTAGGAAAAAGAGATCCCTAAAGGTATGATTGAATTTCAACCCTTAGGTGAGTGAACCCTATTGGACATCTTGGCTATTTTCCTTATGATAAGATGGGGTAAATATACCTAAAATGAACTCAATTATGCAATGCAAAACTTGAATCATCAATTTAAAGCATAACACAATTAAAAAAAAAATACTTTTGATAAATCTAAGAAGGGTAAGTTGATGTGTACCAGTCACCAAATTTTTTTGTTGAGTGTCCTCTTAGGACAGGTGAATGGGTCTTGCTATAGGGATCCAAAATCCAATTTCACAGTCCTTTGCTCCTAGATCTATACTCTTGATTTCTATGAAGCTCGTTGTTGAAAAGTCAGAAATAAATTCTACAAGTAAGATTCCATGTCTTGACAACTTTGATAACTTTGTAAAATTGTACTTTTGATCAATCTTCAATCCTTCTTCACCTGCAAATCTGCACATATAAAGAGGGAAAAATTGTTTATTTTTGGTGAATAGGGGTTTACCTTGGTCAAACCCCATTTTGGTAATTAAACCTTGAAATGAAATAATGATGAAAGGAAGGAATGATGAATGAACACTATCTTGTTGCAACTCACCAAACCCTTTAATGGCTACCCTTGGAAGACTGGAGTCTAACACATCTATCCAAGGATTGGATCTTGTGTGAAATGGCCTGATTGGATGTTGATCTTGATGCTTGAATGCTTGATACCTATATCACAATGTTAGCTCCAAAAAAATGCATGATTGAAAATAACTTTGATATGATGATCTTGATCTTGATTGCTACAATAATTTATTGATAAATCTAATCTTGAATGCCCTTGACAATAATCTTTTCTCTTTTAAAATTCTCCTCCTAATTCTTCTAGGTTTTGAATTGATCAAAAGACCTTGTATTTATAGGTAATTTTCTAATTTCTCGACAATTAAACATCAAAGTTTGACAATTACAATTTGAATTTGGATCATAAAAATATTACCAAAAACATATTAAAAAATGGGGTCCTAAACTTAAGGAGGACCCAAAACCTAGGACACACATTTTCCAAGATGTGTAATTTGATGTTTGCAATTGTTTAATATAGGTTCCCATTTCAAAAAACATGATTGATTAGGATTTTAAATGCATAATTGGGTCAATTAGAGGCTTAATTAAGTCCAATTAATTAAGGGGAGGAAAACCAAGTGAGAAATGTGAAGGGGCCCATTTTCTGTCACTACATTTAGTCCCCACTTTAGTGAGAGGATGAGCCCTATGCTCAAACTCACACTAAAGTAGAAAAATAATTCAAGAGAGCTTTAAGTGCACAAATATTGATGGGATAGGATGGAAAAGATAAATATCCCATGACAAACCAACATAAGCACAAATAGACACATGCTTGTAGCAACAACACAAGATGCACCATCATGCAATGTAAAACTTAATACGAAAAGAAAGAAAAGATAAGATGGACTAGCTTTGGTTGTGTTGTTGTCCATAAAAAATGTTCACGAGTGAAAACTTGTTGTCCACTATGCAAACAAAATATACTCACGAGGGCTAATGAAATCTGGTGTCCACTAGGTGAGCCCCAAAAATGTGGTTGATGGGAAATTCATGCTAGGTCTATAGGCTCCCATACATCAACTATACCAAATTTATATCTCCTAAGAACTTTGATAAGGTGCCACACAAAAAATGGTTCCACAAGGCTAGCAAGTTGCATTATGCCAGACACTCATGAAAAACAAAAAGGCTCTAGTGGCAAGCAAGTTTTGTTATGCTTGGTGGCCATGAAAAAGATTTAAAATGCAATAGGATAGGATAGCCAAATGGATTTTTCTTAGTTCATGAAAGGTATCACCTTAGGGAACATCGTTCTCAATGCAACCAAGAGAGAAATATTCAAGGATAAAAGATTATAACTTTATGGCTATGCTTGAAAGAACCTGAAGGTACATGGACATTGCAAAATATAGAGCACTTGAGTAGGTACCTCTAGCTTTCTCTCCACCAATGCTTCTCTACCCAAAACCATATTGGACAAGGGAAAGGAATGAAGAATGGGAATAATCTAAGGATGTCATGTGGAAAATATTTTCATGCTATAGAGGTTTTTACTTGAGATAGAAAAAAGGAGTCGATGTAATCATAGACCTTAGGGAGATGACCTTGTAGTACAACCTCTAGTCTTCAAACCACTTTTCTTGAGGACAAGAAAATGATCAGTTGGGGGGAATGATGAGACCTACTATTAGTCAGTTTTCTATTATTTCAATACATTATTTTAGACATCTCCAAATACCTATTTCTTATAGATCCCTCAAACTTTACTATCTTTTATGATCATTATGAAAACTTTGACTTGGTTTAAAGTCTATAGAAATATGATTATGATATGATATTTATTGCATGGTTTAAATGTGGATATGTATGTGTGTGCAAGTGATTTTTCCTATTCTAGTATGCAAAACAAAATGAAATGCAAAAAGGAAAATGCTAACAAACACTCAAGATTGGCCTAAAATGAATTCAAACAAAACACCAAGAAAATGAAACCTTTTACCTTGCTTGAATTGATGAGTTTGGTTGGCCCTTTTTGATGCTTGCTTGTGTGCTACTTCAATGAAAAATGACAAAAAAATGAATGCAAAAAGGAGTAGAGGTGATGAGGAATGTAATGATGCAAATGGATATTGTGGCAAGTGTGGTATATGGATGCAATGGAAGCTTGAAGGTTGTAAAAATAGAGGATGCAAATGCTTGAGAGTGCTAAGTTGAAGATTGAGTTGCTTGAATGATTGAATGTGTTGAATGTTAATGGAAATGAGATAAAATCTTCCATTTTAAGGGAAGAGTCTCTAGAGAGTTCAATGGCTAGGATTTAGCCAACATGGGCAAGATGGAGGGTTGTAGTGAGTTGAGGAATCACAAGTCCTCACATCTTTCCATGTGGAGGATGAGGTGTGAAAAGGACAGATGATGTGGAAAGAGGAAATGTGAGGTGGAGAGAGGACATGTGAGGTGGAGGTACTTGCAATTACCTTGGGATTAGGGGAGGATTTCCTCAAAAAATAAGTTTTTGTCCCCATATGAGGATGATGGTGACAAGTGGGGAATTTTATAAAATCCTCTCTTATCATCATGGGGATGAGAGAAGTTTTTGGGGGAATAAATGTGAATTTTAAATTCACATGATTGGGGAGTACCTTGGGGATAAGACAAGGTAATCATAAAGGAGGTCCTTGTCCCATGTGACTGATGTGACCTATGAAAGATTTAGAATTTCATGGGGAAGATAAATGCATTGGATGAAGAAAATGTGAATTTTAAATTCACATGGGGAAGAATTCAATGCCTAATAAAGAAAATACTTATGAAAGGTTGACTTGGAAGACATACCAGAAATGGTAAGTGATTAGATTAAGGTTGTGCAAACATTTGATTAGGAAGAATAATGGAGGATTAGAGGCAAGTGGTCAAATATGGAGGATGCGACATTAATCCTGATTAAGGATGTGCACATCATAATCATGGATTAATTAAACTAATCTAGATTAGAAGAAGATTATGGAGGATGTGACAAGGAGAGAGAAAAGAGGGAATTTAAAATTGATTTAAATTCAAAAAGGGGAAAATGACTAAATTAAATAAATTGATATATTTATTTAATTTAGAGAAGAAATGATGAAAGATAAAGTATTTAATTGTTAAATTAAATACTTTAGAAACTTTAGAGGAAGGGGAAATATTAATCAAATAAGTTATTTAATTAATATTGATGAAATGGATGAATAAAGGATACAGATTTGACCATATGGGAGTGGTCAAATTTGGATGTCTACATTTTTCCCCTCTACGAAATATTCTTAGAATAACAGTGTTTCGAAAAAGAAAAAAAATGTAGATGACTTTATAGAGGAAGCGACTAGAAAATGATGCCCCAACATGAGAGAAGTTGTGTGAGCTGCCCAAAAGGAGGGAAGTGAAGGGAAATGCCCCACTATTGTGAGAAAGTGACTAAGAAGGAGGAATGGATGAAAATGGTAGGGTATGCCCCCTCGAGAGGGCGGTTGGGGAAGAAAAAGGGGCCCCGAGCGACTTCTCGATATGAGGAAATGAAAGGTACCATTGGAAAGAGCTCAAAAAACCATGAAGATTGGCCTTTGAATGGAGTCAAACAGGCACACAATGTGCAAATGACAACCTCAGGAAGTTAGAGTATTTGTTGAATTAAAAGATGGTTTAAAGAAACGGTAAAAATACCCTTAACTTAAAAAGATTAAAAAAAAGAGGGAAAAGTTATATATAGTAATTTTAGAAATTATTATTCCTCATTTGCACACCTGGTAGTTGAGTGAGAGAGAGAAGAGAGGAGAAGAAGGAGACAAGGAGATGAGGAGATGAAGATGTTGGAGAACTACGATGACGACATCATCCACCAGGGGGATGAGGTGTGGCGGTTCTGTTAGTGTAATAGGTTTTTCTTAGGTAATAATTAGTTTACTTAATTAATAAGTAAGCTTTATTTAGTTGAGTTGTTTTTAGGTCAAGATTAGGGTTGCATACATTGCTTTTATAAAGCAAATCATCTCTTGTAATATCAAAATTCTGAATATTATCGATTTGCACATTTCATGCAAAGCTCTATTTTTTCATTGTTTTTATCTTCTGTGGAAGGTGTTTAGGTTTTCATGTCTAATCTTGGTTTCTAACAGGTTCTTCCATGAGTGCGTGGTTCCATGCCAGGTTAGGTCCAAAACCTGCTTTGTGATTTTAAGCTTGTTTTGATTTATCGTTGAGTTTTTATGCATTTTAAAACATTGGTTTTGGGGTGGAGATAGGGTAGTGAAATGGGTAGAGGGAAAAATGTCAATGTCCCCATCAAGTAGGTAGAGTGTCCTATTAGAGGCGTTGGGGAAGGGAGGGAAGATCCACCCAATGGATGGGTAAATGAGCTAGTTTAGACCACCTAGAAAAAGGCGGCCCCGCCTCGAACAAGGGTGGCCATGCCCGAAGAGGGGCGGTCGTGCCCCAAGGAGGGGCGGTCACACCTCATTGAGGGGTGGCCCCACCCCTTGAGGGGCGGTTGTGCCCCTTGAGAGGTGGCCCTGCCCCTTGAGGGGTGACTGCTCCCCAAAAGGGGCAGTCTCACCCCAAAAGAGGTGGTCGCACCCCTTGAGGGGTGACCCCACCCCAAAAGGGGTGGCCCCACCCGAAGAGGGGTGGCTCTGCCCTAAAGAGGGTGGGGGAGAAAGAAAGGAGGAAAAAAAGAAGAAGAAGAGGTAGAAAAGAAAACGAATTTGGGCCAATGGAGTAAATTTTTTGAAAGGGAGGGGAGGGGAAAATTAGTGGGAAAAGAACCTAGAGCTGAGAAATGGAGAAGAGGGATAGATGAAAGAAAGTGTGAGAAGGCCGATATTTTGTGTGATATGGATGCAACGGTTTGATAGTTTGTAGATGCATGAGAGGCGATCAAAGGTTTTTGGAGGCGATGAGAGCAGCTATTAACGGAGCAGACCATGAGGCCCTGTCACAAGCGGGGATTCTACATTTGCTAGGATACTTGATGATCAAAGCTCATTGAGTGATGCTGACAACCCTTATAGAGCGTTGGAGCTTAGAGACCTCAACTTTCCATCTCTCGACAAGGTATATGATGATGAATTTGGAGGACATGTGGCGGATACTGAAGCTACCTATAGCAGGCCACCTGGTGAGCATGACAAGATCAGAGGGAGCGGTGTTGGATCAAAATCTATGGGTCATGTTTGGATGAGAGGACCTTCCTGTGCAGAGGTAGGGGTTGGATATGGATAGATGCATGGGGTTGGGGGTATCAGTGTTGCCACTATACTTGTGTGGACTGATTAGCAAATTGGAGAGAGGGGGAGTTTGCATGGGGTCCATGCATCTTGGTGCAGCTGTACAGAGACATGCACATTGTGTGCTACCAAGAGGTGCTCAGTGTGACACAGGTGACGCTGCTACAGGTATGGGATTGGGAGCACATTAGTGTGGCTAGACTAGATGTGATGAGAGGAGGGGTGGAGGATGAGACACTACCAGTGACATATTGGTATGGTACAGAGTACGACTAGGTGTGGCATTACCAAGGCTTCGGGGATTTGGACGGATGGAGGAGGCTATTAGATGATCTACAAGAGGATCAGGATAGTGTGGAGGTCATATATGACAGGATGATTTTCTAGATGGAGGAGAGATGAGGAGAGATACAGAGGATATTTTTGTACCCGATGCTATATATTTAGGAAGGAACCACGTATAGTGGAGTCACATAGGCCGAACAAGGTGACTAGACAGTTTGGGTTGTCATAGGACATTCCTCGCGGGTCAGAGAGCTTCAGATGGATCTCACAAGAGTGACCATGGGGGAGCCGATTATGCCTAAGTTTACGAGGGAGAATTGGGAGACACTAGATCCGATACCCTATCCAGGTAGGACCAGAGGGAGAGAAGAGGTGGGAGTGATAGTCAGAGTCTCCACGTGGTATGCTCATCATTGACCCCCATGAATTACACAAAAAGAGCCGATTACAGAGGCAATGGGTTTTGGGCCAGAAGATGAGTTGAGACTGGCAGGAAAAAGGAGAGGGAGTGGGAGGGGACAATAGAGGAGAGGGCGGGAGGTAGCCGAAGTAGGAGGTCAGCAGGGTAGGGGACATGAGTATTTTGAGGCAGGAGGTCAGTAGAGGAGGGCTAGGAGGAGAGGAAGATGACTTAGGAGAGCCCAGGTGGAGATCAAGGTAGAGGAGGAGAGAGATGAGGTAGAGGTGGAGGTGATGGAGGAGAGAGATGAGGAAGAGGTGGAGGTGATGGATGAGAGAGATGAGCAAGGAGGTTAGCAAAGGAGGGTGAGGAGGAGGAGATAGTAGAGGAGAGCCCAAGTGGAGATCGAGGCAGAGGAGGAGAGAGATGAGGTAGGGGTAGATGGGATGGATGAGAGAGATGAGGCAGAGGTGGAGGCGATGGATGAGAGAGATGAGGTAGAGGTGGAGGTGATGGATATGGATGTTCATGATATTCCCCCATTGGCCATTGTACCACCTATAACAGAGGATTCGACTGTACTATTGAGAGGGTTCATGGTGAGATTATAGATCATTGAGTAGAGACTAAGGGATACAGAGGCTGTGAGGTATAGACTTGAGTCCAAGGTGAGCATATTGCAAGTAGAGGTGACCAGAGTGTGGGCAGAGGGTGAGAGGGATTTCAGGGATGTAGCCAAGGTGATGTTGCGACATGAGGAGGAGATATGGGTGGAGAGGAATAGTGTACAAGTCGAGGTGATCCAGCTACGAGCAGAGGTGACTCAGCTTGAGGGAGAGGTGTTCAAAGAGCATGAGGAGGGGGTGGCAATGAGATGGGAGTGAGATAGGCTAGAGGTAGTGGTGACTATATTACAGGTGAGGGGACAATGAGAGTTTGGAGGAGTGACCGAGTAGGTATCGACAGAGACCTTAGCAAAGGTGGAGAAGGACATTGATTATTTGAGGAGGCAAGTGGAGGGGCTACTGAGAGAAAGGACTAAGCTAAGACAGGAGCAAGACGAGCTCCATAATAGAGTCAAGGTAGCAAATCAGATAGTGGGAGACATGGGGCAGATGCAGGAGAGAGAGGAGGCTATGAGGGCCTAGGTACAGACTTTGCAGACAAAGACGGATGCAACACATACATAGGTGCAGACCCTACAGGATGAGATGGATGTGGCAGTGGTATGGGTACAAGTTGTGGAGGGAGAGAGAGATGCAACATAGGCTCAAGCATAGGTAGCATAGGGCGATGGTGGTGAGAAGGGGGAAAAGGTGTAGAGATTGTAGGCACAGGTACATGACATGCAAGATGAGAGGGACAGGGCTATAGAGTAGGTGTCTTAGATGAGAGCAGAGGTTGGGCAGCTAAGGTTAGCACAGGATGCATGGGCATAGGAGAGGAGATCCATATGTGGATTCTAGGATAGGTATAGGGCAGAGTGGTTTTCAGCCCAACATTAGGCTACAGAGCAAGATGAGTACATGCAAGAGACTAGCTACTATATGTGTGCCTATTTTATAATAGTGCCATATCTAGGGTATCAGGTACCTACCTATGTTCGAGCGATGCCACAAATTCCAACCCCATCCCAGTCAGCAAGGACACATACCCATGGATAGAGTAGCTGGAGAGAGACCCCTCCACATAGAGGAGTGGTTCCAGACTCACCACAAAGGTCAAATGTGGGCAACTGACAGTAGAGAGGATAGAGGAGAGGTGGTAGGATACTAGTTTTTGATAGGCGCATAATGGGTGTACAGTACAGAGCAGCAGAGATCAGAGTTGATCCAGAGCCTTGTACAATGTGGGTTGAAATCTAATTAAATTCCTTAAAAACTCTAATAAGTAAATGAAATGCAACGTGAACATGAGTGTAAACAAGGGCTTGCATAATGATGGAGGAGAACGGTATATTGACTTTATTTATGGATCATGCTTGCTTTAGCTTATAAAATAAAGGAGATGATGGGTGTGAAACTACACCTGTCAAGAACCATAGGTATCCTAAGGAGAAAGGAAAATAGAAGGAATCAATGTTTTCACAACCAAAATCATAAGTCATGGGTTGGAGAAAGAAGGGATGAAGGATATATGCAATGCAATGGAAGAGAAAATGAAATGCAATCCTAATGCAATTTGCCATTTTTGAAGCACTGATTTTTACTATAGTAAAAGACATCGGGTACCATGGTATGTGAAACCATGGTGGATTAGTGTCTAATGCATACACAAACACAACAAACAAGGAGGCTATCCCAACACCCCAAAGTCATGATGACTTTGGTCGGGCCAGGTATTGGGATAACCACAAGCACAAAAGGATGCCCCAGCATAACACAAGACCTCAAGGGTCTTGGCGGGTACTACGTGGGACCCCCGGCATAACACAAGACCTTGGGGGTCTTGGCAGGGACTACATGGGACAACCAAGAAGACAACAACAAACAAAGATCAAGATATGCCCCTATGTTAACTAGTCAAAACATACCATAATATGATAGATCATGGCAGCCTTGACAAGTGATGATAGGGAGCTCAAATGCTAAATAGAAGCCAAAAGTATCAAAAGATTGCAATCAATTTCAAAAAATCCTTTGTCATAGGATCAAGAGGATGGATGGGGTTGATGAGGTCTATTAGAAAGGATACATCCTATTGAGACAAAAGATGAATACTAAACTAAAAGATCAATTATGACGCACGAGACTCCAAAACCAATTGAATCTCATGATACGAATGGATCCCATTTATGAATAACCAGCTAGATAAGGACATACTTGGTGGCATGACACAAGGAATGAGACACAAGACACAAGACTGACACACACTAAAAACCTAGGGGCTCGGGGGCCAATCAGATATTAGCCTTGCCTACGTGAAAGTGTAGAGCCCTCGTAGTTCAAGAAAAGACTATGGATAAAAGCGGAAAAGAGACAATGAAGACAGATTATGAAGGAAAATGACCAGATTGACCAAAGACAAAGCAAAGAAAAACCAAAGCCCCGGGGGTGGATCAAATGATCGACCTTGCCTACGCGAAAGCTTAGGGGCAACATAGTTTGAAAGAGGACGAAAGACCAACGAGGGATAAGAGCGAAAAGGGGACAATGGGGATAGATGATGAATGATCGAAACTAGATGGACGAAATGCCTCAGGGGTGGATCAAATGATCGGCCTTGCCTATGTGAAAGTGTAGGGGAAACGTAGTTCGACAGAGGATGAAAAGACCGACACGATGAAAGAACCTAGATGGAAGTGAAACGTGAACAAAACAACAAGATAGACGACACAAGCTCAAGATGATGGATAGCCAATGAAGTTCATCCAATTCTCAACCAAAATATACCAAGTGACCAAATGATGAATGTGGATGGAAGGATAGGATTTATAGGATGATGGGGATATGAGATCAAATGGGTGAAAGCATAAAATAACTAGGACGCAAGGTAGATAATGATTAAGCCCCGTACGAATGTTGCCTATGGCTAGGTTTTCATCAAACGTACTTATCCAAGGTGCCACCAAGGGTGGTTTTCACCATAGGATGAATTATTTCTTTTTACTATTTTTGGATTTTTTGACTTTTTTAATTTTTTTGTATTTTTGATAATTTTTTACTCTCTTTTTTTTTTTGGATTTTGCAAGATAGGATACCCCAGCTAACTTAAGTGTAAAACCTTTTCAGGTGCATGATATTAATGGGTTCCTTAAGGGGCTCTCCTTTAGGTGTATCAAGTCTATATGCTCCTGATCCATATTTTGTTGTGATAACATAAAGGCCCAACCAATTTGCTTTGAACTTTCCCTTCTTTTCTCGATCTTGCTGAGCGCGTTGATTCTCCTTAAGAACTAAATCACCAACATTGAATTGGCGAGGATGGAACTTCTTGTTGTAGATTCTTTTTAGATGATTATGATATGCTTGAAGATGGTCATACAATTTGATCCATTTTTCATCGAGGAGTTCCATCTGGTTGAGTCTTGCGACCTGAGTGTCTTCATCACTGATAAGATTCTTTAGGGATATTCTCAGTGATTGGATTTCTAACTCAATCGGCAAGATGGCATCGACACTATAGATGAGAGAATATGGGGTGGCCCTATTAGGAGTGCAGATGGAGGTGCGATAAGCCCAAAGGGTGAGATGGATATGAAGGTGTCAATCTTGACCAATGTTATTGAACACCCTTTTGAGGATCTTGATTAGAGTTATGTTGGTGGCCTCCACCTGTCCATTACCTTAAAGGTAATAGGGTGTGCACAAACTATGTTGAATGTGGAAGGTTTTGCAAAGGTGTTTCATGGCTTGGTTCTTGAAAGGATTTCAATTATCAGTGAGGATCATGGATGTAATTCCATATCTATAGAGAATATGGAATAGGATAAATTTAGAAATTTGAGTACCTGTGATTTGTGAGAGTGGCATTGCTTCCACCCATTTGGTGAAGTACTCAGTTGTAGTGATAATGAAAGTATGGCCATTAGAGGATCTAGGATAGATCTTGTCGATTAGGTCGAAGCCCCACTGAGAAAAGGGTTATGGTGCTATGAGAGGTTGGAGACCCTATGCAAGAGCACATATTAAATCTACGTTTTATTGATAGGGTAGACATTTCTTCACAAATTCACAAGAATCATGTTCCAATGTAGGCCAATAGTAACCAGCCCTGAGAATTCTTTTAGCTAGTGCCATTGCATTTGAATGGGCCCCACATACACCACTATGTACATCCATTAATGTAGTGCGGGCTTCAGACTCATTTAGACACTTGAGGAGGGTTTCATCATACCCATGATGATAAAGTGTATCACCTACAATGGTGCAATGGGATGTTCACTGGATAAAATATTTATGTTGGTTCCATGTCAGATCAAGGGGTAGGATGTTGTCATGCAAGTAAGTATAGATATCATAAAACTAGGGTGATGTAGCACCTACAATATCACACACCATCTAACTTTCAGGGATTATGTACGTTGGGATTAAACTTTGCTCGACTATAAACTTGCATTCGGTCTGATCTTTAGGCATGTCAAGAAGAGAACCAATGGTAGCCATGGCATCAACCACTTTGTTTTACACTCTAGGTATCTGATCAAACTGGATGGATGTAAAATGCCTTTTGAAGTCATCTACCATACACTTATATGGTAACAACTTATCATCCTTTATCAAAAACTCGTCGTTGACATGTTTGATGATTAGCTGGGAATCGCCAAAGACTTGCAGGAGAGTGATATGCCATTGGATTGTAATTCTAAGGCTAGTAAGAAGAGCTTTTTATTCGGCTATTTTTTTGTACATGGTGATGAGCCTAGTTTTTGGTCCAAATTTTGGTAGAATCTATAGTTTATTTGTTGAATTTGACATGGACTTTGATATTAAATGTTGAAATTTCTATAGAATTTCCCTCAAACCATAGAAATTGGGTTTAATTCCATTTCTACTAGTTT
The DNA here is from genome assembly GCA_007115665.2 of Sequoiadendron giganteum. Lineage (NCBI taxonomy): Eukaryota > Viridiplantae > Streptophyta > Pinopsida > Cupressales > Cupressaceae > Sequoiadendron > Sequoiadendron giganteum. The sequence goes on along the minus strand of CM021100.1, from coordinate 145,650,643 downwards.
TAATGACATTAGCCTATTATGTGGACTATCTATATTAATTTTGCATGTGGTTAATGAATGTTCTTTAAGGTGGTTATATATGTGCAATTATTATGCATTCTAAAATTTTCATGCAAACATTCTTGGGGATACTAAATTAAGGAATACAGCCTCCAGTTGGTCATGCAGAGGAATCATTTGAAGGTCAATTGAAGGATGACGATGAAGATTCCCCATTTTAGTCACATGTAATCAACTTACATTGATCTTTCACGATGTTGAGCAGTTGCGGGTGTTATTGTAGCATTGAGTCTGCATTTGGACATGCATGTTTGACTGGATTCCCTACGCGTGTAATCGCCCTTCCATTCTTTTCTCCGCTTTCCCTAAATTGCACCCTCTTAGTTAGTGGGAGTTGACTTCCCTATTTAGTTGGTAGGATAAATAAGGTTTGGATTCTCTTTCTTCAAGAGTTTGAAGGTTACCGAGTTGTTGAGTTATTGATGTTGTATATGATAATATACTAGCATTTCCAGAGATGATACTCTTTTGTATTTGCATTTCCCAATGAATAAGATGAAGTTCTGAGTTGAGAATTTGAGTTTACATTAGTTTTAGAGGATACTCATCCAAGGGGGGCCACTTGGTGAGTAATCTATCCTTTAGTTTAGTTATATTAGCTATTAGTTTGTGTTTAGTACTTAGTTCAGAATCTGGAACTAATTGTTCCTGCAACCACTAGGAGTCCATTATGTGACTGTTCCTGCAACCAAAGTGGACATAGTAGTTTCCTGTTTGTTGTTCAGATTTTCATTCCTGTCATGCATGTTCAGCTTATTTTAATTTTTGAGTGATGTTCAACATTTAATTTTTTCCTTTCCATGAAATTTACTTTCAGTATTGAATCTTTCTTAGTTGTAGAATGAAGATGACTACTTTGAATTTCCTACTGCACATACTGTGCTAACCCATTTCAAGTTCACATCCCTGGGTTGAAAATTTAAATGTACCTTCATGATGGTTAAAATGGCTATTCAAGTTAGATGTTCAATCTCTGAATCACAGTTGTAAAGGCTTAGTTATTAAAATAATTGTAGGAGGCCGCCATTTTTGGTGCCGTTGTCGTGGATGGTGTCAAACTAGGGAGTTCTTTGAAGTCATTGCTAGTTTTCTTTCTATTGTAGTCTTTCTAGAGATTTTATCTTAGTGTTTAGAAGTTATGATGCACTATGCTTTCACCAATTCTTTGTGTGATTTGGCTAATGTCGAGTGATACCACTTGCATAAAAGAAGAAGAGATTCTTATGGGAGATTCTTTTCTAATAATTCAGAACCATTTCATCTAGTAGAGCTTCCAAATCTACCCAGAAATGAAGAAGAAGAAGAGCCACACCCCTTTGTTGATGTATTTCCTGACTTAAACAATTTTGAAGTTTCCCTTGAAGATCAAAATCCAATTGAAGAACCCTTTACTTTGAAACTTCATCAAGCTGGCATGGTTGATGCAAATGGAAATAGGCCAAACCAGCAAAACCAACCAACTTTTCCTTTCAAAAATATCCCTGCTTCAATCCTTCCTAAGTTTTATGGACTTGTGACAGAAGAACCTAATACATTCTTGTTTGATTTTGATATACTCTGCAGAAGTTATGACTATACCATTGATGCCCGCAAGCTTAAGCTATTTCCTACCACTTTGAAAGAAGTTGCATTGAGATGGTTTATGAGCCTTGGCAGTGATAATGTGGAGACTTGGGAGGACATGAAGACAAAGCTCCTTGATAAATACAAAGAGTATTATAGGGGAAGTGATATGAGAGGAGATGACATTTTCAAAATGTAGCAAAAGGAAGATGAAAGCCTGGAAGATTTCATTTCAAGGTTTTTGTTTTGTCTGCAATAATCTCCACACCATACACTCAATGAAGACTCACAAAAGTTTATTTTCTTGAGAGGAATTAATGAAAGCTACACTGATGCCTTGGACCTGATGGTAGGAGGAGATGTCACTCAAGTTTCTTGGGAGGATATCAAGAAAATATGCCAAAACTATTCTACGGTAGCTTCAAAGAAAGGGAGATCTTACCAATCCTCTATGGGTAAGTCATCCACCAGTGAAGTTTCAAGGATGGAGATTACTCACTTACTAGTAGATTTCAAGCAAGATATCATAAACAATCTAGCTACTCAGTTGGATACACTTCAGGCCAAGAAGAAACATGAGGAGGCATAAGCAATGCTGATTGAATATTGCCCTCATTGCAGATAAAAGAAGGACTACAGATGCAAGATCGCAGCTAACATTGAAAGCAAGCAGATTCTACCTAAGTTCAAACCAATTCAGACTGAGGAACATCAAGTCTACTTTGTTGCATAGAAAAGGCCATGGGCTCTAAGACAAGGTATGCCACCAGATCCACTATCTTTTGTTGGGCCATATTTTAATTCCTATTCATCCGGTAACTAGTGGCAGCCCCCATGTCCATCCAACTATGGAGGATATCCACCACAATCTTGGGGTAACCCTCCAAATTATTGGCCCAATTATCAAAATTCTTCACCTTAGTGGCAGCAACCTTAGGGGAATTGGCAGCAATTTCAAGGACCTTTGCAACCACATCCAAGAAACTGACAACAAACATCCCAATGGAGATGTGAACAACAATGGCCACATTAGACAACTAGTTACATACAGCCACCTTATCAACCTCATCAACCTACTATCATGCCTCCCCCTGCTAATATCAACCCAATTGCACCTAAACCCACTCAGTTACCAACTCATCCCATACCTAACCCAAATAATAAACCACAATAACAACAACCTGTATACTCTGCTGATCCAAATCAATTTCCTACATATGTTGTGAATTTAAGTAACATATGTTTGCATTCAAGAACTACTTTTCCAACTCCTTCCACACCCATCATCACTAATCTTCCCGTGGAAGAAGAAGAACCTCTAGATGTTCCCATTCAGCCTAGTGCACCTAAAAATCCTAAACCAATTCCAGCCAAACATACGACACAAGAACCGCCATTCCCCTAGAGATTGTAAGTCTCCAAACAACATGAAGACAAGGAGGACACCACTTTTGACATTCTAGACTAGATGAAGCATATATGTGTCTAGATACCCCTATTCCAAGCCATAAAAGATGTTCCTATATATGGAAAAGCAATCAAAGAAGCATGCCTCAAGAAGTTGGGCAAGAAAAAGAAAGACCCGACTACAGTTCATGTAGTGGGACAACTACCTAACATCATGCTTGGAAAAGTAGCTATCCCCAAGTACAATGATCCAAGTAGTCCTGTGGTTGAAGTTATTATAAATGGGATACACATAAAGAATGCTTTAATTGAATTGGGTGCAACAATAAATGTGATGACTAAAGAAATCTTGCAACAACTAAACATTGTAAGTATGAGATCCACTCTTACTGTCGTGCAATTTTCTGATAGTTCCACTGCTAAGCCTGATGGCATAGTAGAGGACCTTATGGTGATTCTAGATTCTTGGGAGTATCCAACTGACTTCATGATTATTTCTCCTAAAGCTACATTAGGCAAGTATTATATCATCCTTGGAAGGCCATGGTTAGCAACAATGGATGCTTATATTGGATGTCGGTAAGGTGACATGACCATTTATGATGGTAGTAATACCAAAAAGCTTGTTCATTATCCTCCTGCTCAACTATCCCATTATCATCCTTGGAAGGCCATGGTTAGCAACAATGGACGCTTATATTGGATGTCGGTCAGGTGACATGACCATTTATGATGGTAGTAATACCAAAAATATTGTTCATTATCCTCCTGCTCAACTATCCCATGGTGAGGATAATCCTATATGGCCACATGTAGGTGAAGAGGCCAAGGAAGCTAGCTTTGTGTTGCAGCTTATGATGTTAGGTAGAAGCCCTTTCATGTAGCTTCAAGATGAAGATGAAGTGTTATCTAATATAATTTAGAACCATTGTGAGATAGAGGAGGTGCCATCCTCTCATGCATCTAGTTCTGCTGATCCCATGAAGACACTTTTGTCCGCTCTACCTGATCTTCCTGCAGCCACTATTTGTGCAGACAGACTTCCTGTAACCACTCTTCCTGCAGCCACTCTTCTTGCAGACAAACTTCCTGCAACAACAGGTATGTTCCACATAATTCTGCCATATGAACTCAAGGTACCATGCATTCATGAAACAACTATGATAGAGTTAACTACACAAGTACATGTGTTTGAGGGAAAATATTTGAATATTAACAACAAACTGGGAGAAAAATAATAGTTATCATTGAAAAATCTGTTGAAGGTTCACCAAAATGCATTTGCATGGGATTATCATGATATGAAAGGCCTAGACCCCAAGCTTTACACCCATAGTATATATATCAAGGATGATTGTCAACCACTCAGGCAGCCACAAAGAAGAATCAACCCTGCATTGAGAGAAATTGTCAAAACAGAGCTGCAAAAGTTGCTAGATGTAGGCTTTATCTATCCTATTTTAGACAAACAGTGGGTGTCTCCATTGGTGATTGTTCCCAAGAAGGGATGAAAATGGTGAGTCTTTGTTGATTATAGGGAACTCAATGTTGCTTCCAAGAAAGACCATTTTCCCTTCTCTTTTGTTAATCAAGTATTGGACTCACTTGCAGGAAAGAAGTACTTCTCTTTCCTAGACGGATTTAGTGGCTACAATCAGATCCAAATTGCACCTGAGGACCAAGAGAAAAAAACCTTCACATGTCCATGGGGGACATATCCCTATTCAACACTTCCCTTTGGTTTATGCAATACACCTGCAACTTTTCAAAGAGCAGTCATCAATATATTTTCAGACATCTCTCTTGACTGCATGGAAATCTATATGGATGACTTTACCACCTATGGTACTGATTTTGATGAAGCATCATAGAATCTCAGGAAAGTATTACAAATATGTGAATACCAAAATCTCTCTTTAAACAGTGAGAAGTGTTTCATGATGATGCATGAAGATGTAGTTCTTGACCACTACATTTCCCACCAAGGAATTTAAGTAGATCCCGCAAAAATTGAGGTAATTGTTAATCTGTCTACACCTGCAAAAGAAAAAATATGTTAGGATTTTCTTGGGACATGAAGGATATTACAAGAATTTCATCAAAGATTTCAGTAAAATAGCAGCACCCTTGTATACTCTCTTAACCAAAGATGTTGAATTCCAGTGGACAAAAGATTGTGCCACAACATTTTTTGACTTGAAGGAAGCTTTGACTCATGCTCCTATACTTAAGGGACCTAATTGGGAAATTCCTTTTCACACCCATACTGATGCATCAGACTATGCTATAGGAGCAGTCTTAGGACAAAAAGAAGGAGCCATTGAAAATTCCATTTATTTTGTCATCAAAAACTTACAAGGAGCTTAATTCAATTATACAATAACAAAAAAAGAAATGTTGGCAGTGATCTATGCCTTGAAAAAATTCAAGCATTACATAACAGGCTACCAAATCTTTGTGCACACCGATCATGCAGCCATTAGATATCTCATGAATAAATCTCTGATCTCAGGAAGGTTAGCCAAATGGTTATTGTTGATGTAGGAATTTGACATAACTGCTGTGGACAAATCAGGGAAGGCCAATGTTGTTGCATATATTCTTTCAAGACTAACAATATCATAAGACAATCAAGCCATAGATGAATCCTTTCCTGATGAGCATCTATTTTTCATTAGTGTGCACACACCCTGGTATGTTGACATAACTAATTACCTTATGACAGGGAGAGTTCCTCGCCACTTCTCTCCAAAAGAGAGAAGAGTGCTCATTGAAAAATCTTTTCCTTTTACATGGATTGTTAGATGCTTGCTTTATATTGGACTAGATTATGTTATGAGAATATGTGTGAGGGAAGATGAGAGATATGAAATTCTGCATGCATGTCATGATGAAGCCTGTGGAGGGAATTTTGCAGCCAAAAGGACAACAATGAATATTTTGAACACAAGATACTATTGGCCTACACTCCACAAGGATGCAGGAAGATATACAAAGAAATATGATAGGTTCCAAAGAATGGGCCGACCAACCAAATCAGATGAGATGCCACTCTACCCCCAAGTAGTAGTCACTCCCTTTAACAAGTGGGGATTGGATTTTTTGGGACCCATTGATCCCCCATCAAATGGTAAGTCTTATATATTGGTATGCACTAATTATGTAACTAAATGGGTAGAAGTCAAGGCCATGAAGCATGCAAGAGATAAAAAAGTTGTAGAATTTATTTATGAAGAAATTTTCACACGATATGGAGTGCCAAGAGAAATAGTAACTGATCAAGGAGCTTAGTTTACCTCAACACTTGTTACAACACTAGTCAATGAATATAACATAAGGAACAGAAAGTCTACTCCTTATCACCCTCAGTCCAATGGATAAGTTGAGGTGACCGACAGAGAAATTGAAGCCATCCTAACCAAAATAGTGGTTATTCATAGAAAGGATAGGGAAAATAGATTATCAAAAGCAGTTTGGGCCTATAGAACCACCTAGAAAACTACTACAGGCTTCACTCTATTTGAGCTACTGTATGGGAAGACAACTATGATGCCTATTGAATTCAAGCACAAAACTCTTAGAACTACAGTAGACTTAGGGATGAATATTTATGAGGCACAAAAAGAAAGAATCATGCAGTTGATTGTTTTAGATGAGATGAGGAAGACAACCTTGCACCACACTGAAGTCATGCAGAATCAAAGAATCAAATGGCATGAATTTTTTATCAAAGAGAATAAATTTCATCTAGGTGACTGGGCATTGCTTTATGACTCATGATATTAGGAAAATGAAAGAAAATTGCAAACAAGGTGGCTAGGACCATATGAAGTTGTTGAGTTCTTTCCCAATGGAGTTATTCAACTCACCACCATTGAACCTACTAGATTCATGTTACTAGTCAATGGTCATCGTCTTAGATTGTATCACAAGCCAGCTTCAAAAGAAGAGTTCTTGCAGTAATTCATCCAACCTACAACACCTGAGCTTCCTGCAACCAAAGGCAGTGGACCTAGTGTCCCTCCTTCTGGCTAATTAAGGTACGTACTTGTCATAATAAATACTTCTACTTTTGTATAAGTTCATTTATTCACCCATCTATACCACCTTTCTCTCTCTTCTATCATTTCATTTCACCTCACATCATTCCACTTCATCATTATTGATTGCTCAATTTATTTCCTAAAAAGATGAACGGTACTTTCTCCATGATATTTGCAGTCTATCCTCCACAAATTCAGGTATGTGCACATTAATTTCTCTCTTAATTATCTTTTTAGTGCATTCATTTGATCGTTGTATGATTAGTATGGACGTTCAAATAATTTTCATACCTCCCTATGAAATCACTACTACCATCTCGCATGTGTGGACACATGTCCAAATTTAGGTTGGCGGAGGGGAAAGGAAGATGCAGGTACATTTCCCACATATCAATCCATGACTTGTTTGTGTCAGCAAATCTAGCTGAGCTGATTCAAAATTTGAAATGAGGGACGACTCATATCCATGATGTGACACTTAATTTTTGCCGCCATTTCTTTTCATCATAAATCCTTTTTATTACCTCATCTTTTCCATTATTGACCCCATCATAATTTTGAATTGCAAGAGGTAAAAGGTAAAAAAAATAGAGAAGGAAAATTCAGTCGACATTGGTGCAGGATAATTCAGCCTAACAAGTGTTGTAGAAAGGAATTTGTTCTCAGACAGGAATTATAGGAAAGGAGTTTTGTAGAGTGACAGTGATTGCAGAAAATGGGAGGCAGACTAATTTGAAATGAGCCTTCAGCTCATGATACCTTATTGCAGGATGCACAGTGCCTACCTAAATTTAGAAATTGTGCCTGATTGGACTACTTCCTAAAGCTGGACGATTTCGACAAAGGCATTGCACTAGAGTTCGCCCAAACATTTTTAGAGGGAAAATCCATAGTAAAAGGACTGGAGGTTGTGGCAATTGAGAAAATAATTGCAGAAGTTATAGGGTTACCTACTGACAATGAGCATTACCCTGTTTCTAGAGATGTCAGGTCAACAAGGGCCATATTCACAATACATGGTGACCCTCCAATTAGTATAGACAAGCAGGGTGCCAAAAGAACCTCTCTGCCCAAGCCATGGAAGCAGGAAACCATCCACATTATCAGGTACCTCACTTGTGAAGGTCGATTGTCAAACTTACATTCAGTACATTTCAAACTTTTGAGTCACATGAGGCACGAAAGAAGGATGAATGTGCCTAATGTCTTATACAACCTTCTCTCCATCATGGTGGCTGAAACTCAAAAAGGTAGGGAAAAATCTGTCTCACACCATTTCCTCATAAAAATTTTGGTTGAAAAATATTTGCATGATGTATCACCCAAGATGACGTAGGAGGAATTCATAAATGTTAATCAATTTAGACCTGAGTAGCTGCAATCTAAGGCTTTATCTGAGATACGTAGGTCTAGTAGGAGATTAAGCATGGATGAAGCCACCCCTGGTGCTTCAACCTCTGGTGTTGGCTCTATATTGAATCCTCCTACAGTAAAAGGGACCATAGATATTAGTTCCTCTGAAATAGGGCACTCTAAAATATAAAGTTCTTCATCAGATTCTAATGATGATGTTTCACTTGAAACCCTAGTAAAAACTAGGGTACAAAAGAAGGAGGTAGAGGCAAGAAAAGGAAAATTCAAAACACAGCCTGTGGAAAGAAAGGTGCCAAGTCCTAAGAAGAGAAAGGATGACACTATTCATCCTACAGCCAAAGGAAAATGTGAGAACCCTCTTAAAAAATCAAAACCAGTTGTTGATATGCCTTCGTATATAAACCCTAAGCGTGGAAGGACATCATATAAGAGCACAGAAGCCCCAATGGGGCAGAAAAATGTCAAAGGAAAAGATGTATTCAAAGAGGCAGAAAAAGTGACCCCGGTGGATCTTGTTGCCCTTGCAAAGGAAGTTAAAACTCAAGAACATGAAGAAAATCTAGAGATCCTGCAGCAAGATCAAGAGTTCCTACAACAACTACAAGAACCAGAACAAGAGGCCATGCAACAAGAAGTGGGAGAAGAAATTGTACCTCCATAGCTTGAGTCAGTAGGACAGCCAGAATCTATGCAAATAGTGCTATATCGAGTGCAACCATTGACAAACATCCTGGTAGGAATTCATAATCCTCCTGATTTTTCAGTGCATACAACAATTTTTAATTTATGGAAAGAGATGCAAAGGTGAGAGGAAGAATGGAAAAGAAAAGATTGAAAAAGGAAATTCAAGAGAGGGATGAAATTATTGAAGAAAAGAATGAGGATATTGCCTCTCTAAAGGAGAAGGTGGGCAGGATTGCAACCCTAGTGCCACAAATTTTAGAATGCAGAACCCCTCCAAGATTTTATGCTCTACACTTGAAGGAAAAATATCTCTCTTTTCAGCTATCAAGACACATCTCAGGTTTGAATCCCTCTATTGAGACTTCCACTAAATTTTCCAATGCTTATAGGATTGCCTCCCCTGAAATGAAGAATTTTTTATGTGAGTTTTATTTACATAATTTTGTTGTAACTCAAGACCAAGACTGGAACTCGTTCTTGTATGTTGGAGATATCCAACTAAGAGCATTCATGTCTTGGGTGAAAAATGAGATTAGCTGGGGAGAGCAATATAATGCTTATAGGAAGAAGGAATCCAATATCCCTTTGTCCATTAGAGAAAAATCAAGAAACCCAAAGGATATTTACAGAGACTGAAACAAAATTATTTTCAGGCCTAGTTATGGTAACAAAATTATGCCTTGGATTGAGGCAGTTTATAGTGAATATGAGGTAAAGACAATAGCAAAAGAGGACACCATGAAAGGATATCTATCACAAAGATGGAACACTTTGACTGATGAGATGAAACAGGATGAACCTCATTCTTTCCAAAACTATCATGCAACAATAAAGAGGATTGAAAGGTACATTCAGCTTGGGAGAGAAAAGGGTCGAGAGTGGCTTCCCTTGACTTTTCAACCACTTATCCTCTTGTGGCCTGTTCCAAATTTCAGATTCTACCGCTATGACATTGTTGAAGAAAGACAAAGATAGAAAAGACTTGACATATTGGGAGGATTATACTAGGGCCTTGACTGATTCTCAATAAACACTGATATTGGGCAGTTATCAGTTGCAAATTTCAGAGCTCTGACCAAACAGAAAAATAGTTCTTTCCCCCCTGGAGGACCAACAAAACGTTAGGTTGGGGGGAGTGATGAGCCTAGTTTTTGGTCCAAATTTGGGTAGAATCTATAGTTTATTTGTTGAATTTGACATGGAATTTGATATTAAATGTTGATATTTCTATAGAATTTCCCTCAAACCATAGACATTGGGTTTAATTCCATTTTTGCCAGTTTTAATGACATTAGCCTATTATGTGGACTATCTATATTAATTTTGCATGTGGTTAATGAATGTTCTTTAAGGTGGTTATAGATGTGCAATTATTATGCGTACTAACATTTCCATGTAGACATTCTTGAGGATACTAAATTAAGGAATGCAACTACCAGTTGGTCATGTAGAGGAATCATTCGAAGGTCAACTAAAGGACGATGATGGAGATTCCCCATGTCAGTTGCATGTAACCACCTTACATTGATCTTTCACGATGTTGAGAAGTTATGGACATTACTACATCGTTGAGTCTACGTTTGGACATGCATGTCTCACCGGATTCCCTGTGCGTGTAATCGCCCTTCCATTATTTTCTCTGCTTTCCCTAAATGTCATCCTCTTAGTTAGTGGGAGTTGACTGCCCTGTTTAGTTGGTAGGATAAATAAGGTTCAGATTCTCCTTCTTTAAGAGTTTGAAGGTTATCGATTTGTTGAGTTATTGATGTTGTATATGATAATATACTAACATTTCCAGACATGCTACTCTTTTGTATTTGCATTTTCCAGTGAATAAGATGAAGTTCTGAGTTGAGCATTTGAGTTTACATTAGTTTTAGAGGATACTCATCCAAGGGGGCCCACTTGGTGATTAATATTTCCTTTAGTTTAGTTAGATTAGCTATTAGTTTTTTTTTAGTACTTAGTTTAGAATATGGCACCGACTGTTCCTGCAGCCACTAGAATTCCATTTTGTGACTGTTCCTACAACCAAAGAAGATAGAGTAGTTTCTTGTTTGTTGTTCATATTTCTATTCCTATCATGCATGTTCAACTTAGTTTAATTGTTGAGTGATGTTCAACATTTACTTTGTTCCTTTACATGTAATTTACTTTCAGTATTGAATCTTTCTTAGTTGTAGAATGAAGATGACTACTTTGAATTTCCTAATGCACATATGTGCTGACCTATTTCAAGCTCACATCCCGGGGTTGAAAATTTAAATGTACCTTCATGATGGTTACAATGGCTATTTAGGTTAGATGTCCAATCTTGAATCACGACTGTAAAGGCTTAGTTATTAAAATCATTGTAGGAGGCTGACACATTGAAAGGCCAATCTGAATGACTTCAGTATATAATCTCCCTTGGGGGTGATGAGAAAGATTTCTGCTCCTAATTCATTGTGTGTGTAAGATCTATCAAAATAGAGTGTCCATGTGGCTACTTTTGTGATTGTGAAGACTCCTTCATCAAGAAATTATGTTTCTAAGGATAAGCATCTACTAAAGGAGCATTTTCCAGGTAATCTGCTATCACTTGTCCTTTAATCGCTTTTCGATCCACATATTCTATAAAAAAATTCACTTAACAACATGACCCACTTATCCATGCAACTAGTCAGAGTTGTTCTAGATAACAAATATTTGAGTGGATCGACCTTCGAGATTAGCTTTAATGGATGGTTGAGCATGTAATGTCAGAGTTTTTGCAAATTGAAGACCACGGCTAGGAAATCTTTTTCGATTCGGGAATAATTCAGTTCATATCCCACTAGGGTTCAACTGATGTAGTAGATTGCTTGTTCCTTTCATGACTCATCATGTTGTGGCAGCAATGCCCCCAGTGAAACTGAAGTAGCATAAATATACAACAGGAGTGGTTTACCAGGAATTGGTGGCATAAGGATGGGTGGGTGAGCCAAATATTCTTTGATCTGGTCAAAGCTAAGTTGCCATTTTGTTGATTCCACTTAAAGGCAGTATCCTTTTTCAGGAGATGTGTGATTGACTGACATTTGTCGGCTAATTGAGCAATAAACCGTCAGATGGACTGGAGCTTACCCTGAAGACTTCTTAACTATTTGAGATTGTGTGGTGGATGCATATCCATGATTGCCTTAACCTTTGCAGGATCGACCTCTATGCCTCTTCGGGAGACAATGAAACCCAATATTTTTCCTGATGTGATGCCAAAGACACATTTCTTTGGATTTAGTTGTAGCTTATACTGTTTTAGATGCTCAAATATTTTCTTAAGGATTATCGAGTGCTCTTCCCTTGTTCTTTATTTGCCTAAAAAATCATCAACACAATCTTCCATTATATGTGAATAAGATCATGGAAGATGACGGTCATGGCTCGCTAGTAGGTTGCGCTCGCATTTTTAAGGCCAAAGGGCATAAAATTATAACAGAAGGTGCCCCATGGTATGGTTAAAGTTGTCTTATGTTGGTCTTCAGGCCAATTCTAATCTTCTTATACCCAAAGAAGCCATCCATGAGGGAAAGCATCTCATTCCCTACAGTTAGGTCTACTAACATGTCGATGTTCGGCAAAGGGAAATCATCTTTGGGGAAAGCTTTATTGAGATCACAGAAATATGTGCAAATCCTTATACTCCCATTTGTTTTGGTGACAGGTACAATGTTGGATATCCAATCTAAATAGTCAATGGGTCGAATGAATCCACCTTCTAGCAATTTCTCCAACTCTTTTTTGACTAGTAAGGCTACTTGAGGATGCATATTTCATAACTTTTGCTTGACGGGTTTGGCATCTAGATGAACATACTAATGATGTACCACTAGAGTAGGATCCAAGCCTAACATATCTGAATAAGCCCATGCAAAATTAATAACGCCATCTTTAAGCAGCTAGACAATGGTAGAGTGCTCTTCTTCTGATAAGGATTTGGCTACATAAGTGATTTTAGGATCTTCTTCTATCCCCAAATTGACTTCTTGTGTCTCCTCAATGAGAATAGAAGATCTTTCAAACAATTGAGTTCCTATGAGGGGAAGATGAACGTCCCCATCTTCCAATGCCTCACTTAGTTTTTCACTATCAGATACACCCTTTGTTTTTACTTTTTCCTAGTCAAAAAGCGCCTTAGGGAGGTTTTCACTTGATGGCCCATTTTGATTTTGTTTATTTTTACTTGTGTGGTTAGGGCGTTCATCTTCCCCCAATCCCATAAGATGTACGTATTGATCCACTAAGGGAAAGGTTTTGATAGATGCACTACCATGTAGGTCGCAGTCTGTAAGTTCAAGATGTTTAAGGGATAGGCTAATGGTGCAAATGGATAAGAATTCAAACATGGAAGGAAGGTCAATATGATCTACATCATCGTATGTGTGTATGATGGATTATTTATTTGGTATGTCTTCAAGGATACTATTGTCCACACTAACATTAATAGAGGCACTAGATGATGCCATAGGAGCCTTTTTCTTGGTATCATAGCCTAATCCTATTATTTTGTGTTGCATAGATGTTTCTATAGGCTAGCGGCGTCCTACCTTAACCCATGAGAGAGGAATGTACTGGATCCTACATTTAGAGCATTGAAGGTGATGGTTTTATCTTCTTCCTTCACGATAGACTGAGAAGGTTGGCCATATGTGTGTGGTGAGGATGGCATAGTTGCCACGTTCAATGTTGTGCGCATTTCATATTCACCACACCCCTTGTCGATGATTTAGACTTTAGTAAGGGTGGAATTGGATGTGGATGATGGAGTGGATGAAGTGGTGGCTAGTGTGTTGGTGGATGAATGGGATGATGATGTCTATGGTGGTCCCATTTCTACTCCAAGGTAGTAATGAGAATGGGGAAAAGAAGGTTCTAATGCATGACAATATTTGAATGGTTGGGGATCCACGTGTATGGTAACTTCTACCCCATTGAATGGGAATTTCAGACATTGATGGTATGTGGATGGAATGGCTTGCATGGTGTGGAGCCATGGGCGACCGAGGAGAAGGTTATAGGGGAGTTCCAGATCAAGTACATGACATGTAGTGTATTACACAATTGGCCCAACCTGGATTGGAAGACAGATTGTCCCTTCAGAATCACGTTTTGCATTATCATACGTCTTGATGGTAATGACTTGATTGTTTAGGTCAGCTTGGGTGTATCCCACTTATTTTATGAATTTCAATGTGCAAAGATTTAGGGTAGAACCATTATATACCAAGACCCTTTTTACTTTGTGACAATTCACACCAACCTCAAGATGGAGGGGACGGTTATCGTTTGAGTCAATGCAAGGAATATCTTTTTGACTAAAGCCTAATTGGTAGGTTGTTGAGAGGTGTCCTACCAATGCTTGAAATTGCATAGGGTTTATGTCATTGGGAACTTGGGTGTCCTGTAAGGCCTTGTTTATAATTTCTTGGTGTACAGGAGAAGACTTAAGAAAATCCAAGATAGAAATCTAGGTTGAGGTCTTTCCTAGATGATCAAGAATGTTGTATTGGGAACTTACAGATGGTGGCTAAATGGATTTGGAGGCTCCCGAGACTGTGATATGGGTACGGTGGGTTGTGACAGCACATTATGGGTCCTTGACTTTTATGTGTATCATAGATACACATGGTTTTTCTTGTTCGATGTGCATGATGAGGCCTTGATATTTAAAGGGCATATTTTTGTAACTGATGTTGTTGGTGTTGTTATTTTGATTATTATTCTTACTAGGCCCAGGGTTTAAGTTTGATGTGCTAGGACCTTGACTATGCTTAGGGAAAGCAATTTGATATATCTGCAATTGATCATTGGACGAGGGTGTTGTGTTGGCATTCACATGTATGTCACCCTGATCTATGAGATATTGGATGTACATTTTCAGACCTTGACACTTATTCAATGTATGCCCTTTAATCTTGTGGAACTCACAATACTCATTTTATTTAAACCAAGTTGGTTTAGGCTTGGATTTGTCAAGGGGCTTAGTCACAAGATATGTAATAGGGTAATTGGCTTGAAGGAGCCTATTAAACATGACACTTAGGGGTTCTCCCAATTGAGTAAATTGACGTTTGTTTCCCCCTTGATTGTTTTAATTAGATTGTTGGGGAGGACGAGGTGCTCCCTGTGGCACTAATATGGCATTTGGTATTGACTGTTGTGGAGGAGGATATTGCAGCTTTTGCGAGGCATTAACCACTTGGACGTGTTCAGTGTTAGTGACACCATCATTAACAACATTTTTTTTCTTGTTCCAATAATGAGGCTTGTCAACAGATGAATTCTCTTTATCGGAGTTGAATATTTTGACTTGCCCTTTGGCAATAAGGGCTCTCTCTAGGATAGGACCTTTCTCTACTATTTCCGTGAAGGTTGTGACATAGTGGAGTCTGAAATTGTGGGTGATATCCGGATGGGAGTTTTTGATAAACAGGGTGACCGTGTCTTTCTCCCTCAACGAGGATGTCATCTGACTAGCTAAAGCTCACCATCTTTGAAGATAGATTGCAAATGTTTCTCCTTCATGTTGTTTCTCTTTCAGGAGATCTAATGTATCGATATCCTTCCCTAGATTGAAGGAGAAGTGGGAGACAAACTTCTGAAAGTTGGAAAAGGATTTAATAGATCCCTTCTCGAGACCCATAAACCAGTCAAGAGCTATACCCTATAAACTCCTAGGAAACAATCGTATGAGGTAATTATCATTATGCATGACTTCTTGACAATGGGCGTAGAACTCTTGAAGGTGGGCCTTGGGGTCTTTGGTTCCTTTATACTTATCGAATTTTGGAATTTTGAAATGCTTAGGGAAAGGTACCAATGAAATAGAGGGATCAAATGGATAAGGACAAATTTCCTCAAATTTAAACGACTGTTTGTCGGTCCTTGCTTGCAAATCCCTTAGTGCAGCTTTTACTTCTTCCAAATCTTTATTGATAGGCATTGCGAGAGTCGAATTAGATGGATTAGGTTGATTGTATGGAGGATATTTCTGATATAACGAGGACGGTGCAACATTAGTTGGATCGTAAGAAGGTTGAGATGTATATGGAGGTGTTTGTTGGCTTTGATTGACATAAGCAGATTGCAGATTAGCGTAAGGTGGATATGAGGATGATGGATTTTGATGATAAGAGGTTGAAGCTATTTTTTGATAGGGTGGTTTTTATTGATAATATGTAGTGGATGGAACACCTTGTTGATATTGTGTAGGAGCTTGGTAGTATGAAGAGGTGGAAGCCCCTTGTTGGTATGGTGGTGGTTGTTGATAGTAAGAGGTGGATGGAGCACCCTGTTGATAAGATGGTTATTATTGAGTGTATGATGTGGATGAAGCACCTTGTTGGTATAAATGTTGTTGCTAAAGGTAATATGGATTAGATTGGTAATGGTACGCAATGGTGGGTTGTTGTGGGTTAGACGGCTGCTAGTAAGGATTCGTGTGTGATTGCGGAGGGTTGGTGTAAGCAGGCGATTGAGTCCATGATGGATTCTGAGAGGTCAGATGGATATTTGGATTAGGATTAGATGGAGTAGTATAGGCGGTATACATGCTAGATAGATGGTAGAGGTATTGTGTGAAGGATTATGCTATGTTTACATAGGAACGTGTGTGTGTTGGGGTGGATGTTGCTATTGTGGTGGTTGTTGGTAAGGTGGGTGAGATGGGATGTGTTGTTGATCTGTATAGGATCTAGACTAGATTGTAGTATTTAAATGCTTAACTTTTACAATGCTTTTACAATGATTATTTCAAGTTAATTAAAATGAAATTAACTTAAGGAAATAACAGAATGAAAGTAATATCAAGGTGATCATAACAGAAATTAACAAAACTGATAGAAGATGAGAGAGAGAAGAAGAGAAGTGCAAACAGTTGATAACGGAGTTCGTCACAACGTGACTACGTCTCCGGGTCCACTCCAATAGAGAGACCGATCCGATTAACTCCAAAAATCAATTACAATAGCACCATAACCATTCTCCAAGCATTTCGGCAGCGTAACAACACTCTGTCATGCAAGAATGATTTGAAAACTCTCCAACAAGGCCTCTCTTTCGTCACCTCAGCATCAGGACTTCATCACCTGAAAAAAACTTAATCTCTCACTCTCACCTCACACCCCTTTTTATACAAAAAAATGAATCAAATTGGTTACTAACCAATTGATTTTACAATATTCCCATATCTCACATAATCCCCTCATTTTACATAATAAATCTTTGATAAATCCCAAAAAAATAAATTTAAGCCCTTTATTGTTTCATTCTCGGGCTTAGGGTTGTTGGGGAGTTTTGATTTAATCTTTAAAAATATTAATGTTTGTTTTATTTAAAAGTATAGGAGTTTGTTTTACTTTAAAAAAACATTAAGTTTCTAAGAACTTGTTAAAAGAAACCGATGCCAAATATACCTTAAGCCATTGAATGGCTCGTCGGTGAGAAAATATTTTGGGAACCCGGCGGTCCCGGGTTCCACTCCCGACCGTCGGTTCCCTTTCCACCGTTTGGTTGCAAACTCATAACAAAAGAAAACAGGCACTATTAATAGTAATGGGCGCGGATATGGTGGAATGGCTACGGGCTAAGTTTGGTGGAGAGAGGTTGGAGGTTCGAATCCGCCGAATAACACAATTTTGTTTTAACAAACAAACCAAACAACTTACCCATCCGCAGGGGAAGGGGGGGGCCACGTGGCATGCCGAGGAGGTGCCATGTGGCGAAGACTGATTCGCCAGAATCTACAGATGTGTCCGCTGACAAGGCAAGCCCGTACACTGACAAAGCCGATGACGTGTGCTGACTGGACTGCCACCTGTCCGATGACGTGTCGTACGGATGCCACATGTCGCACTCCCATTGGTCCATACAATCTGACTCATCTGCCACGTGTTTCATCCAAATTCGTCCACTTGGCTACCGTACTGTATGGATTGACACGTCAGCATGATGACGTCATCATCAGTACCTTCAAGTCAACCGAACTTTGACTAGCTGTATCTTGAGCCTCCGATGTCGGATTTCGACGAAACGAGTTGCATTGGAAAGATTGCGATGAGCTCTTCGCGATGATGCCAATTTTGACAAATTTTGACGACACCATTTTTTTCGCTTCCTGGACGCCCTCTGATTCCAGTTTGACCAAAGCTTTGACTGGCTATAACTCGTGTAAACGGACTCCTTTTTGCTCCGTTCGAGTTGCGTTGGAACCAGGACGTCGACCTCTTTCTGATGGTGCTGATTTTGGAGAGAAATGAAACACTTCAATTTTCACTGAAAAATGTCCACCGGATTAGGCCTCCCCACTAAAGACCTTTTGGACCTCCAAAAGTGGCATTTAATCTGACATTAAGTGAGGACTTGGCCTCCCCACTTGTCCTGTATCCTCTGTACATCTGAATACCTGACTCACAAGCATAATCAAGACTACAACAATATTGTTGAACATAAACATAACTTTATCACTTCCATAAGCATCTACATCAATTGCCGTAGCCACTAACCAACAAAAATTGACTAGCATCAAGCTGAACAACAATGCAGAAATGAAAGAGAATAAGTTAACAACAATTCAATCCTTTACAACAGGAACATTTTTATCCAAGGATCCATCAATGCTTTCAATCATCTTTTTATCATGCTGTACTGCAGGTGCACCCTGCAACATCTGACCCTGGTTAGCTACTCCAAGTTCAAGTGTAGAATCACTTGTATTGACAGACATAAGAGTTAACTCTTTACTTGCATTAATTACCCTCTTTAACTGCCCTGTGTTTGTAAAATATTGATCAGTCTTAATCTTGCGAGAATGTACAATATACTGAATGCCATCCTTAAACAAATGATAATGATTCCTTTCCCTGTAGAAAATAGCTTTTCTGTCATATAAATAAGGGCTACCAAGCACTACCCCACAGATATCCAGTGGAACTACATCAAATTGTACTTCATCCACAAATTTACTAGTGATTGTGAACCTTAAGGTGCATTGTTTTGTTACTTGCAGCTTATCATTTTCACAAATCCAGCCTAGTGTATAAGGTCTCTTATGTGGTGTAGTTTTTATTCCCAAGTTATTTACAACACTTTCTGAAATTAAATTCACCTGAGATCCACTATCTATGAGTGCATCGATTTTACTGTTCTTAGCCATAACCCTTAAATGAAACAACTCATTCCTTTTTGCATCTTCAGAGAAATCATTAACTGTAGAAGAAGAAGCACAACTTGCAACAGAAACACCAGAAATAGAGGCTTTACCTTTTAGACCCATCGCTGTTATCTTAGTCTCATCATCTGAATCTAAACCAAGATCCATAACAACATTCATGGATTTATCCTTACCCTTCTGTTTCTGATTACGTCTTTGAGCCCACTTAGGCCTCAGTTCGGGATGTAACTTCCAGCAGTGATTTTCATCATGACCTTCCTTGTCACAATGAGTGCAAGAAAGTTTCTCATCCTTCTTGACTGTAGCTGCCTTCTTTCCTTTCCCTGTCTCTGCATTCTTAGAAGATTTCTTTACATCATTATCAATAAAAGATCCTTTACCCCTTGACTCTAAGTGTGTAGCTTGAACAGACACTTCATCCAGATTACAAGGGTTCAATACCAAAATGGAATGTCTAAGGTAGGAATGCAAACCTCCTATGTACTTCAACAACGTGTCCTGAGTGTACAAAGGAACATTCAATGCAATAGCCCTTTTCCTGAATTCATGGGTGTACTCTTGGACAGTTTGACCTTTCCCTTGCCTAAACATTTGCCAATCCATCATTAATTACTGCATATGTCCTAAGGGATAAAACTGCTTCTTAAGTGCATTAATAAATTCTGCCCAAGTTAAACTGACTCTACCATGTTGTGAAACTTCTGCCTTAGACTTACTCTCCCACCAGGTTAAAGCTGTACCTCCCAACCGAAGAGTGGCTAACTGGATCCTAGAAGCATCATCAAAGAGGTTTTGAACTCTACAATAAACTTCTACTTGCTGAATCCAATCATCTAGTTTTTCAGCATCTAATTCACCACAATACTTAGGTAGTTCAAATTTTACATCCAATTTAATTTTAGGCTTATACCCACTCTTGAAAGGATTAGAAGAAATAGAATGAGGAGAAGATGGAGAAGAAGGAGAAGAGGGAGGAGAAGAAGAAGAGGGTGGATCTGGTTGCTTGTCACCATCTCCATGATGTTTCCCTTTCTTGTCTTTGCAATCTTCTTGCTTTGACGAACCTCCTTCATGTCCTTTCCGCTCTTGTCTCTCTTGAAAAAGAATGTCCACCTTAGCCTTCATCTCAAGGAATGCTCTTCGAAATTCCTGCTCACTGATTTCTTCAGGAACCTCCATTCCAGAAACAGACATCTTCGGAAATGTTCTACGCTTCCCGATCTCAGGATCAAAGTCTTCAAGCTTGCCTTCGCCCTTCTGAATCCTGGATCTCGTTAGCATTCAAAAACAAATAACTGCAATAATAGTCAACTGAGCTCTGATACCACTTGATCTGTATAGGATCTAGACTAGATTGCAGTATTTAAATGCTTAACTTTTACAATGCTTTTACAATGATTATTTCAAGTTAATTAAAACGAAATTAACTTAAGGAAATAACAGAATGAAAGTAATATCAAGGTGATCATAACAGAAATTAACAAAACTGATAGAAGATGAGAGAGAGAAGAAGAGAAGTGCAAACAGTTGATAACGGAGTTCGTCACAACGTGACTACGTCTCCGGGTCCACTCCAATAGAGAGACCGATCCGATTAACTCCAAAAATCAATTACAATAGCACCATAACCATTCTCCAAGCATTTCGGCAGCGTAACAACACTCTGTCATGCAAGAATGATTTGAAAAACTCTCCAACAAGGCCTCTCTTTCGTCACCTCAGCATCAGGACTTCATCACCTGAGAAAAAACTTAATCTTCACTCTCACCTCACACCCCTTTTTTATACAAAAAAATGAATCAAATTGGTTACTAACCAATTGATTTTACAATATTCCCATATCTCACATAATCCCCTCATTTTACATAACAAATCTTTGATAAATCCCAAAAAAATAAATTTAAGCCCTTTATTGTTTCATTCTCGGGCTTAGGGTCGTTGGGGAGTTTTGATTTAATCTTTAAAAAGATTAATGTTTGTTTTATTTAAAAGTATAGGAGTTTGTTTTACTTTAAAAAAACATTAAGTTTCTAAGAACTTGTTAAAAGAAACCGATGCCAAATATACCTTAAGCCATTGAATGGCTCGTCGGTGAGAAAATATTTTGGGAACCCGGCGGTCCCGGGTTCCACTCCCGACCGTTGGTTCCCTTTCCACCGTTTGGTTGCAAACTCATAACAAAAGAAAACAGGCACTATTAATAGTAACGGGCGCGGATATGGTGGAACGGCTACGGGCTAAGTTTGGTGGAGAGAGGTTGGAGGTTCGAATCCGCCGAATAACACAATTTTGTTTTAACAAACAAACCAAACAACTTACCCATCCGCAGGGGAAGGGGGGGGCCACGTGGCATGCCGAGGAGGTGCCATGTGGCGAAGACTGATTCGCCAGAATCTACAGATGTGTCTGCTGACAAGGCAAGCCCGTACGCTGACAAAGCCGATGACGTGTGCTGACTGGACTGCCACCTGTCCGATGATGTGTCATACGGATGCCACGTGTCGCACTCCCATTGGTCCATACAATCTGACTCATCTGCCACGTGTTTCATCCAAATTCGTCCACTTGGCTACCGTACTGTACGGATTGACACGTCAGCATGATGACGTCATCATCAGTACCTTCAAGTCAACCGAACTTTGACTAGCTGTATCTTGAGCCTCCGATGTCGGATTTCGACGAAACGAGTTGCATTGGAAATCTTGCGATGAGCTCTTCGCGATGATGCCAATTTCAACAAATTTTGACGACACCATTTTTTTCGCTTCCTGGACGCCCTCTAATTCCAGTTTGACCAAAGCTTTGACTGGCTATAACTCGTGCAAACGGACTCCTTTTTGCTCTGTTCAAGTTGCGTTGGAACCAGGACATCGACCTCTTTCTGATGGTGCTGATTTTGGAGAGAAATGAAACACTTCAATTTTCACTGAAAAATGTCCACCGGATCAGTTGTTGTTGTGGGACTGCTATGGAAGTGCCATGGGTGGTTGCGGCAGGTGTGATGTAGTTTGCATCACTTGATGTGGTGGTTGCATAGGAAGGGTAGTGTTGCTGAGGAATCAAAAAAAAAAAATTGGGATTTGGCGTCTTGTTGTGGAGGTTGCTGATGAGGTGGTTGAGATGAGGCAACAACAACAATGAAAAGTGATTGCGGGGGTATTTGTGAGGGGATAGCTCTATGTTGAGGCGGTGCTTGCAATGGAGTGGATTTTTGAGGATTAACGGGAGGTTGTTGAAATGTAGGTGGTGGTAAATTGCCAACAAGTGTAGATCTTGGAGGTGGCATCAATGCAAGGACAAATGTGCCCCCATTATTGACAGGTGGATGACCAGGATGTTGAGGCAGAAGTTATGGAGTAGATGGAATGTACTGTGGCATACCATAGGTGTAGGGATCATTAGGATCAGGTTGTGTTGTAGAGGTTGCAGTGGGGAGGCGAGGATAACTTGTGACTTGATGTATCATGACATTTCCAAACTCAGGGTGATACCAATTCTCTATAGGTGCACCTTCGGGGACATACAAATTCCTTGGAATATTTTGTGAAGTTTGCAGGTCTCAAGGTGTTGGAAGGGTCTGGATATCAGAATATTGTGACATATCAAAATTAGATGGTGGTTTGATCCCTCTCATGATTAGAGTGGCGAGAATCTTATCCCCACGCTCGTTGAGGAGGTGATCTTTCATCTAAACATTGATGGGATCACTAAGGTATTAGTCAACTGTAACCTCAAGTTGATTGACCATGTGTTTATCACCAGGTAGTGGGTTGTTTTCAACATCAGTATTGGACTGTGACGAAGCACCATTATTGGGATCTTGCAGGATATTTGTGGCGTTGTTGGATCCTATGGGATATTCGATTGGGAACCCTAGACTTGTTGTTCTACCATTTGCTTCCTTGCTTGTGATTGGGTTTGAACGGGCATGAAAGTGCAAGACTACCAAATGATTGGATTGGATGAGGGATTGGTTGATTGGATAATTGGATAAGCATGTGGTTGGATTAGATTGGATAAGATGGATTGATGAAATGATTGATAAGATTAGATGAGATTGGATGATTGAAATGGATTTTAAACTGAGTTCAGAAATCACCCTAGGTGACTTAAGGTGTTGATTGATCGGATTAAAGGATAGACCGATGATTGTGGCACCAAATCCACTTTCAGATGGAAGGGGATTGATTGGGTAGAAGATGATGAGTGACTTAGGATGGATGGTGATCCTAAGTAGATGTTGAAGGATGACGATCAGTTTCAGACACCTGGGTCAATTCAGATAATATCTTCGAATGAAGTTCAGAGGATTTGGATTAAGAAAATGATGATGGATATGTAACTTAGGGATGAATAAGGATGTACCTATATGACCTAGATGATGATTGGATGCAGATTTGATTGTAATGAAAATGGACTAAAGTGAGGATTATGAGTGGGCGGAAGGTGCAAACGGTTTAGAAAACAACAAGATTTTTGGGATCCCAAAGATCATTCACCTAACAAATGCAAGGTCACCTAACTTTGGGGCAAGGTCACCCAAGTTAAGCGCATGGTCGCCCAACTTAAGGGAAAGATCGCCCAAGTTAAGGGCTAGGTCGCCTGACTCAAGGGTCGGGTCACCCAACTCAAAGGCAAGGTCACCCAAGTTAAGGGTTGAGTCACCTGACTCAAGGGTCGGGTCGCCCAACTCAAGGGCAAGGTCACACAGGTTAAAAGTCGGGTCACCTGCCTCAAGGGTCGGGTCGCCCAACTCAAGGGCAAGGTCGCCCAAGTTAAGGGTTGGGTCACATGACTCAAGGATAGGGTCGCCCAACTAGATGATAACTTGCCTAAACAATTTTTGGATGTGTAAATCTGAGAAATAGCCAGATGACGTCAATAAATAGGATGAATGGGTAGACAAACTACTAAGATGGGAAAACAGATGCTCGGAACGAGTGAACGGACGCTCAGAATGGGCGAACGGACTCTCGAAACAGGAAAACGGATGCTTGGAATGGGCGAATGCATGCTCGAAATGGGTGAATGAATGTTAAGAATGGGGAAATGGATGCTTGAAATGGGTAAACGGATGCTCGAAATGGGAAAAAGGATGCACGAAACGGGAAAATACATGGTCGGAATGAATGAACAGACTAATAGGTTAACTGAACCGAAGGTGATATTGACTATTCAGGGCAAGGTCGCCTATCTTGAGGGCAGAGTCACCCTTGTTCAGGGTAGGTTCACCTATCTTGGGGGCAGAGTCACCCCTGTTGAGGTAAAGGTCGCCTATCTTGAAGGCCTACTCGCCCAACTTAGGGCAAGGTCGCCTATTCTGTGAAAATTACTTAGACAGAAGGTCGGGTCGCCCCTATTAAGGGAAAGGTCACCCATGTTGGGGCAAGATAGCCCCTGTTCAGGGAAAGGTTGCCTCTTTCAGTTGACCTAGACTTAACTTGGGTAAAAATAGCTATGGAAAAGGACAAAAAACATAGCAATAACAAGCAAAAGGAAAAGGTTGACAGACGTGCACTGGTTTCGCACAAAAAAAATAGTTCAAACAACACAATCCTAAGATTAGTATGAAGGGTATGGCCAACACGGTCCTCTAACTAGGTTACACAAGGAAAACTAGGGAGTCCCCGATATACGCATGATACATGAGGCACAACCATGAATACCAGCCCGTCTACATGCATGAGTCAAGAGCTCCAACGAGGTATTGGAAGCTCAGACCAACTCTCCACGTCTTATCTAGGTATCACCCTAGCTTCGACACTCTGTCAAACATGACGTAACTAGATTGAGGTAGAGTTTTTTCTCTCCCCCCTTTATATACCCCACTGGTAACACATGGTTGGGATCATCCCTTGGGGTGGTGAAATCCCAAAGAAGGTCCTGCTAAAAGAAAACACTAAACATTTTTGGCTAGTCCCCAGGCTCACACGAAGTGCAAGGGGAAAGCTTGAATGATCTAGTGCCTCCTAGGTGACACAAAAAGACTAAGTGGACTATAATTTCTCTTCACCTAGGATCACAAAATGGCGCAAGGAGATTGGATACATCAATAGCCCACTTTACAAGAACGACAAACAAATTCTTTGACTCCCCCCTAATTAGATCTATGTGCCTAACTAGTATAAAAATAAAAGACAAAAAAGCTAACTAACGTTCTTGGTTCACTCATCCTGCAGCAAACATGTTAGAGGCTTTATCCTTCGGTCTTCAACAAGTGTGAAACCACTGCACAAATGTTAGTAAAAACAAGCACATTCACCAACCAAATAGGATAGAGGGTCAGTACTAAGAAAAATAGTAAGAAATGAACCCCAGAAATGAGCTTTAAATATCTATTTTTACCCCAATTGCTTTTTTCTGGGGCAGAATCACCTTTGTTCAAGGCTAGGTTGCCCCTGTTTAGGGCCAGGTCACCTCTGTTTTGGGTCAAGTCACCCTTGTTAGGGCTAGGTCACCTCTATTTAGGGCTAGGTTGCCCATGTTCAGCACAAAGTCGCCTTTGTGTAACCCGAACCTACAAAACATCAAACAACAACGAATGTGAAAGAAATAGAACTGTTTGTGGGTCCCACCGGGCATACCAAAAATGTGTGCAAGTGATTTTTCCCATTCTATGATGCAAGAAAAAATGAAATGCAAGAAGGAAAACACCTATTTTTTAGGGAGTGGTGATTTATTATTAGATTTCTATTTTGATTCCTTGTTCTAATAAGACTCCCTTGCACCTATATGAATGGTTCGATGGTCGAGTTAGTTAGTTAGTTGAAATAGAGAATATAATAGATAGATATATTCAATTAGTTTATGTTTTTACATAGACAATGTTTATTTTTTAATCATGATCTTATGAATAAGACATTCTAGAAGAATCTCTTTGGATTGTGATATCTTGAGTTATGCACTGAGGATCTTTTTAGTTACTATTATGTTTAATTACGTTTGAGGAGCTAGACTTGAGTTTATCTTGTGGAGATAGTCACTTGAGCAAGGGCCACTCAAGGTAATTGTTCCCCACTTTGTTTTTTATACATTTTTTTTATAGAAATTAATTTCATGATTATGTCTATCTTAATTAGATTATTCATATGGTGAATGCGAATGAGATCTTTTCTTGTATTCATTCTTTAATTGTTCCATGCATTGTCTTCCAAAGTTAGTCAATTTAGTCTAGTAGTATTGGTTAATTACACAATTCATTCCTAACATTGAACTAGTCACAGTATTTAGTTGTAAGTACTCGTAGCAATAGCTTCAACATTATATCTTTTCATTGTTATACAATTTATGATTTCTAGTGTGTGTAAACACCTATGCTAGGATGATATAGGTAGTGAAGAGTCTCTAAATGCACATATAGTCCCAATATTATCAAAATCTTATGTTAGCCTTGGTTGATAAATTAAATGGAGGTATTTCAAGGGTTTAGTGGATTGTTCAATAGGAACCCCTCCGAATTGTGTGTTGACACCAAGTTTACTAAACATTAGCGGTCCTCTACACTTAGGAATATTTATTTTGGGTTTAAAATGAACATTAGTGTCTTCTAGTGAGATCGGGCAACCTAGTCTGCTCAAGAGTCCCAAAACTCACCAAGAAAGTTCCTTAGTTTGGGCAGCCTTGTCAGTAGTGGGATGGATTGGTACCATACTGGCCACCCTAGTTGATACTGTGGAGGCCTAGTTTTGAGGGCTAACAAACTCAAAATTGTTTATCTCTATTCGGGTATTCTGGTTTTGTGTTTGAGAAACCTCATTCTCCAAGAAAAAACTAGAATGTAAATACTCTCAACCATGGTTAATTCCCTATATCTTGTTTTTGATAATCATTTTTTGACTAGAGCTTCAAAAACCTAGTCAAGTTATCTCTCTTATGACTTGTTTGTTCCTCTAGATTTTGGGACCTCGTATGGGTAAACCATGTAAATGGAAGTTATTCATCATGGTTCTAGGAGTCTAGTGGTAGGTTGAACTTATCCTTAAGTTTCTTCATTGAGGACTTGTGGTTTCTCTTGCATTAGTTTGTGTGCATTCTTTCGAAGTTGCTCAACTATCAAATCTAGGGTTAGGGAGATTGTGCACCTTGTCTTGTAAAGTCTTGGGAAGGTTATAAAAATTCTTATTTGGTATTGTTGCTATTATCAACATTACTCATAGGTTTTGAGGTGTTTTTTTGTAGTATCCTTTCACTTGTGTGATGTTACTATTGGAAAAACAAGGATAGACAATTGAGAGGGGGGGTGAATCAGTTGTTACACATGATTGAGGAGTACCTTGGGGATAAGACAAGGTCCTCATAAAGGAGGTCCTTGTCCCATGTGACTGATGTGACCTATGAAGGATTTAGAATTTCATGGGGAAGAGAAATGCATTGGATGAATAAAATGTGAATTTTAAATTCACATGGGGAAGAGGTCAATGCCTAATAAACAAAGTAATTATGAAAGGTTGACTTGGAGGACATACCAGAAATGGTAGGTGATTAGATTAAGGTTGTGTAAACATGTGATTAGGAAGAATAATGGAGGATTAGAGACAAGTGGTCAAATATGGAGGATGTGACATTAATCCTGATTAAGGATGTGCACATCCTAATCATGGATTAATTAAACTAATCCAGATTAGAAGAAGATTATGAAGGATGTGATAAGGAGAGAGGATAAAGGGAATTTAAAATTGATTTAAATTCAAAAAGGGGAAAATGACTACATTAAATAAATTGATATATTTACTTAATTTAGAGAATAAATGATGAAAGATAAAGTATTTAATTGTTAAATTAAATACTTCAGAAACCTTAGAGGAAGGGGAAATATTAATCAAATAATTTATTTAATTAATATTGATGAAATGGACGAATAAAGGATACAAATTTGACCATATGGGAGTGGTCAAATTTGGATGTCTACATATGAAATGAAATGAAAATCTATATTTTAAGTTATGGTTATTAGTATTGTGTAGATGTTGTGTGAAATAACTCTTTGTAGCAAGGAGCTAGATCCAACAAACTGTAGCTTGCAGCCAAAGGGAGTTTCAAATAGTGATGCAGGGGAAGTTAGAAGAACACAACTACATAATTGGAGGCATCTATTTGTCAATATTGTTGTGAATCCTCACATCATTTAATAAGACTACTAAAGGAGACTAATTCTACCATAGTTGGGAATCTAACGTGACTGTTTTTATAGTCCATGTTTCAGTTTAAAACCATTGTAGAAGAGTTACAATCCTATTCTAATTCTTCTACCTTTTTAGTTGTGTTTTGATTACTCAGACTTTATCACACTCTATTTTGTAGGGAGTGGTGATTTATGATTAGATTTCTATTTTTATTTCTTGTTCTAATAAGACTCCCTCGCACCTATATGAATGGTTCGATGGTCAAGTTAGTTAGTTAGTTGAAATAGAGAATATAACAGATAGATATATTCAATTAGTTTATGTTTTTGCATAGACAATGTTTATTTTTTAATCATGATCTTATGAATAAGACATTCTAGAAGAATCTCTTTGGATTGTGATATCTTGAGTTATGCAATGAGGATCTTTTTAGTTACTGTTATGTTGAATTAAGTTTAAGGAGCTAGACTTGAGTTTATCTTGTGGAGATAGTCACTTGAGCAAGGTCCACTCAAGGTAACTATTCCCCACTTTATTTTTTGTATATTTTTTTATAGTAGTTAATTTCATGATTATGTCTGTCTTAATTAGATTCTTCATATGGTGAATGTGAATGAGATCTTTCCTTGTATTCATTCTTTAATTGTTCCATGCATTATCTTCCAAAGTTAGTCAATTTAGTCTAGTAGTATTGGTTAATTACACAATTCATTCCTAACATTGAACTAGTCACAGTATTTAGTTGTAAGTACTTGTAGCAATAGCTTCAACATTATCTCTTTTCATTGTTATATAATTTATGATTTCTAGTGTTTGTAAACACCTATGCTAGGATGATATAGGTAGTGAAGATTCTCTAAATGCACATATAGTCCCAACATTATCAAAATCTTATGTTAGCCTTGGTTGATAAATTAAATGGAGGTATTTCAAGGGTTTAGTGGATTGTTCAATAGGACCCCCTTTGAATTGTGTGTTGACACCAAGTTTACTAAATATTAGTGGTCCTCTACACTTAGGAACATTTATTTTGGGTTTAAAATGAACATTAGTGTCTTCTAGTGAGATCAGGCAGCCTAGTCTGCTCAAGAGTCCCCAAACTCACCAATAAAGTTCCTTAGTTTGGGCAGCCTTGTCAGTAGTGGGATGGATTGGTACCATACTGGTCACCCTAGTTGATATTGGGGAGGCCTGGGTTTGAGGGCTAACAAACTCAAAATTGTCTATCTCTATTTGGGTAGTCTGGTTTTGTGTTTGAGCAACCTCATTCTCCAAGAAAAAACTAGAATGTAAATACTCTCAACCATGGTTAATGCCCTATATCTTGCTTGTGATGATAATTTTTCGACTAGAGCTTCAAAAACCTAGTCAGGTTATCTCTCTTATGACTTTTTTCTTCCTCTAGATTTTGGGACCTCGTATGGGTGAACCATGTAAATGGAAGTTATTCATCATGGTCCTAGGAGTCTAGTGGTAGGTTGAAATTATCCTTAAGTTTCTTCATTGAGGACTTGTGGTTTCTCTTGCATCAGTTTGTGTGCATTCTTTCGAAGTTGCTCAGCTATCAAATCTAGGGTTAGGGAGATTGTGCACCTTGTCTTGTAAAGTCTTGGGAAGGTTATAAAAATTATTATTTGGTATTGTTGTTATTATAAACATTACTCATAGGTTTTGAGGTGTTTTTTTGTAGTACCCTTTCACTTGTGTGATGTTACTGTTGGAAAAACAAGGATAGACAACTGAGAGTGGGGTGAATCAGTTGTTACAGAAATTAAACTTATTCAACCTTAATCAACCTTTAATCTCATATATGATAATTAACAGTGCAATCATAAATCAACAAGACATCAAAAAAACATGAACACCAAGATTTTATACGTGGAAACCCTATTAGGGGAAAAGCCATGGTGGATGTTAGTCCACAAGATTATACCCTGTTAGAAGTATAATGAAAAATGAATAGGGAATGCACATGCATTCAGGCACATTTCCTAGAGCTCAGTACTCAAAGGGAAGGCTCACTTCCTTACATAAAACAATCAGATTAAATCCATCTGATGAGGTTGAATTGAGAAATTAGCTTCTACAAAAGCTTGATGACAGTTATGGTTAGGCATAGAAACACTTCTTCACACTTTTCTTTGCATTTGAATGATCTGATATTTATTCGCACATATCTTGCATATTCATCGAGCATACACCACACACACACACTCTTCAAAATGAAGAAACAATCGCTCTTATATATCTGCTACATGAATTTACATCAACAACTTTGTTGACCACAAATAAAGAATAAATTACAATTGTTGGCCCAATTCATGAACAAATATCAATGTGCACCAACCTAAGTCGGTCACATAGTAATGAAGACCTAAATCTACATCCTCGAATACACCAAAAAATAAAAGATTAATCCATAAGGATCCACAACATGTTATCACCATCATGTCAGTCAAGAACAAGAAAACTTTGAGCATACAAAGGAAAAAAATTGATCACAAACACACCGATCAATGCAAAGTACCAAACTGATAGAGCATGATCTAGAAACATCATTGAACATCTCAAGAACATACACAACAACTTAATTCATTGGAATTGCAACCGTATCTTCTAGAAACACCTGCTACAGTAACTGAATAACTGTAAGAACACAAAACTTCATAACTTTCTCAATTCGTGATGTGCACCTCTAAAACTTTTGGATAACATACTAGATAGGCTCAGCAAAAAACCCTTTAATGCATGCCTTCTGACCATCAATGTATAGAAATTTCCATCACTTTAACCTTCTCAGCTTCACAAACTGCCTACAATATATTTATTATAATTTTCTCAATATCCTCGACATATACAGCCTTTAATCCATTAATTCTAATAGTGTTGACATCAATGACAACCATATATTAGCAACATAACCTTAGTATCCAACAATCTCCCCCTTTGGCTTTGATGGAAACACATGATGTGAAAAATACCATCAACACAACTAACTCTTCACACAATACTCTTCTCCTCTTTTTTTCTACACTTCTCCTCCTTACACTTCTCCCCCTTACAGTACACAGTTTTTCACATTATACATCTCCCCCTTTGACATCAATGGAAAAGGTACACAAGCTCTGAACCACATATCATCTAATTCATCTGACTACTCCCCTTGAGTAGCATCCACCACAACATCAATTTGAAACAAGATCTGATTGTAAGTCCACAGATTGATGCAAAGACTTGCATCTTAGTTCAGATTAGGAGGGGAAATCACCCCCTAACTTGCCTCTGAGATACTCAAAAGTATCCTTAGGCAACCGTTTAGTAAAGATATCTGCAATTTGTTCCTTTGTGGGCACATATTCCAATCTAACCTCTTTATCACTCACCTTGTCTCTCAAAAAGTGATACTTGATAGATATATGTTTTGTCTTTGAGTGTAGCACCGGATTCTTATAAATGTTTATGGCACTTGAATTCTCACAAAATATACCAGTAGGCTCATCATACTCAACTCTAATATCTCTCAGCATATGCTTCATCCACAACACTTGGGTATAATTGTTTGCAGCAACAATATATTTTGCCTCAACAGTAGATAAGGAAATGAAATTCTGCTTTTTACTTATCCAAGACACCAGCTTCTTCCCCAAGAATAATGCACCACCACTTGTACTTTTCCTATCATTAACATCACCTGCCCAATCTATATTTGTAAAGGCATTCAAAGTAAGACCATCTTCCTTAGGATACCAAAGACCAAAATCAATTGTTCCTTTTAAGTATCTAAAAAATCTCTTTATTGCAGTCACATGTGATTCCTTCGGATCAGCTTGATATCTAGCAACCATGCACATAGCATTCATAATGTTTGGTCTAGTCTGAGTTAAATATAGCAATCCACCAATCATTGACCTATATCTTGTTTGATTAGCCTTAGGATAATCATCATTCTATGTTAGCTTGCATTTGGTTACCATGGGTGTACCAACTGGCTTTGAGTCTTCCATGCCAAACTTTTTCAGTAACTCTCTTACATATTTGGACTGAGATATGAAAATTCCATCATTTAACTGAGTTATTTGCAATCCTAAAAAGAATTTCAGTTCTCCTATCATTGACATTTCAAATTCACTTTTTATTTCATCAGCAAACTTCATACATAGGTCATCATCTCCTTCAAAAATAATGTCATCAACAAAGACTTCAATTATCAATTCTTTATCCTGATCCAGCCTGAAATACAGATTGTTCTCAGCAGTACCTTTATTGAATCCAAGTTTCAACAAGTGTTTATCCAATCTACAATACCATGCTCTAGGGGCTTGTTTAAGTCCATAGAGTGCTTTCTTCAATCGGAAAACCATTTCTTTTTCATCAGTCAGCTGAAATCCATCTGATTGCTCAACATAAACTTCTTCTTCTAATTCACCATTCAGGAATGTTGACTTTACATCCATTTGATAGACTTTGTAATTCTTGAAAGTAGCATAAGTAATAAATAACCTTACAGCTTCAATTCTAGCAATAGGGGAAAAGGTTTCTTCAAAATCAATACCTTCCATCTATGAGTATCCTTTACATACTAGTCTTGCTTTGTTTCTAACTACTTCACCTTGCTCATTCAACTTATTCTGAAAGACCCATTTGGTTCCAAACACATTTTTATCTTGAGGTCTAGGAACAAGAATCCATGTATCATTTTTCTCTATCTGCATCAGTTCTTCCTTCATTGCTTCCATCCAATATTCATCTTTACATGCTTCATTGACATTGCTAGGCTCAGTCTTGGATATCAGACAATATTCTTCTACAATTCTTCTTCTAGTTTGCACACCTTTGTTCTTGTCTCCTATGATCTGACTTTCAGAATGATTTCACTTTACATACCCTGGAATTTTGGGTTCTTTTGTTCTTTCTTATGTATTTCCATTGTCTTCTCCTTCATGATTTTCTTGATTCACCGAAACAATTTGAACTTGATTCTATGTCTGTGCATTCTTTCCATTCTCAGTATTATCTTGTTGGTCATCTGAATCATATCCACAATACCTGGATGATCTGAGAGTGTCTTCATCAACTTTGACATTTGCACTTTCAACCATTTTCATCAATATTCTATTGTAACACCGGTATGCCTTTCTCTTAGTAGAGTAACCTAGAAGGATTCCTTCATCACTTCTAGCTTCAAAATTTCCTATATCTTCATCTCTTTTGATATAACATCTACTTCCAAAGATTTTGAAATATTTAATAGTAGGCTTATAACCGAACCACAACTCAAAAGGGGTCTTACCATAATTATTATTGACATTCACCCAGTTGATAGTATACACAAGAGTGCTTACAACTTCTCTCCAATAGATATGAGGAACATTACCTTCCAACATCATAGTTTTGGCAACATCTAAAATTTTTTTTTTCTTTCTCTAAACAACTTCATTCTGTTGTGGGGTTCGAAGAGTAGATAATTGTCTTTTTATTCCATGCCCTTCACAAAATGAATTGAACTCTTAGTAAGTGAATTCACCACCTCTGTCTGATCTCAAACATTTGATCTTCAAACCTAACTCATTCTCTACCATAGCTTTGAAGCTTTTTAATTTCTCTAATGCCTCAAGTTTTTCTCTTAAGAAAGCAACCTATACCATTCTAGAATAATCATCAATAAGCAATAGAAAGTACCTTTCTCCTTGTAGACTTCTAATTCTGGATGGACCACATAGATCAGTATGTACCAAATCCAGTACTCCATTGGAATTATGTTGTTTTCTTTGAAATGAAATTCTTGCCTACTTTCCCATCTAACATTCCTTGCATATAATGTTAGTAGGCTTCACTAACTTAGGTAGATCTCTAACTGCTTCTGTAGAGCTCATTTTGACAATGTTATCAAAATTCACATGACACACCCTTTTATGCCATAACCACCTTACATCAACTTGAGCAATCAAACAACTTTCACTAGCAGCATTTAAGTGAAAAATATTACCTCTTGTCTTTGTACCTGAAGCAATCACATTTCTGGAGCTTCCCAGTATCCTGCACTTACCATCTTTGAACTAAATATTGTAACCTTTGTCAACCATCTATCCAAAACTCAACAAATTTTTCTTCAAACCTTCAACATATAAGACATCATTAGTATTACATTTACCACCAAGAGAAATAGTGCCTCTGCCACAAATCACACCAGCATTATTATCTCCAAATCTTACAACACCACCATCATATTTTTCCAAGCTTAGAAACTTGCTTTTGTCACCAATCATATGATGTAATCATCCACTGTCAATCACCCACTCATCCTTCTCATCAATTGTGGCTGCAAGAGCTTTCTCAATATTTTGATTACTAGTTGATTCAGTGAACACTTGACCATTTTCCTTGATAGCAATGAATACCCATTCATCTTCATTTCCAGTTTCTTTATTAGATTCATCATCAATAACACCTTCTTCATCATAATAAAATTTCTTTTGAAATCTAGACTTGTCAGGTTTATACTTAGAAACTCTTTCAGGACACCTTGATGCAAAATGATCTATCTTATTGCCAGAGAAACATTTAATACGCAGCTTTCCTTTGTACTTACCTTGTCCTCTGGCTTCTCTTTTCACAATCAGTGCTTCCAATTCTTCTAGTTCTGTTTGTTCATCTTCAATTAGTTTCATTTCATCTTCATACTTGAATGTCTTCCTAGAACTCTCTCCCATATCATATCTCTATTGGATTTTTATAGATACAGTAGCTTTGAATGCAGACTCTGTCTTAGGAGAATATTCACCAAATTCACTCAACTCAAAGGCAACAAGTTTTTCGATCAGCATGTCTCTTGTCACATTTGTTACTGTCCTGAGTGCTTCAATATCACGAGCTTTTGTTTTGTAAGAAGTAGGCACAGATCTAAGTATTTTAGACACAATCTCATATTTTTCCAAGATTCCACCGAAACATCTAATGCCCATCACTAGTTCATTTACCTTTTGCGTAAAAGAAAAAATGTTTTCATTTTCACTCATCTTCATGTTCTCCCACTTAACTTTTAGACTTTGTAGCTTAGCAACTTTCACTGGTGCATCTCCTTCATACAATGTTTCCAACTTTTTCCAGATCTCATGTGAAGT
Source organism: Sequoiadendron giganteum (assembly GCA_007115665.2). Lineage (NCBI taxonomy): Eukaryota > Viridiplantae > Streptophyta > Pinopsida > Cupressales > Cupressaceae > Sequoiadendron > Sequoiadendron giganteum. The sequence goes on along the minus strand of CM021100.1, from coordinate 145,615,080 downwards.
CTTCAAACCTATCACATTTCTCATCTCTGAATCTGTCAAAGCACTTAGCAATGCTTCTATAGCCCTAGTATTAGTTTCTACTTCTTTGATCTCATCAGCAGTAGAGGGACCATTCTGAGGATCAGTATATTCATTCTTTGTAATCTTCCGAAAAGGCTCACCAATGCACTTCAAATGACACTCCATTCTGACTTTCCATAGAGAGTAGTTTGTACCATTGAATCTAGGACTATCCTTCTTGTATGATGTCATCTCAAATCACCTCAAGCTATTAAACTTCTTCAGAGGAACTAGCTCTGATACCAATTGTTGTAAAAACAAGGATAGACAGCTAAGAGGGGGGTGAATCAGTTGTTACAGAAATTAAACTTATTCAACCTTAATCAACCTTTAATATTAGATTTGATAATTAATAGTGCAAGCATAAATCAACAACACATCAGAAACACATGAACACCAAGATTTTATACATGGAAACACTGTTAGGGTAAAAACCACAGTGGATGTTAATCCACGAGATTATACCCTGTTAGAAGTATAATGAAAAATGAATAGGGAATGCACATGCATTCAGGCACACTACCTAGAGCTCACTGCTCAAAGGGAAGGCTCACTTCGTTACATAAAACAATTGGATTAAATCCATTTGATGAGGTTGAACTGAGAAATTAGCTTCTACAAAATCTTGATGACAGTTTCGATTAGGCACAAAAACACTTCTTCACACTTCGCTCAAAATTCTTCACACTTTACTCTGCATTCAGATGATCTGATATTTATTCTCACATATCTTGCATATTCATCGAGCATACACCACACACACACACTCTTCAAAATGAAGAAACAATCGCTCTTCTATATCCGCTACATGAATTAACATCAACAACTCTATCGGCCACAAATAAAGAATAAATTACAACTATAGGCCCAATTCATGAACAAATATCAATGCGCACCAACCTAAGTCGATCACATAGTAATGAAGACCTAAATCAACATCCTTGAATATTCCAAACAATAAAAAATTAATCCATAAGGATCCACAACACGCTATCACCATCATGTCGGTCAAGAACATGAAAACTTTGATTACGAACACACCGATCAACGTGGACGTACCACACTGATAGAGCATGATCTAGAAACATCACTGAACATCTCAAGAATGTACGCAAAACTCAATTCATCGAAATTGCAATCGCATCTTCCAGAAACACCTACTACATTAACTGAATAACTGTAGGAACACAAAACTTCATAACTTTCTCAATTCTTGATGCACACCTCTGAAAATTTTGGACAACATACTAGATAGGCTCAACAACAAACCCTTTAATGCATGCCTTTTGACCATCAATGTATAGAACTTTCCATCACTCTAACCTTCTCAGCTTCATAGACTGCCTACAATATATTTATTACAATTTTCTCAATATCCTTGACATATATAGCCTTCAATCCATTAATGCTAATAGTGTTGACATCAATGACAACCACATATCAACAACACAACCTCAGTATCCAACAGTCACATTGTGACAAAATGTCTTGGGAATTGTGTGTTGTTTAGAAGTGAACTGTCGTCATTCCAATTAATGGAGAGTTGTGTCTCTTGGTTAGGCATACTCTAGTGAAGGATTACCCTTGTTTAGAATTGGTAAGAGAGTCTGGATGTGGATTGGAGGTTGATGATTCCCTCATCCTATCACTAAGTCCTTTTGTGAGAGAACGTGATCATGGGTTGTAACCAATTATTGTGTAGGTATTGTTTTCTCTCTCTCTCATATGTTCATCATGGTGGAATTATCTCATGAGTGGTGGGTGATCCCACAATGCTAGTTTACAATTTTTGGGAGATTTTGATTTTTGCTAAAATCACATATTCTTAGAAAATATAATGATTTAAGCCTTAAAAAGTTCCATTTTAAGGATTCCTATTGAAGAGGGTTTGATCAAACCACCTTAGATCAAACCCCCTTCGATATAACCCTGCTAGTATTAAACCATACCTATAATGAAGTCTCCTTTACACCTATCAAAATGCTGATAAAAAACCACTTTTGATTTACCTTTTTGGGGATCAAAAGAATTCATTTAAAATTTATATTTTATAATTATGTAGTCCTTATTATAAGCTTCCCAAAAAGTATAATTTTAAATAAATTTAATTTTATTATTATATTTATTTTTTATTTCTTGTGAATGTAGGTTTTTCACCAAAAATCAAGCTCTTTGTTCTGCACATGTGGAAAAATAGAAGATTATAAAAAAATAATAATAATATGAGTGCACCAGATACTGAAGTCCTTAATCCATTAAAAAAAGAATTTTGATACATACAAAAAAAATTATGTGTTATACGATCCGCCTATGTTTGAATTGTAATTGGTTTGACTTCAAAACTTGATTAAGGAAAAAATATTCAATAAAACACTATGAAACCAATTGGAAGCATTAGATATCATAGTTATAAATCTAAATTTGAAAAAATTAGAATTTTATCCTTCATGGAAAAAAAATTGTGTTATATGGTGAGCGTCACTCCTTAAAAATGGTGTTTACTGAAAAAAACTAGTTTTCGAAGGAGATGGAAAAATAAGTGCAATCTAATTCCAAATTTTTTGAAAAAAATATATTTAGAATCTACAGACAAAATGTCACAAATCACTAGTTCGCATCATCTTCAAATTCCTCATGGTTTAGCTGCTATAGGTGTCCAAAAGTGAAGATTTAGTTAGAAAAAATTAGTTCAGTGTCCAATTTGGCCAAAAATTGTAAACAAGTATTGTGGGATCACCCTAGTTAGTCTTTTTTTGTTTCCACCTTGCTTATATAATGGTGACATCATCTTTTTTTTTTGTCTTTGTGTCGTTATGTTCATGTAACACTTGTGTGCATGTCATTGTGCAAGTGTGACATGTTGATGTCGTATCTCCAATGTTATGGTTGTTGTGTTTCAAAGAAACAAGTTGTCCAATCAATTTGTGCCTTGTACTTCGAGTAGGGCATTATATATATTTATATATTGTTTCATATATATATATATATATATATATATATATATATATATATATATATATATACATACATATATATATATATGTGTGTGTGTGTGTGTATGTGTGTGTGCAGTCATTGTTATATGATCATATGTGTGTGTATGAATCACATAGTGTAGCACAATATATACAAGTTATAAATCAAATTGTAATATTTCTTCAAATAGAAATTAGACCGCTCACTTATTAATGTATTAAAATCACATTTTAATGTTCAAAATTCAAGTTTTTGTTGTTCCCTATTCCAAACGCCACATCAACAAGTTGTGTTGGCACAAACCAAATTCCTCATTAAATCCATCATACATGTTAGTGATTTTGGATTACTAGATTAGTTCCCACAATAATTTTACCATTTTCAACAGTTCTCATCATGTGTGTATATATATATAATTTATAATAAATAAAACCATATATAATGAAAATGCATGCTACAATGTTCAGTTGGAAAGATAAAAGATAGTAATATATACATAGTTCGATGAATATAAGAAATGAAAATGTATACTACTGTGTTCACTTGGAAAGACAAACGAGAGTAAATTAAACACAGTTCGACGAATATAAAAAATGAAGATGTATGTTGCTATGTTTAGTTGGCAATCCAAAATACAGAGATACATAATTTCATAAATATATAATTATATATGTATATATGTGTATGTATATGTATGGACATAATATATATACATACATACATACATACATACATATATATTCTAACATGATGAAAATGTATGTCCACTTTGAAAGTCAAACATGAGTAATATAAACATAGTTTTGGAGAATAGAAAAAAAAAATTAAGCTTATGGTGTTCAGTTGGAAATCAAAAGTACACAAATACATACATAGTTTCATGGACATAAACACGAGTTTTTTAATGAAACATATAAAAAGATATAACCCTGAATTTACAACAATTGTTAAAATTGGAAACCCATCAAGAAAATGTTACCACATGTACAAATTAAAAAACAAACCATCAATATATATGTATGTATGTATGTATGTATATACATGTATGCATGTAAATTTATGTCTGAATATATATACATACATATATGTACATATATATTGAAACATCGAGAAATGGGTTCGTCACAATGTAATGATAACAAAGGGGGGGGTATGATGCACCTATCTTCCTAGTTTCATTTGGAAAAAGATATCCCCTAGGTCAAGATTAACTTTTAACCCTTAGGTGAGACAACCCTGATGGAGATCTTTTTGTTTTCCTTATGACTTAGGACGTGGTAAATCAGCTTGAAATACACTTTTGGGAGATGAATGAAAAATACTACATGAATGTAATGATGTAATGTAACACATAAAACCTCTAAATTAAACCTTCATTTGACAAAACAAACAAAGTAACAACAAATCTAAGAAGGTTATGATTTTAAGAACCCGTCACAAAAAGGTTGTGTTGAGTGTCCTCCTAGGACTCATTTTCCCAAGGGCGAATGGGTCTTGCTACATTGGTTGAAAAATTGCTTTCGTAGTCCTCTAGCCCTTGGTTTGCACTCCCAATTCCTTCGAGTTTCATAGTTGGAAACTTAAAAATAAATTTTTAAAGTGAGTTTTTGTGGCTTGACGACAATGTTGACAAATTTTGCAACTTTGACAACTTTTGTAATTTTTTCTCTTTTGATAGATCTTCAATCCTTCTTCAACCTAAGATCTGCAAAATACATAAGATGGAAAAATTGATTGTTTTTAGTGAATGGGGGTTTGCCTTGGTCAAACCCCGTTTTGGTAATTAAACCTTGAAATAAAATAATGAAACATGAAAGGAATGATGAATGAACAATTGTTATGTTGCAACTCACCAAACCCTTGATTTGAGATCCTTGAAGGACTAAAAATCAATACATCTCTCCAAGGTCTTAATCTTGCATAAAATGGCTTGATTGATGATGTGATCTTGATGCTTGAATCTTGACTTGAATGCTTGAAACCTGCATCACAATGTTAGCTCCAAAAAATATGCATGATGCTTGAGATCTTGAATGCTGCAACAAATACTTGAGAAATTTTCTCTTTAACATCTTTGATAATAATATTAGCTCTTGTGAAGTTGCTCCAAAATTTATAGCTTGCTCTAGGATTTGAATTGATAAAAAGACCTTGCTTTTATAGGTAATTTTCTAATTTCCTGAAGATTAAATATTACAAGCTAACATTTGAATTTGAATTTGGGATCATAAAAAGGCTGCCAAAAACATATTAAAAATTTGAATTAAGCAACTAAAGGGGACCCATTCGCTCAAGGGTGAATGGGTCCTGGCCTAAATTGCCAGGACCTATTCATTTTGGGGTGTTAAAAATGATAATTGCATTAATCAAATCATTAAAAAATTGCAATTAGTTTGGCTTGTAGATGTATAATAGGGCCAATTAGAGGCTTAATTAAGTCCAGTTAATTAATGGGCCCAAATATAGTTTGAAAATATAGAGTACATTTTTTGACACTACATTTAGCCCCCACTTTAGTGAGAGGATGAGCCCCATGCTCAAACTCACACTAAAGTAGTCAAACCAGCGTCAAGAGAGGTCTAATTGTACAATTATTGGAAAGATAAGACAAAAAAGGTCAAGGAGGATGATCAAGCCCCCAAGATCTAATATCTCATGGAAAACCAACAAAGGTACAAAGAGACACATGCCTATGCTAAATATTCAATAACAAGACAAGATAAATAAGCATACAATGCCAAAATTAATGAGAGAAAGAGGGGTGGATCAAGCCTCAACTATTTGTCCAATCGGTATGGATCAAGCCTTAGTTATTCGTCTAAAAACATTTACAAGTAGAAACCCGTTGTCCATTATGCAAACCAAATGTACTCACATGGGCTAGTGAAATCCACTATCCACTAGGTGAGCTCCAAAAAATTTCTAATGGGAAAGTCATGCCAAGTCTACAGGCTCCGATTCTACTAACCATACCAAAGTTATACCTCCCGATAACTTTGATAAGGCACCATAGAAATGGTCACAAGGATAGCAAGCTATGTTATGCTAGGAACTCATGAAAAAGGCTCCACTAATAAGCAAGTTGTGTTATGCTTGGTGGCCTTGATACATGCAATAGGATATTCAAATGTGTTTTTCTTAGTTCATGAAAAGGTCTCACCTTAGGGAACATCGTGCCTAATGTCTCCAAGAGAGGACTAGTCAAGGATAAAAGATTTACAACTTAGGGAATGCAATCCATATCATCACCACTAATAGGAGTGTCATATGCTCAAAAAGGTCACAATCTTGAAGTACATCAAATCCAATGACACCACCAAGAAGACGCATCACATGAAGTGAGAAGACCACACTTTGAAGCAAACAATGAGCGATGATGCATTGCCCCCACTTTAAAGAAATTGTTAAACACCATGCTATGAGAAATTACTTTAAAGTAGAACACAGTAAATTCCAATACATGAGAGATTTATTTAGAAATCCCTATTCAAAACATATGTTTCTAAAATAGAGCTACGTCATGAAAGAAGGGTTTCCCCCCATATGCAATCCTAAGATAACACATAAGGTATCCATGGATTTGGGGTCAGTGTTTGTAATTGTTGCAGTGATATAATCGAGCTTGGAAATGTCATCATTCCCCAAATGACTAATGGAACAAGGAGCACAAAGGAAGAATAACACATAGAGAGAGAGAGAGAACAAAGGGAAGCTTTTAGGTCAACATGGAAGAGACATGAGTGTCTCGATGCCTTACATCATCCCCAAAAGTAAAATGCAAGACAAATGGTTATGACAGATAGAAGAATGTAGATACAAATAGAAGAACATATTTGCTTCCTTTGTATCCTTGCATTAACAAAGTGACAAGGGTCATCCAAAGTAGGCTGACAAACATATAAATACATGTCAAACAACACTGTATGGGGAATCACTTTACACACATGAAATCAAAAAGAACATGAAGACAAAGAAAATACTAGTATGGCACATGTGAGTGAACCTATAGCAGGTCATCTGCATCCCAATCTTGTTCATCATATGTAGAATGTGGATAGCTAGCCAAAGGGACAATGAAAAGTGTCAAACTAGGACAAGGCTATTTGACTCCTTGCCCCCACTAAGTGTAGGAAAAGGATGAGCTGAGATGGGTGATGAGAATGTGCTCCTTGCAATATAGAACTAATTTTCAATAAATGTAAAACATGTAATAGAGAGTATGCTATGATCCTACAACTATCACATGGCAAGGAGCAAAGTACATTCATTTTAGTTAATTACATCAGTAACATCATTTTCATGGATCAATTGTTGTAAAAGATGGCTCTCATTGGTAAGATTCCCAAGATTTCTATGGAATGCACAGTAATTCATGCTTGTACTCTTTCCTTTTTTTGTTTTCTTTGATAGGTGGCAAGTAAATCAAGCCTAGACAAAGGATTTGTTCCATTTTTCGTTCAGTCTTTGTTAAATTGTGTAAGAATAGAAATTCCTTGAGCTTATATGGCTTAGATTTCTTACTTGTTTGGGATATTTGTTGAGGTGGAGGTGGGGGAGGAGGATCTATGGTGATCCTATCATCCTTATGGGGTATTAATTGGTCTCTTGATATGATCTTGTGAAAGATAACACCTTTTTCCCTTGGGAGATGTGCAAGGAGGGGAGATCCTGATATCCTAACCCCTTGGTATCCTCAGATGGTGTTTGCTCTAATATTTTTTGGATTTCATGCTCATGTTTTATGTCACATCCTTATTTTTTGAAGATCTTAAAGCCTTGACCATAACCCTCTTCTAAGTTAATGGGTGTATTAGTAACTCAATGAACATAGGATAAAAGAGTATCATTATTTCGCATGTGATTAATTTCATTAATGATTGATGGTTGAGGCTTGATTTGTTCTTAAATTTTAGGATGTAAGAGGTTGAACCTATCAAGTGATGGGATTATAGGTGGTGTTTGTATGGATGGATAAAATGATGCATTATTTTCAAGGTTGTGTAAGGAGTCTTGTATGAATTGTTGCATGTTATCTTCATCTTGACCTAAGATTTCCATTTCATGGTGACATTCATTAGGAGTTGAAGGTTAATTAATAGTCTCAATTGTATTAAGATCTTCACCAAACACACAACTTGAAAGATCTACCAAAGATCTTAAGGTTTTCCATATATTACCCATACACATGTCCATGATGAATATTTATACAAAGTTTCATATCCGATATATTAAAATTTTCTTATTTTTGAATGCAAGATATCGAAAATGATATGTTTTTAATGCCAATTTTGATTTCCAACAATGCACTCAATTTGACCAATTGAACCTAATGCAAATAATGACAGATTTTTTTTATTTCTGAAACTAAAACCCAAATTTAATAGTAGATCAGAAGAAGGAAAACATAGATAAATTACTACCCATAAATTTGAAACAACCCCTATACAGGGAAAGATTCGCCCTAGGGTGAATGGATCTTAGCATAGGGGTTGCAAAAATTTAAATCTTAATCTAAGGTTCAATGCTAGGTTTTCTTGTTTTAGGTTATAAACTGTAGTTTTACTGACTGATTTTTCTAGAATTTGATGTCTAAATGCAAGTGAAATAAATGAAAAATGATGAACAATATGACACTTTTTTAAATTTAATTTTGACTCAATTTGTGAATGTGAATGATTGAACATACACTAATATGCAAGTACTATGCAAACTTAATGTAATATGCATGCAAGTTTTTGAATTTTTTAGATTTTAAAGGATGAAAAATGCAAACCTAAAACCCTAAATGAGATGCAAACTAATATAATTCTAACAACCCTAAATGAGATGCAAAATAATGCAATACAATACAAACGATTGCAAATCCTACATCTAGGGTTTGATTGGACTCCAAATTGAAAAGTTTTGATGTACAATATTAGGTTCACCAAAATGAAACATCAAAAAATGGGGTCATCACAATGCAATGATAAAAAAGGTGGGGTATGATGCACCTATCTTTCTAGTTTAATTAGGAAAAAGAGATCCCCTAGGTCAAGATTGACTTTCAACCCTTAGGTGAGTCAAAATTGATGGAGATCTTGTTGTTTTCCTTATGACTTATGACTGGATAAATCAGTCTGAAATGCACTTTTGGGAGATGAATGAAAAATACTAAATGAATGAAATGATGCAATGTAACACATAAAACCTCTAAATTAAACCTTAATCTGATAGAACCAACAAAGTAACAACATGCTTGAGAAGGGTGTGATTTTAAGCACTTGTCACAAAAAGGTTGTGTTGAGTGTCCTCCTGGGACTCATTTGCCCAAGAGCGAATGGGTCTTGCTACATGGGTTGAAAAATTACTTTTACGGTCCTTTGGTCCTTGATCTGCACTATCAATTCCTTTGAGTTTCATAGTTGGAAATTTGGAAATAAATTTTGAAAGTGAGTTTATATGGCTTGATGACAATGTTGACAACTTTTTCAACTTTTGCAATTTTTGATCTTTTGATAGATCTTCAATCCTTCTTCAACCTAAGATCTGCAAAATGCACAAGAGGAAAAAATTGTTTTTTTTTTTTGTGAATAGGGGTTTTCCTTGGTCAAACCCTGTTTTGGTAATTAAACCTTGAAATGAAATAATGAAACATGAAAGGAATGATGAATGAACAAGTGTTATGTTGAAACTCACCAAACCCTTGATTTGAGATCCTTGAATGAATAAAACTCAATACATCTCTCCAAGGTCTTGATCTTGCATGAAATGGCTTGATTGATGATGTGATCTTGATGCTTGAATCTTGACTTGAATGCTTGAAACCTACATCACACTGTTAGCTCCAAAAACATGCATGATGCTTGATAAATTTGAGATGATGCTTGAGATATTGAATGCTGCAAAAAATACTTGAGAAATCTGCTCGTGAACACCTTTGACAATAATGTTAGCTATTGTGAAGTTGCTCCAAATTTTTTAGCTTGCTTCTAGGATTTGAATTGATAAAAAGACCTTTCTTTTATAGGTAATTTTCTAATTTCCAAAAAATTAAACATTACAAACCGACATTTGAATTTGAAGTTGGGATTATAAAAAGGTCGCCAAAAACATATTTAAATTTTGAATTAAGCAACTAAAGGGGACCCATTTTCCCAAGGGAAAATCAGTCTTGACCTAAATTGCCATGACCTATTCATTTTGGGGTGTTAAAAATGATAATTTCATTAATTAAATTATGATTCTTATTTCAGAAATTATAATTAATTAGGCTTGTACATGCATAATAGGGCCAATTAGAGACTTAATTAAGTCCAATTAATTAAGGGACCCAAACATAGTGTGAAAATGTAAAGTATATTTTTTGACACTATATATATATGTTGTTGAAAAATGGATCCTAAGTCTAATACTTAGATCACTAACATCAATATTTTTTCAAAGAACATTATAATCAAGATCTGCAAGGGTATGAGATTTGCTTGCAACCTGAAAGGTGAGTCAATCAACCTCGAATCTGATTATTTGAAGGCTTTATGGGTGATATTTTGATGTGATGCAATGACGTAACTAGCTAAACTATGAAAATGCAACATTATGAGATGAATTATGACAAACTAAAAACACACAGAAAAATTTGGAATCCATAAGTGGACATAGAAAACATTGATACACCTGTGATTAAATTTTGAGCTAGATCTAGGTGGTCTAGGGCACAAGGATGCCCTAGACTAGGGACTTGAAACCTGAATTTTCTTTCATAGGCCCGAGTTCACTGGTTTGAAGTCTTTGTCTTCTGAATTTGATTGTCGGATCTTCGTCTATTACTGAGATAATGTAGTTTTATATCTTGTCAAATTTTAGGATTACGGTGCATGAATGAGCAAATTGTCTTCAATCTTCCTCCACTTCACTTTAGATCTGTAACCTACATACACAAAAGGAGATGAAGGGTTGTGCTATATAGGGACTTGCCTTAGTCAAACCCTTTGTTGGAATTTCTACCTCCACAATAGAAAACTTGATGGTAAAGAAAGCATATCCTTTTGAGGATAGAGGCTAAATAATAAACAAATAGTGAATTAAAAATTTGTTGTAACTCACCAATCAGATATGATCTCCTTGATGGACTGAAGTCATGCTCATCACCTTCAAGGATCAATTGAAACTTGACTTGATTTGATTTGATGACCTACAAGTGATACTACTCAAAAACAAAATCCATGCAAAAACATGAACAAAATCACTTAAAACTCAACATGATGCTTGAATGATGAAATGCTACAATAATTTTGCAAATTCAACTCTTGACTTCTCTTGAATTGATTTTTGAAGTATTTTCCTCAATAGTTTTTCTCAATCCTTTTTCCTTTTTTTAAATTGTGAAAATACTATGTATTTATATACAATTCTTCTAATTTCCCAAAAAATTAAATCTCGATAACCGACAATTATAATTTGAATTTTAAATAATAAATTACCGAACACCGACATATTTAAATTTGGAGCCAAATTAAAAGGTCTAGGGTGTAGTGTGCCCTAGACTAGATCCCTCCTTTTTTGGGATTCAAATTGTCGGGGAAAAATATTAAATGTATACTTTGATCTTTCACATTTGATTTTTTGATAAATGTTTAAAATGGGTCATAGAATGTATAATTAGGAAATTATGTGCATAATTAGGTCCAAGCACATAGGGGGAGCAAAAACCTAGTGTGAAATTGTCAAGGGATGATGCTACAATATATATATATATATATATATATATATATATATAAAGAAAATATATGCTATTGTGTGTAGTTGATGTAAGGCCTTTTTAATGTTCAATCAATTTGGTGTTCATGATTGGATATACAATTTAGAGGATGGGTTCCTAATTGAAAATTTCACCAAACCCTCACAAAGGCTTCATTTAATTATCAACCAGGACTTTGTAATCTTTTGATAGTGTTGTCACTATATGTGCATCCAAGGATCCTAACTACACCATATCTAGATGAAACATAGGGTGTCACACATGTAATGAAAACTATAAAGGCTGAAAAGGAAAGTAACTCAACAAATTGCAAAACAAAGGAAATAACATATCTAAGATGGGGCAAAATTAGTCCTAGCCTAGATAAAGTGGCAGCCAACACTTCTAAGCTACAAACCACATCCAAACAAGAGAAAACAATGAAAGCATAAGGAAAATAAAAGCATCAAATAAAAATACTCCCCATGCTTGAACTTGAATCACTTCCCTTGTCTCTCCTATTTCTCCTTTTGCAAAATTTTCCTTCAAATTTGTTGTTTTACTTGTGCAAATACCTAGAAATTGTAAGTAGAAAGTTGGATACAAAATAATTGTTAACGTAAAAATGGAGGAGAATGGTCTCTTTTATAGACAACCATTTGAATGGACGGATGAGATTGATCTTATAGAAAGATTCCAAAATCAACGGATGAGGATGCACAAGAGGGAGGTTACGAAATAGATGGCCAAGATCGAGTTTCTAGAAAGATGCGAAGATCAACAGTGGAGAATTGATGCACAAAAAAGAGGTGGGAAATGAAGGCTATGACGTCAGAAGCTATGACGCCCAGTGGCCATGACATCCATAAAGGGCCATGGCAGAGATGGCTATGACAAAAATAAAGGCCATGAGCAAGGCATCTTTGACCAAAAGGGAGGCATAAATAATTTATTCAATAAAAAGGGAAAATGGAGGAAATAGACAAATGGAGGATAAATAACTCATCAAACTATTTATTTGAGGGAAAATGGAAAAAGGAGCATTTAATTAAATCAATTTGTAAAATAAATTTAATTAAATGGGGAGAGATGGAAATTAGGTATCAAATAATTAATTTGAATTAATTATTTAATGGGGAGAGGAATGACACATAGATAAATAATCTTGACAATTATTTAATTATAGAAGAATGAAAAGGTCAAATGCATAGACATATAATAATTATTATTATCTGACTATAGGCGAGTGATAAAATATAAATAATTAAATAAATAATGATTTATTTAATTAGTGAAGAAAGGGAGTGTTAGCGATGCAATTAATTAATTAATTTGGTCAGGATAGAATAAAGATTAAAGAGTGAATTAATTAAATAATTAAAAATTATTTAATTAATAGAGGAATGTGACCAAGAATAATTAAATAATTAAAATTATTTAATTATCAAAAGATGAAGACCAAGAAAAATAGCGCTCACAGACTTAGGACATTTTTTTGTATCTACATTTTACCCCTCTTTGGCATAATGCAACTCATCGTGTTGTGTCAAAGAAAATTAATTCTGAAATATGCCCTGGTGTAAAGAGAATGAGGAAGGATGACCGAGAGGGTTGTGGTATGCCCCCTCGAGAGGACAGGAGGGTTCAAAGAACAAAAATGTGCTCTTGAAATGGATGAAGGATAGAATAAATGTTAACATGGAGAAGGTGGAATGTTAGGTGAGAAATGACAAGGGACCAACTTTCATGCTTTTATATTTATCATCATCGGGCATCAAAATTGTCGTAAATAGAACACAAACACCATGGTATGACATAGACCAAGGTGTGTAAGGTGGCCATTTGGGAGAGACAAGCAGTCAATAGAAAAGTCAATAGACAAGGAATTCCCTAGCTCATACTAAGGACCCAATTATCTCAATCTTTTTGCCAAGACAAACTACAAACAACAAGCAAATAAAAGAGGTTGTTAGAACCAAAAATTTCTATTAAAATTCCAAGGTCTTTTACCCATTCAAACTTAATATTTCACTATCTTTTTATAAAAATTCATTTCATTGCCTTTCAAAAATTAAAATACCCTATAATCATTGCCATGTTTTTACTTTTCATAAGCCAACACCTTTTACCGCTATACCGCGACCCCTTGCAAGGTGGCCCGCGGTATCACGGTGGCGGTTAAGCATAGTTGTGATAACTGTTACCGCTACACCATAGACAATCCTCAAACTGACCGTGATGGTGTGGTAAACAGTCAGCCTGGTCAGTGAATAGAGACAGGCAGAGATGGCAGCCAGTAGACAATTACCGCTACACCGCACGCGGTCAAAACAAAGACCGTGGTAGTACGGTGGGCGATGAGGTGGCGACGAGGATGATAGTTGATGGGTCATCGTCATACCGTTGTCAGCTTAAATAGAGACCGTGGTGGTGCAGGTAACGGTCAAGGTGGCACCAAGTGGCGGTCACCGCAGTACCGCTAGGGGTTAAAACAAAGACCATGGTAGAGTGGTGGAAGGGACATGGGCAGTGATAGTCAGACACCATGTAGCCGTGGGAAGCAAAATGATAGGCCACGGTGGAGCGGTAGAAAGAGAAGGTCGTGGAGAAGTCAAAACACCGCCACGTCGTGGGAAGAAAAAACGTTGATTGCGGTAGAGCGGTAAGGATAAAAGAAGCTTCGCAACAGCATATAAAGAGAAATATAAAGAGCGGGAAAATTATTACAGAAAAATCAAAAGTAGGACTATAGTTTAAAATATTAAATTTGTCGATAAGGCAACTTAATTAAATATTTTATTTTTTGTCAATAAATACAAATGGTTGTAACAGGAAAGTGAAGGGTTGTGACCCTTGGAGTTTAATGTATAAATGTTCTGAAAAATTAGTTAGAATGAGAGAGATCGGAATAGAGAGATTTTTTCAGAAAATATAGAACTGGGACTGTAAATAATGTACAAACCTTTCTAAGACAGAGCAATGGAGAACATATTTTGGTGAAATTATTTCTGAATTCAGTTGTTGTGATGTGATAATTTACGTTTCTTATCTGGTTGTCTCCAATTTGAAGTTCTTTAATCATTTAAATTAATGTATCAAGCATATTTTTGATTTATCAGAGTGTTTTTTTTCACTTTGTATGATTTAGTTAATTGGTGTCTGCAAGTAAGAATTAAATTCTTTTAATAAGTCACAGTGCTTTTAAATATTTCTTTTGGATGAGTAAAGAAGATCCTGGTAAGAAAACATTCCAACACAATTTATGCAAGTCATAAATTTAGTGAAGTTATATGCCAGTTATAGAGTTTCATATTTCCAAATTGCCCAACAATTTGAACTATGTCACAGGGAAACATATGATTTTGACTCCATTTCCTATGTAGGTTGAAGGCACTAATCTGCCACAGCCCAGAAGATAAAATTCATGAAAAACAACATTTTTGAATTCTTTCTTTTATGTAGTAGGAGTAGTAGTTATGATTTTATCTATTCACTTCCAATTGCCATTGTGAATAGATTGATTGAGCAGGAAATATATTTTAGATCTGCAGCATACACATAGGTGCACCCGCCTAGGTTTAGCAAAGCCTAAAGAGAAGAAGGTTAAATTGTATGAATTGGCCTTGTATGTTGGCCAAAAGCGTTGTGAGAGTTTGGCAACCTCTTGTGGTTCAAACCTGCTTTTTTGAGAACCAACAGAGGTCATGATACATCATTGTTCCTCTAAATCCGTTAATAGGACTTCCTTGCGGTAACTAGTGACATGACCCAAAACCAATCGAAAAGATAAGACAAATCTAGACCAACAAGGTGTTTTCCAAAGAGACAATGTTTGTCACTAATGATACTGGTAACATTGCTTGATGTGACTAATTAGGTTGACCAAGATGATCGAATTGATTGAGAAGGATTGATGATAAGTTTGACAAAATTCAACCAGTTGATTTGATTTGATTGATAGGTTGAAAAGAGTTGAGAGATCGATTTGATTGATTGAGCCTAGTTTCAGGAAGGACACATCTTGATTAAGGTGAGATCGATCGATCGATTGATTGATTGATTGACAAAGATTAATTGAGAAGGTTGACAAGGTTGATTGATTGAGCCCGATTTCAGGAAAGACTCATCTTGATTAAGGAAAGGTTGATTGATAAGGTTGACAAGATTGATTGATAATATTGGCCAAGTGATGTGACAATACCTAAATTTTAGGAAAGACATATCCTATTTAAGACAAGGAACACATCTTATAAAGTTAACCAAGAGAAAAATGTTGATAACTACAAGAAGGACACATCTCGCTTAAGGTGAATGACCAAATTGACAAAATCTGATCTCAAGAAGGATGCATCCTGCTTAAAGACAAGAGATAAGACCGAATGAGACAAATGGCATAATGCCCAATTATGATATAATATCAATGACCTGATTGATTAATTGATGATAAGAGGATTGACTGATTTGAAAGTTGATTTATTGATTGAAAGATTGGTTGGTGACGTTTGTCTATTGATTCATGATTTGGTTTAAACGATGATTGCTTGCGGACCAAGACTACAACTAGACTCGACAAACCCTAAAGGACTAACCTAGGTGGCCTCGGGGGCTCATCGATTGATGGCCTTGCCTACATTGTACATGCAGAGACCTCATAGTTCGACACAACTTGACTTTGTTTTATTTGACAAAAGATTGAGTGATGATTTTATTTGGACAACCTAAAGGACTGACCTAATGTCTCGGGGGCCCATTTAAGATGAGCCTTGCCTACATAGAAATTGTGTAGAGACAATGTAGTTTGACCATGCTAACAAAAACTGACTTAGACTCGGACCCAAACTTTGTTTTTGGAAGTTTTGAAGTTTTTTTATGTTTTTGGATTTTGATGGTTCATGATTTTTTTGGATTTTGAGATGTTTTATTTTTTTGGATTTTGGGAATATTTGATTTTTTTGGGTTTTGATGATTTTTATTATTATTATTATTTTTTCAGGAAATTTTATGCTTTTTATGGATTTTGAAGGTTTAAAGGGTTGATACCATGTGTTATTTCCCATCAAGATGTAAGTCAACAAATATCCACCAGTCAGGTATAGGACCACTTCATTATGCACAAGGGGGTAAGTAGCGAACGAATGCAAAGAGGGATCAGGAAAGCGAAAAAGACTAAATTTTGGTGGTTCCCAGGCCATGGAAGAATGACGAAGCTTTATTATGGATGAAGGATGAGTGTGAACGAAGAAGAAGAGTATGAAGACTAGATGGAGTGATAGTAGATAGAGGAGCACAGACTGACTACACATGGCACCTGTTTGCCAAGTTTTCACCATGGTTCTTATCCAAAGTGCCACCGAAGTGGTTTTCACTTTTGGACAAATTATTTATTTTTACTATTTTTTTATTTTTTTATTTTTTCATTTTTTTGTTGTCGCCAAGACGCTTGTTTGCCAAGTTTTCATCAAGGTGACTATTTTTTTTTTTTTTTTTTTTTTTTTTGTATTTTTGACTTTTTAAGGGATACTCTGAGAATCAAGTGTAATACTTGCAAAGATGCATGCTATTGATAGGTTTGGGAAATGGTTCTTCTTCAAGAGTACAAATTTGATAAGCACCAAATCCATACGTTGTTGTGACAATATACGAGCCCAACCAATTAGGTTCAAACTTCCTAGGTTTTTCTCGTTCTACTTGATTCTTTGGATTTTCCTTCAAGACTACGTCACCAATGTCAACATTTCTAGGATGAACCTTCTTATTGTAACTATGTTGAAGGTGATTTTGGTATGCGTGCAAATGTGTCAATGCATTCTATCTCTTTTCATCTAGTTTTTCTAGCTCATGTAGACGAGATACACGGTATTCTTCTTGATTAATCAAGCCTTGCACAGAGACTCGTAGGGATAATAACTTTGCCTCTATAGGAAGTATTGCTTCAGATCCATAGACAAGGGAATATGGTGTGGATCTTGTGGGGGTATGAATACTGGTGTGATAGGCCCATGAGGCGGGATTAAGTTGTAGGTGCCAGTCATGGCCAACGTCATTGACAGTCTTCTTTAAGATTTTTAGGATAGTATTATTAGACGCCTTAGTTTGACCATTACCTTGTGGGTAATATGGAGTAGCAAAATGATGTTGGATATGGAACCTTTCACAAAGCTCATAGACATCCTGGTTCTTAAAAGGGTGACCATTATCTATAATGATGGACTGTGGGATACCATGATGACAAATGATGTAATTTAGGATGAATCTGGCTATCTGCTTTCTAATTATGTAAGTCAGTAGGATGACTTTGATCCATTTTGTAAAATATCTAGTGGCAACAAGGATAAACTTACATCCATTAGCAGAGGTGGGATGGATCTTTCCTATGAGGTTGAGTCCCCGTTGAGAAAATGGCCATGGAAAAGTAAGCGGCCGCAATTCCTGAGTTGGTGCATGTATAAGATCATCATGAATCTGACATTGGTAACATTTCTTCACAAAGTGATAGGCATCATGCTCCATTATGGGCCAATAATATCCCATACTCATGAGCTTTTTGGCTAAGGTAGGACCAGTAGAGTGACCTCCACATATACCATGATGTGCCTCTTGTAAGGTTGTGTGTGCTCATTTGAGTCAACATCGAAGGAGGGTACTATCTAGGCTATGACAATAAAGGGTATCTCTGATGATGGCATATTTAAATGTTTGTTGGATAAAGGTTTTGTGTTGGTTAAGGAAAAAGTCAAGAGGGATAATCTGGTCATGCAAATAGGCATAAATTCCATTGTACCAAGGTGAATCAAGACTAACAAGTTCACACACAAGTTTAGTTTCGAGGATATCAAACGCAGGGATCAACAATTGTTCTACCAAGAACTCATATTGTGATGCATTGTTAGGAATGTCCAAGAGAGATCTGATGGTAGCCATTGCATCAACTGCTTTATTTTGGATTCTTGAGATCTATTCAAAAGAAATGGCATCAAAGTACAATAAAAAACTATCCACCATGTGCTTGTAGGGCATTAATTGCTCATCCTTGGTGTCGTAGTCATAATTATCTTGCTTAATTACTAACTGAGAATCACCATAGACTTGAAGATTCTTGATTTTCCATTTTATTGTTATCCGGAGTCCTGTCAATAATACCTTGTATTCTACTATGTTATTAGTGCATGGGAATGTGATTTCATAATGACTTGGGAATGGAATCTCCTTGAGGTGTGATGAATAAAATCCCAACTCCTGAACCATGACTTGTGTAAGATCCATCAAAATATAGTTTCCATGTTATTGTTGTGTTTATGACAAAGATTGATTCATTTGGAAAATTTGATATCAAAGGATGATATGCTTTTATTGGTGCATTTGCAAGTTGATCTTCTATCACTTGTCCTTTTATTTCTTTTTGGTCAGTATATTCAATGTCATACTCACTTAAGATCATGACCCACTTAGCTAGTCTTCCTATCAGAGTTGCTTTGCTGAGGAGATATTTCAGAGGATCAATTTTGGAAATCAAATTTTTCTTATGATTCAACATGTAATGTCTTAGTTTTTGTGCTGCAAATACCACTGCTAGACATGCTCATTCAATAGGGCTATAGTTCAACCCAACTAGAGTGTGATTGATGTAATATATAGCTCATTCTTTGCCATCATTGTCATTTTGTGCTAGTAATGCCCCCAGTACTAATGTTGTTTTTATCACATATAATATCAGATATCTTCCATCAATTTGAGGCATAAGAACTGGTGGAGTCAGTAGATAATTTTTGATCTGATCAAATGCTCCTTGACACTTTTCTATCCAATTGAAGGGAATTCCTTTCCTTAGTAGATGTTGAAAAGGATAGATTTTATCAGCTAGTTGAGTGATGAATCTGTGGATTGATTGTAGTCTTCCTTGTAATGTTCTCAACTGGTTGATGTTGGTTGGTGGTGGCATTTCTAATATAGCTTTGAATTTTGCGGGATCAACTTCTATTCCCTTGCGTGAGACAATGTATCCAAGAAGCTTGCCTAATTGGACACCAAAGACACTTCTTTGGATTTAGTCTGAGTTGGTACTTTTCTAGTCGTGTGAAAATCTTGTCCAATACTACTAATTTTCCACTTCGTTCTAGAGATTTAGAGAGAGGTTTTTCAACATAATCTTCCATAAGAACATGCATATAGTCATAGCTCTCTAGTATGTAGCTCCGATATTTTTCAATCCAAATGGCATCATATTCTAACATAAAGTTCCCAAAGTGCATGTGAAAGTTGTTTTTGGTTGATCTTCAGTAGCAATTCTTATATGGTTATAACTCGAGAATCTGTCCATAAGTGATAGCATTTCATATCCAGCTATGAGATCTACTATGATGTCAATATTTGGTAGAGGAAAATCATCTTTTGGACAAGCTTTATTGAGGTCTCTAAAGTTTGTGCATATTTTGATTTGACCATTTGGTTTGGTGATAGAAACAAGGTTTGATATCCAATCTACGTAATCAATAGAATAGATGAATCCAACATCTAGGAGTTTCTTGAATTCCACCTTGACCAGGAGTGCAATTTGTGGATGCATGTTTCTTAGTTTTTGTTTGTATGGTTTGGCATTAGGTAGCAATGGTAGGTGATGTAGAACCAATTTGGGATCCAATACAGGCATGTTCGCATATGACCAAGCAAAATTTACTTGTCTTTCTAAAAAGAATGTTGTGAAATCAGGGTTTTCCTTGGTGGTCAAAGATTTTGCTAACTGTATGATTCTGGAATTAGCTGGTGTTCCAATACTCACTTATTATGTATCTTCTATTAGCAATGATGATCTCTCTCGATCTATTGGGAGACAATCCAGTCCTCCATCCTTAGGCACCTCAGGGAGGTTTTCACCTTTAGATACATCCTTTATTTTTACCTTTTCACAGTTAATAGGCATCTTTCAGTTTTCACCTAAAGACCTATTATTTTATTTTTACTTGTCATTTTAACTTTTGTGACTAGAGGATAGGAAAGCCTCACCAAAGTATGATGCATAATAGATTTCTATGGAAAATCCAGCCTTATTGTCCCCACTAGGTATTCCTTCACAAAGTTCCATGAACTCAACAATTGCTTCATCGTTCTCGAAAGTTTCCAAACATGGTGGTTCTTGTTTATCCCAATCTATTAGTTGAGGGTAGACAAGGGGTAATCCATCATTGGTATTGTTAAGAGTCATGGTTTAGGTAGGTAGGGTAAAGATGGAGGTAGATTCATCAGCAAGAGGCAATGCCAATGGTTTCCCAAAAGTGTTTGATCCATTCTTCTCTTTTCTAAGGGACTCATGGATGAGGGCTTGGAAAATAGGTGGGGTATTAAGGGTAATCATTTCACTAAATTGTTTTTCAAGGGGAGGCTCATCAAGTAATTCGAACATTTTATCGAGGTCTATAAAGGTAGTGGAGGATAGGGAATCCCATTCATATTCATTGGAATCGACATCATAATCCCAAGGGTCCTCGTATGTCTCGATCTCATCTGAAGCATTAGCAACCACACTTGAAGGTAACCAGATATCTCATATAGTCACTTTAACTAGTATGAACCCTAATCCTTGATGTTTAACCAACTTAGAAGTTTGCAAAGGTTCCATCATTCCTTGTTTATTTAGGAAAATACCATTGTTTCTATCATATCCTTGTCGCTTCATTATTTGGAACCCTTTTGGATATTGTTCAACTGGAAACTTCTTATATTCAATGTACTTATGAACTTTTTACAACCATGTGAGAATGTGATCATCTAGAGATTCTTTGGAAAGTTCCCCCCATTTAGTGAAGGTGGTAGGGGGATTATGAAAGATGAATTTAAGCTACATGGGATGCAGTTTTCCATAAGACTTTGGTGATTTAGGTAACTTTTTGATGAAAAAGAGACTCTTTATGCTATATTCTCTGCATCCTTTGTCTTGGATCTAGATCTTGGGTGTAGAAGGTGTGATGAATGGAGTGCATGATTTGACAAGGGTAGATGGGTCAATGTAGTGATATGGAGTGGTGGATGAAGTGGAAGGTGAGGCCTCTCAATCGATGGGCACTTGACATTCAACAGTTCCTCTTAGGTTTGAACAATACTGGAAAGGATCAAGGTCACCTGGAATAGTGATTTTAGTGCCATTGTGTGGGAATTTGAGGCATTGATGATAGGTGGATGGAATAGCTCTCATAGCATGAATCCAAGGATGACCAAGGAGAATATTTTAATGTAAATCTAGATCCAATACATGAAACACTATGTCCTATATCGTTGGGCTAACTCTTATGGGAAGCAAAATTACACCTTTGGACGAGCATTCAACATCATCATAAGCTTTGATGGTGATTTTCTTTGTTTGGTCTATAAAATTATTAGAGTATCCCAATTATTTCACCAATTTTAGTGAGAAAATATTTAGACCTGCTCCACCGTATACTAGGAATCATCTGATCTTACATTTATTAACGCAAAATTCAAGGTGTAGGGGGTTGTTATGATCAAATTTTGGTGCGAAAAATTCTTTCTCAAAGAAGGTGACATGGTGTGGCATAGCTAGGTATCCAACCCTGGTTTGAAATGCATTGACATCTAGGTTGGAAAGGATGGATGCTTCTAGTAATGCTTTATCAAGGATAGCCATGTGTTGTGGGGGTGTGCGAAGGAGCTCCAAGATAGAGATTTGTGTGGGGGTTTTTCCCAACCGATCTAGGAGATTATATTGAATATTTGGTTGTGAATTAGATGGAGGTCCTAGAATAGTTATCTTGGTTCTACGAGTGGCAACAACACAATCTAATTTTGGCTTGTTTATGGTGATGGTAGAAATGTGGTCATTAAAGGGTCTTATGTTAAGAACTATAGTGTTGTAATTGTGTTTGACTATGGCATAATTGGCATTATTGTTGTTGTTCTGTGAACTGGAGGCTTTCCCTTTATCATGGTCTTGCAAGGGAGTCTTGAATATGGTATGATCAAGATTGGTTTTTCCTTGTGAATCTCCTACCGATATGGTTCCATTTTCAATGAGGTCTTTAATAATGTTCTTGAGTGTCCAACATCTAGATATTTTGTGTCCTTTTCCATGGTGATATTCATAGTATTCATCTTCTTTCCACCAATCGAGTTTGATCAAGGTAGGTTCATAATTCTTGGTGTCTGGAAGTGAGATGATATTAGATTGTAGAAGTTGTTTGAGGATTGATTCGATGGGTCACCTAATTGAGTGTATGTTCTTTTGGCACAGGGAGGTCCTCTTCATTATTGATTGTTTTGGACAACATTCAATGTTTGGTTTTGACTTTGGATATGTGCATTTGGTATAGTTGGTGTATTTGATGGGGAGGTCCCTTTAAGTTGAATGATTAGACCTTTGGTTATTATTTTTGTGTCAAAAAAACCAAAATTTGTGACATTTTTATTGCAGGACTAGTATTTTCTCTTGTCATTGTTGGATTTTGAATTTTATTTGTTTACCTTGACTAGTCCTTTGGAAATAATACCTTTCTCAATTAGGACACCTTTTTCAAGGATCTCTTCAAAGGTTGTGCAATATTGGATTTGAATTTGACTCATTAGTTTTTCGTTAATATTTTCCACAAACATGGTGACCAATTGCTTTTCAGGAATGTGACAAGGGAATTCAATAACCAAACCTCACCATCTTTGGTAAAATGAGATGAGTGATTCCCCTTCTTGTTTGGTTGTGCTCAATGTTGCAAGGGTGACATCATTTTTAATGTTGAAGGAAAAATGATTCATGAATTTTTCAGCTAGTTCACCCCATGTTCTTATTCCTGGAGGAAGGTGTGCAAACCAATCTAGAGTTGGTCCTGTAAGACTTCGCAGGAATAGTCTCATTAAATAGGTAGAATCATATGAGACTTTCATACATGATGTGTTGAATGCTCTAATGTGCTCTGATATTGGATCTCCTATCCCCTTGTACTTAGGCAAATGTGGTGTTGTGAAATGAGGGGGAAAGGGTGGCATGTATAGATTTCGATCAAATGAAAAGGGGCACAATTCCTCCATTGAATAAGTCTTTTTGTCAGTCCCCAATTACATGTTTTTCATCTATTGTTGAAGGGTTTGAATTTGTTGTATCAAGAAGTCTACAAGAGATGGTGTTGCATAGTTTTGATTTGGTGTCATGATGTTGGTATTAAGGCCATATGTTGGATTTGAATTAGGATTGATGCCTTGTGACGTCAGACCTTGGTTTCTATATTGATTTATATGGGTTTGATTTGGAATGAAATTGGAATTTAGGTTTTTTCCAAAGGTCATGTTTGCATGTGGTATGGTTTTTTGGAATTGAGGTGTGGATCCTTGATTTGTGCCCTAGTTTTGGAAATTTGGTCCTTGATTTGCATTTGAAGGTCGAGGTCCTTGATTGATATTTTGTGATGAAGGAATGGTCCCTTGATTGGTATTTTGAAATGAAGATGTAGGCCCTTGATTGATATTTTGAAATGAAGGTGTAGGTCCTTGATTGACATTTTGAAATGAAGGTGTAGGTCCTTGATTGAAATTTTGGGATTAAGGAATGGTTCCTAGGTTAGAATTTTGGAATGATGGTGGAAGGGACCCTTGATTAGAATTTTGGAGTGATGGGATAGATCCTTGAATATTGTTATGTTTTGAGATCCTTCGTGAGACAATGTGAACCTTTCTAGGTTGACTTGATGAAGGTATACTTTCCTAAGGATCCTTGATTTGTGTTTTGAAGTGTAGGAATAGGACCTTGGTTTAATTTTTTAGTCAAAGGTGTAGGACCTTGTAAAGTGGAACCTTGATTTGTATATTGAAAAAGGGGGTTTATAAAGGTCTTACCCATGGAATTGGAGGAACTTCCAAGTGTGAAACTTTGTCCTTGTGTAGTGGTATGGGTTACCTTTTTCCAAATGTTGGGATGCTTGGGATATGTGTGGTACTGGCACTCATGTGTGTAGTTTTCCCAAGGGGTATGCTTGATGTTTGTTGTGATGAGTTCATGCCAAGTGCAAATGGATTTTCAGTTTCTTCTTCTACAAGGGTTGATACATAAAAGCCTTGAGGTAACTTGGCACCCTTTTTAGCTAGTGTGTAGAAAAATTTGTTAGGGTTAGCACTAAAAAGTTGATCAACCATGCTTAAAATTCTTGGGTCTTGATAATCTCTTTGAATTTATTGAGTTGATTGTTTGTTGAATTCTTCTAGGCTCATGTTTTCCCATGTGTTGGTTTGGTTTCCTTGTGATGTGTCTCTTGTAGGTGTAGAATGATTTGAATTTATTCCAAGGGTAGTGTCATGAAAAGGGTCACTTAAAAAATCCATCTCCTTTCTTTTTTTTTTGACCTTGTTTCAACCATGTGATACTTTTGCAAGTTGAGGGATAATGCAAGATGTAAATGAGACTAAACTATGTTTTTGGATTTTCTTGAATTTTAGGATGCAAATGCAAGGTGATAAATGCAAAAGGAAGCTAAAGGTTGATTAATGATAAGGTGAATAAATGTTGCTAAGGTCAAGATGAAGGCAAGATATGCTAATTCAAAAGGATAATGAGTCAAATGGATGCAAAGGGATATGCCAAGCTAAGGCTATGGTGGAAATGAACTAATTTTTTGTATTTTTAGGAGTGCAAAGTGCAATCTAGGTTGAAGATGAAAGTTTGATAAGATTATGATAAAATCTATGATAATATGGATCTAAATGAGGTCAAGCTAATGCAAAGGAGTTCTAAAATTTTAAATAAATGATGGAAATCAAGCTATCGTGAACCCAAGGTAACAATCCCAAATGTCATTGACCAAGAGGATAATTTTGACAAAGTTGAGTCAAGGCTAAGACACAAGCTTAAGAGTCAAATTGGACAAAGGTGACAAAAGTTGACAATAGGAAGGATAATGGTCAATGAAAAATAGAATGTGCAACCAAAGGTTTCCCAAAAGCTTAATGGTATTCCAATGTTCAAAATCTGAAGGTCTAAATGCAACCTAAGTATCAAGGTTTAATTTATGTAATGCAAAGGATGTAAGAAGATAACCTATAATGCAATGTTTCCCTAAATGGTAGTGCTAGAATGAACTGGTAAATCTTGCAAGTCTCTGGTTTATCAATCAAATGTCACTATGGAAATGATTTGATCATATTTTGGACAAAGATTTTGAAGGTTTATGTTTAGCAGATAATTGCGGCTCTATTTTATACAAATGTGTCACATAGTTATGGTTCAAGATATCAAATGTGGCTCTGTTTTCAGAAAATGTGGTTTAGATAGACAGTTACGGTTTTCCAACTGTTAGATGCAGTGCAATTTATCAAATTCGGCTCTATTTTTTATAGTTGTGGTTTTCCAGAATGTTGTTCTGGTAATTTTAATATTTTTAAACTGGTTTTTGATCTAATTTTGAATGGATTTTTATTGATCATGACAAAAGCTAATTGGAAAACATAGAAGACAGTATCAAGCACCTATTTTTGGTTTGGTTTGGATGTGAATATGTTTTGATTATTTCAAATACAAGCACAAATCATAGGTTGGCAAGGACAATATTTGCTAGGTTCCCACTTGGATTTCTCCAACTATGCCGATTCAAAGTGGATGACCTAGGAACTTGGTAGCACTGGTTCCCCTCCATGACACTCACTTCTCAAGTGTACCAAGTTTAGAATTCCTTAAGACCACAAGGATCTCAAGAAATTTTCCATATCTACAATGAACCACAAAAATGTGGGATGGCTTCAGAGGTTCGACCTCTTGGGCCAACAAATAGAAGGATTTTGGCTTACTATACAAAGGTTTCTAGTAAGGGCATCCAATTTGGGGGATGTTATGATAAACTCCCTCAAGAGGTCTCCCAACCCTTAGAACAATGGTTTTTTGCATCATAAAAATATTGGGGGAGAGGCATCATGCAACACTTCCTATTGATTGCAAACTTTCCTTGCAATCGCACATTTATATAGCGGTTCAGAAGGACTTGGATTTAACCCGTTACCGCTTGGGTCATTCCCACCTTTCGAAGTGGGGTGGAAAGCCCTTCTAAGGGATTAAAACATAAAAATATGGGTATGGATTTTGATCACCGAGTTTGCACAAGGTGAGATCATACACCTATCATCTTACAAACACAAAAATAGTGGTTCATTAACCCCCTAGTTAAATCTGTGAAAAAAGACAATTGTTCTTTTTAAGCACCAATTGAAGTGTTTTCTACACTAAAAGACAGTCGGTTGATTTTAAACCTTGCTTATTATTTGAAAACACTTTGAAAATTTTAAACCAATGACATGAAATGCAAGTTTATTTTTTAACACCCGTGAGTGAAAAATGCAGATTATTGTTCTTTTTAAGCCTTATGAATGTGGAAGATGCAATTTGTTGTTCACTTTAAACCCATGAATGAAAAATTCAATTTGTTGTTCATTTTAAGACCATGAATGAAATATGCAATTTGTTGTAAATTTTAAGACCAAATGAGTGACATGCAAATTGTGCTTCCTCATGAGTGTAAATGCAATTTGTTGTAAATTTTAAAACTAATGAATAAAATTCAATTTTAGCTCTTCAAAAAGTATGTTGAAAAACACATAAAATATTTCTTATCCAAAACAAGCCAAAAATCCTGCAAAACCACAAATTAGATCTTCTTGATGAAAGCCACACGCTGAAAATAGAACATCAGTAAACCAAAAAAAACTTCAATGAAAACAAAAAACTAAAATAGTGATAAATTTCTCAAAACTTAACAAAATTTTAAATCGTTTGAATCTATGGAAAGCTGAAAATCAAACCTTTGAAACCCAGAAAGTATTTTGCCAATATTTTGCACGAAAAAATTGTTATAGGCAAAAGAAAACGTGGGTTTTAATAGTTAAACTTAAAAAATAGAAAATACTAAAATGGCCATAACTTTCTCAAATCTTAACGAAGTTTTAAACCATTTGAAGTTTCAAAAAACTAAGAGTGAGGCCTAAAAAACCCAGATAATCATTTTTTAATATTTTATGCACCCATTTTTCTATGCTCAAAAGAAGATGACATGATTTTGTACGAATTCTTGGTTGTAACCTACAAAACAACAAAAACAAACAAGAAAACAAACAAATTTCTCTACAAAATTGTAAGATTCATGTCGGATTCACCAATGTAAGATGGGGCAAAATCAATCCTAAACTAGATAAAGTGACAGCCAACACTTCTAAACTACAAATCATATCTGAACAAGAGAAAACAATAAAAGCATAAGGAAAATAAAAGCATCAAATCATAATACTCCCCATGCTTGAACTTGAATCACTTCTCTTGTCTCTCCTATTTCTCCTTTTGCAAAATTTGCCCTTAGATTTTTTGTTTTGCTTGTGGAAATACTTGCAAATTGTAAGTAGAAAGTTGGAGACAAAATGGATGTTAAGGTAAAAATGGAGGAGAATGGTCTCTTTTATAAACAACCATTTAAACAGACAGACAAGATTGATCTTCTAGAAATGTTCCAAGATCAACGAATGAGGATGTGTGAGAGGGAGGTTACGAAACGAATGGACAAGATCAAGTTTCTAGAAAGATGCCAAGATCAACAGTGGAGAATTGATGCACCAAAAAGAGGTAGGAAATGAAGGCTATGATGTTGATGACTATGATGCCTAGCAGCCATGACAGCCATAAAGGGCCATGACAGAGACGGCTATGAAAGAAATACAGGCCATGAGCAAAACATCTTTGACCAAAGGGAGGTATAAATAATTTATTCAAGAAAAAGGAAAAATGGAGGAAATGGACAAGTGGAGGATAAATAATTCATTCGAATTATTTATTTGAGGGAAAATAGAAAAAGGAATTTTTAATTAAATCAATTTGTAAAATCAATTTAATTAAATGGGGAGAGATGAAAATTAGGTATCAAATAATTAATTTGAATTAATTATTTAATGGGGAGAGGAATGACACATAATTAAAAAATCTTAACAATTATTTAATTATAGAAGAATGAAAAGGTCGAATGCATAGACAAATAATGATTATTGTTATCTAACTATAGGCAAGTGATAAAAGATAAATAATTAAATAAATAATGATTTATTTAATTATTGAAGAAAGGGAGTGTTAGCATGCAATTAATTTATTTAATTGGTCAAGATAGAATAAAGATTAAAGAGTGAATTAATTAAATAATTAAAAAATATTTAATTAATAGAGGAATGTGACCAAGAATGATTAAATAATTAAAATTATTTAATTATCGAAAGACAAAGACCAAGAAAAATGGCACTCGTAGACTTAGGGCATTTTTAGTGTCTACAACATAATCTATTATTTATGTTATGGATACCTTCGGCTTAATACTGTAACTGCTAATTACTAAGACTGAACCTTACAACTAACCAATACTACTGACTTTTGACTCCTAACTTCTCAACTTCTCCAAAGATTGACTCAACATGTTGTTACAAAATGCAATTCATTCTACAAAATATCATTTATGGAATTCACGTGCATACAAGTGAGGATTCAAATAAATAGATACAATAATGAACATCTAATCTAGTGCATAAAGAAAGATGGTTTGGTAGTACCTTGAGTGGCCCTTGCTCAAGTTGGTGCGCCCACAAAAAATATCAACTATGCATTATTAATCAAAAAATCATAATAGTAAACTGAGACTCTTTTATTGCATAAAAACTAAACTTCTCACAGTCTAACAAGAATCTTTAAAAGATTTCCCATTAAAAAGTATATATCCATTACAACTAAATAACAAAAAACTAACAACAATGAAGTATTGCCTAGTAAACAAAAATTAGAACTTAGCAACTAGATTTTCTCTTCAACCATTGATCCCAATATATAGGTTCGAGAGAAGTTTTATTCACACAAGGACTAAAAATAGAACTTAAATGCATACATCCACTCTCCCTCAAGAATAGGGAGGGGACTAGTCTTTGTAATTGAAAACTATAATTGAAAAAGACAAAAGAAGAGAAGTAAAACTAAAACTCTTCCCTAACTGTGTGATAGAGACGTGTTCCATGAAAATTGTCACAACATGACTTTCCTTATCAAAGTAGACTCCTTCCTCATGTCATCTTATTCGATGATTTTGTGACTCATGGTTGACCATTTCAATGGTCACCTTCATTATTTCCTAGAACTGTTGCATTTTCAGTATTCTTGATTTTCCTCTGCAACTGCTTGTGATCCTTTTGTTGTGGGCTACAATTCTTTTGGTTGAAAGAGGCTAGCTTCATAAAAAGTATACACATCATTAACAACCATGAATTAAGCATAGAATCATGTTGAATTTCATGAATATTCACACATCTACACATACAAGTATCATCATACCATAATTATATTTCCACATACTAAAGTTGATTTAAGATGCATAAAGGATATAAAAGATATATAGGTTTCAAGATTGTTTGTGAAATTAATAGATTGAAATGCTAAAAGACATAAACTAAATGGAAGAAAACTAGCTATTATCTAGACCCATCATTCCCCCCAACTAAAGTATTTTCTTTTTCTCAAACAACTTTTAAGACCCGAAGGTTATACTCCAAAGCTATTTCCCTAAAATCTGCTACAATGTCAACTCTTTTGGTCTATCTCAGATAGTAGCCTTTTTGACACAAAATCTTTGCCAACCTTATATTATTTGTTGCCTCCTCTTCCCCATGTTTCTTCCTTGTCCAATGTGGTACTAGAAAGAGGAGAATAGGTGGATGAAAGGTGAGTGGAAACCATTTAAGTCCATTATCCCTAGCAATGTCTATGTAATGAGATTTTCAGATAATGGCTACAAAATTATACAGGGAGTGTGGCTCCTTTTTATTCAACTTAGGGGTTAGCTTTGCCCATCTCTTCTACAAATACTTGAAGGCTTGATTAATAAGTCATGTATATAGTTGATTCGTCCTCATATAATCATGTTCTCTAATACTCATTATTTTTCTTCTCACACCTTTGTAATCCAAAATTTCTAACCACTAATCTATGACTAAATTGGGATTCACTAATTCTTTTTCGAGCTGCAAAGTAATATATTTTTCTTTTTTAGTGTATTCTTGTAAAATTATTCCCCTTTTTTGTTCATTTATGATGTAGGAGGCCAAAGCTTTGATTTTTAGGTCTCCCACAAACATCAATGGATTCCATTCAATCTCATGTGAGAGAATTAAGTTATGCAAGTAGAACTCACATAACTGGTCCTACATGTCTGGTGTAGAATCAAAGAGAGTATCTAAATATTCATGGAAAATGGTAGATCACTAATCAATTGTTTGAACTGAAAACACAAATATTTTTCCTGCAGAAATAATGCATAAACCCTTGTAGGTGGTCTATATTTTAGCAACTGTGATGTTTTATCTACCATCATCTCAATTTTTACTTTTATCTTTTATACTTTTGTCTCCTATTGTTCAAGTACCCTAGTGTGATTGGATAGTAATTCAACTTTTTCTTTCTCCCAGTCCTTCTTATTTTGAGAGAAATCTTGGGTTCTTTAACATAATTCAACACCCAAGGACATCACAATTGGTCTAGTGGGGGTTTTGACCTAAAGAATTGGGCCTTGAGATACTAGTTCCTTGTTTCCTGCTTCAACCATAACAAGCTATGCAAGTACCTCCAATTTAGACCCATGCTCAAAATTATAGAGCTTCTCCTCCAATTCCTTAATTATTGCATCCCTCTCACTATCCATTTTTTTTTATGGTTTTTAAACAATTCTTCCAATTATTTTATTCTTTCCATTGCTTCCTACAACTCTTTGCTAATATTTCTTTGTTCAATAAAAATTTCTTCATCTTTATCCAAAAACTGCTCATCCCCTGCTACACTTGTGTATTCAAAACCCTCTAAGACGTGGTTTCTTGGGGATCACCTTCTCATTTTATTTTCCACAAAAATATCCTCTGAATCAGATTCAGAGGTACTAGTAAAATACCAAGGTTGTCTGACATGTGCCTTTACCTTACCACCAGAGCCATTCTCCTCTGAATATTTATCTATTTCTAGCATTACAACATCCTCTTCCTACTTTTTAACTAATCTAATCATGGCCCCTTTTCTCTTTAAGTGATGGGATTGCCTCTTGGGTTGTGTGGATCTCTTCTACCCTTTCATAGGTGCAAAAGAAGATGTTCCATTTTTCCTTTTCTTTCCTTTTTTGGAAACAAGGGTTTCTTGTTTGTCCTCTATTGTGGGTTGCTTAGTAGAGGCTACATGTTATTTTTCCTACAAGCTCTACTCCTTTGTCTCTCCCGTGTTGCAAGTAGGTGACGCAACAAGGGAGACAAAGGGAATTTCCCTTTCTAGAACAACAAATTATATTATTTATGGAACATGTTCTTCAAGGATATTGTTGATATTATTACAATTAAGAAAAAATTCCCAAGAAACATTTGGAAATTGAGTCCTAAGGCTCCTCTTTATCAAAAATGTAACCAAATAGAAATGAGACAATGTTGTATTGTTTTTTTCCTCTTGTACTCATATGCCATTCTCTTTAACAGATTATACAAGAAATTAGGGGTATTCACATGCCTACCATGGCGAAGATGACTCAACATTTTAAAATAAACTATGTATAACAAAGATTGTATGTCATCACATTCCAAATACTTAACTACATAGGAAGCAACTAAAGCCCAAATCCATGGTAAATAAAATTGTTTAGTACCTTGAGAAGAGGAATCCAGGTTTTCTTTTGGCTATCTAAATTTGTCCCTTGCAACAATAGCATTTTCCCTAACTGGAAACTCTTCTCCTATCCTTGGAAATCTAGATATTTCAGCTATGGAAACTTTTGAAGCATCTACCCTTAAGCCCCTAACAATTGCTTCATAATTCTATAATGTGGCTACAAATTTTTGGATCATAACCTCATTAAACTCTATGAGCTTTAGAAAATATTCTAACCAACCAACTTTCTAGAAAATGGGTCCTCCAATAGTTGATCATGTGTCATTGGTTCTATGTGTATTATATCACCTCCCATGGTATGCTTTAGTAATTGAAATCCTCAATTCTACCTTGTTCTTGTCCAACCACTTCAATTAACCACTTCTACTATGCTAGAATGTTGTTCCTATTCAAATACACCTTTCAATTTAGTTGCTAAGAACCCTTTCCTCTCCTTTGAACTTTATGTCTTTTGAAAATGGAGAAAAACAACGAAACGTTTTTACATAGTTTTTGAAAATCAAGAAAACTAAGGAATACCCCTCCCCGCAACTAAATATATTAAGTGTCCTCACTTAGTGGGTACATTTTTTCCAGAGGGTTAGATAAAAAGTGGAAAATCAATTAAGATATGTAGCATGCACAAATGAACTATAAACATACAAAAAAATCAATAATCAACTATGTTAATTATGATAAATTAATGTGTAGTGTGCCTATAGGAATTGGTTGAAATGAAATTCAACTCATGTGAAGTAGTCGATGACTGCTTACAACATTATTTGAAGTGACTTGCCTTGATTGCAATGAAATTTGTGTAGTGGTAATTTAAAATGAATGATAGAATATACATGACACATGGAAAATGATGGAATGAAAAGGTTGTGAAGTGTATGGAATAGGTGATGTGAGATTAATTGCATTGAATGTTATAATCGATAAAGGTGGTAGGATTGCTATGTGTGAATGGATGTAATAAGTTGTCCATAATGGAAATGAAATATGTATGGTTGCATGTACGAAAGGATAGGTTATGAAGTGATAGATATACAATTAATACAAATGGTAATATGAAATGAATGACAAATAAGTGCTTCGGGCTCATGCAATAATAGGTCCCTTTTGTAATTTTGTCACCTAAAGGCATGATGTTGCAGGTCCCCGTTGCTTCTATGACTGTCTCAGAAAATGAATATTGTCGATTATCACCTATGCAGTGTGTACACATAAAATATGTAGAAAATTATACATGTGGAACATCATTGGGTGAGCTTTGTAGCTCATTTACTTATTCATTAGTAGAACTGGTTGTCTCTATTACTGATTTTTCAATTACAAGTTCAAATTGTTGTTGTAATGTAAGAAGGAAGTCATTTTTTTGCAATGGTTTCTTATAAAGCTTCAATCTATGTCTGTTAACAATCAATGAAAACATTGATTCATCAATTATCTATAGTTGCACTACTCTATTAGGAAATACATGCTTTATCTCATATGGTCCAAACCATCTGGTTTATAATTTCCCTTTGTAATCTTTATATCTGGAGTCATAAAGCAGAGCCCAATCACCTATACTAAATTCTTTTGTCTTAATAAACTGATCATGCCAACAGATTCTTTGATTTTAGAAAACTTGAATGTGGTGTATGACTTCCATTCATATTTCATCTAGGGCATTCAAGTTATGCAATCTCTCCTACCGTGTTGTTGACAAATCCATGTTCAATTTGATTGTTTCCCTCAATGTTTTATACTCAAATTATATAGAAAGTATTGCTTTCTTACCATATACTAGTTCATATGGTGTAAATCCTATTGTGGTCTTCCAATTTTTTCTATAAGCCCAAATTGCCTTAGGCAATCTGGTTGCCCAATCCTTCCTATGAATTTGCACTATCTTTGTGAGGATGTTTTCAATTTCCATGTTGGTTACTTCCACTTGCCCATTTTCTTGAGGGTGATAAGGTGTGGACTTCCTATGTCTAGTCTTGTATTCTTGAACTAATTTAGTGATCAACTTTGATGTAAATTTGGGTCCTTGGTCTGTGACAATTTCTCTTGGAACTCCATATCTTGTGAATATGTCTTCATAGAGAAAATTTTCCACATTCCCATCACTTGCAAGTTGTAAAGCCTTAACCTCTATCCACTCTGTAAGGTAATTTTTGTTGACCAGTATGTAATCTTTATTGTTTGATGTTGGTGAAATGGGGCCAATAAAGTCCAATTCCCATTTTTCAAATGGTGCTATTCCTAACTGTGGTTGCAATGGAATTTCATATATTTTTGTTAGCCTTCCCATTCTCTGACATCTATTACAACCCCTAGTGTACTTCACTGCATCTTTATGAAGAGTTGGGCAATAATAACTAGTATTTAGAATTTTAAGAGTTGTCCTCTTTGCTGCGAAGTGTCCCAGACAAGGTTCATCATGGAATGTTCCTAGGATATCATATGCTTCATCTTCATAGATGCATCTTCTTATTATGTTGTCTGGGCCTTTGTAGAATAATTATCCAACTATCCATTGTAACACTCTACTAGATCGATAGATTAAAAATGTAACCAACTACCAGTTCAACCGAAGAACAAATAACTTGTTTTCATTGTAGGGTTTCCAAATCGATTTCAATTGAATCAATTTAAATTTCCAACTAACTTCTAAGTTTTTAGTTTCAGCTGAATTGAAACAACTAACGGTTTTCACCAACCGTTTCACAGAAGCTCAATAACCAAATAACTGTCAAACTAGGGTTTTCTTTTAAACAAAATAGTAAATTAATATTCAGTAACAACTTCCAGAATTTTCCATCTCAGCTGAATGAAACTTTCAGCTAACTAACTGTACAACTGCAGATTCTTACAATGAACATTTAACATAAAAGAATAACATTCATTGCTTAATTAAAAGTAAACTTTAATTAACAAAATTCATGCACCTGGAATTAAGAGAGAGAAAGAATAAAATATGGGATCATCATAATGTTGAATTGCTTGAACAACTTTATCTTTGAGAGAAAGAGAAATATCATCAAGGGCTTTTTCGCCCAACCAAGACCTACTGGTCCCCCGAGTTTCTTCAACT
The DNA here is from genome assembly GCA_007115665.2 of Sequoiadendron giganteum. Lineage (NCBI taxonomy): Eukaryota > Viridiplantae > Streptophyta > Pinopsida > Cupressales > Cupressaceae > Sequoiadendron > Sequoiadendron giganteum. The sequence continues at coordinate 145,579,575 of CM021100.1, read as the reverse complement.
GAAGAACCCGACCCTTCATGAGGGTAATCAACATGGATCAAATTATCATCACGCCTTTCTGAGTCTAGTGTCATGAACCTATATCGTTGGTCAATCCCTCCTTTGTAGGTACCTCCTAACCAGAAGGATCATTCTAACCAGAAGTATATCCGACTCATGATAGCTGACCAATGCCTAGCTGGCATCATAACTTGGCCAAGGTTTTTTTTTAATATTACTGGCACTCCTATGCCAATATTACTAGCACTCTTGTTCCGTCAGCACTCTCACCCTTGCTTGACATGATAATACTTATCTCAAGGTCTAATTTTACATTAGCAAGTTCTTTTATTATTTCCTCTTAGTTCGAGGTTATATCTTAACCATAGGATTTAATATCACAATAATTTGATTAGGAATCACTTTTATTTTAAATAAGTCATTTTATTAAACCCTTTAAGAGAGATTGGTCTCTTTATCTTTTCACCTCTTTAGTAGAAAACGCATTTCCAATCCAGGATAGTAGAACAAAATGATGTTTGCTATGAACGAAATACCCTCGGTCCTTTAGCAAAGGTAATTTATGAAATGAACACGATTGAGAAGAATTTGCTCAGATTACCATGAATTGATTCAAAATATTTTCTCTTAGTTTAAGGTTAAGTTGATGTCTTATGTAATCATATAATGAGAGACTAGGTTCCAAAACTTTTCTCTTCTTTTAAAATTTAATCATAGAGAGAGAGAGAGTCTCGACATCAACATCTATCATTTATTTGAAGGCTAACTGCCTTCTCTAACAAAGGTTGCTTTCATTGAACACTTTTGCACTGAACGACATATTCAATTAAGAGGTCTTTCAAAATTTGTCATTCAACTTCAAATTTTGGTCTCAAGTTTAAATTACAATGACTCGAATTGATTATCATTTCCTTTATTTCAAGGTTAAATCTTAACCATAAATATATATACATTATGAGACTTAATCATCATTGAGGGCCTTTCAAACCTTAATCTCTTATACACCACATAATGGACTTGGGGTGAGCTAAGAATCAACACTAGACCAACTCAGGAATTAGAGAGAAGAAGAAAGAAAAGAAGATTCGACATGATCAGGCAGGGTAATTCACAGAGAGGGTTGCAGATAATTTAGTCTACATTCTGAATTAGATATATTAATAATCGCAAAGAAATTGCGATTGCAAGATTTAAAATAGAACTGTTCCAGTTCCCACTACGAAGGGTCTTCTACCAGTCTAGCCCCAAAAAGATAGTATAAGGCTCAATTCTATTATACTTTTAGAAAGATGAGGGAGTACAATGTAATTTTCTTTCCTTAAAGAGAAATCTATTTACTTTAAACATATTTAAAGAGAGGTTGGTTCAGTACTGAAGGTCTCCTCAGATTTAACATTTATTCTTCATTTTAAGGTCTCAGAGTGGAAAGATGATATGCTTTATTCCAATTCAGAAGTTAAAAGAACAAGTAGGGAAGACTTCAGTTTAGTCAAGGCTGAAAAGTTTCAAGAATTAATTTGATGCTAACTCGTATTAACATCCAGATCTTAGAGATGATTACAGTTTTGCAATTTGAATGTCTGATTTAATAAATTATACGGGTTCATAAGAAGAGACTTCCATCAGACAACTTCCAAATTTTAAGCAAAGAACCAATTTCATCATAATTTTATCAAGATGAAGAAATTCAAAGAATATCTTCCCTATTCATGATGGTTTCTAGAATGATTTAAGATCTTTCATTGCAAATTCTATAGACAAAAAAAAAGACTCTTTTTACGTGCCTGATTAAGTCAAACTGAAGCTTGGTGTAGCCCGCACTCCTTCTTGAAACTGGAGAATTTCATACTCAAAGACCAAGCTCTTTCGTAATTTACCTGACAGGAAAATTCATTCAATAATTCTCCCATTATGAGTGTCGACTGGAGAAACGGGTGATAACAAAGTATAAATTAAACGGAAAAGCACAGGATAAATATGAATCTTGAATGGGGTTTCAATTCTAGAGTAAAATCCAACTGTAGGAATGAATTCCTAATGGAGAAATAAGAAAGAAAGATCCAATAAATAATTTTCGATGCTGGCAGTGTTCATGAAAATCAAATTCCAATTTGTTGGATAATGGAAAAGAGTCCCCCATGCTGCCCATCATGATAGGTTGAAATTGCTAGCCCCCAAAACAAAAATATGTAATTCCTGAATAAAGGAGAGGAAAAACGAAAGAGAGGAAGAACGCCCAAAAAGAAAACTCCTCCAATATCGAGACTCCTCGCCTTCCCTCCATTTGCCACTCCAACTTAATCTTCTTGAACATTTACAAAGGAGAAAAATAGAATGGTGGCGGAAGTTGCCACCTTCCTTCCACACCGACGCCAAACATACACTTAATTCACTTATTTAAACTTTATTATCCAATCATCGTTTTAGGAGATTGAAAATTAATTTTTAACTTAAATATTTTATGACATTATCTCCCAAGGTGTGCTTCAAAATGTTATATGACTCAATGAGATATAATATGAAACACATTTTAAAATGAATTAGAAGGATAATTATTTAATTAATGAAGTATTACCAAGGTTACGATTTAGTCACATTCATCTTACACTGACTCATGGTGAGATGATAATTTTTGATCCTCTGTTAACCACAACCTCTCCTTCATGATATTTCCCTTTCTCTCATGGTGTCGACAATCCTACATCCACTGACAAGAATTATGGTTAGATCATTATCAACGCATAATCTCATGAACACATTCATTTCCACACGAATTGGAAAACCACTCGCATATATAAGAAAATCATTCTCATTTGAAATTATGACATATAAACAATGATTCTTTCCACAATTTCACATTTTCATGAAAATCAGTTACTTGCAACTAACATAATGACCATAATTTCATTTTCATAAACATTTTTAAGTCAGAGGGGATGTAACATACTCTCCCCCTTAAGAATCGTCATCCTCGATGATTATGAATCCAAGTCTAAAATCAAAAGTATATATAGAGAGTCTTAATTGTTTTGAAACAAATATGGAGACTTCTGAAGAATTTCATCATAATCCTCCCAGGTGGTATTTACTTAGATTTTCTATCTATTAATAGCTTCCACCAATCTTTCCGGATTGGTTTGATTTGTTTAACCATTGTTGACAACATTCCTAGACTAATGCTAATCTTGTCTTCTAGCTTACCTAGCTTACAAGAATTCAACATCTTCTCTGTCCAATGTTTCAAATGGAATCGTCTTGATAGTAGAATTATGGAAGTTGTTATAACAAACACCATAAGGGTGGATAATTTTCCTAAGTATAACAATCAATTACTTTTAACACGAGTTTACCAAGAGAATTTCACCACAGGTTAACATCAACCTTCACCTTTCTAGCTGAAATATTTTAATCAAGTGCCAATTTTATTTATCTAATGCTTCATTAAAATAAGATATTAAGTAATTACAAGAGAAAAGATCATAATTTATTTCTAGTTTTTAACTATCCTCCAAGACTCGACATGTCACTGAAAAGAGGGATTCCCCCTCAGTTTCCATATGAGCTCTGGTGTGTACCCCCACTTAACCAACTTTGTCGCACTACTAAGGATACCCTCCTACTAAGTATGGCAACTCTGGTTAGCTAAGTGACTCACCACCCTGCACGACTTGGAAAGACTAATCACCCGGACTTACTGGACTACTTGTCCGCCCACATACCATAACACAACTTATTTCTTTGTAAAGTTAAGAACATACTAGATGCATTTTCTTACAATTACTTATTTACATGATCTATCAGAGGCCCATCCAAGACATGATAGAGATGAACATTACATCAAACTTTGTGCACAACCAAAATATTCTTATACAATAACTTAACTCAATTTCAAAATATAAACAGTTTTTAATTTGAGCAATAAGTCAAAAGGCCGAGCTCATTTCCACCATCAAATCAATTTTTTACCAAATGGCCATAAACAATCTTCAAAATTCAGTGGCTAGACCATTTCAAAATTTAAGAAATAGAGCAATGACATTCCTTACCAGTATTAAAAGGAATTTTACCAAAATCCAATGAAGTGTCCAAATCTTAGAGAAACACTTGTCATACACCACGTGACTTGACTAAGTCATTAACAAGGAAGTAGATTGTTGCACTGTAATTAGTCTTTCCAAAAACTTACATTAGGTCAAAGATTACGTTACAAACACATCAAACAAATAAGTCCTTCAAGACTTTCATTATGCTCATTTTTTTTTGCAATAAAAAGATTATAACCACTCCCATTTCCTGGAGTATCTTTCGTTCATTGCTTATATGACATCCTAGGATTCTACTTTAGCAACACTCAAAGATTATGTATTGTAACACATACTTGTTTTCCTCGCTCCACTCTACAAAGCTCTATTATTTACTTTACTGAATAGGTTTCTTGTTCAAGACATAAACAACTTTAGCACAGTACCTCGATGATAGCTATATTCACTGATGCAATTGTACTTTTTAGCTCCTCAAAAAGGCAAAACTCATAGTTCACGATCATTTGGCCATAATTTCAAGAGAATAACTAATATCTTTTCCTTACCACTATTATGTTTTATCTTACAATCTCCAAGCAGATTCTTAACAAAATTTCAAAGAATAATTCTAATCTCGATCTTGATTCATCAAAAAGTTGCGTGGGATGATCCTCTTTAATTATGTTATCTTCCACACATTAACATCTTTTCCAAAAGGCTTCCCAAGGTATTAAACATCTCGAATTCATCCTTGTGCTTAATTATTTGTATAAAACAATTGTTTTTCTTCGCATTCCATGCCAATGTATCACCACTTGTCCTTTATTGGCCCTTTAATTCTACTTGGCTCATTCCAAACCATCTAGAAGTTAGACTAGAACCCATCTTATCTATGAGTCTTTGATATAATTTCTAGGGTTTTTTTTTTTACTTTTAGATCTTCCCATCCTTATGTTTTTGAGAAATAAGATTGTTCTAGAACTCTTCAGACACTGATTTAACCAAGCTCTTAGTCCAATTAGTAATTGACCAAGGTTTCACCTCTCTGGTCTAAATCTCAAAATATTTCTACTATGCAACCTTAGTAGAATAGTTTGTCTCTTAAAGTTTTAACTCCTCAACTTGCTTTCTCTTAGCCATTGAAAATGCTGGAAAAACAATCTTCCTAACAATTTCCTTTCTGTGCCTTTCTGGCATCAAACATGTTTTGAACCTTAGCCTTCAAATACAATAACTGGTCTAGTTGGGCCATAGGGTTATCATTGTATTGATCTCCTCTGGATCCATTTCCAAAATTATCCATTCCAATGAAGTTCCTGAAGATATGGTATTACTCATTAGTTTAGGTTAGGTTTTATTTCCATGGTTCTTCCAATGAGATTTCATAAAGAAACAGTTACTTAAAGATATCAACATGATATGCCATCAAATTAGTTATAGATTCCATTCATTAATGATTAAAAAATAACTATCACTTCCTGTGATAGATTCATTTACAAATGATTATAAATAACTATCACTCCCTGTGATAGGTTCAATTGCAAAATCAATAACTATCACTCCCTATGATAGATTCAATTACAAAATGATTATATAAATAACTATCACTCACTGTGATAGGTTTAATTACAAAATTTGTTACAAAAGATTATCTATCACTTCCTATGATAGGTTTTCATTAAAAACTGATTGTATATCATTATCGCTACCGGTGATTGGTTCCTCCTGATCACTAAATTCAGAACAAGGTATGAGCCTATAACCAGGGGTTGGTTTCCATTTTTCAGAAGATTCGGGCAGCTTGGTTCTAATATTAATAAGGTTTATAGTGTTGGTTTGATTCATTTTAGCAAGGATGGCTGATTTTACAGATTCCTTACTTGAGGGAGTCCACTTCCTTCTTTCTTGTTGAAGTCTCTTCAGAGCTTCAGCCATGGTCTCTGAGTCCGCCGAAATGGAGCATCTGGAATAATCATACCTAAGTTTTTTTTTCCATAGCCAAATGGATACCGAATCTCAGACCTTCTTCCGAGGTGTTTTCTGTATCCACATACTGGAAAAAAAACCAAGGATAGGTTTTAGTTTTCTAGGTTTGCATGACGAGACTGAGGTTCAGTGTTGAACCTGGTAGCTCTGATACCATATGTAACACTCTACTAGATCGATAGATTAAAAATGTAACCAACTACCAGTTTAGTTGAAGAACAACTAACTTGTTTTCATTCTAGGGTTTCCAAATCAATTTCAATTGAATCAATTTAAATTTCCAACTAACTTCTAAGTTTTCAGTTTCAGCTAAATTGAAACAACTAACAATTTTCACCAACTGTTTCACAGAAGCTCAATAACCAAATAACTATCAAACTAGGGTTTCCTTTTAAACAAAATAGTAAATTAATATTCAGTAACAACTTCCAGAATTTTCCATCTCAGTTGAATGAAACATTCAACTAACTAACTGTACAACTGCAGATTCTTACAATGAACATTTAACATAAAAGAATAACATTCATTGCTTAATTGAAAGTAAACTTTAATTGATAAAATGTATGTACCTGGAATTAAGAGAGAGAAAGAATACAATATGGGATCATCATAATGTTGAATTGCTTGAACAAATTTATGTTTGAGAGAAAGAGCAATATCATCAAGGGCTTTTCCGCCCAACCAAGACCTACTGGTCCCCCAAGTTTCTTCAACTGAAGAACCTAACCCTTCACGAGGGTAATCAACATGGATCAAAATATCATCATGCCTTTCTGAGCCCAATTTCATGAACCTATACCGTTGGTCGATCCATCCTCTGTAGGTACCTCCTAACCAGAAGGATCATTCTGACTAGAAGTATATCTGGCTCATGATAGCTGACCAATGCCTACCTGGCATCATACCTTGGCCAAGGTTTTTTTTTTAATATTACTGGCACTCTTGTACCGATATTACTAGCGCTCTTATGTCATCAGCACTCTCACCCTTGCTTGAAATGATAATACTTATCTCAAGGTCCAATTTTACTTTAGCAAGTTTGTTTATTATTTCCTCTTAGTTCGAGGTTATATCTTAACCATAGGATTTAATATCACAATGATCTGATTAGGAATCATTTCTATTTTAGATAAGCCATTTTCTTAAACCCTTTGAGAGAGATTGGTCTCTTTATCTTTTCACCTCTTTGGTAGAAAACTTCTTTCCAATCCAGGATAGTAGAACAAAATGATGTTTGCTATGAAGGAAATACCCTCAGTCCTTTAGCAAAGGTAATTTATGAAATGAACACGACTGAGAAGAAGTTGCTCATATTACCATGACTTGATTCATAATCTTTTCTCTTAGTTTAAGGTTAAGTTGATGTCTTATGTAATCATATAATGAGAGACTAGGTTCCAAAACTTTTCTCTTCTTTTAAAATTTAATCATAGAGAGAGAGAGAGAGAGAGAGTCTCGACATCAACATCTATCATTTATTTAAAGGCTAACTGCCTTCTCTAACAAAGTTTATTTTCATATAACACTTTTACACTGAATGACATATTCAATTAAGAGGTCTTTCAGACTTTGTCATTCAACTTCATATTTTGGTCTCAAGTTTAAATTACAATGACTTGAATTGATTATCATTTCCTTTATTTCAAGGTTAAGTCTTAACCATAAATATATATACATTATGAGACTTAATCACCATTGAGGGTCTTTCAAACCTTAAGCTCTTATACACCACATAATGGACTTGGGGTGAGCTAAGAATCAACACTAGACCAACTCAGGAATCAGAGAGAAGAAGAAATAAAATAAGATTTGACATGATCAGGAAAGGTAATTCACAGAGAGAGTTGCAGATAATTCTATCTACATTCTGAATCAAATATATTAATAATCACAGAGAAATTGGGATTACAAGATTTAAAATAGAACTGTTCAGGTTCCCACTAGGAAGGGTCTTCTACCAGTCTAGCCCCAAAAGGATAGTATAAGGCATGATTCTATTATACTTTTAGAAAGATGAGGGAGTACAATGTAATTTCATTTCCTTAAAGAGAAATCTATTTAATTTAAACATATTTAATGAGAGACTGGTTCACTACTGAAGGTCTCCTCAGATTTAAAATTAATTCTTCATTTTAAGGTCTCGGAGTGGAAAGATGATATTCTCTATTCCAATTCAGAAGTTAAAAGAACAAGTAGGGAAGAATTCGGTTTAGTCAAGGCTAAAAAGTTTCAAGAATAAATTTGATGCTAACTCGTATTAACATCCAGATCTTAGAGATGATTACAGTAGTACAATTTGAATGCCTAATTTAATAAATTGTACGGGTTCATAAGAAGAGACTTCCATCGGACAACTTCCAAATTTTAAGCAAAGAAGCAATCCCATCATACTTTTATCAAGACGAAGAAATTCAAAGAATATCTTCCCTATTCATGATGGTTTCCAGAATGATTTAAGATCTTTTGTTGCAAAGTCTATAGACAAACAAAAAGACTTTTTTTACGTGCCTAATTAAGTCAGACTGAAGCTTGGTGTAGCCCGCACTTTTTCTTGAAACTGGAGAATTTCATACTCAAAGACCAGGCTCTTCCGTAATTTACCCGACAGGAAAATTCATTCAATAATTCTCCCATTATGAGCGCCGACTGGAGAAATGGGTGATAGTAGAGTAGAAATTAAACGGAAAAGCACAGGATAAATGTGGATCTTGAATGTAGTTTCAATTTAAGAGTAAAAGCCGACTGTAGGAATGAATTCCCAATGGGGAAATAAGAAAGAAAGATCAATAAAGAATTTTCGATGCTGGCAGTGTTCATGAAAATCAAATTCTAGTTCGTTGGATAATGGAAAAGAGTCCCCCATGCTGTCCATCATGATAGGTTGAAATTTCTAGTCCCCAAAATAAAAATATGCCATTCCCGAATAAAGGAGAGGAAAAATGAAAGAGAGGAAGAACACCCAAAAAGAAAACCCCTCTAATACCGAGACTCCTCGCCTTCCCTCCATGCACCACTCCAACTTACTCTTCTTGAACGTTTACAATGGAGAAAGATAGCATGGTGGCGGAAGTTGCCACCTTCCTTCCAAACCGACACCAAACATAAACTTAATTCGCTTAATTAAAATTTATTTTTTAATCACCGTTTTAGGAGATTGAAAATTAATTTTTAACTTAAATATTTTATGACATTATCTCCTAAGGTGCGCTTCAAAATGTTATATGACTCAATGAGATATAAGATGAAGCGTGTTTTAAAATGACTTACAAGGATAATTATTTAATTAATGAAGTATGACCAAGGTTATGATTTAGTCACATTTGTCTTACATCAGCTCATGGCGAGATGATAAATTTTTGATCCTCTGTTAACCACAACCTCTTCTTGATGGTATTTCCCTTTCTCTCGTGGCATTGAAAATCTTGCATCCACTGACAAGAATTATGGTTAGATCGTTCTCAACGTATAATATCATGAACACATTCATTTACACATGAATTGGAAAACCAATCGCATATATAAGAAAATCATTCTCATTTGAAATTATGACATATAAACAATTATTCTTTCCACAATTTCACATTCTCATGAAAATTAGTTACTTGCAACTAACATAACGGCCATAATTTCATTGTCATAAACATTTTTAAGTCAGAGGGGATGTAACATCCATGAGTAGGGAAAAATCTTGTGAACTAATTACCTCTTTTCTATTAGTGAGAAATAGGGTGGTGTCTTTCTTGCTACAAGATAATTAGCAATATCTGTGCATACCAAGGTGTATGCAAAGATAGATAAAATAAATTTTATCTGAAAATGAGTCATCAACATTATATTCTTCTGATTTGGTTAGTAGTCTAGATAGAAAATATACCACTACACTTTCTTTACCTGGCTTATCCACAATGGTAATGTCAAATCCTTGAAGTAACAATAACCACCTAACAAGCCTGTCACCAGCCACTGGTTTGTTCATGAGATACCTTATTATTGTATGGTTAGTGTGTATGAACAATGAATACCTTGTAATGCAATGTATAAATTTGTTTATTGCATAAACTACTGCCAAAATCTCCTTCTCTATCACTGTATAGTCGAGTTCTACCCCTTGAAGATTTTTGTTGATGTAATATAGGGCATACTGTTCATTTCTTTCCTTTTGTCCAAGTGTACCTCCTGGAAAAATCAAAAGCATCTGTATGGATATGGAAAAGTAAGCTCCAATTTGATCCTCTCAAGACATGGGTTTTGGTTAATGTTGCCTTGAGTGCTTCAAAGGAATGTTGAAAAGAAGTTGTCTATTCAAACTCAACATCTTTTGATAGTAAGACAAATAGTGGGGCTGCAAGTTTTCTAAAGTCTTGGATGAATCTCTTGTAATACCCAGCATTTCCTAGGAAACTTCTAACATATTTTTGTCTTTGAGGAATAGGGAGTGTTGATTCACCTTAATTTTGTTGGGGTCTACTTGAATTCCTTCATTTGACACAAAATGTCCTAATACAATCCCCTCATTCATCATCATATAGCATTTCTCATGACTCAGGGACATGTTATTTTCTTGACACCTCTTTAGTACCCTTTCCAAATTGTGAAGTGCTTCATCATAGTTATTCCTAGAAGTTATGAAATCATCCATGTAAACCTCCATGTAATCATGTGTAAAGTCTGAGAATATGTTCAATACTGGCCTCTAGAAGGTGGCCGGTGCATTGCATAGCCCAAATGGCAAGACAAAATAAGCATATGTACTCCAAGGGCATGTGAAAGTTATCTTTTCTTGGTCTTTTGGGGCTATCTTAATTTGATTGTAGCCACTAAATCCATCCAAAAAAGAAAAATACTTCTTGCTTGCTAATGAATCAAGTATTTGGTCAATAAAGGGGAGTGAAAAGTGGTCCTTCCTAGTTGCAACATTTAATTCACGGTAGTCTAAACACACTTTCCATTTCCCTCCATTCTTAGGAACAATTACTAGGGGTGACACCTATTGACTACTAGAGATGTGATAGATAAATCTTGCATCAAGCAATTTTTGCAATTATGATCTAACTATATCATGGATTGTAGGGTTCATCCTCCTTTGGGGTTGTCTAACCGGTTTGAAACCATCATTGATGTAGATCCTATGCATGCATAATGTTGGGTCTATCCCTTTCATGTCATGGTAATCCCATGCAAAGGTTGTTGTGTGTGTTTGCAACACATTCATTGGTGAGGTTTGTTGTATATCGGTCAATTGAATATTTTACCCCTGACATTATCTCTAAATTTAAGGATTTTGTTTGAATAGACAAAATATCAAGTCCTATGTTTGGAACATATTGGTGTGGTAACAAATTATGAAAAATTTGGGAAACTGACTCAGATGAATTGGCAGTGATCATATTTTATAAAGGATCTTGTAGACATGTTAGATAGTCATGATGTTGTGGGTCCCTACCATAGTTGTTTTGCATGATGTTTGCTATCAGTTCATCTTCATCTTGGTTTCCTAACAAGGGGTTACATTCAATAATCATCAAGGCTTGTAAGTAGTATCTTCCTCATCTAGGGCATGCCAGATGGTTTATTCTAGGTCTGCATGTGGCTAGGTTGGTGGATAAAGGACTAATTTATTAGTCACATTTGTATTGGAAATGATCATATTCCTAGACCTGCAACCTATGAAGGCATTTGTTGTTTCCAAACAAGGTCTTCCTAATATGAGGGGATAGCCCGTAAGATTAGCTTTAGGCTGCAATACCATAAATTTTGTAGGGTACTCTCATGAATCCAGTATTATCACCAAGTCTTCAATGATACCTTCAGGTTTAACTATGGACCTATTTTCTAACTATAGAACAATAGATTTAGGTATGAGTTCTATTAACTGTAATAACTTCATTGTCTCTTTGATCATTACATTAATAGTTGCTCCTAAGTCAATTAAGGTGTTCTTAATGAGAGTGCCATTTGTTTTGACATCAACTATAGGGCTCCCAAGATTTGCATACTTAGGGATAGTTATGTTTCCCAACATAATGTTTGAAAGTTTTCCTAATACATGTATAGTTTGAGGGTCTTTTTACTTCCTGCCTAGATTTTTGAGTCATATCTCTCTCAATGTTTTAGTATAAATAGGAACTTCCTTAATGACCTAGATAAGGATTATTTTGATGTAAACATCCTTAATCTATCCCAACATATTAGTTTCAACTTGTGTTTGATGTCTTTGAACTACTAATCTCTTAGGGAATGGAGGCTCTAGACTTAGATTGGTTGGGTTAACCCAATTTGACTTAGGTTCCTTAGGTTGTTTGTCTAAGGTCTTTGTTAGGAGTTCCTCATCAACCAATTTAATGATTTGAGGGGATGAAGGTCCAACTAACATTTTCCTTGTTTTGAGGTGGACATCACTTGCCTCAACCCCATAAGTAGGGTATTGAATAGCTTCATTAGCATAAGCCTATTGAACAAGATTGTTATTGGGGTTAGGTGCAGGTTGTGTTGGAAACTAAGGTGCTCTAGGTGGTTGTGGTGCTGAATTTGTTGGGTTTGACATAATGGCTTGTTATTGTGCTTGCAAGGGCTATTGATAATTCATGTTTTGATTTTTCCATTGTTGACCTCTTTGCCAATGAGGTTGTCATTGATTTTTTTGGGGTGGCCATTGAGAATTATAGTTAGATCCTTGGCAATTTTGTTGTGGCCACATGTTTTTTTGTTGTTGATTCCAATTAGATTGAGGCATTGACCATTGTTAGTTTTGCATATTGGCCCAAGATTGAGGGCTCCAACTAGGAAAATTTGCATTGTTACCAAGAAATGACATGTTATAATTCAAAGGGTCTTGGGGCATACCTTGTCTTGGTTTCCATGGTTTTCTTTGAGCTATATAGAACACTTGCCCATCTTCACCTTCCAATGCATGAAATTATAATGCCCCTTTCTTATCTTCAAAGATACTTGCCACCTTATCACACTTGTAATTAATCTTTGTCCATATTCACCTTCCAATACAAGAAAGTTTGATGTCCCTTGCTTATCTTTAGAGATACTTGCCACCTTCTTTCACTTGCAATTAATCTTTCTTTGTCTATAATGTGGACAATATTTTGTAAGGGTTGCTTCTGCCTCTTCTTGCTTCTTTTTCACATGGAGGGTGTCTAATTGTGTATCCAAGTGGTTGATGATATCCACCTTCATATTTTTAAAAAGATTGTTCAGCTTTATTCTAAAGACTCCATTGGGTGACTTGCTGATGGAAGAAGTCATGTCTCCTCTAACCTTCTTGGTAAAAGACCTTGAATAGTTCTTGCATGCTTTGCAGATTTCTTCAAATGGTGCGTGTGAGATATCTCCTACCCCAATGAGGTTAAGTGCATCCATGCAATCCTCATTAATCCCTCTCAAGAATATCAACTTTAAGGACTCATCAGAGAGTCTATTTTGATGGCATTTCTTAAGGCAGAACCAAACCTCTTCATATAGTCTTCCAAGGATTCATCTTCATTTTTTGACATCCTAAATATGTCACCCCTCTTTCTATCTATGAATTTGTAGTAATCCTGGTACTTTTCTAAGAACTTTTTCTTCATGGAATTCCAATTTGAAACATCTCTTCCCAAACCCATAAACCATCTCAAATTAACATCCTTCAGTGTTGCTAGAAACAATTTAAGCCCGTGTGCATCTGTGGTATAATCATAACTTCTACATAGAACATCAAACTCAAAAAGGTATTTGGTTCCTCTGTGACCAATCCATAGAAGACAGGTAATACCAAAGGAGGTATGTTCTTCAAAGCAGTTTCTCTCTCTTGGTTGGAAATAGGGAACTCGAAGGTTACATGTGCTCTAGTGGGTTTTCAATTTTTGCATCAACCATGGTGTTGATGTGTATGTAGGAAGTCTCCTTTGTATTTCGGTGTGGGTAACGGTGTCAGGGACGATTCTTCTTGAGGAATACCCTCACTCTATTCACTTTGTCCACCAATATCTTTTAATGCTTCGTGTGGTGTGGGGATAAATTTTCCCAAAGTGTCTCATTGCCTCCACATACAATGATTATGACTCTTTGGATCAATGGTTCCTGCACATTATTAGTAAAGCATGTTACTATTGGTAGGTTAAAACCTAATTACCCTAATGTTGGAAGAAAAAGCACTAAACTATGAAAGCTTGAAATTACATAGGAGAATCCTAAACGTAGCATCGTCCCTGACAACAATGCCAAAAATGTAAGGCCTTTCTAATGTTCAATCAAATTGGCATTCGTGAGTCAACACACAATTTAGAGGACATGTTCCTAACTAAATAGTTCACCAAATCCTCACAAAGGCTTCATTTAATTATCAACCAAGACTTCGTAAGCTTTTGACAATGTTGGCACTATATGTGTATTCAAGGATCCTAACTACACCCTATATCAATGAAACATAGGTGGTCACATATGTAATGAAAAATATAAAGCCTAGAAAGGAAAGTAACTCATAAAATTGCAAAATAGAGGAAATAACATAATCTATTGCTTATGCTATGGGTACCTTCGACTTAATACTATAACTATTAAATACTAAGACTGAACCTTACAACTAACTGATACTACTGACTTTTGAATCCTAACTTATCAAATTCTCTGAAGATTGACTCAACGTGCTGTTACAAAATGCAATTCATGCTACAAAATATTATTTATAGAATTCACATACATACAAGTGAGAATTCAAATAAATAGATACATCAATGAACATCTAATCTAGTACAAAAAGCAAGATGGGCTGGAAAAACCTCGAATGGCCCTTGCTCGAGTTGCTGCACCCATAGGAAATATCAACTATGCACTATTGATCAACAAATCATAGTAGTAAACTAAAACTCCTTTATTGCATAAAAACTCAAAGAATCTTCAAAATATTTACCATTCAAAAGTACATATCCATTACAACTAAATAACAAAAAACTAATAGCAATGAAATATTGTCTAGTAAAACAAAAACTAGAACTTAGCAACTAGATTTTCTCCTCAACCATCGATCCCAATATATAGTCTCAGGAGGAGTTTTATTCACACAAGGACTAAAAACAAAGCTTAAATGCATAAGTCAAGTCTCCCTCAAGAATAGGGAGAGGACTAGTCTTTGTAATTGAAAACCATAATTAAAAAAAATAGAAGAAGAGAAGTAAAACTAAAACTCTGCTCGAACGATGTAACAAAGACATGCTCCATGAAAATTTTCATGTCATGGCTTTCCTTATCAAAGTAGACTCCTTCTTCCTCCTGCCATCTTATTCGGTAATTTGGTGACTCATGGTTGACCATTTCAATGGTCACCTTCATTATGTCTTGGAACTGTCACATTTTTATCATTTTGGATTCTCCCCTGTAACTACCTACAATCCTTTTGTTGTGGGCTATAGTTCTTTTGGTTGCAAGAGGTTAGCTTCATCTAAAGTATGCACATCATTAACAACCATGGAATAAGCATAGAACATACTAAATTTCATGAATATTCACACATCCACACATATAAGTACCATCATACCATAATTATATTTCCACATACTAAAGTTGGTTTAAGATGCATAAAAGATATAAAAGATTTATAGGTTTTAGGATTGTCTGTGAACTTAGTAGATTGAAATGCTAAAAGACATAAACTAAATGGAAGAAAACGAGCTATTATCTAGACCAATCAATTGACAAGGCAAATGAGAGAAATATATACAAAATTTGATGATTATAAAAAAGAGAATTGTATGTTGTTGTGTTCACTTCAGTTGTAAGTTAAACATCACAAAAATATATATATATATATATATAGTTTAATGAATATAAATGGGGCTTTTAGGAATCAACCAAAAAGGCATAGATAAAAACACAATTTCTTGAATTTATAAAGGGTGTTTTTAAGAATTAACCTGTAAGAAAAAATAACCCATTTTAGATCTTTTAAATAGACACTTAAAAAGATTTACACATTTTCATGAATAGAAATGGGGGTTTTAAAAAATAAGCCCTAAATAATGAGGGTATCTTGAAAACCATGAAGAATATCTAGTTGTCATATTGCATGATGGAGACAATAGCTGGCCAAGAGTGACACATGATGATAATCAATGAAATCAGACAATATATCATGTGAAATAATCTCCTAATTAGACAATTTCATGAATAGAAACACATGATTTTTATAATAAAACCATAAAATTAGAAGGGTTGTAGATTATACAGCTTGTTTGAGTATATCACTGTATAATGTCAACGGGGTCATGATAATGAAACCCTGGATGGTTAGCACAATGATGCGAGAAAGATAGGAGTACTTGGGAAAAAATAGATTCACAAGTACCATTGTGTGCAAAATGAAAGGAGAAATGATAGGTTGACGTTACTTGAAACCATGGAGAGTATCTGATAGGCATATTGCATGATGGAGACAATAGTTAACCGAGAGTGACACATGATGACAAATGATGAAATTGATCAAAAAAGTGTGAAACAATCCTGTATTGAGACAATTTAATGAATATAACTGGGGTTTTAGAATAAAATCATAAAATTATAAGAGTTGTGTATTATACATGCTCTTTTATCATGTTACCATATAAAGTGAATGAGATCATGTAATGTCCCCGATTTAGCCCTACGCTCTTTTTGAGGCTTTAACCTATTTTTGAAAACTCGTAGGCTAAGTAAAATTGGAAATTAGGGTTTCCTATTTTTTAGGGGTTCTGAAGAAGGGTTGCATGAATGAGGATTGTGGATTCCTTTTGGGTTTTCGGAGAGTTTCGCAGTGATATAACATGCAAAGTCATCAGACAACTTTTTTGAATTTACTATTTTTAGTAAGTTCTATTCCTGGCAGTGTCATCTTGGGCAGTAGCATCAGTAGTCAGCTTAGTTTCCATTTCGGGCAGAGCAGTTTGGAGCATATTTGGCCTTCAACATTTTGAGGCTTATTTTGGGTAAAATGATTTATTCTAAGTCATTAATGTTATATTTTCTTATTGACCCCCTTGGCCTAGTATTAATGACTTAAAGTTGTTTTAAAAGGTGGCCTTTGAGGGTGGACACCTCATTGGGGAGATTATTTAAATATTTCTAAAGTAAATATTTCTCCTCAAGTTTTGGATGCCTAAAAAGGTGAATATAATGTTTTAAAAATTAAAATATTTCAAAAGTGAAATGGGCATCTCTTTTGGAGGGAAAAGAAAATGGAAGCTGAAGAATCAACAGTCACCTTCAATTCTATAAAAGAAAGTCTTTGCTCTCTCATTTCTCATCTTTGGAAAATATTGTAAAGTTATGCTGCTGGTTTGAAATCCAGAATCCGATTAAGGGAAAGCTTAGCAAGTTTACTCCATTCTTCGGGCCTGAAACTATGGTTCCCTAGATGGTGATTTGAGAGTGTACTTCATCCAGAAGTACATATTGAGCATTATTGTGGAGTTTTGGTGAGATATTTCCAATTTTCATATTGTTGGTTATTGTTTGGCTAAAGGAGATTTTTATATACAACTTTTTGTATGTATTTAATTTGCTTCTAGGCATTGAAGCAATCTATTCCTAGGCTAAGGGCGACCCTCTTGGCAAAGTTACAGATTTGAATTTTTAATGCAAGGTTGAACTCCCTAGAAGGTCGTACCATTGCTGGAGGTGTCTTGGAGTTCATGCTTAAATATTGGTGCAGTTTCAATGATTGATTTTGGGCGCCATCCTCCTAGTATGCATTTGCAATTCATTTCAAAACATTTGGAGGTATTTTTAAAGGTGTTATGATAATTTTGGTATTATCATTGATTACTGGTTTAGAATTTCAGTTTGTTGTTCATCATATCAGATTTGCTTCAGTTCTAATTTTTGGTTTGTAATCTTCAGTAATTGAGAGATTATCAAGTGGGAGGTCATCTATCTTATTCTACTTTGTAAAGATTGTAATAACACTTGAAAATTGCAGCTGTCTTTCATTGTAAGACTGTAAACAGTAGTACTGTTCCATTCATTTAACTTGCTGCATATTTTAGTGTCAATTCTCTCATATTGTAACCCCTAGATGGTTTACCCCAATGTGGAGAAAGAACAAACTAATCTCTCATTTATCACCCATTGAAAAGTGGCGAATTCCCACTATTAAGTGGATGCCTGCCGCATTAGATGAATTAGTTTAGAATTGTAATGTTCTTTCCCCCCACTAATTAAATGGTAGCGTGGAAATCTCTCATGGCTGGTTCACCGCCTATTTACATTCCAGTTGTTTAATTACTCCACCATATGTTAGCACCTCGCCTTCTAAAGGATCTTGCGTGCACATTCTTAGTGTTGAGTTTAGATTCTCTCTCTTTCAGTTGTAATCATTTCAATTATTGAATCAGTAGATCCTAGGGATCCTTTGACCATATGCCTGCCCCTCCTCCTTAAGTGGTTTTAGGGTGCATTCTTGGTTAGAGTTCTTTTCTACATCATTTTGGTTTAAGCTAACCTTAATGGGTGCTTGATTACATTGTATTTGATATTGAAAATTAAGAAAAAATTGAGAGGGTATCTTTCAGATCATGGCAATGAAACCATAATGGT
Organism: Sequoiadendron giganteum; assembly: GCA_007115665.2. Taxonomy (NCBI): domain Eukaryota; kingdom Viridiplantae; phylum Streptophyta; class Pinopsida; order Cupressales; family Cupressaceae; genus Sequoiadendron; species Sequoiadendron giganteum. The sequence goes on along the minus strand of CM021100.1, from coordinate 145,561,009 downwards.
TTGCAAAATGATGCAAAAAAGATATGATTAATGGAGCAAATTAGATTCATGAGTACCATTGTCTACAATATGAAAGGAGAAATGATAGATTGACATTACTTGAAACCATGGGGAGCATCCCATAGGCATGTCACGTGATGGTATCTATAGCAAGGAGAGTGAAGCACAAAGAAAAGTGGAGGGAATGAAAAAGAGTGGGAAATAATCCCACATAGGGACAAGAGTGGGATTTAACTGGTTTAAGACATGGCTAAGGTCTGTGGCAACATAAGTTGTGGACTTGGTGTTTGGAACATTTAACAACACACTCTTGAACTTTGAACATTAAAATGTGAATTTAATATATTAATAAGTGAGTGGTGAAATTTGTATTTCAACATATACTTGTGAGTTGCTATGAATTGGAGTAGGATATTGTTTTAATTTTTTTGTGGTGGTCAAAGTGAACGATAATCGAGGTAATAAAGAATACATATTGGACATCACCTTCAAATGACCACTTTTTGACCCTTGTGCACATAATGAACCCTCTCATTTTTTTCAAAAACGACCCAAAGCTGAAACAATAACTATAAACTCTTAAGTCGCATATGGAAAAAATAAAAAATTATGACAATTTGATGTACCATTTAAGAAATTAAGATGTACAAAACTAACTATTATGACTACTAGTACCCTTTCCCTAGAAGAAAAATTACAAGTTCGATGAAAAATAAATCATAGCCACAGTATAACCCCCACTTTTTTTTTAATTGGGTGACTTCAGCAAACCATACCTCCACCTGAAAGAGATCTACAACATGCCCTTGAGATTCAATCCTAATTTATATGGCAGCAAAAAAATTTCCACCGACGGATAGATATAGCCCGCAGGGGCTCAATGATTTGCAACTTACAGTCTATCAAAACAACTTTGAACCACTTGTAGGCGTAACTAAGATCATGTCTGCTACTCATCTGTTTCCACGCTTCTTCCCAAGTTTTCACTCCAGCAACCATCACCCACAAGATTTTAAGCAATCGAAGTTCACTAATCATTCCAAAGGCTTCAACGGAAATTCTTTGAAGTCTTCGAGGATAATCACAAAAACGCAAGCTCAACGCGACTCCAATGAATTAGGCAAATCTCATGGCTTTACACTTTCCATTCCTTTGTTAAAAAAATTGTTTCTTCAAGCTGCTGTGGGTGTCTTTGCATTGGGTTTTATCGATGCCGGGTACGGTTAAATTTTCAATATTTGACTTTCTATTTTCAATTTTTGTAAATGGAATATTGTGTTTTTTTATCTCTTCAATAGAATTTCAGTGTTGATTTACACAGGCGAATGTGGTAACTTAAACCTAATGTTCTGTAAATTAAATCAGAAGACAAATTGTCATACATGCATATGTATACGAAGATTTATAAAATGGATTACATTAGTAGATTTTCTACACTCATTAGACTACAATGTGATAACATGCCAACTATAGTTATAAATCACATTATTGAGTCTGTTGATTTCAAGTTGGGTCATTCCGTTTTATTGCCCAATTGGCTGTTGCTATGGGTTTCCCTATTGCGATGGGAAATTGGAACTGGAATTGCATTTGTGTTAGGCCCAGGAGGGGCAGAATAGAAAGTATATATTATTTCATATCAAGAAATTGCATTACGAAGAGATGTTTACATCCTTATTTCATAGGCAGAAGAGCAGTTTAACTGTCATAAGTTCATAACTATCTAAACAGATAAAAAAACATTTACAATTGTGTTAATCCAAAATATTAACATGTTAACACCCCCCTTTAATTTGAAGGGGTTATCATCAAACCAAGCAGTATTTTGAACTGCTCAAACTTCTCTCCACCATTTACAATTGTGTTAATCCAAAATATTAACAGTTAACACCCCCCTTTAATTTGAAGGGGTTATCATCAAACCAAGCAGTATTTTGAACTGCTCAAACTTCTCTCCACCAAACAGTTTGATGAGAATATTTGCTGGCTGATCTGAAGCTTCTTTAAAAAGCTTGTTAATGTGACAATTCTTAAATTTGTTTGAACTAAGCCTGTTACCTTGACAGGGTTCAAACTTTGATACTGAGCTGTGCCTTGATAGGTCTCAGATTTGATAATGATATTGTTGCTTTGACAAGTCTCAAATTTGATAATGAGCATGTTATTTTGACAGGTCTCAACTGTTGATAACGAGCCTGCTACTTAGACAGGTCTCAACTTTTGATAATGAGCTTGATACTTGGACAGATCTCAACTTTTGAAGAATGAACTTGTTACTTTGACAAGTCTCAAATTTGGACTTGTTTTGTCCATGCTACAATTTGATAAAATGACCAAACTTTAGTGGCCAATATGAGAACTATCAATCTGGGGTAACTTTGCATTATCATTGAAAATAATATTTGAAATAGCACAAATTGGGTGCAACATTGTGGAGACACTCCACGTGAATCACAAGGCAAGTTGTCAACAATCTATGAAGTCTCCATTTGAATCTGACACACACAAGATTTCCCTCCTTTGGCAGATGAGAGAGGAAAATGTCAACAACATGATCTTCCTGATGGAGTTACTGAACAAGAGCCAACATCTTTATCTCCATAGCCTCAAATAAGTGGAATACATTAGTAAGGACCAACATCATCATAATCAACATAAACTGCATATCCAACATACTCGGCATAACCACATTTCTTGGCAAAATCATTCTTATCATCACCAATAAAATTGTCATCACCAACAATATTGTCATCAACAATGGCATTACCAATTTTATTGTCGTCACCAACATACTTAGCACTCAACATAACCTTATTTGGAGCATTTGGTTCAATCTCCATCAAAGATGTCACGATTGCAATATCTAAAGAAGCATCTAATGTCTTCCTTGGGATTGGTTCAAACAAAGGATTAGCAACACATAACATAAGTTTCTGTGCTTTCTTTTGAAAACAATGAAAGGAATCATGAGTATGTTGACCACATGAAGAACAAGGATGTATATCAAAGCAAGTACGAAAGATGACCTTGACGTTCACAATGGGAACAAATTTGGACATTATTGGACTTAGTATATATTTCTTTTGGTTGCTTAGATTTTTGAACTTCACAAGATTCATCAATAGATGTAGACTCAACATGACATTTATTCATATGTCCCCTTGATACAAATTTTATGGGTTTAGAATGTTCAGGGACATTAAGAGCCAACAAAACCTTTGTAACCAAGACCGCATTTTCCCCTATTTGTTTTTTGAGATTCCCAAACTCTCACAATGGGTTTCTGCATTTGTGACTTTGGTTGGTGGTATTTTGTAATGTCCCCATTTCACATGCATCAGAGTTGGGGGATTAGCCTATTTTCCTGACCCTCGTAGGCTAATGGTTCTGGATAGAGGGTCACTTGGACAAGCACTTGGTCGTCAAACTTCAGTGTTGATCTCCAGAGCATGGTGGCAGGGTGAATTGTGGCGTTTGGCATGATACTAATGCTTAATTTAATGATATTCACCTTTTATTTCACCATCCTCGGCCTAGGGACCATGTGTTTTAATATGAAGGGGTCACTTTCTATTTTTAAGTTACTATTCATTACTAAAGTGAAAAATGTTATAACTTAAGTGAATAGTGTTCACTTTAATGAATAGTGTTTCCTTTGTAAATTTATAAAAGGCAAGAGAGAAATTCGAATTGCTTCATGGATGAATGATTTTAGCTTGAAGAAACTTGGAAGTGTTGCTTTGGAGGAAGAAGGAGACTAGGGTTTCCTGATTTCTTGCAGTGGGTGAGCCTGGAGGGGCTTGGTTCTTCGTTTGGAGTTGCTTGAGGTGTGAAACACCACCTTAAAGTTGCTGATCAGTTTTTGGTGGCTTCTTTTGGAGACACAAGTTGCTGTTCGCAGTTTATTTGAGCCATTTTCAAAGGGGTTTGGACTGCCATAGACTCCATTCACATTTGCACGAGAGTTGTTTGCTTGTGGAGCATTTTGGGACTGTTTTTTGGAAGCTACAGCTAGTTGCATTTCTTGAGGGTTTTAATCAGCACGTATTAAAAGAAACGCCTCTTCTAAGAGGCTACTATCTTTCCTAAAGGGGGCACCCTTATCCTAGAAGGCTTGCCAATCCGGATTTTGGTGGGAGAAGTTCGTCTTCCAAAGTTGTGTGCACTTCTTTGGGGGCGGGTACTGTAGCAAGTCACTATTCACAGTGATGTTTGGCTGTAAGTTAAAGTATGGTTTATGAAATACTTAGTTTTGAATCTGATGAAAACTATATGTTGTAAGCATCTTATTATGTAATGAAGAAATTATATTTGGCCTCTAAATTGAGCAATGTACTCAAGTTGTTTCACTAGGTTAGTTTATTTGAAGCTTTCATTGTATGCATATGCTCTCTGGTACCTTTTTAGTGTTATTAGCAAACTAACTCAGAAGCACAAAAAGGGCAAACACAAACTGAAACAAAATCAGATCTATGAAACTCAGTGAGAAACAAATTAGCAAAGTGTTGGTACACTACAGTGGTATCAGAGCGGTTTCCTGCCAACCTGTTGGGTAAGTTTCAACTGCAGTTCGGGAGTTTCAGTTGAACAACATGGCTATTTCCCAGAAGCAGTGGGATAAGAATATGGGAAAGCTTAAACAAAGGTTGAAAGAGTTGGATGAAAATCAAAAAAGGATAAATGAATTGATTTTGGACCCTGCAAAACTAGACAAAGCAGCAAGGTATGTGGCATCCATCTTCAGGTCTACATCACAAAAAGAAGAGAAGAAGAAACAAGAGGACACTTCAGTATCCAAAAGCCTCTACGATGAATTCTCAGTAGTTAATGACCAGCATTCAACTGATCCTGTGGGGAGCAAAAATCAGACCTTAGAAGATCTACTTGTTGATGATGAAGTTGAAATTTCTAAGGCAGCTGTAGGGGAAAAGTACTTGAGTCCTTTTGAAGATGAAAAAGAGTTAGAACACAAGGGTGATGGGTCCAAGCAAAATGCTGAAAGTAACTTTCATATTTCTAATAATCCACTTTCTGAGATAGAAGCTGATATGTCCTATGTTAACCCATTCTATGAGATAGAGTTGCAGGATGATCATGTTGAGGGACATGCGCATGAAGAAAGGGCCCCATATGAAATCAATGAGGGTTTTGAGCTCCCTAAATTTTCCATATCAGCAATTGCCGATGAGACTTTTGATCATTTTGAAGATGCCAATTCAGTTTATGTACAAGGATTGTCAATTCAGGAATCAGACAGGTCTGATTTGCAGGATCAAAGGCACGAGCTATCATTTGATTCCAGTGTTGTTCGTGATGAGCCATTGACAGAGGTTGGAGCATTTTACCACGACTGCATAGTGAGGAGTATCCATCACTTCTCCTTTAGTCCACACATGGAGGATTGGTTGACGCATCGGTGTGGATTGGTTCAGAGTGTATGCCATCCATTTTGGGATGGAGAGTTACCATCATCAGTGGATGGAACTAGTGGTTGCAAGTATCTTACTCAGTTGTTGGCGGGTGAGTGCTTGTAGGATCAGTATTTAGTTTCCCATCATGCTAATGTGTATCCAACAAGGTTGGCTGCTTCCTTGTCTCAGAGACTACTTGTGGATACATGGTTACAAAGGGATCATAATGTCAGCAGGCATGATGGCACAAGTGGATATCACATCCATGAGAGTTTAGTGGAGGTTATGGAGAGATGTTGCATAGCAGATGCTCCCGGATATTCTTACCTCCTCATGATGGATGGATGTGAGTCCTGTTTATTTTGGGATCCAGGTGGAGATAGAGTTAGCACTGTCATTTGGATGAGTCCTAGTGTATTGCTTCACCACTTCTGGTATGGTGGAGTTAGGAACAGCATTGAGAGCCTCTTGAATAACACCCAGCGGAAACTCACGCCTTTACAACGGAGATTAGCTCGTAGCTTGCAGCAGTATGAAGACGATATTTCAAGATGAACCTTATCACGAAGCAAAAATGAGAGACTTGGTGTTGTATCTAAAATTCTCTATGATGTGTTTGGGTTACAAGATGTTAAGTCCACAGAGAACTACCCACAACCTACAGATGGACATGGGATTGAAACTGAAGTGGTGGGCGATAAGGAAATTTTACATCGGGATAATAGTATAGTGGAGCCATAGAATAATGCTCACAACATTTTAGAAGTTGTTATCAGCACTGCTAACAATTCTGATTTTCATGACGACAGTGATAAGACTTTGCAATAGCATGAGACAACAGTGGCTACACATGTGCAAGATGCTACTATTGAGCTGTTACATGAAAGTACTCAGGAATTGGGTACTAAGAGTGCAGTATTTGGCGTGGATTCGTGTCATGGTGAGTCTGATTTTCTAGATCAGACCTTAGAGAACAGGTTTGATGATTCATGCGTTGACATAGAATCCCAGGATCGTGAGTTGGATGGTGATGTAGTTAAATTGGAGGTGGAAGTGTGTAAAGATACTGTCATATCAGCAGCTTCTACCTTATCAGTTGAGTTGTCCTTTGAGGTACATAGCAGCAGTACCTTAGTTGCTGATGTGTGCATTGATGATATCACACATGATGTTGCTGACCAGAAGGTGAGCGATGAGGATTCAGCCTCTTACTATTAGTGTGGAATTAGGTGGAAATGATGAGTCACAGGGGTATCATCATCTGGTGGGACAGTTGAAGGTTAGTGATGATATGATTGTTACAGCTTTGGAGCATTTTGATGTTGCTCGACAGATGTTGGCAACCTATGGTTGGAGTACTCCTATGTCAGATGAGTATGGTGTTAGTAGTCTTTCCCTCGCAAAGTTCCATACACTTCGAGAGGCACTTGGAATTATGAAACAAAATTACCTACAGCTACTTGCGGATAGAGATTTCCTTCTTGAGTGGGGTTGCATCTGTCATAAGGCATTGAAGGGAAAAGAAGAGGAGGTTGATGAGCTCACTTATGAGCTAGGGACGACTATGGATTCTTTGAAAAGCACTCAATTGGCCCTTCAAGAGTCACAGTCATTGGACGTGAAGCTTACCGTGGTATCGAGTTTGGCACAGCCTTCACTACCTTCCGATATAGTTCAGGTTTCCATGGCAGCAGTGGGTGATGAACATATGTCCACAGATTGTGGTTGTGAGCAGATTGAGGATGTGCTTACTACATCCATCACGGTTTCAGGTGCAATTGATACAAACGGGATGAGTGCATTGGTTGAGAGCTGCAGAGAGCCATGTGTTGCACCAGGTTCTCCTGAGTTTAGTCCCATGACAGGTGATGCCGAACAAATCATCGATAGCTCTTGTGACATGGAAGTTGACTCACCAGGAAGTTATGTGTCAACTCACGACACTACTTCGTCCACTTCACAGGAGATAGCAGAGCAACATCTAGTTGGGAGATTGGTTCTTGCGTCGATTTGTTTACCTCTCCTGGAAGCAAATCTGTCATTTCATTCCATACAGTTGACTATGATTGGCAACCTGATGAGCCAATTTTGGAGTACAATTCAATGTATTGTTCCAGGGACTCAGAGTTGGATGATTCAAACCTGCACAGAGTGATTGCGCAGTTTGTGGATAATCCCTTATCTAAGTTAGATGGCGGTTCGATCTATGATAATCCACTCTTCGAGCTGGAAGTCAATCATACTCCTGATACTAGTTCAGGGTTGAGCAATAATCGTAGTGTTTGGGATAGTCCTAGTGTAGCGGGATTCCAAACAGGGCTCACAGAGGAGTTTAATAGTGTGTACCAGGTGAGGAATGCTTGCAGTTTGGACTTTGATCCACCTGTACATGACTTGTATTCGATGCACAATCCTGGTGCGCAGGGTGTTTTTCTTGGTGCAGTCAAGGGGAGTAACTCCTTACTGTGTCTAGAGTTACCATCTTCAGAAGATGGGACTAGAGGTTGCAAGTACCTGACTTAGTTGTTGGCGGGGATTACTTGCAGGGGCAACAGTGAGTTATCCATCATGCTGATATGTATCTGACAGGGGTTGCCACTGTAATGCCACAGGGACTTCCTACGGATACATGGTTACAGGGTGATTACGATGTCAACGGACATGATGGTTGGATTGGTTATCACTTCCATGGGTGTTTTGGAGAGACTGTAGAGAGATGTTGTATTGCAGATGTCTCCAGATATGTTTATCTCTTCATGACAGATGGATGTGAATTTTGGTCGTATAGTGATCCAGGTGGTGACAGGTCTGGCACTGCAGTTGGATGGGTTCCGACGGGTTGCTTCACCATTTGCCAGCATGGTGAAGTTGAGATCAGATTTGCGCAGAGGAAGTTAGAGGTTATCAAACATGGCAGACTTCCATTTTGGTGTTGGGATCCAGGGATATTTGGCTCAGCTGCATTTATGTTGGTGCTTCCAGAGTTAGTCAATGATGCATGGGACATTTCACAGCTCTTCTTTTCGACCTTCCGAGGAGTGAGGGTTCTTTGCAGTAGAGATTGTTTGGGGACAAGCAATTTCAGGGAGGGCGGACTGTAATGTCCCATTTTTCACGTGCATCAGAGTTGGGGGATTAGCCTATTTTCCTGACCCTCGTAGGCTAATGGTTCTGGATAGAGGGTCACTTGGACGGGTACTTGGTCATCAAACTTCAGTGTTGATCTCTGGAGCATGGTGGCAGGGTGAATTGTGGCGTTTGGCATAATACTGGTGCTTAATTTAATGATATTCACCTTTTATTTCACCATCCTCGGCCTAGGGACCATGTGTTTTAATATGAAGGGGTCACTTTCTATTTTTAAGTTACTATTCATTACTAAAGTGAAAAATGTTATAACTTAAGTGAATAGTGTTCACTTTAATGAATAGTGTTTCCTTTGTAAATTTATAAAAGGCAAGAGAGAAATTCGAATTGCTTCATGGATGAATGATTTTAGCTTGAAGAAACTTGGAAGTGTTGCTTTGGAGGAAGAAAGAGACTAGGGTTTCCTGATTTCTTGCAGTGGGTGAGCCTGGAGGGGCTTGGTTCTTCGTTTGGAGTTGCTTGAGGGTGTGAAACACCACCTTAAAGTTGCTGATCAGTTTTTGGTGGCTTCTTTTGGAGACACAAGTTGCTGTTCGCAGTTTATTTGAGCCATTTTCAAAGGGGTTTGGACTGCCATAGACTCCATTCACATTTGCACGAGAGTTATTCGCTTGTGGAGCATTTTGGGACTGTTTTTTGGAAGCTACAGCCAGCTGCATTTCTTGAGGGTTTTAATCAGCACATATTAAAAGAAACGCCTCTTCTAAGAGGTTGCTATCTTTCCTAAAGGGGGCGCCCTTATCCTAGAAGGCTTGCCAATCCGGATTTTGGTGGGAGAAGTTCGTCTTCCAAAGTTGTGTGCACTTCTTTGTGGGCGGTTACTGTAGCAAGTCACTATTCACAGTGATGTTTGGCTGTAAGTTAAAGTATGGTTTATGAAATACTTAGTTTTGAATCTAATGAAAACTATATGTTATAAGCATCTTATTATATAATGAAGAAATTATATTTGGCCTCTAAATTGAGCAATGTACTCAAGTTGTTTAGTAGGTTAGTTTATTTGAAGCTTTCATTGTATGCATATGCTCTCTAGTACCTTTTTAGTGTTATTAACAAACTAACTCAGAAGCACAAAAAGGGCAAACACAAACTGAAACAAAATCAGATCTACGAAACTCAGTGAGAAACAGATCAGCAAAGTGTTGGTACCCTACATATTTTTGTCCCATGGGCATAGACACAACATTTTTCCTATCTGATATAAGGGAAGACACAACACCTTTCTTCAAAGACATATTGGTTTTACTTTCTTGCTTTGTTGAAATGCTAGAAGGAGGTTAATCTTGCTTAAGATCTTTTTGCTTTACATATTTCTTCTGTGCTTTAGCATTGGGTGTCTGATTGTGTAACCTCTCCATCTCTTGTTGTAGCAAGATATATCGAGCACAAAACTGCATAAAAGTAGGTTGAAATTGCCTCCAACACTCAGATATTTGATTAGCTTCATCTAAGTTGTTAATCTTAATCTGTAAAGATGAAATTCCATCTTGAAACAAAGTAGATCTCATGATGCAAGCTCAAAAACCTTATTTCTTCTTATCACATAAAAATCACTTTATAATTGCAAGTCAACATCTCATGTCTCCTAAAACAATTTGTAAATTAAAGCCCTTATCTCCTTTCAATATTACATCTCATAGAATTCCAAATTATATTTTTATCACATCCTTTGAAAATATACTATATAAATTTTCATCCCCAAAAATTTCTGATTAAATTGGCACCAAAAGAAATAAAAATACTGTACCATAATTTTTATTTTGGCAGCGTGTAACACCATTCAACAGGGGCTTAAACAATGTTCAATGCAGCATATACTCTGTTCTCATGGCAAAAGGAAACTGAAAGTTACTGTACAGTCGGATTCTTTGGTCGAAATATGCTCAGTGTCATCTTGATGTCACGTAATCCCCACACAGACTTCTGGGATCAAGCTCACATCAACAATCTGCACTGCAGTCTTATAGAAATTTGTTTCCAATACATCCACAAATTAATTCTATCCATTGTCATGCTAGAGAATTCTATTATTCTTTTACTTGCACCATTACCCTTAGCCAAAATATAATGCAAGACTTTTCATGACAAAAAAGTCAAATGCAACTTGCTCCCATTATAACCCATTTCTTAACATCTTTTACTAAATATTAATAAGCAATTATTCTGCAATCTGGTTCTTCTTGACCAAAAAATTCAATAACTAGCATACCAGATACTGATTTTATTCAGTCCTGTGTTCTACAGAAATAGCTGGTCTTGCCCTTTTGAATTTCTCCAAAATATAATGGATTCACACACAGAAGTCAAACAGAAAACAGAAAAATCCAATGTATGGTGGGCAAGAGTGGCAACACCTTATATCAGCGGACAAAATAGAAGAACATTCATATCTCACCTATACACATCAACGGCTTGCTTAGTTTTCAGACCAGCGACCACAAATCAGCGATCAAGGATGACTCAGTTTAGTTTAGAAAACTAGGAACCACAAATCAACGACCAACACACGTCCACAATCTTCTCGTGAGCATACAATCACAAATTCATCCACTCCTCATGTCAAACCTTCTTGGCCCTTTTGGGATTTCTCTTAGAACCGCTTTGATACCACTATTAGGCCTAGGAGGGGTAGAATAGAAAGCATATATATTATTTCATATTACATTACAAAAAGATGTTTACATCCTTATTTCATAGGCAGAAGAGCAGTTTAACTTGTAAGGAAATTAGAGTAGTGGAAACAATTTCCTACGCCAATCTTGAGAAGAGATATTATGCAAACTTTAAAACTGATCTAACAGTTACAGAAAAACTAGAAACACATTCATAACAAAAATAAATAATGAACACCAAATATACGTGGGGAAAACCCTTTCGGGTGAAAAACCCCACACTCCAAAGCTTGTTCAATGTATTTCAAATCCAACAACAAGATTACATACACTTGCAGAGCAAGTCTTTTACAGGAGTACAACTAGTAAACAATTCTGGAAGAATTTTGGCAGCAATTCGACAGCATAACAGTAGCTGCAAACTCAACACACAAACTACTCCTCAAGCCTTCAATTTATAGACCTTCGACAATACAAGAAACCATCAGTGGTTTACAAAACCATGTGCAAAACCTCTCATGAGGTGTATTGCTCAAAAATGCAAGATTTCTATCTAAAATTAGGATCTCACGTCCACAATATTCTCCTTGATTTTTGACCCTCAAAGATGTCATAAAATCTATCATAATATCTCTAAAATTAACCCTTCCATGATATGCTATCACATGGGCATCTTTTGACAACTAATATTTATATTTTCAAAGCACCAACAATACATAATAGCTGTAAGAAAATTTTAAATGAAAACAAATCAAATCTACGGAAATAGCAAGGTTGAGACACCTCATTTCCAACATTCTCCCACTTGTCGAATACCTTGCGAGAGCTAAGGGAGACCTTCTATCATGGATCAACTGCTAGGGGCCGAAAGACCCATAGACTTAAAACACCACCTAAATTTCGCTGTGCTCACCGGCTTAGTTAATGCATCTGCAACATTCACCACTGTCTCTACCTTTTCCAGCTTCACCTTGCCATCCTCGACCATATCTCTCACAAAGTGATATTGAACATCAATGTGTTTGGTCCTGGCATGAAAAATCGGGTTCCTTGCAAAGCAAATTGCACTCTGATTATCGCAATATAGTGTAATTGCACCTTGTTTCAATCCAATATTTGAACACAAACGCTTCAGCCAAATGGCTTCTTTATAGGCATGAGTAGCCGCCATATACTCTGCCTCAGTAGTGGACAAAGCAACCACAGCCTGTCACTTGCTCATCCAACTGATTGCACCACCATTAAGAGTAAACACATGCACTGGTGGACCTTCTGCTATCGACATCACCAGCCCAATTTGAATCCACAAAACCATGAATACTCAGGGAATGCTGATCTCCTGTACCATGAAAACATATAGAGTACTTTGCTGTACCCCGCAAATATCTAAAGACCCTCTTAACTGCATCCCAATGCACTCTTCCAGGATTAGACATAAAACGAGAAAGAACTCCCATTGCTTGGGCAATGTCTGGTCTTGTACAGACCATCGCATACATTAAGCTTCCAACTGCACTCTGCTCATGTCTTCCATCTCCGATGGGGATGTAGGACATTGTGAAATAGAGAGCTTCGTTCCTAATGTAACAGGAACACAAAGTGGTTTACAATCCTGCATGTTGAACCTTTGCAAAATAGAACAAACATACTTACTCTGGCTAAGCCATAGCTTTTTGTTCTCACGATCTCTTCTAATCTCCATCCCAAGTATATGTTTTGCCGCACCAAGATCTTTCATTTCAAATTTCACAGAGAGCTGAGATTTCAATTCTGCAATCAAACCTTTTCCTTTCCCAATAAACAGCATGTCATCAACATATAAAGCAATTACTAGGAAACAATCACCATCAGATTTAAAATATACACAATGATCAAATTTAGACCGCAGAAATCCCAAACTCAATACATATGTATCGAACTAATGGTACCACATCCTAGGACTTTGTTTAAGGCCATACAGAGATTTCTTTAACTTACAAACCAACTTGCTTTTACCTTTTACCACGTAATGCTCTAGTTGTGTCATTTAAATATCTTCCTCCAAATCACCATGAAGGAACGTAGTTTTCACATCCATTTGTTCCACCTCTAGATCATAAGCTGCTGCAATAGATAATAAAACCGAATGGATGTCATTTTAGCAACAGGAGAAAAGATCTCACCATAATCGATACCCTCAACTTGAGAGTATCTCTTTGCAACCAACCATGCCTTATACTTTTCAACATTTCCATCTGAACCAATCTTTTTCTTAAACACCCATTTACATCCAACAGGTTTCCAACCTTCAGGCAATGGTACAAGGTCCCATGTATCATTCCTTTTAAGGTCTGCCATCTCTTCATCCATGGCTATTTTCCAAGACTTTGCATCATTCATACCCAAAGCCTCTTGCACAGATTTCGGTTCATCAACGTTAATACTCAAAGCAAATATACACTTCCAATCATTAGGTGAATACCCATACCTTTGAGGTGGTTGCCTTTGCCTTGTAGACCTTTGAACAAGTTGAGGTGGAGGTACTTCCACTTCTTCCTCCTCTTCTTCCTCTTCTGAAGATTCAAAGCTTGATGAGCTCTCCTCAACTTCTTGTCTATTTTGGGGTCTTGATTCAACTTCCTCAGGCATAGAAGGAAGTTAAACCACATCCTTTTTTTGTTCAATTTCTTTATGCTGTTCTAACCGAAAATTAACAGGAGAAGATTTAGTCTCTCTAAAAATAACACTTCTGGAATAAATTACCTTTTGTGCAACAGGGTTCCAAAGCTTGTATCCTTTCACACCATAGCTGTAGCCGATGAAGATACATTTGACAGCCTTAGAATCCAATTTTGTTCTCTTCTCCTTAGGCACATGTGCATATGCCTCACAACCAAAAACTCTCAGATGTCTAAGTGAAGGATTTTTCCCCAACCACGCCTCTATTGGCGTTTTATCAACAAGCGTTGATGTAGGAGATCTATTTATTAAATAACAAGTAGTGGCAACAGCTTCAGCCCAAAACTTTTGTTCTAGACCAGCTCCACTCAACATTCTCCTAGCCTTCTCCATCAACGTTCTGTTCATTCTTTCTGCAACTCCATTCTGCTGCGGAGAATACGGAGTTGTCTTTTGTCTTTTAATCCCGCAATCTGTATAGAATCTGTCAAAGTTTGCAAAACAGTACTCACCGCCATTGTCAGTTCTCAAACATTTAATTTTCTTTCTAGTCTGAGTTTCTACCATAGCCTTGAACTTCTTAAAACAACTGAAAACTTCATATTTACTCTTTAAAAAATATACCCATGTCCTCCTACTGAAATCATCAATAAAAGTAACATAATAAACTGATTTACCAATAGAAGAAACATTAACAAGACCAAATACATCAGATCCAAGATACATGAAGACATATGAGAAGATGAGTAAAAATGAACGCGGTTCTGTGTGCCATAAATATAATGTTCACAAAAATCAAACTCTAGATTGCAATCATTCATCCCCTCAACCTCAACGAGGTTCTTATTTTTCAGGGCTTTTAAACCCTTCTCTCCAATGTGGCCAAGCCTTTGGTGCCATAACATGGTCTTCTCTGCAAGCAACTTTGATTCGATAGACAGAGTACCCTTGGGTACCCAAAAGCCACGACCATCCATAGAAGAGGAAACCATCTCTTTTTTCAGTGGAGTAATTTTTGACTTAATCTTATCAAAAGTGCTATTGCATTCAACTATGCATGCATCAAGCTGGTACAATGTACCCAATTTGCTTCCTCTCGCTATCACCATAGCACCTCTCACCATTTTCACACCTACTTCAGTTAACTGTACATACACACCCGCATCTATTAGCTTGCTAATAGATAATAAATTTCTTGCTAGTCGTGGGATATACAAGACACCATCAAATCGTCTAACTCTACCATCAGAAAATTTCACATGAATACTACCACGGCCAACAATATCAAGGAAAAAATGATCACCCAAATACACCTTACCACCATCATAGTTTTCATACTTCTAAACCAGTTGTTGTTAGAAGTCATGTGGAAAGATGCACCTGAGTCTATCAACCATACATTATCACTTGCAGAAATGGCCAAGGTTGCAATAAAGGCATCGCCATCTTCCTTTTCAGACTTAGAATCAGAATCTTGCTTTTTTTTCTTCTTTTTCTTCTCTTCTATGTTTGCTACTGTTCCAGCATATTACTTTGGACTTACTAAGAGATTTTGATCTCCCCTTATTTTTGGACTTAGAATGGCCACGCTGCTTCTCATCTTTGCCTCGTTCCTTTTGTCTTCCTTGAACACTCAAAGCCTCTTTGGCGTTTAGAGAGACCGTTCTTCTCATCTCTTTGAAGAGTAAAGAACCAACAACATCCTCCATCTTCAAGATGACAAAAGTGCTCCCAATGGCCATGACTAGGCTGTCCCATGAGTCTGACAACGAACACAACAAAGTTTGGCACCTTTCTTCTTTGTCCATCTTAACCCCAACTGAGGTCAAATGAGTCACCAACATATTTAATGTTTCCAGATGCTCAAAAATTTGTCCACCTTCTTCCATTCCCAAAGACTATAACTTCTTCCTCAAGAAAATCTTATTTACTAGAGATTTGGCTTGGTATATCTCACCCAACTTCTTCCAAAGATTCTTCGAAGTGGGTTCTTTGTGGACATTTATTAAGATTGAATTTGCAAGACATAGTTTAATGAGACCTTTAGCTTTTCTATCCATTACATCATATTTTGCAGCCAAAGTTGGATCTGCAGGCCTCTGGACATTTTCATCCACTGCATCCCATAGATCTCGATCAATCAACATATCTTCCATCTTCAGCTTCCACATTTCAAAGTTTGTGCCAGAAAAATTCTCTACCTCAATCCTCCTAGATGTGCTCTCCATTTGGAAAAGATATCTGCAACAAGATAACAAAGTATCCTTTGCACAAGCTCCCACTCAAACCTTGATTAGCTCAAAAAACCCAACAACCCACAGCTAAAACCAAAGGTGATCAAGCTCTGATACAACTTGTAAGGAAATCAGAGTAGCGGAAACAATTTCCTATGCCAATCTTGAGAAGAGATATTATGCAAACTTTAAAATTGATCTAACAATTACAGAAAAACTAGAAACACATTCATAACAAAAATAAACAATGAACACCAGATATACGTGGAGAAAATCCTTTCGGGTGAAATACCCCATACTCCAAAGCCCGTTCAATGTATTTCAAATCCAACAACAAGATTACATACACTTGCAGAGCAAGTCTTTTACAGGAGTATAACCAGTAAGCAATTCTGGAAGAATTCTGGCAACATAACAGTACCTGCAAACTCAACACACAAACTACTACTCAAGCCTTCAATTTATAGACCTCCGACAATACAAGAAACCATCAGTGGTTTACAAAACCATGTGCAAAACCTCACATTAGGTGTATTGCCCAAAAATGCAAGATTTCGGTCTAAAATTAGGCTCTCACGTCCACAATATTCTCCCTGATTTTTGACCCTCAAAGATTGCATAAAATCTGTTATAATATCTCTAAAATTAACCCTTCCATGATATGCTATCACATGGGCATCTTTTGACAACTAATATTTCTATTTTCAAAGCACTGGTGATGCGTAACAGCTGTAGGAAAATCTTAAATGAAAACAAATCAAATCTATGGAAATAGCAAGGTTGAGACACCTCATTTCCAACATAACTACCATAACTAGCTAAACTATCTAAACAGAAAAAAACATTTACAATTGTGTTAACCCAAAGTATTAACATGTTAACATTTGTGTGTATTCCACATGCATTACATGGTAGCCTCAGCAACATGTCAACTGGAGCTTTAGGTTGCTATTGTATTGAGGTGGATGGATTTGAATGTATGGATCACCTAATAGAGGTGGAGGGATTTAAAGTTTAAACTAATTGGTGACTGTTGCCTTATTGAGGTGCAGATATTTAAACGTATGTGTTGCCTTATTTAAGGAGAAGGATTTGAACTAATTGGTGTATATTGAGGTTGCTTCTACATATCCCATTTTTATTACACTACGCCGCAACATGTGATTCAGAGTTATGAATGCCTAATTGAGATTGGAAGATTTGAACGCAAGTCACATGGTCATACTTAGCATGTAGCTATACACATTACACCAAAACCTCACAATTTGTGGGTTGAAGTTGTGGTATGTAGCCCTTTCTTATTAGTCCACAACTTCACAACCTAGGTCACACTTGTACGTATCCTAGAGTTATGGGTGCCTTATTGAGATGGGGTGATTCGAAGTTGAGTCATGGTCATACATAACATATGGCCCATAAAAATTACACCAGAACCTCACAATTTCTTGTTTGATGTTGTAGCATGTAATTCATACTCATTGGTCTACAATCTCACAACACATGGGATGGAATTATAGCTTGCCTTATTGAGGTATTTGAACCTAGGCTGCGCTTGTACATAGCCTAGAGTCATTACATCACAACTATGTAACATATTAGTTGGAATTATGGGTTGCCTTGTTAAATGGGGAAATCTGAACTTGGGTTATGCTTGTAGATAATCTCATAATTTGTCAATTGGAGTGATGGTTTGCCTTATTATGGTGGAAGGATTTGAATATGGATTGTGAATTTATACGGTGTACCTCTTTACCATAACACAATAGCCTAGTTCACTAAACTGATAACTTGGGATTATATTCGAGGATTTTATTTTATTTTTTTGGCATGGTTAATCTGTTGGAAGATCAATCCACACCTCGGGGCATGTTGGCCTTTGAAAATGTCCTACCTGAAATTCTTAGGGTTTGTGTAAATGTCTTTTCAATTTTGGGCTATTTTGTTCCTTTGCAAGAAATTTGTGTTACATTTTGGTCAGGTTTTACCATGAATGTGCCTTGGTCCTTCTGGCAATAATTTTGGCTGTGTCGAATAATGTGCTTGATGACCTTCATTTGTTTGATTGCGCTTTGCTTTTCATGAGTGGCCATGAATCTTTGATTTAAAAAAGAAGCATGTTGAGCTTAGGTCTTTGATTGCGTACTTGGGATTGGTTTGGCTGGTTGCAGTGGAAAAGCTCTGAGAAACAAAGGTGAATGGATGCAAGATGTCAATTCCCTAGTCCCTGATTTTAGACAAAGCATTACAGAAAGTGATCTACCCACCTTTGATGATATGATCTTTTGTGCAAAAAGATTAGCCAAATAACTGAAATACAAAAAATATTTGCTGCAGATAGAAACACAAAAATGGTATTGTATTGAAATAACAGACTCATATTGCAATATGTTGTAGGCCTCTTCGAGTGGCAACCTTCTGGAGTAATACTCAAAACAAAGTATAATTCATGGATAATCTATTCTTCTATCAAAATTCTCTATTTAAACTAATTCTACCAAGAGTACTACTACTCCCCATGCATGTGGGATAAACCTACTTAGCAAAAGGGATGACTAACAAAGTATATGCATCCAATGCTTTTATTGATAAAGCTTTATACAAAAATAATTAAGAAGAAATATTTAGGACCATGGGTCCTAGCATGCCCTTCCCCTTAAAAGGCTTTGTCTTCAAAGCTTGAAATGAGGAAATTGTTTTTGCAATTGGAAGAGGGGTTCCCAAGTTGCATCTTTGGGTTGCATACCATGCCAATGGATGAGGACCTTGGTGATGGTGCAGTTGTGGAGTTGGCGTGATTGGCATTTGAGGATAGACATAAGTGTCAAGAGGATAGATCCTTTAGTATCTGGCTCGAGTAATGTAGATTGGGCATGAATGTGTTAGCCAAGGGCCTTCATCAAATAAGAAGCATGGAAAACCAGATGGAGCTTCGAGGAGGGAGAAGGCTCCAACTTGTAGGCAACTGATTTGATTTGCTACAAAAATTTATAAGGCTCGTAAAACTTGGGTGCTAGATTCTAATGAGCCTTCATCAAGGATAACTGTTTATAGGATTGGAGGCAAAGAAAGACCCTGTCACTAAGGGCAAAAGTGTGTTTTGAGCAATGTTGGTCAATCTGTTGCTTCATGTTGTTTTGTGCTATATGTACATTTGTCCTTAAGGGTGCAAAGAATGGTGTGACATGTGCAAAGGGTGGAATCCACAGCATTACCTTTGAATTGTTAGGTATATATATCTAGAGACATGGGGGAGATTTCATACACTCCTTTATGATGTCATCTTTGTTGCAATGTGATAAGTGGTATTATACCACCATTCTACCAATGGTATCCATTTGTTCCAATGATGTTGGTGATCTAAACCAAAGCAACATAAATAAGTCTCCAAGCACTCGTTGACAATTTTGATTTGGCCATCTGCTTACGGATGATATGCAAAGCTCATTTTAAGTTGGGTACGATGTTGTTTGAAAATTTCTTCCTTCAAATGACTAGTGAAAATGGGATCACAATCATTGGTAATGGAAGTAGTAATGCCATGGAGGCAATAGATATGGTCCGTGAAGGTTTGGGTGATAGTGGAGGAAGTATAGGGATGGGCTAAGGGACAAAAATGGGCATATTTGTAGAGGCAGTCTACCACCACGAGAATGATCAATTTGCCTGCAGATTTTGGATATCCTGTTAGAAGTATTGTCATTGATGTCAAAATGCCACAAATCGTGCAGATATGCCAAAGCAAGAAATGAAGTACATTGTATATGGATGATCAATTTTTTTTAAGATTCAGATTTACTTAATACAAAAAATGCTTGAGTCAGATTATTGAAGGCTTGAAGAACATTAGTTGATAACAAATCGATTTGAAAACATACAGCAAGAGCATCAATTTTAAAAAGGCAAAATCGACTTAACTAAAAGCCACGTGTATTTGAGGCAGCACTCAAATAAAGCAAGAAACACGCCTTCTGGATAGACACATCCCTGAAATTGCAAAAACAAAAAGACATGTCCTCATGTGAAGTCGGCGATCTAAGGACCAAAGACACATTGATTCAAAATAATAAAATCTGAAGATTAAAAGTAACACAAAATTAATAAAGGCAGCGATTGAAAAAGACATCTTTTCAAGAAAGACTTCGATCTGTGGTGACTCACCAATTAAAGAGCCACGTCTTGTCAAATCTTAAAACAGCGATTAAAAGAAAGACTAAACAAGTAGAATTAAATTGGTATACTGAAAACAGTGATTCAGTTTGAACACATCCCTTCATAAAGCAAGCAAGAACTTGGTAATAAACAGCAAAAGACAAGTGACATAAATAAAGGGGCCTGCGATTATATCCTTCAAGTCTTTGCAGATGTAAGTAAAAGAGCAAAATAGAAATAATCGATTATTGGAAGATTAAAATGTGATTATTTAGTTTAAAAGACAGATTTTGAAGAGAGGTGTCTTCTTGAAAGGTTGTAATCCTACAAAAAGTTGTTTCCCTTCAATTTGGCAATGAAGATATAAGAACCAATTCATTCTTCAGTTTTGAAGGTGTGGTTGTGAAGATTACAGCAGTCCATATCAGTGAACCCATCTTCTTGTGTGGGCTTAGGGTGAGATTATTCATCACAAAAGCAGATTGGAGGATTGGGAGAGTGCAGATCTGATTGAAGGCAGCCATCTTACACCATCAAGTCAAGGTTGGTGCTTTGCACATTAGGGGTTGATGCTCCTTGTAGGTTAGGTGCCTACTAAACAAATTTAAGGGGCTGGTGCTCCTTGTAGGTTTGAACCTACTAAACAATTCTTATTCAAAATTCAAGTAGGTTAGCACCTACTTATTTGTGTAAATCATTTAAACATTTCTACATTAATTGAAGTCAACTTGATAGCATTGGTTTCATATTAAGAAGTTGATATTGTGTTGAGGGTTAAAAGTTGAAAAGTAAAAGTGTGTGTTGATTTATTGATCTTAGTGCTCTTCATATCCTTCAATGAAATCCATTGAAATGCCAGTCCACACTTAGATAGGAATGGGTGATGGTTGAATCTGACCTAGGGGGGGCAACCATTTCACCTTTGTTGTGTCGACAGATTTCACATTCTGCAACCAACTGATTGATTTCATGCCTTACAAGAAAAAGATGTGGCAAAGCCTTTCATATGTTTTGAAAAACCTAGAGTGATCAGCTGGTGGTGTGGCATGAAACTTGAACAAAAGTTTCACTTGCAAAGCCAATTTGGAGGCCAATACTAGACAACCCTTATACTTCAAATAGGATCCATGCCATAAGTAATTGGACTTTGAAGAGGAGTGATTGGACACTTGATGGATGAGTTGCTGCATGTGACTATCTTGCTAACACTCTAGTTGGAAATCATTTAGCTAGGTAGGGGTGGGCACTGATAAAGCACTTAAAGAAGTATTGTTTGATAATTCATCTACCACAACATTATCTTGTCCCTTTTTGCAGGTTATCTGATAGTCATAACCCAACAACTTGGTGATCCACTTTTGTTGCTTTGCGGAAGAGACTTGCAAGTCCAAAAAGTACTTGAGACTATGATGATTAGTTTTAATGTAGAAGTATCTTTTGACAAGGTATGAACACCATTTTTTGACTATGTGAATAATGGCTAGCATCTCCTTCTCATAGGTGGAACGGTTGAGATTTTCACCAGTTAGAGCCTTACTTGTAAAGGTGAAGGGTTGCCCTTCTTGCATGAGAATAACATCCAATCCAAAACTTAAAAGTATTGTTTTCAACGATATATGTTTAGGAGAAATCCAACATAGCAAGAATTGGTGTGGTGCACTTACCCTGCTTAAGTAGACAAATACTACTTCCCCATTGTTTTGGACCACTAGAAGAAATCTTTTTTCAACATGGCTGTGAGGGTGGGTGGCTGTAATCTTTGCAGTCATTAACAAAGCAACAGTAATATCTGTGAGGCTTAAAAATCCCTAAAGCCTCATCAGTCTTTCTGGTTTAGGTTAGTTCTACATGGCATCAAGTTTTGTTGGGTCCACCTTACCTCTGTCTTCAGAAACAATGTGCCCTAGGTATTTAATCTCTTTTTGGCTTAAGGGCATTTGGAGCGTTTGGCACATAAATGGTTAGCAAAAATGATTTGAAGGACTTGGTCCAAGTATAATAGGTGCTTTTCCCATATCTGATTGTAAATAAGAATATCATCAAAGAAGACTAAGATGAACTTTTAAAGTTGTTGTACCCAAACCAAATTTTTTGCTTCATTAAAGCTTTTTGCTTAAAATGGTCTAAACCTTGTCAAAATGATGTCAAAATGTAGTTTTTGGGCAAATCAAGTATGGGCTTTTGGTCAATGTGATGTTAGGAAGATACTGGGAAAATTTGAAAAATTTGAAAATTAGGGTTTCTGGACCCTATTTTTAGGTTAAAACCCTAAAAATAGGAACTTGTTAGAATTGGCTGAAATTAATTTTGATTGGCTTATTTCACATCACGATCACAATGGTGAAGTCGGTTTCAGTTAAAAGTCAGTTTAAGCCTGGTGGGTAGTTTTCAAATTTTCAGGAGAAAAGTTAGGACCTCTGAGATCGTCAATGGTAGTTGGTCAGTACCAAGTATCAAAATCTAAGCCTGAAACTCAAAGCAAAACATACTAGGATGAAAAATGCTGAAAAAAATGCTTCTTGACGGAGGGGATTTTCAAATGGCGAAAAGTGCTTAAAATATTCTAAGTCTGGGAACATTTCACTATGTAACGTAGTAGACACTTTCACAATCAACGTGCAAATCAACTTTACAGTGTCTGTTCATGTGAAAATGGTGAAGTATAGTCATACACACACCTCGGTAGCCATAGTGCTTCTACATGGATAACTCAGTAGTTGATACGGTGTTCGCAGAGTGCGAAATGATGGAAAACATGAAATTCAGAGCAAATCTACGCCTCTACAATCCATGGGCGCCCTTCTTTTTGGAGGTCAAGATTCAACTGCTTTGGGTTGCAAATACATTCATTCTCTTGGGTTTTCAGTTAGCTTTCCGACTAGCTATGGAGCAAGTCCGTCTGAATTGCAGAACTCCGACAAACGAAGGCAGAGGCAGAAGTTACGAGGAGTATACACATCATGAAGGTAGTCAAATATGTTGTTTCTGCACCTCTGTAGCCCACGGGTGCCCTTCCTTTTGAAGGCTCAAATCTTGTTGCATGTGCTTGCAAATGGGTTCAATCTCTTCAGAATTAGCCCAACTTTTCGACGAACTATCGAGCGAAGGTGTACATAGTACAAAACTCCGGCAATCGAGGTCAGAAGTTGATGTACAAGGAGAAGGCATGTCACAGAGGTTGTCATGTTCATGGTTTCTGCACCCCTGTAGCTCAAGGGCGCCCTTGAATTTGGCTTCCCAGATGTGTGAATTTGCATATGAGGTCATCCTGAGATCTTCTCTGATCTAGTCCAACTTTGCAACGCATTAGCTCACGAGACAATCCGACATTCTGGGTGATTGTGACAGAGGTTCTACCAAGCACGTAAATCAGAGGGTGGAGAAACGTGGCAATACACAGCTGCACCTTTGTAGGTTAGAGGCGCCCAGCCTTTAGGCCTGCCAAATGGGGTTATTTGCATTTGTAGTCTTCACGAGACTTGTGTGCAATTACTCCAGCTATTCAATGAGTCCAACCGTCAGCCTCTGAGATTTGGCAAACGCTCGTACGTGCGAGGTCAGTGTGAGAATACTGTAAAGTGAATGCAACCGAAAAATGGCTAAGTATGGGAAGTACACATCTCCTCGAAAAAGGCGCCCTTCTCTTTGAGGTCTTAGAAGCAATTTTCTTGCTTCATCACCTCCAGAGACATCTCTTGTAAGTTGATTCAACTACGTAGAGAGACAGACGGTGCGCAAATCGGAGCACTCCAGCTCTTGGTGTTAGGGATCAAAGTATGGTGTCCGGATAAAAGTTACACTTCTGTCAAAATAGTGTTTGTGCCTTCATAGGCCAAGGGTGCCCATCTTTTGGGGGTTCTTGATTGCAGTTTTCAGATGCTTTACATACAGTCGTTGGGTGTAGAATATTTTCAGTCATGCAATGAACATATCCTTCAGTCAGCAGGGTTCATCATTCACCGTCAGCGGCAGTTCGAAGCGTCAAATAGCAAAACAGAGAAATGGCTAAGTCTGGAATCATTGCATCAATTTAATCAAAGGCGCCTAATTTGTTGAGGTGTCAAACGTTGATTATAGCAGTTGCAGCTCCTAGCAGACATTTCATCCTTGCTTTGCAGGCTTCGCAGTTGATATCTCAGCTCAGTCACAAGCTCACTCAGTCACCCAGAAATCAGAGTTGAACATGGCCAACTTTAACTTTGCAGTCAGCTATAAAATAGGAGATAGTAAAAAATTCAATAACTCTTGCAAATGGATGCCTAGAAGGTCAAATTTGGACTTTCTAGAGTTAGTGAAGTTTGCCGAGCACATCTAGATGCTATTTTTGGCTAAATGATTAAAATAATATTTTTGCATGCAAAACATTAATAGGCGATTTTCTTCAAGGAATTAATTATTGGCGCCTCTTTTAATGTTTATTCATAAATTCGCATGTGAAGGTCATTTTAATATTATTTTAATCCACGAGACTCAGAGTCAGTGACAGTTCAGCTGGAAGGGGTCCAATTGAATTCTTTCTTTCACAGTCAGGGTTTTAGATCTTGCATTCTTGCTTTTGTGGTACGATTTTGCTCTAGTTATGCAAGCATGGCATCCATCATTTCATTCATCCAGCTTGAGCAAAGGTGAATTCTTTCCAGAGTTGGGCGAATTTCTTCAGCAGTCAATTGTGAAGACATCAAAAATATTCTTTTGCAGGTACAAGTCCAGATTCAATCAGCAAAATTGAAGACAAAGTGGCGATTTTGGCAAAAGAAGAAAATATAAAAACTAAAAAATGTCTTTCTTCTTCTTCTCTATTTCTTCCATTTTCTCGTCTTAAATTCTCTCGCATGTTTGAAGAATTGGCATTTTTTGACAAAACAAATCATCTGGGTTGATTCAAAATGGCTTCCTCAGTAAAACCCATGTGCCAGAATTTTTTAGGAAAATTTGTTCCAAAGCATCAATTCTTGAGGCTCTGATTTTCTTAACTGAAGTTCCTTTGCATGGTTGAGTAGAAGTCACATTTTCACATTTCTGACATTTTGGGTTGTCTTAGAATCATTTTCTGAGCAAAACCCATATCTCAAAATTTCTCGTGAAAATTATTCTCCGACAGGTTATTTTTAGCCTCACCTGGAGTGATTTTTGGCTTTCTGGAGGAGTTGTCTGAAGACTCAGAACATAGTCAAGTTTGTAGTCAACAAGCGATTTTTTCATAATGAAATTCACGCAAACTGAATTTAAGACCAAATTGGTCTTAATTCATGATTTCATTAGAAAAGTTGACACCAATTTGTATCAAGTGCATCTAGAAGGTTGGTAGGCATAGTCACTCAAGTTCACATGGTTTCATGCCTCGTATAGCTGATTGTCTTCCAAGGCCAGTTTAGAGGGTTGATACTGTTGGGTTTCTGCTTGTGCAGCAAGTTCATTTGCATTTCTCGTGACCAGAGAGTTTGCAGTCAAACTTTGCGGTTTCATCATGCAACACTCTTCCATAGAGAAAAGTGTCAAAAACGTGAGAAGTGTCAAGCTGCAGAAGAAACAGTGGCCGTCACTTCAGTTACAGAGCCGCTAGAGTTACCAGTGAGTGAAGTGCCAGTTTAATTGTGCAGAGATTTCCAGGTTTGCTTGAGTTGCTGACAAGCAATGAATTGACAGTTAAGACATGTGATGACCTCTAGATGGTGATGCAGTCACTAACCTCGTGGAGGGGTTACTTGCTCGAGATCAGGGTCAGTGAATTTCAGTTCAAGGCATCTCACCTTTTCCAAGATAGACATTAGACACAGGAGTTAAACTCAATGCCTCTTTCCGAGTTAAATCGTTGTTACACATTACATGCCATGTCTTTCTTGGAAACATCTTTGTATAGTTGGAGTTATTAGTTAGTTTTCATTTCAATAAGGACATGCATGTTGCACATGTCCATTCTGTTGAGTCTTGTTTCAGTTAATTGATGGTATCTTTCCAGTTAACGGTGTAGTTTATTTTCATTAGGTTTAGCAATAAAGATCTCGCATGCTGTGAGACTCTAAGTTGACTCAAGGTGATTTTAGGGTTGCCTACACCTTTGATGTCTATAAATAAGAGCTTTTAGCTCATTTGTAATTAACTTTTGCTTGTAATAGAGAATTGCTGCGCTGTCGGCAACATGCCTATTCTCGAGATTGGTTCACCCTTGTAAATTAAAACTTTTGCACGAGAGAGTAATATATGCTGTGCCCACCTTGCCTGTAATATTGCCTTTTTTGTATTTGTTCACGAGTATTTGTTATGATGATGAATTGTTATGCCACTCGGGTTTCATGCAGTTGTTATGATGAATGCTCATCTTAGTTAAATGGGGTTGCTGGTTTGATCGTTGTTGTATGCGTGTCTCGTGTATGCAATACACTGTCCCAGTTGCTTACCTTGTGTTTTGTGTTCAATAAGCCTATTCAAATTGAGAAGATAGTCGTGCCACCTTTCCTTCAAGTTTAGAATCTATACCTAACGCTTATCGTTTGATGTGTGTGTCAATAAACTTATTCAGCCAAGCAAATAGTTGCGCCACCTTGCCTTCACGTTGTGAATCTTACCTGAAGTTTATCGTGTAATCACATCCCCGCTCCATTTCCTCATGCTCTGTTTACTTGAGGAAACTGGATAGATTTAAAGTAGTTAGCTTAGTTGTAGTTAATGATTTGCGAAACCAGAAAATCCTTAGCTGCAACGTTCTAGGTTTTCTTAACCTTGTGCCTCTTCCAACTGAGATAAAAAGTTAGGATTTAGAGTACTTTACTTTTCCAAGCATATCAGCAAAAGAGGGAGCTTCCCCTCCTAATTTGAAGAGCACTCATTATGCAGTGTGCATAGCTGTCCGTTTTGTACTTACACTCTAGAGGTGTTAGTTATTACGCCAACAGAAGTAAAGGGTAGATAATCTTATTTATCAAGGTTTGGAAGGTAGACAGTGCATTGGTGAGGCCAAATGATATATTTAGAAACTCCTAATTATCTTCATGAGTGCAGAAGTTATTTTTGGAATGTCCTCTTTGCTGATGCAGATCTGATGATATCCTAACCGTAACTCCAACTTGGAGAAGAAATACGCACCATGCAGTTCACCTAAGAGCTCATTGACCAGCAGAATGAGAAATTTATCCTTGATAGTGATTTGTTTAGCTCTCAAAAATCAATGCAAAGGCACCGATATCTTTCTTTTTTGCATACCAATAGCATTTGTGAGGAGTTAGGACTGGTGCTTAGCCTAATAACCCCTTGGTGTAGTAGTTCCTAGATAAATTTCTTGTTCTTAGTCTTTTGCAGAAATGGGGTACTTGTAGGGTTAGATATTTGGAGGGGTACTCCCAGGCAGTAGCCAGATGACATGATCTTCAGTATAGCTTGGTGGTAAGCTAGCTGGCTATAAGAAGACCACTAGATGGCAAAGTAAAAGCCCTCGGAGATTCTTGGGTTGGCTTGAGGCAGAAGAGTCATTAACTTGAATGGCAGAAAGTTATGCAATAATTCCATGAGACCCCTTTTAGAGTGACTTTTCAATGCAACGAGAGATAATGAGAAAAACAAATCTAGGGGTTAGTCCATGTAAGGTGTGTTGTTCGCCATTATTTGTGAATTGCATCCAATGTCCATAAGAGTCCCACAAGATAGGACCAAGAGTGTGGAGCCATTGTACTCCCAACACAATGTTATAGCTGCCCAGGTGTAGGACAAACATGTCATATTTGAGAGTATAGTTCCCCATGGAGATGCAAACATTTCAGCGCTTGCCCTTACAAGGTAAGGTTCCTCTATTGGCAATCATTCTGTCAAAGCTAGAAAATGGGTGGAAAAAATAGTCTGCTTGTTTAGGATGAGAGCAAATGGCCGTACTTGCTAATCTTGGGTCAATAAAATTATGGGTATTTCACTATTTCTTGAATCAATGAGAATTGTGAAACCATGTTTCTTAGAAAATCTTTGACCTTCATTGTCCAAGACCAATCCATGTGTAGAGATTTCAGGTGTAAGGTTGACTGTTGAATCCTCAGTTGGTGGCTGCTCCACTTCCTAGTTCTCTTTGGCATCTTCTCATTTCTTTGCCTTTGGTGGAGATTCCAAATCAAGAAAATAAAACTTCTGTTCTTCATAGCAATGTTGATATGTACATTTTTCATCACAGTTGTAACACAAACCCTTTCTTCAATGAATTCACATCTTTGCTTTAGTGAGACATTTGATAGTTGTCGAGTGATTGTTGGGGGTGGGGACAGGACAATTCAACATAATGGTCTTGAATGAGGTGAACTTGGAGAATCGACACTGAGCTGTGAGCTTATCTTCTGCAACTTTTGGCAAACCTGTGGCTGCCAACATATTCTTGGGTTTGAATATTTTGACCTTGGCTTGAATTTCCTTCTCGAGAACACTTATGAAACAACCAGTAAAGAAGTAATCTGTTAATCCTTCAGTTTGGTTGACAATTTTCTTCAATTCAGTTACCAAGTTGACTCGATTTGGTTAAGGCTCTTATAAAGTCGTCATATGCATTCAGACTGAGTGGGAAGGTGTCTCTATAAGAGCAGCAAGGAGTGCTCACGACCTCCATGAAAAGAAATGCTTCCAGAGGGTCCTTAATGTCAACTCCTTTTTGGCATTGGAAGAGAGGATTCCAAGCAGGATAAGAATTTATAACAGAGCAGAGTAATCACTTTGAGAACATTCATGACAGCATTGACTTAGTTCATTTTTGACAACTTATGCCAATAAAACTTGTGTGAGATATCTTGCATTTGCAAAAGAGATGACTGACATTATTTAACAATCAGTGCACAATGACAAAGTAGGTGCAACTCATAAGACTGTACATGAAGACTAACATTGTTTAATCACTTTAGGACCTCCAGATTTTAATGCAGACTTATGAGATACTGAAACAACTGTGCAATGGAATGACATATGATAAGCATGAAACAACTAAGAGCTTCAGTACATCATAACACTTCTTGAGCTATGAATCAAATGAATACTTTTATGCTTTCTTTTGAATCAAAATTTTCAACAATGATAGAACACTTGTGCAAGACATTTTGATATAAACATTTGCAGAGATGAAGGAACTAACATTCAACAATGTTCAGACTGGTAAGAACAATCACTCGCAAAATCATCACAATCTTGAAGCATTATCACATCAAAGCAATGAGACCATAAGACAAAGAATTTGCTGAGTGGAAAACCCTCTTGGGGTAGAAAAACCACTCCAAAAAATGATGCCTCACTGGCTTAACTTCAAAAACCACTGTATACAATGCCTTATTGGAAAATTTTAGAGCACCCACTCTAGGAGCATCAACCCTTTGCAAATTTAGGAACATCCATTTCAAAGAGCACCAACCCCTTCTACAAAAAATCAGAATAATAATTTATCAGAGGATCTCTCTGTTTCAATTTAGCTCACATATTCCTCTCTTTCTAATCTATTTAATATCTTGAAGATTCAACTTGAATCTCCAAAATACCAGACACATTGTATTTTCTGCATCATATTTTCAAGGTTTCATTATAGAGCTTTTTCATTCTAACTCTTTTCAAAATTGCTCAACCAACCATAGTGATTAATCACTGGTTTTTATATCTTTACAAAGTATGAACATAATGTATCATGTATCTTTTTCGAAGGTTCCAGTTGAAACTAAAAATAAAATATGATATGTTTCAAGAACCCCTTAATGCTATGATAGGAGGACAACACATAAAAGAATCTTTTCCCATCCAAAAACGCCTTCAGCCACAAGGTTTTGTTCATAAATCAATAACAGATCAAAACTGCCAAGAGTCATAACCGTTTTCTTATCATAATGATCACAATGCCTAAATAAAACAAATGTATTTGCAGATACCAGAATGGAGAAAGAAAACTGAATGAAAAGCATGATATCCTGTCAGAACCCATCGAATCTTTTCCATATTTGAGCAGAATGAAACAATACTTTCTTCAAGCAATGAAAATAATACCTGTTCATGCTGCAAAGAAATCAAACAGATACTGGATAGAATCAATGCCAACCACCATAGCTACCTAGATTCGTAACTGCCTTAGTCTTCCCTTGACAGACCACCCACCGACAAAACCTTTTCATGCTCAGAGATATTCCATATGCTGGCCGAGCTCACATAATGAGCTGAAATCGAAAACATAGTATGATGATAGAGCGAGCTTCACTAGATTGTAGATCACAAAGTTTTCATGGCGGCGGCTAGGGTTCTATTTGTTTGCCCATAACAACTTTACCCTAAACTCATTCGAGAACTTTTTCACAAATGATAATCATTTGAAATCCACAAACAAAAACCATCATAATAACCTTTGATACCACTGCCCCTGAATCCTTTATTCAATATAATCATTTTGAAGTCCGCGAGAAAACAAAACATAATAATCAACTTATTAAAATGTAAATGTAATCAAATCTTCAATCAAATTTGGGAGCCTAAAGGTTTTTATGAAATTCTAAGTGTAAGAATTCTACTCAAAATTCTAAGTCAGATTTAAATTTCCAGATTTAAATTACTTATGCTGAATGTGTTGATTGCAGAACATTTATAGATTTCGATGTTTGCATATCACCAAATGAACTACCATATATATCTTTGAGACACACCTTCTCAAGAGACGCGTCTCATGAGAGGACGTGTCCCTTGGGCGCGCGCGGGTCTCAAGCAAGACCGAAACTAATTCAGTTAACACATATTAATATACGTGTGAGTAGTAGTATGAAATCCGATTTATATCAAATGCAGATTTTAAACATCATTTATTAATTCGAATTTTATACATGCATTATAAATTCGATTTTACTTATTTCCAGAAATGTAAATATGAAGAGTAATCTGATCTTATATAAATGAAGATGATGCTTATAGCAATCATCATTTATATATGACCTAAGCTATCTTTCATCAACACTCCCTCTTAGCTAGGGAAGATATTTCAAATCAGATAAGTAGAGATATCACCGTCACCCGTGATATCTAAGATATGGTATGATTTCTCAATTTTGTCAAGTCACATGACATTCTTCATAACACATCTTCATTATGGTATGTGCACTGACATCAAATCACATGATGTCTACCATAATTCATGGCATATCCACGGATATAAATATCCACCATGATTTATCTCTTAAGGATCACAATGATCTTCAAATGATATCAAGTCTCATGATATCCATCAAAGTATCCAAGAGACTATCATGACATGTTCACAGATATCAAGTCACATGATATCTATCATGATAGTTTAACTCATCATTGTAGAGTCGTCACTTTACAATGTCTCATACAAGTGTTCATTATTAGAAAGATCGTCACCTTTCAATAATGTACATAGGGGGAGTAGGCCCATAAGGTCATGGAGTCACACACATGACAAAAGAGTTTACACATTTAAACATCTTTATATATTAGTACAATTTATAAACAATTTGTATTTCAAACATAAATAACAAATTACATTTCAACCATACCAAGTTTCTTCTTGAAGTGCTCTACCTTGATTCGGGAGAGAGACTTGGTGAGAATGTCTGCAGTTTGATCATTTGTACTAATATACTCCAACTGGATCACTTTCCTTTCCACCATATCTCTTACATAATGATAGGGGATCTCAATGTGCTTAGATCTATCATGAAAGACAGGATTTATAGAGAGTTTGATGCAACTCTGATTATCACAATGAATAATTGTAGGATTCAAGGGCTCACCAAAGAGTCCCACAAGCAATTTACGAAGCCAAACTGCTTCTCTTGCTCCCATAGAGGCTGCAATGTATTCAGCTTCTGTTGAGCTCTGTGCAACTGAAGATTGTTTTCTGCAAATCCAGGAGATCATAGCCGATCCTAAACTGAAGCAACATCCTGATGTGCTTTTCCGATCGGTTACACTTCCAGCCCAATCTGAATCAGAGTACCCATGTAGATCTAGTTGATCATTCTTGTAAAGAAGACCATATCCAATAGTGCCTTGAAGATATCTCAAAATATGTTTCACAGCCATTAAGTGAATTTCCTTTGGCTCACACATGAACTGGCTGAGAACATTCATTGCATAGCAAATATCAGGTCTGGTGTTAACCAGATACATCAAGGATCCAATCATCTGTCTGTAAAGGGTTGGATCTGCACACTTGGATTCTGCTGCTGCTTCTTTTAATTTGTGAAGGTTGGTTTCCATAGGTGCAGACATCGGTTTATAGTCCAACATTCCAAATCTCTTCAGAATATCAATAGTATACTTCCCTTGGTTTAGTATAATGCCCTCTGATTTCTGCCATACTTCTAAACCTAGGAAGTAGTGTAGAATGCCCAAGTCTTTCATGTCAAATTCAGAAATTAGATCCTGCTTTCCTTGAGCAATGAGGTGATCTTCTCCTGTTATCAGCAGGTCATCAACATATAAAATAATTATTAGCATATCACCTTTGATTACCTTGAAGTAGAGATTGGAGTCAGCATCATTCTTGGAAAATCCTAGTCCCAAGAGATAGCTGTCAATTCTTTCATACCAGACCCTAGGAGCCTGTTTAAGTCCATAGAGGGCTTTCTTCAGTCTGCATACATGTGAATCAGGTTTATGTATCACAAAGCCTTCAGGCTATTCCAGATAAACTTCCTCTTCAATGGTTCCATTCAGGAAGGCAATTTTCACATCCATTTGATGGATCTTCCAACCTTTAGCTACTACAATGGCTAACACTGCTCTCACTGATGTGTAATGGGCAACAGGTGCAAATGTTTCTTCATAATCAATGCCTTCCTTTTGAGAAAAACCTCTTGCCACAAAACGTGCTTTATGTTTTTCTATACTGCCATTAGCAGCATGCTTGATTTTGAAGAGCCATTTGGAAGAGACAACAAATTTCTCTTTCGGTCTAGGTACTATATCCCATACATCATTATTTAGAATAGATTGATATTCCTCCGTCATTGCATCCTTCCATGCTTGATGTTGGAAAGCTTTTGTAACACTGACAGGTTCTAAGTTTATGATGTTGTTCATTAAAGCAACATAGCTAGAGAAACATTTGGGTCTTTTACTCTCCCTGAACGTTCCTTTGGGTGCTGCATGATCCTCGGCTTCTTTGATCTTCTTTTTGGCCCAAAGTGGTCTCTTTCTGCCGTTGTCATTTGTATTCTCATCTGAAGTAGAAGGAAGTTCATGTGGCATTTCCTCAGGATGCTCCCTCTAAATCTTAGGAGCAGGTTCCATTTCAGCTACTCTAGGGGATAGGTTTCTATCTCACTAAAATTTCTTGCCCTCTTGAATGCAATGTCTTCTTCAAAGATGACATCTCTACTCAATTCAATTTATTTCTGCCCGGGTATGAATATCCTGTAGGCTTTGGAGGTTTCACTATAACCCACAAATACCCCCTTCTTTCCGGAAGGTTCTAATTTGAATCTCTTCTCTTTGGGCACATGAATATAGATAGGACAGCCAAAAAATCCTAAAATGACTAATGTCAGGTTTTATGCCGATAAAGGCTTCTTCAGGAGTTTTGTTATCAAGATGAGAATGAGGACATCTATTTTGGATATAGACAGCAGTCCTGGAGGCTTCTGCCCAGAAAGAAGTTTCAATGTTTTGGTCAAGCAACATTGCCTTAGCAGCTTCTACAATGGTTCTATTCTTTCTTTTAGCAACCCCATTTTGTTGAGGGTTGTAGGCAACTGTGAACTCCCTCTTAATTCCAGCACTCATGCAGAATTCCCTAAAAATTTCAGAGGTGTATTCTTTCCCATTGTCTGTCCTTAAGGTTTTTATTTTCTTTCCGGAGAAGTTTTCAGTAAGGGCTTTGAACTCTTTGAACCTTTTGAGGATTTCTAATGACTCTTTACACTTAAGGAAATAGATCTAGGTTTTCCTAGAGAAGTCATCTACAAATATGACATAGTAAAGAAATCCTGCTTTAGAGGGTACAAACATGGGTCCACAGAAGTCTGAGTGAACTAGTTCTTATACATTTAGGGTTTTGCTCAAACTATTGGGAAAGGATCCCTTTGTATTCTTTCCTAAGGCACAACCTTTACAAATTCCTTCATGAGATGGTTTTAACTTAGGTAAGCCTGTTACAAGTCTTTCCACAAAAGGTAGGGCACGAAAATGAAGGTGTCCTAATCTTCTATGCCAAATCTCATTTGAGTCAAAGGTGTCAAGGGTAAGGGCTTGTTTAACTTCAATGCATAGTTTGTAAAGGTACCCTTGTCTTACACCTATGGTTCGGGCTTTCTTGATAGTTGAGTTCTTAGACCATGCTAGAACTTTCCCATCCATAAAGGTAACTCTATATCCATTGTCTTCAAGGGCAGAGATGGATATAAGATTCCTCTTTATTCCAGGTACAAATAAGACTCCAGTGAGTTGAAGATAAAGACCAGATTTCAGTTTGATGGAATAAGTTCCAACCCCTTTTACAGGGTGTGCAGAATCATCCTCAATGGTTACTTCTTCATCAGACTTCTCAGTCATAGTGTCTAGGTGTTCTCTGAATCCTGTGATATGTCTAGAAGAACCACTATCAATTACCCAGTTGTGGGTGTTGTTAGATACTTGACTAGATAAGGCTGTATAGAACACAAAGTTCTCAGATTCATGATCTGAATTTGTCTTTCCTACTTTGGCAAAAGATGCTTGTTGCTTTGATCTGTCAGGGCACTTCATTGC
Source organism: Sequoiadendron giganteum (assembly GCA_007115665.2). Lineage (NCBI taxonomy): Eukaryota > Viridiplantae > Streptophyta > Pinopsida > Cupressales > Cupressaceae > Sequoiadendron > Sequoiadendron giganteum. The sequence continues at coordinate 145,526,101 of CM021100.1, read as the reverse complement.
ATAGTGGCCATATTGATCACATCTAAAGCATTGCACTTGAGAGATGTCTTTCTTCTTAGAAGATCCCTTTCCATTGGAATTTCTCTTTCTTTTAAAAGATCCTCTCTTGTAGGAGTTTTTCTTGTTCCTTTTATTAGACGTTGTGTTGAGTACATGAATGTCTTCATCTATGTTCTTTTGTTAGTTTCTTTAGTGGAGAGTCTTGTTTCTTCTTGAATGCAGTAAGTTCTTAGCCTATCAAACTTGGGGAGTTTAGATCTCGCACTAATTCCCTGAACAAATGACTCCCATGAGTTAGGTAGGCCTCCTAGAGCAATTAGAGTTAACTCTTTACTATCAATCTGATATCCAATTGTGGATAATTGATCCCTTAGTTCAATGATCCTCATGAAGTATGCATTAATTGACTCTCCTTTGTTTATTTGAGCATTGTTGATTTGCCTTTTTAATGCAAGAGTCCTACTGGTGTTGTTGATCTCATAGGTACTCTCAAGAGATTTGAACATATGATATGCAGTTTCATGTTTTGCTAGGATGGGCACTATATGATCCCTAACTGCATCTACTAGGATTTTCATGGCTTTTTCATTGTTTTCAATCCATTGAGTTTTCTCAAGATCAGCCTCTGGTTCCCTTTTATTTTTTTTCACAAGTGAGTCTAGCTTAATCTCTTTAAGGATCATTATGATTCTAAATTTCCATGATGTGAAATTGTCTGCTCCTGCAAGACGATCTTCAAATCTGATCACACTTGACATTATGAAGAATGTGATGTGAATTCGATTTTGGAAAATACGAATTTTTCTAGGGCAAACTGATTTTAGATTTGATTTGGATTCACACAACTTGGCTCTGATACCATGTAAATGTAATCAAATCTTCAATCAAATTTGGGAGCCTAAAGGTTTTTATGAAATTCTAAGTGTAAGAATTCTACTCAAAATTCTAAGTCAGATTTAAATTACTTATGCTGAATGTGCTGATTGCAGAACATTTATAGATTTCGATGTTTGCATATCACCAAATGAACTACCATATATATCTTTGAGACACGCCTTCTCAAGAGACGCGTCTCATGAGAGGACGTGTCCCTTGGGCGCGCGCGGGTCTCAAGCAAGACCGAAACTAATTCAGTTAAGTTGTTAACACATATTAATATACGTGTGAGTAGTAGTATGAAATCCGATTTATATCAAATGCAGATTTTAAACATCATTTATTAATTCGAATTTTATACATGCATTATAAATTCGATTTTACTTATTTCCAGAAATGTAAATATGAAGAGTAATCTAATCTTATATAAATGAAGATGATGCTTATAGCAATCATCATTTATATCTGACCTAAGCTATCTTTCATCAACAAAAATGCTTATGAGTCTGCTTTCAAATCATTTACCAAGGATGCCGACCACATGATCACCTTATATCATTACATGCACATTGTTGATGCCACATAAGCTGCCACGAGATATTTTCAGGTGACTTTACACAGAGTCAAAAACAAAGTGATCAATAGGCACCTCTCATATATGCTCAAGGAAACCCGATAGGGTTTAGACATTTTAATGTTAGTGCCGACTCCTCAATGTTTAACATGCCCGATAAGGGCTTGATATGCTTTGATAAACTAAAACTTTATCTCACTTTAGAGCCCGACTTCTTTGTTTAAGAAATGATCTCATATCACTTAAGAGCCCAAAACAAACAATAGATTCAAGACATTAATCAACAATGTCGGGACTACTGAAAAATCAATTCCAACAAAATTTAACCAATGCCTATATTACTTGCTTAGCATATTCGATACCCCTTGAGAGTATAAAGCAAACAAATGCATTAACAAGAGATTCCGACCAAGTAAAACTTGGTATGAATATCTTTCCAAAAGTATATGCCAGAGGATGTCAAGTGTAAACCAAGAACCTTATTACCATACCAAATGCCTACGCAATGTGATCTCTTTTCTTTTAGCACAGCCATCAATCCTTACAGATATGAATTATATGAAACCGGATAAAGATATCATATGCCATGTATATCAATCAGTGTGTCATAACCATTGATTCCAAGGAACTAAACAAATGCCAATGATCAACCTGCTGAATATACCTGAAACTGAATCATCAAGAACATGATCATCCTGGGACCTGTCAAGATAACAATGTCATAAATTTGAAGCAAATGCATGCCCTGTCACAATGAACACCATGTCAAATATCAGTATCAACATATACATGTACCAAAAACTGAAACCTGTAACAGCATGGCATGAAAAGACCGTGTAAATCAACTGTAATCATCATGTGCCAGCAAGATCATATCATGTCAACATTAACTTGTCATCTGCATATCTTGCATTCATCAATCCAAAGAATAGAACCAGTGATGTCATGAACCCCATAAAACAGTTTTGGCATCAAGGACAAACTAACACATAAACAACTGAAAGCCAACATCTCCTTCAAATGTAGACATCTTACTCCCACATAAAGCAAAAAAGTTGTTTTATCTGACCTTTGAAGCACTGTCTCAGGAGATTATCTGAACTTATGATTCTTTAGGTGCTTCTTATCAGCTATTATGTGCATATTCAAATGTGCAACTTCTGAGGAAAAATGGATTTCTCCTGGTCCTGAAAGTGTGACTTCAAGGCTATTTACTGCAGTATGTCACCTAGCTTTTTGTGTCACTTAACAATAGCTGCTACTTTTGATTGGGCACTTGAGACACCAATCCCAAATTTTTGATTTTCTTGTGAGCCTTATCTTAAATAAGAGTGGCTACTATTTTTAAGCAATTATTGTGATCCGAAATGGATCATGGAATTAAAAAAATATATGGTGGGAACAAGCAGTCAGACAAAAACAATCTGGTAGGAACAATCGGGGAAAAACAGTCTGATAGAAATTGTGTTGTAGAAAGAGTCTGATAGAAACTTTACAGAAGAATCAATCTGATAGAAACCATACATTAGAATTAGAAACAATTCAGAAGAAAGGACCTGCCAAAACATTTTGGTAGAATTCTTCTAGCAGAAACAATCCTTCATAAACAATTTGATAGAAACAAGATGATAGAAATGTGGGGAGCAGACATACAACTCCCGCCCAATTCTATCTGCCCATTGGAGCAAATAAGTGATGCGAATTAAGAAAGTAGATGTCAAAGCTGCTATTTCCAGTGGACTGGTTTTTAGTTCTATAAAGGTAATAATATTGAGGTGATTTTGTTGAAGCTAATCTATTTAGGTACAAAAACCTTTCACACCTTGAAGCCAGTTGGGAGTAGCCGACATCTTTAATCCAATATAAATATCATTTACAGCCAAATTTGGATGCAAGAAGATAAGAAATCATTGTAACAGAGAATGGTTCACGTACTAGTCATGCACCAAATAATTGCCATATAAAACCATCCTCCAAGGTCTTTTGAGGTGGAAATCATTTGGAGAAAATGGGAGAGGCATTAATGCAATATCTGTAAGTGAGGATTTATGTTGTAATTTAAGTTTGCTGGTTTGGGTATGGGAATGGGTAGAGTTTCAGAGTTCAGGTATGCTGGTATGGCAAATCCCCCCCAACTGGGTATGTTATGGATGGGTACAGCTGTACTATTTATATATTGTTAAAATGCATAAAAATATAACCATAATTTGCAAAAGAAAAACTTGAGATTGGGAAAATCTTAGTCAGCTTTTGACAATATTTTCCTTGGAAAAAATTGTCTTTCAAGCGCGAGGATAAGATTATAGCTGTTAGAATACGCAAGCACCACGATTCTGGGATAATGGGAGGGGCTACCACCTAAAATTTCCTAGCCAGTCTTGTCAAGAATATCTAGGGGCCCTTTTAAGACACTAATCTTATGGATGAGTTGTAGATGGATGGTATAAAGGTAAATAATAATATTTTTATCTTTAAAAGTTTTTTTTTTTTTAAATTAATTTGAGAAATTTTAGAATAGTTAAAGAGTCCTTGCAATGTTGTTATATGAAAATTAAAAATTGAAAGGGTATGGAAAACTAAGAACTTTCAAGTTTCAACTTCACTCATTAAAAATTCGATCACAAACATGGGAGCTAGTTTTTAGATAAAAATTATAATTAATTGCTAATTATATTTAGGAATAATAGAATTATCAATTATCTTTATCACTATCAACAATGTTTACAATTCTGTGCACTTTTTTGGCAAATCATGGGTGTTCTGCTATTTACTTTGAGTCTTGAAGACCAATCATTTCCTTTTTGTTTGAAAATTTGATCACAAACATGGGAGCTAGCTTTTAGTTAATGAAATTCTAATTAATTGCTAATTATATTTAGGAATAATAGAATTATCAGTTATCTTTATCACTATCTATTGGCGTTTCAATTAGCACCTTTGGAGTGCTTATTGGAAATGGACAGCTATTGCAAGTGTGTTAGTACATGCTCTTCGGATAGAGAGGAAGATCTCTCTTTGCTGATTTTCTATGTAAAAAAGTGTACTAAGGTTTCTATCTTTTTTACTCAGCAGCAGGACACAAGGGTGCATAAACACAATGCGTCATAGCTAAGCTTTTCTCTGGTTTCTACAGATCTTAACTACGACTAACTACCTTCTAGACTATCCTACCTTCTCAAGATAAACAGAGCATGAGGGCGTAGGAGCGAAATGGATGGGTTGGATCACTTGAATCCATCGTCTCTGTAGAATATGGCCGAGGCTCTGAACTCTCAGATATATGACAAGATAAGGTTCGACACAAGTAAACACTTGTTACGGTAAACTGGATCTGAGACTTGCCAAGGAGGAGGAACCCCTGTCCGAGGTATAGGCTTGGAAACAGCTCACTGGAAACAACAAAGTACGATGATTCGGCTAACAGGATTCCTGAGGAGGTGACGACACCTGTCCAAAGTGTAGGCTGAAAGACAACTCATTAAACAACATCACACGATAATAATTGATAACGAAATATCCAAGGAGGTGATGACACCTGTCTGAGCAGGAGATTGAAACAATACACTATTGAAAACAAGACTTTGAAAGAACTCAAGTATTTAGATCAAGCAAGCATGCGCCATCTGATTTATTTCTTCAAGCTTCTCCAAATAATTACAAAGGTTGGGACAGAAAAGGCACAAAATCATGCACAATTACAATCAACCAACAAACTCTCATCCAAGAGTGAACAAATATGAACAAGCTAACTCTGGCAACAATGGCGCAACAATTTTGCTTAGCAAATAAAGGTTAAACAAATAATGAGCCTAAGGCTCTTATTTATAGAAACTCAAAGGAGTAGGCAACCCTAAAATCTCCTTGAGTTAACAATCAGTTCTTGCCAATCAACAAGATTTATTCCTATGTCTAAAAGTAGGTGAGCAAGCAGTTAACTGGAAATCTACTTCAGTTAACTGAAACCTAACAAAAGTCAAACTGAAAGTCTACCTCAATTGACTGACACCTAACTAAAGTGAACTTAAATTACAAATATGTCTCCAAAATAGACATCCAACTTTAAAGGAGATTTGAGATCCACAAATCGTGGGAGTCAATTAGACATCCTAGATCAGTGGGATCTGACATGCATGATATGTGGAGATCTGGAGTCAACTTGGAAAGGGGCATCAAGTTGACTTCAGTCGTATTTATTGCTATTTTGGAGGGTAGGACGTCCTTCTTGAGGTGTTTGACACCTCATCATCATTGGTCAACAATGCTTTTTTTCATTCGTTGACTTCTTCATACGAAGGTTGTTACATGTCTGTCAATTGTCAGCTCATCTCTTGTCAACAACTTGATGTATGCATCTCCTTCATTTCGCTTCCCTTAGGAGGGTTACTCCTTTTCTTTTTGTCTGTGTTTCTACTTTGACGTGGAAGGTAGTGTAGTATTAACCGATGGCGGCTCTGTGTTGGAAATGACTACCTTCTGCGTTCTTTTGCAGCTTTGACGTTTTCCTTGATCTTTCTCAATGGAAGAGTGTTGTATGATGAAATCGCGAAGCTTGATGATGAAACCGCAAAGTTTGACCACGATCATTCCAACCGTGAGAAATGCACATGAACTTGCTGCATGTGTAAAATTCCAACGGTTACAATCCCCTAAAATGGCCTTGGAAGGCAATCAGATATACGAGGTGAAACCATTATGGAACCTGTGGACTTGTGTCTATGCTTGTCAATCTGTCTAGATTGACCTGTGGGTGCGCCCGACACAGATCGGTGCCAGTCGTTTTCAGAAAATCATGGAGTAAGACCATTTTGGTCTTGTATTCGTCTTGGGGGAATTGCGTTTTGAAAACCTTGAAGATTGACTGTGCACACGATGTTGCTCGGACAACTTTTTCTGGAACTGCTAAAAATAGCCTTGCTAGGGGTAATTTTTACGAAAAATTCTGAGACATGAGTTTTATTGAGAATAATTCTCTAAACAAACCCAGATCGTCAAAAATTCGAAAAAACGTGATTTCCTATGACATGCAAGAGCCCTTCGGTGTCAGAGGGAGCAAGGCACTAGAAAGTGATTTTTCTCGGAAAAATCCAACACATGAGTTTTGTTCGTGCTTCAGAGCTGAACAAACCCAGTTTGTTTGTTTTTCAAAATTATGACTTTTTCCGGAAACCCTAAAAATAGGGGGAGAATAATTCTCTAAACAAACCCAGATCGTCAAAAATTCGAAAAAACGTGATTTCCTATGACATGCAAGAGCCCTTCGATGGCAGAGGGAACAAGGCACTAGAAAGTGATTTTTCTTGGAAAAATCCAACACGAGTTTTGTTCGTGCTTCGGAGCTGAACAAACCCAGTTTGTTTGTTTTTCAAAATTATGACTTTTTTCGGAAACCCTAAAAATAGGGGCAGCAGGGCTACTTTTTCTGGAAAAATCTAACATGTGGGTTTTGTTGAAAAAGCTATGCTAATCATACCCAGTTGGCCAGATCTGGGATTATCTGCCGTTTTCTTAGACATGCAAGAATTTTAGACAAAAATAGAGGAAGTAGATAGAAGGTGGATTGGAAGTTATCCGTTGTCAATCTGGAAGAATTATGCCTTTTGAAGTTATCACAGACATGCAAGAATTTTAGACAGAAATAGAGGAAGTAGACAGAAGGTGGATTGGAAGTTATCGGCTGTCAATCTGGAAGAATTATGCCTTTTGATGCAAACTCTGATAAATAGTCCCTCTGCGCAACAAATCTTCAAAAATATGAAGAACGGTGAAAACCCCTTTGTCAGATCTTCAAAAGTGTTGGAGAAGAAAAATATCCGTTCTTGAGCTCCTCAACTTGCAAAGAAATAATGAATAATGGATGCCTAGATGCTTTGATATGCCAATTTGGAGTTGCAAGCATCAATTGGGCATCCAACTCATGATTGAGCTTGATTTGGAGTTCAAAAAGGTGATTTCCACTGATTGTGTAGTGTTTGGCCTCTTTTTGCCTCCAAAATTGGTTAACTAAAGTCAACATTTGCTTTTGACTTTCTTAAGTGTCCCTTTTGGAGTTTTGATCATTTTTGCAGGTTGAAGTGCCTCCATTTGATCTTCGATCCTGGCTGCTCAGTTGATCTTCAGCAGTTGCTGATGGATTGGTTGTCGAGATGGGATCAGCCTGATGAGATATGCCTGGGAGAGATTAACTCGGAAAACTGAGTTTGGACCTCCAGAATGAAGGGCACCTTTCTTCAAGAGGGGCGCTTTTGGCTGTGCCTTAGTCAATTTTCATTGACTGTTCTTCGTTTTGGCTTTTTCAATCCCTCTGTGCTTTGATCTGATGTTCCCGTTGATGGATGAGTCAGATGACTCTGCTTGACGATGCATCGGGTAGCCAGCTTGGTCTTGCATAGGATGACTGACTTCTTAGTTGCTAACAGTGAGTTTATACCCTTCAAGCTCAAGGGCGCCCTTGGCCAACAGGGGCGCTTTTAGCTTGTTGACTGGTTTTGTCTACTTTGAAAACTGCCTGCTTTGATCTCCGTCGTTAGATGATTTAGTAATCAGATTCTTCCACTGATAGTCTTGTTGTCGAGATTCGTCGAAGCTGAGAAGATCGTTTTGGAGGTCAGTGATCAATCAGACTGCATTTACTCCTCCAAAAGGAAGGGCACCTTTCTCCAAGAGGGGCGCTTTTCCTCTGTCCTTAGCCAACTTTTGGCTTGTCCTTTTAGTCTCCAGTTCTGGCTTTTTTTGCTTGATCTCAACATGTGATCGTTTGGCGTGTCCAGTGAACTTGTTGTCAGATCGATCACGTAGCTGGGAGGAAGCTGAAAAGATGTCATGTATGAAGCAGCTGCTGATGGATTCATCTGATACCTTGAACTGAGGGGCGCCCCTGGCCAGCAAGGGCGCTTTTAGCTTGAAGTTCTCTGATTTGGCATCTTCATTGTTTATAGATTCTTCATACTTCGCTGATGATTGGCCAATGATCCTTGAATCAGATGATCTTGCTGATTGTTTTGTTGTCGGGCCAGCACGAAAGTGGAGAGGAGGACTGATTTGAAGATGTCAAATGATTACATTTGCCCTTTGAGATCCAAGGGTGCCTTTCTTCAAGAGGGGCGCCTTTTTCAACTGTAGATTGTGTTTTGCTTTGGTAGCCAAAATGTCCATCTTCCATAGTTAGCCAAATTTTGGCCTTTTTCATTTTGAGAATCTCCTTCGTTGAACGGCATCATTTTCATCATTTTCTGCCATAGCTTCTTCGTTGGAGCTTTTGAAGTTTAGATTTCAGCACCTGGTACTGGCCCAATGTGATTGTGAAGTCAATTAACCCTATCAAAATAATTTTCAATCATTTCCGGGAAGGTCCTATTTTTAAGGGTTTCCCTAAAAATAGGGGCATAAAACCCTAATTTTCAGATTTTCAGAATTTTAACCATAGGTTCCTTGACAGAAACCCACAAAGACTTCATGTTTGGTTTGACCTAAAACATACTTTCGACGGCATTTTTACATTGTTTAGCTCAATTTAAGCTGAATGCCAAAAAATTCATTTTGGGTACAACACTATCAACAGTGTTTACAATTCTGTGCACACTTTTGGCAAATCATGGGTGTTCTCCTATTTACTTTGAGTCTTGAAGTCCAATCTTTTCCTTTTTGTTATATATATATATATGCACCAACATTTCGCTGGGCAGAGTGGTTTCTAAGCTTGTGAGAATTGAAAAGTGTTTGGTTAAAGAATGGGGCAGAAAGCTTTGTCCAAAAGATGGACAGAAGTGTGCCTGCAGCGTGTTTGGATTGGGCACAGCCTAGGTTCAGCCAGGGTACCTGGTACAGCAGGTTTGTGCCCTGGCCGAACCCAGGCCCCGTCCTGTACTGTCCTGCTCCTGAACCTGTCCTGTCCAGTATGGCAGTGAGGATGTTTTCTGAAGGACCCCTCAATTTAGGTTGTAATTGTTCTAAAATGAGCAAACATCTTTGTAATTGATATCAAATATTCCAAAAGGAATGAAGGAAGTTTCAGAATTTCTCTCAGGTTTTCAACTTCAACAGGGTTTCTCCATGTTGACTATTTTTTACTTCTATTTGGATGCACATTTCTATTATGTTATACTAGTTCAACATTATCATTAGTTGTTTTCCTACACAAAAATTATGAGTTTTGAAATCATACTAATAGTTTAAATCCTAGAATCTATTTACAACAGATCTGTTCGGTGAATTGTACTCATTCATAGAATAGTCAATTACAGATCATTACTATTAGTCAGTTATGGGTCAACCGTCATATAGTCTACAGCCCATGTTGTTGGAACTTGAGGCTGCTTGGCAATCAACAAGAATTGTGACTCCGATAAACTTTTTATTTTAATTATGTTTTCCTGTTATACATATTGCATTTGACGAGTTGGTCTGAATTAGAGGAAATTCTCACCTTGACTTTTATCTTTATGTGATCAAAGGTGACACAATGACATCATTTTTTTGCCTTTCCTTTCCTAAGGTTTTGTTTGTCAATCATTCTTTAATTTGCAGGAACAGATATCAGAAGCAGTAGGCTATATCTGTCATCTATTTTTATTTGATGCAAGGTTGATTAGATCTCTTTTGACTTTACTAAGAATTTCCTCTTAAAGATGATACCTGGTCTCAAACCTTTCTTTTTGGGCCTACACAACTTGGGACAAACTACCTCCAGCTTTGGCCCCTGTTCACTGCCAGTTGAGATTGATCTATGTCGATCCAAGTTGTTAATATTATCGAAATCTTTATGGGCTTGAGCTATTATCTTTAATTCAGTGATCTTGATTGCATATTGCATTGTATGCAATGCGCATTCCCCAGGCAGAAGACTCCTATGCAAACCACAAAATTTGTTGAGCATGATCTATTTAAAAAGCTATTTCACCCTAAATTGATGGCTATTTGTCAGGGAGTTATGAGCTCCAGTGAGATGATAAGCACCAAATTGTCTATACTGTAAAGAAAATATAATGTCATTTTATTTCTTGCTGGTTGAGGACTTCATTTTCCATTTTGTTTGCAAACAAAATAATTCTGTGACATCCACTTATGGCCATAAAAAAATTGCCCCTTTAAAACAACCAATTTTCTCTCGTTGGACTTGTGATTTGGTATTCGAGAGCAGACATCTCAGAGTCCTACTCAATTCTCCTCTTCACATTTAACATTTGTGTTATATGGGACTAAAGGCCGGAAGTGGCACTGGCACATGCAGACGTAGGGATGACCAGGGTACGAAATGGTAGAGCTTGGGAAAGCTTGATGGTCTGAGTAACATGCAAATCTTGCACAGTTAATTTTTTTAGTTTTCTGTATAATTACATGGGGTCAATTGAGAAAAAGTCAAAAGAGCTATCCAATGGCTAAGTTGTTTCATATTTTCTTGCGGTTATGGTGAGCTTATATAGAAATGACATCCCACACGCTTCACACATTGTCCTATAAGATTTAGATCAGCACAAATTAATCTTGACTATTAGTTTATCATTTGAACTCATGGTATTGTTTGGCTGGTTCATTTTCAGGTACAGTGGCGACTGGTCTCGTATTGGGGTAATTTCCAAAGACATTGAAGCAGTATTAAAGGTGGCTGCATATTTTGTGGTTCCGCTATCTGTTGGGCTCATTTTGTTTTTGTCTCGTGAGAAAAAATAAACCCTTGCGTATAGCTGCCTTACTAAATAATAAAAATTAATTTTACCTTTCAAAATCAAGTAAGGGTACTGTTTATATTTCTGCTTGAATTATATTGTCATACACAAACTATTCTTCAAAATTATGAATAAATGTTTTGCTAATTTTTGCTTGTGTTTAAGTTGTTGGCATGTAGTTCACATTTAATTTCGAAGATAAAATCTTTTGTAAATGTTGTGCATCTCAATATTTATTTCTCATGCATGTACTGCTTTTATTTATAAAGTATAGATATCATTATGAAGAATGACTGATGCATTATGGTTGAGCATGCATCTAAACCATGGAAAAAATATATTTTTTTGGGTTATGATCCGATGTATTTCACAACTATTTGCCAAAGATTTAGACAGTTTGTTTGAAATGCATAGAATTTAACTTGTTCATAATAAATTTCAAACAGAATATTTGATTTTGATTCTCATCAAGAGTTACCCAACTTTTGCCTAGTACAACCAAAAGTGATGTACCGTTCACAACTAAGCCTTCTTAAGCAAGTTTTGGGGATTTTATGAGACTGGGAAAGGAGTTACTTTTTACTTGTAAGTTGTAACAAATATGTACCATTTGATTGTGTCTTCTAGAGGGTAGTTTCGGAGCACTAGTTTGTGGTTTAAGTTTGAATTTATTTTTTCTTAGTTTGTAGAGGTTATATAGGCTCTCCCATCAAATATTCTATATATTTTATAAGATTTTTTCTACGGAGATAGTAGTGCAATTGTGGTTAAAGGAACTTCATGTGGTTTCATTGATTAATTGTTACAAATAATGTTCAAACAACAGGAACAATTCAAATTATTTTGTTGTTTGCAACATACAGGAGTATTGAATCACAAAATTTGGTTACATGCCTTTCGACCTTCTTCTTTCTATTTTGATATGAAAATTCCCAACAACAAAAAAATCCCCAAACAATTGCCCTTCCCCTCAATATATTCCCTATGCAATGATAGTTCAACTGTTTTCTTAAGCAGTTCAATGATCGCCCCTAAATCCATTGTTTCATTTCCTTGTCATTTCTTTGGACATCTCTGTTCTTCTTTGTGGATGGTTTCCATTCCAGTTGGAACCAGGAACTAGCCACCCTTCATCGGTGGTTCCTACTTCCCCAAGAATCTAACTTTTATCATGTTATTTTTGTTGGAATAATCAAGATAATCACTTGATAATTAACTAATTATAATTAATTATTAAGTTGTTTATTACTTTATTCACCTAAGCTAAACTTATGAGTGTTTTTTTTTATTAGATTGGGTTAATTATAGGTCTAGTTATCTCATTACATGAGATTAAGACACTTGTCACAATCTAATGCAATCCCCATCTAGGGTTTGTTTTTATGCTTTTATAAGCTTTCATTATACATTATAATCATTAATTCACATTTATTCATTCAATACAGAAGGTATATCAGATGCTTTTGTGGATTCAATCTTTTTTTATCTCTTGGTTGCATAGCATAATCATTGTTTTGTTCTCTCATGCGTGATAGTTGTTTTGGTTGCAAAGGATCGCTGGGAGCTGTGGGGTTCACTATCAACTCTTACATGGTATTAGAGCACCAGATCTGTGATGTTTTGTATGAATTTTGAAAAATCCGGCCTTGAGGAAAAAATCGGCTTATCCTAGGATAAAACAAGCATCACCATTACGTTCAAAACAACTGAAAACCTAAGGAATGCTTATTGTTTTGTTGAATTTGGAGCAGTTGCAAAAACATGCAAATTTTTTTTGGCAACCAAACGTACACACATGGAAATTTGTATGGTCGTACGGTTGTATAGCCCTACACATTTCCCTAGGCCATCATTATACCTCCTCGCAGGCACATATACAAATCAAAAATTTTGTTTTTAATTTTTTTTTTTAAAATTGAAAAACAAAAAAAAAGCAGGCAAAAAAGCTTTTTGCAAAAAATTAAAAAAAGCACAAATTGCAGGGACATCGCCTTGCAGGCGTACCCTATACGGGCTCTACAAGGGCAGGCCCCACATCTCTCAACGACCACTTCAAGCCACTGATGGCTTCCCACACGTAGTACTAGTAGTCATTAATTGCCACAGCCAACGGCTTGATAGGTCGTCGACCTTTAAAATTTTGACCTCCTTTCAAAGCGTTGACAAAGATTTTGATGATAAAAAATTTAAACCCTTTCGACGACATATCTTCATGGAATATTCCAATAAAAAGGTTTTCAAGAACATGTTTTTTTCGGTAGAACAAAATATTCTAGGAATATTCGTTGACGACCAAACAACCATCAAATTTAATCCAATAAATTGCTGACATCAATGGTTGTACGACCACTTGGCCCCCTTCCAAGCCCTAGTTTGCATGCAAAGGAGCAGTGTTTTTCTTTTCACTATAACGGGCATACGGTGTTGAAATCTGGCAAACAAGATATCTTCAAAAAGCTGGTTTTGAAACTTACTAGTGGTGCAGGTTTCACAATCAAATTTTGCTGTTGGTTCCTATTCTTCTCAATCAAAGTCAAATCTTCATTTTTCGCTTTTGAGCTTGTAACTTTTCACTTGTATCTCCATTTTTTTGCAATTCAAGTAGCGTTGGGAAGGTATTTCAGAGCTCTTCAAATTTATTCATGTAATTTTTCTAGAATCTGCCCTAGGTACATTTTATTCAGTTTTTTGTGTTTTAACAATTTTGTCAATTACTTGGATGCCTTGGTGCCTGGAATTGATTTGTTTGTATTGGATTATATTATTTGATCTGTTTTATATGTGTTGAGGATATTAGTCACTGGTTTTTTCATTTGAGTGAGTATCATGGATTTTTTTGTTCATCCTTTTGTGATCAACTTAGAAAAGGATGACTATAAGTCTTGACAAAATGACATCCTGACACATCTTGGCTTGATTGTTTGCATTATCTATATGGACTCATACCTACACTAGACACACCAAGGAGATTATCAGCATGGGGTATCATCCGAGATCATATTGTAGGGGTTTTATGTTCTAGTGTTGATCTTGACACTATGTTTGATGTATCAGACATTGAATGTCCCCACACACTTTGGAGACGTCTTTGGGAGATCCGTGGAGACCCTCATATCTCTCCATACCTAGAGGATCCTACTGCAAATTGTCTCATCCCTCTTGGAGATGCAAATTGCATACCCTTTGATGATGATACTTTAGATGAGCTTGAGTATATCATAGGTCTTACATGTTTCAATGGTTCAAAGACTTGCCTTCATGTTCCCACTCTTCATATCGAGACTACATCATCATCTTTTGTTGTTCCTGATCAGTTTGACATCACCACATCTTTGGCTCCTATTGATTTAGTACAACAAGACATACATCTTCCAGACATAGCTACTAGGAATTCATATCTTGCAAACATCCGTCGTGGATCTTCAGTTTTCCAACTCTTTCACTCATAGTGTTGATACTAGTCAACCTACTATGGATCATAGCTTTGATACCACATTTCCCATGCCCACCCTACCCACAACCAATGTGACTGATGTTGACACAATGGTTGTTAATATTCCTCAAGAAAACTTAAAACAAATGAATGAGGCCTTAGAAAACTTTGTGAGTTCTGAATACATTGTTGGTATTGCGATTCTTGTCATAGATAACATGAAGAAAATGCTTGATAATGAACAAGGAATAGAAATTTTGCGTAGCCTATAGCTTACATCATTAATCATCACATGAAAAATAATGAGGATGATCCTATAAATACTATGGTCAATTTATTGATGTTCAACCTCGTAAGGGCCAAACCAAAATGCCCCTTGACATTGCTTTCTCACAAAATGACATAATTAGATGTGCACTTGATGGTCCTCTTTACATCGCCAACAAAATCAATGACAAGCCTACTAATGGGATATTAATTGATCCTGTATGTGTAGAGAATGTGATCATCGAGAAATTCTTATTTGTGCATGAAATTTGTCAAGATTCTTATGAACAACTGAAAGCATGGATCAAAACACAATGGTTTTCCTTGCCCTACGATAGGTTCAATCACTCTTCCTTTAAAAGTTGGACCAAAATAATTAAATGTCTTATTCTCCATCATCCTATCGTCAAACCAATTCCGTGTGAAGCTTGGTTATCCATAGCTACGATTCATGGATGACGTCTCATTGGTAGTGCATAAATGCTTAAAATTTCCATTTGACAATGTGTAGAGGAGGGGGACCGACTTCTCATGACCCCAGGTCACGAGAAGGTCTAGAACAATCAGTTGCTCTAATCTACCTCACGCTAAGGGATTTTCTAAGATAAGTTTGACGTTTGAGAGGGTGAAAAGGAAGGACAACTAATCTATCACTGTCCTTTTGTCAACCCGAGAGTTTAGGAAACCGGGTGAACTAGTTCTCGAGTCTAGATTGTAACCTAGGCAACTCTCTGCTAGAGGACTCCAACGTAGAAAATGGACGATAGCGCATCACATTGGCGTCTTGGTCAGGCACTGGCGTCCGTACGGACAAAGAGTACAAAGTACAGTCGGTACTAACAAAGAACTTGCTAACAACCTGATAAATTCAGTTTTATACGATGACATAAAACGAAATACAACTAAAAGACTAAGACAACAAGAAGAATACTTTAACTTTAAAGATAGAATTTGACAAGAGATAAGGTAGCGAAAATCAAACTTATGGTCAGTCCAGCCTCCTGCAAGCTCCACACGAACATGGTACCTACACATAGTAGAACGGGGAAAAATGTTAGGGTTGTATCGGGGCTTATTGTAGTCAAACCCCCGTTTCGATGTTCCCACCTCCACGGACAACCATAATAGCTACAATAGAGAAAATGCGATAAATAAAGTATTGAAATGGAAGAATACCAAGCAATACTAACAACAATATGCTACTAAATCAAACAACGATGCTAAGTAAATGGATATCACCTCCCAACAAGGTGCCCTCAAGCACATGAAGGAAGATGTGAGCTCACAAGCTTGTGAGTGCCAATGTTGCTGCAATAATGAGAGGAGTGAAACTATCAGAGTGCCAACTTGGAGATTCAAAAATGGTGGAAGAATGCTATGAAATGAACTGTGTAGAAGTGAGTGTGATCAAGTGAGATTGAAAAAGCTTGAAGATCAATTGAATGAAGAAGATAGTCTTTTAAAGGTGGATAGGAGCCCAAAAGAGTTGTTTGAGGTCGGTCAAGGGCATAGGGGCGTTATGCTTTATCGCCAATGGAGAAGTGTAATGCCTCTGCAAATTCTAGAGGCGGGAATCCTATTAGGATGGCATTGCGCCGCACAGATGTCCACACACCGCGCTAGTGTCCCCGACAAAAAATCCCCCACCGACCCTACAGAAAGGCACCAAATGGACGAAAAGCGGATGGATGAGGTGGAATAGCATCTCCGGGTTTGATTTTTCTAAGGTAAGGTGTGTAAATAGGGAATTTGTGAGGGGTGCAAATTCACTCCATTACATTTTTCCCCCACTTTAGCAGGCATATGTGCTACCAAATGCGAGGTAAAGTAGATCGAAAGAGTTTAAAGAAAGTATACCTAAACTGTCGAGGAAGCATACCACAATCTAAAACACTCGAAAGCACAAGAAGAGGAGATGGCTCCACAAGTACGTGGTCCTAAGGAGAGTTTAATAAAATGCGCTGCAGGTCTGTAGACTTATGGAAAGGTGAACAAAAGGCTCCACAGGTGCTCAGTCCTACAGAGTTGAACAAAGAGATCCCATAGGATAAAAGCGCTTTACAGGTCCTCAGACTTGCAAAGGAGGCACCCCTAGGTGCTTAGTCCTGAGGGAAGCCAAATGTGAGAGGCTTTGTAGAGTCTGATAGGCCTTTACAAGTGCTTGGTCCTACAAGGTGATTGAAAAGCAACTTCACAGGTGTGCTTGCAAAGCAACATGTTAATCCCCAGACAAAACGTGTTAGATAACAAAAAGCCATGCAGGAAAATAGATAGATAGTCAACAATTTGAAGGAGAAGCTTTCAAAGGGGTCCCTCGGGAACCCTTCAAAAGAAAAGGGGTCCACTCAAGGGACGCTTTCTTTGAAAATAAATAACATTTTTGAAAAGCGATAGAATTTTTCCCCAATGATCCTAGCATCAAGGAATCCTTCTAAAAGATTCCTTTCATCAAGGAATTCAAAAGAAAGAATGCTCCCTCGCAAGGGAAAGTTTTCAACCTTCTTCATCAAGAAATTCAAAAGAAAGAATCCGTGATGAAAGAAAAATTTCGCTAGGGATCCATGTTGAAGAATGCAATTTTTGAAAAATACAGGATTTTCAACGAGGGATTCATTGGCCATCGAATACACCTTTTGAAAATCGAAACAATATGGCAGCCACCCCTTAGGATGGTGCATGTTAAACTCAGAGGCATGTGAGATCCTAAAGAGAGAAAAGCAAGAATGAAAGTGATGTTGTAGCCAACAGAATATGACAAGATGTAACTGTGGTAATGTTGTCATGCATGCGAGGGACAACACATAAGCACCACCACATCACAAAGCAAGCAAAGAAGAGAGAAAGATAAGAAGACAACATAAACAAAAACACATACATCAAAAGACATGGAGATCCGATATTTCAGTGTGAGAGCTGCTCATAAATATAATTAGATATAAAATAATATTATATAAATGAACTGTCATCAACCCCCTACTATATCAGACCATGTGAAGAAAGATACATGAAAACAAAAATAAAAAATAAAAAATTAGGTCAACTTGGAAAGGAGGCCTAAATGCCCCCAACACTTTGCATCATCCTCAATTGTCAAGAATCAAGGCACAACAAAGAGAAGAATGATGTGACAAATAAAATAAATTTACGACACAAAAACACTTATGTATCCAAACACCTACAACGGTGAGAAGGGTCCTCCAACAACACATAAAAAACGCATGGGGGAAACAAAACACACACAAATCTAATCTATAAATAAAGAAGAGGTGCCCCCTAGTCCTCATCAACCAAGAGGTTGTCATTCTCCCAATCTAGATCCTTATAAGGAGATGACGGATGAGCCTGCAAGGGCAGGATAGCAAGGGGATGCATTAAGATTGAGCATGCATCTAAACCATGGGAAAAAGATTTTTTTGGTTATGATCCGATGTATTTCACATATGTTTGCCAAAGATTTAGTCAGTTTGTTTGAAATACATAGAATTTAACTTGTTCCATAATAAAATTCAAACATAATATTTGATTTTGATTCTCATCAAGAGCTACCCAACATTTGCCTAAGCACAACCAAAAGTGATGTATTGCTCACCATCGAGCCTTCTTAAGCAAGTTTTGGGGATTTTGCGAGACTTGGAAAGGAGTTACTTTTTACTTGTAAGTTGTAACCAATATGTACCATTTGATTATGTCTTCTAGAGGGTAGTTTCAGAACACTAGTTTGTGGTTTAAGTTTGAATTTATTTGTTCTTAGTTTGTAGAGGTTATATAAGCTCTCCCATCAAATATTCTATACATTTTATAAGATTTGTCTACGGAGATAGTAGTGCAATTGTGGTTAAGGAACTTTGTCAAGCATCCCAATCACATGGTTTCATTATTTAAATTTTACAAATAATGTTCAAACAACAGGAACAATTCAAATTATTTTATTGTTTGCAACATATAGGAGTATTGAATCACAAAATTTGGTTGCATGCCTTTCAACCTTCTTTTTATTTTGATATGAAAATTCCCAACAAAAAAACAATATATTCCCTATGCAATGATAGTTCAATTGTTTTCTTAAGCAGTTCAATGATCGCCCCTAATCTATTGTTTCATTTCCCTATCATTTCTCTAGACATCTCTATTCTTCTTTGTGGATGGTTTCCACTCCAGTAGGAACCAGGAACTAGCCACCCTTCATCGGCGGTTCCTACTTCCCCAAGAATCTAACTTTTATCATGTTATTTCTGTTGGAGTAATCAAGATAATCACTTAATAATTAATTAATCATTAATTGATGATTAAGTCCCTCATTACTTTATTCACTTAAGCTAAACTTAGGAGTGTTTTTCTATTTATTAGATTGGTCTGATTATAGATCTACTTGTCTCATTGCATGAGATTAACACTTGTCACAATATAATGTAATCCTCATCTAGGGTTTGCTTTTATGCTTTTATAAACTTCCATTGTACATTGTAATCATTAATTCACATTTATTCATTTTGTGTGTGTGAATATGTGGACTAAACTAAAGAGTTAAACAAACACACCAATGCGACATTATATTAAATAAATCTAAGTTAAAAATAAACAAACTCTAAACACAACAAATTTTTTAAAAATGTCTCATTGTACTCTATCTCTAAGGATTCGTTGTAAGCTGTTGGCTCTTAAATTGTGTAAGCAGTAGCTTGGCAAAATGAAAACCTAGAGAATGAGATTATGCAACATGCATTTCTATGCTAAATGAGATTAAGCCATGAAACTAAAATGGATTATGATTGGAAAATGATAAACTAAAATGTTATGACAAGATTGCTAAATGCTGAATAAATGCAACTATAATACTCACGCTATATTCACTTAGATTCTAGATCTTTTTCAAAGCACAAAGAGGTTGTATTTATAGACTTTTGGAGGCAAAAGCCTAGTTGGCAAAGATCGACGGTTGAAATCAAGCCTGATAAGATGAATGGTGGAAGATTGGGAAGTTGGAGAGAAAGATGGAAGCTAGAGAGAAAGAGGGGGAATGTTTCCCCCTACACGACCTCTTCCATTAAAAAATGAAGGAAAGTAGCCATTTGACATTTTTAGTTATGAGGAGTTAGTTGGTAGTTGAGGATAAATCCATAATTGAATAATTAAGTTATTCAATTATATGTGACAATGAATTTAGAAGCTTCCATAATTTAAATAATTAATATTTAATTATGTGTGAGAGGTGAAAAAGGTGTTTAATTAAATAGTTAGAATATTTAATTAAATGTGGAGTGAATAATGAATTTAGAAGAATATTTTTATTTGAATTTAAAGATTCAAACTTAAAGTAACATAATAATTAATTTAAATAAATTATAAAATTTATTTAATTAATTAAGAGGAAGATGAAAAATGGTAATAATTAAATAAACTTATTTATTTAATTAAATTAGAAGAATTAGAAAGTGAGAGTGAACAATATAAATAATTAAATAACTCATATTTATATGTAGATTACTTTAGAAGATTAATTAAATAACTCATTTAATTAATTATCAGACTTGATTTAATGTGACCATTTTTAGATGTATATATTTTGCCCTTTTTGAAGTGATGTGTTTTACACATTACTTCAAAAAAAAATTCAGATAACGAAAATTTTGCCCTTGACTTTGAAAAATTGATTGATGATGCTATATGCCCCATCGGGAGATAAATTGCGAGTTTGAAGATTTTGAATGATTTAAAGCAATTTCACCGATTTATCTCTCGAAATAGCACTCCGCATGGTGAAAAATGAAAATAAACTTACCTTATTTACCCCCTTAAAAGGTGGAAAAAGATGAAAGTCATCGTCATTTGAATAGTTGCATTTCGGTGAGAACAGATGCTCTGAGAGAGGAGAATCAAGATGTCGATCCACTACAAGTGACATAGATTCGAGCGGGTTCGACGACATCAACGACCAGCTGCGTATGGACCTCCGATAATATCGTGAAACCTTTCTTGTGAATTTTCGCTTGAATTTCAGATGAATTTTTTATTTTTTTATTTTTTTAGATTTGAATTTTTGTTTTAGCGCATAGGATTACGTTTTAGCGCACACAAGCCTTCAATTAGCGCATAGGATAGCTAATTTAGCGCATTTAGGTTAGCACATATACACCACAAAGTAGCGCATTTAGTTGATAGATTAGCGCATAGGCGTGATAAATTAGTGCATATATTAGATCTGGTGCATAGGATGATCATTTAGCGCATAAACTTAGGGCTTTAGCGCATTTGCTTTATTAGCGCATATATTTGATAGTCTAGCGCATTGACTAGATAGAGTAGCGCATACGCTAGATTAGCACATTTAGCCTCTGTTTTAGCGCATTCATGGATAAAATAGCGAATTTTCCGATTCAGCGCATAGATGGTCTGTTTTAGTGCATTCATTAAATTTTGCTGATTTTGACTGTTTGATCAATTGATGATTGCTTGATGTTTGTTGCTATATTAGACAACTGATTTGATATAATTGAGTAGCATCAAGGATAATTGATCTGATTTTGATGATGATTTGATAAATTTGTTCTCATGTTGAAAACAAATAGTAAAATGATTGTTTTGATAATGCTGATTCTGATAAATGAGTTTTCCAAAATGAAAAACAAATAGTAGAGATGTTAAATTTGTCTTAATGCTTGATGAAAAAAAAATAGTAAAGATGAGTTGATATGATATGTTGTTGATGTTGATTTTGATAAATTTGCTTTCAAAAATGAAAAACAAATAGTAAGGATGATAAATTTCTCTTCATGCTTGATGAAAAACAAATAGTAATGATGATTTGATTTAGCATGATTGCTTGATTTTTTGATAGATTGATGCACCTTTTTGATGATATGATATGATTGATTGATATTGATATGATGTATAAGAGGATTTTAAAATCCTCCAGATTAGAGAGAGATTTCCCCGGACCTGAGAGATGATTCCCAGACTATCACAACCTGAGGTTGGCGTGATTACTAGATGTGGTTTGGGTTCACTTCTCAGGATCCCACAGTATAGGGTCAATAGGGCACTGTTGATAGCTTTAGCCGAGCGGTGGCATAGTGAGCATAACACCTTCCACTTGCCCACTAGAGAGATTACACTCACATCCGAGGATGTGTACAGGATTCTAGGGATCCCAGTAGTTGGCGAGATTGTGGTCTACGACCATAAGGAGATTGGAGGGACCGATGCCTTCCAGATTGTATTTCAAGATCCGCGCATTTGTGGTTATAGGATCCCTTGGAGGGAGATGGTTGAGTTTTATGCCCCACTTCCTTCAGTTTTGGTTGGCTTCATTGGTGGTTTCCTATGTCTCGATTGCAGGTCGAAGGGACTATCGGTTGGTTGGGGGAGTGTTCTAGAGGACATGATCCTCCATCAGACCAGGTATGCATAGGGTTCCTGCATGTTGGCCCACTTATACCACGATTTACATTAGGTGGTATATATAGGTGGGAATAGTATATCTTCTCAGGTCACGCTTCTTCAAATTTGGGTGTAGGAGCACATCACTATCACTTGCCCTTTTGCAGGGAGAGATTGTTCCATCGGCCGACCATACATTTATGCATACACAGGTCCACTTGTCCAGCCTAAGCTGGGCAAGTTGGAATACTGGCAAAGAGTTCTTGATGACATGGATACAGTGATCTGGAGGCCATATGTTGATTGTGAGGCTTGGGATGAGGATGATATTGAGCTACCCTATTGCGGAATATTGAGATATATGATTAGGAGGACCCCATTTATCATTGAGAGATTTTTGGTCGTGCAGGTTCTCAGATAGTTCGACCGAGTATAGGTCATTCCACAGGGTGTAGCCCATTATGCTAGACGATGAGAGGATGTTGCAGAGTGGGGCCCATTTATACCATATGAGGCAGCTAGGGCAGAGTACCTAGGCCTACAACCAAAGTTTTGGGACTACCGACCGGATATTTTGGATGCGCATATGACACAGGAGTATGCAACATACTTCCACACTCATCCATTTCCGAGGTTGACCAACCCAGATGAGCTTGCCCCACTACTAGATGGACCAGCACTGCAACGAGCACGAAGACAACCACAGGCAAAGGCACACGCAGAGGCACAATAGTCTTCCGACGAAGGAGGAGAGGATGTGGGTGGTGATGATGATATGGAAATTGATAGAGATGAGAGTGAGGATGATAGCGATGATGATGATGATGATGATGATGATGATGATGATGATGATGATGATGGGGATGACAGGGGTGGTGGAGAGAGTCATTTTTGATGTTCCATTCAGGACCCGACCGAGAACAGTGAGGATAGTGGAGCAACCAGCTGTAGGCCCCTCACACATTACTATCAAGGCTTCATCACGAGAGTAGCTGGGACAAATTGACACACTTTAGACATAGGTACAGGATCTCCAGAGCCAATTAGCACAGGCTCGGGTTACTATCTCACAACTGCAGGCACAAATGGCACAACCACCACCCCCAGACCCACAGGTAGCCCAGCTGATTGCAAAGAGGGACAGTTTGAGACAGCGTTGCCAGCAGGTAGAGGGGATATCAGAGAGGCTGTTTAGATCAGTGGAGGGTACCTCTATTGGAGAGGTTGTGGAAAAGGGACTGGAGACTGCTCAGGAGGTCGAGTACTACAGGATGAGGTATTATGAGGTGGTACCTCCCGAGCATAGGATAGATTTCACACAGTCACGCACCAGATCTCGCACTCTCTCGCATAGTCATACCAGGAGTGCCACTAGGAGTGTGGGTTAGCCATTCAGATGAGATATAGGTGGTACCAGTGGTAGAGATCTAGCCAGGCCTACTACTTCCGATGGCAGCAAAAACCATGGTCATCACTCTAATGCTCCCCACTGATGACTCTGTATACATCATTTTTGCAACATTTTATGTATCCCTCTTGGACATTTGATATCATTGTACATTTGGACTTTTATTTGATGAGATTTATATGATATGTAGCGGTGATTTCGATATGCATGTGTTTTTTATTACATATGTTGTGATGGATGTTTATGTATGCATTTCTATTTCTATATGCCATGTTGCTTATGATTATGATGATGATGCATCTTTATGGATAATGATTTTTGCATGATGTTGTCTAACTTATGGTGTGATGATGATGATACTTATGCACATGATATGATGGTGATGATGTTTATGAATTTTACATGCTTTATGATTGATGAATATGCAAAATATATTATGATGGATGATGCGAATGAAATGTGAATGATTTTTATGATATATGGAAAAACTATTGATAATGTTGTGATGAAATGGATGCAATGGATGTATTTTATTCTTTTCCAATGTATGGTTATGTATAATGACGCAATGATTTTTTTAAATGCAAAATGATAATGATAAATGAAAATGCCATGGTAATGATAATGAATGAATGATAAAATGATGTGAAAATATGATATTGATGATATGATATGATATGCAAATATGACAATGAAATGATGAGATGATACAATGATATGCAAATGTTAATGAACATGAACATGAAAATGATGATGTGAAAATAATATGAATGTGAAAACGATGATATGTAAATGATAACGCAATGATATGAACTGATATGAAACTAATAATGATAATGATATGAAGATGAAAATGATATGAAAGTGAATATTAAATGATATGAAACTAATGGTGAAAATGATAATAATAATGAAAATGAAATGATATGCAAAGATGTGAAAAGATAATAATATGAATAAGAATAAAATGATGGTATGATAAAAATGATTATGTCAATAATACAAAATGATATATTAAAATGAAATTAATGATTGATAAAAATAATATGAAAATGATAATGATGAAATGAAAATGAACTGAGAATGATTTCAGCCAATTTCCAAATGTACTCAATGTTTATTCAAAAGAGACATTGTTTTTTATATCTTTGCCAACCTCCAAAAGTCTATTATACAACCACAAAATAAATGCAATCTATATGAATCATGCAAACCTAACTATGCAAAATGAACTATACACTATTGTCATTCTGTGAGCCAATTTTACGCTTGTTTATCATCATTGAGAATTTTGATATGTTGAAAGTTAGTACAATCATCATAGGGTGGATCCGCCCTGATAATGTCCCGAGTACAATTTTCATGATATTTGATATAGCAAGTTAATACAAGCATCGAGGTATAATTGAACTGAGATGACCTGAATATTGCTTGTGTAAACAGACAAAATTTAATCCTTTTCCTATGCAAATCCCGAAATGTCATCAATGATACCTTTGTAAACCATGTCTCGCAAAAAATTTGCACAGTAATAATTATTAGCTTACATACAACAAACAAAGAAAAATCATACTCCTTCCTTGTGACTCTAGTTCAGTACATCATTGAGCCACTCCAGAGATATGATGTCATCAAATTTCAAAACAAAATTTCAACTTATGCTTTAAGTGTTTCAATCATTTTATTCAGATTAAGATCATCTAGTTTGTTCAGTTTATGTCTCATAGCTGTTTTGACCAGACTGGATTGGATATTTGATTATTGATCTGATATTCGGATAGCTGACGCATGTTGCTATTTGCCTGCTTAAAAGCGCAAAAGTTGATTGCCCCTAGCGAGTTTGCACTTTGACTCCCAATTAGACACAACCTACTACTTGGAATATAAACAATGATCATCAAGCCATGATGAAATCCTTGTCACTTCTAGGAAATGTTGTGCGCATTATGCGGATATGATGGCAAGGTAAGGATTTGATGCTGATACAAATGGCTATCAATGAACAATGTAAGACGTAACCTAATAGATGGAAGAACCGACTAAATCACAAATAGCACCTGTTTGCCAAGTTTTCACCATTTTTTTTATTGCACTTTTTCAGATTTTGTGTTTTTTTTTGCTGTTACCAAGACACATGTTTGCCAAGTTTTCATCAAGACAACGATTTTATTTATTTTTTGACTTTTATTTATTTATTTATTTTTATTTCAAAAGGATGTCTGTTTGCCAGGTTTTCACCCTGATGATGATTTGTTTTAGGACATTTTCTGATTTTTATGAATTTTTTCATGATTTTTTATGTTGTTTTTGTATTTTCTAAACATAGAACTTTTTCAGATGGATGTTGTTAATTGGATCTTCGAACAGGTCCCCTTCTGGTGTAGATAAATTATATACCCTCGAACCATATGTTGCAATGATGACAAATGGACCCAACCAATTGGGCTCAAACTTTCCTTTCTTCTCCCGATCTTGTTGGTTACGGGGGTTTTCCTTCAAGACCAAGTCACCCACTTGAAATGTGCATGGTTTTACTTTGTGATTGTAGCTAAGGGACATGACTTGTTGATAACCCTTCAAGTGATTGGCTACACTTTGTCATCTCTCATTAGGTAGCTCTAGTTCTTGCAATCTGTAAACTATGTAATCCTCATCAGTTATGAGTCCCTTCAGTGAGACTCAAAGTGAGGGAATCTCAACTTCTAATGGAAATATTTCTTTTGATCCATAGACCAAGGCATATGGGGTGGCTCCTGTTGGCGTGCGAATGCTAGTTCTGTATGCTCACAAAGCTAGATTTAACTGGACATGCCAATCACGGTCGACATCATTTACCATCTTCTTTAGGATTTTTAAAATTGTCTTATTTGAAGCTTCTACTTGGCCATTTCCCTATGGATAATAAGGTGTAGAGAACCTGTGTTGGATATGAAATCTTTCAGAAAGTTCACCAACATCTTGATTTTTAAAAGGTCTTCCATTATCCGTGATAATGCAGCTGGGAATTCCATACCGACTTATGATATAATTCAAAATGAAGGATGAAATTTATTTGCCGGTTATTGTTGTTAAGGGGACAACTTCAATCCATTTGGTAAAATATTCAATGGATGTGATTATAAACTTGTGTCCATTTGATGAAGAGGGGTGGATTTTTCCAACTGGATCTAGTCCCCACTGAGCGAAAGGTCATGTGGTAGTGAAGGGTTGCAACTCTTGAGCAGGAGCGTGAATGAGATTTCCATGAATCAGACATTTCAGACATTTCTTTACAAAGGTGAAGGATTCTTTTTCCATGGTTGGCCAATAATAACCCATTCTGACAAGTTTCTTAGCCAAGGTTACTCCACTGGAATGAGTCCCACAAATACCACCATGAACCTCTTGTAAGGCCTTTTTGGATTCATCATGTTTAAGAAATCTAAGGAGGGTACCATCAAGACCACGTCGGTATAAGGTATCATCAATTAGGGTATAGCGAGAAGATTGGTGTATGAAGTTTCATTTCTAATTTCGGGACAAATCCAAGGGTAATATAGTATCTTTTAGATAGGTATAGATTTTTCCATATAGAGGGGAATCAGAACCAACCAAGTGAAAAATGACTTGAGTTTCAGGATTGTCATAGGTAGGGGAAAATAGTTGCTCCACCAAGAATTCATATCGAGCTTGGTTCTTTGATAATTGTAGTAGTGACACAATTGTAGCCATGGCATCTACAACTTTGTTATCGATCCGTGAAATTTGCATGAATTTGATCTCAACAAAATACTTCTTGAAATCATCTACCATGTTTTTATAAGGTATCAACTTGTCATATTTAGTCTGATAGTCATCATTTATTTGATTAATGAAAAGTTGTGAGTCTCCAAAAACTTGTAGCTCTATGATCTTCTAGTCCAATTCTATTCTCATTCCAATGAGTAGTGCTTCATATTCAACTATGTTATTGGTGCAAGGAAACATCAACCGATAAGACTTTGGAAATGGTATGTCCCTGAGATGTGACAAAAAGAATTCCTACCCTCGAGCCATGTTGTGTATATGACCCATCAAAATAAAGTGTCCATGACTGCTTGGCCATTGCTATGAAAATATCGACGTCAGGAAATTCGATGTGCATTGGATGGTCTGTTTGTAAAGGTGCTTCCACCAACTGATCTGCTATGACCTTCCCTTTGATTTCCTTTTAATCCACATAGTGAATGTCAAACTTTTAATCCACATAGTGAATGTCAAACTTACTTAGGATCATTACCCATTTAGCTAACCTGCCAGTTAAGGTTGCTTTTCTCAGAAGATACTTTAAGGGATCAATTTCAGCCACCAATTTTATTGTATGATCTAACATGTAGTGCCACAACTTTTGGGAAGCAAACACTACTACCAAACAAGCCTTTTCAATGAAAGTGTAGTTTAGCTCATGGCTTGTTAATGTCCTGCTGATGTAATAGATGGCTCGCTCTTTTCCCGTTTTGTCCTCTTGTGCCAATAATGTCCCCAGGGATACTTCTGTGGCATAAATGTACAGTATGAGTGGTTCTCCTTGTACTGGTGGAACCAATACTGGTAAGCTCATTAGATAATGCTTGATCTGATTGAATATTACTTCGCACTTGTCTTCCCATTTGAACGAAACATTTTTATGCAAGAGATGCGTGAAAGGAAAACTCTTGTCTGCCAGTTGTGCGATGAATCTCCTCATGGCTTGTAGTCATCCTTGCAATGACCGCAGTTGACCGATGTTCCTTGGTGGTGGAATTTCTAGGATCGCTTGGACCTTTGATGGATCTACTTCTATTCCTTTTTTGACATAATATAGCCTAAGAGTTTTCCAAATTTAACCCCAAAGACACATTTCTTTGGATTGAGTCTAACCTTAAATTTTTTCATTTTGACAAAGATATGAGATAAGATATCTAGATGTCCCTCTCTTGTGTAATATTTTTCTAGGAGATCATCTACATAATCCTCCATGAATGTGTTCATCATGTCATGAAAAATTGTAGTCATTGCCCGTTGATATATTGCTCCTGCATTTTTGAGTCCGAACGACATTACATTCCAACAATATGTACCCCAAGGACATGTGAATGTGGTCTTATCTTGATCTTCAGGTGCGATCTTAATCTGATTGTACCCGAAAAATCCATCCATCAGTGAATACATGGCGTGCCCAACTGTCAAATCCATAATTGTGTCAATGTTCGGTAGAGGAAAATCATCTTTTGGACACGCTTTATTTAGATCCCTAAAATCTGTACAAATTCTTATTCGTCCATCTGGTTTCAACACTGGTACAATGTTGGAGATCCATTCTGTATAGTCGATAGACCGAATGAATCCTACATCCAATAGTTTCTTCAATTATTCTTTGACTAGCAGTGCAACATGCGGGTGCATCTTTTTGAGCTTTTATTTCACAGGTTTTTCCCCTAGCATTATGGACAAATGGTGCATGATAAGATTTGGATCCAATCCAGGCATATCTGCATATGACCAAGCAAAATTGATTTGATTATCCTTTAGGAATTATGTGAATTTTGGGACTTCTTCCTCTATCAATGATGCAATAGGTTGCAGGATCTTCAGCTATTTCACAGTGCCTATATTGATTTCTTCTATTGGTTCTATCAAAATAAAAGATCTCTCCTAATAGTGCTCAAGGAGAGTGTCAAGTTTATCATCTTTCAGTGCCTTTGACAGGTTTTCACCATTAGATACGCTCTTTATTTTTCCTTTTTCATGATCTAATACTGCCTTTTTTCAATTTTCACCATTAGGTCTATCTTATATATTGTTAATTTTGCAGCTAAGAAACTTGGCACTCTCCTGACTAAGGTTTTGATCATGAGATTCACTGGTGGAACCTGTTTCCGGGTTGGATGAACAAAGAAAATTTACAATGGTTTCATCGTCTGGGAAGATTGGGATATCAATCGGTTCAGTTTGTTCCCAATCAATGAGCTCGGGGTGAACCAAGGGCAAGGGATCATCTAGTTGGGTGAGGTCACTGGCAGTTAAGGTCATGAAACATTTGTAATTATCACTATGGGGAAGATCTATGATGGTATCCTCTTGTTGATTATCCGTCTCGCTTTGAACCGAATCATTAGCACTCGAGTCATGGTCGCTTTGAAGTACGTAGTCAAGTGGAGGCCTTGAACTTTCTCCTTATGTGAGCATGGGTGTATATTTTTGTATAACATCCACCTATTTGTCTCTACATAATTCATCATTATAAATGGTATCCCATTCATACTCATTTGAATTGGTGTCAGAATTCTCCCGCAATCTCAAAATTGTTTCAGCTATCTCTTCATTGGATTTCTTTTTGACCACTTCCTTTGCGTCTTCTCCATATCCAAGTCCGGTTTTATCTTTTGGATGCGTTGTTTTAGGTTGGATAGATTCCACAATTCCTTCTTTTCTCTTGCCTATGGGGCCAGTTCCTTCATAGCCCATTTGCTGCATTATTGTATAGCCCTTCCCATATTGCTCAGTAGGTAATTTGACATGTTGGATAGATTCTTCTTCATCTTAATAAAGCCAATTGAGAATAGCTCTATCTTCACTTTCTTGAGTGTTAGCCTTGATAAATTTCCCATCAAACTTGGTGATGGGGATTGTGGCTTGTGTTCTTGATGTGGAAGCCGCTGCATCTTGTTGTATAGATACTGTAGGTTTATGATGGAGAGACAAGTAGGTTAGAGAGACAATGAATATTCTCCCACCCCATTATCCTTTAAGTGTAGCTTTGTGCCGAATCTTTTTATCAATTCCCTTCTTTGATCATTGTGTTTAGAAGTAGAAACAACAAGAGCTTCTCTATTATGCGTGACAAAGGTGTCCTGAGTTTCTCTAAGGTTAGAACAAATCTGACCACTGTTATGATCCACCAATATGGTTATTTCTTGTCCGTCATATGTAAATTTTAGACATTGATGGTAAGTTGATGGTACCGCTTGCATTTCATGGATCCATGGGCGACCCAAAAGTATGTTATAAGATAATTCTCGATCAAGAACTTGGGAAAAAGCATTCTTTACAACAAGTCCCACTCTGATAGGTAGCATGATGAGGCCTTTAGAAGCTCGTTCCTCATCATCATATGCTTTGATTGTTATTTTTCTCCTCAGATCAATAGACTCTTTAGAATACCCTAAGGCAAGAACCAATTTTAAAGTACAAATATTTAGACCAGCTCCCTCATCTATTAAGACATGTCTTATTTAGGTTTTATGAACCATGACTTCTAGGTAAAGTGATGAATTATGGGGATGATTCATGGAGGCATCATCTTTCTTAGAAAAGGATAGGCATGTGGGTGAGGACAAGTGTCCCACCATGGCTTGAAATTTATCAATATAGAAAATCAAGAGATACGGTTGTGTCAATAAGAGCCTTCTCTAGAATGTTCTTATGTGCCACAGATATCTTAAGAAGTTCCAAGATAGAAATTTGAGCCGATGTTTTCTATAATTGATCAACTAAACTTTAGTGCCTTGGAGGAGGGACAGTTGATTTGGATGAAATTCCTTTTACAACATTTTTTTCCTATCCCCTCGTTGTTGCATTAACTTCCCAATACTCTTGCTTTCATTTGACCTTGATGACATTGACTTGCTGGTCATCCGTGTAGATATGATTGATTGTGGTGTCATAGACATGACTTACATTTTTTCCTTTGTCACCCGAAGATTCCCCTTTTTGATAATTAGGAAGAGGGTCCTTGAATGCCTGATGATCTTCGTTGGCATGATGTCCATCAACAATTATGGTGCGATTGCTGATCAAATCCTGGAGAAAATTTCTCAAACCTTGGCAATTATTCATCCTATGACCTTTGCACCTATGATAATCACAATAATACGAGTCATTCCACGAGGCTGGTTTGACTCCCGACTCATAATCTCTCTACAGTGGCAGCGTGATGGCGTTTTGATTCAAAAGCTCTTTGAGAATTGATTCAAGAGACTGGCCCAAGGGAGTAAAACTCCGTCGATTTGAGAAGAACTATGATTTGGGTGCATTTAAATTTTGATTGCTGCCGAGATTATTATTGAAATTACCATGATTATTGGCCATATTTCCTTGATTAGTATTATTTCCCTGATTGGAATTGTTATTGCCTTGGTTAGTGGAATTTCCATGATTTTTGTTGTTGTGTTGAATACCTGATACATTGTGAATGGTTGTCTTTGCTTTCACATTGTTGGCATCTACCACCCCATCATTTACAACATTCTTATTTCTAGTCCAAAACCTTGATTTATCATTGTTGTTGTTATGATTATATGAATTTGGACCATCTTTGTCCAGCTTTAGGACTCCTTTGTTGATCAAGGCTCCTTCGATAGTGATCGCGTTTTCAATAAATTTCTCAAATGATTGAGGGCAATGAAGGTTAAGCCTATAAATCATTTCTTGATTTAGACTATCAATAAAGATTTCCATCTTTTCCTTTTCAGGAACTGGACGAGAATATCTTGCAAATAACCTTCTCCACCTTTGCAAGAACGTGATGAAGGGTTCCCCATTATTTTATTTCGCTTTACACAAATCAAGCATGGTTATTTGATGTTGTATATTGCAGGAGTATTCAGATATGAATTTATTGATTAACTCCTCAAATATTTTGATGGGGGGAGTGATTTTGGAAAGCCACTCCATGGATTGTCCACCTAAGCTCCGTGGAAATAATTGCATCAGGTAAGTATCTTCATGAGCAAATTCCAGGTTCATATTTCAAAAGTCCCTCACATGATCACTAGGATCCGTTTTCCCATTGTATCTGTCAAATTTTGGGATTTCACAATGCTTTGGAAAAGGAATCATATTGAGATTCCTATCGAAGGGATATGGGAAAATATCTTCCATAACATATTTCTTGGTTGTTCCCCCTTGTATTTCTTTAATTTGTCCTTGTAGTGCTCTTATTTGTTGGGTAAGAGCACTAAAATCATTTAAGGGGGTTTCAACTCTTTCAGGATCTTCTCCTTGATCCTTTTCTCAAGAGATTTCTTAACAAAGGTCACAGAATTCTAGACCCTGAGCATAGAAAAGACTAGACTTGGCGGCATATTGCGTCAAAAAATTATTTTGACTCAGAAAACAAATGTGCTACTCTATGCCAGGGATGCGCTAAATTTTCAATGAATACACTAAATATCAGATCAATGTGTTGGATTGTTGCATGGATGTGCTGAAATAGAGCATGGATGCGCTATAACAGAGCATGGATGCGTTAGAATGGAGCATAAATGCACTAAAACAAAGAAGGGATGCGCTAGAACAGAGCAAGGATGCTCTAAAAGATCCAGTCAATGCGCTAAAAGATCCAGTCAATGCGTTGAAACATACATGTTTTGACAGTTTTCTTAATTGAATGATCTTTATCTGAATAATGTTTGAAAAAAATGGCATGCAGTGGGAAAATAAGTGTATGTTCTTTAAAATTTCCACGGGAATTGAAGAAAACAAACACTTCAAGCAAAATCACTCTTAATTGTCAAAAAGGTCATCATAAACATCACAACCCACATCTTAGAATTGTGTCGAATCACACAGTCGTGTCACCCCCTAGAGGGCGCCCGTGTTTTTTAATTTTCCAAGCGTGTACTCAAAGTTAGATTTATCGATCCCTTGAGCAAACAGTCCTTGGAAATTATATGGTGAGTGTCTTGGGGGAAAATTCTTTCATCCCCTTGCACTGTGAGTATTATAACGTTTGGTCGCTGACTCGGTTGGCTTCTACACTAAAGTTTGTAAAGGGTTTCCATTAAGTGCGAAAAATGATATACTCCCTCAAGAGACCTCCCAACCTTTAGAACAAAGGCTTTGGGGATGATTATCTTGCACACTAATGTCAAGTGGATTTTCATCAACAACTCGCTTTTGATTATAGTGGGTTGGAATCCTTAGCTTTAGGGGTTCCCACTTAGGTCGTTCCTCTTGGGTGAGTACTTTTTCCCACAAGAACAGGCCTGCTAAAGGTTTTAATAAAGCATAAAATACATGAAATGAAAAGATGAGTTTGGCATTTTGATCACCCAGTTTAAGGGGAGAGCATAGGCTTATCACCTGACAATCACAACAAACAATTTTGTTCATTTTTGATCCCAAATGACAAATTTGCTAAGCTAAGTGAAGATGTTGCTTCACAAAAGACATGGGATTCATTTTATCCAAGATAAATCAATTGTTTGGTGACTACCCTAGGATTGGTTTATTTTAAATTGGAATGACTACCCTAGGATTGCTTCATTTTAACCTTATGCTGAAAGTATTAATCTTTGTTCGTGGACGCGTCAGAATCAGGATTAAAAATTTACAGTTTCCTAGATGCGCTAAAAGAACACATAAATGTGCTAAAATAGAGCATAAATACACTAAAATAAATCATAGGGATGCGCTAAAACATAGAGGCAATGCACTAAAATAATACGGATATGTGCTAAAAAAGAGTAGCAATGCGCTGAAACAAAGCATGTATGCGCTAAACTATTTAATGGATGTGCTAAAATGGGCCTCAGATGCGCTAAACCACGAGTCCAGTTTGTAACCTGTCATAAAACTTGCAATAAAAAATTAAAAACGGGGCAAGGGCCCCACGGTGGGCATAAAAAATGTGTGTGTGAATATGTGGACTAAACTAAAGAGTTAAACAAACACACCAATGCGATATTATATTAAAGCAATCTAAGTTAAATATTAAAAAACTCTAAACACAGTTTATTCTTTTAAAAACGTCTCATTGTCCTCTATCTCCAAGGATTCGTTGTAAGTTGTTGGCTCTCAAATTGTGTAAGCAGTAGCTTTGCAAAATGACAACCTAGAGAATGAGATTATGCTAAATGAGATTAAGCCATGAAACTAAAATGGACTATGATTGTAAAATGATAAACTAAAATTCTATGATAAGATTGCTAAATGTTGGATAAATGCAACTATAATGCTCACGCTATATACGCTTAGATTCTAGATCTTTTTCAAAGCACAAAGAGGTTGTATTTATAGACTTTTGGAGGCAAAAGCCTAGTTGGCAAAGATCGACAATTAACATCAAGCCTGGTAAGATGAACAGTGGAGGATTGGGAAGTTGGAGAGAAAGATGGAAGCTAAAGAGAAAGAGGGGGAATGTTTCCTCCTACATGACCTCTTCCATTCAAAATTGAAGGAAAGTAGCCATTTGGCATTTTTAGTTATGAGGAGTTAGTTGGTAGTTGAGGATAAATTCATTATTAAATAATTAAGTTATTTAATTATATGTGACAATGAATTTAGAAGCTTCCATAATTTAAATAATTAATATTTAATTATCTATGAGAGGTGAAAATGATGTTTAATTAAATATTTAGAATATTTAATTAAATGTGGAGTGAAGAATGAATTTAGAAGAATATTCTTATTTGAATTTAAAAATTCAAACTTAAAGTAACATGACAATTAATTTAAATAAATTATAAAATTTATTTAATTAATTAAGAGGAAGATGGGAAATGGTAATAAATAAATAAACTTATTTAATTAAATTAGAAGAATTAGAAAGTGAGAGTGAACAATATAAATAAATAATTAAATTTATTTATATGTAGATGACTTTAGAAGATTAATTAAATAACTCATACTTAATTAATTATCAGGCTTGATTTAATGTGACCATTTTTAGATGTATACACATTCAATACATAAGGCATATCAGATGCTTTTGTGGATTCAATCTTTTTTTTCTCTTGGTTGCATAACATAATCATTGCTTTGTTCTCTCATGTGTGATAGTTGTTTTGGTTGCAAAGGATCACTGGGGGTTGTGGGGTTCACAATCAACTCTTACATGGTATCAGAGCACCAGATCTGTGACTTCTTGTCTGAATTTTGAAAGATCCAGCCTTGAGGGAAAAATTGACTCATCCTAGGACGAAATGTGCATCACCGTTGCATCCAGAATGACTGAAAACCTAAGGAACACTTATTGTTTTATCGAATTTGGAGCAATTGTAAAAACATGCATTTTTTTTGCAGCCAAAAGTACACACACATAATCCATATGGTTGTATGGCCCTACACGTTTCCCTAGGTTGTCATTAAACCTCCTTACAAGCGCATATACAAATCAAAAAAATTGTGTTTTAATTATTTTTTTACATGCGGTACTTGTGGTCATTAATAGCCATAGTCGACGACTTAATAGGTTGTTGGCCTTTAAAATTCTTGCCTCCTTTCAAAACATTGACAAAGATTTCGACAATCAAAAAATTAAACCCTCCAGATGGCATATCTTCATGGAATATTCCAACAAAAAGGTTTTTGGGAATAGGTTTTTTTTTTTCTAACAGAACAAAACATTCTAGGAATATTTGTTGATGACCAAATGACTGTCAAAATTTAATCCAATAAATTTTTGATGTCAGTGGTTGTACGACCACTCAGCCCCGCTCCAAGACCTAGTTTGCATGCAAAGGAGAAGTCTTTTTCTTTTCACTATAACTTGGGCATAGAGTTTTGAAATCAGGCAAACAAGATATCATCAAAAAGCTGGTTTCAAACACTTACTAGTGGTGTAGGTTTCACAATCAGATTTTGCTAATGGTTCCTATTCTTCTCAATCAAAGTTAGATCTTCATTTTTTGCTTCTAAGCTCATAAATTTTCACTTGTATCTCCAATTTTCACGATTCAAGTAGCATTGGGAAGGTATTTCAAAGCTCTTAAGATCTATTCATCCAATTTTTCTAGAATCTACTCCAAGTACATTTTATTCAGTTTTTTGTGTTTTCACAATTCTGTCAATTACTTGGACATCTTTGTAATAATCAACCCCCAATATATATATATATATATATATATATATATATATTTGTTTTTTCCCCGATACATTCCAATAGTTGTATGAAGTTTTCTAAGTTTTCTTCAGGTTTGTTTGATTGCTTTTTCTCACATGTCATTCATGATAGAAGGTTTATGTTTGTTTATTCTTTTTTAATGCCAATCATGATATAATTGTGACCAAAGAATAACAATAGATTGCAGATGAAACATATAATAAATTGGCTTTAAAAAATAACATTCATCTCTTTCAAAGATCAGTCTTTCATTGAAAAATAAGAACATATTTGAACTTCCATAAATATCAGAAAGATAGTTCACTTTCAAACTTGAAAATAAGTAACATAGAAACAACAAATAGGGTTCTTAAATGGCAACTTACAACACCAAGATATTAACTTTTAATCTTCCTTGTTTGACCACGTCCCTAGCCCTTTAAATCATACTTCAATGATGATCCAAAAATAGTCACAACCAACAAGTAGGAAGTTGGGTTTCATTTCCATAAAACCGTCCACCAAAAATAAGAAGCAAGGCAGTAATATAATCCTTCAGAAAAAGAATCGAACTGAAACAATGTTTGGCACTAGTCTCCTTGTCTTTGGGCTACCCCAAACACTTGCTAAAAAACCCCAATAACCAGCAACCCAGGTGCCGAACTCACACAGGTTGCAAACTGAAAATGACCACCACAAAGAGCGCCCTCCTTGAGAAGTTTGATCTTCTCTAAAAAATAATTTCCTTCACTAAAAATGCAAAGTAGTGCTTGTTTTGACTACCATGAAGAAACACATCATTCAAACCAATACCCATCTTGATACCTCTTTTCATTTCAGAACTATGAGCAAAAATATAAGTTTCAAGTTCATAACCAAAGTGCCCAAAAACCACAAATTTCATCATCAAAATGCATCTCAACTTCACCTAAATCAGTACCAAGTTATTACAAGCCAAAAACACACAACCCCACACCAAAAATGATCAAAACTCTTTATCTCTAAAGTCTATAATCTGCAACTTTGAAGCTCAAATGGCGACCTCTGAATGAAATCACCCCTCACCAGCTTGAGAAGGTCTCTCACTGCCAAAACTTGTCTTAGACAACGGAGGTTTTCATCCTCAAATCCATTTCTCAGTCCCTGGTAGCAAACCAACAACACCTCACTAAGTCGTCAAATCATCCATAATAAAAAAGAGCTTCCAATGAAATTTTTAAAGAGTCTTCTTTCAAATTAGGGCGACCTCCAAAGAAAAAACCATAATCCCAAGGTGAAATCCATGCCAATAGACATATTGTCTTTTGATTTTATTTATTTCATCTCAAACATTAGCTTTTTAATAAAAATTTAACTCATAACATGCTTTAGGCATCCACTCCTTATTGAGCATACTAAATTATTTTGTTGCTCTTTAAAATGACTTAAAGTCATTGTATTAGGCATCAAGGTACATATTTTTCCCCCTCATGACCCTCAATGAATAAATATAAAGTTACTTTATTAAAATCCAATTTTGAAGGAGAGACTAAATATTAAAATGGCTCAACCATAGAAACTGATGCCTCCAATGAAAAATGTTGTTGGGAGATAACCCTGACCGGGTCTAGCTAACCCTAGATGACTTACTATTTTTAGAAATCCCTAAAAATAGTAAGTAGCACCCTAAAAATTGATCGAGAGAGAAATTGAGGAGATCGAAAGGGCTCACCGAGGACTGAAGCACAGTACCAAACCCCTTGCTTGAATTAGTTCTTACTAAAAATAGTAAGTGTGTCTCAATCAACCCAAACTGAAAGAGGACATTGTAAATGGGGACATTGCAGTTTGCCCTTCCCTAAGATTGCTTGTCCTCAAGCAATTCCAGTAAAGCCCTAGAATCCATAATCAGAATCATACTGAAACTAGAAATGATCCCAGGGTCCCAAATAATTCTAGGAGGTTTGTAGCTCCACTTGCTCAAATCCTTGTCTTGCGAGGTACCAACACATGAGGCCTCCTGAAATTC
Source organism: Sequoiadendron giganteum (assembly GCA_007115665.2). Lineage (NCBI taxonomy): Eukaryota > Viridiplantae > Streptophyta > Pinopsida > Cupressales > Cupressaceae > Sequoiadendron > Sequoiadendron giganteum. The sequence continues at coordinate 145,487,673 of CM021100.1, read as the reverse complement.
ACCTGAAAGAAGAGTGATAAAATACCACCAAAGCTCAATCCACTCCTCAAAAATAAGTCCCTCAAGAGAACCAAACTGAGGTGCCACAGGAGTAAGCTCAAGAAAATCCAGACTAGTTCTCTCATCCCAAATAGTAGCTTCTCTAAAACCTAGTGTGAATCTCGGGTTCCAAGTGAATCTAAGAAAAAAACCATCATACTGAAGTTGCATCATACTGAACATCATTGTCAACCCAATGTACTCTGACTGTACTCTCTTATCCCAAATTGCAGCAGTCAATAAACCATCAACCGAAATAATGTCTGCCCTCGCCATGATGTAACTGTAGTTAGAGTCACCAAATTGGAAGCATATAATGGGAGCACTATATCCGGAAAAGTACTCACAACCAGTCGTCCTGACTCGAAATCAATCTTCCCAATGAGAACAGTCTGCACAACCAGCTCAAGAAGATGTGGGAAATAGTAATAAATTTGTGATTCCACTAGATATGTAGGAGAGGTAAGCAAGGAATAAGCTATAGAATCATCACCTAGTACCAAATCACAACTAACACCCAAGCTCAATCGGGTACAACTCAACTGTTGATACCAAATTGAAATCGTATGTAATTTGATCGAAAAGTTTTCTTGAGAATGGAGGTTGGAAGTAGTCCCACTGGTCCATTCTTGAGACAACACTTCATGACTAAAAGTTGCACCAGTGTCCCAAACCTTGTTGTTTTCATCCAATGCAGTGTTGCAACTAGGAGTAGTTTCATCATCAAGCTCAAAAAGTTGGTTGTCATATACCCTATCAACTCCTATCTCAAACAAAGGATTATCAAAAAGCAACTGTTGACCCTCCTCACGAGCTGATTGTGAATCCAAATCAGCAATCATGTTCAACTATATGCAAAGTAAAATCTGATTTGTTCTCAGGAACAAGATCATGACCATTATCATCATGACCATACTATTTTTAGAAATACCTGATCTTGTTGTTCCAACATAGTAAGCTCAGGATTCAAAGGTATTTCTACCCTTGGTGGAAAGTTTGGCATAACAGGTCTTGCCAAAGCTCCCTAGTTACCAAATCATTGTTGTCCTACCCTGTTTCCTTGAACCATTTGGTCCATTGTCTGTATTAAATCTGCTAACCTATCATCAGTCTTCTGTGCTTGTTGTGCTGCCCTACCTTGACCTCTTACCAAAGCATCAAGAAGTAGCATTAATCTGTCAGGAGGTGCCTCATTCCTCTCATTCCTTTCATTCCTTTCATTTCTATCATTCCTATCACCTTCACCACCCCTATCTCCCATGATTCCAGTATTAGAAGACCCACTAGATGATGATTTTGTTCACTGCCCTTCCTCTGATGGTGACCAATGTTCCCAACAATCCTCTTCTCTTTTCCTCAACATTTCGCGATACCTTATTTCACAGTCACTGATTCTCATAGATATGTTTTATCCACGGGTTGGCAAGATGAATTTCACTTTGATACCACTATAATAATCAACCCCCAATATATATATATATATATATAAATATTATTTTCCCCCGATACTTTCCAACTGATGTATGAAGTTTTATGAGTTTTCTTCAAGTTTGTTTGATTGTTTTTTCTCTCACATGTCATTCATGATAGAAGGTTTACGTTTGTTGTGTATGTTTTTTTGTGCTTTTCACATTCCAATCATGATATAATCATGACCAAAGAATAACAAAAAATTGCAGATGAAACATATAATAAACTAGCTTTAAAAAATAACATTAATCTCTTTCAAAGATTAGACTTTCATTGATAAATAAGAACAGACTTTTGTTGGAATTTATGCCTCATCTTCTTGGCTTGGACTTCTATTTTGCCTTGGAGCCCTGTTTCTGGCCTTTACCACCATACCGCTGCAAGATTTCCTTGGTGGCGTAGTTATGTAGTTTACCGCTTTACCACAGGCCACCTTGCTTGGTCTGGAGGTTGGGCGGTGTTACCGCCTTACTGTGATGGTCTTCTTCTTGTTCGGCAGTGGCGTGGTGAGCGGCGACAGTTGGAAGGCGATTACCGCCTTACCGCAAGGTGCTCCTTCCGGTGGCACGATAGTGCATTGAGCGACAATTTGGTGGAGTGAAGGCATACCTCCTTACCACAGGTCACTGTCTAGCGGTGGAGGTAGTGCGGTGAGCGGTGCAGAAGTGGCGAGCTAGTGGTTGACAGTCTACCACCTTACCACGGGCGGTGAGAAGTCTCACCGTGGTGGTTGCAGTAAGTGGCTAGCGGTTGGTGGTGACCGTTACTGCCCCATCGCAGGCGATGAGAATGCTCACCGTGGTGATTGTAGTCAAATCGCTGGCGATCTGTCAGAGCGGTCACCACCTTACTGCGAGGTGGCCTAGCGGCCTACGTGGTAGCACGGTGAGACCGCTGATGGTCTGGTTGGAGGTTACTCCCACACCGCAAGAAGGCTTGAAAGGGTTAGCAGTAACATGGTTGGTGGCTTGGCGGTTAGCGCAGGCAGTTATCACCATACCGCGAGCGATCAACCTAAGCTCGGCGATAGCACAGTTGGAGGCCAAGGTCGAGTCGACACAAGCTTACCACCATACCGTGGCTGGTGAAGATGAGCTCGACGGTGACGTGGTAGAAGGTAGAGAGAGCTTGGAGCTCGGTTGATCGAGATTGACTGAGCTGGACCAAATGTTAGAAGCAGTGAACGAATAGAGTGGCAACATGTGGCAAGAAGTTTAGATATGATTGGTTGAAGCCTTAATTTATGATTGTGATGGGTTGCATTGTTAAATGGAGGTTGACAGACATGTATGAAACCAATTTTAATGTTGGGCGACTCGATGTCTGCAGAAGACGATGCACATTATCAAAGAGTGATGGCTACTTGCAGGTAGGATAATTAATTATCCTGATGACCGTTGAATGCTAGGATGGGCAGAACAGGTTGGCACACGGTAAGAGGTTATATGTAATCTCATGTACAGTCAGCTAGGATGATGAGCAAAGAGAGAGAGGCTAAGAGTGTTCGAGCGGTCTTTTCCATGAACACTTAGTCTCTCAGATCTGAGATGATGTGAACCTGTTGAGGCCTAGAGGTTGGGCTGGCCGTATGGCTGGCTGAGAGAGTTAACTGTCTTGGTGAGATGAATCTACACTATGTGTTGTGACGGTGCTAGAACAGTGTGAAGATTCTGATTATGTTGTTTCCTTCTTTCTCCAGATGGACAAGATGTAATCTCCTGAAGAGCATAGCTCTGAGATTGTATTGTAACTGTTTGTTGCTGAATAATACAATTTGAGCTGAGTGTTTTGGAGGGTGGTATTTTTTACCTAAAAATGTTTTCCCCACATAAATTTGTGTGTCCACATGTTTGTCTTTCATGTTGTTTGATTCTGCTATCTGAATCTATGCTTCTATTGAATCTGCTCTTGTTAAGAATTTAATTTTCTCAAAAAGATCAATGGGGGATCCACTGTGCCTGTTTCCGCTTTATGGCATAGTTTTTGTCTTTGATGTGATTTGAAGAAATGAAAATCACTAAGGCACTGCTATCTTAGACATTTGTTCTATGATGCCAAACCCATCTCGTATCCCCAACAAGTGGTATCAGAGTTAGTTAAGGGATGTCAAGGCTTGATGATACCAACAAGTGGTGTCAAAGCCTTCTGCTGGTTACTGAAGTTTTGGATATTTCTCCTGTGATGATTTCTTAGCTTGGAAAGCTTGAGGAAATCTAGAGAAATCGGTGGGTGTTTGATCCTTCGATGAGTGGAATTTCTTGCTTATTTGATTCAACACACAGGTTTGAAAGATGTTGGAGATGACTAGAGTTGATTATATTGTTGTTATATGGTCTAAGGCTCCTAGCTCGTAGCAAATGTTCCTGATGCAAAGGGCGTGAGATGTGCTTGTGGTTGTGTTGCAACAAAGCGTGGTTTCATACTAGGTGTATGTGTGAGAGGCTCCCTAGTGGTATGAAGTTTCTTATGTTGTTCAGCCATGGAGTGTTGTGCTTGTGCTGGGTGTTCTGACTTAGCACTCAAGGCAGGTTCTCTATTGCTCTGTTTGCATGGAGGCTATGAAGGTGATCCTGGTGGTCTGCAACTTATGTATAGCCTGGCTCTCTCGTATGCTTGTGTATGACTGAGGTTTTGGAACTAGTCTAAAATGGACCTGATGTTCCTACTTACCTGCTTCTTGCACTCGCATGGTTTAGATTCATGTCTTTGGCTCTGGAGGTTTTCTGTAGATTTTCCTAAAAAATTCTATGACTCATTTTCATATTTCTTTTCATTGTTTTGGTTAACCATGTTGGTTATGTGTAGACTCTTGGGTAGTTCAGATGAGCTATGAATATGGAGATGTGTGAGTGTTTTATAAACACTGTGGTTTTGTAGGTTTTACACAGTCAAGAAAAACTTGTGGTGTGTGGAGCTGTTGTTCAACTATTTTCTAGACCCTGGCTTTTGGGGTGTGACTGGATGAGATAGTTGCAGTTCGACATGGTTTGAGGAGGTGTGATGTCTTCTCTGCACGAGAGTGTTGGTATGTGTTTTTCATTCAACATTCTTGTGTTGTTTCCTGCTGGTTTCCTAGACTATGGTGCTTGAGTTGTGGACGTGATTGGCAAATCAGATCTATTGTTGATCTGGTGTTTGAGTCAAGCTGTCCACGTGGGTTGTTCCCTTTGATTATCTCAATTTTGCAATTTCCAATGTGATGATAGATTTGCAAGGTTTTCATTGAAGTGGATCTACAAGTTGTGCATTTTTGTGGGTTGTCTTTACCTACATGTTTGTCGTGAGTCAACTCGGAAGTGGACTGTCATTATCCATGAGGTTTCTTCTGTGGTGGTGCAGATCTGTTAGCTAACCTTGTCTGTGGTCACTTGTGCATTGGCGTGGATATTTTGAGATGAGAGGATGGACAACATTTGAGTACCTGAATAGTTAGTGATGGGGACCTGAAGCATGTGAATCACGATGTCATGGAAAGCTTGTTACACTGACTAGTGTAAGCTTTTGATAGTGATGGTGTGGTCGGTCATGATGCTTGGAGAGCTCAGTGTCACATCTCAGTGGGAGCTTTAGTAGTGACCGTGGATTCATCACTTGGTGATGAATGGTCTTCTTTGGTGTTGCAAATGCTTCTTGGGGACTCTTAGATCCTGTTATTGCATAAGAGTTCTCTCACATTTACAGGGTCACTATTTTGAAGATGTGTAACATCTTGGAGCCATGGAGGACATTGTTAGTTTTTTGGCTGAGATGTTGGTGGTGCTTGACAGGTGATGTTGGTTTAGAGTTTGTTTGCTTTATGTCATGATTTACTCTTACTTAGAGTTTTGGCATGTTGCTTTTCTCTTGAGACCATAGCTTGTTCACCTGAAGCATGGTATCTTCTAAGGGGGATGTGTAGATCATGGTGTCATGATAAGTTCTTGTTCCTAGGTTTGGAGCTTTGACAGTGGTCTGGTGTTTCTCTATGTTTTGACTACTTTGGTCATATGCTGGAGGACTTCATGTTTAGTGCAGTAATGCAGGTTGGAGTTAGCGTGAGATGACATGTTGTTGGTACTCATGGATGCATGGAGAATAAGGTGAGGCTGGAATTCTTTTGAGAATATTGTTGTTATAGTTGAAAGTCTGAGTAGCCTACACCTTGGTTGAACGTGAGTTAAACAAAGAGCAGTGAGGAAAGTGGTCTTGGGTAAGTCACGGTGACTTATATATCTTGGAGGAGCATCTTTTCTTTTCTTCTTGGTCTGCTCGGCAATGGTGTCTCTTTGAAAGGTATTTTCCCATTATAGCTTTCAGATATGTGTTATGCTTGCTTTCATGATATGAATCTTGAGTTGTTTTAAGATTATAGAGGATTCATAATGAAAGGTGGACAACATAGTGGATTTCCTTGTGCTTTTGAGGACTGATAGGAGATGGTTATATGGGTTAGTTTGATCTTCTTTGAGGTGCTTACATCCATGGAATTGTTGGGTGTTGTTATGGCTTTTCCCTTTGGGATGTGAAGAAGATCATTCTTGACACAACTGGCATTTAGAAATGTATGTAGGAGGATGCTACATGTTTTGATTTGTAGTTTCTCTCTAATCTAGTCTTTTCTTCCTATATGTTCGTTTTCATATGACTTTAGATGTGAGATGCCTTTGTGGAGCCGAGTTGGTCATAGTTTGTGGTCATGTGTTGTCACTTGGGTGATGACACGAAGGTTCCTATGCCTCTTTCTTCAGTCAGATATGGAGGTTTTCTTGGAAGAGCTCTGGAAGACAGTTGAGAGAAATGTTTCTTGCAGCAGGTGGTTGCAGGTGGTGCATATCAGTGTGACTATTCCTCAAAACTACATGGTTCCTCATTTCTTTGTGCAGGTGATTGGTGGACTTAGTATGCCTGGATCACTTGTGATGATGCTTTGTTTGCATTCATCTAGACAATACCCTTGCAGTGGGAGTACCTGAACGTGTTTGGTATTTTGACTGGTTGACACATGGTGCTTGTTTTTTATGCTGATGGGTGGTTATGTGATGGTGTGAGTTTACTGATGGTCATACCTCTAAGGTATGGGTGGTTGGATGAATTAGCACAAGTTGTGGGTGTTGGTTTTCAGCCGCGTGGGTTTGATCAGTTGGATGGGGTAGTCAGTTTTCTGGTTGCAGTTCTAGCTGATGGTTTATCTAATTCTAGAGAATGGTTTCTCGTTCTATGTTCATGTTGTGATTCATTTTTCTACTATGGTACCTTTTCTGCCTGAAGGATCTGATGCTTGTGTTCCAAAGACTGGTGCATGTACGCCTTGGCTTGTTCCTTTTTCTTGTGTTGGATGTTTGGAGTTGTAGCCTGAGATGGTGGACATTTTTTGAATGTCGTTGCAGGTGTCTTGGTTGGAGCATGAAAGCATGGTGGTGGTCCTTGTTCGCGTTTTTGGAGGAAGCCAGTAAGACTTTTTCAATTGAGAGATTGTTAGAATTTATGCCTCATCTTCTTGGCTTGGACTTCTATTTTGCCTTGGAGTCGTGTTTCTGGCCTTTACCGCCATATTGCTGCAAGCTTTCCTTGGTGGCGCGATTGTGTGATTTACCGCTTTACCGCGGACCACCTTGCTTGGTCTAGCGGTTGGGCAGTGTTACCGCCTTACCACAATGGTCTTATTCTTGTTCAGCGGTGGCACGGTGAGCAGTGACAATTGGAAGGTGGTTACCGCCTTACCGCAGGGTGCTCCTTCTGGTGGTGCGGTAGTGCAATGAGTGGCAAGTTGGTGGAGTGAAGGCCTACCTCCTTACCGTGGGGTCACTGTCTAGCGATGAAGGTAGCGGGGTGAGCAACACAAAAGTGGCGAGTTGGTGGTTGACGGTGTACCGCCTTACTGTGGGCGGTGAGAAGCCTCACCACGATGGCTGCGGTAAGCAGCTAGCAGTCAGTGGTGACCATTATTGCCCCACTACAAGCGGTGAGAATTCTCACCGTGGTGGCTGTGGTGAGACTGCTAGTGGTCTGCTAGAGCAATCACCGCCCTACCGTGGGGTGGCCTAGTGGCCTCCGTGGTAGCACGGTGAGACAATTGACAGTCTAGCTAGCGGTTACCACCACACCGTAGGAAGGCTTGAAAGGGTCAGTGGTAACGTAGTTGGTGGCTTGGCGGTCAACGCAGGAAATTACTGCCATACCATAGGAGGTCAACCTGAGCTCAGCGGTAGCGTGGTCGGAGGCCGAGGTCGAGTTGACATAGGCTTATCGCCATACTGTGGCTGGTGAAGACGAGCTCGGTGGTGATGCGGTAGAAGGTAGAGAGAGCTCAGAGCTCAGTTGACTGAGCTTGACCGAGCTAGACCAAATGTCAGAAGCAGCGAATGAATGGAGTGGCGACATGTGGCAATAATTTTAGATTTGATTGGTTGAAGCCTTAATTTTTTATTGTGATGGGCTGCATTGTTAAATGGAGGTTGACGGACATGTCTGAAACCAGTTTTAATGTTGGGTGGCTCGATGTCTGCAGAAGACAATGCACGTTATCAGAGAGCGATGGCTGCTTGCAGGTAGGATAATTAATTATCATGATGACCATTGAATGCTGGGATGGGCAGAATAGGTTGGCACATGGTAAGAGATTATATGTAATCTTATGTGTAGTCAATTACGATGATGAGTGAAGAGAGAGAGGTTGAGAGTGTTCGAGCGATCTTTACCGTGAACACTTAGTCTCTCAGATCTAAGATGATGTGAACCTATTGAGGCTTAGAGGTTGGGCAGGCCATATGGCTGGTTGAGAGATTTGATTGTCTGAATCTATGCTTGTGTTGAATCTGCTCTTGTTAAGCATTTACTTTTCTCAGAAAGATCAATGGGGGATCCACTATGCCTGTTTTCGCTTTATGGCATAGTTTATGTCTTTGATGTGATTTGAAGAAATGAAAATCACTAAGGCACTACTATCTTAGACGTTCGTTCTATGATGACAAACCCATCTCGTATCCCCAACAACTTTAACTTTCATAAATATCAAAAATATAGTTCACTTTCAAACCTGAAAAATAAGTAACATAGTAGCAACAAATAGGGTTTTTAAATGGCAACGTACATCACCAAGATATTAACTTTTAAGCTTCCTTGTTTGACCACATTCGTAGCCCTGTAAATTAGACTTCAATGATGATTTAGAAATATTCACAACCAGCAGGTAGGAAGCTAAGTTTCATTTTCAAAAAACCTTCCACCAGAAATAAGAAGCAAGGCAACAGTATAATCCTTTAGAAAAAGCATCAAACTGAAACAATGTTGGCACTAGTCTCCTTGTCTTTCGGCTACCCCAAACACTTGCTAAAAAACCTCATTAACCAACAACCTAGATGCCCAACTCACACAAACTACAAACTGAAAATGACCACCACAAAGGGCATCCTCGAGAAGTTTGATCTTCTCTAAAAAAATATTTCCTTCACTAAAAAATGCAAACTAGTGCTTGTTTTGATCGCCATGAAGAAACACATCATTCAAACCAATACCCATCTTGATACCTCTTTTCATTTCAGAACTATGATAAAAAATATATAAGTTTCAGGTTCAGAACCAAAGTGCCTAGAAACCACAAATTTCATCAACAAATTTCATCTCAATTCCACCTAAATCAATACCAATTTATTACAAGCCAAAAACACATAACCCCACATCAAAAATGATCAAAAATATTCATCTCTAAAGTCTGTAATCTACAAATTTGAAGCTCAAATGGTGACCTTTGAGTGAAATCACCTCTTCACCAGTTTGAGCAAGTCTCTCACTGCTGAAACTGGTCTTAGATGAGAGTTTTCATCCTCGAATCCATTTCTTAGTCCTTGGTAGAAAACCAAAAGAACCTCACTAAGTTGTCAAATCATCCATAGTGAAAAAGAGCTTCCAATGAAGTTTTTAAAGAGTCTTCTTTCAAATTAGGGTGAGCTCCATAGAAAAACCCTAATCCCAAGGTTAAATCCACGCCAAGAGACATATTGTCTTTTGATTTTATTTATTTCATCTCAAACATTGGCTTTTTAATAAAAAATTAACTCATAACATGCTTTAGGCGTCCACTCTTTAAAACGACTTAAAGTCATTGTACTAGGCATCAAGGTACACAATTGTCCCCCTCATGACCCTCAACAAATAAACATAAAGTTACTTTATTAAAATCCAATTTTGAAGGAGAGACTAAATATTAAAATGTCTCAACCATAGAAACTGATGCTTCCACTGAAAAATGTTGTTGAGAGATAACCCTAGATGACTTACTAATGGTCTAGCTAACCCTAGATGAATTATTATTTTTAGAAAGCCCTAAAAATAGTATGTAGCACTCTAAAGCTCAAGCCAAAGAGAAATTGAGGAGCTCGAAAGGGCTCACCAAGGGCGGAAGCACAATACCAAACCCCCTACTTGAATTAGCACTTACTAAAAATAGAAAGTGTGTCTAAATCAACCCAGACTAAAAGAGGACATCATAAATGGGGACATTATAGTCTTGGCACCTGGAAATGATCTATTTACATTGGATGATATTATTTGATATGTTTTATATGTATTGAAGATATTAGTCTTTGGCTTTTTCATTTGAGTATCATGGGTGTTTTGTTGATCCTTGTATGATCAACTTGGAAAAGGATAACTATAAGTCTTGACGGGATGACATCCTGACACATCTTGGCTTGATCTTTTGCCTTATCTATATGGAATCATACCTACACTAAACACACCAAGGAATTTATCAGCATGGGGTATCATCTTAGATTATTGTAGGGGTTTGATGTTCTAGTGTTGATCTTGACACTGTGTGATGTCTTAGACATTGAATGTACCCACACACTTTGGACACGTCTTTGGGAGATCCGTGAAGAACCTCATATCTCTCCATACCCAAAGGATCCTACTCCAGATTGTATCATCTCTCTTAGAGATAAAAATTCCATACCCTTTGATGATGACACTTTAGAGGAGCTTGAGTGTATCATAGGTCTTACATGTTTTGATGGCTCAAAGACTTGTCTTCATGTTACCACTCTTCAGATCGAGACTACATCATCATATTCTGTTGTTCTTGATCAGTTTGGCATTGCCACATCTTTGGATCCTATTGGTTTAGTGCAGTAGGACATACATCTTCCAGACATAGCTACTTGGGATTCGTATCTGGCAGACATCCATCGTGGATCTTGAGTTTTCCAACTCTTTCACTCATAGTGTTGATACTAATCAACCCACTATGGATCATAGCTTTGATACCACATTTCCCATGCCCACCCTACCCATAACCAATGTGGCCGATGTTGAAACAATGGTTGCTAATGCCCTCAAGAAAACCTAAAAAAAATGAATGAATCCTTAGAAAAACTGCAAAACTTTGTGAGTTTTGAATACATTGCAGATACTGTGATTCCTATCATAGATAACATGGGGAAATGCTTGATAATGAACAAGGAATAGAAAATTTGTGTAACCTAGCTTACATAATTAATCATCACATAAAAAATAATGAGGATGATCCTATAAATACTACGGTCAATTTTATTGATGTTCAACCTCATAAGGACCAAACCCAAATGCCCCTTGACATTGCTTTCTCACAAAATGACATAATTAGACGTGCACCTGATGGTCCTCTTTACATCGCCAGAAGAATCAATGGCAAGCCTACTAATGGGATATTAATTGATCTTGTGTGTGTATAGAATGTGATCATTCAAGAATTCTTATTTGTGCATGAACTTTTTCAAGATTCTTATGAACAACCGTAAGCATGGATCAAAACACATAATGGTTTTTCTTCCCCTACGATAGGTTCAATCATCTTCCTTTAAAATTTGGATTGAAACAATTGAATTCCTTATTCTCCATCATCCCATCATCGAACCAATTTTGTGTGAAGTTTAGTTATCCATGGCTACGCTCCATGGATGTCGTCTCATCGGTAGTGCATAAATGCTTAAAATTTCCATTTGACAATGTGTAGAGGAGGGCGACCAACTGCTCAGGACCCTAGGTCACAGGAGGGTCTAGAATAATTAGTTTCCTTGATTTACCTCATGCTAAGGGATTGTCTAAGATGAATTTGAAATTTGAGAGAGTGAAATAGAAGGATAATTGATATGTCACTGTCCTTTTTCCAACCTGAGAGTTTAGGAAACCAAGTGAACCAGTTCTCGAGTCTAGATTGTAACCTAGGCAACTCTCTGCTAAAGGAATCCAGTGTAGAAGACGAACGACAGCGCAATGCATTTGCATATTGGTCGGGCATTGACATCCATATGAACAAAGAGTACAAAGTGCAACCGAGACTAACAAAGAACTCACTAACAACCTAATAAATTCAGTTTTATACAATGACAGAAAACAAAATACAACAAAAAAACTAAGAAAAAAAGAAGAATACTTTAACTTAAAAGATAGAATTTGACAAGAGATAAGGTAGTGAAAAAAAAACTTACGATCGGTCTAGCCTCCCACAAGTTCCACATGAACACGATACCTATATACAACAAAACGGGGAAAATATTTGGGGTTGTTTCAGGGCTTGTTGTAGTAAAACCCCCGTTTTGGTGTTCCCACCTCCACAGACAACCAGAATAGCCACAATAGAGAAAATGCAATAAAGAAAGTATTGAAATGGAAGAATAGCAAGCAATACTAACAACAATATGCTACTAAACCAAACAACTATGCTAAATAAATGGATATCACCTCCCAACAAGGTTCCCTCAAGCACGTGAAGGAAAATGCGAGCTCGCAAGCTTGTGAGTGCCAACGTTGTTGCAACAATGAGAGGAATGAAACCAACAAAGTGCCAACTTGGAGATTCAAAAATGGTGAAATGAAGTGTGTAGAAGTGAGTGTGATCAAGTGAGATTGAAGAATCTTGAAGAAGATCAATTGAGAAGAAGATAGTCTTTTGAAGGTGGATAGGAGCCCAAAAGAGTTGTTCGAGGTCGGTCAAGGGCATATGGGTGTTATGATTCATTATCAATGGAGAAGTGTAACACCTCTGCAAATTCTAGAGGCAGGAATCCCGTTAGGATGGAAGCGCTCCGTACAGATGTCCATGCGACACACTAGCGTTGCCGACAAAAATTATGCCATCAACACTATAGACAACCACCAAATGGATGGAAAGCAGATGGATGAGGTGGAATAGCATCTTCGGGTTCAATTTTTCAAAGGCGAGTTGTGTAAATGGGGAATTTGTAAGTGGTGCAAATTCACTCCATTACATTTGCCCCCACTTTAGCGAGCATATGTGCTACCAAATGTGAGCTAAAGTAGATCGAAAGAGTTTAAAGAAAGTATACCTAAACTGTCGAGGAAGCAAACCAAAATATGACACACCCAAAAGCATAAGAAGAGGAGATGGCTCCACAAGTACTTGATCTTGAGGAGAGTTGAAAAAAATGTGTTGCAGGTCTGTAGACTTATGAAAAGGTGAAAAAAAGGCTCCACAGGTGCTCGGTCCTATAGAGTTGACCAAAGAGATCCCACAAGATGAAAATGCTTTATAGGTCCTTGGACTTGCAAAGGAAGCGCCCCCAAGTGCTCGGTCCTAAGGGAAGCCAGATGTGAGAGGCTTTGCAGAGTCTAATAGGCCTTTACAAGTGCTCGATCCTACAAGGTTGATTGAAAAGCAACTTCATAGGTGCACGTGCAAAGCAACATGTTAATCCACAGACAAAACATGTTAGATAACAAAAATCCACATAGGCAAATAGACAAACACTCAACAATTTGAAGGATAAGCTTTCAAAGGCGTCCCTCGGGAACCCTTCAAAAGAATAGGGGTCCACTCAAGGGATGCTTTGTTTGAAAAGTGATAGATTTTTTAGCCGATGATTCTAGCATCAAGGAATCCTTCTAAAAGATTCCTTTCATCAAGGAATTCAAAAGAAAGAATGCTCCCTTGTAAGGGCAAGTTTTCAACAAGAGAGAAAGATAAAGAAACCACATAAACAAAAACACATACATCAAAAGATAGGGGGATCTGATATTTCGGGGTCAGAGATACTCATAAATATAAATAGATATAATATAATAATATATAAATGGAATGTCATCAACCCCTTACTATATCAGACCATGTGAAGAAATTTATGTGAAAACAAAAATAAAAATAAAAAATTTAGGTCAACATGGAAGGGAGGCCTAAATACTCCCAATAGTTTGCATTATCCTCAATTGTCAAAAATAAAGGCACAACAAAGAGAAGAATGATGTGACAAATAAAATAAGTTTATGACACAAAAATACTCATGTATCCAAGCACCCCCAATGGTGACAAGGGTCCTCCATGAACACATAAAAAAATCATGGGGAAACAAAATACACACACAGATCTACTCTACAGATAAAGAAGAGGTGCCCCCTAGTCCTCGTCAACCAAGAGGTCTTCATTCTCCCTATCTAGATCCTTATAAGGGGATGATGGATGAGCCTGCAAGGGAAGGATAGCAAGGGGAGCACCCTCTATCTCTCCTGCAATAAAACCCAAGGAAGAGGGCCCCTCGAGGTCTTCTTCACTTAGTTCCTATGAGGTAAACGTCAGCGATTTCACAAAAAATGTTGATAGAGCCAGGACATCATCTATAGAGTTGAACATGTAATTTATGAGAGTTCCATGTGTCAATTGAGCAGGAAATTAAGGAGCTACCTAAGATCCACTGCCAACCTCACCGAAAGACTCAGAAATAATGATGAAATCTGGTGACATTAGGGCTGCCTCTATTGCTAAGACGATGCAAGCCAACACAAAACCAACTTCTAAAGAAGGTGACCCCTCCTTTTGACCCCAATTGCAAGCAGGGTCGTCCTCGAACTTGCGCTTCATCTAAGGATGTGATAACTCCACAGATGAATCAAAAGGTGAGGAAGAGGAGAAAACCATAGCAGAAATCACTGAGGTATTCAGCATATCCATGGGTTTGGGAAAAGGTGGGATGTCTGAAAGGGACATCAGAAGAGGAATCTCAACAAAAGGAGCAATGGACACTTGTACCCTTTTAGGGTGAGGATCATCTACACTTGTAGGGAGATCCCTGAGAAAGATTGAGGTAGAGGGAACTGAAGCAAAAAGGGTGGAAGAGGAGGATAGAATAGAAGATATTGAAATAGGAGTTGTTCTCTCTTGTTCCTCCTTCCTCAAGGTGGTCTACTTAGCCTTCCTTTGATGCTTACGCTCACACACAAGCCAATTTCTTCAGCTCGAAGAGCTAGAGGTTGTAGCTTGAGGAGGAACAGAAGGCTCATGTTCAGTCATCAAAGTATCTATCACAACCTTTTCTAGCAGAGGCCATGCCTCCTGGACAAGAACAAGAGGAAGAGGTGTAGGAGTAGAGGTAACCACAGGTGAGAAAATAGACTCAAGTGCCTCAATGGTGGGCCTCTTCCCATTTTCTACCCTAGGGGGGGGAACTGTAGGAGGTTGTAGAGGTCAAGAGATAGAGGCGGCTCCATGAGGACCCTTCCCCTTACCATACAAAATAGGCCAAGGTACCATGGAAAATACAAGAATGTAAAACACCTGACACTTAGCCTTCTTCCATGAGGGAACCATCAGACTCCCCAAGAGACGCATAGGCTCAAAATTCAAAGGTGCCACAATAGGGCGAGAGGTAGAGGTAGGTGGAACTATAGAGGATGAAAAAGAAGGGACCTGAGCATGAGCAGGCTTCCCCTTGCCCTTTTGGGAGGAAGAGGAAGCCTATTGTTGTGCTACAAGGTGAGTCATTTTTTACTATGCCCTACCCCTGGTCTTATACTTAACATAATTTTGATAAAGAAGGTTCGTTCTTGGAGAAAGCAGACTGACAGGGGAGGACCAAAAATGATCTAACGAATACCCCCCATGTGATACCAATGGCTGATATCCAATGTCTCGCACGACATGCACTACACCTTCATGAGATAATTTCAGACACATATGAAGAATGAAAGCAACTGCGCTCACAAAAACTAGCCAAGGGATGCCTAGCTTCACCCTAAACAAGTCAGATTCTGGAATGACATCAACAGTAGTATTCATAGCCCTAGATCCTACTTAGATGGAAAGAGTTATAGAGCCATAAGGAGAAAGAGAGAGGCCATCATGGGTACGTATAGTGGTCTTCGTCTTCTCATATTCCTCCCTTTATAATTAATTGAGCAAAAGAGTCTCTTCCATAATAACATTCATGCGACTCGTAGGGTCCACAAGGACTCCTGTCACAATGTTTCCATTGACATGAGTGGGAATGTATAGAGGAGAAGCTTTGTTATTGATGGGTAGATCCTATGACGTCAAAATTACATCTGGAAAACTAGTCGCAGGTTGAGGGGGAGGATCGTGAGTAAATAAAACCACATTTATGTATGTTCAGGCCTCGAGAGAAGTACCAAATTCATAAAGTGAGACAGAAATGGGATATGTATAAATCTGTAATTCACTATTTGCCTTAACCACAGACTTGTTCGCATTCTACTTCTTTCCATCAAGGAGAATGGTATTGTCATTGATGCAATCTTGTATATCATGACACAGGTGCATACAATGTTCAATATCATGCTCGTTGACACGATGGTATTGGCAGAACACATTTCCATCACACCAATCAAGATAAGGCTCTCTAAGAGGTTGAGGATCCTCCAAGGTTATAACTTTATCCTTTAACAATTTATGTAGAATAGAAGAATAATATGATAATTTAGTGAATTGTCTATTGTGCTTGAGGCCTCTATCATTAGACACGGTGACTACATTCACAATAGATTTTCCTTTTCCTGAAATTGATACTATAGATCTTCCTTCGGGATGGGAGCGTGAGGAAGATCCCCCAAACTAAACAATCATCAGCTAATACTCCTGCAACATCGCTCATAGATGTGCAAAAGAAGGATATTTCATTAAGGCAAACTTCTCCTACCAAGGTCACTGCAGGTTACCAATGAACACCTTCAGTGCATCTGAGTTGGGTAGCGAGTAAGAAATTTGTAAAAAGAGTGCTTGGTATCAAGAAATGAAATAAATAGTCTTCTCATGCTCTCCCTGATTACATCAGATGAAATCTGAGAAGGCCATCTTCAGCCTAATGTTAGCCAAGAATTGTCAGAGAAACTAATTTACAAGTTGATCGAATGAGAATATGGAGTTGTCGGGCAAGGAATAGTACCACTCCAGTGTTTTGTCCTTGAGAGATTGAGGAAAGAATTTGGCCATCACAGCATTGTGGTGAAATAATTTTGAACACATTGCATTGAAAGATGACATGTGTATTTGAAGGTCTCCTATACCACCATATTTTTCAAACTTAGGAATTTCTATCCCTTGAGGGATGGGAGTGTTTAAAATCATCACCGACAAGGGACTATGTTAGAAGAAAGGATGAAAGATAGGCTAGGTGGAGGCTTGCGAAAAACTTGCCAGTTCTTTCTACATTTGACTAACACAATCAAAATATTCATCCATTTCATCTTGCAATAAACTGTCATCCTTACAAATCTCTTTATTACATGAGAAATCATCAACTGATGCTAAGGGAAGCTCACCGAACAAATCAACATTCACCTTTTCACCTTCTTCCTTACGTACAACTATAGTACCTTCATTCACCAGTGTACTCATTGTTGCAATATATTCTTCTACACAAATCTCATCATGCTCACATAATCAACAACCATATTTTCATTAAAATCAGATTTTACCTCTTCGTTGTCCATCAGAAATTTCTACCCCTTTTGAATGCAATCAACATTGCTGCAACTTGATTTAGAAAATCATGATATTCATCCTCATTCTCTTTAACTGATTGCCTAACTCCATTAACCAAGAATTTTCTAGTAAAATTACATACCTTTCCTTCTTCTTTACTCAAAGGTTTCAACTTGTGCTTAACTCTATCCTTCATCAAGGAATAGGTATTGGCATATCCATCATGCACTGCTTTCTTGTCAAACTTCCATGGTCTTCCCAATAACAAGTGACAAACATCCATAGACAAATGTAACATCACACACAACTTCATCATGATAATCACCAATCTTAAATCTTACCAAGCACTGTTCATTCACCAAAACCTTTCGGTCATCCTGCAACCAAGCAATTCGATATGGATGTAGGTGCCCTCTCCTTTCTAGCTACAACTTATTCACCATTTCTTCATAAACAAGAATATTAGTACTACCACCATCAATAATCACATTACATAATTTACCTTCACATTTGTATCTTGTTCTAAACAAACTCTTTTGTTGCATTGGTTTGTTATCTTCATTCAACAAGGCTTGCCTAGTCATCAAAGCTTCTCCTCTTTTAGCTTCTTCGGAGTGTGTTGACATTGCATCGTCTTCATTCACATTTTCTACTCTAGATTGGTTTTCAGATCTTCTATTGGTCTTTTCTTGATTGTATGGTCAGTCATATGCTCTATGTCCCTCTTCTCCACATCGGTAACAAGTTCCTTGGAATCCTCCTCTTCCAAATCCTCTACTCGATCTTCCTCTTCCTTTGAAATTATGCTCACAAAACTTGTTTGAGCTCTCATCTCTTTCATCCTTGTTTTCCTTAGTGTCTCTAATTTTCTACTCATCCTCCTTTTTTTGCACATAGTCTCTACCCTTCCCTTTTTTCTTATTATCAAATTTTATGTTCAGTCTTTCTTCTACCTTCAATGAAAATTGATATGCATCCTCAATGGTGTATATTCACACTCATGCCAATTCCTCTTGTATGATTGGATTTAACCCATTAATGTAAAAGGCTACTTTCTCCTTATTTGCTTCAGAGTGTCCTATCCTTATCAAAACTTTGTGAAATTCTTTTTTGTATTCTTTCACCGTCCTCGTTCCTTGTCTCAAGCTTTGCATCTTTTTTAGCAGCTCCAACTCATAATCTACTAGGATAAATTTCCTCTTCATTTTTACTACCATCCTATCCCATGTGGAAATTTTGTCTTTCCCTTGTCTTCCTCTTTCAAGTTGGATTTATTTCCACCAAATTCTTGCATGGCCTTTTAGCTTTTTTTTTGCATACCTTGCTTTGTGAGTGTCTTCAATCTCTTCAAACTCGAAAAAAAATTCCATGTCATTAATCCAATCTATCACCTCTTCAAGATTTAAAGTTTCATTAAAGGTTGAAACCTCAATTTTTGGTTTCTCTCCAATTTTTGATATTGCTCTTAAAAATCTAATTTATCTTGGATCTATTAGTTCTTGTTCTTCTTCAAATTCCTCTTCAGCTTCATCTTCACTATCATCTCTTTCTCTATTCACATCTCTTCTGGAAATCTCTTCTTGCAAAACTTAAACTTTCCTTCGAAGAGCTCTAAAGTCATCTCTAGGAGGGTCTCTTCCTCCAGCACCTCTGCCTCTACCTCTACCATGACTTTAAATTCCTGGAGGCATTTTAATCTTCACCCACAACTCATAGGTCCTGTTGCAAACTGCCTCTCTTCAGCACTATATTTATAGACTCAAGATGACCCACTCTAATACCACCGATGAAAAGGGAGACTCTCCCTTTCAAACCTGATCATAAAACATTAAAAAACACAACATGCAAAGGCTGCAAATACATAATATGAACATAAATAGGAAGAAAAATCTACAACTTTTATTATCTTCAAACATGCAAAAGTACAAATATTTGAAGCTCATGGGCTCCTCTACAATTTCACATGCAACACCTGCAATAAAACTTGTCTTCAACAATATGTTGCAATCTCAATAGCATTTCGATATGAAAAACTTCACTTCTCCAAGCCCCTTCTCCAAATGAGCAAGCATGAATTAATAGAGAAAGTGGAAGAAGAAAACAACACTTGGTTTTTAAAAACCATCAACTGAAAACCACCTTGAGGAAAGTACGCCCAACCTTGGAAGTTTAAAAATATTCCATAAGACATGTGGCAGAATGCATGTCAACCTCTTTTGGGTGTATAGACTCTTGACCAATCAATTTTGAGATGCTATAACAACTTACATCTCTTACAAATTCTTTATAGCCTGTCATAACGGTTGTTGCATGCAAAGACATGAAAAAAACATGCAATATTACTTAGCAACCCACTTTATGACAACAAATGACACATGTACATGCAAATATGACCTCTTTTGACCTCCTCCAAAAGTGGGACGCCCAAAGGCATATTCTTTCACAAGTTAAATTTACCGAGTTACCGGGGGTCTTTTCCCACCAAAATTTACATCACATTTTCACTCAATGGGAAAATACATTGTTGCAAATAAAAAATATATTATTTTCTATCACCTAAGCCCTTATTAAAATTAAAAATACAAAATAAAAATATTTTTGGTGACACAAGATTGCCCTTACACCTTGGATGCTCCTACATCACTCAAATTATACAAAATATGCCTTGTCAACACCCAATTCAAACCAAAATTATCTTTGCGCCCAAAAAAAAAGCAATATAGGTTAGAATGGACCTATAACAACTCCCTTTTCCATTCACAACACATATTTAATCTTCATAACTCTTTGCATACCTCTAGTCAGCCAAGCATAAAACCAAAAACTAAAATACTCCAACTGAACATCACCATAGGATATGTGGACCACAAAATGTCATGCCAACTAAAAAATACAATCTAATGACCCTTGAAAACATTATCCCAAAACCGCAATGTCTAACTCAAATCTACAGAGGAATGCAGACCAGTTAGGTAATACCGAGTACACAAAAAACTGTGTAAACCATTGATGCAGACAAAAATGCACTCAATGTCACGTTTCTGCAAACTCCTTCATATCCTATCACTCGTGATCACTCCTGATCAAGACATATGGTATCACCTCTAACTCTATCTCAATGTTTAACATGACCTTGCGAGTCTTCCATGGCATGGGATGGTATTTTATCACCACCACAGTGGTCGCAACTCGAGCATGAACGTGGATAGCATATCCACCATCCTTTTTCTCGAAACTATTCACCACCGTACTGCTGTTCAAAGGCCGAACACACTGCTCAACCATTAAGTCGAGCAATTGTAATGGTTTCTTTGAAAACCGTTATACATTTAAAACCATACAAGCATTTCACACTCGTTTATATTATGTATATTCCCTGTCAACTGGAACCATTTCTCCCATTCCATTCAGACTGTCATAAAGAAACCCGGAATCAAAACATCCATGACATTCAAAACAATAGCGAATTCCCCGAAACTAATCTACAAAACAATAAACCAGGAAAGATATCGACACAATGGGAAAGGAAACTCCTCCTAATAACATTCCAAATATTAACACTGCAAAAACATTCATACATTAAATGGCTCTCTGCCCTCCAATTTCTTTTCTCTCTTGTTACTCTCTTTACTATTTTTCCGTAGATGCACTCTCTCTTTCCTCTATCTCCTATTCGGTTACATGTTCTCTCTTAATAGAGATTCTAGGGTAGTTAAATAAACCGTTCCTCTACCCGATATGCCCATTCCTACATTCAGTTATCCTTTTTATGAATATATCACTGTAATTTTAAACCATTTCTTAACATGGTCCCACGAAATGCTAAATGCCTAAGACATTACAATTCAAAGGTTGAGGTGCTCCCGCACCAACCATATCTGTTGAACTTTTGTTACTTACAACTTTTGAACCACTTATCCATAACAATTGAAATTCTAAAATAAGATTCCAGTAATATCCATGAAAAACGTACTAGAATCACATAAGTAGATCTGAAAGGCGAACAAATGCAAATCAAAATATCGGAGGGAACTATGTGTTGAAACTACCAGTGTAAACACTTCGCCAAAAAAAACTTTGTAAAATATTTTTTCTGTAAACATCCATCATGTAGTGTTGACATTAATGATAACTCATTAATGAAAACCTTCTTCATTATTTCAACATTGATAACTCCAAAACAATTTGTGATAGAACTTATGCATGGATACCTGGAATATGCATACCTCTCCATAGCGTAGAACTAGTCTTCAAACCACAAAAAAAAAATTATCTATTGTAGAATTTCGAGCATCTAACAAAGCTTATGTGTAGCCAACTTTTTTCCTTAAATAGATTTGAACTTTTTCAACCAAGGCATTTGACACCCAACCACTAAGTTTGACTGATGATGCATAATGATGTACCAGTGATAACATATGAATACGAACTTCAGCAGATAGGACAATCTTACATCTCATAACCATGAACACTATATAATGCATATGATATCTACAAGGGTTGATATCAATGACAACACACTATCCACATATTTTACAACAAGATATCTATTTACTAAGTCTAAAAACCAAATGATAATCCTAAAGAAACCATACATTTCTCCATGTATATCTCCTCAAGATCTTTATGAAGAAAATCACGCTTCACGCCCATCTAGTGAACCTCCCATTAATATTATACAATGATAGAACATGTGAGTCAAATGGAATTCATATTTATGATAGGTGCAAAGGTCTTTGAGTAATCGAAACCAAGAATTTAGGAAAAAACCTTTACAAATAATTGTTCCTTATAATTTTCTACTAACCCATCTGCTACAATCTTTTTTTATATATCCAATTACATCATATGAGACTTGAGTTTCCTTCTCTTGAGAAGGGGGACAATATCCCAAGGGTGGTTATTAATCAAGGAACTATACTCCAAATGCAAGCATCGCATTCAAGAATTTCAAAAAGCTTCTAGAAAGGATTGTAGATTAAAGTAAATAACTATGAAGATCTATAGAGACCCTTAAAATTGTGAATGTGTTTATTTGGTGTATGATGGATCCCTAACCCAATCACCTATATTATACAATGTCTATCAAACCAAAAGTGTACCTAAACTAAAATGATATAGAGGAGAATCATCAACCTCTAAATGATGACTAGGAGAGGAAGAAGGTGGATAAGTAAAAAGATTGGAACTCAAAGAGCCCTTGTAAAAATGAAAACTCCTCTCAATAAATATATCATGTATTAGGGTGGAGAAATTGATAACCCTTAACACTATTTGGATAGCTTGTAAACATTTAAGTCCTTTATAGATCCATGGTGTTGTGTTTCTCTATAGGAATTTAGGCCCATGTAGGAGAATTAAAAAATTTAAATTCTTAATTGTTAATCTTTGACCAAGCCAATATTCTAAATAAGAGACTCCTTTCAAGGCTTGATGAGGAATACATTTCTAGATATAAAAGCATAGTTTATGGCCTTTTCCCAATAATCAGGTGTAGGAGATTTGGAGTGTAACATGTAGTTGTCATTTTTAATAAAGACCTATTATTTTATTTTACCATATTTTTATTCTAAGAACTAGATGGAGTTGTGTGTTGTGAATAAATCTCCTTTGTAGTGTAAAAATACTCAAAATTTTAGTTGGCATACTCGCCATAATTGTTAGCGCACAAAACCTTGATGGTCTTCCCTAACTATTTCTCTAAAAAATCTTGAAGTCCTCAAAATGCTCAAAGGCATTGTTCTTATACCTAAGAGAGTATACCCAAGTATACTTGGAAAAGTCATCAATGAATCTTAAACATATATGTCCATGTTAAAGGAAGGATGTGAAAATAGACTATCCAAATCTCTTTGAATAAACTCCATTATCTTTGAGTCAATGATTTTCCTTTGTCCAACTTCTCTTTAGGATGCATGCCTAAAAACCACCATTAAAAAATAAAATAGAAGAAAACCATGTAACCATGCTCTATTGGTTGAGTTATTGTAAGTTGTGGTAGTTAAGATGACCAAAGAAATCTTTCCATAAATTACTCACCTCATTGGAATGAATGAGAAAATAAGAAAAGGAGTATCAAAAACAAAGGGAGAAAAGAGATTAAGCTAACTAATGATCTACTCTCCCCATAATAATTGTAGAAGCATTATGCATCTCACTAATAACCATTAAATCAAGAGTAAAATTAACTCACTTAATTAAACATGCATGAGTGATTTAATAAATCAAGAGTAAAATTAACTCACTTACCTAAACATACATGAGTGATCTAATAAATTGGGGTGATCCCACAATGCTGGTTTATAATTTTTGGGAGATTATGATTTTTGTTGAAATCACATATTTTTAGAAAATATGATGATTTAAGCCTTAAAAAGTTCTATTTTAAGGATTTCAATTGAAGAGGGTTTGATCAAACCACCTTAGATCAAACCCCCTTGGATAGAACCCCGCTAGTATTAAACCATACCTATAACAGAGTCTCCTTTACACCTATCAAAATGTTGATAAAAAACAACTTTTGATTTACCTTTTGAGGGATCAAATGAATTCATTTAAAATTTATTTTTATGTATGTAGTCTTTATTATAAGCTTCTCAAAAAGTATAATTTTAAATAAATTTAATTTAATTATTATATTTATTTTTTATTTTTTGTGAATGTAGGTTTTTCACCGAAAATCAAGCTCTCTATTCTGCACAAGTGGAAAAATAGAAGATTATAATTTTTTTTTTAAATTATGAGTGCACCAAATATTGAAGTCCTTGATCCAACAAAAAAAAAAAAATTGAATTTCAATACATACAAAAAAATTTGTGTTATACGGTCTGCCTATGTCTGAATTGTAATTGGTTTGACTTTGAAACTTGATTAAGGAAAAAATATTCAATAAAACACTATGAAACCAATTGGAAGCACTAGATATTATAGTTACAAATCTAAATTCGAAAAAATTAGAATTTTATCCTTCATAGTGGTGGAACCCTTAAAATCTTCTTGGTTCCACTGGATTATAAAGTTAAACCCTGATGGTCATTATCCTAGGGTCTTGGTTTTTTGAAATTTTCATGTCCATCTCCTTGTGAGCTTCCAGCTTTCTATTTTCAAGTTGATTGGTTATGTCAGTTCTCGATCTTTTCATTAATCCTTCATGGCCTTAAGTCTCGTGGTTTACCAACCCCTTTGTTGTCTTACCCATTGTGACTAGGTCATCCTTTTAAAACAAACTTTGGCACACGTGCTGTTAATTTCCCCTTAAGTCGGGTTTTGAGTTTTGCATCACCCATCACTTGTTCGTTTTCACGTTTTGTCAAGTAACCCACGATGGGCGATGCCCTTCCTCTTTTGTGTCAGCAGCTTATGTGTCTTCATGTGTTTGTTTGTGTCCATGAGGAAGTAACACCCGATGAGCGATGTGGTCAACATTTTGACCCATCGCTACCCTATTAACTATCACTAGTTGTCTTGTGCAGGATGTTGTTGAACCCGCGATCATCGATGGATTTGTCATGTTCCATCGCTAAGGTGCAACATTTTGTTGGTAAAGGTTGGTCTATCAGGGGCTAACATGCAATGGGTGATGGATTACAATTTGGCTCCTAAGGGGGTATTTGTGGTTTGTATCGTTGGTTCCTCCATTGTCATGTGTTGTCCTTTTCCAGTTAGGGTGGAACTTGTTACTGTCAATGGGTTAAGTATCTCCATCGTGTGTGCTCATCCTATCATTGGTTAGAATAACACGGGCGGTTGTCGACGCACGATCAATGATACGGTCAAATTCCAATGGTCAGGATCCTTGCACGATTAAGATCCATGATTGATGTTTCATCACTGGCTTCTTAGCCATCGTTGGATGAAACACATATGGGAAGGATGAACTGGCGATGGGCAATCTTCTCAATTTTTGGCTAGGATTTGCTCGCGGTTGTAGGATCAACGACGCGCCTGCCAAGCATTAATGGTCTTGGGATGTGGTCGGGTACGTGGTGGTTTTAAAGTAGTTCTTCGTTGTTTCTAAAGTATGACCAGTAAAGCAAGTGGCGATCCTTAATGGTCCTCATTCATTGAGATTCAATCCACAGCGATAGACAGTTGAGTTGCGACATGCAAGTGATTGATTTTTTCAATCACGCGAGTGACCCAGGATGGTCATTAATTGCAGCATGTTGGGAATTCCTCTATTTAATGAGGATCATCCTTCAAATTATTCACCATTCTATTTTTGAATTTGTGCTTGTGGCTAATTATCACAGGTGTTGAGCAGTAAGTGTTGTTGCCTGGTGATTTCTCACCAGGGTGGTGAGTTGGTACTTTAAAGAACATGCTTTTCATGTTGCACTTCAGCAACCTCTTCGGTGTATGGTGTTGGTTTAGCTCGCATTGCTTCTACTCGGGGGTTTCTTGGTGAAGGTTGTGATTCTCTCGCACTTATCCGATTTGTGCTGCTAGCAAAATGAGTTAGCCGACCTTTTCTTCCACACCAATATGTAGGTCACTACGCTTGAGCTCATAGGAGCCATTAACTTATGAACCTGAGAAGGCGATTATGGTCAAGAAGGCACCGATCATTCTGAGAGCTAAGAGGAGCACTCGTAAGCGAACCAGGAGAGCTACAGTTTTCCGAGAAGCTTATAATCTTTGACCTAGAGCTTGCTCAAAGGAACAAGATAAGTCTGAAAAAAGGAAACCCGACAAGTTTGTGAAAGAATTAATGGGAACAACGACAGGCCCTAGGGTTTGTCCTAATAAACCCAGTTCCACGGTATTGATTAGTGATAGCTCTTCGGAGAAAATTGAGGGGGTTGGCCTTAGTAGTGGTCATTGCCTTGTTGCCCTTGTGCCTTACACTGATTCGGATGATGAAGTGGTATTTGCAACTCCACTCTCTATGAGGAGGCCGAGTGAGGGTGTTAGTTCACCCAGTAATAAGGTTGGGTGATACCCATGTGCTTTCATTGGTAATGATTGGGTCTTGGGTGTGGTGATGCAATTCTTGACATGGGTATTCTGAGGGGGTTTTTGCTGCTAGGTGTGATGGTGACTTTTACTATTTTTTGGCAAAGTGCAAACTACGATGGCGACACCTTTTGGAAGGCTTGTGTGGAACCTCCGGCTGATGGCTTGGCGCTTCTTCTTGTTTTTTCTTTCCCATGATGTGCAACTAAAAGATAACTGTTTGGGAACAAAACCCCACGAGGCGAAATGTCCTCAAAATTATCATAAATGTAACTGAAATGAACCCTTTTCTTGTTGCTCCCTCAATCTATAAAAGGGATTTCAAGGTTCATTTCGGGGATCTCCTTTTGAGTCTAAAAATGGATTAGGTATAGGCTAAACATGGATGTAATATAGAATGTATGTAGGGTAAATTAGCATATTGTCTTGGGTTTGAATCCTGTTCATGATAATCTTAGATAATTTTGTATGAATCGGTGATATTGTGATATTATTTGAAAACTGAGATACTGCTCTCCTGTATGTAGTTATTACAATATTATAAATGAGAAACCAAGTGTTTTATCATTTGTCTTTCAATGTTTAATTGAATGTGTGATTATGTTCTTGTTTTAGCCTAAGGGGTTAATTAAAATACTTGAAGAGATTCGTAGGTTTGTAAGCAACTACCCAGGATTCTGATAAGAATTTGTGTCTTAGTAACTGTTAATTTTCATGATGTAAGGCATTATGAGAGTGAGCCATTGATTTCATGATTTATGCATTATCAACTACCATGTGTTCAATCCTATCCCCAATGGATGAGGCACTAGTTTATCTTATGTACGTCCCTGTAATTTAGTGAATCTCCTAATATACCTTGTCAAGGACTCATAATGGTGATAAAATTAAATCAAACTTCTCTTTTTACAAGATGTAAGTCTAAAATGAAACCCTGTTCCCAGCAAATGGAAGATTATCTATATGAAAGCCGGCCAAAATTTTGCTAAATAATATCTATTTGGGTGAAGGGGAACATATATGTGCATGATGTTCACTCATTTAGTTGAATCCATGTGAACTTCACTGAGAAGTACCCTCCCTGGTCCTACAGAGCCCAAAGTGTAGGGGTCAAAGGTTTAAAACCCTTCACCTGTCAAGTTGGCCATTCATTTGTAAGATGCTTGACAATGAAGGATGGCTACCTTCAAGAGCTCTCTTAAGGTGTACTGGAAAAAAACACCAACACATAGAAAAAAAATTATGTGTTATACAGTGAACATCACTTCTTAAAAATGGTGTTTACAGAAAAAAACTAATTTTCGAAGGATATGGAAAAAGGAGTGCAATCTGATTCCAAAAATTTTGAAAAAAATATATTTAGAATCTACAGAAAAAATGTCACAAATCACTATTTTGCATCATCTTCAAATTCCTCGCGGTTTTTCCACTATAGGTGTTCGAAAGTGAAGATTTAATTAGAAAAAAACAATTTAGTGTCCAATTTGGCCAAAAATTGTAAACCAGTATTGTGGGATTACCCATTGATAGGAGATTAGTTGAAAATTAAGGAACACAAAGAACATCCTGAAATCCGATATCCCCCACATCAACAGACCATATCATACACACCTCAAAAGGTGCATTATCACCCATCAAAATGGTTGGCATAGAACAAAGCTCCAAATATGTGAACTCATCACAAAATTGAATCCATGTGGTGTGAAGATCTTAAATCAATAACCCAAGTGGATGTGTAGAAGCAATTGCTATGAGGGTCTTACCCTTTCCTTTCTCCTTGATATCTTTTTCCTTGTTAGATCTCTCATGTGAACTCTAGTTTACTAAATTGGGAACATTGATATTATTATGCTCCAAAATGTGTATCAAGTGATCTATATGTTTCTTCAAAAATTTATGTTCATCACATTTCATTGGTTGCTTTTGAGGCGAGTGGTTTTTGATCCTTTTTATCCTTGCCATTTGTATTTCTTATCCTTATTACTTGCTACTTTCTATTCTTTTGTGCCTTGGTTAACAACCACCTAGGGCATGTTACTTAGAAGATTTCAGAAAATCCTCCTAGATGAGCTTATCATGTTCCCTAGTGAGAGATGAAAAACGCATCCAAAAATTGATAAGGTAAACTAAGTACTAAGAGCACTCTTGGTTGTGGGGCGATGGGCCTAGCTCAATTGGCTAAAGCATCCTGTTGCAGGAAAGAGGTCACGAGGTCTAGTCTCCCCACTGTCCCCATGGTACCGGAGGGCGTGTCACGCTAGCGTCGCTGATCATGTGAAAATTTTACCAAGTGCACTGCAATTTATAGGGGGCGGCTACCCAATTATGATTCCCACAGTATAAGAAAAAAGAGCACTCTTGGTGCCATAAAAGGTATAAACAAAACCTAAATATTCAAAATCAAGCTCAGAGATAATACTAAAGACCAAATCTTCATCTTATTTTTTAATTCCACAATATTTCAACTATAATATTAATTATTTTAATTTTGTGAATTCCTAAAAGGTGTTAAAAATAACTAGGCTCAAACTAATGAGCTCATTTTCTAACTAATGGTATCTCATAAAATCTTGATTCCCAAATAAACTTTCTAATTTGGTCTAGATTTTATTTGGAGAATTCAAAGACTCCATATGAAAGAGGATATCAAGAGATACAAAAAAACTTTGTGTTTCATAAGCCTTGTCATATTTGTTAAACCTCTGATATTTTTTTAAGCAAAGTTGGTCCAAATTCTAACCAATTATGATTCCATGCAGGCCATTTTTCTTAGATATATCACCATTTTATATTTCTACGTAATGAAATTCCAAGGTGTGAGTAGAGGAATTTAACTCTCGTCTATGATGCAAAAATAAGTATTGTAGAAAGTAAAGTGTGCTAAAAAAGAGACAACACAACTACACCCCCTATTATAGTTGTTGAAATGATCCCCCCAGTAAGTACAATGTTTGGAACTTTATGGTTAGTGTTTTTACAAAGGAAATACCAAAAAAATTTAATATTACAAGACACAAAATAGGCTAAAATATTGAAACTATAACTCAAGTATAATGTGAGAATGAACTAGAGAGAATTGGTGTGGAATACATAGAAATATACACTCTAAAAAATAGAACCTAAAAAGGAGTATCTATGCACAAGATATGTCCTCAAAAGGTCTCAAAATGAGAATTATGTAAGAGAATATATAAAAAACCTTAATTTATAGAAATATGAAGCATCAAATTAGAAAATCACTTACATCAATATTAAGAGTGTGAAATTCTACTGTAAATGAAAAAAAATACACTTGATTTTGAGTCCAATTGACCAAGTTATGGTCTTTCAAAGTTGGTGTTCATAATCAAAACAATGAATGGAGATGAGTCCCTTTTTTAATTAATGATATCAAAAATCCACGTAATGACATCAACACTACATAGTAGAAAAAACTCTACACATAGGTACGAAAAGTAGGACAGTATGGCCATACAAATGAATAATTCCAAGCCAAAATATTTCACCCTCCTTGAAACTACAAACTTAAAAAATGACAAATTTTATATGGAAATGGGAGGTTCTTTGGTCTTTTGGATACAATGGAAAGGTCCTTTTAGAATCAAAATTCCCTAAAAATGAGCAGTATTCCTATGCACCATTTAAACCCCTATTTGTAAACTAGCTTCCTAATATTTGATTTTGGTGAAATGAAAGAAAAAATTGACTCTCGAGCATTCTAAATGCTATAGAATAGTTTAAAATATTCTCAACATTACCAAAAAATATAATATCCTATATTTTAAATAACATAACTACAAAAAACCTTAGAGAATGAAAAATTGTTTGTCAAACTTTATAATTTTCTAAATCATCTAAAGATGCACAAGAAAAGAATAATAGGTTTTGAGAAAATTGCATGCAAAATATTTGCTCCCCATGAATCTCTCAAATATAGAAACTAAAGATATACCCTTACACCAAAAAGTTATTATACTATGTTAGAATCTATAGAATAGATGAAAAACTAAAGAGAGTAATGCAAAGGTTGAAGAAGAAAAATAGCATTAAGAGAGCTCAAATGTATTAATGCTACTTGAATGTTAAAGTATTACAAAACAAACTAAGAGAGCATGTATAAATAGGCTTAGTGAGCAAGGAAGGTGGAAAATATGACCAGTAGGAGGAATAAACCACAAAACTCCAAAAATTAAAAAGGGAAACTCCCATATGCTAACATGTCGACCTAAAAAAGCTTAAATAAAAGTGTTAAAAAAAGTATGCTAGGAAATCAAAACCTACACTAACAAATAAAGTATCTAACATAGAGGTGAGAATAATAGTATATGAAGAGAATAAAAAATAATGGAGTATGTGTAAAGAGGGTGAATAATAAGGACATTAGTTATGAGAGTAAAAGCCACAATATAAGGTAAATTAATCACTAGACAAGGAGTGGTATGAGAAACATGGATGTGGAGAATAACACTAGTAGGTACATGGACATGAGAAGATGTAGAAGGATGAGGGGAAAGTGTAACACTAGTGGAGAGAAAGGTGGTGATGACACTAGAGGTAGGAAGGAAAACAAAAGGGACCACACTAGGAGTGACAACATGGATTGTAAAGACAATGGAAGTGATAAAATTATTATGAGAGAAAGAAGGATTAGAAGACCTAACAAGGGATAGGTAGGTGGGTGAGAGGATACTCAATGGGAAAAATTCATGCTCGAATGACAATATTATGAAGAATAATTGATCCATATGGAGCACCCTCTAATTCCTTATGCAAAAGATTGGTTGATTGTTAAGGAGAGTCGACATGATTAAGTGTGTCGATAAGTATTTATCTTGTAAGGGAAAGATCTTGCTTAACTAAATATGTCTCATGGTCAAAGTCTTGTTCTTTTTCATTTTCCTCAATATAGTTCTCAACATGAGCACTCTTAGTAATCAAATCATAAAATATATCATTATCATTATAGTGGCCGACAATGCCAGGGCTTAGACAAGCACTCCTTTAGGAAAATTGAGGATGTGAATGAAATGTTGTAATAAAAATAACTCTCATAAACCCTAAAATTCAAATGATATAAAAGCAATGTAAAGTTTAATAAAATAAAAAGAAATAACAAGCAATCAAATGTGAGATTAAATAAGGAAATGAAACCCTAGAGGCAAAAAGGATCATGTGGGTGAAAATAGGATCTTGCAATAAAGAAAAACTTTAAGGGATGATATAGCTATGAAGCACGAGTTAAAGGGAGTCCAAACCCTAATGAAATCCAAAAAAAAACTATGTGATCGAAAAAATAAAATATAAAAATTATAATAAAAGAAGGATAAACTATAAGACCAAAACCGAGGTCATATAAGAAAATCAAATTCACCAAATTTATAAAGAAAAAACACAGCTTAATACTAACCTTACCAAATTCTTAATGATAATAATATCTTTTGGGGGTTAAGTTAATGTTATTGTGGAGATTTAATACTAACCTTATCAAAATATGTTTCATGTTTATGTGTAGCTTAAATGAATACAAATGATGTTGACAATTAGTGTAAAGTTGGAACAACAATGTTTGATTTAAAAAATGAAAATTCATTTGTTTTGTTTATATTAACATTCGGTGTATACATTATCGAAATCATCATAAAGTAATGATTACGAAATTCCTTAGTGACATTATCATTATTTTTATTATTGTTGTTATTCCCTCTTGTAAATTTAATTGTTGGATTAGTAGAGA
Organism: Sequoiadendron giganteum; assembly: GCA_007115665.2. Classification (NCBI taxonomy): domain Eukaryota; kingdom Viridiplantae; phylum Streptophyta; class Pinopsida; order Cupressales; family Cupressaceae; genus Sequoiadendron; species Sequoiadendron giganteum. The sequence continues at coordinate 145,455,790 of CM021100.1, read as the reverse complement.
AAGTGTCTAACGTGAAAAATATTCTTTTGGAGCGTGCAAGACTTCATAGTATTGCTATTAAATCAATAACATTAGACAAGTTTTAAATTTAGAAGTTTATCTTTATTTTTTCTTTTGAATTACTTACTTCTCTTATCTAATTACTTTCTAGTATTTTATTAGCTTAATCTTGGGGAATGCATTACATTATGAAGCACAAGTTAAAGGGAGTCCAAACCCTAATGAGATCCAAAAATAAACTATGTGATCAGAAAAAACAAATATAAAAATTCTAATAAAAGAAGGATAAACTATAAGACCAAATAACACATATTATACACGTAATTAGATTTTTTCGTGATCTTGAGAATACTAAAATCCTCGTAGTGGAGGGAAGACATCTAAGAGAGGTTGTTGAGATTAACAAGTAGAAAGTTATATGTAAACCATTCATAAAGACAATTTATTAATTTAATAAAGTCTCCTCCACTAATTATAGTGGAATTTAATAATTTTAAAATCACTTAATTTAATTTAGAAGGAGAAGTATTTTATTTCATGTTAACTTAGGATAAATATGTAGTTATTTTTAAATGGAGAAATCGAATCGATGTCAATTTTCAAATCAATATTTTATATCAACGTCAATTTTCCCATGGGAACAAGGTCAATGTTTTGTGCGCATTACCCTAGAAAGTTAAACAAGTCCATAACATTAACATCAACTCGGGTACTTTTATACCTTTTCAAAGCCATTTACTTCCCTAAATACTCTCATTTATTATTATTCTCTTCCTCGAATTGACACCATGGGCCAAAAATACAAGAAGTTAATTTAACCCTTGAAGTAACTTTTTTATATATTAAGGCCTATAAAAATGCACCCACAAATCTTATTCAATTCCTTTAATTTTGTACCTTCCAATCACATGCATTACATTCATGGTGGACTTTAGTGCACTCTTGTCTATCTATTGCCCATACAAAAATAGCTACATATCTCTATCGTCCATTAATTAATGTTCAATAGAATGTGGAGCCCAATTGAGGTTCCCCAAGTCAAATAAAATGTCCTTTTAGCTTCCTTATCACAAGGATGGAGATGTAAAAGTATTTAACAAATGAAATCTCAATTGTAGCCACTCAAAATCATTTATACATGATTGGTGGAAGAGTTATTGCTATTTAATGAGCAAAAAGGAGGGACATTCGTTTAATTTTGCTTTGAATTTGTGTTGCATTGAATATGTGTTGCATAAATCATTTTATAAGCCCAAAAAGACATTTAATCATTGTCGCACAATAAAGTCACAAGGCCCCATTTTTTCTAGAAAATATTTATGCATTGTTCTTAAACTCTTGAAAATGTGATCCTCCCAACCCTAAATCTATTTATGGCATGTGCTAGACAAAGATTTCATGCAAAGGAATGTGTTTTTTTTATATTGAATTAATGCAAGTTACATAAGAAAGAATGTAGTTATAAATTGCAGAGAAACGATGATCATCAAGGCAAAAGATCAAGAAACAGATTATAGATGACTTCAATTATAACAAAATTACAAAACAACAATAATTACATAGTTGTGGGTTGAATTGAGATTAGCCTTACAAAAGAATGTGTTTACTTATATGTTTATTCCTTTGTCTCTACTTTCATTAATGGCAAATGTTAAAGGTAAATTTTAGGTATTTACTTTCTTGGCATACCATCTTATTGTATTGGATTAAAGCTAAATAGAGTCAAATTCCCATTTAAATTTGGGTTCATTTTGAAGGAATGTCTTGATACAACCACATAACGATAAGAGGCATATTTTTGGCTTAAGTTTGTCTCTTTATCAAGATATTTATATGCTTTCATTTACTAGCTCTTTATCAAGATATTTATATGCTTTCATTTACTTTTAGCTATACATATTTTTATCTATTTAATTTTGACTAAGGATTATTTGTATTTATTTTATTTTTATTTGTTTTATTATCAAAATTTGTTTTTATGTATTTGTTTCTTATTTAAGATTAAGTAAATTTTTAGGTGTTTGAAGTTGATCAAAATTGAAAAAAAAAATTATCAAATCTCTTTTTTTTTAAATTTTATTAGTGTTGATTTAGTATATATTTATGAAATTAATCATTATGTATTGGTATTCAAATATATTTATGTGTACAAAGAAAGATATTCTAGAACATCAAGAAACATGTATTTATCAAAAGAGAAATCATCCTAGGAATACTTGCATTTGGAAAATAAGAAAATTCCATTGTATCAAAATCTTCCTATAAGATGTTTTGCACTTTTGTTTGTTGTCTTCTAGCATTCATATAAGGTTATAAATCATGTTCAACAAGGGTGGTCACCTAGGAGAATATGCACATAGTGATTCAACAATTTCCTTAAGGTATTTCTAAATATTGGCACCCTTCTGCATCTTCAAACACTATAAATCATAATGAAATAGGTTACAAAATTATGGTGTTTAATAAATAAAATGTGCATATCAAATGACAAATATGTGCAATTGAGGTTCAACCCTGAGCCATTCAAGGTGACTCAGAAGATTTTTGATCTACACAATGTTTGAGGTAGTGAGAAAAATGAGGGAATCCATTTTTTGCTTTGATGAATTAGCTATACATATTTTAAATATAATGTAAGAGTTTAATATGTACCTATCCTTTATGTTTAATTTCTAAGTATTTATAATAATTATTATATTATTAAATTCTAAGCTCTTTTGAATAATTAAATTTATTTTAATTATTTCTTGGTTATTTGTATTTATTCAATTAGCCTAGGTTTACATAAAAGGTAATTTAATTCCCTATAGTTTGGTGAGCTTGACACTCCTATACTCCCTAGGGTTCTATTCTAGTGTTTATGCTTCATTTCCATTAGGTTTTCTCAAAGCTATATTCTTTGATTTCTTTCTCGTTTTTTAGATCTTATTAGGATAATGTTCCTAGTTATTTGTATTGCTATATTTTTATTTTTGGTTCTTGTATTTCATTGTGTGACCTTACTTTTGCAAGCCCTACCAACCCTTAGATACCTCTCTAGGGTTTCATTTTCAAATATAATATATCACTAAAAACTTTAATGTAAAAATCTAAGAGTGTCTTATCTATCCATCTCTCATATGCATATTTCTTTATTTATACCACGAGCTACTTAAGACCCTAATCTTCCTTTGAGAAGCAATGCTCATCTTAAGCCTACTATGGTTTCCCAATCTAATGATAATGAGTTATTTATGAATTCTCATGTTGAGAACCATTTGAATAAATGATTTTGATCATGATGTCATTTGACTTTGTAAGATCTTTCACTTATTATATAAGCACACATTGATGTATTTACTCAAGTTAAATCCCCTATTTAATTGGCTAATCTTATTTATAATATATTAGAAGGTCATCCATTTGGCATGGATATCCTTTATCTTTGTTCTTTATTGGCCCTTTTCGTGGTATAAAATCATATCCCTCTTTTTCTAATATTAACCCTATTGTATCCATGGAAAATACCACCCATGTTGTTACACCTAGTGTAGCTCTTACCTCTGCTATACCCCCTTCCACCTTTCCCATTGATTTTATCCCTCACTATTACTTATTGTAATAAAGAGAATTTAGACCTTAAAACTTATTTTATCATGGTTTTCACTTATTTTAATTTTTCCCATTTGTATGTATTCCTAGCCTTGTTCACACTTTTTGTAGTCATGTGCATCCTAGTTTAACCCTTGTTCATACCTAGCCTAATTTTATTTATCATTATGTGTCTTGTTAACCCCTTTTCATGTTCTTTGACACTTGTTTAACCCGTGTTCATCATTTTTATGTGATTTTTATTATCTTACACCTATTATTTAATTTGTGTGTCTCCCTCTTCATGTGTATTTTAACCTCCTTTCCACCTTGTTTCTCACTCATCATTAATCTAATAGATGTTAAATCAAGTCCAACCAATTTATATTTTTTTCTTTCATATTCATTAAATTTTTGGCAGCACCAATGTTAAATTTTACCCGCACCCTTTGAGGGAACCTATTCTTCCTTAAATCCGTTTGAAAACTTATAAATAGAAACTTTCCCATATCATTTTCATAATCCACATATTTAATAGACATGATATTTCAATAATCCATAATAGCACTTGAATAATTGCTTCTAGAAGTCAAAAATATTTACACAGTTACATCTAGAAGTATTTCAAGCATAATCCATATTTTTCTATCAATTTTACATTATTTTTTTAAAGCTTGGAGCTTATAACTATCAGAGTGTTAAGAAATCCTTGGATATTTTTGGAGAATTTTTCAAGCTTTGGTTTAGCCCTCTTATGTCTCTCTTCATCCCCTTTTCCCCTTGTGAACCCTAGTTTTATACTTGCACAAATATAACAAACATACACATTATTAGATCAATATGCAAGATACAAACAAGGATTCCCCATGAAATCCATTTACAAAGCTTAAATAGAAAGAAAATGAAGAATAATGCAAGAAACTAAATCAAATCTATTTAAACAAAGCAAACTCTTGATCCCATGGGGGAATTGGTATCAATTGATGTGTCGAAATTGGCCCTTTCCCAACTCCTTTGTTGGAATGTTGATGATGTGTGGATGATTGAATCTCTTTGATGAGATTTTGGCATAACCTAACTATGAAATTATGAAAATGATGAATACTTGAGGAGAAATGGACAAAATTAGCTCTCAATGTGAAGAGAGTAACTTTGCATAAGATTGTGGATGTTAAATGAGAGGAAAAACCTTTCATTTATAGATTTCCAAAATGGAAGAGAGACTGAAATTGAGCAATGTGGGATTATTCAACATCCAATGGCTATGTGCCACTTGTCAAGATTTGAATGGTTGAAGGGACCAAAACCCTAGCCGAATGGCCAAATTAGGTCAAAAAACCCTAATTTGCAAGCTTAAATAGACCTTGAGGGCTCACTTTCAATACATTTGCACCTTTAGACTTTATAATTTTTTACATTTTGAGCTCTGATCCTTGACCGAGATGGTGCAACGATAGCTTCCCAGGCACGTGTTGGAGAGAGTACAAGTGCACCAGCAGTCAGTCGACGCAGGACCCGTTATGTACCCCCCTCCCGACTTTTAATTTCTCATTCTTAGTGCATTAAATAGGGAAACAAACCTCTTTAAGCAGAGCGAAGCTATATAGCACTGCTACAAATACCCGGTAGGCACCGTGCGATTCTAAACTAGGCCACATATGTAAATACAATTGCGCAACGCAGTTAGGAGATTAGGGTTTTGGTGGTCAAACTTGGTTGCACATGAAAATAGCTCCGTGTGGTGCAATTAGGGATTTAGATTTGTCAAAGTCTGTCGCGCGACGCAGTTTAAAACTTTTCAAACTGCACCACATTTGAAAACAGTGTCGCACTTGCTATTTCAAATGTGAAAATTTGATGCAAGAGGTAGATTTTTTTACAAGACTTGACACGATGAGTTCCCTTACGTAGGAGGAGCTTGATATACTTCATTTGAGGGAGCACAGATGGTTGGTGCTCCATAGATTACAGGGTATGCATGTGTACCTTCAGGAGCAGCTTGGTATTGTTGGCCTCTGGTATGTTGTGTACGTCCCTCCTATTCAGACGCACTTGGGTATGATGACCGCTTTGGCTGAGTGGTGGCACAGTTAGACTTCCTCCTTCCATCTCCCTACTGGTGAGGCTACCATCACTCTTAAGGATGTCTAGCGCATTCTCTGACTATCAATTCATGAAGCCATAGTGATTTACGATCTAGAGGAGGGTAGGGATGCCTGCTTTGATGTTATGGGTGTTGATGAGATCATCCTTTCTGATGGATAGATTGACTTGGAGCGATACCGAGGTAGAGCGCCCACCTATAAGCTGATCATTGCAGCTATCATTTCCGGTCTTGTGGCACCCGATCGACGGAGCCGATACTTCAGTCCAAGCTGGGGACTGGCATGGCTGCAGATGTGTCTCTTTCGGGAGTGTTGTGCTTAGGCACCAGTGATGTTGCCCTCCTTATATAGGGATTTACATGAGTTCGCATGCATGGATAGTCAGGCCCTCCGGGTCGGAGTTACTTTGTTACACATCTGGGCATGGGAGTGGATTCTGATGCTCCGTCCAGATGTCACACCAGTTATTTTCGATATTGATGACCCTGTTATCTGGCGATATGGCGGGGCACAAATCCATTTTACTCATACTGGTACATGTGGCCTTGCCTATTGGCGAAGAGTTCTTGATGAGATGAGGGAGTTCGTCTGAAGACCTCACATGGGCATAGTCCCATGGTACGATGATGAGGAGCAGCAGTTCTTCGCCTGGCAGGATAGATAGATGCAGGGTCGGGAGCATACCATGATAGAGTGGTATCTCCCCGACATGGTGGTTCGTCAGTTTGGCGAGATTCAGGACATACCAGATGATCAGTACGTGGCGATGTTTGCCCGTACTACGAGAGAGACAGCATGGGGCCAGCCCATCCCGATAGTTGAGGCAGTGTCTTCATTTAGGCAGCTTGTGGCCAGGTCATGGTTGTATGATTAGGGGCCAACAAATGCGAGAGTGACCCAGGCATACTAAGCTTGATTTAGGCCTCCCTTGAGATTGACAGTTCCAGACATAGTACTCCCACAGCAGAGGCCCAGAGGTAGATTAGCTGGCAGGGGAAAAGGATAGGGGGCAGAGGTGACAGAGATGGGGACGAAGACAGAGGAGGAGGTGGACCACCTCCTCATCAGACACCTCCTAGAGATCCGGCACAGCAAGCACCTCCATGGGTAGTCGTACAAGATGGCCAATCCAGAGATGGGGACAAGGCAATCCCACAATAGCAGCCAGCGGTGCAGCCAGATCACAGAGATGTATTGATCCAGCAGTTGCAGGGTCAGATAAAGGTATTGACTATAGAGAGGGATCAGGCTCGGTAGCAGGATGTGATAGTTACTACTGAGAGGGACCAGGCTTGATCCGAGAGGGATCGGGAGATTGATCGGTGGAGGTAGCTGGAGAGTATGGCTTCATCATCCCAGGGCCGATCGGTTTCCCTATGGGCTTACAGAGAGGTACTCAGAGAGGCTGAATACTATCGACAGCGCTATAGACAAGCAGTGCCAATAGCAAGCCAGGTGCCAGACTTTTCTCAGCAGATAGGGATGAGGCCGCCAGAGGACTATGGTGAGAGGCAGGTGGGAGATGGCAACAGCCAACAGTTCTAGCCCTTGATCACAGACAATTTCTATTTTTGATTTATGGGCCTTGATTATTGCCCCTATTGTATTATAAATTTTGATGCACACTTGATCCGATTTTTGTATCATGACAATATATTTTTGATGATATATGTGATGGTTTGCCTTTATGATATGTCTTGCAATCTATGATATGGTAGATGCATTTTAATTTCCTATGTGCTATGAGATGCTTTTATTTTTATGCTCATGCGATATGATGTATGCTGGATGTACTTCCTTTTGTATCTTTCTATGCATTTTGATGGTTACGTGGTAAATGATATGCTAATGATGATGTATTGATGCACAAATGATAAATGAAATACAACTGATAAATGATATGCAATTGATTTAATGATGATGGATGCTAATGATTTTTATTATGTCCTCAATGATTCATGTATGATGTGGAATGAATGTAATGCAATGATTCTTTAAGATGCTTAGAACAACAAATTTATATTATTCCTCGTAACTTAAGATGATGATAATGTGGTATGATCTATGATATGATATGCACTTATTCTAATGATCATGTGGATGCAGGGTGTATGCATTGGTGATGCTCTAATTAACTATCATGATACCATGTTAGTATGGAAAGAACATAGAAGAACTTAGAGTCAATGGGTCACTTAGAATGATGGTGATTTGCTTACGAGGAGTCGGGATTTTCAAAGGGCCAATTACGTTATGTTTGATAACACACATAGGTACGATGCATCAAGGTATAAAGAACCAGGATGGCATTGTAACAAGTGTGATGGGATTTCACTTGACAATCAGATAGGAGTATTCTTGTTCACACTTAGCATACAAAACTTCATTCAAGATATAGTTCAAACATTCTAAACATCTCGGGCCAAAACATATAAAAGCAAACTTTCCTATGTGGTCAACAAGATATATAAAATATCATCTCCACAAACCAAACAAAGTACGTATGACTAAGTTATTTTACAAGTGTATCCCACAAGCGCAGTAGATAAAAGAGACGATGATAATTGCCCCATTCCTTTCTCTCTAAACCTGTTTTGTTTAGGCATCATCGAGAGGTCTTTGGAATGAGCACAAAATAAGATAAGCCAAAAAAAGACCAAATAAAGAAAACCAACAAGCTAATGTTCTTCATACCACTAGTCAAAACTAAAATACTGTGAGATACCTGATACTTATGTCCATCGTGGGAAAGATTCATCCTAGGACATGTTGTGATTAGGGTTTTGATGAGACTAATTGGATGATAAGCTATTGATACTCTGAGTTGATTAACTTGCTTGCTTACTAAATTAGACTTTGAGACTCTGATGATTAGGGTGTTCACTTTTGAACATGCTAGACTTGCTTCCGACTGACTCACCAAAGGATGATGGTGATGACTGATTTTATTATGAGTGATGATAATCATGGGTGAAAGCGAGATGAGATGAAAGCACCATTTTGGATTTTTCAGATATTTTGAGGCTCTTTTTGGAATTTTGAGATTTTTACAAATGTTTTTGGTATTTTTGAGATTTACGATGAAGAGACTAACCTAAAGACTTATCCTAGCGGTCTCGAGAGTTGATTCGTAGATTAGCCTTGCCTACGTTATACATGCAAAGACCACATAATTCGACTAACGACAGACCTGACTCAATGATAAGATATATGGGCAAGCGGATTGCCATTTTATTGCGACGGATGCCTAAGGACTGACCTAAAATGTCTCGGGGGATGATCAAAGATCAACCTTGCCTAAATTCAAGCTCAAAGATGACATAGTTTGGACAAGGTGAAGGACTGACAAGACTCTATGATGATCTTTTTTGAATACTTTTGGAGATTTTTTCGATGTTTTTGGATTTTCTGATGCATTTTCTGAATGTTTTGGATTTTTTGATGTTCTGGGAAGATCACAAAAATATACACGAATCTGATCTGATGCCAGTACAGGAACATGCCCCCAACGTCCTGTGATAGACTACTTTGATAAAGGCAATACAAACTAACCTTAGGAATATGCCAAGTAGTACTATGGTGGACTATGATACGAGCACAAGATTAGGCTATTGTATGGATAAGAACGGATTTATGGATTAATGAAATGTGATGGAATGTAATGGATAAGTGATTCATGTAGATCTTGGTTGATAGAGAGTGTTTTATTTACGCTTGGTGCCTGTTTTCCAGGTTTTCACCAAGGTACTTGCCCAAAGCGCCACCGAAGTGGTTTTCACTAGAGGACGATTTTTTTTTCTTTACTGTTTTCAATCCTTTTTTTAGATTCTTTTGGATTTTTGTATTTTTTGATATTTTTGTTGTCACCAAGACACTTGTTTGCCAAGTTTTCATCAAGTTAACCATTTTTTCAAGACATTTTCTGAATTTTTTTTATATTTTTGGTTCTATACCTTGCAAGATTTTTAGGCATAAAACTTTTTGAGATGGGAGCCATTTAGGGGCTCCTGCAGAGGCTCACCTTCTGGTGTTGACAGTTGATATGCCCCTGATTTAGAGCTTGTCGTGATGACGAAAGGTCCCAACAATTTGGGCCCAAATTTTCCTTTGCTCTCTGGATTTGGCACATTCTTTTGGTTCTCTTTTAGCACAAGTTCGCCGACTTGGAAGGTGTGTCGCCTGATCTTCTTGTTGTAGCTGCACTTCAGGTGGTTCTGATAGACTTGTAGATGGTTTAGGGAATTCATGCGTTGTTCATCTAATAAATCCAGCTCATGCAGTTGTGAGACCTTGTATTCTTCATCTGTGATGAGGTTTTGCAATGATATTCTCAGTTATGGGAGCTCGATCTCGATTGGGAGGATGGCTTCTGATCCATAAACCAAGGAGAATGGGGTGGCACCTGTTGGCATGCGGATGCTAGTGTGATAGTCTCATAAGGCGGGATTTAGCTACAGATGTCAATCACGACTAGAGTCATTAACTGTTTTCTTAAGGATTTTCAGAATGGTTTTATTAGTAGCTTTTGCTTGGCCATTGCCTTGTGGGTAATACAGAGTGGAAAAGCAATGTTGGATTTTGAATTTGTCACATAAATCACGGACATCCTGATTCTTGAAAGGTGTCCCATTATTAGAGATAATGGATTGTGGGACACCATATCAGCAAATGAGATAGTTCAAGATGAACTTGGAAATATACTTTCCTATTATGTAGGTCATGGGAATTGCTTCGACCCACTTTGTGAAATACTTTGTGGTGATGATGATGAACTTGTGGCCATTGGATGAGGTGGGTGTGATTTTTCCTATGAGATCGAGCCCCCATTGTGAAAAGGGCCATGGTGTAACAATAGGATGGAGTTCTTGAGTTGGTGCATGAATAAGGTCTCCATGGTGCTGGCACTGTAAACACTTTCTGACAAATTCATGTGCCTCTCTTTCCATTGTTGGCCAGTAGTACCCGATTCTTAGTATTTTTTTGGCCAAGGTCATACCGCTTTAGTGTGAATCGCAAGTTCCATTATGTAACTCAATCAGAGCAGTCAAGGCTTCCTCAGGATTTAAGGAACGCAAAAGGGTTTGCTCAATGCTCCTGTGGTAAAGGGTTTCTCCTAGGATGACAAAATGTAAGGACCTTTTGATAAAGGTTCATTTAAGGTTTGGGGTAATGTCAGCTGGGAGGACTCCTATTCTTAGGTAGGTGTAGATGTCGTGATACCAAAGATCATCGAGACCAACAAGTTTGCACGCATATTTAGACTCTAGTACCTCGAATGTGCTTACGAGAAGTTGCTCTACCAAGAATTCATGTTTTGAGACATTGTGAAGGGATATCCGGTCAGGATCCAATTGTTTCCATGGCGTCAGTTGCTCTGTTGTTAGCCCTCGGTATCTCCTCAAAGGGTATATCAATGAACGATTCTTTGAGGCTTTCTACTAACTTCTTATATGGTGTCAGCTTTTCATCCTTAGTTTGGTACATGCCATTGACTCAGTTGATAATAAGTTGTTAACCCCCATAAAAATTTAGTGCCATTATCCACCACTGTGCCACAATCTTGAGACCTATGGTTAAAGCCTCGTATTCTGCAATGTTGTTGGTATAGGGGAATGCCAATTTGTAGGATCTAGGTATACAATCCCCTTGTGGGGTGATGAAGAAAACACAGGCTCCTGATCCATGTTGTGTGTATGAACCATCGAAGTAGATTTTTCAATGATCGACTATGTTGAGATTAAAGATGGACTCGTTTGGAAATTCTGATATGAGTGGATTCTCTAAATAGATGGGAGCTTCTGCTAGTTGGTCTGCAATGACTTGTCCTTTGATTTCTTTTCCCTCCACATATTCAATGTCATATTCTGATAGTATCATGACCCACTTAGCCATCCTTCCTGTGAGCATTGCCTTTGATAGTAGATACTTTAGGGGATCTATCTTGGCGATGAGTTTGTTTTGTGCCAACATGTAATGTCAAAAATTTTGTGAAGCAAACACTACTGCTAGACAGGATTTTTCAATGAATGAGTAGTTTAACTCATGGCCGACCATTGTTCTGTTGATATAATAGATAGCCCTCTCTGTCCCATTTTCATCGTGCTGAGCTAAAAGAGCACCAAGGGTTACCAATGTTGTCGAGATGTATAAAATCAATGGTTTTCCTGCAATGGGTGGCATTAACACTGTTGGCGTGAGTAGATATTCTTTGATTTTATCAAATGCCTGATTACACTTGTCGTCCCACTTGTATTCTACTCCCTTGTGGAGTAGATGTGAATATGAAATCTTTTTATTCGTCAATTGCACTATGAACCTTCAGATGGATTGGAGTCTGCCTTGTAGGCCTCAGAGTTGTTTTAATGTCCTTGGTGCCTCCATGTCGAGGATTGCTTTGACCTTGGCAGGATCCACCTCTATTCCCCTCATCGATACTATGCATTCTAGAAGTTTACCTGATTGTACCCCAAAGACACATTTCTTTGGGTTGATCCTGACCGTGTACTTCTCCAGCCTGTCGAAAATGGCACTTAGGGTTGCTATGTGATTTTGTCTCTTCTTTGATTTGGCCAGTATATCATCCACATAATCTTCGATAGTTTTGTGTATCTTGTCATGAAATATTAATGTCATGGCCCTCTGATATGTAGCCCCTACATTTTTTAGCCCAAATGGCATCATGTTCCAACAGTAGGTGCCCTATGGACATGTAAATTTCATCTTATGTTGGTCCTTTTTTGCGATCATTATCTGGTTATACCCTGAGAAGCCATCCATTAGTGATAACATCTCATATTCAGGTGTCATGTCCACTATCATATCAATGCTAGGTAGTGGAAAATCATCCTTAGGACACGCTTTGTTGAGGTCTCTAAAGTCAATGCAGATACGGATGCCCCCATTTGGTTTTGAAACTGGTACAATATTCGATACCCATTTTGGATAATCAATTGGGCATATGAAGCCGGCATCCAGGAGTTTTTGTAATTCTACCTTGACTAGCAAGGCTATCTGAGGGTGCATTTTTCTTAATTTTTGTCTAACTAGCTTTGCTCCAGGGTAAACAGCCAAGTGATGAACCACAACTTTCGGATCCAAACCCGGCATGTCAGCATAGGTCCATACAAATTTTACCTTTCTTTCCTTTAGAAATGCCACTAGTAGTTTTTGTTCTTTTGTCAGAAGCGACTCAACATAGAAGGTGATTTGTGGTGCTGTCTTCATTCCCAGATTGACAGAATTTCACCGTTCAACCAAGACTATTGATTTCTCCTGATGAAGTGCAGTAGGGGGATATTGAATCCTTCATCCTCTGGCACCTCATAGAGGTTTTCACCATTAGATGCATCCTTTATTTTTACTATTCTTTGGTTAGAGAGTTCCACAATGTGGTTTTCACTCAATGACCCTGAGCTTATTCTCGTTCTTTTTTCTTTTGCGACTGAAGGACTTAATTGTCTCCCCATAATAGGCGTGGGTGTCTAGCATGATATCAAACCTAGCCTTATGATCTCCACATGGAACTGTATCCCTTAGTCCCATGAATTCTGAGAGTGCCTCATCATTTTTAAATGTGTTTAGAACCAGTGGTCCTCGTTGGTCATAGTCTATGAGTTGTGGGTAAACTAGGTTTACTTCATAAGTTTGGCAGTTCGACTCAATGGGTGAGGCACTAATCATTAGTAAGGATGAATCCTCAAAAAGTAAGGGAAGGCCAGTTACGGTATCCTCATCATTAATATCAAAAGTGAAATTATCTAGGGGCAAACCCATGGATATGGGTAGTTGAAGGGCGACTATCGATAATTGAGGAGACCTGACTACTCTATTAGGGCTACCTCTACCACATAAGTTTATACTCGAAGGGATACATCTGAGGCCAAGGTTTCTCATTCTTCTTTCTACAATGATGGGCTCTAGTCGTCCATCACTATTTCTTCCCAGGCTTTCATTCCTGTTGTAGCCCATACCAAGCATTATTTGCAATCCTCTATTGGCTTCATCCATGGGTAGAGTGGCTACAGGTCTTTCATCATGGTATAGTGTGCTTGAAATTCCTTCCTCATCTACATTTTCCTGACTTAAGTCCCCCCAATGGTGGAATCTGGAAGGGTATGCCCTAACAGTGTGGACAGGTGTTTCGGCTGATTGAGGTTGCCCATGTGAGCTAGGAGATTGTGGTAAGTCTCCTACAAAAAATGCATTTTTCTTCATTCTGTGATCTTCACATCTGTTCTCCTAGATCATGAGCTTGATGTCGGATATATCAGGGATGGAGGGTGTCTATGTTGTAGAAGTGGAGGAAAGATTAGATGGGTCTATATAAGAAGTGGATGGGCCTTCATCATTTTTTCTACTTGAGGTATTTTGTAAAACTTGGCTTCCAAGTTTTTGCAATAGGCCAATGGTACCGAATCACCATGTATTGTGACCTCCTCATTCTGGTATAGGAATTTGACACATTGATAGAATGTTGAGGCAATTTCCTTCATTCCATGGATCCATGGGCATCCTAGGAGGATGTTGTATGGTAGGTCGAGATCAAGTACTTGACAAGTGGTTTCCATGGTTTTTGGCCCCACTTGGATTGGGATTCTGATAGTGCCCTGAGACACTCTTTCTTGATCATCGTATGCTCTTATGGTGATGCCTTTGTTCTTGTCGATGGAGTCCTCCGAGAGTCCCAAGTTCTTTATGAGTTTGAGGGAGCAAATTTTGAGGCCTGCACCTCCATCCACCAGGACCCTTTTGACTTTCTTTTTGTGAACGAGCACTTGAAGGTGAAGTGCACGATTGTGAGATGGTTGGGCAGGGAAATATTGGTTGGAGAAGGTGAGGAGGTTTGGGGTAATGATGTTACCAACCATAGCCTGGAACTGTTTCATATCAAGGGTGGAAGAGATGGTGGACACAGATAATGCTTCATCAAGGATTTTCCTATGGGCGACGAAAATTTTCAATAATTCCATGATGGAGATTTGGGTGAGGGTTCTCTTTAGTTGGTCAATGATGTTGTAATCATAGGGAAAAGCTTTTGGATTTGAAATGGGGGTCTTAGATGGTTGTGATGCCCCTGTAATAGTAATCTTTTTTCCACGTGTGGTGACTCCACAATCGGCATTGGCTCCTTTGATGTTAATGACCGTGACCATCTCATCTACGCATGCGACAATGTCTTCATATAGAAGGTTTGAACTAGCAAACTTTTTCTTCCCTTTGTTGTTACCTTGGTTATTTCCTTGATTATGATTTGGCATCAGATTCATGTATATTTTAAGGTCCTGATTTCCAGCTGGTTGTTCAACATTTATGATCTTGTCCTCAATGAGGTCTTGGATGATATTTTTCAACCTCATGCAGTTTGCAATTGTGTGTCCCTTGATTTTGTGAAAATCACAGAGGAGATTTTCATTGTACCATGGTGGTTTTGTCATGGGTTCTGTATATTGCTCAGAGTTGGAGATTTTGATAAGGTTTTCCTTAACCAGCTTCTTCATTATCGATTCAATTGATTCTCCAAGGGTCGTGAACTTCCGCTTGGGAGGATACTTTTTTCGGGGAGGTGGTCCTCCTTGATTGCCCAAGTTATTGATTTGGTTGTTAGGAAGTGGTTGTTATTGTGCCACCGTATTAGTTTACACATTATTGTGATTGTGATTCTATGGCTGGTGATGAGTCTGGATGTTTTGTTTAGGAGCATTGATGACCACCTTAGCATCAACCACTCCGTCGTTTGTGATATTTTTTTTCCTCAACCATGTTCGAGGTTTATCATTATAATTTGTGGATGAGTGGTTATCTTTTTGTGGAGGAAATATCGATGTGCCTCCTCGCGCAGTAAGGGCTCTTTCGATTTTGAGCGCCTTTGGGATCAATTGATCATATGTTGTGATGCATTGCATTTTTAGGTAGAACACCAAGTTTACGTCTAGATTGGATATGATTGTTCAAAATTGTTGTTCTTCTGGCATGGTCCACTTGCTTTGATTGGCCTTGGATCACCATCTTTGCAAGAAGGATGTGAATAGCTCTCCTTTTCTTTGTTTGAGTGTTGATAGTTCCTCCAAACTAACGCCTGCACCCATGTTGAATGCATAGTTTTTAAGGAATGCTTCCACGATTTCTTGAAATGTTTTAATGCCTATGGGTAGGCAAGAAAACCATTCTATGGTAGGACCATTCAGACTTTGAGGGAAAATTCACATTAGATAGGTGGCATCATATGCAACCTCCATGCAAAGCACTTGAAATTCCCTGACGTGATTTTTAGGGTTTCCCATTCCATTATATTTATCGAATTTGGGTATCTCAAATCCCTTTGGGAATAGTACCATTGTGAGATCTCTGTCAAATGGATAGGGACACAAGTTGCTTGGCATTCTGCTTGTTTTTCCTGCTTAGAGGTCCAGTACCTGCTGCGAGAGTAGTTTAATTTGTGTTGCAACATCGTTGTTCGAATCAAGAGGTGGGATGAATTTGTTTTGAGTTGTTTGTGGTGTTTGATTGATGGGAGGGGTATTGGTGGGGGTTTGTTGCAAGCTCTGTTGTGTGTTTAAGGCCTGTTGATATGTCTGCATTTGTATCAACAATGCTTGTTGTTGATCTTGCTACTATTGTTCCAATAAATCTTTTTGTTGGTCTAGTTGTCATTGTTCCCATAAAGCTTGTTGTTGGTCTTGTTATTGTTGTGCCAAAAAAGCTTGTTGTTGTTCTAGCTGTTGTTGTACCAATAAAGCTTGTTGTTTAGCTTGTTGATGTGCCTAAAAGTCTTAAAGGGCTTGTTGGTATGTTTTTTGATGAATTGCTTGCAGTTGTGCTCGGTATTGTGCTTGTGCCTGTTGAGCCTAGTGTTGGGCTTGAGCTTGAGCTTGTGCTTGTTGGGCTACTTGTGCGGCTTGTGTGGCTTGTTGGGCTTGTGCAACTTGTTGGGTAGCTAGTTGTCCTTGCGCTTACTGAGCAGCCTATTATGCAGCTTGTTGGTTTTGTTGAAGTACCCTTTGATGGTTGGCCTTTTGGACTGCTTGAATCATGGTGATGAATCAATTTGTCACATTGGCTTTTGGTGGGATTGGTGGTGGATTGGGAATGGTGCTAACCATTGTGGTGGGCGGAGGAGTTGTGTTGGTAGCTGGGAATTGGATTTTTGGTGGTGTGGTTGAGATGCTCAGTCCTTGAGAAGGTATGTTTTGAGGGATTTGGGGACCGGTTGATGTGTTGACCGTGGTGGCTTGAATGGTTGCCACCTGTTGTTGTGATGCTGCTGGAAAAAGGAGAGTATTTGATGTGATGCTCATATTGCCTTGATTTGAGAAGCTAGTGGTGGGTAGGGGGGGAAGACCCAACCCAAGAGGTGATACGGATGTGAGTGGTAATGGAGGGAATGTTGTTATGTTCCCTTGGAAAAGTGGTGATGAGAATGGGTCAATGACTCCTACTATTTCAAACAAACCACCTTATCCTTGCGATAGAGAAGTTTGTATGTTTAGCAGATAGATTGGTGTTGCATGGAATGAGGATGAATCTGCATGATTATGGAAAGTGAGTGAGACATACGAGTGTGATGGATTCACCGGGATAGACTTATCCGGTGCGGTGTTGATATTTACCTCTCTGTTGTTTACAAGGCGATGCTTTTGTAATTCACGAAGCATGGCACTTCCTTTGTTAACAATTGGTGAGGTTGATGTGATTGTCGATATGGTTTGGGGAATTTCTTGAATGATGTTTGGAATTGACATTGGGGGTATGCTTGCAAGATTCCTTTCTATTGGAACTTTAAAATTTTGAAAAAATCTCACTGGCCATTCATGCTCATTAGTGTCCCAAGGAGTTCTAAAGTTGTCTTCATATAGCATACTCACTAAGATCTGGATAAATTTTATCATATAATCACATAAATTTTGTCTAACCCTGAAAATTTTAATATATGAAACATATCAACATAAGATGATGCAGGTCTCACCAACACTGATGCGCATTCCCTATAGTATATCAGCAAGAAACTAGTTATGTCACGTCGATGAGGACATATGTCGGGAGAACACGGGTTCACAGTTTCTATCAACAGGACAATGACTATCGACATGACAGTGTGAGGTCATATCGAGCATATATTTATCCCACCGCTCGAAGCAAAAGAATAAGTATCAGCCAGACTGGAGTCATCAGAGTGAGGTTCCAAAAGACAACCTGAGACCTTCACCGGTCTCACCGATAAAGAAAAAGAGCATTTATTCGATGAGACAAATAATGCCAAGAAGAGTTCGGGGAGTTTTACCGACCTCCCATGTTATGCCGACAGGGTGGTGCATGACAACATACATAGAGCTAAAAATGTTGGGAGAATGATGTGCATGGTCTCACCGAAAAAGGATGTATCAGTAAGATAAACCTCAGCGGGGAGATCTAAGGAAGGTCACAGTAAGTGTTATTCCATCGGCCAGACAATTGCTTTATCTTGGTGATCTGAGTAGACAAAAGGGAATATCTCGGTGAGACAAAGAACCTTTGAAATAAGGCAGAGAAATGTTGGCCTGATTCGTTAAGTCATGGCGATAGGTTTTCTTCGGAGGGAGTCATGGCGACATTCAAAAAATTAGAGTGAAATTGTCAGGGAGACTTGTGATGTCGGGGGAGCTACAAGATGTCTTAGCGGATATGTGAACATTGAATGAAAGGATCGGCCAAAGATTTAAAATATCTTGCCGATATGCTACGTGATGTGACAGTGAGAATTTTGAAGAGCCTACTTCATTCGTGTCATAGCCAAGACATTAATGGTGCCATGAAAACATAAAAGATTTTGCGAATCTAGGTGAATTCAATTAAGGGCATTTTTTCACAGAATTGATGGCAAGGAATTGGAGAAGAACGAGCAGAGGATTGGGGTGTTCGTTCAAATTGGAATTTCAAGTGAAATACAATAAGTCTCTCATCCCTTTAATATTGTAAATTTCATAGAATGGAAAGCACTGATCTAGAGAAATCAAAAGGTATAAAACATGGGGAGAGTATTCAATCAAAAGGGAAAAAGAAGAAAATAGAAATTCAGTTGGAGGGCATCGAGCGAAAATTGAACCAGAATCTCATAGACCAGCTACCCAGTTCTGGATCTAAAGCTAGACACTTTGCACAACTTAAGGCTAAAGTGGATAAATTAGACAATAAATGTAAGTTCATTGGAGATGTTTGGACCCCAATCAGAGGATATGAACTGTTCAATTTCCATTACTACCGAAGGAACCATTTTGAGCTAGTATGTAACCCTTGGAGGCTCAATTTAGGTAAACTGGTTTTCCCTAATGTCTTTGTTGATGTCGAATTCGTGAAAATGTTGGCCAGTCATTATAATCCAAAACATAAGGCCATATGTGATCTATCTGGGAATCCATTTATACATGTGCCTAAGAATGCAATAAGCGAGGTTTTCAAATTAGAAGGGATGTGCAATGAGAAAATTGTAAGTGAAGAGCTTGAGAGTGAATTCAGAAGAATGGACACCATTTGTAAGGGTTGGAGATTACCCCTGCACAGGATTAGGCATTGTGGCAAACCGATTCCAATGGAGGACAATGAGGGACCACCATTTCATGTGGATCTTTTTGAACCTTATGTGAGGTACACTTATTTTTTGGTGGGATAGGTATTGGGAATGGAGGTTCCATAGTATATGGCAATTGTGCCTATGGTGATAGCAACAAATATTCAATATCATAACTTCGGGCCTTGGGATTATGCTTCATATATATTTAAAGAACTTGACGCGGGGTTGATGGTAATAAAAAATGGAGCCTATGTCATGCACCTCAGGAATTATTCATTGTTGATGCACTTGGTGCTATACTTTGGATAGGAATTAGGGTTATGGCCCCAGGAGCTGAGAGTTTCACAAGTCGATAAAGAAGGCAGGCCATTGCCTATTCAGTCATGGATTGTTGTTTGGGATAGCAAGTTTGCTAATTCCAGTTTTGTACACTTTGAAAAATACTTTGTAAAAACCTTGTATAAGTTATACAATCATCCATCTAATTATTCCTTATTTGACGAGATAAAGAGGTTCCTCAGACCTAGATATTTTAATGGACCAATCAGCCACAATTGGGGAGATTGGTATTGTCTAGAGAAGACAACCATGATTGGGGTCTATGGATTTGAAGATGCTCCATTTATCCTGCCTAGAACAATTCTAGACAGAATTGCCTACTTAGAGATTGTTAAACAGATGGATTTTTCTAGTGTCATGAATTTAAGCTCTTTTGGAAAATAGGCTTTTATGCCCAGTATGTTGTGCTTTGGTGACTTTACTGTGTTAGCAAAGGAAGGATATACCCTGATTCTTGATAGTTTATTACAATACAATATGAAGACAGGGCCATTGAGGAAAAATTTTGACCCAGAAGGGTATTATCCACTCGACCAAGTAGAAGATAAACTTTGGAGCGTATCATCATGTGCCCTACCAGTTTGATGATACGATAAGAAATTTGGAAGCAAAAGAGGCATAAATGGTGATTGAGTGCCACAATTAGGAGTTGCTATATATGGAGATGTTATCCTCTAGTGAAAATTCATCAAGGTTTGACATGTCCCAGGGTCCATCTGGTAAGGTATCAAGGACAAGAACTCAAGGCTATACCTACTCTGCCAGAAAAATGGATATTGAAGAAAATGTAGGTACAGATGTAAGATATGAAGAATATAAATATTTTATAGCAGATGATGAGTTTATAAAAATTCAGAATTCAAAACATTTCTATACAAGCAAAAAGGTAAGGAAATAAGAGAATTGGTTGACAATGTGACACCAAGAAATGAAGAGCAATTGTTGAAAAGTTTGAGAGATGATGTAGAGAAAGAGATGACAAATATGACCCTGTGAGAAAGGGAGAGAAATGTTGGAAAAGGCTGGTGTCATGATTTTCCCAGGATTAGACCTCAATTCTGCATTAGTTTTTGATAGTTTCTTGAAAGACAACAATACTACACATAAGCTGAGCATAGAAAAGGTAACAAAAGTATATACAGGATCAAGATATAATCCTGATGAAGAGACATTGATGATTTGGGCTTTATATCTGCCCCATAAAAGGTCAGTTGTTATTAACACTAAGAAATCATTTGGACATGTCATGACCTTGAAGGCTGGAGAGGTTGATCCAATTACAATAGCACAAATTGGGATTAATGTGGCAAAATTGAATAAAGCCCAAATACAGGCATTGATCAGAGAAGAGTAAATGTACAAAACAAACAATGAAATAATGTTGAGGGAAAATGAGCGTCTAAAAGACTTAGTGGATGTTGCAACAGGGCCAAGAAAGATGCTCACTCTGCGTGAAAGTTCACAGGTTTAGGACGATTGGGAGGGATCAAGTGCATATGCTCAAGGGAAAATGGACACACTTACAGCAGTAATCAAAAGGAGGTAGGCCATTTTAACCACTTGGTTAAATAAACTTTGGGGAAAACACTCACAGTATTTTGATGCAATAAAAGAACATAAAAGAGTGGATGATAGAATCCAAGAGAAACTTGAGGAAATAAAAAAATGAGATACTCCTAATAATGCAGCGATTGAGGATGTTAATCATGTTATGGACAAGCATAGAGGTTTCTTTGAGGAGTTACAAGAGGATGCGCAAGAATTGATGGAGGCCGCTGAGAATGGATTTACTGCGTTCTTTGATGATGGAGGTAAGTTGAAAGAAATGGCCACATGGAAGAGTGAAAGTGAATTAATACTCCAGGAGATTTTAAAGATAGCCACTACAAAAGATGCAATGTTGGATGAAGCGTGTGAGCAAAATGAACGGATGGTGGTGATGGAGATCATGATCTGCAATGCACTAGGAGATGCGGATACACACGAGCACCAAGACTACACAGATCATATGTCAAGGGTCCATTTATGGCTTAACAGAGCTTAGTCAATATTAGTTTTGTTAGTATTTCATATTTAAGACATTTCTGAAAGGACGCATCTTTTCATGCGGTTGATGTATATAAATATCCATTTTTGTAACCAAAAGGAGGATAGGACGAAGATAGATAGAAAGTAGATAGTAGGAAATACAATATTTTCATAATGTTTCAAAGAACCATGATGCATGTATGAAGTTTTGAAGGATCAATGAAAGAACTTTGATTTTGTGGCACCCTTCTAGTATCAATTATTTGTTAAATTAATTGAAAATATTATCAAGTTGTCTCCAAGGCTGATATTTCTTTGTTTTATAAACTGACATATCAAGTATATTCTCAGTTTATCAATACACATTTTTTGTATTTGTGTGATGTGATTGGTTGGCTCTTTCAAGTAAAGATTAAATCCTTCAAGTCATTCATAGTAATCTGGAAGTATCATTTGGATCACTAAGAAGAGCTTGGTAATTACATTATTGCATGTTTATACAATTTATAAACTAATATCATATGCCAAATAATTAGAAATCTTTGCCAAATAGAAGTCATTCATCTAAGGCTTTCACTTGACTCTATTTTACCCAACAAGGCACTGGTCTTATTTATCCTTCTAGGTTTCATTCATTCTATTTACATCTCTTAACCAAACATATTAATTTTTTCGTAATATTGCATATCCAATTTATACCAAATTTAGATCATACATCTCCACTATCAAATTTCCATTTGTGGATAGTTTAGCCAAGTAGGAAGCATAATTCAAAATCTGCAGTATTCATGTAGGTACACCCACCTTGGTTTAGTAGAGCCTTAAGAGTAGAAGGTTCAACTATATTGGTTGGCCTTGCTAGTTGGCCAATAACGTTGTGATAGCTTGGCAATCGCTCGTGGTTCAAACCTACGTTTTTGAGACCTAACAAATTGGCAACTCCGCTGGGCAAACTTGAGAGAAATCTGGTGGTAGGAAGCCTTTCCATATAGAGTCATTAAAAGAGAATCATAATTAAATAAATTTGAAATTTGACTCTGCTGGGTGAAATAATAAAAAATTTCTCACTTTTAGAAAAGGTGGGTGGCGACTCTGAATGAACAAAAGCATTGAGACTAATACAATAAGATACAAATCAGAAAGGAATCGACCTAGAGTTTAGACCATCACGATTACTCACAATATGCAGGGAAGAAGATTTGTATATAGAGATAATGATGGTCCTAATGATAAAAGTAAGTGGAACTCTAAAAATGATCAGGGCAAGAAAGTGTCTGATGACCGGGGCCCGGCAACAAGAAACAAAACATCGAAACCACTAGTGGAAACACATAATTTGTATGACACATTAACAAATGAAAACAGCCCATCTAAAGAACTCCACACTTTAGAAGAGAAGAGCAACCCCCTCTGGAAAATGAATCGTGAGAGGGATGACGAGTTCATGGCTGATTTTGAGGCTAAAAAAAGAAGAGAGTTTGAATATGAGCAAAGAGCCGCACTTTTTGAGGAGGGACTTGAATATGAAGAAGCGTCTGAAGAAAATCATGAACTCATGAACCAAAATGAGGCAGATGCACAGTTAGAACACATGAGGCAAGAAGCAAAAAGATTAAGGATAGAATATGAGCAAAGGCTTCAGGCAATGAAAGAATCTGAGAAATTGAAGTTGCAAAAAATTAAAACGCCAATGGCTGACTCACCTAAATATATGCCTCCTCATAAAAATAACAATATGAGACCATCAAATTCTCCACAGGCCCACTGAAATCAGTCGAGGAACCAATGTGGACATCAAAATGCTCCACCACAACATAAGAGCATTCAACCACCTCCTTATCAGTAGCACATACCCCCACAAGGTCAGCAATATATGGCAAATAGTAATCCATTGTACCAACATCAGCATTACCACAACTCTCCTCCACAATATACAACCATGATTAGGCAGTTTGATTTGATCGAATTCTAGATATACCCTTACCCTTTGGATAACAATTGGAGAAACTTAGTCCCTAAATTCACAGGAAGTAGTGCAGTCACAGAAGAGGAGCATTTGAGAAACTTTAAAGTAGTTATTCAAGATTTGGATATCCAATATGAGGATGTACAAATGAGATTATTTATGATGTCATTGATTGAGGATGCCAGAGACTGGTTTAATAGTTTACCGATAGCATTCATTGATTCTATTCATATATTTTACGAGCAATTTCTCCAGCAATATGGGAATCAATGTGCATCAGATTTTGCTTTGCATGAGTTGGTAACTATCCAAAAGCATCAAAATGAGTCAGCTTATGACTTTAATCAAAGGTTTTCCAAGCTACACAATAAGATAACTCGTGGATCCAAGTTGGCTAACCCTACTGCATTGAGCATCTACTTGAAAGCTTTTGATCCCAAGACAGGATATGAGCTTAGGAACACGGATCCTAGGAATTTGGCTGAAGCCCAAAAGATAGCACTCACAATTGAGAATAATAGGAAAGCTGCAGGGATGATTTATAAAAGGGAAAACCCTAGGGCTCCCCCATATGCTTCCCCAAATAGACAAAAAAATACATATAAGAATGAAAGACCAAGGTTACACGACATGCCTTATAATACAAACTAGAAGGATGGGAAGCCGGTAGACCAAGAAATAAAGAAACGTTGGATCCATTGAAAAGAAAAGGAGCATATATGGTAGATAAGAGTCCCTGGTGCCCAGTATGTTACACACCACATTCCCCAGAGCATTGTGTTACAGCTCAGTCAATACCTGAAGAAGATGCACCAAAAAATGATGGTGGTGAAGACCAGAATGTCTATTTAACTTCCCACACCCTTGTTGCTTTGAAGCAGGAATATTCATCTTCGAAGGAGGAGGGATATGAGTATGATGTTGACCATCAAAAATACAATATTCATATGGCAGAACAACAAGTTTTCTCTGACCATCAAGAAAGTGATAATGAGAAAAATCCCCCTATTGCATCATGTCAAACTAATAGGTACAGTATAAGGAGACCAAGCGAAGAAGAGATTGAGAGGTTGACTATTGTAGCAGTGGAAGAAGCTAGAAACAAATATCAGTTGAGGAACATAATAGTGAATAGAGATGAGGGTGTCCCAAGAGGAATATTTGTAAAAAATAAAAAGGTACCAAATGAGACATCAAAAAAGACAGATGATAAGCAACCTGACAAAAAGGAACAGAAGGGGGCTCTTAAAGATGAAAGTAAAGAAATCCCCATTGAGAAGCAAAATCCAAGTCAAACATGCAAAGAGGAAAAGGAAGAAAGCAAAGGAGAATTGATAGAATCAAAGAAGGTGATCAAAATCGAAGGTACATATTTTGATTTCATACAAACCTTATCTCAACTAAAAATATTTGTCCCATTACTTGAAATGATGAAAATTAAGGAATATAGGGAAGGTTACATTCAATTGATGTCTAAAGGGAATCAAAATATAAACCTTGAAAATAAGGAGATCCCTGGAACCACCAACAAGAAGAAGGAAATAAAAATCCCAGGAGCTTGCTTGATGAATACGCCACAGATTGACCCATTTTTTCCCACCCTGCTCATATGTGGCAAGTTAGTAAGAAATTGCATGATAGATTCAGGTGCTTCCATGAATATTATGCCAGTAGGGGTAATGAAACAGCTTGGTATGTGGGTAGATGTAGAAGTAGGTAAATGTTATGCCATGGATAGTAGGCATGTTCGGGTTGTAGGAATAATAAAAAATGTGGAAGTAAGATTAGCAACTTATCCCCAAGCTACCTACAATATTGATATAATAGTAATTGACACACCTCCTCAGTTTGGAATGCTCTTGTGAAGACAATGGACTGCAGCAATAGGGGGTAATGTGCAGTTCAATTTATCATATGCCACTATACCAGTAAATGGTGAAGAGGTCAAGTTATGTAGGGAGCCAAGAATGAATCAAATTGTTGAGTGTGTTCCTCAGGAACAACTTAATTGCTTTTGTGATGTAGATTTGGGGAGTTTTAGGGTGGAGTTATCACAACCTGAATTAGTAAACAAAGACCCAATTGATAAGCATATTTCTGAAAATCAGCAAGGGGTATGGAAAATGTACTTTGATGGGGCATGTAGCCAAGAAGGTAATGGAGTCGAGGTAGTTTTCATATCTCCTGAAGGTACTACATTTAAATATTCATTTTTGTTGGCATTTGAATGTACAAACAATGTGGTAGAATATGAAGCCTTGTTAACTGGTTTGAACATCGCAGTCAAGCACAAGATTAAACTGTTAACTGTTTTTGGAGATTCAGAGCTAGTTGTGTCATAGGTCAGATCTAAATATGTTGAAAAAGAACAAGAGGCTGAAGCAATACAAGAATTCTATATGGGATACAATCGATCTATTTGATGCTTTCTCCATAGATTGGGTGGATCGGTTGAAAAATATAATGGCAGACTTCCTAGCCAATGTAGCACTAAAAAAGGATGGCATCACATTGGCAGGAGTGTCTCAAATTGAGTTCAAGACAAGACCCATTGTGCCTGAAAATATATATAGTTGGAAAGTTTTTAATGAGTACACTGACCTCTTGAAGTTTCTTCACTATATAGACTAATATGAGGCCCAAGAAATTGACTTTAATGCCTTTGTAGAAGAAATAAATGGAGAGCAAACAGTATTTGGGAAGAAGGTCTTACAACTTAGAACTAATAAACTCCCCAAAGGACTAGTAGCATTGGAGTGAGTATATGATGGAAATGATCGATCCCTTATGAAACAAACACCGGTTAAGAAGGAGGATATTGAAGAGATAAATTTAGGGACTGAACTAGCACCAAGAAAAGTATATTTTGGAAAGAAAATAAGCCCGACAGTTCGAAGGATGTTGATCTCATTACTAAGGAAATATAATAATGTATTTTTATGGTCTTATGAAGATCTCAAGGCATACATAGAAGACCTATTTCAACATGAAATCCCATTGAAACTAGATCCAAAGTCGTTTAGGAAAAAACAAAGACCTATTAACCCTACATTAGAACCAAAGATGCAGGAGGATTCGGCGAAGCTTAGAGATGGGGGTATCATTAAACCGGTCAAACATTCAACATGGGTGTCAATGGTTTGAATGGATGATGTGAATGAGTGAAACTCTTGAAAAACTTTTAGGGGTGATGCTAATATTTTAAGGCTTGAATTGATTTGATTTCGATAGTTTGACTAGGTGTGTTAAGCCAAACAAGGTAATGGTGGACTCGTAAACCCTATGAAGTTGTGTTATCCTAGGGAAAACTCGCACAAGAGAATGAATTGGCTAACTATTTTAAGCCAATCAAAGTGATCATGACCTAGTAGACCTTAGGAAGTTGTGTTATCCTAGAGGTAAATTCATTCAAGAGGATTGATAATTTGACTAGGTGTGTTAAAACAAATAAAGTGATGTTGATTTTTCCTTTAAGTTTAGCATAAACAATGTTTCAAAGTTCTCAAAAAAAAATTTGAGATGAGATTTTATTTTTATGAGGGTGGATGAAAGGGATGGTTTTGATCCTAGACTTGACCTAGACAAGACTATTTTTTATAAGACCACGATATTGAAGAACATGCCATACTTCCTATGTGAGAAAAGAAAACCTTTCAAAAAGCTCAGGATTTTGTTGATAATAGAACTCATACAAACTTGGGTTGTTCTTTGAAGCCTTCTTGTAGAAATTATACACCAATCTTTCTCTAACTTCAAAAATCCTTTTGAGATGCTCCTCATGAGCTTTTAGGCTAATCTTTTTGAATCTTGGTTTTTGGATTTTGACTTTACAGGAAATCATTTGAGAAAACACATGAGAGGTATAATTGTCTTTATCTTTCCTTAATGAGTTCCTTTTTACCAAAATCACTTTCTTGATTTATGATTTCAAACTAAATGTCTATGTCTTAATCCCTTTTCATTCCACAAGGTCCATTATGTGAAAATCAAAGGTTTCAAGAGCATAGCTTCCTAGGTTGACTTTAGTGAAAAAAAATGATTATTAAACTCAAGCACTTAGAAACCTCTAAGGATAGAATCCCTAGGGCAAGCAAGAGCACTTGGATTTTTCAAGGGTATTTTTTTCCTCCAAAGGGTTTGAAATTTTGAAGTTCTTGTGAATGTTTGTTTCTCAAAGTCTTAGAATCAAGCAAGGTGTTTTGATTTCAAGAACATATACAATCCCTAGGCTAAAAAGACAATATTTGTTGGGTTCCCACTTGGATAAATCCAACTACGCATATTCAATACGAATGATTAGATGCTTGACCACACAGGCTCCCCCTTAGAGTGCACTCGCTTCTCGGGTCAACCAAGCATTAGTACCCATGAATCTCCCATGGCATACTTTTCATCTCTACAATAGAATCGCATGTATAATGTGGGGCGGCTTCAAAGGACATGACCTTTTGCACCAACAAATAGATAAGATTTTGGCCTTTGCTAAACAAGGGTTTTAATGTGGGAATTCCATTCATGGGGGACTATCTAGTACGGTGAGAGACCATTGTTTCCCTTCTCATCGGAATAATCCTTGTGATATTGGCCTTTGTTCCAATATCCACACTTATATCCCGGGTGGAAGTCGCTTGGCTTTAGCGTGTTCCTAGTTGGGTCATTCCCTTGGGTGATTACTTTTCCCACAAGGCAGGCCTGCTAAGATAAATAAAAGAAATCAAGTGTATCTCGTAGTTCAATCGACATTCATTGAAAAACAAAGGGAGAACACTCGCAATGTACCATGCTCACACTCACATGATTTTTTCAATTTTAATCCAAAATAAAATGTGGAGATAATTATTTTACTCAACTTAACATCATCGAAAGAGCTTTTGATTCTCAAGATTGTTGTGAGGCATGAGAGAAGCGCATACATTCTTTTGACGATATTATTTTGAATAAATAATTACAAACAAAATAGCACTTGTTCATTTTAATCCCACAAAGCAAAATGAATTCTTTTTTAAAGCACCAAATTAAGTGTGGAATTTGCCTTGTTCAGTTTTTAAACCTCAACCAAATCTAGTAAAATTGTTTCTAAGGTTCTTTTTAAGCCTTTTTTTGCAAACTTTGAAAAGGAAATTTGTGTTGTTCTTTTTAAGGCCCAAAAAGAAAAATTATTGTTTCCTAAGGCATAAAAGATAACAAATTCCTTTTAAAGGAGATTAATGATTCTCTAAAAGTGTTAAACAACACTACAGTGTTCAAAAACACTTTGTATAGGATGAGATTAATGTCCCAATGGAACCTTCCATTTTGCTTCCTTCCTTGCTCCTACCTGTAAAATAATCAAAACCAAAAGATGCAGAGGCAATAAATAAGTCAGGAAATCAAAAAGTTAGAAATAAAACAACACATGTTAGAAAAAAAAACCAAATTTAAATTCTTCCCTGTCAGCCTGCGGTACAGTTTGGAAATTCAGTGGTGCAATATAGTGTTGTACCTCAACTGAGTGTGGCACTCTGCAGGAAACAAAGAGCACAAATTTGGCGGAGTTATGGCACGTGGCGCAGTTTGTAACTTTGGAAGTTCGCGACAAAGTTTGAAATTTTGAAATTTTTTAAGCTGGTGCGGCACAGTTTAGAATTAGCGTGGTGCAATATAGCACCGCGTCTCTGAAAGCGGTGAAATATAGCATTGCGTGACTATTAGCAGTGCAGTTTCCTGTGTGCACAAAGAAAATGTTTAAAATAACAGAATTTCTCGAAAATGTGATGAAATCCTTCAATCTGGCCCTCCTTCTAGCGCCAAAATGCGAACCCTAGTTTTATACCTGCACAAATACAACAAACAAACACATTATTAGATCAATATGCAAGATACAAACAAGGATTCCCCATGAAATCCATTTACAAAGCTTAAATAGAAAGAAAATGAAGAATAATGCAAGAAACTAAATCAAATCTATTTAAACAAAGCAAACTCTTGATCCCATGGGGGAATTGGTGCCAACTGATGTGTCGAAATTGGCCCTTTCCCAACTTCTTTGTTGCAATGTTGATGATGTGTGGATGATTGAATCTCTTTGATGAAATTTTGGCATAACCTAGCTATGAAATTATGAAAATGATGAATACTTGAGGAGAAATGGATAAAATTATCTCTCAATGTGAAGAGAGTAACTTTGCATGAGATTGTGGATGTTAAATGAGAGGAAAAACCTTTCATTTATAGATTTCCAAAATGGAAGAGAGACTAAAATTGAGCAATGTGGGATTATTCAACATCCAATCGATATGTGACACTTGTCAAGATGTGAATGGTCGAAGGTTGTGCACATTTTGGCCAAAGTACCAATAAATGCCATTAGGTGGAATTTGAATTTGAAGAAATGGCATGTGAGAGGGAAAGAGACATGAAATAAATGCCACTTGGCTCAATGCACAAGGACATGTAAGAGGAGTGAATGCCTTGTTGGATGTACAAATCCACTTGAATTTTGAATTCAAATTTGAAGGAATATTCTTCCTTTATTCCATGTTGAGAGAAAATAGGCAATTAAATAAATCAAAGTAATTGATTTATTGTGCAAGTTGCATTTTCTAAAAGATTTTAGTGATTGAGATTAAATTAATTAGGATTTGATCAATTTAATGAGGGATTAGATGATTTGACAATTTTGATTCAAATTTATGAGTTGATTTAAATCAGAATTGAGAGGAAAGTGATTAATTAAATAAATTTTTTTGATTTATTTAACTAAAGGGGATAATGTTAGATTAAATCAAATAAGGTTTAATTTATTTAATTTAATGAGAATACTTTAGGGATTTAATCAAATCAAATGAATTATTTATTTAAAAGGGGATTTTAGGGTTAATTAAATTAAATTGATTAATTTAATCAATAGAGGAGAAAGACCTAATTAAATAAATAATGATTTATCTAATTAAGAGACGGTAGGTGATGATGAGCTGAGAGTGTGATTTAGGAAGAAATGTTGTTAGTAATCAGGATCAAGTGTGTTAGATCGAATTGTACATTTTCCATGTCTA
Source organism: Sequoiadendron giganteum (assembly GCA_007115665.2). Taxonomy (NCBI): domain Eukaryota; kingdom Viridiplantae; phylum Streptophyta; class Pinopsida; order Cupressales; family Cupressaceae; genus Sequoiadendron; species Sequoiadendron giganteum. Next base: position 145,425,205 of record CM021100.1, on the reverse strand, counting down.
CACCCCTCATGTTTCTCATTTATGTTCTCCTCATTAGAATTCATCTAGCATTTATGTTATTTCCATAAGCCTACATACAATTTTCCCATACCCTTTTTTCTACATCTAAAACCTTAAAACCTCCTCTAATGTCTTTTTAATCTCTTTTATCCATGTCTCAATGTTTATTTATCTATTTATTGAGCCTAACGTTATATTGATTAAACTACCTAGTTTTATTTTATCAATTACCATAGTCATAGCCTAAGCTTGCATTGCCCTTGGTTTTCATGTTGTTCATGTGGATCATGTTGAAAACACAAGGGGGCTAATAGATATAATCTGCCCTTCAACACTCTCTTTTTATAGGTTGTACTTATTTGTAGGAGCTATAAAGTATATGTGTGTTGTGTGCATATATTGAAAAATTATTTGGAAACTATCTTGAAGCACCCCTTAACATTTTAGACCATTCATAAATTATTTATACATGCACCCCCATTCAAACATACCCCCTTTATTAAAAGACAAATCATAGGTTTACCAAGCTTCTCTCATATTTCTTTCTCATTTATTTCACTTTTAGTTTAATAGCATATTTTTTATGTTTTTATTCTCTATTTAGGAAATTATTTTCTATTATGTTTATTGCCTTTTGACTACTTTATTTTCTCTAATTCTATATATTTATGCAAGTTCTAGAAAAGTGACTATTGTTTCTAGATCTCAAGAACCCTAGAGAATATTCAAATTTTATCTTGTAGCATTTTGGTACAAGACCACATGTGGCCCTATCAGGACATCTACGCCCAAGTGAGGCTAGTCTTGTCCCTTTCTTAGGGTATACCTCTTGGAGATTCCAAATTTCTCTAGCATATTTCATACCCCATTTCCACCAAATCAAATTCACACACTTTATGCCTATTGAGTGCAAAATTATTATTTTTTCCCTTGCAAAGTTAAATTTTCCTACTTTAGTTATCGATGTTTTAGTTTTGTGTTTCCTCTATTTAGGTTGAGACTCTTATCTCATTATAAGTCCCAAATTTATTTTATAATAATTTAGTTGAGTATTAGGCTAATTAGTTTTATCTCAAATGCTTTGTTTTATTTTATTTTAACATTTACACATTAAGAAAGACTAACCAAACCTTTTATAGTCTTTCATGTGGTCAACTTGACCTTTTATTCTCTCAACACATATTTTCATTCCATTCCTAGTAAACTTACAATATTATCAGCTTAGATGACCATGGCTCTATTAAAAGTGTGCCATTCCCCCCACCCTTAATCATTGTTTACAATTCATGCATGATAATTAAAATTGTACTAAATTTTTAAGATTAAGGTGACATTAACCTTTCAATACTGTGGATATGTTATGTATCTCCAACACTCTTGGAAGGTGTACTTGGATTCCTAGGGTGTAATTGGAGAATTTTTTGTATTCATATTCTCCTAGCAATCTTGGCATTATTTTTCATGCATTCATGAAGGAGGTGGAGCACAATGATGGCAATTAAATTTAACTTTAAATTTATTAAGATATTTTCCCATTCATAGGCACTAGAGGAAGAAGTAGATAATCTTCTCATAAATGAGGCCTACAATATTTATTGGGCTACAAATGGAGTGCTAGTCTTAAAAATGTGATTCATTGGAGATTTATTTATCGAGGATGACTTTGTAATTATGTCTTCTATTTTGGGACTTGTTGATTGAGCCCATGTAATGGCCATATGAATTCATTGATGTAATTTACTATTCTCATAAGATGATCTCCAAGGTGAGCATGGGTTTTTTACATGATACCATGGTTTCAGTATCTAATTTTGGTGAGAATATTTATAGTTTTTCCTCTTTCTTTGCCTATATATTAGAGGTATGAGATAGTGGTTTATGATTATTGTTTTATAGGTACAAAGTCACTACTAGAGTTTTATCAAATTTCAAAGTGAAATGTGTTGATATCGTATCATGTACATTGAAGATTAATACATACTTGTCCTCTTTCTTTAGTGGAATTATTTTTTGAAAGGTTTTCTCTACATAAATCTTGTGTCGGTATGGTTTATTTCTTTTATTATTATTACTAATTATTCTTTTAAAAATAAATTTTTATGGTAATTCATATATTAAGAGATTAATTTCATATTTTCATACATTTTGAGAATATTTTAATATAGTAGTTCACCTTAATTCTCAAAATAAATCTCAAACTCTCTTTCACCCAACCACACATATTTCAACTATTTACCAAAATTTTATCAAATAAGGCTCACTCAACTGACCTTGTGATACCTCTTCAAAGGCTTCTATTTCATATACATACCTCCTTTGAATGACACTCAACCCTCTTGTTTTGGCACTTTTGGGTGACATACTTGTACATCAACTAAACCTACTCCTTATCCTACAATTAATTCATTATCATCATCTTAACAATCATGTCCTCCCCCAAATAATTTTCTTGGAGATTACTAAGACTCTTAACATTTCACCCCTCATTATTTAGATAAAGGTAAATCTCCTCTCCATGACTCTAATACTTCCACTTTATATATTGACCCTCATATCTATGGTTTAACTCCTTATAATAATACCCCTTCATCCCCTCTAATTAAAAATACCATTATCCATCCTTCAACTAGTGACTCACCCTCTTAAACATCTACTTATTTCTTGGTCACTAAGTGATCTTATTTTGTATTCACTTCCTAACCAAATTGTGAATATAAGGTGAGTCTTTCATATTGCAATATTCTTACATTGTATTCTAACTAACATACTCAAAACCACTCTTTGAAAGATCCACCTTCATCATATTTGACCTCTTCACACAAGGAATTTCATTCAACTAAGAATATTTTCTAAGACTCATATTTCTTCCATCCTAAAATTTAAAGATAAAGTATATGAAATGGTTCAATATCTTTGTTAACTCTATATACAAAGGAAAAGTTATGGACCCCCATGAAGATATCATTAAACCTACTCATCTAAAACCAAATTTCCATAAAATTGGTCTTGGATATTCCCCTACTAAATATTCTTACAATTCCTCTTGTTCTCATCTTCTCTATTTTTTTTAGTCCTTAAATTTCTCACTATGACTTTATTATGTCACTATTGTAGTGCCCCTCCATTCTCACTTTGGATGTGCACGTAGTCTGGCTAAGGAACCTGAAGATGAAGGTAAAATAAGAGGGATATTTAAGGAATGTGTTAATTATGTTAGACAATTGATGTTGTACATTATGAACTTATGGACTATGTGTGTGTTCATACATGTTCGTTACTAGGATGCAAGCTATGAGCATATTTGTGCTATGAAAGTGCTTTGGTTATCTTTAGGATTTTCACATGATTCTGACATATTATTATCATGATGATATGATATTATTATTTTTATTATGATTATATTTATTATCATGAAGAGGTATTGACTTGTGTTCAAGTGTTGTGGTTGCAAATGGAACATGAGCTTTTGTTAGTACTTTTGTGAGTATGATGCATATTCTTATGTTATTATTATTATGCAGAGATTTATTTGGATAGTTAGGTGATGCAGTAGTATGTTGCTAGGATATGTGGAAAGGGCGACATCGTACCATTGGATGTATGGGGGACATACGGGAATGAGATACGATTGCTAGAGTTCATTTTCGAGTGCTTTGGCTATTATGAATATGTTCTCTAACTTGTATGCTTGAGTGAATAGGTACTAGGCTACATCTCCACCTAAATTAGTAGGTCTGAGCGTGCCTCTAATCCCAATGGTGGTTGAGGAGATAAAATCTAGGCCCAAGTTATACCCTAACCCTAGCCATTGTCCCCAATTAGGGACAATTGATTTAGTGTGTGACCACCTTTCCGAGTTGTCATGGGACAATGCCCGATCTCCTATACCCTATGGTTGGAGTTGCACTTGTGTGAATTTTTTTGTTGGGTTATGTGATTGTGTGACTCCATTGTCTAGATTTGAGTATGGATTCAGTTCAAATGGTGATAAGTCCTCTGGTAAGTTAAGTTAGTCACTGTTGTGATTGTTCTCATTATTTATGTTTTGATGTGAATGTCTCCTTTCAATAAGAAGTTATTTTGTGGTTTATGCTTAGTCTTTGATTGTGACCTATTTAAGTGAAGTTAGCTTCTAGCTCGAATATGTTGATGGTAACTATAATTGTCACGTGTGTGTTAAAGTGTGATTTAATGTTATTATATATATCTATATATATTGCTATGGTTATTCTTTGGTGTGAGTGAATATTGGTTATTAATATTATTGTCATTATATGTGTGAAGGATGTGATTGAATATTGTCATGGGTTTGCACCAATAAGGTATTATGTTAATGTGTGTAGACTATTATGTGTTATAATGTCACTATGTATGTTATTATTATTGGTGCGAGGGGATATTGGATTATTATTGTTGTTGTTGTTGTTGTATTTATGTAAGGGTATTATTTACTGTTTCTATATGTTAATATTAATTAGCTGTTATGTTAGTATGTGCATATCATTATGTTCATTATTATTGCTTGTTATGTTTATTATCATTATGTTATTGTTTATTGATTTTGGAAAAAGGACCATTTGATTATTTAAATGTGGTTTATTGAATAATATTTATTTTATTGAGAAATGGAATAAAAAATTAATTAGTGTTTATTCGATTGAAAAGGAATTCGAAATTGTAATTTATTTATTAATTAATTATTTTTGAAACTCTTGTTGGAGTGAAGTCTCATTTTGGGTTTCCTTTTTAGTGGGGAGTTGTGTGTGGAAATGGGAATTTGGATGAAAGAGTTGTGAGTTTATGAAAAAGAAATTTTCTTTTATGTGGATTGGGGGGTGATAAATCATGCGTTTTGGGGGGTTTGAGAATGGAGAGAAAATGGAAAGATTTTACATGGTTTTAAAGTAATTTTTTAAAGGTTTTGGGGAAAATTTTAGTGGTTTTGAAATGAAATTTGGAGAAGAGTGAATTGGATTTTAATTATTGTTTGAGGGGAATGTATTTGCTGATATATTGTGTGGAATATTGATTTCTGATCATGCTTTGGATTAGAGATTCGGGTTTGGAAAGCTTCTTCAATTTTTAGCTTTTTGCATTCAATTTTTTTTCATATTTTGAGGTAGGTTTTGTACTTAATTTATAATTTTATGTTTTAAATTCATAGAGATTTATATGGATGTTATAGAATATGTTATTTGAATGTTTTGAAGTGTTTCTTTCAAGTGATGAAATGCTGCTATATGTTGGGTTTCTCATTTTGATGTTTGACTATAATCAGGTATACTGAAAAGAGGGTTTTTAAGGGAGCCATTTGTTTGTTTCACTTTTTGTGAATTTTTGAGTTTTTATTGGTCAATTTTTCCCAAGATTCTGAGTAGTCAAGGGTCAAATCTAAAATGGATTTTTGACGGATTTGGATTTTGAATTGATTTGATTGTTTTATGGCTTGCAGACTTGACTATTGTCAAGAGGGATTTAGCTCAGTTTTGAAGGTTGTATAGGAGGATATAGCTCTATCCTTTGATATGTATTGTGTTGTACCATCTATGCTTGAAAGTGTTTACTGGATGTATGTTGATAATCCCTTCCTATTTGTGAAATCTTGTGTCGGGGCTTCTGTATTGTGTAAGGATCAATTGTACCAAGGTTATGCATTGTTGGTCCTGATTATGAACTACTGAGAAAGAGAAACTAAAGTTGGCTATCATGTTATAATATTGTGAAAATGATGTAATGTGATTCATTGTATGTTTTTTGGTATAATGATCATCTTTTGGGTTTCCTATCCCTTTGTGTTATGTGTTGGGCCTCTAGACGTATTTGAAAGTCTTTGTGAAATTCCTTGTGATTTTTGGTTGATTCTTGTTTTAGGTAGTCTCCTTTGGATGTTTAGTGTCAGCCACTTGTTGTTTTTGTTTCTTTCTTTTGTGTGGGGCCTAGTTTTGTCTCCTACCACAAAGGGAGTGGGCCTTAGGGTTCCACGTGGTAGGGTGGTATTTTCCCACCATCCATTGGGGTTTACGTGGTACAGTTTATGTGCAACATGGAGAGTCTTTCCTTCCACTTCGTTCTAGAACTGGTTTTATGGTGTAGATGATAATTCTAAGAAAATTGTGTCCAATATGTATTTTATATATATGTACCTCTCAAATGAATGAATCTTATACATTGTAGCATTCTTGTAAAATAAATGTAAATGAATTGATGTAATCTTGAAGATATATTTATTGTTGTTTATTATGTAATGGAAAGGTTAACATAGGAATTTTGTATTTATGATGCATATGAACTTAATTTAGTAGTAGATGTGATATATCTTTATGTACCTATTTTATGGAATTGATTAGGATTAGGTTCATATCGGCATAGTGTTAGATGAGGTTTAATTATAATTAAGTTATGTTATCATATGTAATTTGATGTATGATATTTAATTTGCATTCAAAGAATTGACTGGATGTGTTCTTAGTGTATCATATGTATTTCTATAGGTTTAGTTAGTGTAGATGTGTCATAGTAGCGACATTAGGGGACCATGGTGGATAGGTGTGTAAGTGGGTTATGATTAATGTTACTTTTAGGTCATAATGTGATTATGATATGATGTTAATGCAATGATGTTATCCATGTTAATTTGTTGAGTTGCATTAGTTAGTGTCACTTTAATTTCTTAAAAAAAAAATTATTGGCATGATGTTTGTGTTATCCACTGGGTCCCTTAGCGGGGCGTTACATCTGGTACTAGAGCTAGTGTTGCAATGTTGGGATCTTTGGTTAATATTGTTGCTCATGTCTAGTTATAGTAAATTTTCTTATGCATGAGTTCTTGGATGTTTGTTGGGTGGCTAGAAGGTCATAGAGACCCTTGTGTTAGATACCATGTTTTAATCTAAACACCCAGCTTGATATGTTAGATAGATGATTAGACACCTTGTGTATTTTGTCATTGAGTGTGATCCCTTGGATGCATGTAATTGTTGATTCCCCTTGTGTGGCCTTGATTCATTTCGATGACTTCCAGTCCTCAAAGTGTAAATTTAGTTTTTGAATGCATGTGTGGGTTCAGATTAATTGTTGACAAATTTGGCATGTGTATTTCTTTTGATTGATTAAATTTGCATTAGGATAAGATGTTATTTTGTGCAGTTAGGTTACTTATGTGGTTCTATGCAAGTGGGAATGTATGTTATATGGTTTTAAAAGAAATTTTTGGCTTGAGTGTGTAATCCCTTCATGTGTGTTCTTAGTTGGTAGCAGTGTCTACATCCATATGTGGTTCAATGTATTTTTATAATGATAAGAATATGTTGCATGTAAAAGGGGTTGCTTGATTAGACTAAGGAAAAGCATGTAGGTAGTTAATAAATGAATTATCAGTTAGTCTTTTCATGATTTTTATAATATATGCAAGGTGGTGTAATGGAATCCTGATCATGTGTTTAGCTATGATTAGAAATGGAAAAACTTGCCTGGTGGTGATACTTGAGATTTGGGTAGAAAGTGTGACTTAAATCTCCTTTATATAGATGCTTTATTTGGAAAGGTTGTGTTTGCAAGTGGTTTGCATCAAATTAAATTATCTTGTCTCCTCTTCCTCTTAACCCACATATAGCTAATGAAGAAAATTATTCTTAAACTATGTTACAATAGATAATCATCTAGATCTTAAACTTGCATGCTCAAACCCTATAGAAAAAACCAACAAAATTTATATTTGAAATTACTTGAGGGGAGGACCTTATGTTTTCCCTAGAACTAAATTTATTGTCTTTGGTATATGCACAAAAGATAGATGATGAATGTGACTAAGTGTAGTTATTAGCCACTTAATCTCTGCATTTGGAAGTAAATTTAGGTGATTGAGTTTTGCAATACATGATGTGATATGATTTAATTGGAAAGGTTTTCTTTTGTAGAATAAATAAGATGTTAGTGTAAAGGATTAGGTCTTTTTTTCTTGGAAAAATTATGATGATTGTGTTGTTATTTGAACATCCTAGTTGCTATGTTTAGCTAAAACCTATGATGTAATGTCTTTCTCTTTTTTTACTATTGTATAAATAGTAAAGATTTATGCATTGGATGTCTTGCATGTTGAATTGTTATGAGGGGTTAACATGTGAAGTAATTAAGGTTATGTATGGAACATGGATGTTTGAGTAGGCATATTCACTATGTAAGGATTTAGTGTTACTTGTACTAGCTTGGAATAAAGTTTGAGAGAATGTGGGATTGTGTTTTGGAAATAAATATGTGAATCCTCTTGTTCTATGAGAATTTATATAATCTTTGATGATGTAAGATTTGTTTGTGTTTAGGAAAGACCTAAATGAAGTAGTAAGAGTTAAGTAGAGGGTTATTATTGTTCTTTTGTGAATATGGAACTTGTGTACAATTTGTTGAACTCTAGATGCATGAATGTTGATGTGAAAGTATTAATGATTCTTGGATGCATTTAAAAAATCCATAGTGCTTATGTAAAATTCTTATTGTGTGGAAGAAAATTTAGTTTGCATATCCATATATTATGAGGATAGAATGTTATACCAAATGAATAAAAGTTAATGTGAATTTGTTAAGAGGAGTTGTTAAGTGATCATGGTGATCATGATATTGACATTTAGTATCATATGATATATGGAAAAGAGTAGAGTGAAAGAAAAATTGATAAAGGGTTATGGATAATATGTAACGATATGATTTTGGAAAGGGATTCACATTGGTTATGAAAATAAATGTACTTATGGTATGTGATCTGTGAGTAGTAATGGAATTGAGTATGTAAATTTAACCCCCCTGTAAATGTGAGAAACCAGTAACTTTGCATTGGTTGAGTGTTGTGAATACCCCGTACTTGCTTTGTGTTCCCATGGGATGGTGATACTATGTACCCATCCATGGGGAATATGTTATATTTTAGATGTGGGATTAGCCATACCATTATGTGTGCTTGTATTTTTGTTACTTGATTGAGGACCAACCCACACGTGGTTGAAATTTATATATATAAGAGTAGCCAAATTTTAGTTTCGTAGATTCTCTTCTTTTGGTTCTCTAGTCCCTCAGTCCGTGAAGGGGTAGTAGTAACCACAAATTTAATTGGGCAGGGTGTTCAAGGTACGCATATTGCAGCACAGAGCGGTCTCGGCTCAATCAATCCTGAGGAAAGTACTCGCTACTTACCCTTATGATGGATCAAGGTACTTGATCCATATATGCTAGCCTAATCCCCACAATTTTGAGTACAACGACATTGGTTTTCTTAGTATATTCCTGGTCATCTGAAGGGACGTTGATCTAGCATTTCCTAGCCACCTATAGGGGCATTGAGCTGGCATTAGCGAGTCAACCTCGTCCATATGAGAGGTGAAGCTCAAGTAGCCCCATATTGATATACTCATAATATATTGTATCTGCACATGTTCCAACATGATGCCACACCTCACTGATGTTCTGATATAGTGCTAGTAATGATGTCGTGTTGTTGATGGTAGCAAGCTAGTCTTGAGAACACGATGCCATGTGCATAGACATGTGAAGGTGCACTAAGTGTTATGATAGCCTACTTGTGCGATGAGTGTAATGGGGCCTCATACACTTGTAGAAGGATACTCATGTTTTTTTTTATAGTGTTTGGGTCGGTTAGCATATGGGTATGTCCTAGCCATGTATACCTCTGGCTATGATGAGTACCTGTGTGTTCCTTATGTTGGTGTTCCAAATCAACAGACCAAATGAATCCTAAAGACTAGCCAATTTCTTATGTTTAGACTCAAAGGTGGATTTGGCCAACTAATAGGAAATGGGATTAGAACACATTTCCCCTACACTTCAGGCTATGTAGGACCTAGGGGGGTGACCCTTTAGCAATACCTAAAGATTTAGACACACACTTAACATGATATTGCTTAACAGATAATGCTCTCACAGAATTATGCTAAGAAACATAAAATATCATTCAGCATTGGCTAATACATTGAATGAATCTCATTAACCAACATGGAGAACATGGCAAACACATAACCCAGAATACATAATTGAAATGGTTTTTGATTTAATAACTTGGGACCAAACTGAAAACAACATAAGCATAAAGATTGACCAGTTCCAAAAAGAGGGCTATGGAGTCATATAAACAACACTTCATCCTACAGTGTTAGACATGTTTTGAAGGTCTCTGAAAATATTATCACATTGTGACAACAAGACCATTGAAGCTTTATCTGGTAACCATTCTTACAAATCCACCTGGAAACACAATATTCATGTTACCTTTGTTAAACCAATTACTCCATCCTTAAGTAGAAGGCAATAACATATGCAATTGACATTAGCTAAATAAATTACACTATTTATAGAATAGAAGGAAATAGCAACCATAACTCAAATGCAACAAATGTGCATGAAAAACCCCAAGTAATCTTTGATTATTGAATTCAAAGGAGTTTTACATCTCAACCATGGAGACAATTATCAGATAAAATATACTCATGCAGCTTAATTCAAAACACAAAACACCTTAGATTAAATGACTAACAGTCATATTTCATCCTAGCTTTACAATCTACCCAAAACTTTTTCCTGCCTTGTAGAGCTTTCAGAAAAATTGGAACCCCTTACAATGAGAGAAGAAAAAGAAGATAAAGAGAACAGAAGAAAACAAGAGCAGCCCTAAGATACATCCACAGTTGACAAGTAGCAGCTTCATCCTTCGTTAACCTACAAAATAAAAAGCCTCTCTCTTCTCTCATCCTTGCAACAAACTTTGCCTCAATTCTATAGCAGAAAATTCACTCCTTAGTGAAAAAATCTTCACCCCGATGCTCCAACAGAAAAATTACCCTTCTCATACAAATTTGCACCTCCATTTTACCCTGCAGTGCACATGCTATTCTTTCCCATCAAAATCACCTACTCTGTCCTTTTCTTTGATGCGCATTATAATTGCATTTTCATTTATGTGCCCAACACATAGTTTTTTGTTTTAAAAAACTCCAATATTCCCTTTACTTTTCACCTTACATTTTAATGGTGAATACATCAATTTATTCACCAAGCATCAAATCATTTTCCCCTTTCACCCCCAGCAAAATAATGGCCTCCTAGATAGTGAATATTTTATTCACTCCATAAAATGACCTCATGCCAATTTATTTCAATGTGTTTTCACAAAAAAATTCCCATGCACTTCACTTTTATTTTCGAATAATATTTGGAAACCTTGCTTTAATATTGGAGGCCCTTGGTAATATTTTAATTTTTGCACAGCTGCATAAAATTTTAACCCATATGTTCATCTTTTACTTCCGATTAAACAAGGTTCACAACTATTACTTTACCTATGCACACCAAAAATATTTTCCCCTAACAATTATTTTAAATCACCATATCATGAAAATCCTTTCACCCGTGATTTCATTTTTACATATTAAAATACCTTGCCTTCACATGTTGACCCATTGAATTTTTCAACAGGTGATTTCACATTTTACCTTATGTTTTGAAATATTTGCCTTGAAAAAGTGAAAATTTTAAATCTTTCCATCAGGCAACATTTAAATCACCCTCAAAATAGCACATAAGCAATGTATCAAGAAATCCTCGAGCCCACCATATTTACCATGCACACCTCGTGGGCCTTTGGCTGATGTTACCCTTCCTCCTGCGAGGTCCACGATTGACGATGGAGATTTAGTCACACTCCTCAGTCTTTGTCAACCATTGCTTGGAATTTTTGCCCTAGCTTGTCTCATTGTTGGTTTTGCAACCTTGCTTGGCTATGGTGGCAGCTCCCTGTCTGTGGATTGGTCCCCTCCATCAATTAAAAAACCTCCATTCAACTAGTGTGGTGGTTGTATTCCTAACGTGTGCTTCAAAATTCTTCCTTCGTCGAGCATAATGGCATCCTTCCATCATTATTTTAGCTGTCAAAGAAGTGATGTCTAGCTTGACATTTGTGAACTACATTTTCTTTTAAATTTTTGCAGCCTCCTCAACAAATCCATTTGGTGTATCGACTAAAATGGCTCCATGAAACCACACTCAATGAATGATTAGTTTTCTCTTTAGATAAGTTCATGCCTTGTCCATACCATCGCCCCATTCATTTTCATTGATGCATTTTACTGCAAATACTAGATTGAACCCTCTTCTTGAAGTGAGCTATACAAACAAGTTTCTCCATGGTGTCATTTGTTGGTCAATTATTGAAGAAAGACATTAGCAATGATGTCAAGGGATTTCTTTTAAATCTGTGTGCCACTCCCTCTGCATGGTGTGTTCTCTTCAATTTTGATTCACTTTCAAATGCATGTGCGTGCTTTTATTCCTTTTAGTAGGTGATGGCACCCCAACCACTTGTTGCATTTGCTTGAAAGTTTCTAAAACCTTTTCAACAATCCATCAGGCATGTACTATTGTCATTGCATCCTGTAGACTTTTGAGACAGTCCATTATAGTGCATGCTACAACCATGGAACTCCTCGAAACCACATTTATTTGGGTGCCTTTGGTTTATAGTGTGTTCAAGCCAGATCAAATAGAAATCAGGTTCCACTGTTAAAACTCCCCTTCACTCTAGTCAGTAGCCTACCCACAGAGAATACAAGAGCATTCACAGCAAAAACCAAATTCAATGCAATATATATCACAATTCATGGCCTTAAGTGACTTGTTCTTATGAGTTTCTATACCACATTTAGGATTTCTAGCTTTACAGACCCTCTTTATCTTGATGGATGGGTTCCTCTTGGCTCAATTCTCTTTACGTGCCACCATATTACCAAGAAACTCAAACAAGGATTAAACTGATAAAATATTTCTTTTCAATGTCCTACAACATTTAAAAAACATACCAAGATTAAATAGTGTTGTGACTTTGTCCCATGGTAACTCAAATGAAAAATCACCCTCTTTCCTTCCATTGTAATGTTACTATCATCTTATAGCCTAAAATCCACAAACGCCCCATTCTAATCGATCTTGACCCTTCAAGTATGTGATGCCAACAATACTTGTGTGACACAAGTCGGGTCCCCATATGGGCCTAACTAAAAAAATAATCGTTTTCAAAAAAGTTTTCATTCCCAAATTGATCTGACACAACTTTTGAATGCTCCAGACATGAAAATTTGAAATGGGTTATCATTAAAATCTGCATTCTGGCATATATGACAAATGAGCAAAACTGGCCAAGTTGGCTCTGGAATCACCTAGAAAATAGGTCAAATGACCTCCTCGAATCACAAAGACTTGTAGGCATGTAGACTTTGGAACACCAACAGAACACACCCCACATAGCAATACCTCATGGATTCCAAGAGGTCGTTTGACACCAACACCAACTGAACATCATCCAAGAGATATAAGGGGTTGCTCAGTAATAGCAGAGTCGCCAATTTGTTGGTGTTTTTTAAAACCCAAGCTGATTCCTCAAATATTTTATGAATTTTCCATGTTCAATAATGAAAGCCTAGGAAATGATTAGCCAACTTAATGAGAAGAAGCAATAATGCTTACTCTCCTACACTTTGGGCTCTGCAAAACCCGGGAGGGTGATCCCACAATGTGCCTCTTACAAATAACTAAACAATTTCAAATACACATTGCATAACAGTAGATAAGTTCCCCATCAGTACTGAATAGATGAAATCCTTCAAGAAATTGGCAATTCTTTCAAAGATCCAACTCCTATCAGCAGAGAACTTCAAACATAACAAAGATAGGTCGATATGAAGATTATTATGAATAAATGTTCTAAAATCAAATACCAAAGATGTGAGAAATACGACCACTACTTCGGTATCAGTGCCATATCCTAAAGCACAGAGTCAAATGAGAAATAATTAAACTATAAGGAAAACTTCATCCTAAACACTTGAGATCTATATGAACTGCATTACAATTCACACCTCTATACCAGAAATCTATTACTACTTATGAATCCAACTGCCAACCTACATGAACCTACACAATAACCAAAGCACTTAACTGATCCTTTGAACCAAAGCCATAATTATAATATAGATCATAGTAAAGAACAATGAAAATCAATGAAACCAACATTTGACCATCATTTCATTAATAATTCATGCCAGGTATCACAATTGAAGAGGAAATAGACTCAAAAGATTGTCATATTCAACACAAACATGCTTAAGAACCTCATAATTGACAAAATTCTCCTATCTGACTCTAAACTTTAAAACATGGCCTCAATGTTTACTCTCTATGTATTACAATTTTGCACTCTCAAATCTCGCATTCAACAAAAGACCTCATACATCAGCCCAAAATTCCCTTTTATAGAATAAGGGAGCAAAACAAGCTTTAGGCCAGAATGTACACATGTCCACACTTAATTGGACCGATACTCTACACATTCCCTTCTACAGTTATATTTGCATTTTACAATTGGAGGGGATGCATATAAGACAAAATTTATTTTCAATTACCATAGAGAAGGAAACTCGCCTTCCAAAAGGCAACCCGTTAAAAGGAAAAGCATCTTTAACCGTTGCAACACTTTATCCACCTCAGCAGTAATCCACATCAGCAATCTGCACTTTGAGCTAGGAGAAGTATGTGTGTATTCAATTGCAACTTATGAGGCCAGACCTGTACTATACTCGACCAAGTCATACTCTCCACCTTGGTACTCATATCCCAAAATCATTAGTGAATACCATCTTCCATAATTCAAATTCTTCTTCAGATGGCCACTTAAAAGCGATAACCTCATCAATCTTTTCTCTATATGGTGCATTTTTCACAATCACTGAAGTAGCTTCCTTATCAAAATTTTCTAAGAAACTAATAACAAAGGATACTTTCTCAAGTTTATCATTCAACATACCAATATAAGCGTTCTTTCATATTTCATTTGTTTGAGTTAACATGATGTTATTCATTTGGTCTTTCCAAACCTACAAAAGCTTCACCTCATCATAATTATGTTGGATATCTAGTAATGGTGTTAGGTCTACTTCATCATATTTAGCCTTTAATTCTTTGATCTTCAATTCCATAGGAGCAAAATATCCCTGGAACTTTTGTTCCACAATCTCATTAACAAACTGATAAGTTGGCATAACCTTGGGATACTTATCCTTCTGATGCTTTGCTCCTACCACCATGAACTTTAATTTCTCAACTCTGGGACTCCACTTATCCAAGAATGGGGTGGATAATTATTTATCTCTTAGGAACATCTTAATTGCTTGCAACATTAAAACATAACTTGCATGGACACTATTCAATTTTCCTTGGACTTTTTTATTCAAGTGTCTCAATACAGTATCTACAATTATTGAATTACTTTTCAACATTGATTCCTGGGACTGTTGCAACAATTCTTTATACTCCTCAACTTGGTGGATTAATTTCTCCCTTGAAAGCCCTCCTCTTGTGCTATTTCCCCTTTCAATTTTAATGGGCACCTGTCCCATATTATATGGAACGATCACTAAGGATTTTCCTGGTGAAGGAGGCTAAGGTTGCTCCATTGGTGGATCAAAAACAGTATTGTTAGAGCTAGCTTGTCCTTGAGACTTCAATGTCTCCATTTGTTGCTTCAATAATGCTAACTTAGTTTCTAGCTCCGCAACTCTTTTTTGACTCTTATTATACTCATTAATAAGATCATTATATTGGCCCCTCAGAGTATCTTTGTCCTTGGTCAAATCCTCAACAATTTCCCAGGTGAACTTGGCAATATTCACTACCATATTTGTTGCCTCCAATGTTGGAGTATCAACAACTGCTCTCACAACTAGGTGACCACTGAAATCAGTCAGCTTTGCAACTATTGGTTTTTTGGATCTAGTAGACAATGACCAAATTTACAAGGAATTCCATTCTTCACTAAAGGTTGAACCTTTGAGTGCCAGTGTAGCTTCTTCTTCAATTTGGAGAAGTGGCCCATTGGCCCTTATTGTATCAAATACCACAACATCAACAATATCCCATTCTAGGAGCAATAATACTCCACTCTTTTGCACCAATGCCCTAGCTTGCTCTGGTTTCATCTCCTTGAAAGTTTCCCTCATTTGTTGCATGACATTTGCTTGAATAACCTTCTTTGGAAGGTCCGGATGCAAAATCCTTTCTTGAGCTACCTTCTCAGCATACAATGGAACATGTGCCCTCCATACAAAATCTTTAAATGCATTTGTTTTAAAAAAAGAGTCATCCCTCATGAATTCTCTACATGCCTTTATTATCATATCATCAGTATTAGTTATTCCCCTTATTTCATCTTTCCCAAGCCTTAGAGCAACAACTTTAGAACTTGATGCAACACTTTGTGGAAAATATGGCATTCCTTGTTGCATGTCATCAGGGGTCACCATGATCTCTTCATCATCTGTTTCAGGATAATCAACCACTTTTTCCTCTTCAATTTTCTATCTCTTGGGTGATGGTGTTTGTGTTGGAGAAAAGGGCCTTGAGGGAGAGTCTAGATCAATGACATTCGATAAAAATTGCCCTGAAGATGATGGTACTAATTTCTTATGAGACATCACTCCAGACTTTACTGAAGTAATAGGAGTGGGCCTGGTTTCTTTCTCAGTTGTCGTTCCCCTCTTACTAGAATATACCCTAACCGTTTGTGGAGGCTGATAAGTAGGTCTTTCCTCCAATCTTACTTCAGGATATTCTTCAACAACTTATGATTTTCCTTTGTCCTCCACTACTTGTTCAGCTTTCAGAACTCCTATCATGCTCTCAAAATTGTCAATAGCATATGTGGCCCTATTCAATTCACCACTGATAATTTGGCATGGGATTATATGCAAGGTTCTTTTCTTTCTTCTTCTCCATCATCTTAGTAAAATCTATATATTTTTCTTTCCTTTCCTCTTGCACCTTCAAGTCAAGGATGTTTATGATGATATCCTCAGGGTAATAGAAATTGTGAACAAAGATGCTACTTCTGTGATTTGCCTTCATTTGAGAAATGAAGCCCTCAGGATCATGGTTCCTTGGGCATACAGTGCTCAACCCATAAGGCTTAAGTAATGTCCCCAAATCTTTCCACCCTCCTTTTTCCATGACAAAATCAGAAAATGTTGTGTATTCAAGCAAGAAAGATCCTTTCTTATGCTCTGTTGGCAAGTGTGCATTTTGAGCACATCCCAACTATCTCATGATTTCTATGAACCCAATCCTTAGAGGAACATCCCTAGGAAAATCATATGGGTTTACATTAGTGTCATACACCCTGAAAATGGTTGTATTATAGTAAGGGATGATATCTCCCCAATTATGTGTCAAATTCAACTCAGGCCTCCTCTCCATTGGCCTTAAGAAATCATGAATTTCCTTTGGAATTCTAGGTGGATCATAGATCAAGGATCTTCTCAATCTTGACCCAAAAACATTATGAAACACCACATAATCAAATTCACGGTCATTCCTATCTAGAATTTTGGTCCAATATTGGACAGGCATGTCAATGTCATCCTCTTTCTTTTTTAATTCTATATTCTGCCCAAAAACTACCTCTCCTTTGTACAAAAACATGTGCATCAATAAATAATTCCATCTAAAACCAACCATCATTTTTCCTTCTTTGAGAGCTACCAAACCCTCATGCATTTTATCTGCCAGATAGGTAGCAAAATCATACACCACATTAAAAGCTGGATGTTGGAGATGTACGGACATATACATGAGGTCAGTAGGCATGGTAGTATTTACACTAATACCAAGAACTTGACACAAGGAGCAAATTGTCTTTCTGAAATAATTGCAAAAGTAGTTTATGGGAAAAGGTTTTGGCTCATTCTTGCCAATCACTATCTTCTTCTTCTTTTTCCCACTCCTGTGGTGGCGAGATGAGGAGTTAACAAAGAAGTCCTAAACAAACCCTTGGTATTTCTATATTCTTCTTTGAAGGCTAGAATATCGATAGGGACCATATCCTTATTCCATTCGTGCAGATAAAAAACTTCTCCAATCTCCTCTTTGGTTATTTTAACCATTTCCACACCATCATATGTTCTAACAATTCTGGTTACAGGGTCATACCTCGCTGCAATATCCTTTAACAATTCAACATCCAGATAAAAATTTGGCACTACCAGCTTGCCAAGGTCTAACCTCCAAGGGTTACATAGAGGGGCACCCAAGTTCCTGTTTCCAAACCAATTAGAGAACAATTGCCAACCTGTGTATGGTATTTTAGCATCTTGAATTGCACACTATTTATCAGTTAACCCTTCCAAAACCTGGGGTCTGTAAAACAAAGCCTTTCCCTCAATTTTCCTATTAGTGGAGGGTTTCAATATATCTATTACATCTTGAGAAAAGGACCTAGTGGAAGTTTTAGAGCCAGAACTTCAGACTTTGGGCACCATTGCACAAGACATATTAAAATTTGAGCTAGGGTTTTGAAGTACTGGAAGGTTTATGGGAGTTTAGCCTCTAGTTTTATAGCCTCAAACACAGTAATTTCACAATTTACAAGGTCTTGGCAATTATTTACGCAAGATTTAAAACAATTTTAAAGCAAACAAACTAGTGCGAGCTTTAAAACAAAACAAAAGGCAATTCACACGTGCCCTCAAGAAATCAACAAGGTATTCTTTGAAAGAAAGAGAGCACAATAGATATGTTACTTACAGTTTTTCTTGCAAATAATTTTAATGGCAGTTATGCTGGACTTACAGGAAATTTCTTGTGTCGCTTGGTACTTGGAAAATCTTTCTTAACGTAGAATTAAACACAGAAATAGAAATTCAAGAAAATTTTACCATTAAATTTGGTGCCTCGGACTGAACTCCACCATTACTATTCACTCACATGAGAAACAAGGGACATCGTACAACACTAACCCATTTTGAATATCAGTCGTCGGTCTCAGTCCAGGCAAGCAAGAACAAGCAACTCAGATTGAGCCAACACGGTTTGAAAGTGCTACGTTCATCCACCAAATCCTAGGTGAATGAAAACTCACTGACGAGACACCACCTCAACACAAGCGGGTCCCACTTCAATCACATCATACCTGGCATCTGTGTCCACGCGTCACTTGTTCACACACCTCGCAACATTATTAAAACTTGTTTTAATTGCACGAGGTCGGTGAGGAACGGCCACGATTCATCATCACATTACAGTTGTTGATTCAATAGCCTTCATTAATCAGTAGGTGAACAAGGACTGGGCCCCATGACCATAGGCGACATGTGACAACATCTCACACACCCCGCAACATAGTTGTGATGTCATCAAAAATCCTCACGAGGCCAGCGGGGACTGCTCAGGATTCAGCCTATCCATCTAACAATCAAAAAACATGCACATGCAATAATTGTTATTCATAAAAAGGGGACTGACTAGGCAAACGGGGCACAACCCTTAAGGTATGGAAAAATAGACGTAAGTCTATAGTTATTAAAATTTATCAACCCGTCATTAAGCAAAAGTCAAAACTAAGTCCCAATATGGAAAAGATTGACGGGCCAAGTAAAAGGGGTCGATAACATGAACGACTTAGAAGGCTCAAACCATGACTTATGCAACCAATAACCTGGAACAATAGGTTAACACTGGATTAGAATGTCCAGCCCAAAATACAACAATAGACCAAAAGCAAAGGTTTTTTAAGGCTAAAACCCCAAACCCCAAAGTAGACCAGTGGTGCTAAACACCAAGGAAACAAGGGATAAACCAAATGTGGGAATTTTTAAGAGCTCTACTAGTGGCTCCGACTGGGAATGTATGCCCCCCATGGGCATAGCAAGAAACCATAATATTTGGAGAGCAGACCAAACACAAAGAGAGCCAAAACCAAGAACTTGTCCGGACAAGACAAGCAAACGCAAAAAAAGACAAACACACCACACCTATATACACTAATTACAAGACTGTACATTATACATGGAAAAGAACTATTTTAGGAGAAATAGGATTTTAGGAACTGTCCATGTACTAGCAGATCCAAAATCTCGCCCGTAAGGGATTACAATAAATTGTTGAGAAAACAAGGATAGACAACTGAGAGGGGGGGTGAATCATTTGTTACCAAAATCAAACTTATTCAACATTAATCAACCTTAAGTCTTAGATTTGATAATTAACAGTGCAAGCATAAATCAATAACACATCAGAGACACATGAACACCAAGATTTTATACATGGAAACCCTGTTAGGGGAAAAACCACGGTGGATGTTAGTCCACAAGATTATACCCTGTTAGAAGTATAATGAAGAATGAAAAAGGAATGCACTTTCATTCAGGCACACTACTTATAGCTTACTGCTCAAAGGAAGGCTCACTGCCTTACATACAATTATTATATTAAATCCATCTAATGAGTTTGAACTGAGAAATTAGCTTCTACAAAATCCTAATTACAGTTTCGGTTAGGCACACAAAAACTTCTACACACTCTTCCACACTCTACTCAATCTCTTTCACACTTTGCTCTTCTCTTGAATGATTTGGCCTTTATTCGCACATGTACATCACTTGCACACTGAGAATTCCTTGAGCACACTTCAGAATGAGTAAACAATCACTCTTATATATCCACCACACGGATTTACATCAACTACTTTTTCGACCATAAATAAATAATAAATTACAACTGTCGGCCTCAATACATGAATAAATCTTAATGCGCACCAACACAAGTCAGTCACAACATAGTGAAGACCCATCCAAACACCTTCGAACATTCCAAACAATAAAATATTAATCCTCATGGATCCACAACACGCTACCACCATTATTTCAGCCAAGAACATGAAAACTTAAGCACACATCGGAAAAAATCTTCGATCATGAACACTCTAATCAATGCGAATGTAAAACAAGGATAGAGCATGATCTAGACTCATTCATGAACATCATAGGTACATGCGCAAAAACTGAATTTACCAAAATTTCATCCTCTTTATCCAGGAACACCTGCTACAGTAACAGAATGATTGTAGACACATAGAACTTCATAACTTCCTCAAATCTTGATGCGTGCCACTGAAACTTTCAAAAAACATACTAGAAAGTTTTAGCAAAAAACCCTTTGAAGCACACCTTCATATTAGAAACTTATAGCTCTTTCCACCATTCTGAACTTCTCAGCTTCATTGGCTGCCTGTAATATATTTTTTACAATTTTCTCAATATCCTCAACATATACAACCTTCAAAAACACCAATGCTAATAGTGTTTACATTAATGAAAACCACATATTAGTAATGCAACCACAACATCCAACAATGTCCCCCCCTTTGGCATTGATGGCAACACATGATGTGAAAAAAAATGACATCAACCCAACTAACTCTTCTCCAATAATCTCCCCCTGCAATTGTGCACTCTTTTCTTGTTTCCTTCTTCTCCCATGTTTTTCACATTGCTCTTCTCTCCCCCTTTGACATCAATGGAAAAGGAACACATGCTCTGATCACATATTTGAATCATCTGACTACTCCCCCTAAGTAGTAGCCACCACAACATCAATCTGGAATAAGATATGGCTATGAATTCATGGACTAATGAAAACACTTGCATCTCTTAGTTCTAATCAGGAGGGAAAATCACCCCTAACTTGCCTCTGAGATACTCAAAAGTATCCTTAGGAAATGGATTAGTAAATATGTCTGTAATTTTCTCCTTGGTAGGTATATACTCCAGTCTAACTTCTCTGTCACTTACTTTATCTCTCAAGAAGTGATATTTGATGGATATATGCTTTGTCTTTGAATGCAGCACTGGATTCTTGGAAATGTTTATGGCACTTGAATTGTCATAGAATATGGCAATGGGTTCTTCATACTCAATTATAACATCTCTCATCATTAGCTTCATCCACAATAGTTGAGTACAACTGTTTGCAACAGCAAAATATTTTGCCTCAGCAGTAGATAATGAAACAGAATTCTACTTTTTTCTTAGCCAAGATACCAACTTCTTCCCTAAGAAGAATGCACTGCCACTCGTACTCTTCTTGTCATCCACATCTCATGCCCAATCAGCATCAGTGAAAGCATTCAAGATAAGATCATCATCCCTAGGATACCAAAGACCAAGATCAACAGTCCCTTTCAGGTATCTGAAAATTATTTTCACAGCATTTACATGAGACTCTTTAGCATCAGCTTGATATCTAGCAAGCATGCATACAACATTCATTATATCTAGCTTGGTCTAAGTCAAATAGAGCAATCCACCAATCATTGACCTATATCTTGTTTGATTTGCTTTAGGAGAATCATTATTTTGTGTAAGTTTGCATCCAGTTACCATAGGTGTACCAACTGGCTTAGAATCTTCCATGCTAAAATTTTTCAGTATCTCTTTCACATACTTAGACTGAGATATAAAAAATCCATCATCTAACTGAGTGATTTGCAATCCTAAAAAATAATTTCAGCTCTCCTATCATTGACATTTCAAACTCACTTTTCATTTCATCAACAAACTTCATATACAAATTATCATCACCTTCAAAAATAATGTCATCAACAAATACTTCAATGATCAATTCTTTATCCTGATCCAACTTGAAATATATATTGTTGTCAACAGTACCTTTATTGAATCCAAGTTTCAACAAGTATTTATCCAATCTAGCCTACCAAGCTCTAGGAGCTTGCTTGAGTCCATATAGAGATTTCTTCAATCGACATACCATATGTTCTTTGTCAGTCAGTTGAAATCCATCTGGTTGTTCAACATAGACTTCTTCTTCTAGTTCACCATTTAGAAATGTTGACTTTACATCCACCTAATAGACTTTGTAATTCTTGAAAGTAGCATAAGCAAGAAATAATCTTACAGCTTCAATTCTAGCAATAGGGGCAAAAGTTTCTTCAAAATCAATAACTTCCATCTATGAGTACCCTTTGCAAACCATTCTTGCTTTGTTTCTGACCACTTCACCTTGCTCATTCAGCTTATTCTAAAAAACCCACTTGGTTCCAATCACATTTTTGTTCTGAGGTCTAGGAACAAGATCCCATGTATCATTTTTCTCTATCTACATTAGTTCTTCTTTCATGGATTCCATCCAATATTCATATTTTCATGCTTCATTGATATTGCTAGGCTTAGCTTCGGAAATTAGACAGTACTCTTCCAAAATTCTTCTTCTGGTTTGCACACCTTTGCTCTTGTCTCCTATGATCTGACTTTCAGAGTGATTTCTCCTTACATACTTGGGAGTTTTAGGATTTTCTTTGACTTCTTGTTCTTGTGTTCTTTCTTTTGCACTCTTGTTAGTCTCTGCCTCTTGATTCCCTTGGTTCACCGAAACAATCTGAAGTTGATTATGTGTTTGAACATTATTTCCATTGTTAGTATTATCATGTTGATCATCTGAATCATATCCACTACATCTGGATGGTCTAACAATATCTTCATCAACTTTGACATTTGCACTTTCAACCATTTTCTTTAACCTCTTATTAAAGCACTGATAAGCTTTGCTTTAAGTAGAGTAACCCAAAAAGATTCCTTCATCACTTCTAGCATCAAACTTGCCTATATCATCATCTCTCTTGATGTAGCATTTGATTCCAAAAAAATTGAAATATTTTACAATAGGTTTATAACCAAACCATAGCTCAAAAGGTGTCTTACCAGAATTACTATTGGCATTCACCCTGTTAATGGTGTACACAGCAGTACTTACAGCTTCTCTCCTGTAGAAATGAGGAACATTTTCTTCCAGCATCGTGGTTCTAGCAATGTCTAGAACGGTTATGTTATTTCTTTCAACAACTCCATTTTGTTGAGGGGTCCAGGGAGAAGATAGTTGTCTTTGTATTCCATGCTCTTCACAGAAAGAATTGAATTCTCAGGAAGTGAATTCACCACCTCTATCTGACCTTAGGCATTTGATCTTTTGACCTATCTCATTTCCTGCCATAGCTTTGAAACTTTTGAACTTTTCTAATTCTTCATGTTTTTCTCTTAAGAAAGCAACCCATATCATTCTAGAATAATCATCAATGAGCAACTTAAAATACCTTTCACCTTGTAGATTTCTAATTTTGGATGGACCACATAAATCAATATGTATCAAATCCAGTATTCCATTAGAGCTATACTGTTTGCTCCAAAAATAATTTCCTGTCTACTTTCCCATCTGGCATTCCTTGCACATAGTGTTAGTAAGCTTCACTAACTTAGGAAGATCTCTGACTGCTTGAGTAGAGCTTATCTTGACAATTTTATCAAAGTTCACATGACACAACCTCCTATGCCATAACTAGCTTACATCAATCTAAGAAATTAAACAACTTTCACTAGCAACACTCAAATGAAATATATTACCTTTTGTTTTTGTACCTGAAGCAATCATATTTCTAGAACTTCCCCTTATTTTGCACTTACCATCCTTGAATTGAAGATTGTAACCCTTGTCTACCATATATCCAACACTTAACAAGTTATTCTTTAATCCTTCTACATAAAGAACATCATCAATATTGTGCTTACCACCAAAAGAAATAGTGCCTTTGCCACGAATCACAATAGAATTGTTGTCTCCAAATATTACAACACCACTGTCATAGTCTTCCAAGCTTACAAACTTGCTTTTGTCACCAGGCATATGATGTGAGCATTCGCTATCAATTACCCACTCATCTTTTTCTTCAATTTTTGCTGCAAGAGCTTTCTCAACATTCACATTACTAGTAGATTCAGTGGACACCTAACCTTTTTCTTTGATAGCAATGAATACACATTCATCTTCATTTCTAGTTTCTTTATCATATTCTTCTTCAGTTACATCTTCTTCAACATAATAGCATTTGCTTTGAAATCTAGTCTTCTTAGGTTTGTACTTAGAAACTCTTTCAGGACATCTAGATGCAAAATGACCTATTTTACTGCAAGAAAAACATTTGATAGGTAACTTTCCTTTGTACTTACCATGACCTCTGGCTTCTCTTTTCACAATCAATGCTTCCATTTCTTCTAATTCTTTTTCTTCATCTTCAATCTTTTTCATCTCATCTTCATATTTGAATGTCCTTTTGGAACTCTCTCCCGGATTGTATCTATGTTGGCTTTTTCTGGATACAGTAGCTTTGAATGCAAACTCGGTCTTAGGAGTAGATTCACCAAATTCACTTAACTCAAAGGCAACAAGTTTTCCAATCAACATGTCTCTTGTAATATTTGTCACTGTCCTAAGTTCATCAATAGCATGAGCTCTTGTTTTGTAGGAGGGAGGCACAAATCTAAGTATCTTAGCCACAATTTCTTCTTCATCCAAGGTTCCACCGACACATCTAATGCTCATCACCAATTCATTTATATTTTGATAAAAAGAGAGGATGTTCTAATCTTCTCTCATCTTCATATCTTCCCACTTTCCTTTTAAACTTTGTAGCTTAGCAATTTTTACTAGTGCATCTCCTTCATACAATGTTTCCAACTTTTTCCATATTTGATATGCAGTCTTCAATCCTAACACATTTGTCATCTTTGAATCTATCAAACCACTCAACAATGCTTCAATAGCCCTAGTATTAGCTTCTTCTTGCTTGATCTCATCTTCAAAGGATGGACCATTCTGAGGAATAGTATATGCACTTTGTGTAATCTTCCAAAAGGGTTCACTAATGCACTTCAAATGACACTCTATTCTGAATTTCCATAAAGAGTAGTTTCTACCATCGAATCTAGGACTATCCTTCTTATGATGCCATCTCGGATCACCTCAAGTTGTTAGGATTCTTCAGAGGAACTAGCTCTGATACCAATTGTTGGAAAAACAAGGATAGACAACTGAGAGGAGGGGTGAATTAGCTGTTACCAAAATCAAACTTATTCAATATTAATCAACCTTAAATCTCATATCTGATAATTAATAGTGCAAGCATAAATCAATAACACATCAAAGACACATGAACACCAAGATTTTATACATGGAAACCTTGTTAGGGGAAAAACCACAGTGGATGTTAGTCTAGATTATACCCTGTTAGAAGTATAATGAAGAATTAAAAAGGAACGCACTTGCATTCAGGCACACTACCTAGAGCTTACTGCTCAGAGGAAGGCTCATTGCCTTACATATAATAATCATATTAAATCCATCTGATGAGTTTGAACTGAGAAATTAGCTTCTACAAAATCCTGATTACAGTTCTGGTTAGGCACACAAAAACTTCTACACACTCTTCCACACTCTGCTCAATCTCTTTCACACTATGATCTACTCTTGAATGATTTGACCTTTATTCACACATGTACATCACTTTCACACACCAATCATTCCTTGAACACTTAAAAATGAGTAAACAATCACTCTTATATATTCGCCACACATATTTACATCAATTACTCTATCAGCCACAAATAAATAATGAATTACAACTATCGGCCTCAATACATGAATAAATCTTAATGTGCACCAACACAAGTCAGTCACAACATAGTAAGGACCCAAAAAAACACCTTCGAACATGCCAAACAATAAAATATTAATCCTCATGGATCTGCAACATGCTACCACCATCATGTCAGCCAAGAACATGAAAACTTGAGCACACATCAAAAAATTCTCTGATCATGAACACTCTAATCAATGTGAGCGTATAGCAAGGATAGAGCACGATCTAGACTCATCCATGAACGTCACAGGTACATTCACAACGACTGAAATTACTAGAATTTGATCCTCTTTATCCAAGAACACCCGCTACAGTAACATAATGACTATAGACACATAGAACTTCATAACTTCCTCAAATCTTGATGTGTACCACTGAAACTTTGGCAACATACTAGAAAGTTTCAGCCACAAACCCTTTGAAGCGCACCTTCAGATTAGCAACTTATAGCTCTTTCCACCATTCTAACCTTCTTAGCTTCATTGGTTGCCTGCAATATATTTTTTACAATCATCTCAATATCCTCGACATATACAACCTTCAAAAACACCAATGCTAATAGTATTGACATCAATGACAACCACATATCAGCAATGCAGCCACAACATCCAACAAAAATATGAGTCCTCCCCATGTATCTCAACAATTATATATGGGCCTAACCATAAGGGATCAAACTTCCCATGTTTTCCTTTATCTTCCATCCTTGCATTCCACAACAAAACCATTGCTCCTATCTCAAACTTTCTCTCAATTGCCTTCTTGTCATAAAGATGCTTCACTTGAAGCTATAGTTTTTCATTCCTTTTATGAGCTTCTCTTTGAGTCTCATCCAATTGATTTAATTCCTCCATCCTATGTTGCATCTCATCATACACATCATCATCATATTCCTTGACAAACCTGTACATTAGGTTATTTTGTGGTATGCATGATTATGCTCAATAGACTAAGTTAAATGGTGAATATCCAATTGCTTTCTTGACAATTGTTCTGTCATCCCACAATGCCAACTGCAACTTTGAATCTGAAGCCTTATTATTTTTCTCAATCACCCGCTTGATTATCTTCATCAGGGTTTTGTTGCTAGACTCACCTTGTCCATTTCCCTAGGGGTGATAAGGAGAAGAATATGAGATAGTTATGCCATATTGATTACAAAAACCAACAAATTCCATAGACCTGAAACACATTGCATTATCTGAGACAATTCTCTCAGGTACCCCAAATCTGCTCAAGATGTTATTCATCAAAAAATCAGTGACCACCTTACTTGTAGCCTTTCTGGTTGGGATTGCCTCAACCCATTTGGTAAAGTAGTCAGTTGCCACCAGTATCCATTCATGTCCACCACTAGACTTTTCAAATATCTCTCCTATGAAATCAATGCCCCATTGCTAGAAAGGAGCTTGAGAAAATACTGGCCTTAATGGAAAATTGCCAGAGAATTTCAGCTTCCCAGCAAACCTTTGAAAGGCATCACACTTCTTAACATACCTATGGGAATCTCTGAACATAGTAGACCACTAGAAACCAACCCTCAAGATATTATGAGCAGTTGTCTTGGCCATGTAGTGACCTTCACAAGATCCTTTGTGCATTTCCACCAGTAAATCTTCAGCCTGATCACCATCCACACATCTAAGTATGACACCCTCTAGAATCCTCCACCAAAGCTCACCATCAATGATGACATACTTAATTTCTTGTAATTTGAGAGTCCTTATTTTCATTGAGTGGCATGCCTTCGGGACATTGCATTGTTTGCAAATACTCAACAATTCTCCTGTACTAGCCACAGGTCTGCATATCATAGATGGGTGCAACATTCTCTTGCTCTACTTGATTTATTTGATTGGATTATAAATTGCTCTCAATCATTAGCTTAACCAGACCCTGACCTCTCACGAGCTTTGTAATCTATATATCGATATTGAACTCCTGGATCCTATTGATCCATCTGCACCGTCTCCCTGTGGTCTCCTACTGGGTGAAAATATCTTTGACTGTAGTTTTTAGGACATAAGCAACAACAATTGCTCCAATCAAATAAGGCCTGAAATTTTTGACAGCCTTTACCAAGGCATATGCATGTTTCTCAGTTACATCATATTTCAGCTCCACAGCTTGCAATGATTTACTAAAAAATGCAATTGGTTGCTCAAAGCCATCATCATTGTTTTGCAATAGAACCCCTGCTATAGTGTGGAAAGAAGCGAATGTGAACAGTTGGAAAGGTTTTGAATAATCGGGAGATTTAAGAGCAAGAGCCTCCTTGATATCATCTTTAATAGCTTGAAAATATTTGGAAGGCTCTTTTGTCCATATTACCTTTTCTCCTTTCCTTAGCATCTTGGAAATAGGGCGGGCAATTTCAGCAAAATTTGTAACAAATATTCTTACAAAATTAATCTGTCGAAAGAAAGATTGAATACCTTTTACATTCCTTGGTTGTGAAATCTTGTCAATAGATGCTACTCTTTTTGGATCAATTCGAACTCCTTCTTTTGAAACAATGTGTCCAAGTAGCTTTCCCTCTTTCACTCCAAAAGCACATTTCTTGGGATTCAAAGATATCACATATTTTATAGCCCTAACAAATATTTTCTCCAAATGAGAACAATGGTCCTCCTCTTTTTTGTTGTGAGAAGTGATATCATCCTGATATATTGCAAGAAAAAGATCAATAAAATCCACAAAGGCTACATCCATAGCCCTTTGGAAGGTTGCACCAGCATTCATTAAGCCGAACGGCATTCTCACATAGACATATGTCCCCCAGGGTGTAGTAAATGCATTCTTGAACTACTCAGACTCCTTGACCATCACCTGGTTGTAACCAGAGAACCCATCCATCATGGAGAGTAGTTCGCATCCTATAACCTTTTGCAATATGGCCTCCATGTTGGGTAATGGATAGTTGTCTTTTAAGGAAGCAACATTTAAGTTCCTGAAGTAACACAGTCGAATATCACCATTCTTCTTCCTTACAGGCACAAGATTTGAAACCCAGGATGAGTGCCTAATGGGCTTAATGATTCCAGCATCTCTTAATTTGGTAAGATCCTCCTACATCTTAGGTTGTGAGGTTGGGTTAATCGAACTTTGTTTTTGCCTAAATGGCTTCATATCTGGCTGCAACATAATTTCATCCTAGAATAAATCCTCCCTATATGCCTTGAGGTCATCATATGACCAGGAAAAAACATGCCTATATTTCCTAAGCAAGGTAACTAACATATTCCTAACATAAGGCTTCATCCTTTTACCAATATAGAATTTATTAGGAGATTTTTATGTTCCTAAGTTTATCTCTTATAAATCCTCTTTGTGGGAAGGTGCCTGCTTAGCACTTGACCTATCAGGGTCATCAAAAATCCTCTCAAGTGCAACTAAACCTCTGGGGATAGTGTTCGTTTTTAACTGAATTACATCATTCCCAAAAAGGGTTTCTTTCCCATCAACTTCCACCACAAATGAGCCAAATTCAATCTCTTGGCTCTCATACTAATCAATGCAATGCAAAAACCTTAAAATGTCAGTGTCATTGTCAAACACTTGCTAGTTATAAATATTTTTCGGCACTACAGGCCTAGTTTGTACCTCTATTTGTGAAACGCCATCAAATGTAACATCATCAAGTTTAATGGCTATATTGGCTAACAAGTCAGCCCTGGCATTTTGTCCCCTCTCAACCCAATCTATGCCAAAAGCATCAAAGGCCTCAATAGTGTCCCAAGCTGCATTTCTATACTGCCTAAGCCTTTTATCCTTGGCTGCAAAATGGGATCTAATCTAGGAGACAACCAATTTAGAATCCCCCAACACCCTTAATGACTCGATACCATGTTTTGAAGAAAACTTCAAACCAAGTAAAAGGGCCTCATACTCAGCAACATTATTAGTACAGGCGAATTGCAGTAGAAAATAATACTTGAAGGTTTTACCTTGAGGGGAAGTGAAAATGATCCCTACTCTTGAGCCTTCTTTGGAGCATGCTCCATCAAAGTACATTTTCCACAGGTCCTCATATGATGATACATCCAACACTTCCTTGTCAATGGGTGCAAGTTGGACTTCTTCCTCTGCTATGTCCTCTTCAACATGGAAGTTCTACAAGTTAGTCTCAAAAAAAATTATTCTGACAGGTTCTTGAGGCTCTTCCATATTCTCAATCATGTGGGGATCTCTCTTATCCCTGATAATTTTAACAGCCTTCTGGTCAATAGAAAAAGTAGCAAAGGATAAGTCACACTATATGCTTCCACCCATGGAAGTACTCCAATGCCTTGATAGTAGCATCCCATAGTTGGGTGGGATATCCACCACTGTAACACTCATATACAGGTCCTTTTCTAGGAATGTTGCCAGCTTGTATGGAACACTATTGATAACCCCTATAACTGGCACTTCTCTGGAGTCCATTGCATAGAACTTACCGTAAGTACTATCAACCTTTAAACCCATTGCATGCATTATCTTCACTGGTATTACATTATTGGAAGCTCTAGAGTCAATCATACAATTTCTTAGCACTTTTCCATCAATGGTTAAACTTAAGAAGTAAGGATTCACACGATTGGGATTTGATGTAATAGTAGTTGCCAAGTATATTTGATGGTTTTCAGTGGTTACTTCCTCGATAGCACCTTTCTTATCTTGATTCGTATTTGACTCATTTTGATCAATCATAACCTTATCCTTTTTATTTGTGGTGATGCTATTGATAAGTGCAATAGTTTTATCCTTATGTTCATCTATCCACATCATTTCTAGAAAAGGGATAGTAACTTTGACTTGGGAGAGTACTTGAAACATATCCATTGAAGTATATTTTGGCAATTCAAGGAAAATTATGGCATTCGATGTTACCTTCTCATCCCCTTTTGGAATCTTATCATAGTTAAACTATTGATCCTTGATCTTAATGTTTTGGGAGGCAACGTCGTCATTTGTCTTAGCTTTATCCACTTTCTTCGCCCAGATTCTAGCCTCCTTAACCTCCTTAGGTTTTGGAGCTACTTTCTTTGCATCTGCTTTAATAGCCACACCCTCTGCATCTTTATCTTTGATGAACAAACTGCAGGGTTTGACTAAATCTCCTGGGACATTTATATTTCTTAACAATATATTGTTCCTTGCCCTAGCAACCACAGCAATTGTGTATTTCTCAATCTCTTCATTAGAGGGTCTCCTCATAACAGTGTACGTTATCTATTTCAAGCTCATTCACAAAATATTCACCATCGTCTTCTTCATTTAAGAACACTTGTTGATGATGCACATCACTTTGTTGCCTTTGTGTGTCAACATCTCCCCCGCATGGCTCATCATCTGAGGAATAATCATCACAAGCAAAATCAGATGGAACCAGCAATACATTAGTCATTACATCTTGATCATCGGGAGATTGAGATTCTCCTTGGTCACCTTGGGACTCTTCTATTGATTATGCCACTACACATTGTTGTGATGAATGAGGCATCTGACATGTCTCACACCATGGAAATTCTTGTCACATTTGTAGAATGCTTCTGCAATGGATCCAGTGGAACCTGAGCATTCCATTAATTTCCTTGTATTGGTTTCCCATTGTTCCAGTTAGTGTGATAAGGAAAATCTTGCAGCCTAGGAGGCCTCTCGTTCCTTTGGAAATGGAGCTTCTCACTTTTAGCTTCCTTTTACAGCAAGCTAAGAACTTGATCTATCTTTTCATCAGAAGCCACGGCTTTTCTAGCCTTCTCAGCCTGATTTCTTGTATTTTTAGAAGCTTTAGGTCTTCCCTTCTTCCCACCTTTCCAGAAGCTCTTCTATTGTTCTCAATGTTAACTGCCATCTTATAGGCTTCTCTTAGAAACTGAGGGTTCTTGTCCCTAAGCATATAACACATTTTGGAATCATAAGCATTAAAATACACTACTAAACAAGAATTTTCATTTGGCCTCAGGTAAGAAAGGACCCTAAGCATGGCCTTCTGAAACCTCACATTGAACTCAGTGGCCATTTCATTATGCCCTTTGGTGATGTTGTTGAAACCATTCAGCCTAAATTTGGGATCAGTTTGATCCCCATACTGCTCTCTAAATAATCTATAGAAGGCTTCTTTAGAGTCAATACTTGAATCAAGCAACCCTTTATACCAATCCCTAGCATCTTCGATCAAGGATTGCATAAAATACTTCATTGCCACATCATCATCCCATAATTCAAAGTCTTCAACAAAACTCTGAAAATCCTTCAGGTGATCTTCACCACTAAAAGCATTGTTACCAGTAAACTTGGGAAGATGCTTTCATGCATTATTAGGGAACAGATTTGGATACCCCCTATGTTGTCAAAAACATAGTTGTATGTATCTATTAGCCTGGGGTGGCCCCCTAGCATGTCTATCTCTATGGGCATCCCTTTGCTCATCTTCCTTCTTATCATCTGACTGATGTCCCCTTTTGTCCTTTCCATTACCCCCATTACTTCCCCTCTTCTTACCACTTCCTTCCTCATCCTCTGAGTAGGAACTACCATTCTTATGACCACCTCCACCTCCACCACCTTGGTCACCACCACCACCCCCTTTGGGAGTCTATTTTTCAGAATTCTTATTTTGTGACCCACTTTCATTTTGTCCTGAACCAGATGCCTCGTCGATGGGCGTAGACATCTTAAGGAAAGCAATTTTTCTTTCCACCTCGGCATTTGTAGCTTCTATCTTTTCCTTCCTCAATTCTTCTTATAATTGATCATTTATCAATTGTAACTGCAATATTTCAGGATTTGGGGGTGCATCCAATGGTCCGGGATCAGACTCAACTCCCTTATCAACATAAGTGTTGGTTTCAACATTGGCATTAGTGTTGGTTATGGGGTTAGATGAATTGTAAGAAGTTTAATTAGACTATTCCATTATCTTAGACCTCTGGATATGGCGAGTACCTATGTGGGCTATGATCAATGAAGAGGTATACATGGCTAGGACATACCCATATGCTAACCGACCCAAACACTATAAAAAAAAAACATGAACCAAGAACCTAACTTCTTCATGGTTCTTGGTGAATAGTGTAACATAAAAATCTGACTCAGTGTTTGGTCTACTCTCTAGAGATCTAAATTCTCACCATACCCACCAGGGGTATGTGTCCCCGAGCTGGAGCCATTGATAGAGCTTTTAAAATTGCTACAAATCCTGGTTGGTTCTGTGGAAAATTTTGTCTGGCTATTGCCCTTGTGCTTAGGGGTCAAATGCTAGGGTTTAGGGGTTTATTGCCCTTGTCTAAATCTTTACATCTTTTGAACCCCTGTGTTATTTTTTCATGTTGACCTATTTCTCTAGCTAGCTAGTTACTTAAGTCATCGATTGAGCCTTTTATGTCATGAATTTACCTGCCCCTTTACCTAGCCCGTCGGTATTTTTTCTCGTTGGGACCTAATATTAATCTTTGCCTAATGTTGGGTTGATAAATTCCCATAACTCTAGACTTAAGTCTAAATTTTATGCCTTAAGGGTTACCCCCCATTTGCTAAATCGGTCCCCTATTATAAATTAACATTGTGCATGTGCAGGCTTCTAGACCATCAGATCGATGGATGTGATCCTGACTGTTCCCCGCTGGCCTCACGGGAATTTTCAATGACGTCACTAAGGTATGGCGAGGTGTGCGAGATGTTGCCACTTATCGCTTATGGTGGTAGGACCCAGTTTAAATTCGCTAGCAGTATTAATAAAGGTTTTCAAATTGATGACTATCATGTAATAATGAGGATTAATTGTGGTTGTTCCTCGCCAACCGAGCACAATTAAAATAATAGTTTTAAAAATGTTGTGAGGTGTGCGGATAGGTGACACATGGGCTCGCTTGGCTGCACAGTGAGGCTAGTTGGGGCCCGCTAGTCACGTGGGTGTTTTCTGATTGGGAGGTGTGTCATTGGCCGATGGGCCTGCTATATGATGAGGTGGAATTTTCAAAGGTGTAATTTAGGGTATGTGTTAATTATGTTAGACAATTGATGTTGTACATTATGAACTTATGGACTATGTGTGTGTGTTCATACATATTCGTTACTATGATGCAAGCTATGGGTATATTTGTGCTATGGAAGTGCTTTGGTTATCTTTAGGATTTTCACATGATTCTGACATATTATTATCATGATGATATGATATTATGATTTTGATTATGATTATATTTATTATCATGAAGAAGTACTAACTTGTGTTCAAGTGTTGTGGTTGCAGATGGAACATGAGCTTTTGTTAATAGTTTTGTAAGTATGATTCATATTGTTATGTTATTATTATTATATGCAAAGATTTATTTGGATAGTTAGGTGATGCAGTAGTATGTTGTTAGGATAGGTGGAAAGGGTGGCATCATACCATTGGATGTATGGGGGACATACAGGAATGAGATACGATTGCTAGAGTTCCTTTCTTAGTGCTTTGGCTATTATGCATATGTGCTCTAACTTGTATGCTTGAGTGAACGGGTACTAGGCTACGTCTCCACCTGAATTAGTAGATCTGAGTGTGCCTCTAATCCCAAT
Organism: Sequoiadendron giganteum; assembly: GCA_007115665.2. Taxonomy (NCBI): domain Eukaryota; kingdom Viridiplantae; phylum Streptophyta; class Pinopsida; order Cupressales; family Cupressaceae; genus Sequoiadendron; species Sequoiadendron giganteum. The sequence continues at coordinate 145,390,302 of CM021100.1, read as the reverse complement.
GGTGGTTGAAGAGACAACATCTAGGCCCAAGTTATACCCTAACCCTAGCCATTGTCCCCAATTAGGGACAATTGATTCAGTATGTGACCACCTTTCTGGGTTGTCATGGGACAATGCTCAATCTCTTATACCCTATGGTGGGACTGTTGCACTTGTGTGAATGTTTATGTTGGGTTATGTGATTGTGTGATTCCAATGTCTAGATTTGAGTATGGATTCAGTTCAAATGGTGATAAGTCCTTTGGTAAGTCAGGTTAGTCACTGTTGTGATCATTCTCATTATTTATGTTTTGATGTGAATGTCTCCTTTCAGTAAGAAGTTATTTTTTGGTTTATGCTTAGTCTTTGATTGTGACCTATTTAAGTGAAGTTAGCTTCTAGGTCGGATATGTTGATGGTAACTATAATTGTCATGTGTGTGTTAAAGTGTGATTTAATGTTATTATATATATGTATATATATTGCTATGGTTATTCTTTGGTGTGAGTGAATATTGGTTATTAATATTATTATGATTATATGTGTGAAGGAGGTGATTTAATATTGTCATGGGTTTGCACCAATAAGGTATTATGTTAATGTGTGTAAACTATTATATGTTATAATGTCACTATGTATGTTATTATTATTGGTGAGAGGGGATATTGGATTATTATTATTTACTATTGCTAAGTGTTAATATTAATTAGTTGTTATGTTAGTATGTGCATATCATTATGTTCATTATTGTTTCTTGTTATGTTTATTATCATTATGTTATTGTTTACTGATTTTGGAAAAAGGACCATTTGATTATTTTATTGTGGTTTATTGAATAATGTTTATTTTATTGAGAAATGGAATTAAAAATTAATTAGTGTTTACTTGATTGAAAAGGAATTTGGAATTGGAATTTAGTTATTAATTAATTATTTTTGAAACTCTTGTTGGAGCGAAGTCTCATTTCGGGTTTCCTTTTTAGTGGGGACTGTGTGTGGAAATGAGAATTTTGGATGAAAGAGTTGTGAGTTTGTGAAAAAGTAATTTTATTTTGTGTGGATTTGGGGGTGAGAAATTATGCGTTTTGGGGGGTTTTGAGAATGGAGATAAAAAGGAGAGATTTTACATGGTTTTGAAGTAATTTTTCAAAGGTTTTTGGGAAATTTTGAGTGGTTTTGAATTAAAATTTGGAGAGTGAATTGGATTTCAATTATGGTTTGAGGGGAATGGATTTTCTAATAGATTGTGTGGAATATTTATTTTTTATTGTGCTTTGGATTAGAGATTCGGGTTTGGAAAGCTTCTTCAAATTTCAACTTCTTGCATTCAATTTTTTTTCATGTTTTGAAGTAGGTTTTGTACTTAATTTATAATTTTGTGTTTTAAATTCATAGAGATTTATATGGATGTTATATAATATGTTATTTTAATTTTTTGAAGTGTTTCTTTCAAGTGATGAAATTTTGCTATATGTTGGGTTTCTCATTTTGATGTTTGACTATAATTGGGTATGCCAAAAAGAGGGTTTTTAAGGAATCCATTTGTTTGTTTCACTTTTTGTGATTTTTTGAGTTGTTATTGGTCAATTTTGTTCATGATCTTGAGTAGTCGAGGATCAAATCTAAAATGGGTTTTTGACGGTTTCAGATTTCGAGTTGATTTGACTGTTTTATGGCTAACAGACTTGACTATTGTCAAGAGGGATTTAGCTCAGTTTCGAAGGTTGTATAGGAGGATATAGCTCTATCCTTTTATATGTATTATTTTTTATCATCTATGATTGAATTTTTTTACTGTATGTATGTTTATAATCCCTTCCTATTTGTGAAATCTTGTGTTGGGGATTTTGTACTGTGTAAGGATCAGTTGTACCAAGGTTATGCATTGTTCGTCTTGATTATGAACTGTTGAGAAAGAGAAATTAAAGTTGGCTATCATGTTATAAGATTGTGCAAATTATTTAATGTGCTTCATTTTATGTGTTGTGGTATAATGATCATATTTTGGGTTTCCTATCCATTTTTGTTATGTGTTGGGCCTCTAGAAGTATCTAAAAGTCTTTGTGAAAGTCCTTGTGATTTTTGGTTGATTCTTGTTTTAGGTAGTCTCCTTTGGATGTTTAGTGTCAGTCACTTTCTATTTTTGTTGCTTGCTTGTGTGTGGGGCCTAGTGTTGTCTCCTAGCATGGAGGGAGTGGGCCTCAAGGTTCCACGTGGTAGGGTGGTATTTGCCAACCATCCATCGAGGTTTAGGTGGTACAGTTCATGTGCAACATGGAGAGTTTTTCCTTCCACTTTTTTCTAGAGTTGGTTTTATGGTGCAGATGATAATTCTAAGAAAATTGTGTCCAATATGTATTTTATATATATGTACCTCTCAGATGAATGAATCTTGTACATTGTAGCATTCTTGTAAAGTAAATATAAATGAATTGATGTAATCTTGAAGATATATTTATTGATGTTTATTATGTAATGGATAGGTTAATGTAGGAATGTTGTATTTATGATGCATATGAACTTAATTTAGTATTAGATGTGATATATCTTTATGTACCTATTTCATGGCGTTGATTAGGATTAGGCTCATATTGGCATAGTGTTAGATGAGGTTTAATTATAATTAAGTTATGTTATCATATGTAATTTGATATATGAGATTTAATTTACATTCAAAGAATTGACTGGATGTGTTCTTAGTGTATCATATATCTTTCTATAGGTTTAGTTAGTGTAGATGTGTAGTAGTGGCGATGTTAGGGGACCATGGTGGATAGTTGTGTAAGTGGGCTATGATTAATGTTACTTTTAGGTCATAATGTGATTATGATATGATGTTAATGTAATGATGTTATCCATGTTAATTTTTGAGTTGCATTAGTTAGTGTCACTTTAGTTTCTTTAAAAAAATATTGTCATGATGTTTGAGGTCTTTTGTGTTAATCCAGCAGGTCCCTTAGCAAGGCGTTACAACTATAGATTTATATGATGAAATCCTTAGCTTATTCACTATGGATTGTAAATACTTTTTTAATCTATCTTCTTGTGTAATATTGATACATTATATATGCCATTTTTTCATTCTTTTGCATGTTACTACCGTTATTTTATTAGACTCCTTATATCTCTTTCCATGATACATTATTTGACCTACTCATTAGTCTTGGATTTGTGAGCCCTCTACATTCCACTAAGCCATAATTTCATTTCTAATAATCTTATTTTCACTACCCTTTTCCAAATATTATTTCCATGATTAGTTGTTTTCCCTTTTACTTTTAATACCCAAACACATTAGCAACTCATAGATTATTATTGACGAGACCTTTTATTTCCTCGTTGTTATTGAGCTCCAAAAAGATGCATAAAATATTATTGATGCTTGTACTCACATGGGTCTAACCTTTGGTGATGATCCCTGACATCCTCCTATTTGAATGGGGTTAGACTATGAGGGTTGCATCCTTATCAAAAGAAAAAGAATTCATAATATTGACAAGGTGTCTAACTTCAAATTATCAGTTACCAACAAATAAAAAATCATGTGTAAGTTAAATCCATAACATCCATCAAAGAAATACAATAAGAAAAAGATAAATTAAATAAATGCATATCCATTCCAAATCAATTCAATCCACTTGATTAGCATGACTCACTTTTTCTTCTCCTTTTCTACATATTTTCCCTATAAGTCATTCTAGGTTTGAACTCTTTATTATATGACTTTTTCCTCAAGAGAAGAGAAAGTTATGACATAACCCTTTAAAATTAGAAGGGCGATAGAAAAATAAAGGATATTATTATTCTTTGGTTAAAATAGAGATTAATAAAAAACATTTTAAAAGGGGAGGAATAATTTTTTATTTAAATAATTATTAAAAGGAAACTTATGAAGAGGTGTGATGGTTTGGGAACCACCCCTTAAAAGGTTATATAAATCATTCATATGAGACTTGGAAAGGGCATGGAGATCGCCCAAGGAAGAAGAATAAGGTGGTTTACTGGGCTATAGGCATTGGAATAGGGGGCACACAAAGTGTGTCCAACTCAAGGGGTAACAAGTACACTCGGGATTGTCTTGGCCAAGGTTGATGCTTGGGAAGCATGTGTGTTTCTTTTAAATAAGAATTGGTTCCTCCTAGAGTGTGCCATATCTGGAGGGCCAAGACCATTGAATTCTCCCTAGGGTGAGAGTAACCATTAAAATTTATTTGATTTAGATAAGTATTAAAAACCCTTAATGTTAAAAGATTTATAATTACTATATAAGAATTTGATAATAATATGATTGAATTATGTGATTGTGTTCTTCAATTTACTATGTTAACTATTTAATTTAAAATTCTTACCAAATTATCACATGTATAGTTACATTGGTTATTTGCATTAGTTATTCACATCTATTTTAATAACATTACATCTTGTAAATTATCTCAACTCTAATATTTAATCTTTTAAATTTGTTGTTAATAACTAAATAACTTTGGGAGAAAAGTGGTATTACACACTTGAGTCAAGGTTACTTATTTCCCATTACATTAGTCTATAGGGCTTGTGATTGGATCCCTAATTTAGCATACCCTTTCATCCCTCCATTTCTTGAATCCTTACATACTTTCCTTTCCTCATTATGTTGAAATCCTTGATCAAACAATGACTAATTGCTTGAATTATTTATGACAAGCCCTTCACTCCACATTTCCTGCATATTGAACTACGCTATTGCATCCCTTTACACTCATCCTCTCTCTTTTTGTTTCCCATAAATTGTAGTGTACACACAAAAGACAATCAAAAGAAACTTCATAATTATTTTAATAGATAAATTTAGGACTGCATTGTGAAACCTATTTGTCTATGGCTTGACCCTTTTGTTCTTATGATTATTCTTCCTTGACCTTGTTTCTTCAAGCTAGTCACTATCTAATTTTATTTTTTATTATACCCCATCTTTTCTCACCTAGATTTGAACTTCACTTTGTTTTCTTCCTTCTTTCACTTTTATCTCCCTCTCTTTTCTTTCACCTATTTTCTTACTTGTTTCTTGGCAATGTGTGCTCCTCTTGAATTTATCTTGTTATTTTCTCTTCACCTTCTTCATCCCTTGGAGGTCATATTCTCCCTCTCCCTCAAGGGCATCCCAATATCTTTTTTTCATCTTATTATTCAACAACTACTTGTATATTTCTCATCAATTTTTTTCTCCTATCGATATGTCTATCTCTTATCATTCATATTTTTTTATCATTGATTCTCTTTCCCCATTGGGCCCATCTCATGATATCACTCTATATATTCATGCATGGAGGCATGCACTAAATATCCCCATTTATGTGGTCTCTCTCCCATTACCTTCCTGCAATGCTCAAGTGTATGACATAAATGTTTCATTGATGTTCATTCCCTCTCATCACTTGGGGGCATGACCCAAATTTCTCACCTTGTTCTCCTCATTATTTTTTTAGTTGCTTGGGGGAATAACCCACATGTTTCCTCTGTGTTCCATTTTCCTCTCATAATCTAAGGGCATGCCCTAAATGCTCCCCCTTTCTTTTATTTTCTTCTTATCCTCTCATCAAAATCCTTGGCAATATTTTCATTCTCCCCTTAACTATTTTAAATGCCTTAAATCGATTGGCTATTATCTTATATATCGTATTACTAATCAATTTAATATGGGTATATATCATATATCATCTCTCATTTTCACCTTTTACCATCATCATCATCATAGTTAAACCTTTAGAAACATGGGTCTAACCTAGCTTTTTATCCAAATGGGCGGTTACCACATAACCATTGATTGCATCATTTATTCTAACCTTTTTATTTTTGGCCTAGCCTAGCCTTGTTTGGGGTGGCGACCACATATAGCGAAGGGTGACAAACACATAGCCAATATTTAAGGTGACGGCTAGATAGCTAATATTTGGGGTGATAACCATGTAATCATTATCATGGGTGGTTATCATATAACTTGTTTTACCTTTCATCATCATCAATACCTTTATTAGTGGGATAGTATGGCCTTAATGTATATCTCTTATCTTCATGAGCAACATTTGTTTTTTAATTTCTAAGTTTTAATTTGTCTTTGCCAAGGTCCCTCTTTGTGGATCCAGACACCCTCCTTTTCCCTTCTTCCTCTAGATCCCCTTGGATCCCTTCCATCCAAAATAAGTACCTTCCCATCTTAACCCTTGTGTCATTTCTGAACAACATATGAGTGTATTACATGTTTAGGAAATATGTTTTCCTTATATTCAATTATTTCCATTTTTAACCCTTTCATGTTGTATGTTTCCATGTTTAGTATAGTTTGATGTGATGTTTTCCTATGTTTTGTTGAACATTGATTTTGTATATGTACATTGACCACTTTCTTTAGATACATTGCAAGACCAAGCACACATTTACTTGAATGAAGAATAAATAACCAAAATTAGAAGATCAATATCTCTCATTTTGGTGTATTCTCTATATTTACCTCATTATATATAATGTTTCTCGTATTCTTTACTTTAGCATTCTTCTTCCCCCTCAATGTGTCTTCAACCCACTAAACTAGGGGAAATGTAATACGAAAAATTGCATACCCTACAACTTCTTTATCATATTTTGTACTCGTTTTAGATTTTCTCATTTATATGCATTATTAGCCTTGTCCACACTTTGTGTAGTATTGTGCATCCTAGTTTAACGATTTTTCACATCTAACCTAGTGTTATTTATCCTTATATGTCTTGTGCACCCTTTTATGTGTTTTTAGCCCATGTGTAAGCCTTGTTTGTCATTTTCTATGTGACATTTATCCTCTTCAACCTAACATTTAATTTTTGTGTCTACCACTTCATTATTATTTGACCCTTCTTTTCACCATGTTATCCTTGGTTCTCACTCCTCATTCATCTAACTGACTTGAAATCACCTCCCACCACTTTGGCTTGTCCTCTTACATCTTCATTGAATATTTTGAACCTTAGCATTAAACGCCACTAGTGCCACCATTAGGATATATATCTCCCTAGGGCGACCCTTGGGGAGTGCATCTTGTTTTTCTAAGGATCCTACCCAAAATTTGGTAATAGCTCATAAATTCTATCACCTATTTGTTTCTCATTTTTTTTATTGCAAATCCCTCTAAAAACCTTCCCCCCTCATTTGTGTTATCCACATCTTGCTATGCTTGTATTTTAGCAATTGTGCATTCCTTGTTGCTTTGGAGCTTGGAGCTTGGAGGCATTCGAGTTTTTTGGAGCCTTTTTTACACTTGGTCTATGGTGGGCTTCATATGGCGTCATTTTACAAACTCATTTAGTGAAAGGTGGAGAATCTTCTATAGTAGATTATTTTATCCAAAAGATCTTAATATTATCGATTTTTCTTTCTATTTTATTTAAATTAGACATCAAAGATAAAATTCATCAAAATTTGAAATGAAAAATTGCTTTTAGACATTTTGATATCATACTACTTCGAGAAACATTATGAATTAGATTTGACCCTAACATTCCATATGAAACACCCAAGAACTTAAAATTGCAGCTCCATTTGCCAAATTTTGACAGCTTCGAGGCTTCCCTAATCATACATGGTGGCATATTCCTATAGAATATTACGTCTAAGAGGGCATGCATCCTTGGTAAATACTCTCTAGGTCTAGGGATAGAAATTACACATACATTGCACACTAGGTAAAAGTTAACATTCAGGCTTTTTTATTGTTTTACATATGTGGGTGTTATTGCTTTTGGTACCTATAGGGTATATAGTACCTATGTAGACCTGTCCTATGATACCTAGTCTACGTACGAAGTTGAGGGCAAGACAACTTAGTATGTAGGGGCAGAACACTCTAGTACCATATCAATAAGGTTCTTGGAATATTCTGCTAGGTACCATCACTTCAATATCACATGCAACTCGCTCCCACACCAATTCTTGTACTTTTCATTGTTCCAATGGATGGACGTGGTTTCAGATCACCATACGTGGTTTACCATTAGCCCGGGTGGTTTTCCATAAACCATTGGTAGGTTTTGTCCCTTTATGCTGTTTTCAATTAGCTATCATCAAACCGAACTCTATTAAATATTCGATTTTGTTATTCAAAGTTCATGTGGCTTGTTATAGAAATTTGAGCTCCGAATCTAAAGCAATTTTTTTTATTTGGTTTAATATTTTTAGAGCTTCGTAATGGTGTAGTTTGTTTGTGATTTTGGTTTCTGATTTTTCTAGAAATTATAATTTATTGGAGGTTTTATTGATTCATTTTCATTTTGAAAAAATTCAAGGTTTTATTGATTCTTTTTCATTTTGAAAAGTTTAAGTTTCAAAGTTTACATAATTTATTTAGTATTGATTCGATCTATTGAAAAAAGGTTCAATTTAAACTCATATAGACTTCTTTTAAAGGTTATTTTTTGAAAGTGTGATTTTTTGTATATACTTGATAGAGGTAATCTTACTTTGTTCCTATTCTACTTTGAATTGTAGTTTTATCATTTAAACCTTTTGGCAACTTGATTCACTATGATCAAGTCCACTTTTACACATTTTGTGAGTAGTAATTGTACATGCACCGAGTATAAAGTGTTTTCATCATATTTTCTTGGAGCTCCCTTGATTAAATGAATCTGGTGGGTGGGTGTTCATTTGATTTTATTTACTTTATATTATTTTTATTATGTGATCTTGCAATAGGTAAACATTAAATCCCTCTTCTTACTCCATACAACTATTCCACATGGAAACAATTAATATGGAATCGCTTAAGGCATCTAGGCTATAGTAAGCATGTATTGGAAATTATACTCAAACCGTCCAATGCTAAGGAAAAAAGTGATAGGCTTGACGAACATAGGGAAGACCTTGTATATATTTGGACATATATGTCTCTTAACCTTTAATTTCTTGTTGACAAAAGTAAATCACCTAAGTAGGCTTTTGATGCACTTGCCAAATCACATGTTCAAATTGATGATATTAAGGGTTATCATATTGAAAATGATTTGATGAGACTTGATCCTACTAGTGTTAACAGTATTTGAGACTATATCTCTAAGGTCAAGCAACTAAGAACACAACTCAAAGAATGTGTTATTTATACAAAGGAGATACACTTGATTTTAAATGTGCTATCAAAACTAGGTCCTAAGTACTCAATATTTATTGTTTATTTTCATATCTATTGGCTTTCTCTAGGATTTGTATATACTATGTCCTATATTTTATTCCTCTACTGAACTTCTCATTCATGAACAAGAAAATTTGATTTGAATGGGGCCCATGAAGCCTTCCAATTCTCATGCCTTGGTTTATAGCTCAATTAATATAGACTAGAAAGATCCTCATAGGAAAGAGAAAAAGAGAAGTAGGCCTAAGAATAAAAAACTTCAAAATAGCAACAATCTTCATCCACTTCCATAAAAGAACATGAAAACTTCTCTTCAAAAGATGGCACATATAAGAAACAGAAGTTGATGTGTACATATTGCAAGAAGAAAGGACATGAAGAATATATGTGCATAGAGGAATAAATTGATTGGTTTATGAGCATTTTCAAGAACAAAAATGTCATTACAAATCCTCTATAGATTATTCACCTTCATTTTCTACTAATCTATTAGTTAGAAAAGCACAAGGCCAAGGCACTTGTCATAGTTGTTGATTCTAGATCAAAGACTTGAGTCCTTGAATTTAGAGATTCACATTAGATTTTATCATAAGATGTGTTTTCTTCATTTGAGATTATTTTTATGCCTCACAATCTAATGGGTGACAAATCCTCTATAGGTGTATAGAGGAGAGGGTTTATTGACATGAGTGAAGGATTATCCAATGATGTCGTTTGAGTTACCTTAATTTTCAACTAATCTCATGTCCATCTACTAAATTACACACATCAAGATAGATGAGACTTTTGAGTTTATTCTTAATTTTGTGGTCACTTAGGATCTACAGAGTAATAATATTATTGTGGTTAGGAAGCTAGATGATCATCCTACACTATATACCTTTTCGCATTCTACTTTTGATACTCATTTGACTAATGTGCATAAGTTCAAGAATACAATATGGATTTTTTTTAGATGCATAGTAAAGTTATTTGAACCTTCAAGTACTTTTTTCCAATTGAGTTTACAAAGATATATGTTGAGATTCAAGCATCACATCCTACTTCTATAGAGTTCAAAGTTGTTTCTTCAAGGTATTCTAGTGATTCATTTTAATGGGACCATCCTTGTTTTATACATTCAATTTACTATGATGACTAATTAACAAGTCTTTCAATTTTTTTGTTGAGTCTCACTTTGCAAATCTAGATGAAAACATTAAGAACTAGTTTTCCTCTTTTATGATAGTGCCACAACAACTATATTGTCATCATATTATCTCATATTCTACATTAATTTCCATAGTTTTTTGAAATATCATCTTCTTCAATTAGGCCCAAGACTCCTTATAAGATTGTGACACTTTTTGGCATTGGCATGGTGATAGATGAGTATTTTTTAGAGATATACATCTTTTTTTCTTACTTCACATTTCTTCATGGAATGGGAGGATTTTTCACATTCACCTTTGTGTTTAAATTTATTCCTAAGGGGAGAAATGTTTTTTCAGTAAGCATTAATTATATTCAACATTTAGTTTTGAGCATCCACTAATAGTGCAAGAGGATACACACATTGGGATGGAAGGGATACATATTCATTCCATCTCTTCTCTCTTCTTAAGGGTACTTGTTCCCTTACATGGGGATCATCTTATTTTTTTCCTTTTGGAGGGATCATTTTTGTACATGGTTGCCTATATATGGCTACATGTTTACTAGGACACATCTATTTATACCTACCTATGGCACACTTATGGGGAGGGTTTTGGTGTATATTTATTTTCTTGCATTTAGTTTATTTCACTTAAGTTAGTATGAACCTAGGATAATATTATTTAGGTAGGTGGGTGAATGCATAGAAATAGTGTACAAAAAAGTGGTCAAAATGGCTGATTTTCTATATAATATAATCACATTATCTTAAAAATCACATAACATGATCACCTTATGGCTTGGTAAATACTGTAAAGAAGCTAAGGTAGCGGAAAAACTTCCTACACTAACCTTGAGAGGAGAATAATGAAAACACTTTTTTGAATCTTTAACAATTGCATAAACATGAACAAGAATAAAGATAAATATCATGCATACCACAACACAGTGATTTACGTGGGGAAAACCCTTTCAAGAGAAAAACCCCACACTACAAAAGCCGCCCAATATAGTATTCAATAAATCATATAGATTACAATATACTTGCAGAGCAAGCTTCTTACAAGAGTATCACCCCTCAGAGGTCAAGAGACAACACGACTATTAAAAAAATATCACTATCATACTTCGCACTCGCATACAGTTGTAATGCAACACCCTCACAAAATAGAGTTACACTCTAGGGCAAGACAGTCAAACAAAATATCCATTGTTAGATCTAAACCCTAATAATCAATGGTCTAGATTTGCAATGTATCAACTCTCGCTAATGAAGATTTACATAATATTTTACTACCCATGGGACCCACCATTCCAGCTCACTACCACACAATTAACAACAAGGATGTGAATTGCAAGATCATCCAATCAATAATCACTATCTGCTTATACACATCACCATTTGTCCTTATCAACCTATCAGGTCCCACCTTCCATCACATATCACTCTATTGCTGAAAACCTGAACTTCAAAACCTCATGTCAAAGGTTACGAGGTTTTAGAAACCCGCGACATCCCGACAACAAAGGGATCGCTAGTCGCTAAGTAATGAAATTCTAGAACCCCGCGACATAGGTTACAAAAACTTGGAAGGTTGCGACAATAAGGAGATTGCTATGTCAGAAGGTTATGAAAATTTAGAACCCCGCGACATAGGTTATGAAAACTTGGAACTCAACTTTAAGTTACAAAACCATTTCGCTACAAGGTTGAGACATAATTTCCCAACAAATCTCCCACTTTTCAAACACCTTGCAAGAGCCGCGGGAGGGAGTAAAAATTGTCTCTTAATTACTAAGGTCCAAAAGGCCCAGCATCTCTTAACACCATCTGAACTTTTTTGTGCTCATAGGCTTAGTTAAAGAATCAACAACATTCATCAAAGTATCTACCTTAACCAATTTCACCCTACCATCTTCGACCATATCTTGAACAAAATGATACTATACATCAATGTGCTTGGTCCTGGCATGAAATGTCAAGTTCTTGGCTAGACATATCACACTCTAACTGTCACAATAAATTATCACTGCACCTTGTTTAATTATGATATTTGAACACAATCTCTTAAGCCAAATGGCTTCTTTACAAGCATGAGTAGTTGCTATATACTCTACTTCAATAGTGGACAAAGCAACTAGAGCCTATCGCTTTCTCATCCAATAGATTGCACCACTGAATAATGTAAACATGTAACCATTGGTGGATCGTCTGCTATCAACATCACCTACCCAATCTAAATCCACATAACCACGAATATAAAGGGAAATCTCTCCTTTAGTCATATTTTTGTGATAACATAATGAATAATCTAAGGTACTGCGTAAATATCTAAAGACTCTTTTAACTGCATCCCAATGAACTCTAATAGGATTATACAAATATCTGGAAAGAACTCCCACTGCTTGGGAAATGTCTGGTCTAGTACAAACCATAGCATACATCAAACTTCCAACTCACTTTGGTAAGGCACTCTACTCATGTCTTCCATCTTCGATGGCAATGTTGGACAATCTAAAATAGATAAATTTATTCCAACTGAAATAGGAACACACAATGGTCTACAATCCTGCATGTTAAATCTCTACAAAATTGAATTTACATACTTACTTTGGACAATCCATAGCTTTATGTTCACTCTATCTCTTTTAATTTCCATCCAAAGAATGTGTTTCACTGCACCAAGATCTTTCATTTCAAATTTAGCAGCAAGTTGAGATTTTATTTTTTAAATCATACCTTTCCCTTTGCCAATAAATAACATATCATTGACATATAATGTAATAAATAGAAAACGATCACCATCAATTTTATAATAAACATAATGATCTAATTTAGAACACTCAAATCCCAAACCCAACACATATGTATCAAATTTTTGGTACCACATCCTAGGACTTTGTTTTAAGCCATACAAATATTTCTTCAATTTGCAAACCAATTTACTTTTACCTTTCACCACGTAGTGCTTTGGTTGTGTCATATAAATATCCTCCTCCAAATCACCATTAAGGAAAGTAGTTTTCACATCCATTTTCTCAACCTCAAATCATAAGCAGCAACAATAGAAAGAAAAAATCTAATGGATGACATTTTTACAACAAGAGAAAATATCTCACCATAATCAACACCCTCAACTTGAGAGTAGCCCTTTGAAACCAATCTTTCTTTTTAATTCTCAATACCTCCATCTAAACCAGTCTTTTTCTTGAACACCCATTTGCAACCAACAGGTTTCCATCCTTCAGGAAATGGTACCAAATCCCATGTACCATTCTTCTTCAAAGATGTCATTTCTTCATCCATAGCAATCTTCCAGGATTTTGCATCATTCATACCTAATGCCTCTTCTATAGATTTGGGTTCATCCATGTGTTAGCATTCAAAGCAAAAATGCATCTCCAACCATCAGGATAATACCTTTCAGGTGGTTGTCTATGCCTTGTAGACTGACGAGCGAGCTGCGTTGGAGGTTCTTCCTCCTCTTTTGAAGATTCGGAGCTAGTTGAGCTCTCCTCAACTTCTTGTCTATCCTTGGGCCTCGATTCAACTTTCTCAGGCGTAGAAGGAAACTGAATCACATCTTCCTATTTACTTTGTTTTGGCTTCACTGTAATAGAAGAAGGCTTAATTTCTCTAAAAATAACACTTCTACTGTGTATTACCTTTTGTGCAATAGGATCCCAAAGCTTGTATCCTTTCACACCATAACTATATCCGATGAAGATACATTTCATAGCCTTGTTCTCCAACTTTGTTCGCTTCTCCTTCGATACATGTGCATATGCCTCACAACCAAAAACTCTAAGATGTCTTAATGAAGGCTTGTGACCCGACCATCCCTCTATAGGTGTCTTGTCAAAAAGGGTTGATGTAGGAGACTTGTTAATCAAGTAAGAAGTAGTAACAATAGTTTCAGCCCAAAACCTTTGTTCTAGGCCAACATCACTCAACATACTCCTAGCCTTCTCTATCAGTGTCTTGTTCATTATTTATGCAACTCCATTCTGTTGCGGAGAATACGAAGTTGTCTTTTTTCTATGAATACCACACTCTTTACATAATCTATCAAAATCATTAGAGAAAAATTCACCACCATTATCAATCCTCAAACACTTTATTTTCTTTCTAGTCTGCAACTCAACCATTGCTTTAAATTCTTCAAATCAACTGAAAACTTCATATTTACCCTTTAGAAAATATACCCATATCCTTCTACTATAATCATCAATAAATGAAACATAATATATGGATTTACCAATCGAAGGAACATCTATAGGACCAAACACATCAGAATGAATAAGGTCCAATACACCATAAGATTTATGAGAACTTGAGTAAAATTGAACGCGATTTTGTTTTCCATAAATGCAATTCTCATAGAAATTGAATTCAAGATTACAATTAGACAAACCTTCAACAAGGTTTTTATTTTTCAAGGTCCTTAGACCTTTTTCTCCAATGTGGCCAAGTCTTTGGTGCCATAATAATTTTATCTACAAGTAACTTTGTTTCAGAAGAAAGAGCACCCCTAGGTACCCAAAAGCCATGACCATCTAATGAAGGTGAAACCCTCACTTCTTCCATAGACTTGCTTTTCACAGAAGTACTATTGCACTCAAAAGTGCATGCATCAAGCTTGTACAATGTGCCATATCTGACACCTCTAGCAATCACCATAGCACCTCTAACCATCTTGCATCTTGCATCAAAAAATACTAAATGCACACCCACATCTATTAGTTTTCTCATAGATAATAGATTGCGTGCTCAACCAGGGATATGCAACACACCGTTAATCTTTTTTATTCTACCATCAGGAAACCTAATTTTAACTTTACCACGACCAAAAATTTCTAAATGAGAATCATCACCCAAGTACACCTTACCTCCATCAAATTCTTCATTTCAGAATACCAATCTCTATTAAAGGTCATATGGAAAGATGCACCTAATTCAATTAACCAAGCATCATTATCTGCACGATTTTCCAAAGTTGCAATGAATGTGTCACCATCTCCCTTCTTGGACTCATAATCATAATCAAATTTCTTCTTTTTCTTCTTTTCTTCTTTGCAGTCCTTACAAACATGTCCAAGCTTACCGCAATTACAGCAAATAACTTTGGACTTTCCAAGAGACTTAGATCATCCCCTAAACCTGGATTTATCACACTTATTGTTCTTCTTGCCTTTTTCCTTAGGTCTTCCACGAAAATTTAGGGCCTCCTTAGCACTAATGGATACCTTCCTCCTCATCTCTTCAAAAATAAAAGAACCCAACACATCTTCAGTCTTCAATATACCATAAGTACTCCTAATAGCCATAACAAGAGAGTCCCATGAGTTAAGCAAAGAACAAAGCAAGATCTAACATTTCTCTTCCTCGTCCATGGTGTAGGGCACCATAGTCCTCCTAATGCATGAAAGAGTCTAAAGTTGTGTTTTTGGTTTTGAGTCATGTTTTTGATGGAATAAGGTCTATTTAGACCATGCTTAATGTCTTTGTCATGTTTTTGAGGCATTTTGAAATAGGTTGTGCAAATTTGTCATTTTTGCTAAAAGTTGTTATGCAACTTTGTATTTTGTCCATTTTGAGGAAGTTAAACAGTCATGAGACTTGAAAGGTAGTTGTATTTAGTTGTTTAGGTTGGTAAATTTTTAAATGCCTCATGTAATGGTTGAACCAAGGTTCTGGAAGTGATTTTGTAAGATGAGCATCAATAAAGTTCTGGTTTCCTGCATTTTTCTATTGTAATTTGCTGCTACATGAGGTTGTACAGCCTTGTACAGCCTAAAAGTGGTCTCAAATTGATTGGATTTGATGTGGAATTGAATCTAGTTTCTGAAAAACTTGGTCTCATCAAATTTCATTCAGTTTTGAGCATTTTAGAAGCAATTTACTCCAAACTGCTTCGAAAACCTAGGTTTTGGTGCTTTGAGTGAATAAAATCGAGTTTTAAGCCATTCCATCGGTGAAATGGCCTAAAAACCAGTGGAATGGAAGTAATTAGGATGTTTTTTTAATTTTATGAAATTTTCAGGAGCAGGGGTTAAGGATTTGGGCAAATGGGTTGATGCCCTAGTTGATTAAACTCGTGTTTTTAGGCAAAAATGATACATAGATGGTAGGGTTTGATAGAAAGCTCTTGGGAAGTGTTTTGGAAGGGTTGGAATTGTTTATGTAGACCATGTTTGACATTTTTTGGGCTAGTGGTATGAGAGTTTGAGGTCTGGGTTGTGAAAACCACAAAGTGACCTATCAAAACAAGCCTAATTACGCCTTTATGCAAGCGTAGCAGCAGTTTTTTTTGGGATATGTTCCAAAGAAACCCCTTTTTCTTTTGAGATATGTTATTAAAGGGCTTAATAGGTATCTAAAATAGCTTTTAGATTCTAGGTTTGAGGCTTGGACTGCAAGTTATGAAAGGAAAAGCTTGTTTGGAGTGCTACAAGGAGAGTGGTGAAATTGTGAGAGAAACCCACCAAACTAGGGTTCTAAGTTTGAAAGTTTGGTTTGTTTGAGTTAATTTGAGGCCCTCCACCTTAACTTTGCATCAATCCATTTTTACACCAACTAATGCCAACTAAGCTACTAGCATATTGAATGCTTCTAGGTGTTCTGTAATCCATCCACCCTCTTCCATTCTCAAGGAATACGACTTCTTCCTCAAGAAAATATTGTTCACTAGAGATTTGTCTTGATATATCTCACCAATATTCTTCCATAGTTTCTATGTAGAGGTCTCTTCATGGACATTGATTAAAACAGATTCTGACAGGAACAATCTGATTAGACCCTTGGCTTTACGGTCCATAACATCATATTGAGCAGCCCGAGTAGGATCTGTAAGCCTTGAGACATTCTCATCAGCAGCATCCCATAGATCCTCCTTCTTCAGCTTCCACATTTCAAAATTATTTCTAGTAAATTTTTCCACCTCTATTCTCCTTGATGTACTTGCAATCTAAAAATTCCTGCAACAAGATCGCAAAGTGTCTTTTTCACAAGCTCCCACTCAAATCTGGATTAGTTCAAAAAAACCCAACAACCCACAATTGAAGCCAAAGGTGATCAGGCTCTAATACCACATGTAAGGAAGCTAAGTTAGCGGAACAACTTCCTACACTAACCTTGAGAGGAGAATAACGCAAAAACTTTTTCAGATTTTTAATAGTTGCATAAAAATGAACAAGAATAAAGATAAATATCATGCATACCATGACACAATGATTTACATGGGGAAAACATTTTCAAGAGAAAAACCCCACACTTCAAAATCCACCCAATATATTATTCAGTAAATCATAAAGATTACACTATAGTTGCAAAGCAAGCTTCTTACTGGAGTATCACCCCTCAGAGGTCAAGAGACAACATGACTATTAATAGACTCTTACTGTCATATTTTGTACTCGCATACAGTCGTAATGTAGTGCCCTCAAAAATAGAGTTACATTCTAGGGTAAGACAACTGAACAAAATATATTCAACGGTCTAGATTTACAATGTATTCACTCCTGTCAATGAAGATTTACATAGGATTTTACTACTTGTGGGACCCACCATTCCAGCTCACTGCCACACAATTCACAACAAGGATGTGAATTGCACAACCATCCAATCAATAATCGCTATCTGCTTATACATATTGTTATTTGTCCTTATCAACCTATCGGGTCCCACCTTCTTCCATCGCATATCGCTCTATCGCTAAAAAATTGAACTTCAAAACCTCATGTCGGAGGTTACGAGGTTCTAAAAAACTGTGACATCCCATAAACAAAGGGATCACTAGTCGCTAAGTTATGAAATTCCAGACCCTTGTGACTTAGGTTACAAAAACTTGGAACGCCATGACAACAAGGAGATTGCTATGTCAGAAGGTTATGAAAAATCAGAACCCTGCAACATAGGTTATGAAAACTTGGAACTCCACGACTTTAAGTTACAAAACCATTTTTCTGCAAGGTTGAGACATAATTTCTCAACAAATACCAAGCCATAACACAAGTGTATTTTGTGGCTTATAAAATACGAGTGCATTTTGTGACTCCTAAAATTTGAGCACATTTTGTGGCTTATAAGATGTGCTCATGTTTTATAACTTTATTTTGTATATCTTGATCCTATTATTTTTTGTTCCTACATTGCTATATCACTTTAATCCAAATTTTTATCATATCTTCATCATATTGATTGTATATTGGAAGAATTGTGGTTTTTCCCCTTTTACATGCTAGGCTCTATTGCCATACTTTATCACTTAGATCTAAATCACCTAGCTTATAAATTTCCCTTTGTTCATTGCAACATGTAAGAATATCTTTGTTGTAATCAGGTTCACTAGCAACCTCATTAGATTCTTCTCTCCATGTTTCCATCATAGCACTACAATCAAACTGAACACTTAGATACATGAATTAATTAGCAATGACAGATGATCTCTAAGGATAAGCCTTTTGAACATGGACAAGAGTATATTAAAGGACTTCAATTGAAGAAGAGAATGTGTATCTCTTCTAATCTTTTCTTGGATATCAAGAACCTCTTGATATAGATAAGAGAAATTTTCATGAGTATCATCATGAAAAGGAACATCTCTAGTGTACTTCTGGATCTTAAAATAAACAAGATAATACAAATTAGGAACTAGGTTGAAGTAGTATGAGGAAAAATGACCAATACAAACATAAAGAAATGGTGAAAGAGATAAAATAATATAGAGAAAGAGGGAGAGGGAGAGGGAGAGAAAGTGATATATATAGAGAGGGAGGGAGAGGGAGAAATAGAGAGAGTGGGAGTGGGAAATAGAGAGAGGGAGAGGGAGAGGGAGAAATATAGAAAAAGAGATAGTGAAGAGAGATATAGAGAGGAGGAGAGAGAGATATAGAGAGAGAGAGGGAGAGAGGGAGAGTGATATATAGGATGAGGGAGAGGGATAAAGAGAGAGGGAGGGTAGAGAGATAAAGAAATAGAGTAATAGAGAGATAGAGAGGGAGTGACAGAGAAAGAGAGAGGGAAGGGAGGGGGAGATAGAGATAGGGGAGCAATATAGACATAGAGGTGGGGAGAGAGATATAAAGAGGGAGAGAAGAGGGAGAGATGGAGATAGAAAGAGGGAGAGATGAAAAGATAAGGATAGAGAGATAAAGAGAGTAAAATGAATGAGCCTTTTAACTTTAGATATAAAACATGATCACATTTGTAAATGATTTTTCCTACCCATTTTTCCTTAGAATAGGTATAGAAAACAAGCCTAAAGGCTTGGACTATTAATTTTCCTCTATTTCACATTTTTTGGCATTCAAAGGATTTTTTCAACTTGCACATCATCATATTAACACATTATATAATGATATCTAACAAAATTACCATAAAAATTTTACATGTCTTCTTAGCTTTTCAACCATATAATTTTTTTAGTTGAAATGTATTAACATATTTATTTTAATTTCTTTTACTTTTTTTTATATATTCTTCGAATACATATGTATTGATTTTTATTTATAACTTTTTATGTACTTATGGACTTTAAAAAAAATAGGATTGTCTTATGCTTCATTCTTTACACATTAAAAAAATATACTTTTTAATTTTTTTTATGCAAGTTATGTGACACACATGCTTAGTCATGTAGTTTTCAAGATGCATCCACTTTGAGAAATCACAAAAAATCAATAAAAAATCATTAAAAAATACACAATTTCTAGTACTCACTCAACTATGACGAGCAAAAGAATTTGATTAAGATGGAAAGTTGGGGCTATGAGCACAAATCCCTCAAGAAGATATGGGCAGAGGTTGTGGAGGTGATCATGTGTTATGTGACGTTGGAAGGCAGGTTTACTGCTATACTAAGTCACCATTTCACTCTTTTAAATCACTTCAGGCATGGGTTGTTTATCTCCTTTCCATTTTTTTTTTTTGTCTTCCATGGATATTTTTGTTTATGCACATTTAAAAAATAGGATGGATATGGTCCTCCATGAGGGTCTCATTCTTTTAATCATGGAGCATGTTAGAACTCTTCTCCCTACCCCTGCTATTAAGGGCAAGGAGAAGATTTCAAAGAATTTTCTAGTTCATCTGGATAGGATACCAGCATTGCCGAAGAAGGGAGTGGGAAGAAGAGGATGATGATGGCTCTCTGTCCCCTGAGGCTACCTCCTCAAAAAAGAGGAAGAAGGGTAGCCTTAAAATTAATCGAGCTACTAAGCGCCTTGTTCTTTTTGACAATGAGGATATGGAGGTGGGCTCAGATGAGTCCTCTCCCAAGAAGGTGGATTTGGCTATTGGCTAGGGAGAAGTCAAAGGTGGAGGTAATGAGGATGGTTTGTAGGAGAATGTGTTGGGTACGGAGACCAAGGATAAGTTGAGGAGGGTGTCCAAATGCATTACCAAATTGAAGAACTAGGCCTTGAAAGTTTTAGCAAAGGATTCCAAGGTGATTTGTGAGGAAAAGGTTTCTGTTGAAAAGGCGATTGAAATTGATGACTCGCCGAATCATAACACACCCATTGAGGACCTACATGAAAAAAATAAGGGTCAATATGAGGAAGATGATGAGAAGAAGAGTGCTAAGTCAAAGCCTCTAAAGGTAAATCCCCTTTTTGAGGACTTTTCTTATCTAAATGGTGAGTCTACCCCAATGTTTGAGCTGCTGGACATGGCTAGGGTTGGGGCCACTGGAACTTTTAAATTAACTAAGTGGACTCTTCAGGAGTTTAATAAAGTCAGTGTTAAAATAAGGGGTTTAAAGGAGAACTTAAAGAATGTTTTGAAAAGCTCGGTGTCAGATATTCTAATTGACAGAATTGTGGACCTTGAGGGTTCCTTCCATGATTTCAAATCTCTATGTGAAGAACGTTTGGCTGGGTTAGAAGCCAAGGTTGTGGGCACTAATGCGGACATAAAGAAGCTTCTCCATGTGTGCCATATTTTTGTTAAGAATAGTGCAAACTCCTTGGAAGTCCTGTTTCAAAAGATTAGTGAGCTCAGGGAGGACCAATTGTACTTTTTTGAATTAATGGAGAAAAAGCACTCAACCAAGGGCAAAGGAAAAAAAGGTGTGAAAGATGGTAGTAAAGGCCCTATTGTTAAAGGGTTTGTTGATTGGAAAAAGTCCTTTGAATTTGAGAAGGAGCTATTGGACATGATTGATTTGCATAGGAGCTAGGAGCTTGAGGTGGCCAACACCTTAAGCAGTATGAAATAGTGTTTTGTTCTCTTTATCTATTGTTTGATTTCTGTTGGGTCTTGGTTTTCTTTCATTTTTTTGTTGTTTTGATGTTGTTGGGTGTTGCTGATGGTTTATTGATTTATCTCTTGTGCAACACTCTATCTGTTTTGTTTTTTTGGTTATGGTCTACTGCTGGTATCTTGTTATACTATATTCTAACCAGCATTTTGTATCTTAAGTTGTAAAGGGTTTTAGGTCCCTTCAAAACCTATTTTTCTCGTATAATCAAAACTATATTTCTACCAACTAGTTTTTAAAAATACAATGTAACAAAAATTAGGGGGCACACACCAAACACTATGTTATATTTTTGAGAGAAAAATAGGAACACATTTGTATGCACAACATTTTGTCCTCTTAACTTTAAATGTTTTTTGAAAAACTTTAGTATTTTAGAAACTAGATTCACAATACTATAATTCATGTTCTTGTCATATCTTCAATTTTAAGTGCATGCATCTCAAATTACTCATCCAATTTTAGGTTTAGTTGATTTCGGGGAAAAAGTGTCCACTTTTAACCTCCTTTTTGTATACCATTTCCATGCACTTTCCCAAGTACCTACTTGGGAGGATTATATCTCTCTTGCACATTAATATGCATCTACTTAGAGAGGTAACATTCATTAATATCATGTAATTATGCATTCCTTATTTGGTGGAGCTTTTTACTACGTCTCTTTTATCCCTCATTGGTTGTATGTACACATCACTTGGGATCCTATCCTATAAATTCCACCTTCATGCTCTTATATGAGCATATTATACATTTTCCATTTACACTGTTATTCTAATGAATTTTTTGTGTTGCATCTTTTCTCTTGATTCTCATATGCAATTTATCTATCATGGCTTGATTTTGTCATCCAGGGCTTAGGTGTGTATATGCAACTATGTAATTATTACAAGTACAATATGTAAGGGGAAGACATGATGCCCCCTAATATAAAGATATGGTGAAGTAAGATCAATGTGTCATGAGGATAAAGCATGATTCTTACCCAAAGTATATGTGATTCTACATGTAGAATAATATTATATCAAAATAAATTAAAGTAGAAACCCTAGAAGAATCATAGGACGTGTAGGATCAAATGGGTTCACCAAAATAAAAATGCATTCTCTTCATCTGATCATGTATCATAGAATGTGATTTGAAATGTTGATGTTAAAACACACAATTAAAATCGAGAACCAATCTTGATCATTGATCTAGGTTATGGAAATATTATGTCTCTCATTTTCCTTTATGTTACCTAGGCTAATCCAATCAAATGCATACAAATAGGTACAATGAGTCTAGGTAAATAAATGATAGATGGGCATTGATACTTTTTTATAATTGAGTACAAGAAATGTAAATAGAAAATAAATGTACTTGGCTTGATAATCAATTAATGGATGGAGAATGAAGGAGATCTTGATTTGGTATGTCTTGGGATTAAGAATAGTTAATATCAAATTGGTAATTGCCTAGGAATCTCAATACTTTTTTGAGTCTATGTAAGGATAAATTCTTTTTTTAGGGATAGATTTACAACCATGAACTCGTCATGCATATGCAAACTTGAACTTTTTTATTTATATATCATTCTTATTCACTTCGCCTAAGATGTCTTGATTCCTCTTGCATTCCTTGACATCTATACAAGCTAGTAATGTTGAAAATTTCTTTTGTTAGATTGTACAACTAAGTTTTAATGGAAGCACAACTTGATCAACCCCTTGAAATTGAACAATATTGAAAACAACACTCTTAAGTCATGCAAATGTCTCTTGAATGATTGTGCACTGCTAGGTTCCTTCTAGAGCATCAATTGAACTGTGTAGGTGCAAATGATACTTGAATTACTTGTTTGATCTCTTGATTTATCAATTGAATGGCTTTAAATGTAAGGAAATAACAAGATATTATTTAAACTTGTGTTTAGTTTGCTATAGGAAAGAAGGGTAAAGGTGGGAAGTTAGTCAATTTTGAATCAAACAAGTTAAATTAGGGTGGGACAAATTCATGACAAAGAGAATAACCTTTTGATTATGCATGTAATCATTATTTTTTTATTAAAGAAAATCTCACAAAAATCAATTAACTATTTTATAGAGATTTGGATTCACACTATTAAAATAAAAAAATAAAACTTAAATTAAAGCACATAAATTAACATATAAAAATAATCTTCTTAGAGATTTGATTTTACACAATTAAAATAAAAAAATAAATTAAATCTTAAACTATTTGACATTGCCATTTTTTTTATTTTTTCAAATTTCATTAACTTCAAAACATAAATAAATACAAATAAGAATTAAATTAAAATAACTAAAATTTATATAATTATTAATTAAATTATAATTGTAATCCTATTATTATTAATTATTATAATTCTAAAAGCATTATAATTAGGATTAGGATTAGAATTAACAATAAAAAATTATGACTAGATCTATTCAAAAAAAATTTTAAAAAAAATTAAAATAATCTAATATTCTTATTTGAAATCTTATTCCCAATATCAATTCATAGATTTTTTTTGTAATGTCACTCTACTATTCCTTACTAAATAATCATTCATTAATATTTAATAATTATTGATTTGAATGAAGAGATTTAGTTGCACTTCTATTTGCTACGAATAAATCTCTCATAATTTAATATAATATATTATTTTTTAATAATCATATATTAATATATATTAAATTAAAAATAAACAACTTGTAATAAATAATAATTTTAATATATAACAATTTTATATTAATAATAAGAGAAGAAACATTGCCAACATGTAATATCTAACTTGTAATTATTTTTAGTATATATTATATTTATTTTATTTATAAAATTTATTTAATATATAATAATTAGTAATATAACATTTATTAAATATATTATTTATTTCAAAGTTAGTGATTAAAATTAGGTTTATAGTTATGGATACTATTATGACAATAGTTATGGTTAGAGATGGGTCTAGGATTAGAATAATGGTTAAGATTTATTGTTAAGGTTAGGATTAGGGTTAGGGTTAGGTTATGCAAATAACTAATTAACAATACTAAAACACTACATACATTTATTTTTATTCAAATTAATAAAACTTACATTTTTTTTTCACATTATTAAAACTTACATTTATTTTTTTTCACATTAATAAAACTTACATTTTATTTTTTTCAAATTTAAAAAACAATAATTATAATACTATAAACACAAGTATTAGCCACAACGTGACACTTGTTTTCTTAATCTTGAACTTACTATATAATAGAATTGAAACCTTTTTTTATCTCTAATAAAAACCATATAAAAATATTAACTTTACAATATATTAAACTTTTATATTATAATTTAATAATTGAAATAATGATTTTTTTTTTATAATTTAACCATAAAAAAGGTGATTTTTAATTTTGTTATAATTTATAAAAATCTTATTTTTCAGTTTTGTTATAATTTATCCCAAAAAAATCTTATTTTTCAATTTTGTTATAATTTATCACAAAAATCTTATTTTTCGAGCTTGAAATGTCTAAACATAATATCGTTCTAATCTTAACACAAGCTAAAAAATAAAATAAGTTAACAAAAATATAAACTTACTTTTAAATGTTATGGTCACATCTATACCTGTTGACCTAACTAAAAGGACATGGTAGCTATTAATGTCTGTGGCACATTTATGTGAGGAGGGGAAAGAAAATAAGTATGATTGGGGTCCATTGAGGGGTCTTATTCAATTCATTTATTTTGTCTCTTCCAAATCACATGCTTCCTCATTAATGTAATATCCCTCTCCTTCCACATCTCTGTCGTCCACCCCAATAATGTTTTCTGGAACGTTGACCCGAATTAAAATGCTCTCAACCCATCTGAATCACTTGCTTTTCATAGGATACTGTTCCTCCTTGGGTTTTTAATCTCATTACCTACACAAGATTGGTATGTAAAATTTATTTAAATGTAAATGCTCGTCTGAAATTTAATTTTGAAGATGGTGAAGATTGGAGAGTACAAAAATATCTAGGCTATATGAAGGTTTTAAAGTATATATGATTTTGTTTGTTTTGATTATTTGTAATCAATGTTTTAATTTTGTTTGGATTAATTTTAATTTCTAGATTAGTATTTTCTTTGTTTAAGTCAAGATTGTATGTGTAGTTTTAATTTTTTAGTTTGTAAATTTAAATTTATAGATATGTTGGGCTAACTAACTCTCTAGTTTAAATTATGCATCTAGTATTCTTTTTTTTTTTTAATATTGAACAAAGCAAAAGAATGTACAAAAATAAAGCTACGAACAGTAGCTGAAAAACAGGACAAATCAAAAGGCTGGAAAAACTAAACCATATCAACAAGGGCCGATAACGTTCTCAAGGCAGTGCAAAAAATCAACCAAAAAAACAATTACATAAACTTTACAACATTATGATCAAGTTTATTGTCCAGTTGAAACTTCACTATCTGGTCTTTAATCTGCTGCAATTGATGTTTAGCTCTCTCACTCTTCTTACGTATAACCTGAATCTGTGAAATAAGAGTAGCCACCTGAAGACATATGTCAGAGTAAATCCGTAGAGTCCCAACAGCCTGATAAAAATTAGCAGAAAACATTGCAGCACATCTATTTTTCCATATATTTTTTAAAATCACATGTCGAATAGAATCAGCAATCACATCTTTTTGCATGCCAAGCCCAAAAACAGCCTCTTTCCAAGTTAAATCGTGTTTAAAAATAGCTGAGAAGTCTCTAAAAATAGTAAACCATTGCTTTTTAACATAAACATAGTCCCAAAAAATGTGCCTCAAACTTTCCACACCCTTACAAAAAGGGCAACTTGTTGGTCGAATCATAATGCACTTCAATCTATCTCCCACAGGTAGCTTGCAGTGCAATATCTTCCAAACCAACACCTGTGAGTCAAAATCAGCTCTAGAACGCCATATTTGAGTACTTAGTTTACACCAAAAATTAGTGTTGAATCTACATCGCCACTTAGGATTCAAACGATTAGCAATATTCCAACTAGGAAGCAACTGCAAATACACATTTTTTAAAGGAAGATTATTAAAATGACTGTAAGATAACCATTTCCAGTCTCTAAAGAAAAAACAGTCACTTGAAGTACAAAACTTCATCGTAAGATCAACCGGCACAAGAGACTTAATAAAAATTATGAACTGTTCATAATTAGAATTTAGCCCATACTGCTCCTTAATGCTGTTCCAAGGAGCCCAATCAAAAAGGTCAAAATCCCAAAGGTCTTTAAATTGTCGAACTCCCTTTTTAAACAAATAATAAGCTTGTCTTGGGAAACATAAGGCCAAAGGCAGATCATGATAAGAAATTATTTTGTTCCACCAAATTGACATAGAAATAAAACTAAATCCCATCTGTAAGGAAGATCCATTCCAATTCAAAAAAATGCTAACTTTTTGCCAAGCTTTCCAAATAGATTGAAGTGGAAAAGAGGCTTTGATTCTAAAGTGAGAAGGTAAAAGCATTTTATCCAGCCAACGAACCTCTTGCCATTTCTTCTTAATAGAAGCATCCATAATTCTTTGACTAACTAAAATCTTCCATGGTTCATCTCCGCTGAAAGCTCTTATAATCCATTTTGCAGCAAGGCAAATCCCTTGGGTTTGGGGATCAATAAGCCCCAAACCACCTTTGTGTTTAGGCTGAATACAATGAGACCATGAAGAAGCAATAAAACCACCACTACCATCCCATCTGGACCACAAGAACTTACAGATTATTCTATTGAGTTCCTCATAGCCTTGTTTGGAAGGCATCCAACAAGAAGAGTAGTACACATGGGAAGCAATGAGGATTTTATTAGCCACTTGAATCTTACTAGCCAAGGACAAAAATTTATTACCAAAATTGCACAGCTTATGTTTAATTCTATTTAAGAACCAAGCCCACATATCAGAAAGAGAAACTCCCAAACCAAAGGGTATACCTAGATATCTAGTTATCACACCATGCTTAATTTGCCTTCATTCTTTTGGTATCCATTGTGGCTTATCATAGGGCCGAGTCATTAAGAACTTAGTTTTGTTATGAGCAATAATGGAACCAGATAACTCGCAATACTGTTAGTGTAGGTTTTTATTTCCTAGTTGGGATATTTATTTTCCCTTTATTACTAGTTTTTTCCTACACCTTTTTAATCTTGCTTAGGTTAATAAAGCATGTTTAATTAGGTGAGAGGATTATGAGGTGTCACCTTCCTACATGTGAGCATCCATTTTCTATCTTGGGAAGATACCTTGCTATCTTTAGTCTGATAGATGGTTTTTCCTCATTGGTCGGTGTTGCCACCTACACCCCTCTCTCTTGCCTATATAAACACGCTACCTAGCTTGTATTTTCAATCAATATGGAATGCATTGTGTTGTTACTCTGCCATTCTCTTGATTTGAGCTCTTAATGCAATTTTGTCTCTTCGACTTTTGCATGTCTCTCGGAATCACTGGTTTGCTTTCATTTGCATTTCAGTTTATGTGGCTTAGATCTCTCTTTCAGATTCTGGTTTTTAATCTTATTCAAGATTTCTAACATGGTATCAGAGCTGTAGTTTGAGAGTTTTAGGTTCATTTGATTCCTGATTAAGAGATTGAGTTCTATAAGATCTTGTCAATCCCATATGTTCTTCTCTTGCGTTTTATAACGATCTGGAGAATCAGAAAGGATATAACAAGACCCATTAACCCCTTTCTTTTGCATGCAATTTTTTGTAAGATCCAGGTGATTGCAGCATTTCTGGTTGTTCCAACGTGTCCAGGGGGCTCGATAAATTCAGAAATTGCTTTCATTTCATCTGATTTGGAGATCATGTGAAAAAGTTGCAAATGGGGGTTTGAAGCTCATATTTTATGAAGCATCTTTCAAACGGGATATTTTTCAAGCCAAAAGAACATTTCTATTGTGTCTGGAAGGCCCCAAAACCCCCATTTCCATATAAGGTGCTTGCAGATCGGACACCGGGAGCTTTGCATGTCTTTTTTTCCTTGTAAAAGATGTTTTTTTACACTACAGCTACAACTTGCACATGTGGTAAAGAAAAACGCCTTCTGGGTTTTGTTCGTTGCATCGAAAAACCATCTGGGTATTAGTTAGTTTTTTCATGCAGATAATTAATCGTGTGGAAATTGCATCAGAAAGCTTCAGCTGGACCCCTCACCATTGCAATTTTCATTTTTCCACCTGATTTTCAAATGGCTTGTTCTCAGCCATACGAAGGTAATTTTCAGTGAAATTTTTTTTGAAAAGGGGTGGAATCACATGCTCTTTACAGTGGTATAATCGATTTTTTTTAAAGTGACCTCATTTTTCCAGAATTTAAGTTTTCTCATCAGATCTGAAGGACAGTTCTCGTTTTTTGAACTTCAAACTGCTATAACTTTCTCATATGATCTCGGATTGAGGTCATTCTTTTTTTTGAAAGTAGATATTTTTCCGAGCACAACACATTGGTGTAGGTTTGAAGTCATTATTCATTTTTTTACTTCAATATTTGGGTCCATTTTTGGACATTTGTATAACTCTGGAAAATAACTCCAACATTGTAAGCGCACTGATCTATAAAGTGCCAAGCAAATATTTCTAGGGGGGTTTCTTTGATTGAGTAAAAAGGGGGGTTCATTGTGTTGACTCTTGTTAGCACATATTCTCTTTTAGAAACATGATTTTATGCATCATAGTTCATTATGGGGTTCTCATTTCATCCTGCTTTGATCATGTTGAAACGGGGAAACTACACAAAAATGGAGAAATGGTATCATCACACATCTCCATTGGCTTCATTTGCTGCCAAATTTGTATAATATTGTTCCCCCTCCTGGTTTGGAGGACATTTTTGAGGGGATATCACTCTTCTATTTAGATCATACTTTGGAGAGTTTTCTAGAGTCTCCTCATCTTTGTGTCTCAACCTTGCTTGGAGATCTTGAGACTATCTTGGAGGCCCTTTCTTTCTCTTCAGAGATTTCATATATGAGACTTCCTCCATCTTCATCGAAGTTTCTTCTGCATCTACCATTAGATTGGCTTCAGTCTTCTTTCAATGGTTTTGAGGACACTTCATTATGGGGGGGGCAACCAAGCCTCCATCTATTCCTTCAATGGAAGGAACATCACAATGCAGTCTTTGGATTTTGTTCAGCATCTGTTTTTGCATCGTCTTGATTTGTCACCTTCTACATTGATTGGGTATGTACCTGAGTGGGTTGTGGCATCTTCATCTTCATCAGGCAAGGAGACACATGAGCAGCTTTCAAAGATATCATCAGCATTCATATACATCCATCCTTCCCTCAATTCCTATCCGGAATGGGAAGCATCTCTGCACTTGCACCTGGTTTTGTTTCTTCCGAAAGGGAGACAAGTTGTTTGTCGACATTGAATCATGTTTTGTCTACATACACTTACCTTTTTTTGTAGGTGATCACATATTTTGGGGGGGCTATATTGTCTCTCTATTTCTCTCCTATGGGGGGGGCATTGATTGTATTGTATCCATGTGATGATTGTTGTCCTTGGGGGGATGATGTTGAGTCCTCCAATCATCACCTTTCTGCTTTCATCTCCTTTTTTTTTCAAAGAGGGGTTTTCTTCCCACTGGGTTTTCCCCTTTTCTCCATTTAGTGGGAGATTAGTTGCATTTTCATCCTATGTAAATGGGTATCTAATATGGCCATCAGTCGGGACCCTTCTTTATACCCACCTAAGCAGCGCTTAAGGGGGGGTGTTAGTGTAGGTTTTTATTTCCTCGTTGGGATATTTATTTTCCCTTTATTACTAGTTTTTTCCTACACCTTTTTAATCTTGCTTAGGTTAATAAAGCATGTTTAATTAGGTGAGAGGATTATGAGGTGTCACCTTCCTACATGTGAGCATCCATTTTCTATCTTGGGAAGATACCTTGCTATCTTTAGTCTGATAGATGGTTGCTCCTCATTGGTTGGTGTTGCCACCTACACCCCTCTCTCTTGCCTATATAAACACGCTACCTAGCTTGTATTTTCAATCAATATGGAATGCATTGTGTTGTTACTCTGCCATTCTCTTGCTTTGAGCTCTTAATGCAATTTTGTCTCTTCGACTTTTGCATGTCTCTCGGAATCGCTGGTTTGCTTTCATTTGCATTTCAGTTTATGTAGCTTAGATCTCTCTTTCAGATTCTGGTTTTTAATCTTATTCAAGATTTCTAACAAATACAAATTGACCATTTCCAAAGCATGGTTCACCTCCTCTTCAGAATTATGCAAGAACAACATACTATCATCAGCAAAATGGGAGTTAATAACCACCTGGTTTTGAGGGATAGAAATCCCTTTGATAAGCTTCATTTGATGAGATTTATGCAGAAAATAACCCAAGGCATCAGCTGTAAGAACATACAAAAAGGGAGAAAGAGGACATCCTTGCCTTATGGAACGCTGTAACTCAAAGGGGTCAGACATATTTTTATTAATAATCAAATGAGCATTAGCATCTTGAAACAGCATTTGAAAATGCTTTTGAATTTTAGGACCAAAACCCAGCCAATGAAGCATTTTAAGGATAAAGCTCCAACGAATTCTATCGTAAGCTTTATCAAAATCCAGCTTGACTATCAAAGTATTTTGGCCTGATTGTTGCGCCCTTTCCATAGTCTCCCAAGCTAGCATAAGGTTATCAAGGATGTATCTACCTTTTAAAAACCCTTTCTGCTTAGATCTCACAATCATTTGAACAATGGGCTTGATTCTGATAGCTAAAGCCTTTGCAATAATTTTATATGAAGTGTTTAGTAATGTAATTGGACGCCAACCAGCAATGGTATCTTCATTCTTCCCCTTAGAAATAAGTTTAATAATACCTTTGTTGATAATAGGACCCAAAGAACCGCTTTGAAGGGCTTCCAAATATAGCATATAAAAATCCTCCTTAATATGCTTCCACATAGTTTGATAAAATTCAGCAAGAAGACCATCAAATCTAGGACTTCTATTTGGCTTTATAGAAAATAAAGCACATTCAATTTCCTCCAAAGAGAGCACTCTATCCAAATACTTACTATTACTTGGATCGATCATATTAGGAACAAATTCTTGTATGCTATCCTCCAACGCATGTTGAATATCAGTCCAATTATTATCTTCTTTAAAAAACCTATCATAAAAACTATGAAATAGATTAATAATCTCAGCTTGATCAGTATGGAGACCCCTTTCATCCCTTATAGCTTCAATTTTCTCTTTTTTATGCTTATAGTTGAGATGATTGAAGAAATATTTAGATCCCTTGTTCCCTTCCTTGATCCATTGAAGTCTGGCTCTAATTTTAGCACCTTGACCTCTATAATGATCAAGTTTTCGCAGCTGCGCTTCCGTAACAGCAATATGTTTTTGAAGATTTTCATTGAGAGGATCAAGATTAAGTTTAGTTCGAGCAAGTTCAAGTTGTCCTTGGAGAGATTTTTCACTGCGTTTACGTTTCCAATCCATCCTTCTCCCGAAAGAATGAAGAAACTCAACACATTGTGATATAGCAGAAATCCACCATCTTACCCAAGAGTCTCCTTCAAGAGGTTTGGGAATAGAGTTCCAAATCCCAACTAAAGCTAAAACACATTCTTTATTTTTAAGATGAGAATTATTAAGCTTGAAAGGGAGATGAGAAGAAGGCTCAGCCTCAGCATTCTTCGAAGAGGACAAGGAACACACAATTGGATAATGATCAGATAAAGTTGTGGAATAAGCCACTAGAACCCAAAAATCCTGAGATAACTTATCCAACCTGAGATTGAGAGATATATAGAAACGATCCAATTTGCTCAACTTCCTATCATTACCTGATCTGCAATTAGACCAAGTATACCAGTTATTGGCATGACAAGAGAATTGGTTGCGGAGAGGATTGGAAACTCCAAGCACATTCCTGCAATAAACCCATGTTTCAAATTCTTCTTGGTTGAGTTTAAAGTGATTAAACCAACTGTGATCCTCATTATGTTCCACCATGTTGAAGTCTCCTCCCAAAACCCAATCAGCAGTAGGAAGGTTCTTACTCATCCAATCCCAAAGAACACCTCTTTCTCTTGAGTTGTTAGGAGCATAAATAGAACAAAAACAAAGAGGTTGACCATTGATAAAGGTGAGGGCCCAAACACAGTTATGGGTTGGGTCCTCACCCTTAGCAATGACATGTTTAGAAATTAAAGGATCCAAGCCGAGAACAACCCCACCGCTGCCCTCCTTATGTAAGGTATGAATAAACAAAGCATCTTTCCATAAATTGAAAAGAGACATATTTAAACGCTCCTCACCGATCTTAACCTCTTGTAGCATAAGCACATCAGGCTTCCATTTCTCAAGAGAGTCCTTGACTTTAAATTTACAATGAGGGTGGGATAACCCTCTCACATTCCAGGATAATATTCTGAACCTCATAGTGAAATGTCAAGAGAATCAACCTCCTCTTGTGGCAAGACTCCATAGCGATTAGAGATAGGGACTTCTTGATCATTGATCAGTTTTTCAGTTGAACCACCAGAAGGGGATCTGGATCGTTGTTGAGAATTAGGAGGGGGAGACAAAGATCTACTAGGGGATTTCAATGACCTAGAGAAAGATGGAGCAGCAAGTTCCTTAGGAGATGAATGAGAATTTGAGGAGACAAAGATCTAGTACTTGTTTAAAATGACACTATTGCACTTAGTCTACTACTTCAACAAATTCAAATCCAAAATGTTGGTTTGTACTAACCGTTCTCTCAATGGTTGGGCATATTCAGGTGGTTAATAAAATCATATTGACTAGTCATGTATATACTTCCTCTTATTGGCTACACTCCAAAGCTTGCTACAACTAGCTCACTCAACTAATTTGTAATTTTATTTGGTCCAAATGGGGAAATAAAAAGGGTAGACCTGCAACCTCTTGGTCTCACTGTCTTCTCCCTAAAGAAAAGGGTGGGTTGGACATCATTGATCCGTTTATTCAAGGAGTCTGTCTTTCAGCCAAATGGATAGGCAGAGCTTTGGATGACAATGCACCTTAGAAATCGCTGATTGGATATCATATTCAAACAACTACCTTAGGTAAAGCTTGGAGCTCCATCCAATGGAATGACAAGATCCTCCTAGCCCACTACTTCAAACTCCATGGATCAACCCCCCTAAATTGCATTTAGAAAGTGTGGAAAATAGTCTCACAAAAGCTATCATGGCCTGATCAACCTTTTTGTCATGGGCTCAATTTTACTTCCTCATCAATTTGGTGGAATTTCTTGATTCAAATTAATAAATTGCCTCTTGCCATGATTCCTAGACTGAAAGCTAAGCATCTCTACAAAAGAGGTATCCAAGTGTTCAATGACTTATGGGATCCTACCAATTTCACATGAAAATCATGGGAAAAACTTACAATTTGCTTGAACACTAAAGATAAAGACATAGTGTTGGAAATCCAAAACATGGTACCCCTTAGTCTCATCATCCTCATGTCCACTAGTTGCCATTCAATCTTTTTCAAAGACTGGAGGTGGTTGAATGGTAGCTGCATTAGAAATTTTCCTCTTAAGGTCCTATATAAATAGCCCATTCCTACCATGCCCCTATCAAGTCGACTTATCTCTATTTGGCATTGTAACCTTAAAAGGCCAAAGTGGAACATGCTCAACCTGCAAATTTGGCAATCAAAAGTTGATGCACAATCTCAACTGACTGCTTGGAAGCATCTTCACGCTAAACTCCTAATTGGAACCCACCTCAAATTCCTTTGTCCACCTCCCTCCTATCCATTTTGTGGCAAGATTGAAACCTTTAAACACTATTTATGGTTTTTCCCTCAAGTTAAAAAGTTGTGGACTGCCCTCTTCATATCCTTGCTAGCACTATTTCATTTCCCATGGTCATGGAAATCAACTCTTCTAGGATCCTCTACCAAGCACAATTTGTCAACCAACTCATGTTGGCTTACCATAATAAAACATATCTGGAGATTTCGATGTCAGCCTGCCTTGGCTCATACCTTCTTTCCTCTTGAGATTAAAATTCTTTCCATTTGCTTCAACCTGCATACCCTTGTGATGAGCAAAGACTCTTTCTTGGGATAGAAGGGCACTACTTCTACTATTCTCTTTCTCTAGGTAAAGCATCTCTTAACCCAGATCCAAGAAAAACTTAAGCCTACCTTTCCTAGTGAAATGGTTATCTACAATCAAAGTTGGCTTTATGTGACTAATACAAGTTGATTTGGTTTGCTAGAAGACTCAAATGATATGACTAGAGCATTTAATCTCTTGAGAAGATGAGGAAAAAGAAGCTATTTAAAATTCTAATGGAGTGGTTTGACCTTCATTCAATGAATAGAGGCACATACAAGATCTATAGGCTAAAGGTTTTGTGTAATCACAGGAATGATTGGAGAAAGAGAGGAATTTGTTGTACATTTCTAGCTCTAATACACATTACTTATGTGTTTTCATACAGTTCTTTTGTGTGTGTGTTGTTGTCAATGCCATGTTGGGTTTTCGCCATGCTACCAGGGATCGATTACTGCTCTTTGTAAATTGGATCGAGCTTGCTACATGTTATATTTTGACAACAATTTGTTGCTATAGGCTCTTCCTACTTGGATAGTTAATTAGCTAAATTATAACAACTTTGTTGCTGGTTGTATTTTGGATTGTGCTACATGTTGTCTTTAGGTAACAATCTGTTGTTGCAAGGTATTGTTACTTGATTTATAATAACATTATTGTTCATTTTCTTGGACAATTAACTTGTTGGTTTATAACAACACTTATGTTGATTTTTTGATGTATTTTATGTTTGAAATTGTATATTAGTTTTTTTAATAAAATTCTTATTCCAATAAAAAAGACATCATCCCTAGACCATTTAATGTTAAAAATGACATGGTCCCCTAGATAATTTAAAACATCTATCTAGAATCACCCATTATTCATGATCTAGGAGGATCTAGAAAACCTAAAAATTTCATAGTCTCAGAATCTGACAAAACCAACATCATTCGATGGAGCTCACCGACATGATCCTAACATAGCTTGAATCACATTAAAAGGAGGCCAAATGTAAAAGCTATGCTCATTCAAAGTTCAACGAGACCAGGGTTTCCAAATGTAGACTCAAGGCCAAAAATTGATCATCTCCAAATCAAAAGGAAATGGTAGCAAGTCGAAGAGCTCATTGAGATGATTTTGATGCCACTTGAATCGTGTCAAACAAAGTCTATATGAGCGAGATATGGCCAGTCAAAGTTTACAAAAAGATGGGTTGATTAGGTCGTATGGGCGTTGACGTGGGAGTATGATGTTGACATGGAAAAATTCGTTCACAACATGTGGCAGCTATGTGGCATGTTGACGTGGCACAAGAAGCTGAGGTGGACCAACCAGATGGTGACATGTGGAAGGCGCTAGGAGAAGGTGTGGTAGGTCACATGTGTTAACGTGGACCATTTGGCTACGGACACATTTCCTATAGTGGCAAGTGAATAGATGCCATGTGGCCCGATGGTTGGCATCATGTGGCACCTACTATTGTAGACGGTTTTGTCAGTTTGATCAAATTATAGGTTGGGGGATTTGAACCCCCAACCTCTCCTCTCCCATTCTCACTCCTCACCATTAGACCACTAGATTCACTCTATGATATATGGAGCAAGGGTTTTATTTAAATATTATTTACACCGATATTGGGGGGTCGGGCAGTTCAAACCCCTGACCCCCACCTTTTGCATTCTCCTCTCTACCAATGCGACAACGACGACTTCATGATTAGAAGTGGCAGTTTTGATTTTAATTAAAGGTGTGTCAGGGACATAAGGAGCTCGAGCTTAGCCCGAGGCCCCCCCATATTCATAAAATTTAAAACAATAACTTTATTAATAAACAAACCCGATAATAACAGGGGCTACAATCATGTGAAACCATAAAAATGAATATTTTAATGGGGTTTTAAAAAGATTGTAAAAGGGGCTCGATGAATATGAGCCATATATTAAAAGATTTGTGATTTTAAATTTAGTTGATATGGGAAATATGGGGAAATATTATTGTTTTAACCCCATAATAGTATGTGAAATTGTATAAAAGGGGAGTTTCTAGCTTAGGGAGGACATTGGAGGAATAAAGAAGGTTGGAGACTGATGTATGCATGAAGACTTTGTAAACTTGTGTTCCTTTAAGTGTAATTGGGAATTCTAAGGCGTTTGAAGTCAATCCCTTAGACGCAAGTAAAGGAGAATGTGAAAGAGTCTTAGGTGTTGAGATAGACTATGAGGGAAATTGTAATGCAGAACTGAAGCTTGGATGATGTAAAAAGGCAATTAAAGCTTGGCATCATTAATAAAGTGGTCCTATGTTGAGAAGCAGACTTGGAGATGTAGCCCAAACAAATGGGTGAACTCCATTAACAAATTCCTTATTGTCTCTCTATTCTTTCTTGTTCTTTTTAGCTTTGATTCCTTCTTTGAGTTTTAATTATGACATTTAAGTAATTAGTTAATGTTATTAGGTTGTGTAAAGGATTAAGTGAACTCAATTTTATAATTTTAAAGGTAAATTATCATAACCACGCAATTATGTTTGCAATTGAGAAAATCTGTAATTAGGGTTAAGTACAAGTATTTTGTAAACCTTTAAGTTGGTATCAAAGCAGTTTAACAAGAAAAATTGCAAGTGGTGGATGTTAACTAGGTTGAAATTAAAGCAAGGAGAAGGTGCACTTGAAGAGTTTAATCTAGAGATTGGATCAAGGCGAGTTACTCAAATACAAACCATGGCACAACCGGAAGAAGGAAAATCTCCCAATATTGAAATCTTTCAGTATGAAGAACTATTTTGCAAAGCGTTTCTAGACATGAAGATGATGGTGGAAGAGTTGTACAAAAACAAAAAGAAGAAGAAGGATAAAGGATAAAAGTAAAGGAGTAGGAGGTGGTGGTGACCCTCCTGAACCTCCATCTCCATTTTCTTCATCTTCTTCATATCCTTCATCTTCTTCGCCTACTTCATCTTCAAAGAAGAAACAATTTGTACAACCTAAATCTAATACACCTTTGTTAAAGCTTGATGTTAAATTTGAATTGTCAACTTATAATGGAGAACTGGATGCAGAGAAACTTGATAATTGGATAAAGTAGATTGAAGTTTACTGTAGGATTCAGAAGTTTATTGATGATACTCCAAAGATCCAATTAGCCACTCTTTGCCTGGGAGGAACAACCTTAATCTGGTGGGAGAGGATCTAAGTTGATATGATAAAATTATTTCTTCTTGGTTTGAGTTCATAGCTGCACTTAAGAAACTGTTTTATCCATTAGGTCACATGCAACAAGCAGTAATGAATTGGCAATAATTAAGGCAAGAGAAAGGATAAAGTGTACAAGAATATACACTTGAATTTAGGAAAAGAGCTTTAATTTTGGGCATTCCATTATATACACAAGAAACTTTGTTGAAGTATATAGGTGGATTACGTGAAAATTTGAGGCATACAATACTTATGTTCAATCCAAATAACCTTGATGAAGTTAGTGTGCAAGCCATACATATTGAAATAGGCATGAAGAATAGCCAAGACAACTTCTTAATGGAATCCAATAAGCAAAAAGGAAGCAAAAAAGGGAAGGGTAAAATGCAGCAGACAACTTCCGTGAAGAAAGAGGAGGAAAATCCATAATGCTCACACTGCAAAAAGAAAGGGAACAAAGATGAAAAATGTTGGAAATTTCATCCTAATCAAAAACCAATGTGGTTTAAGGATCGAAAGGGTAAGCAAAAGACCGCAGCTATCGTGTAGGACCTCAAATCAAATTTCGATGATGAAACCAAGATAACAAGTGTGGGTATAAATGGTATCATTCCTGTTTCCAGTACTAGTTCCCTTGATTATTATTTAAATTATAATGAGGTCCCTGTTGAAAAAAAAAGGAACAAATTGTTTCATGTAAGGACTATCGTAAAACAAAGTAAAATTGATATACTCATAGATAGTGGATCACAAGTGAACTTAATCTTTGAACAAGTTGTTAAGCAATTGAGATTAAAAACAACACCTCATCAAAAGCCATATCCATTGGGTTGGGTGCATGATAATGCTCAGTTACATGTGTCAAGACAATGTAAACTCCGATTTGCAATCACATCCAAGTTTGTAGATGAGGTAGAGTTAGATTTAATTCCACTTGACATTTGTGGGATGGTTCTAGGAAGTCCTTACTTGTATGACAAAAAGGCCATTTTCTATAGGGAACATAATAGGTATCATTTTTAAAAAGATTGGATTGAATTCATTGTGAAATCTCATCGCATGAAGAATGATAGATCTGTTGTAAACACAGGGCATTTGAAGGTGATTGTAAATGCAAGCAATGCTTTAACCCTCATGTCTATAACAACTAGTGATATTAAGCATGAAGATTCTAATCATGATAATATGTCGCAGACTGCACAATATGAGGATCAATCGCCAGCACATTTAAGCCTTCAGCCAAAGGTGGTAAAAGAGGGTTTGAAAGATTCATTTTCTAATGATGTTCCTGTCCAATAGATCTAGCACGTTGATACTTTTTCTTTCACACGAGTTTATTTAGTATGGTTGCTTGCTATTCTATTGGTTAGCTATATATGGATGGTGGATGCGACAATGAATATTGATGGAGGAATGATTGATTGTATCAATAATGCTATCTCATTTTTCTTCTTGTTTGTGATGGGTCAGATGATAAAAATTCCAGCAGGGTGGAAAAATGATACTGGACAAGTGA
The DNA here is from genome assembly GCA_007115665.2 of Sequoiadendron giganteum. Lineage (NCBI taxonomy): Eukaryota > Viridiplantae > Streptophyta > Pinopsida > Cupressales > Cupressaceae > Sequoiadendron > Sequoiadendron giganteum. The sequence goes on along the minus strand of CM021100.1, from coordinate 145,351,030 downwards.
GGCAACAATTCCCTCACTTAAATTTTATATAAAATCAAACTTTTGGTGGTCCAAAAGCTTCTCAATTGGGAGGAATGATCCAAGAGGATCTAGAAGACCTAAAAATTTCATAGTCTTAGAATCTGATGAAACCAACATCATTGGATGGATCTCACCGACATGATCCTAACACAACTTGAATCGTGTCAAAAGGAGGCCGGATGCAAAAGTTATGTTTGGTCAAATTTCAATGGGACCAGGGTTTCCAAATGCAGACTCAAAGCCAAAAATTTATCATCTCCAAATCAAACAAAAATGGCACCAATTCAAAGAGCTCATCAAGACAATCTCGATGCCACTTGAATTGCATCAAACAAAGTTTGTATGAGCGAGATATGGCTAGTCAAATTTTGCAAAAAGATGGGTTGATTAGGCCATATAGAAGTTGATGTGGTAGTATGGTACTAACATGGCAAGCTCAGTTCATGACACGTGGGAGCCACATGGTAGGCCGATGTGGCACAAGCAGCTAAGATGGACCAACCAAATTGTGGCACGTGGAAGGCGCTAAGAGAAGACGTGGCAGGTCACATGTGCTAACTTGGACCAGTCGGCTGCAGACACATGTCATGTCGTGGAAGGTGAATAGATGCCACATGGCCCACTGGTTGGGCACCATGTGGCACCTACTATTGTAGATGGTTTGGTCAATTTGATCAAAATATAGGTTGGTGGATTCGAACCCCTGACCTCTCCTCTCCCATTCTCACTCCTCACCATTAAACCACAAGATTCACTCTATGATATATAGAGCAAGGGTTTTATTTAAATATTGTTTACACTGATATTGGGGGGTTAGGCGGTTCGAGCCCCTGACCCCCACCTTCCTGTATTCTCCTCTCTACCAGCGTAATAATGATAGCTTCGGGATTAGAAGTGACACTTTTTATTTTAATTGAAGGTGTGCCAGGGACATAGGGAGTTCAGGCTTAGCCCGAGGCCCCCCCATATTCACAAATTTTTAAATGATAACTTTATTAATAAACAAACCCGATAATAGTAGGGGCTAAAATCATATGAAACCATAAAAATGAATATTTTAATGGAGTTTAAAAAATATTGTAAAAGGGGCTCGATGAATATGAGCCATATATTAAAAGATTTGTGATTTTAAATTTAGTTGATATGGGAAATATGGGGAAATATTTATTTTTTAACCCCATAATAGTATGTGAAATTGTATAAAAGGGGAGTTTATGGCTTAGGGAGGACATTGGAGGAATAAAGATGGTTGGAGACTAATGTATGCATGAAGACTTTGTAAACTTGTGTTCCTTAAAATATAATTGGAAATTCTAAGGCATTTGAAGACAATCCCTTAGACCCAAGTAAAGGAGAATGTGAACGAGTCTTAGGTGTTGAGAGAGACTATGAGAGAAATTATAATGCAGGTCTAAAGCTTGGATGATTTAAAAATGTAATTAAAGCTTGGCGTCATTAATAAAGCGGTTCTACATTGAGAAGCGGACTCAGAAATATAGCTCGAACAAATGGGTGAACTCCATTAACAAATTCCTTATTGTATCTCTATTCTCTCTTGTTCTTTTCAGCTTTAATTCCTTCTTTAAGTTTTAATTATAACATTTAAGTAATTAGTTAATGTTATTATATTGTGTAAAGGATTAAGTGAACTCAATTCTATAATTTCAACAGTTAAAGAATATAACCACGTAATTTTTCTTGCAATCGAGAAAATCTATAATTAGGGTTAAGTACAAGTATTTTGTAAACCTTTAATTGTAGATCAATTCATCAAATTCCATTGTCACTCAAGGATTACTCAGCAATTGCACCAATATCATAGCTTTGTCTTTATATCAATCATCCCATTTACATAATCCCTTACATCAAAAACATCAACACTTCGATTATTACACTTAGTCTACTACTACATTCATTGCACTTCATCCATCACTTCAAGTCTCGAGCACTAATGTGGTAGCTACTTCCACATATGTTGGACATATTGTTTGGTGTGTTTTCCAAATTATCAAAAAAATGTTCAATTGATAAATGAGACTCAATTGAGGAAGACTCAAGGATTCCATGTTACCATAGCAAATCCTAACGGTGCTTCTCAATACCATTGAGTTTTCTATTTATAGGTATAGATGCAAGTAACCTTATTTTATGGGTATCTAAACTTTAATTTGTTAGATATCAAAGTCTCAAGCTTTAGATTAAAAACCCACATAGATTTAAGGTCTTGAGGAAGATTAAAACTAGAGGCATGATGGCAACCTTACATGAACTATGAGAATAACCTAAAATAAGGGGAATAAAGTACTTTACTTGATAAAAATAAACTAAATAAAGTACTTGACTTAATGAAAGAAAAAATTTAGTTTATTAATCTTATTTATAGTACTCTAGATGAAAAGAAACTACAATTACTTATTGAAAAAAAATAAACAAAAGTAACACAAAGTAATTACTATGAAGTGATAATTGAAACTTTCAATTCATCTACTCTACTCTATATGCTACTTCATTTTGAAACTATCTTCAATGTATTAAGTTATTTTACAAGATTCTCATATTCTCTCTTAATCTTTATACTCTCTCAAAGATCATGAATCATCTTCGCCATGTTGTTGCAATATTATCGTTTACAAAGCTCCATTGTTTCTAACTTCTACAAGTTTTAAGAGTTTTTGGCAAAATCACAAAATATTCTTGGGGATTCTTCCATTTCCCTAGTTGGCAATAAAATCTTCTTTGTTTATGTTTTCATAAGCATTCAATGTTTAGGTTTCTAATATTATTTGGAGGGTTATTATTGGCTTTGTATTATCATTAACCCTTGAAAGTTCATGTTACTTCTCTTGGGATTATTGTTTCCCTCATCTCTTGAAGAGGTCACAAATCTTTCTTCTTTCTCTCAAACCACAAAATTTATCTCTATTGGTATCTTTATTACCAATTCTTGATATTGGAGAGTGGTATGAGATTGCTTCCTTCTCCTTTGAAGCACCCAAATCATCTTTATCTCATGTATTTCTCTCCTCTTCAAAAAAAAATTATTTATAGAATTTTCCTTGCCTTTCTCTCCTGGCAAATTTAAAGAGTTTCATTTCTCTCAAAATTCTATTCTCAAGTTGGATTTTTTATATCTTTGAAATTTCTTATTGTATTAGCATAATTTAGATTTTACATACTTTGTGTTACTTTTGTTTACTTTAATCCAATCAACAATCATAGTTTATTTTCATTTAAAATACTAAAAAAAAAATTATGAGTAAATTAGTTTATTCCTTTTGTTTCATATTGATGAACCTAACATGAACCCAATATTATAAAATTAAAGTGCATTTTAAACTAAGTTTTCTTTATTTCTAAATAAAAAAAACTATGATCTTCTTCTCCTTTATCCCTATCTATTCAATGCATGTTTTTGCTTATTGTTGTCTTTTTAATTTGTAAATTTTATTGTTTCATGGACATTGATGCACCCATGAGAGGATAAATTATGCTAGAATCATAAATTTGTCCAAATTCTTATTTCTATTAAAAAAAAGTATATTATTTTTTACTAGTTTCTTATATTTTGTTGTCTTTATTTTTCTACATAATATTTTTCCTTTCCCATTTTTATAAGATTTACCATCTATTTAGCCTCTTTATCTACCATTTTTAGCATATCTTGTACCTCAACCAAACTATTTTTAGAATCTAAAAACTAGATGAAAACCCAATATCTAGTGTAGGAAATAGAAATTATAAAACTATAAATACAAATGATCGAAGATCAAAATACCATTTTCGAGTTAGAATCTAATGAGATTAATGTAAATGATCTAAAATAAAATATAGCATTAAGAGAGCTGAAATTCATAAAGATACATGAATGAAAATATAATAGGAGAGTGAATATTTATAGACTGTGTAAGAGGAAGGTGGAAAATACAACCAATAGGGAGAGTAAACCAAAAATATATCCAAAAATAAGTAAGTATAAATCTCATAAAAATGTCAACAACTCACTCCTTTCACATTAATACCCATCTTACTAAACTCAAAAAACTAAATTAAGGTGTAGGAAAAAACTATACTATGAAAATAAAAGCCTACACTAACATCTCCTTAAGCATGACTTAGGTGGACGAAAAACTAGGTACTAATAAATGAATCCTAATGAGGTGCCCATGTACATAATTTTTACCCCAAAGAGAAGAAGCCACCTTATGAAAAGAGAGAATCTCCCCCAACCACTCAAAGTAGAGAGATGAGGAAGTACTAAAAATTCCCCCACAAGGTAAAGCCTCCCACCCTAGTAAAGGTCATAGATGAAGATACTTGATTTCAATGAAGGATTTGGTGAAAATATTGACAACCCACTTGAAATTCAATTAGTAGTGGATATTAATTACTTGCATGGATAAGATCTCAAATGTAGTACATGAGAACCTCTACGTGCTTGGTCTATTGATGATGAGTTAGATTTTATAAAATATGAATGGTACTTTATTTGTCATAAAATATGATTGATGGTTATATGAACTAGATATCAAACTCAATAAGAATATGTTGAATTTAAATAGCCTTAGTGGAAATATTTGCATTCTATCAACACTTGGTCTCAATGGAAGATAGATAAATATTAAACTACTTATTTCTCAACCAACAAATAGGACATGAACCAAAAGAGAAGCAATAACCTAAAGTAGACTTGTGATCCTAAGAATCACCTACTCAATTTGAATATGTTTAGCCCACCAAATTGATATGAATGTCCATTTATTTAGTAAATCCAAAACTAAAATGAAAAATCAAGGCAATTGATTTGATATGAAAACAAGAGAGAAAGATTGAATCCACATAAGCATTTGATATTGATATTAACCTGCAATATTGTCAATTGAATGGGATTTTAATGGAATGATTACAAAGTACAAATGAATGCTTATAAAATTAAAAGTGCAAACCACCTAAATGAGGATTTGATTATATTGTGACAAGTGTCCTAATCTCATGTAATGAGACAACTTGACCTATTTAACCAATTTGGAGTTGATAGAGAACCCCACAACTCTCAAAATCACCTGTAACTAAAACACCTATCACAAATGAGAGATCAAAGCAATTGATTTACTATTTAACCAAGAGAGAACGATTGAATCCATACAATCTGAAATTGTATTTTCAATTGAATAGGATTATAGTGGAAAGATTACAAAGTATAAATGAATTCTTATAAAATAAAAAGTGCAAACCCTAGATGAGAATTTGATTAGATTATGATAAGTGTCCTAATCTCATGCAATGAGATAACTTGACCTAGAAATAACCCAATCTAATAATAAAAACAACTCTTAAGTTTATCTTAAGTATTTAAAGTAATAAGGGACCTAATAATTGATTAATTAATTATCAAGGGATGTCCTAATTACTCCAACACCCCCTTAAGATCAACTTAGAGAGAAGCTAAAAAACCTTGATGAAGAATGTGATGATGGATGCATGGATGGGTCTAGACTACAAGTTCTAATGAGGTATCAATGTACAAACAAACGAATCTCTTGTAACCATAGAAAGGAGGAAACCACATGGGAAAAAACTCCTCTCCAAAAGAGAAAATGAAATCAGTGCACCAGTGAAAGAAGGATAGGAGGACTCAATGTGACCCCCTAATGGTTGCTATGTCACACAAGTACAATAGGTGTCCCCCAATAGGAGAGAAAAATAGGATATGAATACCCCCAAAAAGAAAGATCTCCTATGCCAATGATGAACACCTAGAGACAAAACATGGTGCACTGCCTACAAACAAAATTTCTCCCCTTAGGAAGAAAAATATCCATTGGTGATTGGAGAAGCCAATATTAAAATATGGAAGAATTAGGAATCCAAATCTAAATGATGTATTCCTCAAAAAATATCTCATTTGTCCAAATGTCAGAAAGAGATGATGTCAATCCAAAATTTTGTGAAGAATGACGTAGAACAAGCTCCAAAGATGATGAAGATGATGGTGGGCTAACAACAATGATGTGGCTATCAACAAAGAGAAGATGAATTTCCTCAAAGTAATCCTCCACATATGAAATATGAGAGTCTACAAACAAGTATGATATGGCTGCAAGATACAAATCCCAATTAGCTATGTCTAGAAGATGATGGATTTCCTACTGTACTAAACCAATAGGGGACAAGGATGTGGCGATGCCTAGCTAATTAGGAATAATATAAGATGAATATTGAGATTCAATCTTAAGACTAGGAACGTGAAGATAAATCTCTAAAAAATCAAAACATGCAAGACCTATGATGTACTCGAGCTCCACTAAAGTATCTGTAGAGAAGGGGGATTTGCTACTCATGAGTCTCTTTATTCTCAAGAGATTCCCAAGAGGTGAATTTCCCTAAAGTACCTTGAGGAATAGGGTGAGAGTTCCAAAATTTGAAGGAGTAAATCACAAAGGTTTTCTATAAAAATTGATGAGCTATCTGCCAAAGGACAGTAGCACGAAATAAAGATGAAAACACAACACACTGGAGTCCCTGGGGCATGCTAGCATCTCATATAGACTAAAGAGAGAGAATATCCTAGAAAATAACTTAGTGACTACTAACAATCAAATTTCTAAGAACTTACAGAATGCGAGAAGATAACAAAATGTAATAGATCTGAAATGAAGTAAAGTAAATGATAGAACTAAAGAGGATAGAGAAAGAGAATGCTCACAACAACCCAAGTAATGAAGCCTCCATCAAGTAGATATCTTCAATACCTACACACATAAGATTGAGGGAAAATTTTGGGGTTGTATAGGGGTTTGCCTTAGTCAAATCCCTTTTTTGGTGTTCCCACCTCCACAGACAACCAAATAGATAGATAGAGATAATAAGTAGAAATGAAATGAATGCAAGAGTGATAAAAGAAATCCCCACTCAAGGAGGAGAACCTGTATCACAAGGACGTGAAAAATCCTAGGATGCTCGCAAGCACAAGATAAAAGATATATCACCTAATGAGTCTAGTTTTTGGTCTAGTTATAGGTAGAATATATAGTCTATTTGCTGAAGTTACCATGGACTTTGATATTACATGTTGATACTTTTATATAGTTTCTCTCAAACCATAAGACATTTGGGTTTAATTCCATTTCTGCCAAGTTTAATGATATTGACCTATTATGTGGACTATCTATATTAATCTTGCATGTGGTTAATGAATGTTCTTTAAAGGTGGTTATAACTATGCAATTATTATGTGTATTGACATTGCCATGCAAATATGATTAAAAATGCTAAGTTGAGAAACACAGTCGCTAGCTGGACACGCAAAGGAAATGCATGAAGGTTAACTGAGGATGATGACAGGAGATTCTTATGACAGCCACATGTAATCACCTTATGTCGATCTTTAATGATATTGAGCAATGTGGGCGTTACTGCAGTGGTTGAGTCCACGTTTGGGCATGCATGTCTGAACGGATTCCCCTGCATGTGTAAATGCTCTACCACTCTCTTCTCTGCTTTCCCTAAATGGCATCCTCTTAGTTAGTGGGATTTGACCACCCTGTTTAGTTGATAAATAAGGTTGGATCCTCCTTCTCAAGGAGTTGTTGATCGCCAAGCTATTGTACAATCTAATAATCAGACATACTACTTTGTATTTTCACTTTCCAATGAATGAAATAAGATTCTAAGTTGAGTATCTGAGTTTGCATTAGTTTTAGAGGATACTCATCCAAGGGGGACCACTTGGTGAGTAATTCATTCCTTTAATTTAGTTAGATTAGTATTATCTTTTGTTTAGTTCTTAGTTAAGAATCCGACACCGACTGTTCCTGCAACGACTAGAATTCCATTTTGTGACTGTTCCTGTAGCCAAAGCAGGTAGAGTAGTTTCTTGTTTGTTGCTCAGATTTTCATTTCTATCATGTATATTCAGTTTGAGTTTTATTGTTGAGTAGTGTTCAACATTTACTTTATTTCTTTCTATGCAATTTACTTTTAGTATTAAGTCTCTCTTAGTTGTAGAATGAAGATGACTACTTTGAAGTTCCTAGTGCACATACTGTGCTGACCCATTTCAAGTTCATGTCCCTAGGTTGACAATTTAAATGTACCTTCATGATGGTCAAAATGGATATTCAGGTTAGATGTCCAATCTTTGAATTGTGTCTATAAAGGCTTAGTTATTGAAATCATTGTAGGAGGTTGACATTTTTGGTGTCATTGTCGGGGATGGTGTCAAACTAGGGAGTCCTTTGGAGTCATTGATAGTTTTTCTACTAAAGTATTTCTGGAATTTTCTCTTAGTGTTAGAAGTTATGATCCACTATTTTTCCCCATCCATTCTTTGTGTGAGTTGGTTGATACTGAGTTGATACCGCATGCATAGAAGAAGAAGAGATGCTTATGGGAGATTCCTTCCTAATAATCCAAAGCCATTTCAGCGCCTAGAACTTCTAAATCTGCCCAGAAACAAAGAAGAAGAAGAGCCACACCCCTTTGCTGATATATTTCATGACTTGACCAGTTCTGAAGTTTCCCTTGAAGATCAAAATCCAGTTGAGGAACCCTTTATTCTATAATTTCATCAAGCGGGTATGGCTGATGTAAATGGAGATAGGCCCAACAGACAGAACCAACCGGCTTTTCCTTTTCCCATTGCTCAATAGAACAAAGTAGATAACCTCAAGAATATCCTTGCTTCAGTCCTTCCTAATTTCTATGGACTTGTCATAGATGAGCCTGATACATTCTTGTTTGAGTTTGATATACTCTGCATAAGCTATGACTATACCACTGATGCCCACAGACTTAAGCTATTTCCTACTACCTTGAAAGAAGTTGCATTGAAATGGTTTATGGGCCTTGGCAGAAACACTGTGGTGACTTGGGAAGATATGAAGACAAATTTCCTTGAAAAATATAAGGAGTATTGCAGGGATAGTGATATGAGAGATGACATTTTCAAAATTTAGCAAAAGGAAGATGAGAGCCTGGAGGATTTCATTTTAAGGTTTATGTTTTTTCTGCAGAAATCTCCACATCATACACTCAATGAAGACTCACAAAAGTTACTTTTCCTGAGAGAAATTAGTGAAAGTTACACTGATGACTTGGACCTGATGGCAGGAGGAGATATCACTCAAGTCCCTTGGGAGGATATCAAGAATTTATGCCAGAACTATTCTAGGGCAGCTTCAAAGAAAAGAAGAGCCTACCAATCCTCTATGGGTAAGTCATCCACCAGTGGAGTCTCAAGGATGGAGATTGCTAACTTGCTGGCAAATTTCAAGCAGGATATTATCAATAATCTAGCTACTCAGCTGGATACACTTCAAGCTAAGAAGAAACATGAGGAGGCAGAGGCAATGCTGATAAAATATTGCCCTCATTTTAGATAGAAGAAGAAGGATTGTAGATGCAAAGTGATAGCCAACATTGACAACAAGCAGATTCCACTCGAGTTTAAACCAATTCAGACTAAGGAAGACCAAGTCTACTTTGTTGCACAGAAAATGCCATGGACTTCAAGACAAGGTATGCCACCAAATTCATTATCTTTTGCTAGACCATATTTCAATTCTTATTCATCTGATAACTAGTGGCAGACCCCCTGTCCATCCAACTATGGAGGATATCCACCATAGTCTTGGGGTAACCCTTCAAATGCTTGGTCCAATTATCAAAATTCCTCACCTCAATGGCAGCAACCTCAGGGGAATTGGTAGCAATTTCAAGGACCTTGGCAACCACCTCCAGGAAAATGGCAGCAAACATCTCAATGGAGAGGTGGCCAACAATGGCCAAACCAAACAACTAGCTACATGCAACCATCTTCTCAACCCCAAAAATCTACTATAATGCCTCCTCTTGCTAATCCAAGCTCAAATGTGCCCAGACCTATTCAGTTACCAGCCCTACCCACTCCCAACCCAAATAATAAACCACAACAATAGCCTCTATATTCTACTGATCCAAATCAATTTCCTACATATGTTGTGAGTTTAAGTGGCATACGTCTGCGTTCAGGAACTACCTTGTTAGCTCCTTCCACCCCCATTATCACTGAGCTTCCTATGGAAGAGCAAGAAAAATCTATGACTGATCCTATTCAACCTTGTGCACCTAAAATTCCTGAACCAATTCTAGCCAAGCCAACAGCACAAGAACCACCATTCCCCCAGAGATTGGAAGTTGCCAAACAAAAAGAAGACAAGGAGGAAACTAGTTTTGATATTCTAGACCAACTGAAGCATATATATGTTCAGATCCCCCTATTCCAGCCATAAAAGATGTTCCTATTTATGGCAAGACAATTAAAGAAGCATGCCTCAAGAAACCGAGCAGGCAAAAGGACCCAACTATAGTTCATGTAGCAGGCCAATTGGCTGACATCATGCTTGGAAAAGTAATTATCCCCAAGTACAATGATCCAGGTAGTCCTGTGGTTGAAGTTATTATAATGGAATAAACATAAAGAATGCTTTGATTGACTTAGGTGCAGCAATCAATGTGATGACTAAGGACATCCTACAACAACTAAACATTGCAAGCATGAGATCCACACTTACTTTCATGCAGCTTGCTGATAGTTCCACTGTCAAGCCTAGCGGCATAGTAGAAGACATTGTGGTAATTCTAAACACTTGGGAGTATCTAGCTGACTTCATGGTTCTTTCTCCCAAAGCTACACTAGGTGGATATCCCATTATCCTTGGTAGGCCATGGCTAGCGACTACAGATGCTTATATTGGATGTTGGTCAGGTGACATGACCATTTCTAATGGCAGGAACACCAAAAAGCTTGTTCTTTATCCTCCTGCTCAGCCATCCCATGATGAGGATAATTTTGTATGGCAACATATCGGTGAAGAGGACAAAGAAGTTAACTATGTGGCATAGTTTATGATGTTAGGAAGAAGTCCTTTCCCGCAGCTTCAAGATGAAGATGAAGTGTTATCTAATATTATTCAGAACCATTGTCAGATAGAGGAGACATCACCCGCTCATGCGTCTGGTTCTGATGACCTCGTGCAAACACTTATGTTAGTTCTCCTTGATCTTCCTACAACCACTCTGCCAATAGACAGACTTCTTGCAACCACTCTTCCAGCAAACAAACTTCCTGCAACAACAGGTATATTTCACACAATGTTGCCACATGAACTTAAGGTACCATGTATTAATGAAATAGCTATGATAGAGTTAGTTACACAAGTATAGGTGTCTGAAGGGTGACATCTAAATATTAACAACAAATTGAGTGAGGGACAACAGTTGACATTGGAAAATTTGTTGAAAGCCCATCAAAAACATTTGTTTGGGATTATCATGATATGAAGGGACTGGATCCAAAGCTCTACACTCATAATATATATCAAAGATGATTGTACACCTGTAAGACAACCACAAAGGAGAATCAACCCTGCACTAAGAAAAATTCTCAAAACAGAGTTGCAAAAGTTACTAGATGCAAGATTTATCTACCCTATTTCAGATAGCCAGTGGGTGTCTCCATTGATGATTGTGCCTAAGAAGGGAGGAAAAATGGCGAGTTTGTGTTGACTATAGGGATCTCAATACTGCTACTAAGAAGGACCATTTTCTATTGCCTTTTGTAGATCAAGTCCTAGACTCTCTTGCAGGCAAACAGTACTTCTCTTTTCTTGATGGATTCAGTGGTTACAATCAAATTCAAATTGCACAGAAGACCAAGAGGAGACAACATTCACATTTCCATGGATGACATATGCCTATTCAATATTTCCCTTTGGGTTATGCAACACACCTACAACTTTTCAGAGAGCAATCATCAGCATATTTTCAGACATCTCCCTTAACTGCATGGAGATCTATATGGATGATTAAACCACCTATGGTGTTGATTTTGATGAATCATTGGAAAATTTGAAGAAGGTCCTACAGAGATGTGAAGACCAAAATCTATCCTTAAACAATGAGAAGTGCTTCATGATGATGCAGGAAGGTGTAGTTCTTGTCCACTACATTTCCCACCACGACATTCAAGTTGATCTTGCAAAAATTGAGGTAATTAATAATTTTCCTATACCTACAAAAAAAAGAAGATGTTAGGAGTTTTTTGGGACATGCATGCTATTATAGGCGTTTCATCAAATATTTTAGCAACATAGCAGCACCACTGTATAGTCTCCTAACTAAAGAAGTTGAGTTCCAATGGACAGAAGGCTGTGATATAACATTTTCTGATTTAAAGATAGCTTTGACTCATGCTCCTATGCCTAAGGGACCAAATTGGGAAATTCCTTTTCACATCCATATTGATGCCTCAAATTATTCCATAGGAGCAGTCCTAGGACATAAAGAAGAAGCTATTGAAAATTCCATCTATTTTGTTAGCAAAAACTTGCAGGGAGCCGAATTCAATTACACAGTAATATAGAAAGAAATGCTGGTAGTAATCTATGCCCTGAACAAATTAAGGCACTATACAACAGGCTATCATATTTTTGTGCACATTGATCATGCAACCATTAGATATCTCATGAATGAACCCCTGATCTCAGGAAAGTTAGCTAGATGGTTGTTGTTGATGCAGGAGTTTGACATAACTATTTTGGATAAACCAAGGAAGGCCAACATTGTTGCAAATTTTATTTCAAGGCTAACCACATCAGCACACAATCAAGCCATAGATGACTCCTTTCCCGATGAGAATCTATTCTCCATTAGTGTGTAGACACCCTGGTATGCTGACATAGCTAATTACCTTGTGACAGTGAGAGTTCCTCCTTACTTCTCTCTAAAAGAGAGAAAAGTGCTGCTCGAAAAATCTTTCCCTTTTTCATGGATAGATGGATGCCTATTTTATACAGGACCAAATCATGTTATGAGAAGATGTGTGAGAGAATATGAGACCTATGACATTCTACATGCATGCCATGATGAACCATATGGAGGACACTTTGCAGTCAAAAGGACAACAATGAAAATCTTGAACACAGGATACTAATGGCCAATACTCCACAAAGATGTTGGAAGATATACAAGGAAATGTGATAGATTCTAAAGGATGGGAAGACCAACCAAGTTAGATGAGATGCCACTCTATCCCCAAGTAGTAGTCACTCCCTTTGACAAGTGGGGATTGGACTTTGTGAGACCCATTGATCCCCCATCAAATGGTAAGTCTTATATTTTGGTATGCACTAATTATGTAACTAAGTGGGTAGAAGTCAAAGCCATGAAACATGCAAGAGACAATAAGGTTGCAAAATTTATTTATGAAAAAAAATTCACATGCTATGGAATCCCTAGAGAAATAGTAACTGATCAAGGAGCTTAGTTTACCTCAACACTTGTTGCAGCACTAGTCAATGAATATAACATAAGGCACAAAAAGTCTACTCCTTACCACCCTTAGGCAAATGGACAAGTTGAGGTGAAAAACAAAGAGATTGAGGCCATCCTAACCAAAAAAGTGGATATTCACATAAAGGATTGGGAAAATAGATTATCAAAAGTAGTTTGGGCTTACAGAACCACCTGGAAGACAACTACAGGCTTCACACCATTTGAGCTACTGTATGGGAAGACAACCATGATACCTATTGAATTCGAGCACAAGATCCTCAGAACTATAGTAGAGTTGGGAATGGAAATTTTTTAAGGCATAGAAAGAAAGGATCATGCAGTTGAATGCATTAGATGAGATGAGGAAAACAACCTTGCACCATACTGAAGTTGTGCAGAGTCAACGAGTCAAATGGCATGACAAATTTATCAAAGAATATAAATTTCAGCTAGGTGACTAGGCATTTATTTATAACTCACGATATCAGGATAATGCAGGAAAATTACAGATAAGGTAGCTAGAACCGTATGAAGTTGTTGAGGTCTTTCCCAATGGATTTGTGCAGCTCACCACCATTAACCCTATCAAATTCAAGTTACTTGTCAATGGACATCGTCTCAGATTATATAACAGGCCAGCTTCCAAAGATGAGTTCCTACAGCAGTTCATCCAACATGCAGCACCCGAGCATAGTTCTTGCAGTCGAGGAGTTCCTGCAGCTGAAGGCAGTGGACCTAGTGTCCCTCCTTCTAGCTAATTAAGGTACGTACTTGTCATAATAAAGACTTCTACTTTTTTAGAAGTCCATTTCTTCACCCATTCGCCCATCTGTCCATTTGTACCACCTTTCTCTCTCTTCCATCACTTCATTCCACCTCACACCATTCCACCTCATCATCATTAATTGCTTAGTTATTTATTAAAAAGGTGAATGGTACTTTCTCCACACTCGTTGCAATGAATCCTCTACACAATCATGTTTGTACACATTCAGGTATGTGCACATTAATTGCATTATTAATTATCTTTTAGAGTGTTTCATTTAATCACTGTAGGTTAGTATGGACGTTCACATAATTTTTTATAACCCCCCTGTCAAATCACCGTTGCCATCTCGCATGTGTGGACACATGTCCAAATTTAGGTTGGGGGAGGGGTAAGAAAGATGTGGATATATTGCCACATGTCAATCCATGATTGTCTGCGTCAGCAAATCTTTTTGAGATGATTTAAAATTTGAAATAAAAGATGGCTCACATGTGTGATGTGACACTAAACTGTCACCACCATTTCCTCTCATCATAACTCCCTTTTATTGCTATTTTTTTCCATTATTCACCCTGTCATAATCTTGAAATGCAAATGGTAAATGGTAAAAACAGAGTGAAGGAAAAATTCAGTTGACAATTCTGCTAGCAGGTGACCAGAAAGGAATTTTCTTATAGACAAGAACTACAGAAGGAAATTTTGTAGAGTAATAGATTGATTACAGACAATGGGAGCCAAACTCATTTGAAATGAGCCCTCAGTTCATGATGCTTTGTTACAGGATGCACAGTGCCTGGCCGAATTTCAAAATTGTGGCTGGTTGGACTATTTTCTAAAAACTGGATGGTTTTGATGAAGGTATCGCATTGGAGTTTTCCCAAAAAAATTTAGATGGAAAGGCCACAGTAAAAGGGTTAGAGGTCGTGGCAACCGAGGAATGAATTGCAAAAGTTTAAGGGTTGTCAACTGATGATGAACCTTACCCTATTTCTAAAGACGTCAGGTCAGCCAGAGCTATATTTAAAATACATGGTGATCCTCCACTCACTATTGACAAACAAGGTGCTAAAAGACTCTCTCTGCCTGAGCCATGGAAGCAGGCAGTTGTATACATTATCAGATATATCACTTGTGAGGGTCGACTGTCGATCCTACATTCGGTGCATTTCAAACTGTTGAGTCATATGAGGCACATGAGGAGGATGAATGTACCCAATGTCTTGTACAACCTTCTCTCCATCATGGCAATGGAAACTCAAAAAGGTAGGCACAACTTTGTTTCCCACCATTGTCTCATTAAATTGTTGGTTATAAAATATCTGCATGATGCAACACCTAGAATGGTTAGGGAGGATTTTATAAAAGTTGATCAATTTAGACCTGAGCAATCACAACTTAGGGTTTCACCTCAAGCACATAGGTCTAGCAGAAAATTAAGCATGGTTGAAGACACCCCTAGTGCTTCAACCTTTGGTGTTGACTCTAATGTGAATCCTCCTACTGAAGAAAAGACTATAGATGTTAGTTCCTCTAATACTGAGCACGAAGAATAAAATTCTTCATTAGATTTTGATGATGATGATGTTCCACTTAAAACTGTAATAAGAACAAGGGCATAGAAAAGGGAAGTTGAAGCAAGGAAAGGAAAAACATAGCCTTTTCAAAAAGAGGCACTAAGTCCTAAGAAAAGAAAGTTTGGAACTATTCATCCTACAGCCAAAGAAAAATGTAAGAGCCCTCTCAAGAAAGCAAAATCGGTTGTTGATATGCCTTCACAGAAAAACCTTGAGCTTGGTGGGACATCATATGAAAGCACTGAAGCTCCAATGGAGCAGGAAAATGTACAAGAAGGAAATATATTCAATCGGGTAGCCAAAATGACCCTAGCAAATCTTGCTGCCCTTGCAGAAGAAGTTGAGATTCAGGAACATGAAGAAAGTTAGGGGTGCTTGCAATAAGACCAAGACCAGGAGTTCCTACAGAAAAATGAGGAAATAAATCAGGAGTTCCTACAACAACTACAAGAATGAGAAGAAGAGGCCCTACAGCAAGAGGAAGAAAGAGAAATCGCACCTTTATAGCCTGAACCAGTAGGACATCCTGAATCTATGCAGATAGTTCTATATGGGAAGCAACCATCCACAAAAATCTTGGTAGGAATACATAACCCTCTTGATTTTTTAGTGCATGCAGTAATTTTGAATTTATGGAAAGAGATACAAAGAAGAGAGGAGGAATGGAAAGAGGAAAAGAAAAGATTGAAAAAGGAAATCCAAGAGAGGGATGAGATCATTGAAGAAAAGAATGAAGAGATTGTCTTTTTGAAGGAGAGGGTGAGCGGCATTGCGAACCTGATGCCACAAATCCTGGAATGCAGAACCCCTCCAAGGGTTTATGTTCTGCACCTAAAAGATAAGTATCTCTCCTTTAAGTTGTCAAGAATTATATCAGGTTTGAACCCCTCTATTGAAACTCCTACATAATTTTTCAATGCTTATAGAATTGCCTCCCCTGAGATGAAAAAAATATTATGTGAATTTTATTTACACAACTTTGTTGTAACTAAAGACCAAGATTGGAACCTGCTACTTTATGTGGGGGACATCCAATTGAGAGCATTCATGTCTTGGGTACAAAATGAGATTAGCTGGGGTGAAAATATAATTCTTATAAGGGGAAGGAATCCAATATTCCCTTGGCTATCAGAGCTAAATCAAGGAGCCCAAAGGGAATTTACATAGACTGGAATAGAATTATTTTCAGACCGAGCTATGGTAATAAGATTATGCCTTGGATTGAGGCAATTTATAGTGAGTATGAGGTGAAAACAACAACAAAAGAGGACACTATGAGAGGATACTTATCCCAGAGATGGAACACATTAATTGATGAGCTAAAGCAAATTGAACCACATTCCATCCACAACTATGTTGCTACAATAAAAATAATTGAAAGGTACATTCAGATTGGAAGAGCAAAGGGACGAGACTGGCTTCCCCTGACTTTTCAGTTGCCTATCCTCATGTGGCCTATACCAAATTTTAGGTTCTACAGATATGACATTGCTAAGGAACATCAAAGATGGAGGAGACTGGATGGGTTGGGAGGATTCTACTAGAACCCTGATTCACCCACAACAGATACTGGTATTGGATAGATATCAGTTGCCTTGACCAAGCAGAAGCATAACTCTTCCCCTGCTGGAGGACCAACAAAACGTTAGGTTGGGGGGAGTGATGAGTCTATTTTTTGGTCTAGTTATGGTTAGAATCTATAGTCTATTTGTTGAAGTTACCATGGACTTTAATATTACATACTACTACTTTTATATAGTTTCTCTCAAACCATATTACAGATTTGGGTTTAATTCCATTTATGCCAAGTTTAATGATATTAACCTATTATGTGGACTATCCATATTAATCTTGCATGTGGTTAATGAATATTCTTTAAAGGTGGTTATAGATATGCAATTATTATGCATACTGACATTTCCATGCATATATGATTAAAAATGCTAAGTTGAGAAACACAGTCACTAGCTGGACACGCAGAGGAAATGCCCGAAGGTCAACTAAGGTTGACAACAGGAGATTCTTATGATAGCCACATGTAATCGCCTTATGCTGATCTTTAATGATATTGAGCAATGTGGGCGTTACTGCAATGGTCGAGTCCACGTTTGGGCATGCATGTCTGAATGGATTCCCCTGCACGTGTAACCGCTCTACCACTCTCTTCTCTGCTTTCCCTAAATGGAATCCTTTTAGTTAGTGGGATTCGACTGCCCTATTTAGTTGATAAATAAGGTTGGATCCTCCTTATCAAGGGGTTTTTGATCACCAAACTATTGTACAATTTGATAATCAGACATACTCTTTTGTATTTGCACTTTCCAATGAATGAAATAAGATCTTGAGTTGAGTATCTAAGTTTGCATTAGTTTTAGAGGATACTCATCCAAGGGGGCCCACTTGGTGATTAATCTGTTCCTTTAGTTTAGTTAGATTAGTATTAGCTTTTGTTTAGTCCTTAGTTAGGAATCTGGCATTGACTGTTCTTGTAGCCGCTAGAATTCCATTCTGTGACTATTCCTGTAGCCAAAGCTGGCAGAGTAGTTTCCTGTTTGCTGCTCAGATTTTCATTTCTGTCATTTATGTTCAGTTTGAGTTTTGTTGTTGATTAGTGTTCAACATTTACTTTATTTCTTTCTATGCAATTTACTTTCAGTATTAATTCTCTCTTAGTTGTAGAATGAAGATGACTACTTTGAAGTTCCTAGTGCACATACTGTATTGACCCATTTCAAGTTCACGTCCCTAGGTTGACAATTTCAATGTACCTTCATGATGGTTAAAATGGCTATTCAGGTTAGATGTCCAATCTGAATCGTGGTTGTAAAGGCTTAGTTATTGAAATCATTTTAGGAGGCTGACATCACCTACAAGGCTTAAGGAAGCTAATGAGAGCAAGGATGAAAGAGAGGGTTGCGAGAGCCAAGTGAGCTGCAAAGAGCATTATAAGAGCTTGAGAATGTTGTAAAGAGAGTTTCCAAGAGAGCTTGAAAGTGTTGTTGAAATCTATAGAGAGAGCTATGCAAGCTTGAGAGAGTGAGTAAGGAGAGGATATGTCAAGGTAGAACCCAAGAAGAACAAATAGGTTGAAAAGGATAACTTTAAAGAGAGGAGAGAAATAAAAAGAAGCTTCCCAAGTTGTTACAAGGTGTCTAAAACTGTTAGCACTGACAAAACTTGTTGAAAAGTGGAAAACATGCTTAGAAGTGGTCATTTGAACGTTGAAACATCACAGGATGCTAGCGTGGCGTGCAAACGTCTGTGTGGCGCGCTAGTGTCTAGACACATCACGCTACAAAATGACACAAATGGGAAAAACACAAGGTTTGATGTGAAGCTGACACACAAAGGTAGTTTCTGAAAAGGAGTCTTGAGCATCTTGAGAGGGAAAAAATTTGATGCAAGGGCTAGAATGAGCCTACACAAGTGCTAACAGAGTGGACACTAAAGTGGATGTAAGAATGTATGTGAAATTGCAAGGGGTGCAATTTTACGACATTACATTTTCCCCCTACTTTAGCAGACATATGAATCTACATCAATATGCATGCTAAAGGCAATCTACTAAAAAAAAATAACATGATGATGCCAAAAGGATACTTTAGAGGAAGCAGATAACTCTTTGAACAAAATAATTGTGCCCCAGGTTGAATACCTACAAAACAAACACATTAGACAAGAAAGACCTACACAAGAAAACAATGTTAGAAAAAATTCATTACATCACGGGGTTAGAACATAAAAATACACATGCACAGGCACACAACAAACTAAAGGATTTGAGTCAGCAAAGTGAAAGAGACCTCAAATGTAAAAGGTTATCTCAATACTATGTGTCATCCCCAAATTAAGAAATAACATAGACAAATTCTTAAATGAAGAGAAGAATGCAAGGACCGGTTGCTACAAGAGAAGAATGCACACAAAGTTCATAGAAGCAACCAATATCAAAGAGAGAAAGAGTATATACTAAGGATGAAGAAGATGCAAGTCTTCGATCTGGTATATATAATTGAGAAGAGAAGAGATAAGAGAATTTAAGTGCTAGAAAAGGAATGAAATTTCCAAAAGAGATGGCTCCACAGGTACTCTCTCCTGAGGAGGTTTGAAGGAAGTGCACCGAAGGCCTGCAGACCAACAATGGAAAAATCTTGTAGGATGCAAGTGCTTCACAAGTCTTCAGATCTGCAAAGAAGGCACCCCTAGGTACTTTCTCTTGAAGGAAGCCCAATGTGAGGGGACTCCACAGAGTTAGATTGGAAAGCGGCTTCACAGCCACACCTACAAAGCAACATGTTAATCCATAGATAAAATATGTTAGAAGACAAAAATCCACGCAAGCAAGCAAGCAGAAAGTCATGCAGATAGTCCATAATTTGAAATATTTTAAAGAGATCCCTCAGGAACTCTTCAAAAGAAAAGGGGTCCACTCAAGGGATGCACTATTTGAAAAGCAAGGTCTAGTCAGGCTGCCCCCAAGCTAGACACAAATGATTTCATTCGAAGGATAAAATTTCAAAGGGGGTCCCTTAGGAAGCCCTCAAGAGGAAGGGGTCCACTCAAGGGATACTTTATTTGAAAGACATAGAAAAGAGAGGGGGTCCTTTAAGGGGGACACATATCTCTAGAACAATTTATCACTACCCCCAACATACAAGGGAGGAGAACCATGCAAGATACTTAGAACATACAGGATATAGGTAGACCTCAATATCACTTGTCATTTGAAGAAAAGGAAGGTGCATTACAAAATAAATGAGTGATGGCACCTGAATCAAGAAGTTGTTGTATTTTATCCTTTAAGGCCTTACATTCACTAGTGGAATGGCCAAGCACTCAATGGTATGCATTGAAGTTTTTATTATCATGCTTATGAAATTTCTTATGTATAGGAGGAGGAAGAGTAATTAAGTGGGCTTTAAGATGTTGAACATACAAAATACTGAGAGGGTGGTGAATTAGTATTCCATAAAACTATAATAAAATCCATCTAATCATTATCACAATTCTAGTTGAATCAGCAAGAAGGGACATAAAAAAAAATCAATGCAACCATATACATGAACACCAAGATTTTTAGGTGGAAAACCCAAAAAGGGAGAAACCACGGTGAGGGTTAACTCACAATATATTATATCTAGATACAAAATATTATAGGGCTCACTGCCAGGACTCATTGTCCTTAAAAAGGCTCACTGCCTAAGTACAAAAGATGGCTAACCACTAAGATACAAAGATAGTGGCTCACTGCCAAAAGATTGAACTAATAGGATACACCTTGAATATGCAAGTTTCAGTTCCAATGAAGCTCAGAATATGAAGTACTACCTCACACAACAGTCGCTCAACTAATCTGCACTAATCCACAACTGATAAAGCATTTAGGCTCAAATCTTCACATACCCCTTAATCCCGCTAATCATTCACTTCAAAACATCTTATATATACAAGTATATCTTATTCATCAATTAGGTTAGCCTAATTAGATGAAAACAAAATAATCAAAACTTTCTTTATCGACACCATATATAATTTAAACATTTTATCCATGTTGTGCATTATACCAAGTCGGCTAACATCCATAAAATATAACTAGTCTCCACAATGTATAGCATACGCTAAGTCGGCCAAGACTAGAACACAATTCTCCAAACCAAAAAATAAATCTCAAAGCAAACAACTTCCAAATCTGAGAACACATTAATTTCCCATCATACTACCAACATAGAGACTACCAACAAAACCGCAACATAAGAATGTTCACCTTAATAAAATGCAGAGTCTCCCACTTAGTATGCCAAGAAAAGAACAACAATAGAATACAGAGTTGAACTCTGTCAGAGATAAATTTCTGGTCACAACCAAAAACGTCTCAAGATCCAAGATATAGCTATCCGAATGAGTCATGATAACATGGTTAATATATTAGAGTCATATCATATCTTGTAATGAATTCCAAACTCAAATAACAACACATTGATCTATCACAAAAGAGTATTACTGGTAGAGAATAGCTTTCGATAAACCAAGTAGACTTCCCATGTAGTTATCACCATGTTGACATCAATGACAACATAGGGACAACTAACAAAAAATATCCATACTTCACGCTCATGTTGCAAGGCTCCATAATCCCAACAATCTCCCCCTTTGGCATTGATGGCAACATGCATAATAAAAACATTTTCCAATATATTGCAACTAAATACTCTGAATACTCCCCCTATCAAAACTATTCTTCACAAAAAAAAAAAATCAACCTTCGTCTCTTCATTCCTCTATCTCTCCAACTCTCTATCTCTCCCCCTTTGAAATAAATGACAAAGGATGGGGTCTGGTATATATGCATATATGCATCAAAATGTAACCAAAAAGATATGAACACAAAATTGAATCAACCTAAAGAAGAACCTGTGAGACTCTCTAGGATGACCTTCCATGATGCTTTTCCTTCTTCCCATGAACCTTTTGCACTTATAAGAGTCTTTTGTAATAGATCAAGCTTATTTAATGACTCTACACCATCTGCTAAAATATTGGGACTAAGATTAATCTCTGATAATTCACCAATATAGCCAAGAGCACTAGAAAAAGAAGTGTGCCTGAGTTTAATCATGTCTCTGAGTGCCACAAACTTCTTGATAACATTTGTCCTTTGATCCTGTAGAGAAAAGAATTTTTCTTGAAGCTACACAATGTAGGACCACCTCCGATTATCTCTATCTTCTGCTAGCCTATATGTATATGCCTGAGTTCTCATTCAGGATTCACTCATCCTTATCTCATTTCTTATGTTCAGTGTATCGCCAGACCAATCTAGGAAAAAAGAAAGTAGTTCATGTGCCTCTTCTTCACAAAATTGTACACTCTCTAATTTCTTCATCACTCGACTGTGTGCATTTGTGCATTTTTCTTTGATATCTTCCAAATTTCCTTCATCAGACCTAATTCTAGTATGCACTACAAGTTCGGAGATGTAGACCTTCAAAGAATCAATCCTGCCTCAAAGATTCTCCACAATAGAAATAGATGAATCAAAATTAGCACCGGGAATATCCTTCTACAATTCTTTCAAAGCTCTTTGAATATATATTCTTTCATGCTCATGTTGAGCTCTCTCAAACTCACTTCCTTTTGCAACTTCTTGCTTAACAACACTCTTCCTTTTCTTCCCTGTTCTGGTTACGATATTGGAGGTACCTTCTACATTGATATTCTTAGGGCTTTCCAAAAGAATTTTAACATAATTATCAACTTCAGCCTCTGACACTTCATAATCTAACTCAAATATCCATACCAACCTTGATTCAACTGCTTCCATGTGACAAAAATCTATAGACACAATAAAATTGATGCTTTTGGAGTACCTTTCAACAACACTTACTAAAATCCTAAACCTTCTACTCATCCTCATCTGAAATGTTTCAAAGAATGCAGCAAGGGAAATCTCTTGTGCATCGAAACTACTAAGATTTATCATGAAGTTCCTGATTTGATGGGAAATAGGCTCTGTATTTGACCATTCTATCCTTCCTATTACCGGTAATTCTCTCAAAAAGTAAAATAGTAAACAGACAATCAAATTGCCATACTAGAATATATTCTTCTTACTCTTCTCGATTTCCTTTAAATTCTTCAAAAGATCTATACTAAATAATTCACACAAGTTGTAATCCATACCTCTTTTAACCATATCAACAACAATATGTACAACAATAGTAGAAATTGTAAGGTCATTGCTAGGGATACAAACTTTGTGACCCATGACCATAGCAATATACCTTATTATCGGATCCATAATTGATCTCAAATCAATCTCTTTCCATTCAAGCTTTGCATCGGTAACCTCAACTATCTCTTGCTCATCCAAAGCCTTTCATTTGGGAACTGGTCTGAAGGAACACAAACTAGTTACATCTCTGATAGCTTCTCTGGTAATCAAATGTGCCTCATCAATCCACAAAGATTCATCGTGAATTCTGCTCAACACTATTTGAATATACTTCTTTTTAAATTCAAACAAAGGGAATTTGCTCCAAAAATCCAACTACTTCTCAACTAACACTCTGTAGGCATCATGGTTCTCTTTAAATTCACTCTCCCATAGCATGCTCAACTGAATCGATGACATTTATTTTGTCTTACAATAAATAAATGCATAGATATCTTCTATGGGAAACACTCTTAGAGGGATGTCAGAGAATGCACCAACAGAATCTTCTGACACATTCCTCAAATATATCTTCAAATTAACTTTCACTCTATCTTCACTATTCACAACCTTTGAATTATCCATAAAAAATAAAAATGAAAGATTGTGCAAACAAGAATAGCTCTGTAAATGCCAACAATAAATGTATAGATATCCTACTTCCGTAGCTCACTTCGAATCCACTTGATCTCTTCTTCAAACTCTGAAACTTTGAATTACTCTCTAAGCTTCCTTTGCATGCTTCTCCAAAAATACATAACCCTTTTGAATTATCTAAATTTATTCCTTTCATTCTGAATAATTTTGCAATAAATGCTTCAACTTGTAGGTAGATTACCTCAAAATTTGTATATGCCTCCATTCTTTCAAATTCTACCGACTTCATCCTTCACACATGCGACTGAGAAAACTCCTTAATTTTGTTACCACATTAAATATACTTCTGTCATGATGTGACACAAGTATCGATGAGGGGGGGTTTATTAGATTTTCTGATAATTGTTCCCCCTAGCCCTTGCTTTATTTAAAAATTGATGGGAGTATCTCCACTAGAGGTCGGCACAGATAAGACTGATGATTCTAATTCAACTTGTTTGATGAATTCTCCTTCTTTTCTCCAAATATTTTTCATTTCCTTTCTTGCTTCTTCCAGATCAATGAGTTGATCATTCTTCTTCATCGAATAATTATTTTTTCTTCTTTTGCAATTATTACCAAGATGTTCTGAATTGTTGTACTTACAGAAAACAACATTCTTCTTTCCATTCTTTCTTTTATTCGACTTATCTCCACACGAACTAAATTTATATCCAATCTTCTTACAATTACACATTTTCCAGAGAATGATAAAGAATCATTCATTTTACTTTTGCAATCCTTTGTCTTATGACCAAATTTCTTGCAAGAATAACAAACACCATTGAAAGATAAATACCTTTTAGCATCAAGTTGTTTGACATGAGTTCTTCTGAAGTTCCTTCTTAGATCCTTGATTTTTCCATCTTTGCACCGATTCTTCTTATTAGTAGATTGCTTCACTTTAGAACTTTTTCCTTCCTCAAACCCCAATCCACTCTTATCCATAGCCGCTCTCTGAGAAGTAATCAACTCATCATGTACTGTCGAGCTTATCTTAAATTTTTCTTCAAAACTTCTTGTCATTTCCAGAATAGATCTCAATATTTTTGCTTCTTCCTCAAGATTTACGTATTCATCCATCTTCCATTGAATTTCAATTTCTTGACATTCTTCAGTTATTTTCTTCTCATCCAATTGTTGTAGAAGGCCAGAGACAATTTCATCTGCATTAACCAATAGATCACATGCTTCAACACTTTTACTTTGTAGCTTTTCAATATACTCATTCGCTTTCATCAACTTTTCCTTCAGGTCTTCTATTTCTTCTAAATATCCAGTACATACAACTTTTGAAGGAAAAAAATTCTTATACTCAAATTTTGGGACCTTCCTCAAGTTGTTAGGCTTCTTCCGAGGAACCAAGCTCTAATACCAATTGTTGAACATCTAGAATACTAAGAGGGGGTGAATCAGTATTCCATAAAACCACAATAAAATCCATCTAATCATTATCATAATTTTGATTGAATCAACAAGAAGGAACATAAAAATAAATCAATGCAACCATACACATGAACACCAGGATTTTTAAGTGGAAAACCCAAAAAGGGAAAAATGACAGTGAGGGTTAATTCACAATATATTATCCGGATACAAAATATTACAAGGCTCACTGCCAAGACTCACTATCCTTAAAAAGGATCACTTCCTGAGTACCAAAGATGGCCAACCACCAAGATACAAAGATAGTGGCTCATTGCCAAAAGATTGAACTGTAGGATACACCTTCATTGTGCAGGGTTCAGTTCTAATGAAGCTCATAATATGAAGTGTTGCCTCATGCAGTAGTCTCTCAACTAATCTGCACTGATCCATAACTAATAAAGCATTTAGGCCTAAATCTTCACATACCCCTTAATCCTTTTTGCACTCACACTTCACACCTGCTAATCATTCACTTCAAAACATCTTATATATACAAGTATACCTTATTCATCAATTAGGTTGACCTAATTAGATGAAAACAAAATAATCAAAACTTTCTTTGTTGGCACCATATATAGTTTAAATATTTTATCCATGTATTGCATTATACCAAGTCGACTAACATCCATAAAACATAACAAGTCTTCATAATGTATTGCATACGCTAAGTCAGTCAAGACTAGAACATATTTCTCCCACTCAATATGCCAAGCAAAGAACGATAGTAGAATACAGAGTTGAACTCTGTCAGGGATAACTTTCTGCTCACAACCAAGAATGTCTCAAGATCCAGGATATAACTGTCTAAATGAGTCATGATAACATGGTTAAGAGATTAGAGACATATCAGATCTTGTGGTGAATTTTGGACTCAAATACCAACACATTGATCTATCACAAAAGAGTATTACCAGCAGAGAATAGCTTCTGATAAACCAAGTAGACTTCCCATGTAGTTATCACCATATTGACATTAATGACAACATAGGGACAACTAACACAAACCATCCATACTTCATTCTCATGTTGCAAGGCTCCATAATCCCAACATAAGAAGCCACAATAAAATACGCTCTTGCTTAGACAAAGAATGAGGAGCAATAAGCAACCCTTTCTCTTATGGAGAAAGACTCGAATGCTTACAAGAAGGAGGCATGAAGATAGAAAATAATGGCAGATGAATCATTCCATAAGAATGAGGTTGAGCAGAAATCTTGTCCACATTCAACCACGATTTTTGTTTAGATTGTTCATACAAGAAAACAAGCCCCAAATTATGCTTATGGGGTGTGAATTCTATAGGGACCTAAATTCCTTGTTCGTTACACCCACAACCTTTACACCCATAGCCATATTTAGAGGTAAGCTTAAATTCGAGGCCATAACATGTTTGTAAATCTTGAGAAGAAGGAGGATCTATATATAGATTATTATTCCAACAATGGGGATTATACTCCTCTACAGGATCACCATCAGCCTTCTTGACAGGACTACCAACATTAACCTCTTTAAAAAAAGTGTGATCATCTCCCCTAGAAGGGGGAGGATTAATATTAAGAACATTACAATTGTTGTTCACATTATCCCATGATACAAAAGAATAATCATCTTTCATAGCAGGTTTGGATGATGTTATCGAAAGGCTTAAGTGGATCAGGTCAACTTTATATTCCCCACTAAAGGAATCTATAAATTCTAGAGAACCCTAATCATCACCAAGACATGCATTCTCTTGAGAAGAGCTAGAAGGAGTAAACTTAATATTTCTTGCTTCAAAAGGGTCTTCTTTAGGGACATTTGTCTCAAGAGTAACCTTGTGTAATAGGTACTATAGGAGTAAACATCAACACATTGGAAGACACTGAAGGGATAAGAGTAGGCACAACTGAAACCTGTCTGACAATTGCCATCTCACTTAAGTGCATAGCCTTAGGGTCAACTCTGACTGTGACTACTCGATTATTGCAAATGAACTTAATAAATTTATGCAAACTAGACGGGACTACACCCATAGCGTGAATCCACGGTCTACCAAGAAAAAGGTTATATGGCAATTTTTTGGACATAACATATACAAGGGTGGGTACGGTAACAGGTCCTAACCTCAAAGGTAAGACTATCATGCCTAGGGCTTGTCGATCGACATTATCAAACCCACAAATGACAACAAAAGAAGCATTAAGAGAGGATGAATCAATATTAATCTTAGGTAATAGATTAATGCTACACACATTGAGCATCGAACCGGTGTCAACAAGAGTACATCTAATGATAATTTTATTAATGTTAACTATGATCATTAGAGGGTTTGCTTGCTTCTACACATCCAAACACGAAATTTCTTGCGGATAGAACGTAATATTCGGCGAATCCACATGAATATGAGCCATCAATGTATTAACATCTGTTGGCCTAGTAGAGGCAGGAAAGAGGATCTTTTGCAAGGCTTCCTAAAGCATTCCTTGATAAACTAGAGTAGACTGAAGCAAGTACCACAGTCAAATCTTAGCCGGAGTAACACAGAGTTGCTCGACAAGATCATAATCATCGAGTACTTTAGTTGTAGGTTTAGGTGCTAAAGGAAGGCTTAGTCAAGAGGGTAGTAAAGAAGTAGGTTGATTAATATTTTGTTTATTCTTTCTAGTATTATAAGTATGGGCTAGCACTCTATAAGAGGGAGCCTTAGAAATATCAGGAGAGTCACTATCAAATGGAACACCATCAATAGAATAAATCCTTTTAGGAGAAGGACTAGTTGGAGTTAGGTAAATGATCGGTCTCTTAGGCCTTTGAGGGGCAGCAGAGACATAGATTACATTTACAAAATCATCACAACTAGTGGAATACTTATTCAAATAAGTATTCTCAACATCAATCCAGGAGGATCAAATATGGAAGGAGATTCATTATTTGCTAATGCATCATCTCTAGAGGAGAGTGCATTGGAATAGTGAAGAGATTCATCATTCATTATTGTATCATCTCTAGAAGAGAGTGCATTGGAAGGAAGAGAAGCTAGAGTAACATTAAGAAAGGTATAAATGATTGCATCTTCTTGCAACAAGATATCCTTCAAAGCAAGAGGAATCTCATGAGAAGGATCAAAGATACAAAATGACATGGGCAAAGCCAAGTCACTCTCACATGCATGAAATGGAACGTCATTAACATTTGAATATAATTAAACATTGAACTCATAGAAGAAGATATTAAATTCATTTTGAAAATAGTAAGATAAATATAATAAACAATGAATAAACAAGTCAACTGATTTGGAGTAGTCTAGGGGTGATAGAACTGAGAAAAACCAAAAATCCATATTT
Source organism: Sequoiadendron giganteum (assembly GCA_007115665.2). Taxonomy (NCBI): domain Eukaryota; kingdom Viridiplantae; phylum Streptophyta; class Pinopsida; order Cupressales; family Cupressaceae; genus Sequoiadendron; species Sequoiadendron giganteum. Next base: position 145,322,257 of record CM021100.1, on the reverse strand, counting down.
TAAATTTTTTTCAGTATTTTCTAGGTTCTAGTAATTTGCATTTTCAGAGGTCTTCAGAGCATAAATTGGGGTCAAAACTTGTGTCAGTCCCTAAAATTTAATTATCAAAGGCATGGTATTTTAGGGACTGAATTATTCCTCTTGGAGGCCTTTCCAACGGTGTAAACAGTTCTGAATTTCGAGCACCGAGTCAAAAGTCATGACCCCACCAAGTTGGGGTAAATAAATTCCCAATTTTTTGAAAAAGGGTTGTGTTTCACGTTGGATTCACTGAAATGTAGAGAAGGGGGATTCACTACTTATGAGTCTCTTTATTCTCAAGAGATTCCCAGTGGGTGAATTGCCCTAAACTACCTCAGGGAACAGGATGAGAGTTCCAAAATCCAAAGGAGTAAATCACAAAGGTTGTTTGGACAAACTGACGAGCTCTCGACCAAATGACGATAACACGAAATAAGGATGATAGCGCAGCGTGTTGGATTCCCAAAGACGTGTTGGTGTCTCGTACGGACCAAGGAGTGAGAATATCCCATAAAATAACTTAGTGACTACTAATAATCAAATTTCTAAGAACTTATAGAATGCAAGAAGGTAATAGAACTTAAATGAAGTAAATTAAATGATAAAACTAAAGAGGATAGAGAAAGAGAATGCTCACAAAAACCCAAGTAATGAGGCCTCTAACAAGTAGATATCTTCAATACCTGCACACATAAGATCAAGGGAAAATGTTGGGGCTATATAGGGGTTTTCCTCAGTCAAACCTTCATTTTGGTGCTCCCACTTCCATGGACAACCAAATAGATAGATAGAGATAATAAGCATAAATGAAATGAATGCAAGAGTGATTAAAGCAATCCCTGCTCAAGGAGGAAAATCCGTATCACAAGGATGTGAGAAATCCCAGGATGCTTAAAAGCATAAGATAAAATAGATATCACCTGCAAGGCTTAAGGAATCCAATGAGAGCAAGGATGAAAGAGAGGGTTGTGAGAGCCAAGCGAGCTGCAAAGAGCACTGTAAGAGCTTGAGAATGTTGCAAAGAGAGTTTCTAAGAGAGCTTGAAAGTGTTGTTGAAATCTATAGAGAGAGCTATGCAAGATTGAGAGAGTGAGAAAGGAGAGGAGAGTTCAAGGTAGAACCCAAGAAGAACCAATAAGTTGAAAAGGATAAGTTTTAAAGAGAGGAGAGAAACAAAAAGAAGCTTACCAAGCTGTTACAAGGTGTCTGAAACCGTTACCACCGACAAAAATTGTTGACAAGTGGAAAACATGCTTGGAAGCGGTTGTTTAAATGTCAAAACATCACAGGATGCTAGTGTGGCACGCTAGTGTCCAGACACATCACTCTACAAAACGACACGAGTGGGAAAAGCACAAGGTTCAATGCGAAGCTGACACACGAAGGCAGCTACAAAAAAGGAGTCTTGAGCATCTTGAGAGGGAAAAAATTTGATGCAAGGGCTATAATGAGCCTACACATGTGCTAAAGGAGTGGACACTAAAGTGGATGTAAGAATGTATGTGAAATTTCAAGGGGTGCAATTTTACGACATTACAATATCATTATCAAAGGGTATATAATCTACATCCACAAGAGGAACAAGACAATCTACAATAGGCTCCTCTAGGAATGGAAAGATATGAGGGTCTCCATGGATCTCCTAAAGTCTAGTCCAAAGTGTATGGGGATAATCAATGTCTAATACAGAATGCATAGTTTCATGATCAACACTAGAACAAATCAATACTACAACACAATCACTAATAATACCCCATGTTGAATAATTCCTTGGTGTCTAGTATAGGTATGTGTCCATACAGATAAGTAAAAAGATCAATCCACCTGAAATGTGCCAAGATGTCATTTTTCCAAGATTCATAGTTATTCTTTTTCAAGATGACCATAGAAGCATGAACCAAAAAACTCATGATACTTCCTCAAATGAAAAAAATAAGAGATTGAAAACCTCAATACATGTAAAGAAGATCAAATTAAGTCATCTCTTGCAAACATATCCTTTCCAAGTGCCAAGGTGTCCAAATAATTAACAAAAATGTGTAATCACAAAAAAATGAATAAAATGTACCTAGGGTAGATTTTGGAAAAGTGCATGTATGGATTCAAAGAGCTCTAAAATGCCTTTTTAATGCTGCAAGAATCATGAAAATCAAAGATACAAGTAAACAATTGGGAGCTCAAAATAATAAAATGATTAACTAACTTTGATTGAGAATAAAATAAACAAACAACAAAATATGATGATGAGACCTAAACCACTAGAAAGTTTTTAGAACCAACTTTTCGATGATATCTCGTTCGCATGATTTCAACACTATATGCTCAAGTTATACCAAAAAAAATCTCCTTTAGGGTAAATTAGGGATTGGATGGGGTTGAGTGTACTGTTTGCATGACAAACATCATGCTAACATCAGCATAATGTCAACAAGAATATATAGGGAATATTCCCTATGCTTAAATACAATTTTGACAATTGACGAAAAAGATTTTGATGGAATATGCCTTTGTGCATTTGGAATATACTCTGAAATATTTGAAGATTCTATTGGGATGTGTGTCATTATTTCTTGTAGGATTGTGTGGAATATTCAAAGAATTTTTCATCACCATGAATCCTGGAGAGTCGCAATATACCATTGTTGACCAACCAAAAGGTGTTATTTAATACCAAAATATGCTAACAAAATATTCCACCAGTTGTTGCCTTTGTAAATGTTGTTGAGAGTATAAGAGTTATCATTGGTCGGCAAAATGTGCCAGTGGTTATATGGCTATTGATGGTGATATTATTTCCAAGTCGCTTGCCAAGGGGGTAAAAAATAGTGGGAGCCGCCACTATATACTAGGTGTACAGTGCATAGAAGGCCTACACAGGGTTTGTACCCTACATAGGTTTAATAAAACCCCTTTTTTCTTTTGATTTTTTTTACTTGATTTTTTTACCAAAAAAAATTGCAATTCAAGAAATTTAAAAAAACTAGAGAGATATATTTTTTAAACCTATTATACCTACACTCTGGGGCGCACACACCCAGTATTGTACAATCATACATATTCGTATGACTATATGGATTTACTTGGGAATGTGTACAACCCATGAAGAAAAATTTCCTTTTTTAAAACTATTCAAAATTTAACAAAATGAAAAGTGATCTTAGGGTTTTTGACCATTCTAGACTCAAAGGTTATTGTTGTTTTGCTCCAAGATTAGTCAATTTTTCCATAAATGTTGGATCTCTCAGAATTTGTATAAGAAGTCATAAATATAAAGCTCTAATACCAAGTTGGAGTTGATAGTGAATCCTAGAGCTCCCAAAAATCACCTGCAACTAAAACACCTATCACAAATGAGAGATCAAAGCAACTGATTTTTTATGTAACCAAGAGAGAATGATTGAATCCACACAAGTATTTGATATTGAGATTAACCTATAATTGTATTGTAAATTAAATGGGATTGTAATGAAATGATTATAAAGTACAAATGAATGCTTAAAAAAGTAAAAGTGCAAACCCTAGATGAGGATTTTATTAGATTGTGACAAGTATACTAATGTCATGCAATGAGATAACTTGATCGATAAACAACCCAATCTAATAATAAAAAATCACTCCTAAGTTTAGCCTAAGTAATTAAAGTAATAAGGGACCTAATAATTAATTATTATCAAGTGATGTCCTAATTGCTCCAATAGATCTATCAATTCCCATTTCATAGTGAATCCAAAACTATGAGTACCCTAAATGTAATGAATAATTTTCTTGGCTAATTTATAGTGTAACTCATGGAGCTCCTATATAAATTGAGAGACCATACCCACTGTTAGGTCTCAAAAACGTTGGTTTGAATGAACCACGAGAGGTTGCCAAACTCTCACAATGTTGTTTGCCAACTAACAAGGCCAACCAATATAGTTGAACCTTCTACTCTTAAGGCTCTGCTAAACCTAGGTGAGTGCACCTATACGAATGACACAGATTTTGAATTATGCTTCCTACTTGACCAAACTATCTACAAATGGCAATTTGATAGTGGAAAAATATGATCCTAATTTGGTATAAATTGTATATGCAATATCAAAGTGGAAATTTATATGTTCAATTAAGATATGTAAATGAAATGGATGGAACCTAAAAGGATAAATAAGACCAGTTCCTTGTTGGGTAAAACGGAGTCAAGTGAAAGCTTTAAATAAATGACTTATATCTGGCAGAGATTCTAATTATTTGGCATATGATATTAGTCTATAACTTGTATAAACATGCAAGAATGTAATTACCAAGCTCTTCTTAGTGATCCAAATGATACTTCTAGATTACTGTGAATGACTTGAGGGATTTAATCTTTACTTGAAAGAACCAACGAATCATACCACACAAATACAACAAATGTGTATTGATAAACTAAGAATATACTTGATATGTCAATTTAAATAACAAAGAAATATCAACCTTGGAGACAATTTGATAATATTTTCAATCAACTTAATAAATAATTGATACCGCAAGGGCGCCACAATATCAAATTTCTTTCATTGATCCTTCAAAATTTATACATGCATCATACTTCTTTGAAACATTCTAAAAGTACTGTATTTCCTATTAACTATCTTCTATCTGAAATCGTCACCTTCTAGTTATATAAACAACGAATACTTATACATTAGCGGGTGGAAGGACGTGTCCTTTCACAAAATGTTTTAAGCATAAAATACCAATAGGATTAGCATTAACTAAGCTCTATTAAGCCACAAGTGAACTCCAGACATGTGCTCTGTGTAATCTCGGCGCTCGTGTGTATCTGCATCTCCTAACGCATTGCGGATCACGATCTCCATCATCACCATTCGTTTGTTCTGCTCACATGCTTCATCCAACGTTGTATCTTTCACAGTGGTTGTCTTTAACATCTCTTGGAGTATTAATTCACATTTGTTCTTCCATGTAGTCATTTCTTTTAATTCTCCCTCATCATTACAAAACCTAGTCAATTTTTTCTCAGCGGCTTCTATCAATTCTTGTGCATCCTCTTGTAATTCCTCAAAGAATCCCTCGTGCTTATCCATGATACAATGAGCATTTTCAATCCCTGCATTATTAGGAGTATCCTTCTGCTTTAATTCATCAAGTTTTTCTTGGATTCTGCTATCCACTCTCCTATGTTCTTTTATTGCATCAATGTATTGTGAATGTTTTCCCCACAGTTTATTTAACCAAGTGGTTAAAACGACCTGCCTCCTTTTGATCATTGCAGTAAGTGTGTCCATTTTCCCTTGAGAGTATGCACTTGATCCTTCCCAATGGTCCTTCACCTGTGAACTTTCACCTTGGGTGAGCATCTTTGTTGGCCATGTTGCAGCACCTACCAAGTCCTTTAGACGTTCATTTTCTCTCAGTATTCTCTCATTATTGGTTTTGTACATTTCTCTCTCCCTGATCAATGCTTGTATTTGGGCTTTATTTAATTTTGCTATATTGATCCCAATTTCTGCAGTTGCAACTGGATCAACCTCTCCAGCCTTCAAAGTCATGACATGTCCAAATGCCTTCTTAGTATCAATGACAACTAACTTCTTATGAGGGGGATATAAAGCCCAGATCATCAATGTCTCTTCATCAGGATTGTATTTTGATCCTGTATACACTTCTATCACCTTTTCTATGTTGAGCTTATGTGTAGCATTGTTGTCTTTCAGGAAACTGTCAAAAACCAATGCAGAATTGAGATCTAGCCCTGGGAAAATCATGACACCAGCCTTTTCCAACATTTCTCTCCCTTTCTCAGGAGTCATGCTTGTCATCTCTTTATCCACCTCATCCCTCAAGTTTTTTAACAACTGCTCCTCATTTCGTGGTGTGACATTGTCAACTAGTCCTCTTATTTCTTTTCCTTTTTGTTTGTATAAAAATGTTTTGAATTCTGAGGTTTTCACAAATTCATCATCTGCTATAATAGATCTATATTCTTCATGTCTTGTATCCACATCCACAGTTTCCTCAATATTTATCTCTTCGGCAGAATAGGTGTAATCCTGAGTTCTTGTCCTCGATACCTTTCCGGATGGACCTTGTGGCCTATTAGCCTCTAATACTTCTTCACTGGAAGACAACAACTCATCATCTAACAATTCTTGATCATGTTTCTCAATTACCATTTCTGCTTCTTCTGCTTCCAAGTTTCTAATTATGTCATCAGACTGATAGGGAACATGCTGATACCCTCCAAAGTTTATCCTCTGTCTAGCAGAATGAATATATCCCTCAGGATCAAATTTTTTCCTTGATGGCGCTTTCCTCATGTTATAATGTAATAACTTATCCAGAATTAAATTGTATCCCTCCTTTGCTAACATAGTAAAATCACCAAAACACAACGTACTTGGCATAAAAGCTTGCTTCCCATAAGAGCTTAAGTTCATGACACTGGAGAAATCCATTTGCCTAACAATCTCTAAGTATGCAAATCCTATCTGGAATTTTCCTAGGCAAAATAAATGGAGTACTTTCAAAACCATAAACCCTAATCATGGTGGCATTTTCTAAACAATACTAATCCCCCTAGTTGTGGCCGATTGGTCCATTAAAATCCTTAGGCCTGAGAAATCTCTTTATTTCATCAGACAAGGAATAGTCACAATGATGATTATAAAACATGTACAATGGCTTTACAAAATATTCTTCAAAATGCAAGAAACTAGAATTAGCAAACCTGTTGTCCCAAACAGTAGTCCACAACTGAATAGGCAATGGCTTGCCTTCCTTATCAAATTGCAAAATTCTCAGCTCCTGGGGCCACAATCCTAATTCTTGTCCAAAATATAGCACCAAGTGCATCAACAATGAATAATTCCTGAGGTGCAGGACAGAGGCTCCATTATTTATTGCCATCAACCCTGCATCAAGCTCTTTAAACACATGTAAAGCACAATCAAAAGACCTGGAGTTATGATATTGAACATCCGCAACAATCATCATAGGTGCAACTGTCATATGCTTTGGGACCTCCATCCCCAATACCTGTCCCACTGAAAAATAAGTGTACTTTATGTAGGGTTCAAAGAGATCCACATGAAGTGGTGGTCCCTCGTTGTCTTCCATTGGGGTCGGTTTTCCATTACACCTAATTTTGTGCAAGGGTAACCTCCAGCCCTTGTAAATTGTATCCATTCTTCTAAATTCACTCTCGAGCTCCTTGCTTATAATCTTCTCATTGCACATTCCTTCTAACTTGAAGACCTCGCTTATTGCATTCTCAGATACATGTATTATTGGGTTCCTAGATAAATCACATATGGCCCTATTCTTTGGATTATAATGACCAGCCAATAATTTCACCAATTCGACATCAACAAAAACATTAGGGCACACCAGTTTTCCCAAATTAAGCCTCCACGGGTTACATACTGGCTCGAAATGATTTCTTCTATGGTAGTGGAAACTAAACAATTCGTATCCTCTAATTGGGGTCCAAACATCTCCTATGAACTTACATTTGTCATCCAATTTATCTATTTTCGCCTTAAGCTGTGCAGAACGTCGAGCTTTAGGTCCTCAACTAGGTAGCTGGTCTATGAGATCTTGGTTCAATTTTCTCTTGGTGCCCTCTGGTCATATTTTAGTTTTTTGCTTTTTTCCTTTTGGTTGACTACCCTCCCCATGTTTTCTTCCTTTTATCTTTTCTAAACTAGTGCCTTCCATTCTTCAAAATTTACAATTTCTAGAGGATGAGGAACTTACTGTATTTCACCTGAAGATCCAAGTTAGACGAACACCCCAATTTTTTTGCTCGTTCCTCTACTCTCCTTTGCTACCAATTCTGCGAAAAATGATTTCAATTGAGCTCACCTTGATTTTCAAAATCTTTTATGCTTCGTGGTGCCATTACTGTCTTCACTGAGACATGAATGAAGCAAGTATTTCAAAATGCTCACTGTCACATCAAGTATCATATCGGCAAGACATTTCAAATCTCTGGCCGATCCGTCTGTTCAACGTTCAAACATCCGCTAAGACATCTTGTAGTTCCCCCGACATCACAAGTCTCCCCGATAGTTTTCCTTTTTTTTTTATATATTGCCATGACCTTCACCGAAGCAAACTATCACCCAAACTTAACGAATCGGGCCAACGATTCTTCATTTCACTCAGAAGGCTCTTTGTCTCACCGAGACATTCCCTTTGTCAACTTTAAGTCACTGAGACCAAGTAATTGTCCTGCCGATAAAATAATATTCGTCGTGACCTCTCTTAGATCTCCTCGCTAAGACTTATCTTACCGATACACCTTTTCTTCGGTGAAACCACGTATATTGTCCCTCCGACAATTTTTTATCTCCATATGCTCAATCCTGTCGGTATAACACGGGGAGTCAGAAAGACTCCTTGAACTCTCCTCGGCATTATTGTCTCACCGAATGAGTCTTCTTTTTGCTTTATCGGCAAGACCAGTGAACGCTTCAGGAAGTCTTTTGAAATCTCACCTCAATGACTATAGTCTGGATGATACACTTTATTATACTTGAATTGGTAAAAAGAAATTTAGCTCGATATGACCTCACATCGTCATGCTGATACCTTTTGTCTTGCTGATAGAAAATGTGAACCCGCATTCTCTTGGCATATATCCTCATCGGTATGACACTGATGATGTCTTGCCGATCACTGAAAGAAATTAGTATCGATGAGACCTGCACATCTTATGTCGATATGTTTCATATGTTAGATTTTCATGGTTAAATAAATTTTATGGGGCTATAATATATAGAATTTGACCTCGACCTCGGTGAGTATGTTGTGTTGAGGAAATTTTATGTCTGTAATATGAACTTCTTGGGAAACTAATAAGCATGAATGTTATCAAAATTTTACAGTTCCAACACCCATAGCATATAAAATATTGGGCTCATGTGAGTTAAATAAATAATTCTCCCAATAAGCTATCAATATAAAATACCATCAACCAAAGGTTAAAAAAATTAAACCTCAAGTTTAACTCTAGAAAGGAAGTGAATTGGAGCAGGCTTGTAATTTATCCATGTGAAACAATGAGAAAAATATGGAGCACGCTTGGACTATACAATGGTGATCTCATAAATAGACTAATACATCTCAATCTTAAGAAATTAATGTAACAAGCCCAAGTAAGTCATCAAAAACATGTCATGGAGGGCAATTTTCATTGCCACAATGGATGAAGAACTCCTTGTGATAAATAAGTAATCAACATAGAGAACCAAAAAGAGGAGAGAATCATCATATTGTATAATATATATATTTGGATCTAAATGGTAATGAGAGAACCTAGGTATAACAAGGAAGGATTCATATTTTCATACCAATCCCAAGGGTCTTGTTCTAGACCCATGGATAGATTTTCTAAGTCTACAAACTAAAGAATAATTTTGAAGAACACCTTGTGGCTACTCCATGTCTATCTCCTCCTCAAGGTCTTCATAAAAAAAAAAACATTTTCACGTCTATCTAGTGAACCTTTCAATGATGCGTTGTAGTGACAATGAGTGTGAGTCAAATTGAATTCATCTTTGCAACAAGTGAAAATTTCTCAAAGTAATCAACACCAAGAACATAATAAAATCATTTTGCAACCAACCATGCCTTATACTTATCCATTGAACCATCTACTACAAATTTAGTCTAATAGATCCACTTGCATCAAGAAAGTTTCCTTCCTTGAGGAAGGGGGACAAGATTTCAAGTTTGGTTCCTAATCAAGGAACTATATTCCTCTTGAATAGAAACATCCCAGTCAAGAATACCAAACGCCTTCTAAAAAATATGCATAAAAATAATAGCTATGAAAAGTTTTGGAAGCCCTTAAAACTATGAATATGTCTTATTGGTGTATGATAAGTCCCCAACTCAATCTTTTGTATCATTTAATGTATATCCAACCCAAAGTGGACACGAAGTCAAAAAATCAGGAGGAAAATCATCAAATTTTAAATGATGACTAATAGAGGAAGGAGATTATTCCTCAACATTAATCATGGAGGAAGAAGAATTTTTACCATCAAGAATTTGTCTAGGTAGATATAAATCCTAAGAACAATGATCATCTATCGCACTTGAAACCCAATGTGAAAGAATGAGGATAATAAGTGTCAAGAATGAAACTTAAAGATCCTTCCTCAAAGTGAACACTCCACTCAATGAAAATTCAGTTGATGTAATTAGTTGTTGTGAAGATGGCCAACCTCATTTGAATGAGAGAAAAATAGTTGAAGGGAAATAAGGAATGAAGTGATAAAATAGATAAATTTTAGAGTGATGATCTATTATCCCACTACAACTAGAGAACCATAATGCATCTCAATGACAACCACTAAATCAAGAGTGAACTCAACTTGATTGCATGAGCTTTTGTGAGTGATCTAATAAACTAATAGGAGATTAGTTGATAATTAGGGCACACAAATAATATCTTTAAATTTACAATCCCCCACATCAACAAACCTCTCCCACACACCTCAATAGGATTTTTTCATCTATCAAAATGGTCAATTTATAACAAGGCTCCAAAGATGTGAACTAATCCTAAGATAAATCCATGTTATGTGGAACACTTAAATCAAAAACCCATGTGGATGTCCAAGAAGAAATTGCTACAAGTTCATTGCCTTTTCCTTCCCCTTTTTATTATCTTTTACCTTGGTAAACACTTCATGTAAACTCTATTTTTTTGGCTCATGAATATTGATGTCATTCTTCTATACCATTATTATTTTGGACAATCCTCTGGTTCTTAAGAAGATAATAATTTTAGATTTCCAATCAAAATAGTTGTATAGAGCACGAAGGGGAAATAAAATTTGATACATGATATAGAAAACCAAAGTGTAGAAAAGAAATTGCAAAAAAAATAACACCAGTACAACCCATATTACTAATTTTTGTAGTGACCCCCAATAATTATAATAAGATTCACTTTACAATTAAATGCTCAAAATACAATAACCACTAACGAGGAACCTAAAGTGGAATTGATTTCATTGCTTTATAAATTCTCAAAATAGGATTTAATGCTAAAGTATAATTTTGAGATAGAATAATGTAAAACTAAAAACACCATAATGAAGTATTGAAAAAATCATGCACTTCCAAAAAATTGCACTTAAAAAAGGTACTTGTATGAAGTTCCCAAAATGAGAACTATGTAGTTTCATCTAGAGAATCTATAAATTATATAAAATTTTCACATTAAAATTTGAAAGTACTTGAACCACCATGAAAGGTGCAAAAAAGTAGCCAAAAAGTTTACTTTGAAAAAGGAGTTTGTATGCTCACATTGCAACCTTCTAAAAATCACAAACTAATTCCAAAGATCCAATGAAGAGGGGGTTGAGAGGAGGCAAGAGAATGTTGATGCCATGATAATGTCAACAATTGGAAAATCTAAGATGCTACCAAAATATTATTTATGTGGTATATTCCAAAACAATCATTCATTTTCCATAGACCTACCTTAGGATCTAAAAACCACCAAAAATTGAATTAAGACCACCTAATTTTAGGTGTGAAACAACCTTCTAAAAAATATTGACTTTGGAGGCCAATCCACATACAAGATAGGAAGTCGTAGTGACACTATTTAGTTTGGTGGAGAAAATTAGTTAGGGATCATGGGGCCTCATAGAAAACCATTTGTAGGTGGTGGTAAAGCCAAAGGCTACCGCTCTACTAGCAAGGCCAAGGTAGAAGTTAGTATGGCACTTAGGTAGTGGTGGTACCAAGGGGCCACTATCATTATGGTGGCAAGTGGCAAGATTTTTTAAAATGTGTGTAAAATATAGCCTATACATGGGTCATATATCTCCTCTAAGAAAAAAAAATTGCCTTGAAAACCCCCAACACTAAATTTTATATGGATATAGGGATTTTTAGGATTCTATATGCAATGTATGCTTTATTTGGTCTAAAAAATCCTTGAAAAATAGATATACCCCATATCCACATTCAAAAAATTTATTCACAAACTAAATCCTTAAGCTTTGATTTCAATGAATCAAAATCTAATATTGATTTTCGCATGCCTTCTAGATGATATAAGATAGTTGAAAATACTAGTAGGATTACCAAAAATATGTAATAACCTATTTTAAAAAAATATAAGTGCAAATGTCATATGTTATAAAATCCTTCCATCAACTTTTTATGATTCTCTAGATCATCCAAATATGTAAGAGAAGAGTATTTTGAGTTTTCAAGATACTTGCATGTAAAGTGATTGTAGAGCCCCTCTAATGTATAATAAACTTGGTGCTACTAATTATACACACAACTCAAAGTACAAATTCCTAACTAAATAGTTCATCTTCACAAGAGGTTGCATTTAATTATCAACCAAGGACTCGTAAGCTTTAGATAGTGTTGGAACAATATATGCATTCATAGATCCTAGACACATCCTACATCAATGGAGTATTTGGAATTATACATGTACAAAAGACTGTAAAATTTGGAAAGTGAAATGAATTGCTAATTCACAAAACAAGGGAAATGAATATAAATTTTTACCTTATGCTATAGGTATCTAATGCTTAAGATTGTAACTATCAACTATTAAAACTGCAGTGTCCTAACCTAGCTAAGCTACATAATTCAATTCAAAACTATAGAATGGCATTCATAAATTACAACACATGCATATAATTGGAAACTACTAACTTCAACAATGCATCAATTAATCTAAAAATAGAAAATGAAGTGGATTAGTAGTACCTCAAGTGGCCCTTGGTTGAGTTGTTTCTTCCACAAAAATTTTCTAACACTCACTTACTCAACAATTCATGATATCAAACTAATTCCTTTTATTATATATAAACATTAAACTCTTATATACAATCCAACAAGAATCTGCTGAAGATTTCTTATTTAATAACACATATATTGTTGCAACTAGTAACAGATAAACAACTAACTATCAATAATCAACTTATCAACCCAATCAACTAGATTTACTCCTTGACAACATATCCCACTATATAGGGTTTGTGAGAAGTTTTATTCTTCTCGAACTAAAAAAAAACCATCCACTCTCCCTCAAAGATAGGAAGAGGATTTAGTTTGAAATATAAAATAATAACTATAAAGCAGGAGTAGAGAATCTAATTTAGAATTCTACACCCGATGATCTAACTGTTATGATAGAGACAATTTCTTGAGAATAGTTGTGTCATGAATCAATCCTATTGAGAGTAGACTCCTTCTCCTCCTGGTAGTCTTATTCGATGAGTAAGAGTGTTTAGCAGTGACTCATGGTTGATCAATAAATGATCACCTTCGCTTCCTTTTGAAAGTGTCGCACCTTTGGTCACTTGACTTCTCCTCTGCAACCATCTGTAATCCTTATGCTACGGGTTGAAAAACCTGTTGCTACAGATCAATGATCGTTCTTGTTGCAAGGTGTTAGTCTCATTCCTAAGGCACCCACATTATTAACAATCATAAATTAAACATGAATCATAGTGAATTCCATAGATACTCATGCATTCATATAGGCATATATCAACATAACATATTTTTATTTCCACTTACTTAAAACTGCTTAAGAGTATATAAAAGGTATGTAAGGTCTTGGTAATGTCTTTGAAACTTAATAGAAGAAATTATTAAAGCATAAAATAGTAAAAGGAAAACTAGCCAATAATTGAGCCCATCAGTGATTAGCCCCAAAATCTATGAAATCTGGAAACTAAAATTTCTCTAACACTACACCAAATTCTTTGATACCTATTAGGATCTATAAAACAGATGAAAACTCAAGATCTAGTGCAAGAAATAAAAAATGTAAAACTACAAATAAAAATGATCAAAGATCAAAATAGCATTACAAAGTTGGAATTCGATGAGAGAAATGTAAATGCTCCAAAAGGAAGAATATAATTAAGAGATATCAAAATCATAAATCTACATTAATGAAAATATAAGTTAACAGACTAAGTGTATATAAAGTATGTGAGTTAGAAGGTGATAAATATGGACAATAACAAGAGTACACAAAAATTATCCAAAAATAGGAAATTATAACTTCCATGGAAGATTTTGACATCTCACTATAGTGACATTATTACCAACTTTATTAACCTAAGCAACTTAGTAAAACTATAGGAAAAACCTACAGTAGGAAAATAAAAACCTACACTAACAATCATTGCCTTTTCCTTCAAAAAAATGTCAATAACCTCTTCCCCTTTCAATATAAAATCATCCCTCCCTTCCTCTCCATGTAAGAATAGGACATTCCTTCCTATAAACCTCATTAAAACAAGCACTTTGGTCATGACACTACCTTATCATGACTTTGTCACTTAGTAGAACATTGATTTCCATATGTATTTTTCTAATAATACCTTAGAGCTAATGATGGCTCTTGTGATGATAAATTCTCCATTTTACACTCCTTATACAACCTCTCAATTACTCATTTAGAGTGGATTAAAATCTTGTAGGGTAGTGGATACATGATTCTTGTCAATGCCCCTCTTTAACTTATTACCTTTGCTATTGTACTCAATCTTGCTTCTTTTGTTATCTAGTTCACCATCACCTAAATTTTCCTTCCCATCCTAGCCACCTCCCTACACCCACCATCTCTACCAATCCTTTAATCCAACACTTTAGTCATAGTCTAATTTCCTCAACCAATTATTTATTTTTGTCTACATATATTCATTGCTTACACCCTCTATATTTCTCTTTCCCTATTAGATCCCCTTGTACCACCACTATCACCTATTATTATCTTATTCCACCCTTTCCCTCTCACCCTTTTCTACCCCCTCTAAATATCATATTGACATAAACATTCTCTATCATTTATGTTCATACCCCTCTCACCAATCCTATCCTAAACTATTTAGTCCACAACAACACCAATCAACCACACTCCCATCCTCTTCTACCCAATCAGTGGAAAACCCGAATGTTTATAGTAATACTTTGTCTTTAGAGATTTTATCCCACCTCTTCCCATCATAGTTTTTCACACCTTGATTAGAAAAATATGGCAAAAAAGGTGACCGTTAATCCTATATCTATTCTTTTATGACCATGTGCATTGATCGTTATTTGGTGATTACATCTTTGTCAAGATTTTTCCTCACTATCTTAGTAAAAATCATTAGAACTTTTGTCTTTTCCTAGCCATTCTATCAATTCCTTTGACTAGATTCCTCCTCTTTATGGAGCACTTTTATATGAACATGCACAAAGGGGATTAACATCTTGTAGGGTATGAGACACATAGTCTATGTGCATGTCCCTCTTCAACCTACTACATCTAGTGTTGTATCCACTAGTGATCCTTGTGTTGTCTATCCTACCTTCCCCCAAATATCCATACCTATTTTTTCTCATCCTATCCACCTCCCTAACCCCACCACAACTACCACTCTTATCCCACCATTTAGCTTAGTATATTTTTGTCAACAAATCCTTTCTCCTAGTATACATATATTCCTCCCTTGCAGCCTCTCCCTTTCTCTTACCCTTTTATATCCCATTTTATGATTATTTTTACCCATTCTTCTTATATCCTAACCTTTCTCTCTCACCCTTTTCCACCCCCTCATCATACCTTGTTGACATCAACATCCACTTACTTTTCTCTTCCCACCCCTCCAATCAGTCCTAGCCTTCATTCCATAACATGGGAGCTATGTATCTCCAATTATTTTGTCCATTACACTTCTATCAAAGTAGGGGTAATCCTTAACCTTAGTTTCAACCCCCTCTTTTTAGATATTTTATCCTACTCCATGCCACCATAACGTGCCATGCCTTAATATAAATAATATAATGGGAAAGGTTTCCATCAAACATATCTTTTTTTTGATACATAAGAGGTGAGTTTTATAAAGATGCTAGAATATAGCCTGGCTAGCACCAGTTGAGATCACAAAAGAGGGATCTCATCCCCATGGATTTAGAACTATATCTGATTTATCCAAACATGGACATTCAAATCACTTCCTACTTGTTCACAATCATAAACTATTTCTACCTAGATTAAAAGACTACAACTGACCCACTACAACAACAACCCAACTGCACATGAACATAATTCATGTTTAGCATCCATCCAAAGCAAACCAATTTATGAGACAAAGACTTGGAAACTATTTCCTATTGAGTGTTGGCACCTGATTTAGATTGAAAGCCCAACATATTTTTGATTTCTTTTATTTTGAGGATAACCCTTTCCTTTTTTTGTGCTTTGAGCCTTGCCATTTCCCCTTCATTTTATTGTTGTAATTTGTTGTAGGCATTCCCATTTTGATTGCTATTCCTTTTCTTTTTCTTTACTGTTTTCCACTCATTTCCTTCATCCCCAAAATTTGAATCCTTTGGAGCATGTGATGGAGCCAGAGGGCAATAGTGTTCAACAACTGTGGTATGAAAACCCTCACTCGCTACCATAGAGCCTAGAGAGGTAGCATTGTTTCCTCCAACACGGGGCATTTTTTGTTCCGATTCTGAAATTTGAGGAGGCTCTACAATCTTTCCCTCCATATTGTTTTTGGTATCATAATTTGAAGAATCACAATTTTTGGGTGGGTTGAAAATAGAGTAATGTTTTGGAGAAGCATCCTTCCACCAAGATGCCTCCCCATTTTCTTGGATTTTTGCATTTGGGCAATTTGTTGCAATATGTCCAATTTTGAAACATCTTCTATACCTGAAGGTTAAGCCTTTGTAATCCAAAGGTTGCCACTAGTTGTTACCATTCAGATTCAAAATGATTTCTGCTAGAAGGGCTTTGGAGGTATCTAACTCAACCAAAATCCTAGTGAAGGTTGTATGGATGAAATTTCTTGAATCTACATTTGTGCGAATGAAGTTACCAAGAGTGTTTCCGATGGTTACAAAATAAGATTCAAACTAATAGTGTAGGGGAAGATTTGGGAGGTGAACTTAGATCAACATAAATGAGAATGATTCAGTGACCGGATCAAAATTTGAATGCCACAATTTTAAGAGTAGCATGCTCTCTCCCCATAGTCATGTGTGACTGAGAATGGCATTTTTGTCTTGCTTGCCGTCATAAACCACTATAAAAAAAACCTTTTGCACAAGGATAGAAATCCAAGGATTTTTCCATTAGAGGCAACCATGATTTTGAAATCCACTCATGGAGCATAAGAAGACTTGGCCATAGTTGACTGAACCTACCTATTAATCCATACTTAAAAAAAATCTTCATTCTCCCTTATTTCCTTCAACGAATTATCATCAAAGTCCAATTTAAGGGGTTTGTCAGAACTGTGAACAGTTTTCCTATTGTAATTACCTGAAAGATTTGGTTTCAAAGACACTTCCAAAGAGTTAGACCCAAATCTAGAGTTTGACAATGGGATGCCAATTTGAAAAGCATTTGCAAACCGTAATTTGTTCCCCTGCACACATTTCACCACATCCAAAAAAGAAGGTTTTGTAGTAGGATCAGCCCCAAAAGGCATTTTTATGGAGGTTGTGGTGGATTGTGAAGTTCACCAGTTGTACCTTCCCCAGACATAGACAGGGCACCATCGTGAGCAGTATTTCCTATGGATTCTTTTGGGACACCTTGGCATTGAGGGTCCTGTTTAGGGCACAAATTTTCTTCCCCGAAAATATCCATGACCTAACACCACAAGGTTGGGACAATCCATTCCTACCTGGATCCTATCAAAGTTTGCAAAATCCAAATCTCCACATCCATGGGTGTCAATCAAACCCTTAAAAAACTTGGGCGCAGAAGGAATCGACAATGCAACAAGGCTCCTTTTAGTGACAAGGCTCGACATTGTGGCAAAAAAAATCTTAAAAAAAGATATTAAGGTTTATCAAACATATCTATTTTTTATGACCATGTGTATTGATAATTATTTTTATGATCACATGATAACCAAGCTTCTTCCTGGCTCAACTAAGAAAAAAATTAGAATAGGTTTATCCTTTAGCTATCAATTCCTTTGACAAAGTCACTCATCTCTTTTTAAGGCACATTTAGGTCAACACATGCCTACATGTTAGCTTCATGACCTTGTGCAATGTAGGAAAGTTCTAAATGAAAAGGTGATTGAACTTATCCTATATTATCAATCCATTCTTTCTTAAATATCTTATATCATCTTCCTAATTTTGGACATCTAAAAAAAATCATCAGGAACCTTGTTATGGATATTTGTAACTAGATCCTCCTCATGAAATTCTCATCTTTTCCTCACCTTCACATTACTTTGTATGATTAGCATTAAACAACGAGTCACTTTTGTAGCGTCAAAATGGTCACCCTTGACAATTTCACACTAGGTTTAGCTCCCTCCTATATGCTTGGACCTAACTATGCATTTAATTTCCTGTTTTATGAATATCTTTGAAAAATTAAAAGATGGGATTGAAAATAAGAATTTAATATTTCATACTGATGTTTAAGGCCCCAACAAGGATGGTCTAGACTAGGGCATCCAACACCCTTGTCCATCCATTTTTGGCTCAAATTTAAATATATTAATGTTGGCATTTTAATATTTAAAAACCTAATTTTATTTATCAACTATCGGTATTTGATTTTTGAGAAATTAGAGGAATTGCATATAAATACAAATCATTTTCACCAATTTAGTCCTAATGAATCTTAGTAATTTTATTTGAGAAAATTAAGCATCCTAAAATTATTCAAGGCAATTCAAGAGTAGAAGGTGGAGTTATAATAGCATTTATTTCAATCAAGCATCATGTTTTATGTAAGTTTTTTCATGTTCATGTTTATTTTTTTATGAGTATTAACACTTGTAGGACTTAAAATCAAGCATCAATTTCTCCTTAAAGGTGATGAGTACATGGCTTCAGTGCATCAAGAAATGCATATTTAGGTGGTGAGTTGCAGAAACTTATCAGTGTATCAGTTATATATCAGTTAGCCTTTGTCCAACTGAGGGTAAGCTCTCTTTTTATATCATCATAGCCATTGTGGACGTAGAAATACCAAAATGAGGTTTGACTTAGGCAAGCCCCTATACATCAAAACTCTTCCCCCTCTTTCATGTGTGCAAGTTATAGATCTGAAGTAAATTGAAGGAAGATTAAAGACTAATTTCTCATTCATGCATTCAAGCCCTACAAGTTATCAAATTAAGGAAAGTGGATTTTATTAGTGACATACAGTGATCTCGAAAGAGAAGAGCTTGCAGATCAAGAGCAACAAGAGTGTGAATTCGGATCTTGAATAGTTGTTAGCTAATCAAGGGCACCTAACACCCTTGTCTAGCTATTTTAGGCCCAAATTTGTATACCAAGTTCCTTTATGTTTGCCCTCTAGTTTTCTGGAATCTATTTATGTCTGCCTATTTTGTGTTTTCTTGAAATCTCAATAGTTTGTTGCATTTTCATAAGTAATCTAGGAACATCATTGCATCATAAGGTTCAATCAATAAAAATTTAATTATTCACAATGTTCACATGAACAAACCATGAGGATTAAAGCCCTGATCTACCATTGAGATTTGTAGCCAAGTGGGTATTGAGATCATTTTAAATCCTTCTTTAAATGTCCCTAATTGGAAGAAGTGTGATTTAGGATCTAGACCCCTTTTTCCAATCAAACATTTTGATGAACCTGAGTATTTTTGCACTTTAATATTCTCAAATCTAAAATATATCATTTTAAAATTTGAGTATAATCTTAAGTTGTTTGAATTCATCATTTATGCATACATAATTTTCATAAAAAGCATTGAGAAAATTAAAATTTGTATAGCATTTTCATTCAAAAGACAAATAGGGGTAAGTTTAGTCATTGCAAAGTAGATACAACTCATAATTGCATTGAGAAATCTACATTAGGTCATATTGAAATTTGATTAATGTTTTAATTTCCATTTAGGCATGTGCATATAGTTGAAAGGTGAAAATTCGTATTGTTGTTATTTCAAAAAGAAGAAATTGGTGGGGAGTTATTTAAATTTAAATGCTAGAAAAATCCAAAGCGTGTATGAGCTCTGCTAGGGTTTTTTGCTTTTTGCGATCATCTTTGGCTCCTCTTGCATCATATTGTGCCTCCTGCACAGGAAAAATTCTCCCTCATTGAGTACGGTCGCTTTCACTGCGGTTTTAGGGGTTTAATATTCCTTCAACTGGCAATAACCCAGAAATTCATGCTGGTGTTATCGGTTCGTTGACGTAGTTCAATGGCTCCTCCTCTGAACAAATGTCCTCGAAAATTTGTTTTGAAAGTCTTTCACGAGGTAAGCATTCTGACGCCCATGCTGATGTAGTTTTGCTTTTACCTGATTTTGATTTTGCTTGCCAATGGCTCAAACAACACACCCTTGTGGGTTATTTTGTTGGGAGGACACCCCCTGAAAATGTGTTGAAAGAATGGGTCAACAAGGCTTGGGTTCCTCATGGGGTCCACCTTGATATGGTCCAGAGCTTTACCAAAGGATTTTTTCTTTTTCGCTTCGCGGAAGTTAATCATGTCCAAGCCATTTTAGGGCATGGGCCTTGGTATGTTAGGTCATCCTTGTTGGTTTTCTAGGCATGGACCAAGGATTTT